>JBAIAC010000032.1:1955000-3194500 GCA_037349315.1 Chelydra serpentina
TTTAAGAAGTTGACTGTTTTCTATAGTGTTAAAACCCAGGGGGTGGGGTTTTAGATCACTGTGTAACCAATTGGTTAGGAGATTGTTCTCAAGCTTCCCCAGGAAAGGGGGTGTACGGCTTGAGGGGGCATTTTGGGGGGGAGGGAAGTTCAAGTGATTCCTTTCCTGGATTCCTGTTAGACATTTGATGGTGGCAGTAAGAAGCATTTCTCGGGGTGCAGGGAATTTTGTACCTTGGGGGGGTTTACCCTAAGCTGGTAAAATAGGCTTAGGGGCTCTGAATGCGGGTCCCCATGTCTTTACCCTAGAGTTTAGAGTGGGGAGGGAACCCTGACATGGTGGCAGAGCGGTGGGATCTATTGAACCAGAGATTTTTTTTTGAACCAGACACAGGGAGTTTAGATTTTTTTTTCTCTTCTCTCTAGCTCTTCCCTGTAGCTGCTGGAAGCAGGGAGGGGGGAGGGGTTAAGCTGCTAGGAGCTAGAGTATCTACATATGAAAGCAGGTAGTTAACCCCTACAGGGAATACCCAAGCAAGGTTTTTTTTCTTTTCTAACACTATCGGGTTAAGACAGATTAAAAACAGAAAGGCTAAGATGACTGCCAGTGAAGCAGCTATTAAACTTGAGATAGCCCGGCTACAAGCTGATGAGGAGGAGAAGAAACATGCAAGACTGCTACAACTTAAACAGATGGAGATGGAAGAGAAGGAGAGAGAGAGGAAGCATGCTGAGGAGGAGAAGGAGAGAGAGAGGAAGCATGCTGAGGAGGAGAAGGAGAGAGAGAGGAAACATGCTGAGGAGGAGAAGGAGAGAGAGAGGAAGTATGCTATGGAGGAGAAGGAGAGAGAGAGGAAGCATGCTGAGGAGGAGAGGAAGTATGCTATGGAGGAGAAGGAGAGAGAGAGGAAGCATGCTGAGGAGGAGAAAGACAGAGAGAGGAAGTATGCTGAGGAGGAGAAAGACAGAGAGAGGAAGCATGCCCTGGAGATGGAGAAGACCAGGGCGGAGCAGAATCTACCGGATAACACTAATAATCCTCCCCCAACAACCCACAAATGGGAGCGACTATGTCCACCGTATGATGAATCCCGGGATATTGCTGAATATTTTCTCACCTTTGAGAGACTATGCAATCTCCATCACATTCCTGATGATCACAAAATGACCCTATTGGTAGCAAAGTTGACTGGAAGTGCTCTGGACATATTCAATGACATGCCTATTGATGAGGCTTCTGACTATGAGAAATTCAAGGATTTGGTTTTAAAACAATTTCAAGTTACACCTGAAACGTACAGAGTAAAATTTCGAACCCTTATCCGAGGGCCTGGACTAAGTAATGTAGCTTATGTAAACCGGATAAAGGAGCTGTTAAAAAAATGGGTCAAGGGAAGGAATGTTACTAGCTTTGAAGGAGTGTGTGATTTGATGGCTCAGGAACAATTCCTGAATATGTCCAAGGATGAAATAAGACAGTGTTTATGGGATAAGAAAATGGACTCAGCAGACAGCCTTGCTGCTTATGCTGATCAATACGAACAGTCCCAGATCAGCAGAGGGGCAAGGAACTTTGGTACACAAGGGGTGCAGGAAGCAGAGAGGAACAACCCTGGTCATAGTTTGGGGAGATACCAGAAAGGAAAACCCGAGACCACATCCCCTCACCAGGAGCAGCCCAAGGCCCCACAAGGGAAAACCCAGACCCCTTATTGCCCCACCACCCCATTCTCCAGCAACCCACCTCGCCCCACTGACCAGTCAGCTGGGCGATGTTTCAAATGTAACGAATTGGGGCATGTGAAGGCCAACTGCCCCAAGAACCCCAACAGAATACAGTTCATTGCACCGGGGTCACACCAAAGGTCCTCAGGCCCAGATGCCTCCCAGATACCCTTGGAACGAAGGGAAACGGTGAGTGTGGGCGGAAAAAGGGTTACAGCGTGGAGGGACACCGGAGCACAAGTGTCGGCTATCCACAAATCCTTAGTGGACCCCAGCTTAATCAACCCAGAGGCACAAGTGACAATTCAACCCTTCAAGTCCAACTCTTTTAATTTACCTACAGCCGTGTTGCCTGTCCAGTACAAGGGCTGGTCAGGAAATTGGACTTTTGCAGTCTATGATGATTATCCAATTCCCATGTTGCTGGGGGAAGACTTGACCAATTGTGTGAAGCTAGCCAAGAGGGTGGGAATGGTCACCCGCAGCCAGGCTAAGCAAGCTGTCACACCTAGCTCTGTTCCTGGGACTTCCACTGGAACCCCATCTGTACTACCAGAGACCCAGATAGAGGTGGTGGAACCGGACACCCTGCCAACGACTGCAACAGCCGTCGTAGATCCAATCACAGAAACCCGACCCAAGCCAGTCTCGGAACTGGAACAGACGAAACAACCAGCACCAGAACCATTGCCAGCACTGAGTCCAGCGCTTGCAACCCCAGCTACCGTACCAACACCCGAGGGCACCACCGAGCCTGCAATGGCAGCAGCAGCCGATAACTCCATACAAGAGGCTCAGCCAGAGCCTGAATTACCACATTGTGCACCAGCGGAGAGTGGTTCACAGTCAACGGAAACAACCCCATCACCTACATCGCTTCCAGAGGGACCCAGCCCAGGTCTACAACCCAGTGAGGAACTGATGTCTCCTGCATCTAGGGAACAGTTCCAAGCCGAGCAGGAAGCAGATGAAAGCCTACAGAGAGCTTGGACAGTGGGACGGAGCACCCCACTGCCTCTCAGCTCTTCTAATCAATCCCGGTTTGTTATAGAAAAAGGCCTTTTATATAAGGAGACTCTTTCTGGTGGACACCAGGAAGACTGGCGTCCTCAGAGACAGTTAGTGGTTCCGACTAAGTACCGGCTAAAGCTCTTGAGCTTAGCCCATGATCATCCTAGTGGTCATGCTGGGGTGAACAGAACCAAAGACCGTTTGGGGAGGTCATTCCACTGGGAGGGAATGGGCAAGGATGTTTCTACCTATGTCCGGTCTTGTGAGGTGTGCCAAAGAGTGGGAAAACCCCAAGACCAGGTCAAAGCCCCTCTCCAGCCACTCCCCATAATTGAAGTTCCATTTCAGCGGGTAGCTGTGGATATTCTGGGTCCTTTTCCGAAAAAGACACCCAGAGGAAAGCAGTACATACTGACTTTCATGGATTTTGCCACCCGATGGCCAGAAGCAGTAGCTCTGAGCAACACCCGGGCTAAAAGTGTATGCCAGGCATTAACAGAGATTTTTGCCAGGGTAGGTTGGCCCGCCGACATCCTTACTGATTCGGGAACTAATTTCCTGGCAGGGAGCATGAAAAGCCTGTGGGAAGCTCATGGGGTGAACCACTTGGTTGCCACCCCTTACCACCATCAAACAAATGGTCTGGTGGAGAAGTTTAATGGAACTTTGGGAGCCATGATACGTAAATTCGTAACCCAGCACTCCAACGATTGGGACCTAGTGTTACAGCAGTTGCTCTTTGCCTACAGGGCTGTACCACATCCCAGTTTAGGGTTTTCACCATTTGAACTTGTGTATGGCCGCGAGGTTAAAGGGCCATTACAGCTGGTGAAACAGCAATGGGAGGGGTTTACGCCTTCTTCGGAAACTAACATTCTGGACTTTGTAAGCAACCTACAAAACACCCTCCGAGACTCTTTAGCCCTTGCTAGAGAAAACCTAAAAGGGGCTCAGGAAGAGCAAAAGGCCTGGTATGATAAACATGCCAGAGAGCGTTCCTTTAAAGTAGGGGACCAAGTCATGGTCTTGAAGGCGCTCCGGGCCCATAAAATGGAAGCGTCATGGGAAGGGCCATTTACGGTCCAAGAACGCCTGGGAGCTGTGAACTATCTCATAGCATTCCCCACCACAACTCTCAAGCCTAAAGTGTACCATGTTAATTCTCTAAAGCCTTTTTTCCCCCGAGAATTGAAGGTTTGTCAGTTTACTGCCCAGGGAGCAGAAGACGCTGAGTGGCCTGAAGGTGTCTACTATGAAGGGAAAAATGACGGTGGCGTGGAAGAGGTGAACCTCTCAATGACCCTCGGACGTATGCAGCGCCAGCAAATCCAGGAGCTGTGCACTAAATTCGCACCGATGTTCTCAGCCACCCCAGGACTGACCGAACGGGCATACCACTCCATTGACACAGGTAATGCCCACCCAATTAGAGCCCGACCTTACCGAGTGGCTCCTCACGCCAAAACTGCTATAGAACGGGAGGTTCAAGACATGCTACAGATGGGTATAATCCGTCCCTCTAGCAGTGCATGGGCCTCTCCCGTGGTTCTAGTCCCCAAACCAGATGGGGAAATACGCTTTTGCGTGGACTACCGTACGCTAAATGCTGTGACTTGCCCAGACAACTATCCAATGCCTCGCACAGATGAACTATTGGAGAAACTGGGACGTGCCCAGTTCATCTCCACCTTAGACTTAACCAAGGGGTACTGGCAGGTGCCGCTAGATGAATCCGCCAAGGAAAAGTCAGCCTTCATCACCCATGTCGGGCTGTATGAATTTAATGTGCTCCCTTTCGGGCTGCGGAATGCACCTGCCACATTCCAGAAACTGGTAGATAGTCTCCTAGCGGGATTGGGAGAATCGGCAGTTGCCTATCTTGACGATGTGGCCATATTTTCTGACTCATGGGCCGAACACCTGGAGCATCTCCAGAAGGTCTTCGAGCGCATACGAGAGGCAGGACTAACTGTTAAGGCTAAAAAGTGTCAAATAGGCCTCAACAGAGTGACTTACCTTGGACACCAGGTGGGTCAAGGAACTATTAACCCCCTACAGGCCAAAGTGGAGGCTATCCAAAAGTGGCCTGTCCCAAAGTCAAAGAAACAGGTCCAATCTTTCTTAGGCTTGGCCGGATATTACAGGCGATTTGTACCGCACTACAGCCAAATCGCCGCCCCTCTAACTGACCTAACCAGAAAGAACCAGCCAAATGCGGTTCAGTGGACTGATGAGTGTCGGAAGGCCTTTAATCAGCTTAAAGCAACACTCATGTCTGACCCTGTGCTAAGGGCCCCGGACTTTGATAAACCGTTCCTAGTAACCACAGATGCGTCCGAGCGTGGTGTGGGAGCAGTCTTAATGCAGGAAGGACCAGATCAAGAATTCCATCCTGTCGTGTTTCTCAGCAAGAAGCTGTCTGAGAGGGAAAGCCACTGGTCAATCAGTGAGAAGGAATGTTACGCCATTGTCTACGCTCTAGAAAAGCTACGCCCATACGTTTGGGGACGGCGTTTCCACCTGCAAACTGACCATGCTGCACTAAAGTGGCTTAATACCGCCAAGGGAAATAACAAAAAACTCCTTCGATGGAGTTTAGCTCTCCAAGATTTTGATTTTGAAATACAACACATTTCAGGAGCTTCTAACAAAGTGGCTGATGCACTCTCCCGTGAAAGTTTCCCCGAACCAACTGGTTAAAATCGTCCTTGCAATGTGGACAATATTGTTAGTCTTTATCCAGTTATTAGTATATTTGGAGAATCATGTGTCTTATTACTTTGTTTTCTTTTAAAGCTCCAGGAAGAAATCACAGCCAGTGTTTCACACTATCGGTGATTTGGGGGGCGTGTCATAAATATGAAGGGAAGGGGGAGAGGGTCTGATGCAGTGCAATAAAATCCTCTTTCCAGTAAAGGGTTAAGAAATGCAGGTAGCCAGACTGACACCTGACCTGGCTGGGCTCTGACCAATAAGGGGACAAGATACTTTCAAACTTTGGGAGGGGGGAAGGTTTTTAGTGAGTGTCTTTGTCTGAGGGAGAGTGATCTTGGAAGACAGAAGGAACCTACAGAAAATCAAACCTCCCTTTTCTGAAGTAAGTTTAGATAGCATAGCGTATAGATTCTGTTTATTTGGCTTGGGTATATCCCCTGTGTTAGAAAGGGCAAAGGGGGGGGTGAGGTATTCATGGTTATCTGTAACGTTAAGGTTTTGTCCAGAGGGGGAAATCTCTCTGAGTTTGGAAATATAGTGCCCTGTGAAATAGTTACCATCCTGATTTTACAGAGATGATTTTACCTTCTTTATGTTTAATAAAATCCTTCTTTTAAGAAGTTGACTGTTTTCTATAGTGTTAAAACCCAGGGGGTGGGGTTTTAGATCACTGTGTAACCAATTGGTTAGGAGATTGTTCTCAAGCTTCCCCAGGAAAGGGGGTGTACGGCTTGAGGGGGCATTTTGGGGGGGAGGGAAGTTCAAGTGATTCCTTTCCTGGATTCCTGTTAGACATTTGATGGTGGCAGTAAGAAGCATTTCTCGGGGTGCAGGGAATTTTGTACCTTGGGGGGGTTTACCCTAAGCTGGTAAAATAGGCTTAGGGGCTCTGAATGCGGGTCCCCATGTCTTTACCCTAGAGTTTAGAGTGGGGAGGGAACCCTGACAACCGCCACCCCCACACACATGCATCCCTCTGCACCCACAGCCAGGGTACTCCATTTCTCTCTCATGCTTCCATGCCCATGCAATTTTCCCATGCCTGGAACATCCACCGAATCCCCATGAATTAAACCACCACATTCCTCTTATTTAAAATATATATAGGAACTGTCACAGAGCCACAGGATCTGGTCTATGTCCCAACCTATAACTAGTCCCTTGGGAGTGACCCTTTTTACTGTGTCTGAACCTCAAGAGTTCACACAGTTCCACAGGGGCAGGCCCATGGCTTCCAAGACTTGGAGACTGGGCTTTCAGGCACCAGCAATCCCTGACTCTGTACTTCCCTGCAGCGAATCCAGCCAAGCCAAACTCCTGCAGGAGGCTTCTGCTGTAACAGAAGGCAACATTGTCAAACCAAAGTTACAATTACTTAGTCAACTGGCATACAGAATCCGAAAATCCTAGGATTAGTGAAGAGAGACAATGGTTAAGTCATAGTCTGTCCTGGCCAAACCAGAGCAATAACCCAGCCAAGTTATGGACTCCATTACTGGCTCCATCTCCCTCTCTTTGTCCTTAGCCCAGGTGAGAGCTGTTGAATCCCTCCAAAGGGCAGCTCTTATTTCAGCCACCTGACACCTTTTGCCCCCCTTTGTCCTCCTGCCAGAGTTTCCTGCTCTTAGGTGTGGATTGTTCATTCATTCTCGTTGTCTTTCCAGATTCTCTGATATAGGTTGATTTCATCCAGTTATTTAACAACCTATTCATTCCACCCAGGTAGCTAGGTGACACATTTCATGTCTCCTGTGCTGTTGCAGAAGCTGTGTTAACCATTTTATACCCACTAGATAGCAATGCCTACTATGTTATAGAGGTAAACTGAGGCACATATAGGCTTCATAAAAACAGTACAAAAAATTCTCACTTTGTCACAAGAGCTCACTTCTTGGACAGTCAAAAGGAGGTTGCTGAGTCACTTAAAAAAATCAAAGCTAATTCTTTCATCTGAGTTTCCCAGTGTGTCCTGGATTCTATTGCATTATAGGCTCCAATACTGCAACTTTCTCCACCCAGATAGACCCCTGTGCCCATGTGGAACCTCAGAGAAGCCAATAGGGTGCTCACCAAGTGGAATCATTTACAGGATTGGGGCCTCTTTAGGGCAGAGACTGTCCTGAGAGCATTATTGGCATTAAACAAAAACAGTAATTTTGCATTTATTTCCACCTGCCAATAGTTTGTTTAGCTTTGTCTCTTTCCAAAACCCGTTTTTGTTATTTGGTGTTCAAGCTTTTCAACATTTCTGTTGCCTCTTTCAGAAAGCCCTCTGAGTCACATTGTTTGAATGCTGTTGTGTAAATAATGTTTCAATTGATTAACAATTTAAAGCTTTCATTCCTTAGTACAGTTGCTAAAATTAGCAAAGCAGGGCTTAGAATCTGTAAAGAGTGTGATTATGGCTTTGAAAATATCATTACATTTTTCACTTTAAGTTAAAGCTTATGTAAACTGTTCTCTTTTTTTTTTAATTTTGGGGGCAGGTGGAGACTCAAATACATCAGATTTCCATTAATTAGTCACTAATTTACAAGTACATGCTACTGTGAGATTTAAGGATGAAAAGCATGTATAAGAGGCCATTATTGTTGTTACAATTATTCCAAAATAGTAAATACAACATCCTATAGTTAAAGACTGAATAATTTCATTAGCCATAATCCTGATTTTAAAACAGTGTAAACAAAAGCACCAATTTAAGTGCTTTTAGAGTTCCTTTTATAGAACTGGTTGAAAAACTTGGGTTGTTTTATAATGACATTTTTCAGTTGTTCAGTTCAAATGGAACATTTTTCATTTTGATTCATTTTTAGAAAATGATTCAAAATTTTAGATGCTTATTATTCCATGTCTTCATTTTTCTCCTTATTTGTCACCAAATGTAGTAGAATGAATGATGACATGAGGGAGGAAGTCCTGAGCTTCTGAAAAGTTACAGTGGCAAAGTTATACTGTTTCATCATTCCTTTTGTCACACTGTTTTCAAAACTGGAGGGGCTTTGAAAATTTAGAATGCCAAAAGCGAGGGTGGCGGAGAGAGAGAAAAGTAGCGCACAAAAAACAACCACTCCATTTATTTTGTTATAGCAAAAAGATGGTTTGGGAAAACAAATTAGAAATTTTTGAAAAAATTAGTTGCCAAAAGCAATAAAAACCCAAAATTTCCATTGAAAGCATTATGAAATTTTGTTTCATTTAGAATTTTCAAAAAATAAAGTTGAAAATAACATTTTCCCATGGATATTTCTTTTAAAATTCCAACTAGCTCTATCATTTTGATAAGGTATTTGCCACCAATAATATTTACCAAGAAGGCCCTTACTACTCTGCAACATAATGCAAGCTTTTCAAACACTTAACTAGTCTTACTGGGACTCAAATCTCCATTTACAGGCACAGCTGGACCTGTTATGCCAGCTACTGGATGAAACTGTACTGAGGAAGTGCCTATACCCATTGCTGTGAATCAGCAAACGATTGAAACTGACTGAGTGGCAGCCATTTGGAAGCATTCAGAGTGTAGAGGCTCTATCAGTTCTCATTCCATGCTGAGCTCATCAGGGAAGAGGAGGCCAGGAAAGTGGCAGGATGGAGCAATGTACCCAGGAAGGAAAGTGGAAATGCAATGGTCATATAAACATGGTGTTTTTTAAACCAAAGGCCCACTTCATAGGGTAATATTTAGCATTAATGATGACACTTCTGGCAGCAGTGATAAATGAAATGAAAAGGTCCTTGTGCCTATTCCTGCAAAGCCTAACTTCTTGCAAACCATTGACTTCACTAGGACTACTCAGGAGAGTGAAAGTGTATAGGGTTGAGCAGTAGCGTAGCCAGGGGGGGAGCAGGGAGAGCAGCCGCTCCCCCTTGAGCAGAAGCGGCGCCTTTTTTTAGCAGCACTAAAAGAAAGCGCTGCTTCTTTTTAAGCACCGCTTCTTACACTCATGCGGCGGCGCTCCGGGTCTTCGGCAGCATTTCGGCGGCGAGTACCACCGAAGACCTGGAGCGCCGCCAGGTGAGTACAGGGGGAGGCGCCTTTTTATAGCGCCGCTCCCCCTGTGCTCCAAACCTGGCTGCGCTACTGAGGTTGAGCCCTTACATCTGAAAGAATGCACAACAAAATATGTTCAGTCAGGATCTTTGAAAATACAATGATAAACAAAGGATCATTGCAGCTGCGCACCTGCAGAACTATGGCAACCATTAACAATGTCATTCTTTGTATGCCCAAATATGCACATGCAATGTGTTACCCACACTGAAGCAACCTGCTTGAAAATGAGACACATCCTCGGCTACTATAAATCAACTTCAATGGAGCCACACTGAATGACACCAGATGATCTAGCCCAGTGTCTGTATTCTTTATATGTCACCAAGTTACTTCCTCCTTTTTAAATTTCTTCTTAAAACCCTTCCATTTCTCTTTAGCCTATGATCGATTCTCTGTGAAGGACCAAGTGTTTTAAAGCTGCTACAGGATATGCAATACACTGAGCCAGCTTCTTGGCTGCTGCAAATAGGTATATTTCTAACTCCCCTAAAGCTTCCTTGATTTACACTAGCGGAGAACCTGACCAGTGTGTTGTGTAATGGACCTTCACGTTCTTGAACTTTGAGGGAGGAGTTCTGGAATCAGATCCAAATGTGCATGGATTTCATTTTAACTTGCAATGATTTTTCTTCCTCTTGGAAACATCATTTTAAAATTCCTAATTTATCACTGAGTCTTCTAGGGTTCGAATTCTTCTTTGGGGCAGGGGTGGGGAAGTACCACTTTTTTCTTATTCTGGTAGCTTTCAAAGTAGAGATTGCTTCTATATTGCTCTTAATCGTAAGGCATATATTATTAAATGACAGCTACATATTAATGTGGTTTCCCACTTCCTATAGCATTGACGTGTCTGGAGCACTGAATGCCATAAATATTTCATTTATAAATGCAAGGTGCAATGCTGTCCCATCCATATTTATACAGCATCTCACCCACAGAACTCATAGCAAAGGACTTTGAAGCACAAATTAGCACACGGATATTGTGACAATATACCTTAATACAGCTCATAAAACCAGGGGATTTTATTGCCAGTTCAAAGCCTCTGTCTGTCAAATACGTCTTTCATTTTAATTTTAAAAAAGAAAGGGAATGTTCTTTCCTCTTCTTCAAAGGCAGAGTGCCAGAGCTTACAGATGAACAGGTCTGTTCCATTCCTGGGGCTGGATCCATCAAAGGGAAAAAGCACCTATGTATGTGTGTGTGTTTTTGTTTATTTTGGGGTGTGTCCTGACTTAAAAAATGAAACATTTTGTAGACTGAACTCTTTTGCCTTACTAAAAAACTCCACTTGAAATCATATCTAACTCTTGTTTTCACCAGTAGATCTCCAAGAACCTCACAAAAGGAGATCAGTATAATCCCCACCCCCTTTTTATGGGTGAGGAAACAGAAGCACAGAGAGGTGAAGTGACTTGCCTGGGAATAGAACTCAGGTCTTCTGAGTCCAGTCCTGTGCTCTAGCTATGTGGCCACAGCTGTAGGAGTTGTGGGAGTGGAGGGGTGCTTTCTTCTTTCTCCTGATAGATGGAAGGAATATTCTTCCTTGCTCTGACCCCAGCACCGTTCCCTGCCCTGCAGTTCTCTCTGTCTCTTGTTTGTTAATTGTGCTCACTGTCTCACCTGATCTCTCCTGTGCATTTCTTTGAATTCCTTTATTTCTGACTGCGTATAAGGGGTATGCTGTGTTTAGAGCACTCTTACCCACTGCACAGCTTCCATACAGGGTGCAGTGGAACAGGGGCCACAGCAAAAGGGAGAAAAAGTGACAGGACCTTCAGAGGACAGTGGAAAGAGAAAACAGGGCTCTGTTCATTGGGCAGGGGACAGTGTACAGCTCCATTGATTTCAGTAGAGCTGCAGCAGTTTACATCTGCAGAGAATTTGAAGCATTTTACCAACTATAGGGCCAGAGTGAAAATCACTGTATAAATATCAAATAATATTAAATCTGATCCAGCATGTTTAGTTTGGATTTTCCCTCATGGGTAAAACTAAGAGTGTATTTGAAGGGGGTTGCTAAAATTGTCTTACCAGATGTTTAAAACGGTGGTTCTCAACCTTTTCCATACTTGGACCTCTTTCCCCACATGGGGAACCCTTTCCCATGTAGCCAGGATGTGTCTCCCATGTAGCTATGAGCATTTTTGTGCCCCTCCTCCCCACATGTCTACACTGCAATTAGACCCCCACAGCTGGCCTCTGACAGCTGGCATGGGCCGGTCGCGGGTGTCTAATTGCAGTACAGACATACCCTTTGTGGCCCCAGTTGAGAACCCCTGGTTTAAAAGAATGTTACTTGTTTCTCACTTTAAAAGTAGTTCTGTTACATTGTGGCATTTTCAGGGTTAATTCTTTCCTCACAGTGTATGTTTGTCATAATGGCACAGACTTCTGTTGTAGGAAGTCAATTAGGCAAGATAATCAGGAACATCTAGACTGTATTGAGCCTTCTGAAGCTATCAAATAATCTCCTTTGTGTCATAGTTAATAGGGTTAGCTAATATTGTTCTAAGACACTTAAAATGAAGAATGTCTCTAACTTGGAAGTGCCTGTTTTGTTCATTTCTCTTGTCTTAAATGCTTGCGGTTAATAGGAGTCCCAAAGTATTCCTGGGTAATCTGAGTTGTTTGGCACTCAAGGAGGGTCGGATGGTGTCTGTGTTTGAACTAATTGCCTAACAATGACTACTGTCTGTTGAACTATCACTAGAGATGGGCAAAATGCACTGGATAAATTGAGACCCAGTGGAAAAGTCTGCTCACAACTTGAACTTTTTTTTTTTTGGATGTTGAAAGAGTTTAGATAAGTATTTTAGAGGGTTTTTTTTCCTTCCAGTTTTGCACCCCATTACCCTTCCTGGTAATAGCTGGAGACTGGAAGTAAGGAGCCAAAATAACATGAGGCATTTCTGGCCTAACCAGAATTAGGAAGTTCTAGATAGCTAGAGAACACGCTCTTGAGATATTTTCTGCTGTTTAGACCACTCTGAAACTCCTTGGGGGGTACCTAGGGTTGTGAGGCACCAAGGAGTCTTATCTGTACTTGCTGTGAGTCAGCTCCCTGAAACCACCAGTCTCTGTCAACACAAGCACTGCTTTCCAGGCCTCTGCAGGCCTCATTCTCTTTGTGCAGGTTACTGAAAGGCAGACACTAACCCCTGATTCCTCTTCGTGTTCCCTGCAGTGTCCAGCCCCTTCTCCACAGAGTTACCAGGCCTGCTGCTCCCATAGGAGCAGTGCTCACCAACTTGTAAGATTCGCCTCAGGCTCACCGCTTCACTTAACACCACAGCACCTAAATATATTTATGGTGAAAACAAAAATAAGTTTATTATCACAGAATAGAGACACTCCCACCACAGCAAGGAGAATCTCAAGCCCCATCTTCCCAAGCGTTTTCTGGAGCAGGGAAGAGAATTATTTCGGCCCTTACAGTTTTAATAAAGAGAAAAAGAAAGAGATACAGGAATTGACTCCACAAACTAGTGTGCCACACAACCCAGCCCCAAAGGCTTTGTGGGTGTGATCCATAGGACAGGATGATGAAGGGAGGGGGGGTCATGAATCCCATTTGCTACTATCATAGGTGGTTAGTGCACAGGTGTTGGTTGTTCCAAAAGAGCAGCACTGGGAGCTGCTAACACAGAATTCTGTAATGACAGTCTTCAGGATCTGGGTCGCTGGAAGGCTGCCAGCAGGTCTGCAGAGGTCCCTCCTGTGTGTTTCAGTTCACTTCCTGTTGTTCTAAAATGTGTCCTCGGATGCAGGAGCGGCTCCTGTAGGGCCATAAACATGCCTCTGAAGGTAGAAAGTAGCCCCAACCATACAGGTAACAGAGAAGATTTGGCACACAGTTAACATTTGCATTTGCATTCTATTTCTCATCTCAGCTAAGGAGAGGTTCCTAGATTTGTGCCAAAGACACCATTTTTACAAAAATGTGAGTGGAGGTGTCTTTTTTTTTTCTTTCCAGTTTCATTTATTTTTGCCATGAAAAGATTTTTGCTGCTTTTCTCTGTGCAAAAGACAAACATGCACCAGGGAGGGCAGGAACTTGAATGCAAAGGGATACATTCCATTTGCTTCTACACAGTTCTATAGGTTGACTCTTCTCAATATAATCAGCAGCACTCTGACTCATGGGGAAGGGGTAGGATGGAAGGCAAAGGAGGCAGCTGCACATCTAAATAAAGGTTTTAAAAAACAAATGATGGAAATCCCCCAGCAGCAAAATAAGAGCTATTTCTGCCTGATCCTCTCGTCACTTCTTTAAATTTTTTTTATCTATCAAATTTCAAAAATATTTTTCTGTCCCTGTTTGCTTGTGGGGAGGAGGGAAACGATTGTAGTTGTTTTGCTTAGGGTGACAGCCAGAGACAAATGCTTCGAGTAGGCAACTGGGTGGCCAAGACCCCTTGGTTCTATTTATGGCTGGGACAAGTCAATGGGTTAGAAATGGGGCCCAAAGTTTAGAGCCGGAATTAGATCTAACTCCAGAGTTTGTGGGCTCCTGTTGGAAACTTCACAGCAGCTTTCAACTACTGTCATTGTGTTTATGCCCCTTAGATATTATGCAGAGGTTTAGATTATGGGTGTTAGAAAAAGCCATGCTGTCCCACAGAGAGCATGATAAAGTATTGTGCCTTCGGGAGGCAGAATGGCCTTCCTGAGACCTCCCCAGGGTATGGGCAGTGACCAGACTTCTATATCATCTAGAATAGTACAACCTACTCCCCTCAGTGTGCCTGGGCTATTTTCTGTGCTGGTTTGAGTGGAAGTGAAGCCATGGCCCCCTCCTCCTCAGGGTGCTTCTGGGAGTGGAATTATGAGTGACCCTTCTGTAGGAAATGTAAAGTGGGGGAAGCATCTTCTACACACACACACCACACTTAGGGCATACTGTGCAAGAGCCAGTTACAATCTGACCGGAGCAAAGGACAAGAATTATCTGGGGGGTTCCAAGCAATATAATTAGAAGGAATTGGGATACAATTAAGAAAAGGCAAATATGGAACAAATATCAGAAAAACCTTTTGACAATGAGATGTAGTGGGCTGTGGAATAGTCTCCCCAGGGAAAATAATGGGAAAACTTCTCTAATGGGACATTTAAAACTATTGGTCAGAACAATAGACGATGTATTGGAGGGGGCATTCCTGCATTGACAAGATGGTGAACTGGATGGGTCTAATTATAATAGATCTTTCCCGGCGCTAGCGTCTGAGATTTGAATAACCACCCTAACGACAATTCACAGATTTCTACTCCAAAATTCTGTATGCCATGTATTTGTATGTATTTATTATGTTACAGCAGTCAAGTATGTGCCTCGCAGTATCAATGAATGGGACATGGTCCATGCAAGGCCGACGCTACCACTAGGCAACCCTAAGCGGTCGCCTAGGGCACCACGATTCTGTGGGGAGGCACTTCTTACCTTCTTCAGCCGCCGGGGACCTCAGCGGCATTTCAGCGGCAGCTTCTCCCAGAGGCGCCGCCTAAGGCGGCAAAGAAGCTGGCACCGCTACTGAGTCCATGCCCCAAGGAATGTAATACATCATTTTACACTGGATGCAGGAAAGGGGCAGCAAACCAGCATAGCAGAGGCAGAAAGACAACAATATGCAGTAGGCAATAATATGCAAGTTATTCAGATGTGCTTTGCATGCACTTTGCCAATAAAATAAAATAGTCTTGGCTGACTCACCCTTGTATAGGCGTTGTGGAAGAAGTGGGTGCTCAAAGGTACGCTGAGAGTTACTGGAATGTAGTCTTCCAAACCTTCCTGGAATATAAACTGCTTAACTTGCCAGATTACCTTAGTGTGCCTCAAAACTGGCACCTTATCTGAAATTATTCTAATCAGTATTAGTCAACAACAACAACAAAGGAAGGTTGTTAAAAATTAAGGTTATTCTCCACCAGATTGCAATTTGGAGCATCTGAAAAAGAAAGTGTTCATCAAGCTGTTCCAATTACTGCCTTTAAGCTGCTAGCTATAAGATTTATACCAAATAGGTTGTGTTATTTCCCATCTGGTGCTGGAAAGGTGTCCTCCATCTTCCTTCAGAACAGATGAAGTGGTCATCAAACACCCCAGGAAACTGTTACATCAAAGAACACAAGTTGGCATTTATAGAATGAATTTTTGTCTATAGGAGGGAAGGAAGAAAAAGCATCTGACAGCAAAATACATCTTGACCAGAATTGTATGGATTTTCCAAAGACACTCACTTACTTACTTGAAAGCCTGCAGATAGAATTCTTCTGGTCCACTACTTTGGAAGAGCATATCATGCACTTCAGAGCAGATAGATAAAAAGTAAATCTGAAATAAAATCTAGAGCAGCAGCTCTCAATCTTTGATCAACCAAAGACCGTGACAAACAATCACAAGAGTGATTTGTGGTCAGTCAGTACAGATTTCTAGCTCCTCTAGTTATGCATTTGATCAGCACAGAAGAGTGAGTTACTGTTATATCCTCAGATTGAGGATTGTTAATTATTAGTAACTCTGCTGTTAGTGATAGGCTGGTATGTGGTTGGTTGGATAGTTTGTTTACATACATAAGGTTTTGGGGGTTTTTTTGCACACGTTCCCACCTGTGATACTGCAAAACTGATCTAAACTCCTTGTATTGATGGTCACAACTGATATCCATCAACTAAAGCCTCTGACAGCTGTCAACATCTTTAAGATGACTGTATGATGCCCAAGTTTGGATCAAGATGGAGCAATGTAAACAGGGATCTGTATTAAAGATGAAGGTTTATGCCACATTGTAGAAAAGCCTGTAAGTTGCACTTAGACCACCATTGGAGTAAAGTGAGGCTGGTTTCCTGTTGTTTGTGCGTGTGTTGTGATTTAGGCTGGTTAGCTTATTATTAGATGGCCTTTGAATAAAAAGTGTGAAGGAAAAAAGTGATGAAACTTGCAACTTTTGAGGTTGCTGGTTGTCATTTTCATTACTTTGATTTTTCTCAGTGCACCAGAAAATCAGCAGCATAAATCAGATGTCACACAAGACCAGCACCATCAATTGAAGCTGAAAACGAACATTCACATGCCAAAAAAAAGGAAAAGCCCTGGAACACAGAAACAATAAATGCTACACTATATCAGATGAAGCATCACCGGGTAATATGAAATTAGCATAGCAAATGTTGGAAGGAGGAAAGACGATCAAGGGAGAATCTCAAATGAATTCAGGGCCTTTGAAATAATAATGCTTAGAAGGAATACATCTATATGAAAAGCCAAAGTAAACAATCCACTTTCCAAAGCATGACTGATCAGCCACCAGTTTCTGCCAGTTTTGCATTGTACTATTCATAGACTATAAACATTATTAGAATTGATCTGTCTAAAGGCATTTAACATCAGCAGCCAACTGAATACCAACAATTTGTTGGGTGGCTTTGGGAAAGTCACTTATGCCTCAGTTTCCCCACCTACTTCAGGTTTATTGGGAAGATTAATTTATAGTTTGCAAAACACTATTAATGGTAGCAGTGGCATTTTCGGACGTTCTCAGTGTTGACCCAACTCTACTGGCATTGAAACCAATTGACTTTAAAGGGAGCAGAATTAGTCCAACTCTGAGCTCTTTGGAAAATCTCATGCTATAGACTGAAATAGTCCAAATCTTAAGGGGTGCTGAGCAAGCACTTAGAGCCTTTTAGTGTTTGACCTATTATTGTCTTGCCACTCAGCCAGAGGATTGTAAGTTCCACCCTACACCAGACTGATGCCCATTTGAGCAGTGCATGCAGAGGCTGCTGTCCTCCGAGAGAGTTAAATTTTCTGTCTCTCTGATGGGCAGCCAGGTGGAAGTTAAAGTTCCCATGGAAACAGCTGGAAAATAGCTGCTTTATAGCCCTTTCTTCTCCTGCTATGCTCTCTCCCCACAAAAGAGGTAGTATAGGAAAACAATCTTAGTACTCATCATGCATTATGTTGCAGAGTAGTAAGGTCTCTTAATCCTGGTGTTTCCTAGGTCAACAGGCTCGAAGTACTCAGGCCAGGGAAAAGACAAGTGGCCTGGGTTTCTCATTAATAAATTCCTTCATTAAACAGTGCTGATGATTTCAAAAGGAGTTCGACACGCCATAGGTGGTCTATTTATCTAGGCACTTATATGGCCCTCATTACCATAATATCCAGGGCTTTTGAGGGCTTTCCCCTGTGAATTCCTTGGCTCTCAGGGCTTGTCTACACAGTGTGTTAGAGTGCACCAGCGGGGGGTGGTGTACATTCTAGTGCACACCGGTGTGTCATGCACTAACTGTCCAGGTGGCGCCTGCTGGCCTGTACTGAAAGTTCTCAGCACGCATTTACATCATCCCAATTCAAACAGTACTACATCATTGTTCACTAAAGAATTTTTAGTTAGTGCCAACGGGGTCCACACTGAGAGGAAGTGGGTGACCCGCTGGTGTGCGCTACACTTTACAACCCTGAGCACCATGTAGACAAGCCCTTTATTTTCCATTGCCATGCCCGTTGGATCGTCATTTACATCAGCACAAAATGGGTGTGGAATTGCCATCAGATTAGAATGGTAGCGTTTTGCACCCAGTTTCTACAGTTGTGAATGACTGCGTGTGGAGCAGGCAAACAAGAGCCCTCATTCTGCGTGTCTCTGCTAGCATAGCACAGAAAATCTGTCCTGGTGACTAGATAAAGCATATTTTTTAGAGTGCCCAGTTCTTAATTTTTTCCATCGGGTACAGTTTATTGAAAAGTTCCTGTGAACTTTCCTATCACTTGTGAGCTTCATGCTGCCTGATGATGACAGCTCTGTGTAAAATATGACCAAACTCTTTTAATATGTGATACATCATCGATAATCTATCGTTTACTCTTTAAAGTCATTGCCCTTCTCTCTTTAAATGTAATCTGAAATAATAGCTTTTCAAGAGATATGAAATACTACCCACACTTCCTTCAATACCCTGGATACAGTCTGAGTCACTGTTTCAGTTAACACAGTCAGCGACAGCTGTGTTCATGCAGTCTTAAAATACACACACAGTAATATTACGCAGTCCTTTTTGTTGACCCTAGTGGTACGCAATAGAACGTCTTTTCAGAAATGACCAGACAGCCTAGTCAGAGCTTTCAAAGGAAAGCAAAAGAGGAGCTGAGATGAAAGGAACATGAGTATTCAGCTTTGTTGCTAAAGAGAGTTGATCCAGTTGAGCAACTGGAGAAAGTGGAGTCTTAAAAAGAAATGCGTATTGAAAGCTCTTATAGTCTCATTGCTACATTGTTTAAACACACTTTGATCTGATATTTTCACTGTTCAAACCCTCTGTAGTACCACCTACCTTTCCTTCTAATCGTTGCTACCAGGCTCCAGTGGTGTTGCTCCGGGGGGGGCAGCTCTACAGCTAAAAGTTTTTCGACATGACTCTCTGCTGTCCTTGTGTGGTCATTTACACCTGTGTAAAATGCCAACACTCTGAGCCAATAGTGTTGTTCACTGATTTTGCACTCCCTTTGCACAGGTGTACATGACTGCATAAGGTGCAGGACACCAGAGAATCGAGTTCAAAGAATTCAGAGGAGAGAAGGGACTTAAACAATGTAAAAGGCAGTAGAGAATCTGGCCTTTTATATTATATTTTATACTGGCCTCTATATTAGACAGTTCCACCTCTTCTTTGACTAGACTTTCCTGTATAAAGACTTGCTCAAACTAAAAATTTGTCAAGACAAAAAATCTGCATGTTCTGAGTACAACTTCCCGCATCCATCCCCATCCACCCATCCTCATCCACCCACTCTGCTCCTTCACGCCCTAGGCCAGGACCTTGGTCCCACTTACAACCCTTTCTTGTTGCTCTATTGGTGCAAGGGGACAGGAAAGCTGGTTTGACCAGTCTCCTGAGGATGCCTTCAGTGTAGGGAGAAATGCTGGGTGGCATAGATTGGGTGGAGAAGCTCCATGTCACCTCCCTTCTGACCCCTGGGGTAGGAGGCCTGGGCAGTGGAAAGAGGACATAGCCGGAATGACACTGCACTGTAGTGATTTCTGGCTGTCAGAATGGCAGCCAGCCATAACTTAGAGCCATTCTAAAACTGGAAGTAGGAAGCTCTGTGTGTGCAAAAGGGTTCAGAGATGGTTCTAAGTACTAGCCAGATGTGTGGTGTAGAGTGGGTAGGATATGTTTGTGGGGGTACTGGGTGTGGGTGAAGGCATGGGTAGTGGGTGAGGAGAATTGGATTGAGTGGAGGAGAGTTGCTGATTTGTGTACAGGGGTTCGTGTCAGGGGTGGAATAGTGGGAGAAGGCATTTCAATTACTTGCTCCATACTGTTTGCCAAGGAAGTGGTGCTTTCCCCTCTCACCTGGCATGTCTCCGCTTACTTGGGAAATTGGCTTACCTGGTCCTTGGGTTTAGCTCCTTTTTGTAGGCCAGCCACAAGAGGGTGTCATAAACACAAACTCTTGGAAAAAGACTAATTCTGTCCAGCTGTACAGAGCAAAAAGACACTAACATATGCACCAGCCAGTACATTACAAAGGCTGTATTAAGGGCCAAAAATGGGTAACTCCCCTCTTGATGATGGCTGCAGTCTTTTGTAATGTGTGTGCATCAGTGTTTATCAGGACTTTTTAAAGCACTTGAATTTAGTGACACTCCTGTGATTGTTTGCGGGCAATGTTCTGCTCAAAACACACCATTGCTCACAGTGAAGATTTGCCTCATTTACTTCTTGAATGCAAAGATGTCCAAACCCCAGTTCTGTTTGGAAGGCTATTTTTGGTCAGTCAGTACAGATTTGCAGCTCCTCCTCTAGTTATGCATTTGATCAGTTACAGAAGAGTGAATCACTGTCATATCCTCAGATCGGAGGACCCAGTTGTTGTTAATTAGCAGCTCTGTTGTTTGTGATAGGCTTGTATGTGTTTGTTTACATACATAAGGTTGGGGGGGTTGGCACACGTTCGTAGCTGTGATATTGCAACACTGATCTAAACTCCTTGTATTCATAACATTTAAAAGGCTTCTATCAAATAAACGTGCGTTTATGGGGCCAAATCCCAAAGTTCATGCTCAGGGCCAGATTCACAACTCCGGTGCATCTTGCACCTATGGGAAGTGAGTATAAAATGTGCAGATGTTATCTACTTAGCACTCACTTTACACAGGTGTAAATTGAATTCATTTTTACACAAGGTCCAAGTTAGTGGAGAATCAAGCCTTCAGTTTTTACACGTAATTACACAGGCAAAACTTTTGGGAACAGATTGAATAAAGTCGAATGCGTGCGTCCTCACTAAGTGCATTAAGTCGGTGAAGTGCGTCCACAGAACCGTGGCTAGCATTGACTTTCAGAGTGGTGCACTGTGGGTAGCTATCCCACAGTTCCTGCAGTCCCCGCTGCCCCTTGGAATTCTGGGGTAAGCTCCCAATGCCTGATGGGGCAAGAAATTTTTTGTGGGTGGTTTTGGGTAAATGTCGTCAGTCGCCCATCCCTTCCTCCCTCCCTCTGTGAAAGCAACGGCAGCCAATCATTTCGCGATTTTTTTCCTGGAGTGCCCGCGCATGTGCCATAGCTCTGCAAGCGGGAGTCCGCTCAGATCACTGCTGCAGTTGTGAGCTTTGTAAATAAACACCTTGCATTTGCCCTTGGACATTTTGGCATATATATTGGCATTGCCTCTTTTGCAATGGAGTTCTGATAGCACTGATTTGTCTCCCCATACAGTGATCAGTTCCAGTATCTCCCGTTCGGTCCATGCTGGAGCTCTTTTGTGATTCTGGGACTGCGTGGTCACCTCTGCTGATGAGCTCGCCATGCTGGTCAAACAGGAAATGAAATTCAAAAGCTCCCAGGGGCTTTCCTGTGTACCTGACTAGTGTATCTGAGTTGAAAGTGCTGTCCAGAGTGGTCACAATGGTGCACTCTGGGATAGCTCCCGGTGGCCAATATCGTCGAATTGCGTGCGTCCATGCTACCCCAAATTCGACACTGTGATGTCGATTTCAGCGCTAATCCCCTTGTCGCGGAGGAGTACAGAGATCGATTTTAAGAGCCCTTTAAGTTGACAAAAATGGCTTTGTTGTGTGGATGGGCGCAGGGTTAAATCGATCTAACGCTGTTAAATTTGACCTAAACTTGTAGTGTAGATCAGGGCTCAGTATAAAGGCACTTTATGCAGGTATAGCTATTTCCATATGGGAAGGGGAATAATTATACCAGTATAAGGGCTAGTCTACAATACCCGCCCGATTCGGTGGGTAGCAATCGATCTTCTGGGTATCGATTTATCGCGTCTCATCTAGACGTGATAAATTGAACCCGGAAGCGCTCCCCGTCAACTCTGGTAATCCAGCTCGGCGCGAGGAGTAAGCGGAGTCGACAGGGGAGCACCAGACTTCGACTTTGCACGGTCCACACCATGAGGTAAGTCGAGTGAGGTACTCACCTTCATACCAGCATAACTGTGCCCACACTAGGGGTTGTTGTGGTATAATTATATTGATAGAAAAATCATTCCCCTAACGAACATAGTATACCAGTACCTAATCCGTGTGCAGACCAGGTCTGATTTGTGATTATTGTTCTCCCTTGTTTGCAATACCCTCTGAGAACCTTGGAAATATTTTTTTTCTGTAAATAATTTTGAACTTTTCCACTTTGCAAATATTTTGCAGCTGAAATTATCATTGCTATTTTTATTTGACAACTTGAATCTGCAGTACATAGCACCTTATCCTGCCAAAACATCTTTTTGTGCACCAGCATCATCAATGATGTCAGCATTGCTCTGGAAATAGTGTCTCCTTGCTAAAGTATCTACTTATTTTTAAAATCTCTCTCCCCCCCCCCACTCCCTCTTTGTGCTATTTATAATAAGTCCTCTGAAGTTTGTAATTCAACTTGACTGCTGGGTTTTTGGATGGATCTTGAAAGCAGGGATAACATAAAAAATAAAAATATAGAACAAGTGCTTTACTATAGGTCACATTTGGGGTCTCACAAATATTGGCTATATTTTCTCACTTTGTTTCCCCTGGATAGAGTGCAGGGAGTTCTGGCTCACACAGTGTGGGTTGGGTTGGAGTTCTCCCTGCCACCACTGTAGAGATTTGGGGGCCCAAGAGATCCTTCTAGCACCTTTCCTTTTCACCTTTGAAATCATGGTGCCCTGGGATGACTATGCTCTATGGATTAACAGTAGCAGACATGGCAGGAAGCCCATGGGTGGCGGTGCTGCTTCATGTTTGGCTCATGAGAGGGATAAGACATTCGACAGTCAGCTCCATCTCCCTGATTCTCAGATTGAGCACCGACTCTAGCAAGAGTCAGAGCTGCTTCTAGACAGTTCTTTGTGGACCCTATACCAGTGGCAGGTAGGTGGAACCCCACTATGTCCCCTTCCTAACTGTGGTGTGACACTTCCCAGTCCTGATGACTCCCCAGCACTGAGTGGGGGACAGTCAGCAGGCACAGGGCTTTGAGTTGGCATATTTGCACTGGCACGGAGTTCCCCTCCAAATTGTAGCCAATTTCTGACACCGTCTCACGCCCTGAATATAACACACAGTCCAATTCTGATTACAGTATTTGGCCCTTTGGCTCTACTTCTAAATGCCTGCACAGGCCAATAGCTCCAAAAGATCAGCTTTCTTGAAATCTGTGAATAAAATTCTACCTACACTTGTGTCTTTGCAACATCGGGGTTGCATGGGTGTAACAGCGGGCAAGCTTTGGCCCATAGCATAGTTGAGGGTCTTCAAAACTAGTGGCTATTGTAAATATTAGTAGTTTTAATTTTGTTGCGCTTGTGTGCACACGCACACATACACACTCTTTCTGGCATTTTACTTGGAAGTTTAAAATCTTTACCCCATCATCTTATAACTGAATGATAGGTCAGAGTTCATATCTAAGTTAGAAAATTGAGGGAAGGGGCTGAGATATTCCACCATTTTGTAGAACATTGCAATGCGATGTTGCCATGTTGTTTCAAATTTGAAAGATCTGCCCTGTGGTATCTTTTATAAATAAGATGGTTGTGATGTGTCTTATGATACTCCCAAGGAGTTATATCTTGTCATCAATCTAACCTCCAGGCCTTGGTAAATGGCTGAGGATGAGGAATCAGAGCACGGGGGGTCCTCTCATAGTAAGTGTTTGTTTACTGAAACTAAACCATTTTCTCTTGTTTTAACAGTTTAGAAATTGCAAAGCTTCTGAGCCAGAAAAATCTATTACTTAGGCCCGTTCTACACCTAAAACTTAGGTTGACATAGCTACATCGCTCAGAGGATGTGAAGCATTCACACCTCTGAGAGACAGTTATACCAACGTAACCTCCAGTATAGATGCCCCTAGGTCAATGGAAGAATTCTTCAAAGGGGTTTATTTACTACATCAATGGAAAACCCCTTCCATTGCTGTAGCAAGTGTCTACACTACAGCGTTACAGCATCCTAGCTGCAGCTGTAGCAGTTGTAGTGTAGACACACCCTTAGACTAAGGCTTTGTCTACACTAGCACTTTGTCGGTAATATCTTTGTCAGTCGGGTGTGAAAAAGCACCCCCCGACCAACAAAAGTTTCACCAACAAAAGTGCCGGTGTGGACAGGGGTATGTTGATGGGAGACACTCTCCTGCTGACATAGCTACTGCCGCTCGTTGGGAGTGGTTTAATTATGCCAGCAGGAGAGCTCTCTCCCACGGGCATAGAGTGGTTACCCAGGAGACCTTCCAGCGGCGCATCTGCAGTGGCACAGTTATGCGCTGTAAGGTCTGTAGTGTAGACATAGCTTCATTAACTGTTATTGATTATTTTTACTAATGGTTCATCATTCTGAAGCTGCTAATGTACTTTATAGTCAGTTGGTCAATTCATAATGAGTTATAGATGTTAAAAAACGCAACAGGGCCAATTTACAAAGGAAACATCCAAATCACAAAAGGTGGAGGAGGGGGAAGAGAACCATAGAACCTAGAGCATTTGGGTGTTCCAGTGATCCATTCTCTGATGCACAGTGACACCATGCAGCCTTAATGAAGGGCAACCAAGCAATTAGAGTCATCTTCTGAAAAAGAGACTTCTCTGCCCTCTGAGAAACTCTGTTTTTATCTCATTAGGGAATCTTGCCACTTTATAATTAATCACATGTAAAAGCTGTGTGTTAATTGCAGATGAAAAATAACTTGAGAGGTACAGACTCAAGGGGGTCACAGATCCAAGGGTCACCTATATCCAAAGAAATGTCAATAGGCTTGGGCTACCTATGCTAAAGTGGTATGTCACAGGTGAACGTAGCAAAGTCACACAATCAGAGGTTTCTTAAAAATACCATTTTAGCACCCTAAAGAGTTATCAGTTACTATTGAAATAGGCTATTTTGCCCTAGCTGTGGCTTTAATTCAGTGGTGTAGTGTGATCTCTCACGGATGGTACTTTTGTGTGTAACATTTTAATTTGCTTTGATATCCTTTGGAATAAAGGCACTATATAAATACAATATATTGTTAATTAAAATGAGATGTTTAAGCCATATTTCTTAGTTGGAGCAAGGGACTGAGGCTTCTAGAGTTCTGCTGTTGTTTCAAGAATCACCTTGTGCAAATTTTTTAACTCTGTGGTCTTCAGTTTATTCCTGTAATGGGGTGCAGCTGGGCCCCTCTAGCTTCTTCCCCTGCTGCACCCAGAAACCAGCCAGAGACCTCTGCCTTATTGTAATCCCCCATACTCTTTATTTACAGCTTACTTTCCCACTAGCTTGTAGTTACACACAGCTTCAGTCTTACAGCCTCAGGGACTACTCTCTCCTGCAGCCAGGATACAAGATGAGCCCCTGCTCACTCTAATTCTCTGGCTCCTCCCTTTCCTCTCTCCCCCTTGCTTCTTTCCTGCCATCCTGTTTATATCCCGATGGCTAACGAGGCCAGCAGCTGTTCCCCCTTTGCCAATCAGGCCTGGGCTTACTCAGCCATGTGATTCCATAGGCTAGCTATCAGTTTGGTCCAGAGCCCATTGAAGCCCATGGGTGTCCTTCCACTGATTCCAGCGGGTTTTAAATTAGGTCCTTGATGCTCAAATTGTTGCTTTTGAACCATCTGAAATAACTTCCAATAAATAGCAATATTAATGTTTGGAGAGGGTCTTTGGATATTTTTCGGTGAAAAGCAATAGAGCTCAAGCCTCCCATTAACTGTAATGGATTTTGTCCTGGGCCCTTAATGCTGTAATTGCGAATTATTGGTAAGCCCTATGGTTTGAGTGAACAAATGCAGAAGGTAGCATAACACACAGCCTCTGGCAAAAGGAAGAACATTTGATTCTTTGAACCTACACATCGAAAGATTATTTATCCAGGTGTTCAAATGTTTGTCCATGTCCCTTTGTCAGAGACAAGGTGGTATTGGGGCATGTGGGTGGATTCTGTCATCAGACTCGGGGGCAAGACTCAGTCTACTGTAGAGTTTCCTAGCCACCACAGAAGGTATGCAGTTCCATCCTAGATCCCTGTGATCAGGAGAGCCAGTGCTCGGGTTTGTTCAATACGGCTAGATGCTGAAATATGACAAAACCACAGAGGAATTTTCTCAGTACAGTGTTCAGGATGCGAATGGGCACTTCAGACCATGCAGATCCTATCCTTGAACACTATGGGAGGAAGATGTTTCTGGACTGGAGATGTGAAACCTTTTCAGACCCTTGTGCCTGTCAGTGATCTAACTCACTTGGAAAAATTCCAGCTTGTTATATAGGTTTTTGTTCCACTGAATAGAACAAAAAGTATACATGGATTCACTGTGGCTTTTAATTGTGTATGTGCCCTTTTATAAACCCGAGCATTTTAGCAGGACTCAACTAGCACTGGGCATCAAGCACTTTTCTAGAAAGAGGTTAAAATACCCTCCGTGGGAGATGTAGGAGGCTTGGATTACATTAATTAGAACAATGAATGGCATCCAAATCCTTGACACAAAGTGCTTATGTCTACTACCATTCATTCATTGTTTGCCAATTCAAATCACATCCTTCCTTTTGATGATTTCACTTCACGCTGGCACATGACACATACAATCAGATCTGTGCAACGTATTTTGGGCCCACTGGTTACAGGTTGGGGTGATCATTATTCAATTTCTGCAAAAGCTGCATCACTGTCTTTAAACAGGGAGTCATTGTTATTTTTAAATAAGGGGCTGTGGGCAGTCGCAGCCAAGAGGCTGCATCAAGCTCACTTTGTTTGCCACTGTACATGTAATTAACGAGTTGTAGGCTGTGCCTTAGAAACTGTAGCAGCGTGATTGTTTCCAAGTGCTGGAGTGGCAGGATTAAGAACAGTCCTTGATACCAGTGTATATAGTTAGGCAGCTCTTCATACTCAGACTTGGGGAGTCACAGCACATCATCAGAGAAATTTTCCAAGCAAGGGTTTTTATGTTTAAGGAACTTCTTTGGGCTGAATTCTTCTGAAGAGGGGAATGAAATCCCTATGTCTCACTCTAACACTCCAGATCCCTCTGCCCTCTTGTCTTTCTCCTATTCCCTTCTGTTGTGTGTCTGGTTCTTTCCCGTATGCCACCGCTGTCCCCTGCTGTCTTCAGAAGGGGCTGTCTTGACGCAGCTGTAGTGAAAGCATCAGGAATGAACAAGCCTCTGGAAATGCATGTAACCATTTTAAAAAATGCTCCCTTAATGCTTAGGAACAATATCTTCAAGTGACAGAGGCTATGGAGCGTGTTGCTCCCAAACTAGTGCCGATATACATGCTTTTTAAAAAGTTATTGGTGGGATTGAGTTCTTTTCCTCCACGCTCAACTACTATACAATAGCTTTAATAGAGCACTTTTATACTAGGACCTTGCAGATATGCACAGTTTATCACCTTAGTTATTTTTGTCTAGTCCCAGTTGCTGATTACTGAAGATGTGTAGGTTCAAAGATGATTTTACTTCCTCTCAGCTCCACTTTGCCTCCTGCTTGATTCTGTAGTATGATGTCATCATACTAAGACTATGATGTAATTATGCATGAGGACTGCTCTTTAGGAAGGACAGTCCTTAGGTTTTAGCAAAAGGATTTATCATTTTTTCCATTCCACCCCTCAAAAAAAAAAATCCCTCCTAGCCCAATAAATTTCAACTGAATTAAAAGCTGTGTCTTTAGTCCATTTCCATTTCCAGGACCATAGACAGGGTCACAAAAACTGAATGATCACAACAGCATCCAGGAGACAGAGAAGTTGGACTCAGAGAGAAAGCTCCAATGCAATCCAAAATATGTGAACTAATATTGTATCAAATCCATGGCCCCATAGAAGTTGGCAGTCATTAATTTGCCATACACCAAGCTTCCTCAGAACTTCAAGGTGGCAGTGGGAAGAGGGCACAGAACCTTGGCTCACAAAACCATAGAACAGCTTAAAAGAAAGGCGAATCTTCTTTGCTGTTCACAAAGTGGGACCAGATTTTCACATTCAGAGCCATGTTTCTAAAAGAGCTCAGCTCCCATTTAGGCACTTAAATATGGGTCAGGTTGTCAGAAGTGCTCAGCTCTCCAGAGAATCTTGCTGTTTGTTTTGGCATCTAAATGGGAACCACGCTCCTTAAAAACACAGAACCCAATTGTGGATCCTGAACTAATTTGCAAATTTGGCCCACTGGGTCTAAAGTATGATACACAGCTGTACACGCTTACATAAATGTTATACACACACACACACACACACACACACACACACCAACCACTAAACAGTTCATTCCCGTCCCAAAGGAAATTCAGAAAATATTTAGCCAAGAAAGTTGCTTTGCATATGAATATTCTCCTGGAAGCATCAGGAGATGTGCACAAAAATATTGTCTGTAAAACTTAGCTTTACTGTATACAGAAATCCAAGATGGTACATTGCTTCTTTTGGCCAAAATAAGATAGTGTTCCATGATGCTATAAGCTAAACCGGATGCCCCAAAAGAATAACTGCAGCTCCAGTATATTTAGGGCAAAAAGACATTTTAAAGGGTACAAAAAATACATACAGAGCAAATTTTCTCTCTCAGGTTCACATGCCAGATCTAATATCCACATTGATGGTATTGCTGGATTACTGGTGGCACCACAGACAGTGTGGCTGACACTTTGACTTTCAGCTAGTTCCTGAGGGTTACAGTTCAGCAGGAAGTTGCCACACTGGCTACAGGTGTAATTTTGCACTGCTCTAGCAGCAAACACATCCTTAGTATAAATTAGTCCACTAAAGATAATGGAGTTGCATCAAACATACATTTGTCCCTTGCGCTCTAGCAGTTTTTTATAGTATACCATGCAGCCGAGTAGTCGTGATTAAGATAAAATCTAGACTCCACAAAGTTAACATGCATATGTATCTTACACAAGAGTTTTTAGAATGAAAATGTGGTAGGATTTCTTCATATTCCTGATTAAAGATATAGTTCAAGTTCATCCATCTAAAAACTGGAATCCCAGATATTTCGGCTTTGCTTTGGCTTTGTGTCCTTGAGTGACTCTGATGTCTGTTACCATGGTTATTCCTGGTAAGTCTAATTATAGACATTGCTCTTTATGTCCTGCAACAGAAGTAGGGTATATGTTTCAATGTGTTGACTTTTAAGGACAGTCTCTCTGGTGTATTAACCCAAAACTTTCAGCGCAATTTAAAAAGTGTCCTGGAAACTAGATAACTGCCAGATCTTCTTGGAAATGAGATTTATATCTCAGTAGACTTATTAGTACTTTAATGTTAAGTAAATGTAAATTAACAGTCCAAAAATGATTCATGTTCCATATTTCTATTTAATTGTTAATGAGTTCCTTTATCTAGCCATGGAAAGTTGCTACCTGTTCTTTGTCACATTGCTCCAGCACATAACATGGCTGTAAAGCACAGAAATAAAATTTTGTAGTACTGCACCTGGCATGGCCAATGCACTGCCAGAATACAATTAAACTAGTCACAGGAAGCATTACATAGGACCCTGCTGACTATGAAAATTCCCCAAACTTGACCACAATATTCATGTGATAGACAGCTGGCATCATTAAATTTGCATTGATGGATATCCGAGAACTTTCTCAGAGGCCAGTACAGTTAATTCTGGACTGTTAATTCTTGACAGGAGATGATTTTCTGTTCCTTCCATGGTGTGGGATTACATATGTAGTCTGTTGTGGCCTGATTGTATTTAAGCATAATAATTTATAGTTGTCGTTCATTAACTAGATACCCACTAGAGGTGAATGTTTTTGTTTTCTTTGTTGAGTTGTTGATTTTTATGAACTTCTTTTTAAAGGATTCAGTAGGTGTTTATTATTTTCTGGGCAAGATTCTCTACAGCAACCAAGATCTGCCCATTCCAGTGGATATGACAGCCAGCAGAGAACTGGTTACAGCTCCCTGATGCTCCAACCCAGCATTGCTGCACAATGGGCTTTATGGGGCTCTTTCACACAAACCTTGAATGAAACATCATTTGAAGTTAATAACAAAAATCCAGTTAATTTTTTTTGTCTCTTTTTTTATTTCTGCCTGCCAGGGCTCAAATGTTAAATGTCAACATAACACCAATAAATCCTCCCATTAAATTCAGCTCAAATAGAAACAAAAACTATTGAATTTCACCAGGGTGCCTCTTGTTTTCCAGCCAAGTTGTTCAGACACAGCTATTATAGATAGTTTGGTTAAGCATTCACACTTTTAGTTGATTTTCCAAAATGTCCCCAACGTTTGAAACGTTTGGCAAATAACTGATGCAAACAAGTCAATTTAGTTAATGCCCTGTGTTAGGGACCAGGGCATGGGCGGGGAGGCCAAGTGGTTGGAGTAGGAGTCAGGCCTAGGAGTCGGAGCTGAAGGTGAGCTGCAGCATTAGAGGCCAGATGCTGGGGCTGAGGATCACAGCTGAAATCAGAGTTGAGCCAGCGATCGGAGTCAGAGGCAAAAAACAGGGGCAGGAAGGCAAGAACAAGGCAGGAAAGCAGGAACCAGGGACAAATCAGGCAAGCTGGGCTCAAGAGACAGACAAGAAGGTATGGTCCAACATAGCAGCCAGCCAGGAGTTCATCCAGTTGCATAGACAACTTCTTGTGCCTTTGGTCCAGCTCTACTATTTAAGCCAGAAAATCAGTGGGGTCGGGTGCTGCTCCAATCAGGATTCCTGTGGGCGGTGCCTCTGCTGAACCTAGAGTTCCATTAGCCACTCAGCGCTCCAGCTACTAGGAAGCAGGTGAGCTGAAAATCCACAGACCCAAGTCCAAGACGCAGGGATTCTCACACCCTGAATGAGGAATAAGATGGAATAACTAGAATTTTCACTTTTTGCCTTCTTTGTAATTCCCTGGTCCCTTTTTATATGGCTGTTTCCTTTGCTTTAAGTCATTTGTTTTGAAGCAAGCAGGACATAGTACAAATAAAAATGATATTGCATACTGTACTCATCTGTGTCAATCCCTCTGGAAGGATAGTCTAATGGTTAAAGCACTGGACTGGGAGTCAGACAAATGAGTTCTCTATCTGGCTCTCCCACTAACTTCCTTTGCTACTTTGAGCAAGTCACTTATCCTCTGCCTCCCTTGTCTTTCCCATCTGTAATATAGGGATGATAATTGCAACTTCATCTTGTATGAACAATGTGGTATCTTGGGTGGATCAAAAGGACAATTTATCCACAAAGAGATTAGCAGAGGATCATACAGAATTAGGGTGACCAGACGTCCCGATAAAATCGGGACCGTCCCGTTTTTGATCATTTGTCCCACGTCCCGATTGCTCGACAACTTCTCGGCGGGAAGTCCCGATTTTTGGGTCTTCTCATCTGGTCACCCTATACAGAATGGGCTACCATGGTTGCGGATCTCCAATAATGGAGATGCCGCAGAAGAAGAATGGCATCTTTATGAGGCTGACCCCTTTCACGTCATCTGAGAGGATGATCCCTTGACTTCAGTGGGATTGAGCTTTAATTGATTAACTTTTAGAAAAGCCAAGATTTCTAAAAATGCTGAGTGGTTTTGGGTGCCCAAGTTGAGACACCAAAAAGGGTGTCTCATTTTCCTCTTTAAGGTATCTCAGATCAGGTACCTAAAATCACTAGTCACTTTTGAAAACCTTTGCCAACATACTTTGAGGTCATTAAATAGGATCTAGTAAAGCAGAATTGCAAAGTAATATTACTTAATTCTTCAAGCTGGTTTTGTATGGACTCTCTTGTATTATTTCTCTACTAATGTCTGATTTAAATTACCATTAATAGGACATGAATCCTCAACATGTAGAAATGGAAACTTGTGCATTAGACTTAATAAATGTATTTCGAAACCATTATATACTGTAGCAAAATTACATGTGTAGAGCTGCATGCAGGGAAACTATTGTTCAAAAGAATTGTAGGAGAATAGCACTGACTGTGAGAGAGGCTGAAGGAGGCATCATATCATGAACCAAAAACTCCTTGAGCGTAGTGTTTTACTTAGTTAATTCCAGCTTTGGGCTCCTATGCTCTAAATGCCTTGTCTTAATTAGATTCTACTTTTAGTAATTATTTCTCCTAAATGCAGTACAGTCCTCCCTGTGTGAGGTTTTTCTTTGCTGCCTAGAGACATCTTCTGTCCTAACTTAATGTGTGTTTTAAACCTTTGAACACTGAGGCTATTCATCCTCAGACCTCTATACCGAAGCACTGCACAAAGGTGCAGAAGGAAGCTTCCTGCTTCTTGTCCTCCACAGAAGGAATCTGGACTCCTCTTCCCTTCATAACACACAACCTCTAAACCGTGGCAACAATTTATGAAATATGAGAATTTAACCCTCTCACCCCAGCATGCCAGTTGCTTTTTATTCCCTTCCTTTTTTCCCAACTACTAGATCCTCATTGTCTTTCCCCATTGCTGGGTTACATGCTGGTTCCAGTCTGACCTTCTGATATGGCTATTGCCATCAGCAAATCGTGACACCTGCTGCACTTGCTCAGCTTTGCTGGCCAGTAAGTGGAGAGTGAAGCAAAGGCTCTGCCCGTTCTCCATACAGGATTGTAATGAGATTATTCTTATTGCCTTGCACAGATGTGAAGTCCAGGCTTTGGCTCCTAAAGATTAAAGAGAATTCTTTCTCTAAGCTATTTCAATGGAGATGCTAGATGCTTTGCCCATCACTATTACGTGCTGGCAGCTCATCCTGGATAGCTTGAAAGCACTACAGAATGGTAAAGCTTTTTTTCATATGATATTTTTTTAGGGTGGATCAAATTTCAGAATCTCCATCCCATGGGAAATGCTGAAATTTCACCATTTGACTGCGTCCCACCTTGGAATGAAAAGTTGACATTTTAAGACTTTTTGTGGATCAGAAATACTGAAAATTTGGATTTGGAAATGTCTACATGTTTCATTTCAACACTTTCAACTGAAATGAATTTTTTTTGACCCAATACACTTCATTTCAAGTCCATTCAACTTAAAGCTACATTTTCTCAGTGTGACACATTGTTTTATGGGAGTTATAGTTCAGAACCCAGATGTTCGCTTTCTCTGCTGTGGGTCAGGCTCCCTGACTGGACTGCAACTCCCATAATAAACCCAGGGTCATGTGACTCCCAAGATGCACCATACATCAAGTTTGGTCAAAGTGGACTCTCCACATTGCACTATGGGAGATTATTCCTCGAAAGAGTCCAGGTCATAAGAGACAATGGGGCCTATAGGACACTACAAGTCTTAGGAGGCAATGTGATTATACAGAAATACAGTTTAATCTTTTCTTGAACTGAGTCAAATGAACCATTTTGGATAAAAAAAAATCCAATTTAGGTCAAACCAACCTGAAACTAAATATTTAATTTAGCTTTTCCCAACAGAAAATCATTTTTAAATCAAAATGATTTTGCAGAAACTATTTTGCATTGGAAAATCATTCTGATGGAAAATTCCTGAGCAGCTCTAATACTTATACTTGGCATATTTAATGTAATACATTGGATTCACTGGGGAAAAAATCGTGCTGCTTCTTTTAGCAGTATTAACAGTTCCAGAGAAATTCCCTGTGCTTAAAATGGAGAATAGTGATAGAACTGGTAATACCACTGAAGTGAGAATGAACTTTAAGTGCACCTGCTGTACACATTACTGTTTATCTCCAAAAGCAAAGAACAAAACCATGGTTTATTTCACATTAAGGTAAACAACAAAACAAAATGAAAATAGAAAGTGTACATGAGGGAGGGAAAGAAAGAACACAGTGATTCACTCTAATGTTTGCATTGGAAGTGAGACACAAAATGGCAGCTGCCCCTGCAGCAGGCAGGATGAGTCCTCGATAGTTAGAGGTGCAATGTAAGGAAAATATCAAGACAACTTCTCTTTTCAGTTACACGGCACACTGCTCATAGTGTCGCTCAGCTTTATTTAGATAACCTGGCAAAATACTTATCAGACTATATATATCTTATTGCAGAGCCGGCACTAGGGGTAAGCAGATCAAGCAATTGCGTAGGGCCCCAAGCAGCTCAAGGAGCCCCCTATTTGCTTTTTTTAAGTATGTGTTGTGGGAAGGAGCCAAAAAATATTCTTGCTTAGGGCCCCCAAAGGGACAGCAGCGGCTGTCTTAATGTATGTATTAGAGAGAGGGAAAATGTTCAGTGCTTAGGGTATTAGCCTGGGACTCAGAAGACTTGGAGTCAATTCTGTGTGCCACCGCAGACTTTGTGTGTGACCCTGGGCAAGTCACTTGTTCTCTCTGTAAAGTGGGGACAATAGCTCTTCCTCGGATTAGAAGACAGTGTACTTTAAAGATTGTGAGGCACTCAGTTACTATGGTGATGGGGACCATATAAGTAGGCAGGCCATTCATCTGGTTTTAAGTCAGGTACAGTCCTGTTTTTAAATGGTTTGTCCCTTGCCTACTACTGATATAAAACTGGTACTATGTCTGGTACCATGCACAGAGGATGCCATTTTGAAGAGCATGCTGCTCTGCCCCTGCCAGCATGACCTCATGCTCTCAATGTGTGCGGGTTCTTCAAAATGGCAACCTTCGGTCAGAGTGATCTCGCACAGACCATACGTGCAAGGTCACTCTGGCAGGAGCAGTCCCACACTATTCTAGAAATACTGGAATGGCCGGTATTTTGGGGGAGGCGTTTGTGGGCACCCTTCATATAAGTAGGGAAGATAGAAATTATATTGAGTGGATAGAGATGTGGTATAGAAAATAATTCACACTTGGGGATTGCTAGTTTGCTTCTTTTTTACTCTTAAGTTGTTTTTTCCATTTATTGTATTCCAAAGCAATGAGAACTGGGATGAAATAGTTACTCTGGGAAGAAGAGAGCAGGGTGGTCCAACTTAAACTGCTGACTGCAATTTAATTTCCTAGTGGATGGACAAGATTGTCCTTAGATATGCTCTGACATTTTCCAGGGTTAAATTACTTCTGTGAAGTTAAAACATAGCTGTGTGCTTGACCCTCACTTTGTACAAAAGTTAGGCTTTGGGGTAGCTGGGGCCCACAATGGGTCTAATTTATTTATCAATAGTTAGTTTTTGGAGGGATGATTACTATTCAGGATCACAAAGAAGCCCCTCTCCTCTAACAGGAATAAGCTTCATCCCCAATAACATCTTGAGAGGGCATTTAAGTGTGGGTCTTTGTGACAGCACCAGCATATAGCTGGTTAGCAGCCATTGGGGGACAGGGGAGACGAATAAGAGAGGTGTGGGGTGGAGGGAAGGTTCAAGCAGCACCTCCCAAACATCCTTCATCAGCCTTTCATCCCTGGAACTACTTCATAAATTGCCAGATCTTGGGTAACTTTAAACGCTTTGATATTAAGCTCTCTATTGAGAGGTGAAACCTACAAAGGGTTAGAGGTCCGGTTCAGTTTGAAGAAGCATCCACAAATTCTGATACATATCTAAACTATCCAAACCTCTTGAGTCTACAAAGTTGGGCTGGAAATATCACAAAAGGCTCTCTCTTGGTATTTTAGATCTGCCTGGAAATTAAGTAGGAATAATAATTTAAAAAAAAACCCTCGTCTGAACATTTCATAACCAACAAAAAAGGAGGGGCGAGTTGAGGTTGGTTTGATTCTAGCATCCTGATCCTGCAAAGACTGTAGGACTTCAATATTATGCATTCTTTTGTTGATCCAAACCTACTCCGTTATATCATTGATAAAACATGCTGTTATAACCAAACAGATCACACAGTTATTTTATAAAGATTTATTTACAACTTCTTGCTTAAGAGTTCAGGGCAAAATATGGAAGAAGACGCTATATACAATTTACATATATATGTGAGTTATATATAATACGCAGTTTAATGAGCTGTATGTTAATTAGGATCAGACCAAGTGATTTTTTCAAGAATTCAGCAACAGCCGAACAATAATCCATATACTGGCAGAGCCTTTAGGTTAAGAGTTTTCTTATTTGTTACACTGACACCAATGACAAAACGTGGAAAGAGGCTATTTAAACAGATCAATATTTTAAATGATAGTTTTTGCTTGCTGAAAAATCAAGTCTTTTCATATTCTCAGTCTGACATGTCTGGGTGCTTCAGCTCAGTCAAGTTGCATTACACAGCATTTAGAGGAAACACTTTAATTAAAGTTGATAGTCAAATCTCCATACGGGAAAAAAACACCAGCACTTAACTGTGCTGCAATTATTCTGGGTTCAGAGTCTCTCTCCTTAATTGTTCTCTGTCTGGGAAGACAAAACCACAGAATCTTCTTTTCCCTGTTTGTACAGGCCTAAGATCTATCCACTTTTCTCCACTGACACTCACTTGACAGATATCGCCATTTACTAAACCGAGGATTAAGAATGAGATACTGGAAGAAGCTGACAAAACTGCTGCTTCTGTACAATTTATGGTAGCCACCACCTTGGCCAAGTCACCAGGGACTGAATCAGGGACCTCTGGAGCTAAAAGTATGAGCGGCTACCACTTGAATGGAAATGTTCCCTAGCTGGGGCTGTAACAGACTGTCATGCTCTGATGATTGGGCACTGAGTGGGACCTATAACAGACTCACCTGTGGATTACATTAGTACCATTCTGTAACTGGGGAGATGAACTTCTGGAAGGCTTTTTTTTAATTTTAAATTAGTTATTCTGCCCATGTTTCAGTATCTGTCATTTTTCTTCATACTTGACCAGCAGCTCACACCTTTCAAAGCGGCCTTTCTGCAACTATCCACATTTGTTCTGCTTACTCTAATTTTCACCAAACTCTCAACATCTACAGTGATATCTTCCTTTTCTTGATCCCTTTTCTTCCCTCTCCCATTACTAAAGCAGGGTCCATGCCTAAAGTATGCCCCTAACTGGTACATGTTCAGTGCCTTCTCAGCTTCTCATGAATAATACTGCAGGGAGTTTTATTTCATATAATAATTTGAAACATGCATGTTGTGCTACCAACCATGAATGTTGGTAAATGAAGCCCCAATCCTGCTCACCTAAGGGACTACTTACATGTGTAACCCTTCTGCCAAGTGGAGCCAGCAGCAACCAGGACTGAGTTCAACATATAGGAGTTCCTTTTCAACAGTACAAACACAGAACCAGTTCGAGTCCCCACCTGTAAAATGGGAAAATTACACACCACCCCTGGGTGGCTGTGAACTTGCAAGCACAGAGTCTGAGCGTAGAAAAGAAACTTTTAATGAAAGGAGGGACGTCACCCAACATTAATTAGGGAAAATGCCACAAGCAGGATTCATAATCATAAAACTGTGAGCATGACACCCACCCCAGAGTGCGTGGGGCAGTGTCTTCTGCCTCATGTTCTTGGGTTCTACACCCAAAAGTTCCTTTTCTGTGCCCCTCTCTGCTCCCTCACCCAGGGGTGAAAGTAAGGCGGTACGGGCCGGTATGGCGTACCTGTAAAAAGTGGCCGCTGGTACCAGCCCCTACCGGGGGAGTGCAAAATAGGCAGTGACGTTAAAGTGCTGCCGCAGCAAAGGACCCTGCTTAACGCTGCCCCTTTTGCCCCCCCCCAGGTTGCCAATGGGGGCAGGGGGAAAAAGGAACAGCTACCCTGGGGCCAGCGATTTAAAAGGGCCTGGGGCTCTGGCCGCTGCTGTGGTAGAGGAAGCAGCGCCGGAGCCCCGGGCCCTTTAAATCAGCGCTGGAGCCCTGGGCAGCGCGGGCCAGGCAGCCTGGAAGGGCTGTCTGGGGGATGCTGACCCCCAGACCCTCCCCTTCCACCCAAGGCCCCGCCCCTTCTGGAGAGGCAGAGCCGGCCTCCTTATCAGTAAGTTTTCAATTTTACTTTCACCCCTGCCCTCACCATAGCCCACTCTCAGTGGTTGCCCTTGGTCAGTGAGGACCCAGGGTTCAGATGTGCATCAGTATCAGTTCACCTCCCACCCAGAGATGAAGGCACCTTGCTTGCTCCGCTGTTTGAGCACTTGCTCTGGCTGGCCACCCTGCCAGCCACTCGTTCCTCTTTGCTGGCCGCTCCTGCTGACTGACTGCTCGCCGCTCCCACCGGCTAACTGTCAGTTACCGTCTGCTGCCACCTGTCTCTCTGCTATGACCTGGGCAGGTCAGTCTGTTAGTGATTGTCAGCTCTTAATGATTTTCAACTTTTAGCAGGCTGGTCAGAAATGCTGTTCTACCACAAGTGATTTCAGCTCTCATTTAAGATAACATGGGCTCCTAATGGAGCCTATTTAGCTCTATCTTTAAACACTGGGGAGGAACAGGTTAAACCAGACTGGGGACCCTTAGAGAGAGTCCACACCTCCTAGCTGGGACACTTGTCCCCACCCATCTTACTTTCACAGAGCTCCGGTATTCGAGCCCTTGGCTTAACGAGATCCTTTCAGCTGAGGGTGACCCCCTCATTTGGGACAGGTTATGTACAGTTCTGCTCCCTTTTATTCATACAATAAAGGCAACAACATTTCACTACCTCTGCATTCAGTACTAAAATGATTTGTAACCCAATACCAGCCAACGTTGATCACTTTGAGCAACACACCTCTATCTGCTGGATATCTAAGCAGAGTAGGTGTGTTCATGTAAATACAGTTTACTCCTGAAGTCTCTCCCTCTCCCAGCTAGCTGTCAGGGAAGAGTTCATTCAGACCGTGCTTACACATGGCTAAAGCAAGTTCGATGTACCCCTTTGTGTGTTGTTGTGAGAACATGCTGGGTGGGTTTTACTGTCATGGCTGTGTACAAGAACCATCAAAAATGGGCTGATGAGTTGCACTCAGACTTGGTTGTCCTAGATTTGGAATTTTTGTTCCAGTTGTAGCTGCTATTGTAATTTGCTTTGCTTTTTCTTTGCACCCTTCTTATATGCCACTTTTTTAATGAAGATTTGCTGAGTTCTTTACCTTCTTTACCATACATGATGCCCTTTGATGTCTTGGAAAATATGCTTTATTTCCAATGCCAGGTTTTGCACTCACAGTCCTCTTTTGTGAGGTCTTATCCTTTAAACAATTAGTTTACGGTGGCATATGTGAATGTATGAATGTGTAATATGCAAAGAGCTAAGCAACATTACATTGTTATCCTGTGTGTACCTGAATGGTTAGTTTGCAAGCATTCACTGTGTTCCACCTGGTCTCCTCATAACCATGGAAACAGCTATTTTCCAGCTCTTTTGGTACAATGTCTTCAGTGGCAAAGGGTAACTTTCCCTTTAAATATCTGAGTTGAAATACTCTCATGTGGATCTTTGTACAGAACCCTGTGAGAGGGACATTTACTCTCATTTTGGTTTCTGCAGGTACATTTCTAGCTCTATTTGTATAAAAATACTTTTGTACTAAATTATGCATAAAATTCATCCCAAAATAACTCAATCATTTTTTTAAAAAGATCCCTGCAGCCCATGCAGTATGCACATCTCTGTAATTGCAGGTGTCTGTTGCAACCCATGTATAATACCTAATAACATGGTTTCTATGTGGAACTGTTGGCATAGAGATTTATTTTTCATTAGTTTGCTTGACTTTTTTTTTAAACTAAAAAAGTTCTCTGTATATTTCCCGGTGTTTCATCTTTCTGTCTTTCTCTTTAATTTGTGTCTGTCTTTCTGCCTCCTCTTTTGGGTGTAATGTCTCTTTGCATTAACAGTACATTAAAGTACCATACTAATAAATAAAAATCTAATTTATTTATTTATTAGTATGGTACAATAAAGTACCATACTAATAAATAAAACATCCCTGACAGGTGTTTTTCCAACTTGTTTTTTAAAACTTCCAACGATGGGGACTCCACAAGCTCCCTTAGAAGCCTATTCCAGATCTTAACGACACTTACAGTTAGAAGGTTTTTCCTAATATCTAACCTAAATCTCCCTTGCTGCAGATTAAGCCCCTTAATTCTGGGTCTACCTTCAATGTACATGGAGAATAATTGATCACTGTCCTCTTTATAACAGCCCTTAACACACCGGAAGACTATTACCAGGTCCCCTCTCAGTCTTCTTTTCTCAAGACTAAACATGCCCAGTTTTTAACATGTCCAGTTTTTTAAAACTTTTCCTCATAGGCCAGGTTTTCTAAACCTTTTATCATTTTTGTTGCTCTCCTCTGGCCTCCAATTTGTTCACATCTTTCCTAAATTGTGGTACCCTGAATTGAACACTCCAGCTGGGGCCTCACTGGTGTCAAGTAGAGTGGAACAATTACCTCCTCTGCCTTACATACAACACTTCTATTAACGCACCCCTGAATCATATTAGCCTTTTTTGCACATTGCTTCCTTGTATCACATTGACAACTCATTTAGTTTGTAGTCTATTATAATCCCCAGCTCCTTTTCAGCAGTACTACAACCTAGATCGGGGGTCGGCAACCTTTCAGAAGTGGCGTGCCGAGTCTTCATTTATTCACTATAATTTAAGGCTTTGCGTGCCAGTAGTACATTTTAACCTCTGGGGTTCCCGCCGCCGGCTCCTGCCAGCTGGGGTCTGACTGAGCCCACTACCAGCCTGGGTTTCCCTTCACCCAGGCCAGCAGCGGTTGCTGAATGGGGCCGGCGGTGTGACCTCTGCTGACAGGAGCCCGTGGGGGAATCCCAGAGCGGCGGCACAGCCTGCCGCCGCTCTGGGGTCCCGCCACGGCCTCCTGCCAGCAGGGGTCTCAGCCTGCTGCCAGCCTGGGTTCCTTCACCCAGGCTGGCAGCGGGCTCTTGGTGGGGCCAGTGGCAGGAGCCAGCAGGCAGGAGCCCGCGCGGGGGGGGGGGGGGGGGGCTGAGCCGCCGCCGCCTGTTGGCAACAACTGGCTCGCGTGCCACCTTTGACACATGTGCCGGAGGTTGCCAACCCCTGACCTAGACAGTTATTCCCCATTTTGTAGGTGAGCATTTGATTTTCTTTCCTTCTTAAGTGAAAGTACTTTATACTTGTCTTTATTGAATTTCATCTTGTTAATTTCAGACCAATTCTCCAATCTGTCAATGTCATTTGGAATTTTAAACCTGTCCTTCAAACTGCTGGCGACCCCTTCTAGTTTAGTGTCAGCTGCACATTTTATAAGCACACTTTCTACTCTATTATCTGAGTCATTAATGAAAATATTGAATAGTACGGGAGCCAGGACTGACACTGGCAGACCCAACTAGATACTTGCTCCTAATCTGACAGCAAGCCATTGATAACTACTCTTTTGAGTACCATCTTTCAACTAGTTGTGCAGCCACCTTATAGTGATTTCATCTAGACCACGTTTCCCTTACAAGAATGTCATGCAGAACTGTGTCAAAAGCCTTACTAAAATCAGGGTATATCACATATACTGTTTTCCCCCCATCCACTCGGTCAGTAATCCTATCAAAGAAGGAAATTAAGTTGGTTTGCCATGATTTATTCTTGACAAATCCATAATGATATTCCTTATAACCCCATCATCCTCCAGGTGCTTACAAATTGATTGTTTAATCATTTGCACCAGTATCTTTCCAGGGTTTGAAGTTAGGCTGACTGGTCTATAACTCCTGGGGTCCCTCTTTGTTCCAGTTTTTAAAGATAGAGGCTATATTTGCCCTTCTCCACTCTTCTGGGACCTCTCCCATCCTCCATGAGTTCTCAAAGATAATTGCTAACAGCTCCAAGATGGCTTCAGCTAGTTCCTTCCTAGGCTGAAGTTCATCGGGCTCTGCTGACTTGAATACATCTAACTTATCTAAATATTTGTTAACCTGTTCTTTCCTTATTTTGGCTTGCATTCCTTCCCCCTGTTTGTTAATATCAATAGTGTTGAGTACCTGGTCACCATTAGCCATTTTAGTGAAGATTGAAGCAAAATAGGCATTAATCCTATCTTCTTGATGTCATCAGTTATTAGCACTCCTTCCTTGCTAAATAGAGGACCTTGCACTTTCCTTCATCTGTCTCTTGCTCCTAATGTATTTAAAGGACCTTTTATTATTGCCTTTTATGTCCCTTGCCAGGTGTAACTCATTTTGTGCCTTAGCTTTTCTGATTTTGTTCCTACATACTTGTGCTGTTCTTTTATACTCCTCTTTAGCAATTTCACCATGTTTCCACTTTTTGTAGGATTCCTTTTTAATTTTCAGGTCATCAAGGAGCTCCTGATGGAGCCATGTCAGCCTTTTACTGTTCTTCCTGTCTTTTCTTTGCATCTGAATAGTTTGCAGTTGTGCCTTTAATATTGTCTCCTTGAGGAACTGCCAGCTAGCCTGAACTCCATTTTCCCTTATATTTTCTTCTCCTGGGACCTTACCTACCAGTTTTCTGAGTTTGTTAAAGTCTGCTTTTTTTGAAGTCTGTTATCCTTATTCTGCTGCTCTACCTCCTTCCTTTCCATAAAATCATGAAATCTACCATTTCATGATCACTCTCACCCAAATTGCCTTTCACCTTAAGATTTACTACCAATTCTTCCCTATTGGTCAGAATCAAGACTAAAATGGCTGTTCCCCAGGTTACTTCCTCCACTTTCTGTAACAAAATGTTGTCCCCAATACAGTCCAAAAACATATTGGAATTGTTGTGTTTTGCCATATTACTTTCCCAACAGACATCTGGGTAGTCAGGTCCTGTGTTTTCTGTATTTCTTTTAGAAATGCCTCATTTACCTCCTCTTCCCAATTTTGTAGTCCATAGTAGATCCCCACCATGAACTGGTCTGCCTCCCATATCCTCCTGGCCCTGAGAAAAAGTATATATATCCTTTATGTATAATGCAACTCCTCCATTTTTCCCCAGACTGTCCTTTATGAACAAGCTATACCCCTCTATGCCACTAATTCAGTCATGAGACTTATCCCCCCCAAGTGTCTGTGATGTCAATTATGATTTAATTTAGCTTATGTACTAATACTTTCAGCTCTTCCTGTTTATTCCCCATACTCCTTGCATTTGTGTACAGATAGCTAAAATGTCGATCAGATTTCTCCACTGATTTCCTTCTTGATGCTTCTTTGACTCTACTGTAATTTTCAATGTCCCCCTCCCAACATCTAACCCTCTGTGAAAGACACCTTTTAAAATACTTACCTGTGGACTTTTGTCACCTGCACCCACTGAACCTAGTTTAAAACTCTCTTCATTAAGTTGGCAAGTCAATGTGTGAAGATGCTCTTTCCCTTCTTGTTCAGGTGGACCCCATCTCTTCCCAGCATATCTTCTTCCCAAAACAGCATCCCATGCTTAAGAAGCCAAAGCCTTCCCATCAACACCATTTGTGCAGCCAAGCATTCATCTGCAGGATGCTGTCCTGCCTGGGCCCTTACCCTCAACCGGAAGAATGGACAAGAACACAAGAACACAATCCTGTAGTCAGTGCTAATTTGCCCAGGATCAGACCTGGCAGTCTCATTAGTGCCCGCATGGATGAGTAGGGTAGCGATTAGAGGGACAGAGCTGGTTAGGCCTGAGCTGGAGAACTGTGTCCAATTTTGGATACCAATGTAGAGAGAGGATGTAGAGAAACTGGAAAGGATCCAGAGGTGAGTGACAAAGATGATGAGAAAGATGGAATGCAAGCCATATGAACAAAGGCTGAAGGAACTGGGTATGTTTAGTTTGGAAAAGAGGAGTCTCAAATGATGACAGTCTTCAAATGATTGAAAGGCTGCCATAAAAAAGATGGAGAAAAGTTGTTCTCTTTTGCCACACAGGACAGGATAAGAGGCAGTGGCACACATAGATAAGAACAGTAGGACAATGGAACAGACTGCCTATCGAGGTTGTCTAAGCTCTTTCACTGGAGCTTTTCAAACGGAGGCTGGATAACCATCTGTCTTAGATGGTTTAGACCCAAATCCTGCATCTTCACGGGGGTTAGAATAGATGACTTTCTAACCCTATGGTTCTATGATTTTATGAGCATCAGTAACTACTCTGTAATGTCTTGGATGTGAGTACCAGGCATGCAGCACACCTCCCAGGACTCATGTTAGATAGGCGGATGGATGCCTCCATTGCCCTCAGAAGGGAGTCTCCAGCCACCAGGACCCTAAGTCTCTTCCGCTTGGGTGCATTGGCAGTGAACTATGAAAACATTCATAGTCGCATTAGATAACTATTAAGAAGTTATAAGTGTTTAAACCCTCATCCTTCAGGGAATAAGTCAATCACCTAAAGTAATGGGGGTTTGGAAGAATTTTTCCGTGTGGCAGGTTAGGCCCTAGCAACAACTTCCTCTGCAGCTTTTTATACTGGCCAGTGGTGGAAGCAACATTCTAGATAGCTGGACTGTTGGTCTGATCTACTACGGAAATTCTGATGTTCCTATCCGATCGTGCCCAGAAATAAGACGTTGGGCTTGCTCCTGCCCCTCTTGAAATCAGTGCCAAAATTCCCAGTCAAGAGGTGATCAGAACCGTTTAGTCAGCTACTACAAGCCCTAGCTGTCAGAGAGAGATTCATATTGGAACAATAATAAGCTTTTGTTATTAAACAAAGCATAGTGCTTGGGAGACTCTCTTCTCCTTTTTTCTCTTGAAACATTGTGAAGTTCCTTAATGTTCTAGGGGATCAACTTGAGGGTAAACATGTGCAGTGTTTTTGAGAGATGATTGCCAGGAGTGTTAGGAATCTTACTCTAGATAGTGGACAGATTGCACATCAGTCAGAAAATCCTAAATCCAGTGTGGAAGAACTACCAACCATGATTTAACATTCATCATACTTATGTAGTAAAGAGAGCCCTGACCCTTGCCAGAAAGAAAGTTATAAACCTCAGTGTTCAGCAGGTCTTGTTCACAGATAGGAGCCAACAGATACAGGCCAAGAGATATGTCCTCTCCCTTGGGAGGGAGTTTCCTGGACCAAAGGAAGTCCACAGATAAATAGCTGGAGAAACTGAAAACAGAAGGACACCCAAACTCTCAGATGTAATCTGATAAGAAAAAACAGATTATATTACACATAATTTAGATTTGGACTTCTCAGTTGCTGTTTCTGTAATTCTTTTTTTCTTTCTTCCCCACTCACCACCTCCTTTACTCTCGCCCCCCACCCCCCCTTTGAGTTTTGTCATCCATTCCTAATTGAATGGTATAATAAGCTAAAAACAGGATGAGCAGAAATGGAGTTTTAGGCTGAGGTCTTGATCTTACAGTAGTAAGATTCTGTAGCTGCAGAAACAGAGCGCAGAATTTGCGTTGTATAGCTATACTGTAACTTTACAATGTGCCCTGAGTGAGGAGAAGGTCAGATAATTAATTGTGATTCTGATTTTCTAGGAGGGACGGAGTTCTGTTACTTCACCATTTTAGTGGTGCAATTTACCCACTCTGCTGTGCTGCAGATCAACGCTGGTGAATTGAGAGTGGGGAAAACCAGAGCTCCTCCCACTCCATGTCCCTCTTTACACTTTGATTCACAACAGGGAGAATTGGACAAGTACCCTTGTTCTCCCCACCACCTCCAGAGTCACAATCTGACTAGAGTTGATCAGGGGAGCAAGGTGCATTCCTTACTCCCCTTTACCACCCTGTGCAGCTGAGTAAGGTCTGTGACAATGTAGCCCTTTGTGAGTAACATGCTTAGTTCCCTCTCCCCTGTAAGGAAAATATTCCAAAGCCAGAGCTCGTGTCCTAAGTACTTCACTGGAATTACTCATTGTTTAGAGGTAAGTTTATCTGGAAATCTTTCCAGGCCAAAAAAAAATGCTGTGTCTGAATTCTTCTATTTTTGTATTTTTGATACAAAAGTTACAAATAAGTTAAAATGAAAACTTGGGCTCATGAGTCATAATACTGAGTTCCTAGTTTTTTCCATTTAGCTTCCTTAGAGAGCTGTATGGAAGTCCACAAGGGAAAATTCCCTAACACTAGCTAACTGCTGAGCTGTGAGTTCTGCTGCTTTTAACCACTGTGCCATTCCCCTCCTGTGCTATGTCTTTGTAGTAGTGACTTCCTTAAGCTGAATTCACAACAGGAGTGTCTTGGCCTACTCCAAAGCAAATCATTCACAACAGCATGAGCATCCATCAGCAATGTTTTCCAGGTGCATTTTCTCTCAGACCTCTGGATCATTCAGTCATCCTACCAACAAGTATTTCTGTATGAGAGCACACATTCTCTCTCTCACACACAGACACACACAAGTTCTATCAATGTCAATGCATCTTAAAGAACTATAAACCAAAGTTCACATAAATGATTAATATCTTTAAACACTCAGAAACAAACTATAAATGGCTAACACAATTGTGCTGCCTTGAAATGGATCAATTTCCAGGGGACTGGACTCTCGAGGTCCCTTCCAGATTCTATGATTCTCAGGGTCTGTATCTATGAAATCCATGCCTTCCAGGTACCAGAGACCAGGATGTAGGCAGTCATTCCTAGTAGTTAGAACAGAAGTCAGTAGCCAGGAATTAAAGCCCAGGGTCAAAGCTGGAGTCAGAGGCAAGGTGTCAGAGCCAAGGGTCACAGCTGGAGTCAGAAGCCAGCACCTAGGATTAGAACTAGAATCAAAGGCCAAATGTAAGAGCTCACAATCAGAGCCAGGAGTCAGAGCCCAGCGTCAGAATCGGGTTACATGAAGTGAGGCCAGGCAGGAGCAGGGTTGAGTCCAAGACAGGTACAGGAGCTATTGCAGCCATGAGCAAATGCTGTGAATAGCCTGCATCCTGCTACTCCTGGTCTTAAGAGCAGGTCTACTGATTCCATCAGCCCAATGGATTGTTAGGCTAATGATGTGGAGCCCAGCTGTGCTTGTTAGATTGTCTGGGCATTAAGCTAGCTGAGGCCCTTACTCCTTATACCAGGTAAGCCAGGGTTATGAACTCTGGAAAATTGGATGCTTTTTGCAGATGCCACACCTTGACTTGCTCTTTAGCACCTTATCTGGCTGAATGATGAAGTTGTGTTCATAGGCTCCAGGGCCTTGTCAACACTAGAATTTTTCTGACTCCCAATTCTCAACAGGCCCAGTCCCACCAACGGTGGCATCACTGGAAGCTGTAACTGAGGGCTTGTCTACACTACCCGCCCGATTTGGCGGGTAGCAATCGATCTTTTGGGGATCGATTTATCGCGTCTAATCTAGACGCAATAAATCAATCCCAGAACGCGCTCCCGTCACCTCCAGTAATCCACCCCGACACGAGGAGGAAGCGGAGTCGACGGAGGAGCAGCAGCCTTCGACCTTGCAGGGTCCACATGGCGAGGTAAGTCGAGCGAGGTACGTCGACTTCAGCTACATTATTCACGTAGCTGAAGTTGCATACCTTACATCGACCCCCCCCCCCCCCCCCGTAGTGTAGACCAGCCCTAAGACAAGGCTTAGGCATTTAACCCCATGTTGTCTATTAGAAGACATTGAACTCCGTTTCATAAGTGACCTGCTATAATCAGAAATTGAAAACGCATCTCCAGAGAAAAGACTATACTGCACAAGCTCAGTGAGTTGGCAGCATCAAGCCTGATCCTGGATGCTAGTTTTCACAAAGTGTCATGGTGCCTAGAATGGGGTCACAGCTGTGAGTATCAGTCTCAGGTCGGACTGTCTGAAAACTGGGCAGACACTCCCAAACTGGTGGTATGTTCTAGAACAGGGATTGGCAACCTTTGGCACGCGGCCCGTCAGGGAAATCCACTAGCGGGCCGGGCCGGTTTGTTTAGCTGCAGCGTTGGCAGGTTTGTCCGATCACAGTTCCCACTGGCCACGGTTTGCCGTTCCAGGCCAATGGGGGCTGCGGGAAGTGGCAGCCAGCACATCCATCAGCCTGCACCACTTCCCGCAACCATTATTAATTACAGTTTTATATCTGCGAGGACAATGCATCCTCTGAGATGCTGGACGTTTTCTGAAGTCTTGCTTCCTTCTATTGCATTTCAGTGGAATTAAAACCTTGTTTAAAAATGAACACTTTCCCCGGTACTGGAAGAGTAGGGCCTGGTGTGGTAGCACACGCCCATAATCCCAGCCGCTTAGGAAGCTGCAGTTGGTGGATTGCTCAGGAGTTCTAGGATGCTGTGCGCTATGTCAATCGGGTGTCTGGTGCTACTGACAGCTTGGCCAGTGGGTAGTTGGAGGACTGGCTAGAACAACACGTCTGATGTGTTGTGACTGACGCGCTCTCTCTCTAAGGGCTGATGGACCGATCAGTGACAGTGTGTGTGGAAGAGCAGTCATGGTGCAGCATATTTATGGAAGGGTGGTCTTGTGGCCAAAGCACTGGTCTGAGATTCAGTAGAGAAAAACTGGAGCCAAGAATTAGAGATAGTTAAAACATGCCAAATTTAATCTTGTGAAAATTTTCAGTGTTATTTTCTTATTGAAGGATGCAAAAGGGATCCATTTTTCACTTTGTGATATTTTAATCAATTTTTCCCAAAAAGTTTTTATTAAAAGCATTCTCAAAAGTGCTGACTGAAAACCCAATTTTCAGTTAATAAAGTATTTTGGTGTTTTGATAATATAGTCAGTAAATTGTTTTGAAAAAAAAGCGTTATGTAGAAAAATTTTGATCCAATCTAATAATACTTCTTTCCTCTTACCCTATATCCGGCTTGTCTATTTCAACAGTGCAGGGGTTGTTTTTTACTATAGCCAGGTTTGTCAAAATTTTCCAGCCCGCATACTCAGGGCCAGATTTTCAAAATTGCTTAGCTCCCAAGAAATTGCTTAGGCACCAAAATAAGTAGCCAGATTTTCGGAAGAGCGCTGCATGTTGGATGTTGAGTAGGGCCCTACCAAATTCACACCCATGAAAAATGCATCATGGACCATGAAATCTGGTCTCCCCCTGTGAAATCTGGTCTTGTGTGTCTTTTACCCTATACTGTACAGATTTCATGGGGGAGACCAGTATTTTTCAAATTGGGTGTCCTGACGCAAAAGAGAGTTGCAGGGGGGTTGCAAGGTTATTTTAAGGGGGGGGGGTCGCGGTTTTGCCACCCTTACGTCTGCACTGTCTTCAGAGCTCGGTGGCCAGAGAACAGCAGCTGTTGGCCAGGAACTCAGCTCTGAGGGCAGCACCCCGTCAGCAGCAGCACAGAAGTAAGGGTGGTAATTCCATATCATGGCACCCTTACTTCTGCGCTGCTGCCTTTAGAGCTGGATGTCCAGAGAGTGGCGGCTGCTGAATGAAGGCCCAGCTCTGCAGGCAGCAGCGCAGAAGTAAGGGTGGCAATACCATACCATGCAATCCTTCCTTCTGCGCTGCTGCTGGCGGTGGCTCTGCCTTCAGAGCTGAACTCCTGGCCAGCAGCCACCGCTCTCCAGCTGCCCAGCTCTGAAGGCAGTGCCACCGCCAGCAGCAACACAGAAGTAAGGCTAGCAGTACTGCAACCCCCACCTTACAGTAACCTTGCGACACACCCCCCCCCCAACTCCTTTTTGGGTCAGAACCCCTACAATTACAACACTGTGACATTTCAGATTTAAATAGCGGAAATCGTGAAATTTACAATTTAAAAAATCTTATGGCCGTGAAATTGACCAAAATGGACCGTGAATTTGGTAGGGCCCTACTGTTGAGGTCTTTGGAAAATCTGCTTTTTGGTGTCGTGATGGAGAGGTGCCAAGTAGTTTTGCAAATCTAGTTCTCATTTGAGTCCCTAAACAAGAGCTGAGCTCTTTTGAAAATCCATCCCATTTATGGGTACTGAGCACCTGGAAAACTGGCCCTAGGTATTTGTTGAGGGCCTAGCACATTGAGGCCTCAATCTCAGTAAATGAAGTAAAACACTTACAGTTTTACATGTTCTAAGAGAAGGGAAGGGTTAAAATACTTTGGATACCGGGTGTTCTCCATTTCACTTTTCAAATTGGCCCTCTTTTGCAGCTCTGAAATGTTCAGGTCAGTGTGTTTCACTTCAGTTTCATCTCCTTTTTTGAGGCTAAGGTGGCTCTACATTTTATTTTCCTTTTGGAGTGATATGCATTTTAAGGCACCATCAGCATATATTCCATTTTTAGAGGCAGTCAGTTGCAACATCAGGCTGCCACGCCATATGAGAATCAAATGCCTAATGAAAATAAACCACCAGCAATCTGTCTTGTAGCTGAATCACTTTCCCGTTCCTCTCAGTTTTTGAGTTCCCTCCTTCCCATGAACATGCTGCTTGAGTCAAACAACAGTTGGGACTCAGCAGAGAAATGCTGAAGTGGGCATGCATGAGTGCAGTGCGTGAGTGGGTTATCTAGCTTCCTGCTTTCATTCATGGAGACTGGGGGTGTCTGGAAGGTCACAGACTTCCTTAGCAGAGGCAGTTAGTCAGCTGCTCACCCAGAACCTCCTAGGCATGGCACTTTCTCCTGCAGGCTGGTGAGTCTGCCTCATACCCATGTGATTGCACCAAAGCCCCCACAGCAGAAATGAAACCTTCCTTATTCTACCATTTTCACAAAATGCTGGCACCAGTAGTGGGAGAGCCTAGTAACTCCATCAAGTTTCAAAGATGAACATCTAAGTTGCCAGCAGGAGAGAAGAACCTATCAGTGGACTCTGAAGGCAACAATCAGGAAACTGCAAGAAAGGAAATCTCACCACACTGGTCTGTTTTTATAATTTAGAGATACTCTTGGAAATCCCATGTCCCTTTCTCCTCCTTGAATCCCATCCTGCCCCTTACAAGTTCCCCTTCTGTGCCCAGTTAAGCACTAACTCTGTATTCATGCGTGCTCAGCTTTGAAAATATTGGCCTGAGCTCTCAGAAAGTGACTGCTGTTAATAAATGTTATAACTGTTATAACAAAATGTTATAAATGTTACCACAAAATGGCAAATGAAATGTAGTGTGGATAAATGTAAAATAATGCACATAGGAAAAAAAATACCCCAACTATACATATAATACGATGGGGGCTAATTCAGCTACAACTAATCAGGAAAAAGACCTTGGAGTCATCGTGTATAATTCTCTGAAGACATCCACGCAGTGTGCAGCGGCAGTCAAAAAAGCAAACAGGATGTTAGGAATCATTTAAAAAGGGATAGAGAATAAGAAGGAGAATATCTTATTGCCCTTCTATAAATCCATGGTATGCCCACATCTTGAATACTGCGTACAGATGTGGTCTTCTCATCTCAAAAAAGATATACTGGCATTAGAAAAGGTTCAGAGAAGGGCAACTGAAATGATTAGTTACAGTGCAGTAGTCGTGTTAGTCTGTGTCAGCAAAAAGAAAATAAGAAGGAAAGAAATACTTGTGGCACCTTAGAGACTAACAAATTTATTTCAGCATAAGCTTTCGTGGGTTAGAACCCACTTCATCGGATGCATGGAATGGAACATACAGTGGACAGATATTTATACAGTCAGAGAAACATGATCAGGTGGAAGTGCCTATACCAACCTTAAGAGGCTAATTAATTGAGAGGAACCATAACAGCAGGGGAAGAAAAACCTTTGAAGTGATAAACAAGATGGTTTTTCTTCCCCTGCTGTTATGGTTCCTCTCAATTAATTAGCCTCTTAAGATTGGTATAGGCACTTCCACCTGATCATGTTTCTCTGACTGTATAAATATCTGTCCACTGTATGTTCCATTCCATGCATCCGATGAAGTGGGTTCTAACCCACGAAAGCTTATGCTGAAATAAATTTGTTAGTCTCTAAGGTGCCACAAGTATTTCTTTCTTTCTTATTTTCTTTTTAAAATGATTAGGGGCTTGGAACGGGTCCCATATGAGGAGAGATTAAAGAGGCTAGGACTTTCCAGTTTGGAAAAGAGGAGACTGAGGGAGGATATGACAGAGGTACATAAAATCATGAGTGGTGTGGAGAAAGCGAATAAGGAAAAGTTATTTACTTGTTCCCATAATATAAGAACTAGGGGCCACCAGATGAAATTAATGGGCAGCAGGATTAAAACAAATAAAAGGAAGTTCTTTTTCATGCAGCGCACAGTCAACCTGTGGAAATCCTTGCCTGAGGAGGTTGAAAAGGCTAGGACTATAACAGGGTTTAAAAGAGAACTGGATAAATTCATGGAGGTTAAGTCCATTAATTAGCCAGGATGGGTAAGGAATGGTGTCCCTAGCCTCTGTTTGTCAGAGGGTGGTGATGGATGGCGGGAGAGAGATCACTTGATCAGAGAGATCACTTATGTTCTTATGTAATTGTCTAAGGATACATCATATATAAGGGGTTATCTTCATAGAAAGCCTCTCAGAAGCAATTTATTCAAGAGAGAATTATCCAGTATAGTCAGAGTGGTCCAAGCAGTGGAGCATTTGAAAATCGACTCAAGATCATAGTGAAACCATTGCCTCATCCCAACCCACGGCAGAGAGACCATAAAGTGTAACCTTGGCCGCCTCATGAAGCTGAATGCTGAGCAGACATTGTGTTGAGGAGTTTACAACAAAAATACTATACTTTACTGCCAGCTGGCCATGAGATTGCATTAATTTCTTGTCAACATGATCATCTGTCTTGTCACTAGCGATTCGGCAGTCTGTCCTGGTTGAACTTCTGTTTCTCTGTAATCAGTTAAAAAAACTGGTGGAATTAAGTGATGTTTCTAAATGTTTGTTTTTGTTTCAGCTCGGTGGACCTATAATTTTTGTATCCGTCTACAGAAGGTGTTTTGTTATGAGAGCCATGAGTACACTGGGCACTTCTTCTTTTTGACAGGGCTGTTCTAGTAATTGCTGGCTTTTCCAACTGGTTCTATTTCCTTTGCAGAGGACAGTCTTTAGTCTAATATTTCCCAAATCACCATAACAGCCCACACCCTGGTATCCCCATGTAACCCACACACACACACACACAACTGGTTCAGTTCTACTATTAAATGATCGTTCTGTCTTTTTACATTGTTTTCTTCTTTCTCTCCCTTTTTTTCCAGAGCTTCAATTTTCCACCGCTAATGGGGAATGGGGATTCTCCTGACATAAGAGATCTTGGCCAAAGTGCCTAGCAAGGGAGATAGTGTAAGCAAAGTGGAGTATGCTGAGTCACGGTTGAAATTAATAAGGGTTCCATTAAAAGCAGGCAGCTCCAGTTAGAGGCCTATGGCACAAAGTTAGACTGTGACTTTTAAGCCACAGCCCTGCGCACTGCTCCTTGTGCACAGCAGAAGTACAATCTTTTCTCTCCATTTAGGCTTGCTACTCCCTGGCTGGCCCCCTCTACAGGCTACTGGGAAGGGAGGAGAGAGGGACAAAGCCTTGCCCATCTGCTCCTTGGCCCCTTTTTAGCATCTTGCTCCACAAATGGGAACAAGATTGGGCAAGCTCTGGGGAGCACAGGGACCACTATTATGAGCAGCCACCCTGAGTTTCTTGCTGAACTTGTGCAGTACAGCGGAGGCTCCCATGCTGAGCGGCAAGGGAACGTTCCAGGGCCGTTGGGCTTAAGGGAGTTTGCATAAGAAATCATCATCTTTTTGTGGGACGCCTCAGATAAATGGTTAGCTATGCTGTGGCATTTGAACACATACCTTTATATATCCCATCACCCATCTTGAAGGGAGAGCGGGGGAAGAGAGACTCATACCATTTAACTACATGTTTACGTACATTCTTGCCACCTGACGGATGAAAGCAAAAGTCTGTTTTAATTGTGCAGCTGGAGTAAAAAGCCTGTCTCATTTATGTATAAAGTCTTACCTTTCCTCACGCTTAACACTAAGCATATGCAGCTAGACTATAACATTTAAGAATAATTATGCTTGTTCCGATTATGCTGTAAATAGATGACATTAATAGTAATTTCTAAGATTCCCACTCCAAGTGTTGGAATAGAACTTGAAATGACTCTAGTTCAGTAGTAAATATTATGTGCTAGCTGCTCTCTGTTGATATTACTATGGCACATTTTTCACTAGCAATGTAAATAAATAATGCACGGCAGAAGTTTTTTGGAATACACTATTGGTTAATCCAGCATAAACCTATTGCTGCAGTTTGTCTAGATTCATGCACACACCATAAAGCTAGTCCAACCCCCTGCTCAAAGCAGGACCAATCCCCAAATTTTGCCCCAGATCCCTAAATGGCTGCCTCAAGGATTGAACTCACAACCTTGGGTTTAGCAGGCCAATGCTCAAACCACTGAGCTATCCCTCCCCCCAAAGGTCCCTTCCAACCCTGATATTCTATGATTCTAAGCTATGGTCTCATAAAGTCTAATAAGCAAAGTCAGAGTGGGTCTCATCACTGCTTAGATGGGAAACCCAAAGTGATGCCAGCAGTGGCAGATTCAGCAGGTGAACCGCTCACTCGGAGTTGCTGTTGATCCACTGACCCAGTGTAACATTAGGGGTGCTGTGCTGCTGGAAAGAAAATAAAACCAAGGCCCTGACCATTTGTGGTCATTACAAATCTCTTGTCATTTTTCACAAAAGCGATGTTTTTTTCTGGCTAAACTCCAGTAAGGGTAACAATATTATGCCTACCTAAAGTTCCCCTTGCAGTTTGATTGGCTATAATAGGTTAGAACTTCAGCTGGGGTAGATGGGAATAGGTCCATTAAAGTCCAAGAAGCCATGTCATTTTACACCAGCTTTGGGGCAGGCAAAATATTATTAATAGAAATGTCCTGAGCAGTTATGTAGTACTGGTTTGTGCTGTTAAGACTGTGCCCTAGAGATGACTGAATTTCAGACCTGACCTCTCTCTGCATGTAAGAGGCCAGATTATGGTGCTCCCCTACTGGTGCAGGAACAAAAGGAGAAGGTGGGGAAACAAATGGAGAGGGGAGCCCTCCCTTTCTGGTGCTCTACCAGAGTGAACAAACTGTATCCCTCATCTTACGTTCCATGCGTTCGGGGTAAAGGGACCTTTAGCAACAACAGTGGGGAGGTAAAAGTCTTGTCTGAAATCCATACAGAACATTTAAAATAGAATTAGCAGAGATGTTTCAGTCCTGAGCTTCTCACTCTGCAGCAGCCAAGGGAGCTAAAACTCAACAACTTGGAAACCATCCAGGGCTCAAAAGAAATATATATTTTAGATCAGCAATTGCTCAAGTGTGGGGCATGTGAGTTTTCGAAGATGTGTAAATTAAGATGGGTTGTCCCTTAGCATCACCTGGCAGGATTGCTTGGGGACATGATGGGCTTCATTTTTCTTGAAGAGGGCTCAGCTTTCCAAAATCTGGGAGCCATTGTTTTAAACTGTAGCTTCTCAGGGCTATTTCCTTTCCCTTTGATCTCTCCCTCACTCTTTAGAGAAAAATATACATGCTGGTGGCTAGAAAATGAAATTTTCTGTATATTAAATTAAAGAAATATTACTTCTGACTCTCACTTTCTCTGTTGTCTATGACAGACTGTTGCAGTGGCTCAAAGCAAGAAATTATAACTTTAACTCTCCTTCTAATTAGGCAACAGCACCAGGGCACTTTATTAATACCATCTCTTCAGTGTAGCTGCAGATAGATATGCACCTAGTACTTGGCTGTCAGGTCTTCATTTTAATTGGAGGCAAAAGGCAGTGTGTGTTATTGTCGTTGTCTTTACCCCCTACAAGCTTGTTATACCTATAATGGAGATTTAGAAACATCAGTCCACTTTCAAGATATCCACTTGAACATTATATACATATATATAGTACAGCTGAGTTACAAGGGGAATCATATTTGAGTGAAAAACATTTTTTTTGAAATTTTTCATTTTGGTCCCATTTTTCATTTAAAAAATTTTGATTAAAAAATCAAGCAACTCTATTTACTACAGACTACAACTTTTAGCCAACTTTGTAGCCAGCTACTGGCATGACTGGCACTAAACTTCGTTTGTGTCTACATGCCACATGTTGAAGGCCATATGTACTCTGAAGCAAGATGGCCTTCAATTTTTTACTAGAGTTCCTCAACTCTTTGATAGACTGGTGAGCATTCCGTAGTTGCGTCAGATAAACTGACATTTTATTGAATTAAACATGAAAAAAATCAGTGCAGTAGTCTGAGATTGCTTATTTTGATACTAAGTTAACTATGTTTTACTCTGACGCTTATTTTGTGACATATCACTTGACAGCGCATTGTTGGAGTTGTTGGGGGCAAGCTGAAGATATTGGCAATGGAGCTAGTTGGACAACTTTTTTTCCCATGGAAAATTTTGATGGAAATGAATAAAAAAAAATTATTAATTGACATTTCCATGGATATTTTTGACTTTTCATGAAAAAATTGAAAACCAAAATGTTTTAGCTGAAATTTGATACATTTTGGCTGAAAACTTGATTTGGAAATACCACCATGGTGCCTCATGCTGCCATTCTTTGCTGTGGGACTGGCTCCTTGGCCAGACTATGGGTATGTCAATGCTGCAAAATTTATGTCGACCTAAGTTAGGTCAACATACAGCCACTGCAGTAATTAAATTGTTTTTGCATGTCCACGGTACGCTCCTTGTGTTTACGGTGCGTGCCCTCACCAAAAGCGCTTGCACCGATTTAACTATCAATGTGGGGCATTGTGGGATAACTTTTGAAAGGCAGCAACAGTCGACATAAGCAACACAGTGTCTACACCTCTAATGGAAGTGACATTATTAAGTCAGCATAGTGGGTGACTTATATTGTCAGGAGCAACATTTTAGTGTAGACGCTTATAGAGTTAGGTCAATGTAAGCTGTCTTGCATTGACCTAACTCTGTAGTGTAGACCAGGGCAAAATCCCCCATTATGCATCATGCTTTCCTCATTTGCTGAGCAATTGCAATGCAGCATGGGAGTCCCTGGCTGTGTTGCATTATGGGAGATGGCATTCATCTGGGAACCTGGCCCATAGAAGAGAATGGGGACATAAATCATCCAAATTACAACTCCCATGAGACATAGCAATGGTTTTTCCTAACCAATTTTTTTCAGCATTTGGCTGAAAAACAGTAACACTTCAGTTGTGGGTGTTCAGATTTTTTATAAAAAGTCAATATAGGTGTAAAGTCAATTTTCCACATGAAGCAGACACATCACAGGGAAAAAATTATTTTGTCAAAAGCATGGGTTTTTTGTCAACCAATATTAACTGGCTGCAGTGTAGAGGACTTTTGGCACCTGGGAAGCAACACTGGATTGTGAGAGATGCACACTGTGAGACAAACCCACGGCCAAACCAGGGCTCCTCACTAGCTGTCTCTCCAACAGAGCTGAGGTGAGTCACCATTCCGGCATGCAGCAATAACCCAGCTGCACTGCCTTACCCTTCCAAAAGAGTCTGCAGTGACTCAGCCTTCAGGCATGCAGCAGCAGCAGCCTATCCCTAAGCCAAGCCTGGATCAGATGATCCCCAGCCTCAGGTATTTCCCCAAACCCATCAGAGCTGCAGATCAGTCTATGCAACCGCACTACCTGACCAGGAACCCTTCTGCTGCCTTGCAGTGTATCAGACTCTTGAGACTCTCAGCCTGCTCTTGATCTTGTTCCTGCCCCAACCCAGTTCCAGTCTTGTCCTTGCTCTAATTTGACCTTGCTTCAGCCCCTTTACTGACACGGTCCAGCCTTGCCTCCACTTTCTGACCTTCCCTAGACCCTCGGACTCTGGCCACTTACCACCAGCCCCTGCCTTGCACCAGGACTCCAGCGACAGTACTGATTCTGGCTTATCTGTGAACTCTGATCTCACCTGTCCGTGGATCTTGATTCCAGCACCACCTACGTCTGGCCTTGACCTCCGCTTCAATCACTAGGCCCAACTACCAGAAGGCAATGCCTGATGCACATTAGCTAGATACTTCTGTTAACATGAATAGACATGGAACAGTTAAGTGTTATCTTTCTATTTCCGAGTACCATCTGAGAGGAATGAGACCATTCATGCCTCTCCGAGCTATTGTTTCAGACCGTGTCTCTACTCGCTTTATTCTCAATTTGTGTTTTCAAAATTCTATTCACAATCAGCAGGGTTAGAACCTGGAGCTTTTAGGAGAAAATGGGAGTCAGTTCACAGCATTTAAAAATATCTGTCTAGGTTTTTTTAGTTTCAAAAATCAAAAGTTTGAAATTTTGTTAAAATGGAAAAAAAAATCAACCAGCTGTGCAGTTGGTTGAAAAATAGGATAGATTTGGGGGACAGAAATATCATTGACATTCAGTGATGCTTTAGGGATCTCTCAGAACGGGAAGGGGTTCTCTCACCACCTGCCTTATAACTTTGGGCACCTTCATGCTATGCTGCTATGGCTCAGAGCCTTGACACCAGTTGTTGTTGTTGTTGGTGTCCGTTAGTCTCAAGAGACGATGGATATGCGCCCATGGGGAATGTTTAGTTGATGGTTGTGCACCAGTAGGCAGCCTGCAAGCATAAAGGTCTCACCCTGGTTTCCACCACCTTATTTACTCCTTGCATAGTGGCCTCAATAGTCCTTCCAGTCCCAAGTCTCCCCAAATACATCTACCCCAAGTTCTAACTACCAGAAACTCGCTTTCCCCCTCTGGTTCCCCTGTTATCAGTTCACTTTGGGACATACAGTTTGCAAAACAGAGACCTGCTTGAGGTAAAAATTAACAAAATGTTTATTTCATAGAAAAATTACTGATTCAAAGATGAGACAGTAAGGGCTGGTCCACACTGGGGCGGGGGATCGATCTAGGAAACGCAACTTCAGCTACGAGAATAGCGTAGCTGAAGTCGACGTTTCCTAGATCGAAGTAAGTATACTTACTGCGGGTCCACGCGGCGCAGGCAGGCTCCCCCGTCGACAGCGCTTCCGCCTCTCGGCGAGCAGGAGTTCCAGAGTCGACGAGGGAGCGCTTCTGGGATCGATATAAATCGATCCCAGAAGATCGATCTCTACCCGCCGAATCGGGCGGTTAGTGTGGACTAGCCCTTAGGGGAGCAAACACGTACACATTACTCAGAAAATAAACTAAGATGCAATTGTAGGTTTTACACTTATAGATCAGATAAAAATCCCTTTTCTAATACAAGTTATCTATTGTTTTCACTCAGTTTCCCAGCATGCCCCCTAGCCCTAAGGGGGCACCCAGTGTTCAGACAGCCCCCTGCCTACTTTCGAGGTGGTCCCTCAGTTCTGGATAACCTTTGCTTCAAACTTCTTTTCCATTTAATAGGGCTTGCTGATGGGGGGAGGAGGGGGTTCCTTTCTCTCCGAATACGGTGATTCATGCTGAGGAAATTCCCTCCTTTCTTAGTTTTCCAAGGGAGGGATTTTTTGGGGAGGGATTTTTTTCAGTTTCAAGTTGTTTCAGTGTTTTCCCATTAACTGTAATGGCCCATCACTAACCATACTGGTGTCTTCACTTTGGCTGGTCCTCCTTCCTCTTACTTCCATATGGTGGTATAGAGTGCATTGCTCCACATGTTGCTAGTGCCGTATGTATAGTCCTCCAGGCCCCATCCACCTGCTGAGGCTGTGCAGATTTTCCCAGAATGCCCTGATACAAACACAGGTAGGTAACGTGGGAAGGGTAGGCATGCCAACAAGGCTGTGACAGCATTAAAAGCTGCTGGGTGGATACAATTGAACTGTGATACTTGTAACAGGTAAAGTTGGTGTCTCCAATCAATCTTGGTTAAGAGACGTAGTTTGTTCAGCGCCTTGGGCTAAAAGCTTCTGATGACAGATGGAAATTGTACCACAGAGCCACCAGGCAAGCCAAACCATGGAGTGGGTGGGTGGTGCTGCAGAAACTGATATCAAAATGAGCAATATTCCAGATGTGCTTTGGGATCCTGATTATGCAACCCTTCCTTATGTTAGTTGTCCCATTCACTTCAAGAGGCCTGTGACAATTTGGAGAATATGTCTGTCAAATTATTAATTCTATTTGTGTGTGTGTGTGAAAGCCATTTAGAATAGTAACCTCCATTGTGGGTTAGAGCACCATTTTGTAGCAGAGACTTGACACCTAGTGGACAGTCTATGTCTGAGAAGCTGAGAAAGCAGTCAAGGGCCAGCAGCATTGAATGACTCTTCCCTATGGAAGCAAAGTGTTTTCTATTTGCAATACCCTTGACTTTTAATGTCTCCCCACAGACCTCAATGCGGAGGTGATGGGGAGAGGAGGAGGGGTGCTGGAACTTCCCCAGCAGAATCACATGGGCAAAAAAAGGGATAAAGACCATTTTAAAAGTTAAGTGTTTCTGTATGCAAGAGAAGCTATTCCATCACCGCATGCAGAAGTCCTGGCCAAGCAGGCAGGAAGAGCTCTTGGCCTAAAACCTTGGCCCAAACCCCAGGCTCACAGGGCTGTCGAGGTCCGACTGAGGTGGATGTGTTTAGGAGTTGGTTGTTTTCCATCAATCTGAAACTGTCTAGTGCTTTTTTAAGAGTAAATTGTTTGTGAATGAGAAATTCCTATGCTAAGCCTCCGTACCTTGCTTTATGCCATGTTACCCCCGAAGGGTGTAATTCGGAAACCAGAACCTCCACAGCCAGGTGGACCCTGGGGAAATGTGTCTAAGTAACTCGGGAGCACTGAGCCACTGGTTCCGAGGTCTAGGTGGCCTGATTGTGGGATCTCACTGCCCAAAAAGGGTGTCTGATATGGGGTTTGCACCTGGGAGTGTGCTTGAGAGACCCAGAGCTAGGAATAGGGATCAGTCACTACCCAGACACAGGGGGCTTAGAAGCACATAGGATTCGGTGTTTGGATATAACCACAACAGAGTGGTTTCCATACAGAGAGTGGGACAGAGCCAGGTTGTGACAGGGGACTACTCACGAGATTAAGGACAGTGCAGGATCAAAGCCCAAGTGGGAAATAGGGGCAGGGTGTATACTAGTCAAATCTCAATGCCACATGCTATGGGCCCAGACCTGAGGTCCTTGCTCAGGAAACATAACTAGCTTGGCCTTGGGAGTGGTTTTGTTTTTTTTTCTTTTCCTATTTGTTTTGTTTACCCTAGAAAGAGGCCTGAGCTGTCAAATTCAGATGTGAATCTCAAACACCCCAAAAGTTTTGAATTATTCAGGTTTGGTGAGGTTCAGTCAACCCATTACGAAGTTCTGAGAGGAAATTCTCTGCTGGCATAACTCCTTTGTAGTCAATGAAATTAGGTCAAGTAATTTGGCCCAGGGAGCATTCACAAAATTCTAATCTGGGTTTGAATTTCAAACACTCCCCCCAAAATTTAGGGATTTTGGATCAGGCTGTTGGTTTGGGCCCATCTCTACTCAAAAAGTTTGGAAACCTTTGAACAAGTATAAGACCTCATCTTGCAATCTTTATTTATATTGAAATCAATGGACTGTTTGAGTCAGAGCTTCGTGACTGGGCCCCTAGTATCAGTTTTGAATTTGTAGCAAACCCTCAACCTGGGTGTACTTTTGTGTGGTTTTGAGTTTCATTGCACAACATCTCTTAAAGAAGAAGAAGATGCAGAAAAAGACTGACTAGGATCACATGCTGCTGATAGCAATAGTGGGGGGGAAAAAGGAAGTTCAGATTGTTTCATGCACCTTCATGTAAATAGAAAAGGAGTGCATGGCATGACTTTCATATTCAAACACAGGATGTGTAACGTTACTTGGTGATGTGGAACAAAATGAAAGTATGTTTTGGATTAGAATAGCTGTAAGAGGCATGACACTTTTTTGGAATGCATAAAATGTATGGTAGCTCCTATACCAATTAAGGCGAAACTCAATACTGAATCACCTGTTACTACAGAGATTGATTTTCCAGAAGTGGGTCATGTTTTTCTTGCTTCTGAATTTATCCTAATCATATTCTCGAAAGTTTCTATGGTCCCAGCTGTCAGTTATTTCATAGATTAAGGTTTACCAATTTAGCAAACTAGATGAGGGAACATCAGATCGTAGCTCTGAGAAAAAGCATTATCAGTTTGCTAGAGTGGAGATTGCAGACAGAGAACTTCACCACCAGTGACCTTAAACAGAATAAAAAATACATTCCTACCATATAAAAAATAAATAAATGGAGATATGCCAATCTCCTAGAACTGGAAGGACCTTTCAAGGTCATCGAGTCCAGTCCCCTGTCTTCACTAGCAGGACCAAGTACTGTTCCCTGACAGATTTTTGCCCCCGATCCCTAAATGGCCCCCTCAAGGATTGAACTCACAACCCTGAGTTTAGCAGGCCAATGCTCAAACCACTGAGCTATCCCTCCCAGCTAAATATATAAATAGTTTAATCTGCCTTTTTAAAAAAACTGTTTTGTGTTGCAAGATGCTCAGCAGTTAATTTAATTTTAACATTATTTGATTTATAAAACTAAAAAAAAATGTTGACCTTTGGGCCAACCTGTTATATACAAGTAAACAGCACCATCCTTAGACTAAAGTCATAGCCCTAAGAAGCCTATTATTAGGGTGCAACAGGCCTCATAGATCTTTGTCTCTTCTTTATGAGTACAAATGGAAAAACAAGACAAAGTGTCATCCCAAACCTACAAGAATAAAGGCGTTCCTAATGTAGGGCCTGCCTGATCCTTCAACCCTGACTCTCATGAGTATCCTCATTGAGGCAACTTGTGTGAGTAAGGATTGCAAGATGTGACCCTAGGAAATGCGTGAAACTCCAAGGGTGAAATCTTGGCCGCATGGAAGTCAGTGGGAATTTTGCTATTGATGTCAATGGAGCTAGGGTTTCACCTAAAAAGTTTAGAGATTTGGAGCCTGGTCCTGAGAATTACTGAGCAACCTGAACTCCAGATGGCCTCTGTGGGAGTTGCAAGTGTTCAGCACCTGGCAGGATCAGACCCTTCTTGTGGTTCACATATTTGGGCACCAGGGGCCTGAGCAATCAAAGCGTCTGTGTCCTATTCACAACAACGGAATTGCTGGGCCACGCAGAAATGAAAAATAATTTTTAAACGTTTTTTTTTTCAGTGTTTTTCACATTTGCCACTATGGTATCAGAGCTATTGTAGCTATGCCCTGCTCTAAATACAGGGGAAACTGTGCTATTTAAGCCACCACTGAGTTAATTACTGGCAAATGCTCAGTTCTTTAATGATCCAAAATGTTTGCGGTGAAACCCAAGTCCACAAGAAACTCAACTGGCATCAAGGTTTGTTGCGTATTTGAAATTGGGATCAGGTTCATCAAAGTTTGCTGAGGTTCATGAATCTTTCAAATGAATATGGGCCAGTTTATGGTGTTGCATCAAAATAATGGGAAACTTGCAGTTTCATCTGGTTTGACATACAAGTATCGCATAATAGCAGATAATGGATCTGATCCTCAGCACGTGTACATTAGAATAGTTCCATTAATTTCAATAGGGCCACACCAAATTACATCAGCTAACGATCTGGCCCAATATCACTTAGGGAACAGCATTCCTTTTTTTATCATTTAAAGATCTAAACATGCCATAATTTATTGATTTTGGGGGGCAAAAATCTGCCTTCAATTGCATGAGTGTAATTTCCTAGAAATCCGTGCGGTAATAGAACTGCAACTGAGGGAAGAATTTGACTCAGGGATAACTTTTTTAAAATGTTTCCATTTTCCTTTTAAAACATGGGTATTGATATGCACAGCTGTGATCCTAGAAGTTACTGTACTTAGACTGGAAAGCTCATTTAAATGCAATGCACCTAGTGCTTTCCCTCATCTTATAGAAAGACCATTGCTCATGGGGAATGATCTAGAAAAAGGGTTATTTTAGGCATACAATAGATAGAAAAGTGGAGTGTTTCCTCAGTCTCGCTCTGCTTCAGGTTTTCCTTTCATTAGCTCACGCTGATTGATTGAACTCTAATGGTTTGAGAGATTCAGAGGCTTTTGCCACGTTATAAATGATAAATGCGGAAGAGATTTGTCTGAAGATTTCAGAGAAATTGCACACAGTGGCTACAGTGAAACTTCGTAAATGTGGGGGAGGGACGGTGTGGAGTGAGCACTTCCTAATGATCTGAAAACCAAGTTAATTAAGGAGGGGTTCTTTTAAATTGTTCTACGGTCCAGGGGAATATTATCAGACATTGTATATTTGCCAGTGTGCAGTAGGTCTGCACCAGAAAGGAAGGGCTGGATTCAGGAAAGGGTTAGCAGTTATTGGTGGGATATTTTTCCACTACAAAATTTCAGGTGTGTTGCCCTGCCCTGCCTGTTGAACAAGCCATATGTTCTGCCCATGGATTCCAGGGGATCTGTAGGAACCTAGGGAAATGTATATGGGTGCTCCACTCTGGGACACCTCTCCTGTTCCCTTGCAGTAGAGCTCTACTGGAGCCATCCCTGCCCATGGCTGCCCCTGGGATCCTCCTTAAAAAGCGCAGTTCCCCACCTTGGAAGGGGTAGCGGAAAAGGTAGTACAGCCCAAGGCATCGTTACCTTTGTGTCCTGATCTCCTCAGAGCTTCAGAGCTGGTGGAGGGTGACAATGAACTCCTTGCTTCCTCCTATCACACACATCTCCAGACCAGCGGAGTCAGGGCCTGGGGGAAGGGTTGGAGGCATTGTGGGAAGAGAGTGATTTTCACACAAGGATCTCGTCTGCACACAGCTCAGCAGGGCACATTCAGGCCCATTATGTGGCAGGAGAGCTGCTCCACAACTGATACTTCAGCCCTTGCTGTTGGTGCATCTTTGCTGCTTTATGAAGGGTTCTCAGCAAGGCCTGGGGAAAAAGGCAATGGCACCATGGGAGAAAGAAATGCTTCCTCCTCTCCACCGAGGGTGGGGAAACTCTGCATGATGGGTATGATACAATTAATTTGGATTATCGTAGCACCACGAAGCCCCAGTCCTGGATGAGAAGCCCATTGTGCTAGGTGCTGTACAAAGACAGAACAAAAAGACGGTCCGCGCCCCAAGGAGCTTACAATCTAAGTATCTGACAAGAGACAACAGCTGGATACAGATGGTCGGGAGAGTACAAGGATACAGCGAGATATTATTGTCTAAATAGGTAAGGCAGAAAAAGCGTGTGGGAAGGAGTAGAACACATAAGCAGAGTGAACAATATGATGGAAACAAACAGCACATTAGTTCCATGATGGGGTTTTTTCTGGAGGGGCGGGGTGTTACTTAGGAAGGAATCAGCTAAATGGAAAGAAAAGAGATGTGTGGGGAAGGCCAGAGAAGGAGAGGATAGACGAGGCAGGTGTGAGTGAAGTGGGTGACCAGATAGAAAGTGTGAAAGTCATTTAGCATAGTGACTGATATTGTCAAGTTGTCCCCTGGTGCATAGTCTTTTACAGAATAGGAGCAACAACGCCATTAATTGGTGCTATTTTCACAGTGTCTCTTCCATGGTCTCAAGTGGTGTAGTTAATACAGTTCCTATAATACAAAGCTAAGTGCTGTTAGTATAGTAACCTTTTTTGTAAACTCATCCTTAGTGCATTGTTTCCCAACTAGCAGCAGCAGGGCTGCACACTGAGACAAGAGCCTTCCAGCTTAATCTGAAAAAAGTTGCAAGAGCTATAAAGGGAAACATCCATAAACTTCTTCAGATGCAATGTAGGTTACCAGCTTACCTGGCTTCTAGTGCAGCTTCATGCTTTTTAGATTCCTAGCTGGTGTGAATAGACATTCTCCATTGAAGTCAATTGGGCATTGTCAATTTACACCATCTGAGAAATCTCTCTTTAAAACAATCGGTATCTGGAATTTTCAGAAAAATTTCTCTTCTCCCATTTTCAATCCTTCACTTTCCCCCCTCCCCCTTTTTAAAAATAGTGTTAAACATATAGGGACAATTTTTCAAAACAGCTTTTATGTTCATTTATGCAAAACATGCACAAGCATATAGATGAAAGATGGGAAGTGACAAAAAACAATTTGATTGATGTAGTTTTGCACAGATGATTTTAAGTTCCATTATTTTATCTCTTTTAGGGGGAAAAGGTGATGGGGGTGCAGCTATCAATTTACATAAGACTCCTGTGAGGGGATGGATGGAATTAATAGATTTTGAAAGAAGGGTGTTTTAAGAAGTCTCTCAAGCCCCAGGGTCAAATCATGGTCCATTGATGTCAATGGGAAATTAGCATTTGGCCTCAGTGGGGACAGGATTTCATCCTGTGATTTGAGTCATGGAGGACCCACTCAAGGAGAGATGATTGAGATGAAGGGGGCTGCATGGAAGAAGACCTGAAAATGGGGGTGGGGGAAAAAACGCAAAGGGCAATTGAAGAGGACAACTGGCTTAACTTTCAAAGGCAATGAGCACCTGCAATTTCAGTGATATTTGTGGGTGTATAACACTTCTAAAAACCATGCCATCATTGATTATCCAGCAGACAAACCAGACAGCAATATCAGTCAGCATACAAACCATATTAATTCTATGCATCTAATATAGGAGATATAATTATCTAAGAAAAGTTAAAGGTCCTGAAAAATCAGAGTTGAAAAAAATGAAATACATCTAAATTTTCCTTAAGTTCTCACTCGTGAATATGTTCCTTCTCCAAGCAGCCTTAGAGATCAGCTACAATTTTATCCACATTGCAAGAAGGTACCTTTTAAAAAGTAATAATTAATTTTTAGTGGCAGACAGGGAAAAATACAATTTAGGTATGTTACTTTACAAATGCTGAACTCCTCCCAGAACTTACCCTGCGTATTGCTCCCTTCGAGGAATATGAAATAGAAGGACCACAGACGCAGATAAAATGTTGTTCCAAGGAAAAAAATTTCAGTTGCATTTGATTCACCTCTTCACTACAGCAAGAATTCCTGAATCCACTAAAAAGACTACAGTTAGCCATTTAATTCAATCCCCACCCTTAAAGACAAAATATATAAATATTAGATTATATATACCATCCCTTCCCAATTAAGTACCAGTCCTCTCTCCATATTTGTAGTTATCTATTGTGGGGAGAGACTAAAAGTAGATTCTGATTGCTTGAGGTGGCTAAATTAATTATATAAATCCCACGTCTATTGTCTTTCCTGTATTATCAGCATATCATCTAATTGTAAACACTTCTGAATTTTTAAGGTTCCTTACAATTATCTCACTGCACCATGGATTGACTACTCATTCCAGTCATCACACTAGCATAAGGAGACATTCCCCTCAGGATTCCCACTCAAATATTTGTCACCCAAAGGAACTCAGCCAAGATGCAATTGAGCTGTCTCTTCCCATTTGCTTGTAAAAGTCAACCAAGTGCAGCCTGATTAATCTCAGAATCCTGGCTCACCTATTTCTTCCTGGCCAAACCCAGTCACATGTTCCTCCCCTTAAAATGTCTTTGGTCATTCTGTCTTCTTCTTAGACAATCCCAATCTGGTTCCATCTTCCTTCTAGGTATTTCCAGGTCTGGTCTAGCTCTTCTGGGCAACTCTAGTTTTCTGTATGGTTCCCCATTGTAGAAGCTGTTTCACCATCATGTTAAGCAAAAGACATCACCATTCTGCTTTCTAGTGAGAACACTTAAAGAAGGTCTGACTGAAGGATTCCATTTTCTTGCAACCCTTTATAAAATATGGTGACTAATTTGGGTAACGTCAAAACCTCACCAGACACTACAAGGAAGATTAAACAGAGGTAACCCATTTCCAAGCTTGTGAAAATTTTGGCCCTTTTGTTTTTAATTGTCTGTAACCATTGTAACATATGACTGGCCGTTAAACAAATAATACAGAACAATAAATGTTGGAGCACAAATGGCCATAAATCTATTAATAATTTTTTGTTCTTTAAATTATGGTCAGATTAAATTAGGGCTGGGGAGCATAGCTGTCAATCCTGACTTGTTAAGAGTTAAAAAAGGAGAGCTGCAGGAGTTCAGGACACTTATTTACATACCTAAGTACAAATATTTTTAGGCACCTGTAGCAGGACAGAACCCCGCGCATGCTCTGAGGGGCTTGAAACAGCCCTAAGCAAGGGCATTGCTAAAAGCTGGGCTGAGTGTGAAGGCAGGCTCAGCTGGGGGCCACGCCCCAAACAGACAAGCCTGGCCTTATAAAGGCCAGGGCAGCCAGGAGAGAGAGAGAGCATGCCTTCCTCTGCCTTAGAGGAAGGAGGGCCTGGCTGCAAGGACCTAGAGTGGAGCAGGGCTGGGGGAAGGCTAGAGGAGCTGGGGAGCTCCAGCATAGGAAAACCCCAGGCTCCAGGCCTGGTTAAGGCCCAATAGGTACAGGGGTTACAGGGGGTAACCCACAGGTAGGCCGAGGCAGCAGGTCCAACCCAACCTTGCCTGTGATGAGTGGCTTATACTGCAGTCTGCCCCAGGGTGCGGGGGCTAGCTGGTGACTGGGAGTAGCCTAAGACTGAGGCGAGGTGGGGGTAGTGGGTTGGGGGTTCCCCTGGGGAGGGGAGACCCAGATCTGTGGGGTACTGTCGGGAGGGGCAGCACCCTAGTTAAAGGGGCACTTGGTCCTGGGAGGGACTCGTGGGCCTTAGAGGAAAGTGGGCAAGCCGGATCCCCGGCCTGCAGAGGGCGCTCCAGGGCTGGACGAGCTAATTCCCAGGACAACCAGCAGGAGGCGCCGCCGGGTGAGTCCGAGCCCCCCTTACAGCACCTAAATTAAAAATTTTGGGGCTAGAACGTCTCAAGCTAGATTAGAGGAGGGATTTTCAGCAGTGCTCATGTAAACCATGCATCTTCGGGGTGTTGTGTTCTGTCCCATCTAGTGGCACCGAGACCACATAAAGAGAGAGATTAATGAGTTTGCTCTATAGCCTTAGCTAACAACCAGTCGGCTTTTAGCTCAGGCGGTAGAGGCTCATCTACTAAGCTCCAGAGATCCCTGGTTCAATCTCGCCAACTAGGGTCTGTTGGCGTTACACTCCGCTTTGGTCTAACTCTGTTCCTTTTGAGGTCAATGGGAGTTTTGCCATTGGTTTCAATGGAAACCGAATTAAGGCTCTCATTACTTCTAGACATTGAATTAGCCATGTATATTTCAGTTGGCGGAGAAACAGCTTTAAAGACCTATTTTAAAACTAATCCTAAATCCTTTGACTTCAAGGAGATTAAAGAACTGAAATAACTAGAGCTGGTGGGGGACGGAAGCTCCGATTTACAAAGGATTTTGAGATTTTAAAATTTGTCTTTATTTAGAATTGGAAAGAAACCTGAACACTTGAAAATTCTCTGCCAAGGGAAATCTTGGAAATTTGATCCAAAACAGAAAATCAAAATGCTTGGTTTGATGAAACCCGAATGTTTTGTTTTTAGATGTATATTTTATAATACAGAATACATTTTAAAAAAAACTTCCATGCTAAAAGCCGTTTCAAAATAAAAAATCAAAACCTGTCACTCCAAAATGTTGAAATGGGATGTTTCCGTTTTTCTCTAAAACAAAATTTTGGCAAACTTGACATGATTTTGTGAAGCTTTTTCTATTGTGATGGACTGCGCTTTCCAGCGGAAACCAGTTCTGTCTATTTTTCCAACCATTTCTAAAAATAGCCATGCACCAACTGCCTGCGGTTCAACACTTATTGATCATAATTCTGTGTGTCCTTTGCTTTTCTTTGGTGAAGATAAAAATAGATGTTCTACACAAAGATCTCATTAGGTGGTCACATACGTATAGGCTAAATTACATTATTCATCATCTAAATTGGATCATTCTCTGCAGTATCTCTTTTGAGCTAGTGAGTTTTCAGTGTGGGGACCTTTTCAACACAGTGCCTGAGCAATACCATCTATTATTGTCTAGCATACATCCCAGTTATAGTGTATGAAGCTGTTACAGTGCTGAGCGGGGAAGAGTAAAGAGGCTCTTTACTCTTCACACCCCATGAGCATATTTCTATAAAAATCCACTGTTCAGCTCCTAATCCTCTACTTCAAAGTCTTTGTTCAAGTCTCCAGTCTTAACAATATCATTAGCGCTATGAGTTTAAAAACATAAGGCCTTTCTACTTCTTCCTAAGGTTTCTAATAATCAGTGCACAGAAGTTAACCCTCCTGTTTATCATAACAGAATAAGGAGGGGAGAGGGAAGCAAAGGAAAAGATTGAACGTTTATAATAGAAAAAAACCCTCCCTGTTTTGTACGTGTGAGCATTTATAGTAGTTCTGATGGAATTAGACAATGGGAGAGAGACAAAATCATAAGGTGACACAGGACTCTTTGTAGCTTCTAAAAATCATATTTAAAATTGAACTGCCCCTAAATTTGGGGGTGTTCCGATCTGAAGGTTTGGTTCAGTCCCTTAGAGAAAAATTCTCAGCAGGTGTTCCCAGAGGTAGCTCCATTGACTTCAGTTGAGGAAGGCTGGTTTACAACAGCTGAGACTCTAGCTCACAGAGGCTAGCAGTAATGTTCTTGTATGTGATAAAATCCAGGGATTTGATGCTGGCCCACTTCTAGCTGAAATGTAGCGCAATAAATGTGGATCATTTTATTATTATTTTGTATTTATTCTCATAGTGTAAAGCATCATAAAGTCACATCGCAATGAACAGTAAACACAACGCACAGGAGTCACTGGCCAGCAATCTTCTTCCCAGTCTTCTCACAGCATTGAGAAGCATGCCACACCGCATCTCAAACAGTCAGCCACATCATCAAACCACACTCACCGTGGGTGGGTGGCCCTGGCACCAGTCCCTGCAAAACTTGCTTCAGCAATCTTCCTCCACTTCTCCAACCTACATGCCCCACAAACACAAGTTTTCTTTGTCTGATCATTTTGACAATATTAGGTATCACTCCAATTATTCTGTAAATCCAGGCGATTACCTCCTCTTTAGTCATGTGTGAGTATAGCTAGCATGCAGCAATTGCCTGTAACATTTCCATTTGAAAGCCGAAAGCCTCTTAATGTTCTGTTTCCTGCATGTCCATGTCTCCCATGCATATGCCAAGATGCTGAAGACAAGAGACTGCAACAAAACCATTTTACACTTCATAGTAATACTTTCCTTGTGTCTGAGTGTCACCAGCGAAGCAGTTGCAAGTCCTATTCAGTGTCTGATCTCTAGATGATATTTAGCATCCCTTATAGTCACGCTACCCAGTCTGCACGATAAGAACATAGCAATCACCTAGTGTTCTAATGAACCCACGTGTAAAGATACAAAAATAATCCAGTTTTTTGGCCTTATATGAAGCATAAATCTAACAATTCTTCCTTCTAAACAATAACTTCTGTAGCTTTTCAAAAATATAGATACTCTGCTTTTTTGTTCTTTTTTTAATAAAATACTTTTTAGTCCAAGCCCATTCATAATCTTGTTTTACAAATAGTGTCATTGGACTTCTTACTGTAGACAAATTTAGGAAGAAAATGCCCATAATAATGAACCAAAGACAAAAAGGATTCAGTTCTATGATATTCTAAGGCACAGTTAATTGGACATAAGAACATAAAAATGGCCCCACTGGGTCAGACCAATGGTTCATCTATCCCAGTATCCTATCTTCCAACAGTGGCCAGTGCTGGATGCTTCACAGGGAAAGAACAGAACAGGGCAATTATTGGATGATCTATCCCTTATCAGCCTGTCCCAGCTTCTAACAGTCAGAGGTTTAGGGATACCCAGAGCATGTGGTTGCATCCCTGGCTACCTTGGCTAATAGCCATTGATGTACCTATCCTCCATGAATTTATATATTCTTTTTTGAACCCATTATACTTTTGGCCTTCACAATATCCTCTGGCAACGAGTTCCACAGGTTGATGGTGTGTTGTGTGAAAAAGTACATCCTTATGTTTGTTTTAACCTGCTGCCTATTAATTACATTGGGTGACCCCTGGTTCTTATATTGTGGAGGGGTAAATAACAGTTTTTTACTCACTTTCTCCACACCATTCATGATTTTATAGACCTCGATCATATCCCCCCTTAGTTGTCTCTTTTCTAAACTGAACAATCCCAGTCTTTTTAATCTCTCCTTTTATGGAAGCTGTTCTATACCCCTTATCATTTTTGTTGCCCTTCTGTATACATTTGCCAATTCTAATATATCTTTTTTCAGATGGGACGACCATAACTGCATGCTGTTTTCAAGGTGTGGGCATCCCATAAATTTATACAGTGGTATTATGATATTTTCTGTCTTATTTTCTATCCCTTTCCTAACGGCTCCTAACATTCTGCTAGCTTTTTTGACTGCCGCTGCAGATTGAGGAGATGTTTTCAGAGAACTATACATGATGACTCTATGATCTTTCTTCAGCGATAACTGCTAATTTAGACCCCATAATTCTATATGTGTAGTTGGGACTGTGCTTCATTTTTCTTTGAGGCAAGTTTTAGGATTTCCACATTGATTTCATGATCCAATTGAGTCACTTGTTATTGGAACAGGGCATGTGCTTTTCTTTCTTTGCCTGTAATCCAAACCCTTCTAACTCTTTTAACACAAACTCCAGGTTTCTCTGCCCTCTCTGTTCCTATCACTCCCACACCACTCCCCAAAACCTCTCAATCCTGCTATCCTCTTCTCCCCACTCCTCAATTCACCCCTTGCCACCACCACCTTTCCTCAGCTCTTTAGTTCAAATCAGGCTTTTTCATCCTCCCTCTCATTGCCTGGGTGTGAGCATTGAGAGCACAAGAGAGACATCCCTCTGCTTTAAGTTCCTGTGCCTGGTGCCACAGCAACCCCTGATGAATAAATGCAAGGCAAGTCCTGCTCAGCTCCTATAGACCTGGGTTTTAGTGCACACAGTTGCTTTGTGGGGACACAGTCCAGCTGGCACATAGGAGCTGTTGAGGGGATGGAGCATGGTCAGTGCAGATGGAATCTTCAAAGAATTTGACTGCCAGACTCTAACAAGTCACTACTGAGCATGTTTGAACTGAGATTTCTCATAATTTGGGTGAATTTTTCCAAGGATGGCAAAGACACCATTCTGACACCCCTGATGAATTTCAAGTCTATGTTCCAAAGTAGGGAGGTGCTAGAGCTTCACAACATAACAGTTGTAAGAATTTTTTAACATAGTTAAAACAACATATTTTTCCTTAATATTGTTCTTGGAAACAGCTGAGCGATTTTAGCTGAAACTTTCCCAAAAAGTTCATCCTGAGACAGACACCCAGGATAGAAAATTTCAGCCCAAATGGTTAGTTTAGCAATGTTATATGCAACTGAAAACATAGCCTTGTAATGGAAAGTGTTGGACAGCCTTAACTGTAGGTGGGACTACCTGTGTTATGATAGCTTCACAGTAAGGGATATTATACTAAGAAAATGTACAGGGACTTAGGCTTGGTCTACACTGTGGGGGAGGGGTGTCGACCTACGATACGCAACTTCAGCTACACAAATAGCGTAGCTGAAGTCGGCGTATCGTAGGTCAACTTACCTGGTCGTGCGGACCACGGCGAGTCGACCGCTGCCACTCCTCCGTTGACTCCGCTTCCGCCTCTCGCGGCGGTGGAGTTCCGGAGTTGACGAGCAGCATATTCGGGGATCGATTTATCACGTCTAGACGAGACACGATAAATCGATCCCCGATAGATCGATCACTAACCATAGATCTGGCGGGTAGTGAAGACGTACCCTGAGAGAACTCTGCTTTCAGGAAGTGCTTGCTGAGAGAGGACAGTATGTGTGCAGGAATGTTGTATTGCCTTGGTTCCGTCACTTTATACTTGACCAAAGAACAAACAGCTCTGCCTATATTATTGATGCTAAAGTGTTAATGTTGCAGTCAGCTGTTCCATGACACCTATGTAATCTCAGCCTCTTCTGAAATATTACTATGTGCAGGCCCACTTTTGCTGGCTCTGGGAATTCTTTAATGCTGTTTCCAATCTCTTCTCATTTATGGGCAAGCACAAACAGGACAAAGTTTGGTTAGAAAACAATCCCTTTGCTTCAAAAAAAACCCCCAAACAAATCCCTTTGCCTCACTGCTGTAAGAGAAATCTTCGATGCCTTGTTCAGGGCACTAACTCGGTCACCCACCATTGAAATTAGCCATTTAGCCCTAGATATTGTCACCTAAAATTTCTCAGAGGTGAAAGTAATTTATTCTCAAGAAGTTGACGTGTCATAAATGCTTTTTTATGTTCCTGGAATTGCTCAGAAATACAAAGCATTTCCTAGTCCAATACTTCTGGAATTTATATAAACAGGTGGCATATATGAGACTAAATGTTATTGCTTCATCTTTCAGATTTTGCATTTCCTGAAATATTTTAGCAACAAAGCTGTGCTTTGAGGGTTCACCCCTGGAGATGTGAAATGCTCACCTTTAGTTTGATTCAAATCTATGTTCTAAAGAGCCCTCATACACGATTTGTGGCTCATTAGGCATTTCTTTTCTGTACTCTAGAATTAGACCTTTGTATTTATTTACGTAATGTAGGGTAATCATAATCAGACACATTCACACTGTACTTGACACATACACTAATCCAGCAGAGTGCAATGTTGATCATGATCATGATAATTTCTTATGTTTCTATGGCCCCTTTCATCCTGCAACATGCCATGGCACTGTGTAGATTCCACTGTGCATAAAGGAATCAAATCTTCCACTGCTGAAAAGCATCTTTCTCCCAACAAAGATGGCTGGTACCTTAAGAAATCTTTTTTTCTTCCTCATCAGAACATGGTAGCAGAAGTGTTGCACACTTACAGTGACCAGCAGGGTTCATGTTGTATTCAGCATATATGTTTGTGCCTAAATATTAATGACGGGCACATTCCTGATGCCCGAGGCAGAAAGTGCTGTATAGGCCTAGCTTTTTTAACTTTGGTGCAAAGCCATAAATATCTGTGTAACAAATATACATGTAGATGCTGACATGCTCACCAGTTATGTTCTGAATATGCACCAAATCCTAGTTTGGATTCTATTTACTGTCACCACACAGAACGGTGCTCCAATTCAGTTTGCACCGGCTTTTATTAAGAAACAACGTATGCTACCCTGTACTATAATCACATTAGATCTTCCCAGCTAAATAGAGTTGGGCTAGGTCACTACATAGATGACAAACCTACTGAGAGCATCTACAGACTGAAGGAAGAGGTGTTAGTGGTTCAGTAGGTGGTTCTCTTTTCTCAATTAACTGTGGGTCATGGTGGATCCTCCATCACACACCATTTTTAAATCGAGATTGGATGTTTTTCTAAAAGTTATCCTTTAGGAATAATTTTGGAAAAATTCTCTGGCCTGTGTTATGGAGGAGCTCAAACTAGATTATTACAATGGTCTGTTCTGGTCTTAGAATCTATAGACTCTGAATCAATGTCCCTGCATAGTTAGAGGGTACTGTAGCGAGGTGAGACTCACCAGCGCAGCACCTCCTGCTGGTCGTCTTAGGAATTAGCTCTCCAGTGTACAGAGCGCCTCCTACTGGCCGGTGTCTCGCCTGCCGCTGGCCCCCGTGTCCCTCCTGTACCATGGTGTACCAGCAGTGGCCAATAGCTAATACTTCAGAGGATAGTCCAAACAAGGATCCCACAATACACCTGGCCAACTGTGCAATGCTAACCCACGTTTAAAATATAATCACTGTCACAATGGTACTCAATGGCAAATTTGTTGCTAATCTCAGCAGACAGGCAAAGGACCGAACAGGCAAAGAAACCCAGCTACTGTTTGAGCCCTAGAGAAGTACCCCCAGAACAGGGTTGAAGCACACAGGCATGGAGGTTGATGCGGAGGCTGCATGTACTGCAGCTGCCCGTGCTGTAATTTTTCTATCTGTTTTAAGGTTTCTATGACACCCAACAATCTAAGCATTTCCTAGGTTGGCTAGGTCTGCATAGTCAGGTCTCAAGTGGGCTTTGAGAATCTCCTACTCCTCTGTATTCTGAATATCAAAGATTGGGATTGTCCAGGGCCTGCTTCTCTACTGCCTAGCACCTTAGGTAGTTATTTTCTACACCTACACAAAGTCTGTGCAAAATGTTACCATTCTGATCTGTCAGCATTTTATACCCACTTTGCACTGGTGTACATAACTGCACAGGGTTCGAGGTAGTGAAGAATCAGGCCTGTAATTTATCCTCCTTCTTCCCCGCCCCCCAAACCTCCAGAAATAATCAGAAGATGTTGGTCTTCTAGTCTGTCAATCTAAAACCCTTTTATAAGAGCTGAATTCATTTGTTTTAATGTTTATGTTAATGTAAATAGATTCCATACCTGTTCCTTTAAAAGAGTGTTAAATGCCTGTCAGGAGGTTCATGTCTGAATGGCATAGAATAGGGACGTTGGGGCAGATGTTCAGCTGTACTGAGTTCAGACTTAGACCGGGTCTACGCTTAAAAGCTGGGCTGACATAGCTACATCGCTCAGGAATGTTAAAAATCCACACCCCTGACCACCATAGGTGTGCTGACCTTACCCCCGGTGCAGCTGCAGTGGTGTCGATGGAAGGAAGCTTCTGTCGCCATAACTACTGTCATTGGAGGCAGTAGTGTTCCTATACCTTCCATCAGCGTGCGTTGCATCTACACCATGGGGTTATGCTGGCATAGCTATGGCAATGCAGCTCTGCCAATAGAGTCTCCCTAGTGTAGATATACCCTCAGTGCAGCCGAAGGAAGTGGGGAGATATGTGCCTCTAAGGGTGGGTCGACACTGCGTCAAAAAAATCCTGCAGCAGCAAGTTTCTGAGCCCAGGTCAACTGACTCAGACTTGGGGGGCTGCACTACAGGGCTGAAAGGAGTGGTGTCGCTGGAGCCCAGACTCTGAAACCCAGTGAGCCTGAGCTCCAGCCTGAGCCAGCACATCTACACTGCCATTTTTAGACCCATAGCACAAGCCCGAGTCAGTTGACCTGGGCTCTGAGACTCACTGCCATAGGATTATTATTTTTTTTGCAGTGTAGACATACCCTGTGCAACCATTTCACTCCCCCATTCTTGGACTGGCTGGGAGCTGAAACAGTCCAGGTGTAGTTTAGAACAATCTTTGGGCTGCTCCAAACTATGCCAGCTGCACATGCCAGCTTCAGGAAGCATTTTGCCAGCCGGATCACAGTGCACTGCCCCTCTATCCTCCCCATCCCTGCCCCTAATTCTCCCTCTATGTAGAGGGAGGAGCAGATGCCATGGAGGCATCTATGCTGGCTTTTCATCACCTGAGGATCCCCCTGTCAGGGGAAGTCTTGGCTCTGACTTTACAGCTGCTTCATGCAGCCACAGTTGGGGGTTGAGAATCTCTTCCATTTATTCATTAAAATTCCTTTCCCTGCTCCAAAATCTATACTCATCTTTTCATTAGAGAATCTGCTTCATTGCCTTTCATTTAGTGCCATACTGTAGTATCTCGCATATCAGGCAAGAACTTTCACCCAGAGAATGATCAGCATCAATCACGCAGCCAACTTTTTCGAGAATGACTTGGAAAGAGAGGATTTGTAGGTTTATTTAATGTGATCGTGCTGTTTTATTATACTTGATATTTGATTTTTGATAAATCACTATTGATGGGGGGAGGGGAGAGGCATTTTTAAGATTTGAGCTTTGAGTCATCTTTCCAAGGCTAATTGTCAAGTAATTGGCAAATCGGTGATGGCTGACAAGTGAGTAATTGGGAGAAGGAAGGGAGTGCAGCAGGTGTCGGTACTAATTTGGTAAAACAAAAAGAATTGAGTACCGAGCGTGGTATGAGAGTCACTCTCACATTCATGATGTTACATATTTTTAATACAAAATGTGTGCATGATTTTACAATACTTGGAGCATTAAGTATTACTCAGCCTCTTTAAAGGATCTCATGTTTATTTTAGAGAGGAGCGGCAAAAAAATTTATACAAGACATGTTTGAGTTCCCTAACCATTAACAGAACACAGGTACAGGCTTCAACCTGATAAGTATGGGCTGGAAATACTCCTGGGAGGGGTTCCATGAGAAGGAAAATTGCTCTTTGGGGCTGAGAGATGCACCCTCAGCCCAATGTGGTGCCCCAAAACTGCCTGGAATCTATAGGAGGTCATCCACAGAGAGGTCCATGTGTCTCCACCAACATCTCCCTGGCAGGATCTCCCATGCCCACAGCTGACCTGAGTCCCCTGAACAGAGGCGACCTGCAGTTTGCTGTGTAGTTGTAGCTGTGATGGTCCCAGGATATCCTAGAGACAAGGTGGGTGAAGTAAGATGTTGCATTGGACCAACTTCAGTTGGTGAGAGAGTCAGTTTTGGAGCTTACATAGAGCTCTTCTTCAGGTCTGGATCTAGGTTACCTTTATTTTTAAACTTGTCTCCACAGGGCTAGAAGGAGAGACAATGACCCTGTCCTCAGATCTGACCAGTTCTTGACTAATTGGCCCTGCTATTGGCCCATTCCTACCTCAGGTACTCTCTGAAGGGATGGTGCCATGGAACACCTGACCCTCATATTCCATGCAGGAGGGGTGAGGCCCACACATGGATGGAGGGCCCCAAAGCTCAGAGAGGCACAATCTAGGACTCTGCTTGAATTTTTTAAAATACAGAATTTGAAATTTGCTTCCCTGCTAAATCCACTGCTGTGACTTCTGTGCCTCCCCTCCCCCATCTTAGCTTCATTGCAGCTCTTACCTGAGTGACCGAAGTGCATTTTTATGGCTGTAATGGCATTAATTACAACAGGACACACAAAGAATTATGTTTGCAGGTACAGTTCTGCTCCAAAGGGACTGTACAAAGAGCATCCATAGGGTCCATGTTGATTGGCTGGTAATGATTTTGGTATCCAAGATGCTCCACTTAAAGATAAAAAGCTCTTCCTTTTTTTTTTTTCCTGAGAGCCCTGAAAATTCACCTGGGGATTCAAAGTAAGTCTGTGGGGTTTTTTCCTGCCCCTTGCATCATTAGAAAGAATAAGAAGTCTGCAGGCCTAATTCTGCACTCCCTTAGACCTGTACAACCCCATTGTCTTCAAAGTCCACCTTCATTTACACCTATGGAAACTGCCAGGGAATTACCTGGGGCAATATATGGTCCTGCAATAGAACCTTAGTTAACAATCCTGTGGTTGAGGCCTGGGCCACCACAGAATCCAATTCACTCTCCCATAGTGACAGGGAGTGAAAAGCAGTCAAAATGTATCTGTCTCTCTAAGTTCAGCAGCTCCACCTCTGAATATAGCAGGGTAGAAAATCTGCCAAGTAAGAAATTGCCATTCTTGCCACTTTTACCAGTTGCCACTTTTCAGGGTAGAACCATGGATTAAAGGAGAAACTACTTTTCAAAGTGTTTTATTAATATTTAAGGGTCATATGCTCCCCTCTAATTGAAGGGGCTCATCCCACAACATGGTAAGCCTGTCTGCCAGGAGCCGAGCACTCTTAAATCCTATTGATTGTTAGCCCTTAAATCAGTGTGGAAAGGAGGTGAGACATGTCCCACAATGATGCTGGATGAATAAAAGCAAAAATGCCCCATAGAATCCCCTTTAAAGAACATGCTATACACAAAGCCTTGTGTACAAGGGCACAGAGGATGAAACAGGGAGTAAATAGCTTTGTAAATGTACTGAGCCAAATCCTCAGCACGTGTAAATCAGAAAGGCTATGGGGCGACACTTTTTTTACACACCCTGAAGATCTGATCCACTAAGTGAACGTCCCCAGCACTGGCTCATCCCCCAAAGGGTCCTGGAGGGACAACACCATTCTTAGCTGTGTGGAGAGATGTTTCCCACTGGTTCACTGGACACCACCTCCACGTGTAGGAATTGTGCAGCTCACGGATGCTTCATTTGACCTCTCAACAGCCGCTGCCATGCTCGATTCCATGTGCCTCACTCAGGGCGATGCTGTTTCGCCTGCATTTTCTATTCACCCAGGGGCATGTGATACCAGGGAGGGTTTTCTGTCTGCCTAGGGTGACCAGACAGCAAGTGTGAAAAATTGGGACAGGGGTAATAGGAGCCTATATAAGAAAAAGACCCAAAAATCGGGACTCTCCCTATAAAATCGGGACATCTGGTCACCCTATGTGTGCCTGTCATGTCCCCTTTTAGCAAGACGTTTGGGAGGAAGCTTCCTGCTCTAAAAGTTCCAGCTTGCTTTGGTTTGTAATGTCCCTATTTGGTGGGGATGTTTTCCTCTTTGTTTCTGGAATCCCCCTAACGCACACACCATACGATTTACAACAACATAAATGAGCAGCTGCACTTCTTCAAATGGTGCCACGCTCCCGTATCCTGAGCCTTACTAAAAGGTAAAACAGCTCCTCCAAGTCTCGTGTGCAGTTGTGTGCATGTGTGAGTGCATTACTTTATTTCACTACTATGACAGCACATGCTCCCACAAAGCCGTTCAAGGCATTAGAAATACAACTCCTCCCTCCAGTGCCCCATGTGTGTGAGCAGCTCAGGCTTTCTGCTTCAGCTCACTCCCATCTGATCACTGGGCTGACAGTCACGACTCTCTGTTCTACACCTCCAGGCTTCACTCTGAGGAGAGAAGGAGCAAGAAAAACACAGAAGCAGACACACAACTGACCCACAGAGCCATCAATAACTTACTTCCCTTGCAGCAGAATTACAGAGGGGAAGCGGGGGGAGTGAGGGAGGCAGAGGAGAAGAAAAAGAAAATCCAGAGAATTCTAGCCTTCAAATATAGCCAAACTGAGAATGAGAGGAGTGTGTTTGCTCTACAGGAACAGAGAAGAAAGAACAAATTAAATAAACAAAAGCAGGGGAGGACTGGAGCTCTCTTCCCGATAGCAACAGTATTATTTTAGAGGTAAAATGATTCCTCCAAGCAACACTACTGAAGTCAGTGTGGATAATGTGGAGAAAGAGAATGAACTGGAGAACACAGATCAACCCCCCTCTCCAGCATCTACTACCAGCCAGGAATCAAAGGTATTTAATCCTTTTGGTATTTTTGTTTTTAAAAAGGCAGATTTTACTCTGTGCTGGAGGTATATTTTTTTAAGTTGAAATTCTGGACGAGGATTTAAAATAGTGATTTATTGTTGTTGTGGCTTATAGTGTTCTAACCCTATTACATGTTTATAATGGCCAGACTTCAGAACTCTTGCCATTCATCTGGGTGACCCTAATGTTTGAATTGCGGGGGAGAAATGGTTTTGAGATTTCTTTTTCTTAAGGGGGAGGAGGAATCAATCCCTTTCAATAGACATTTTAATATTTGGCATGAGAATAGGTCCAAGGTTTTCACTTGTTCATGGCTGGAATGACGGAATGTGTTACAGGTTCAGGAAACAGTTGTGGGTTATTTTCTGACAGATGCGTCAGTGAACTTGGGCATTTCCTTTTAAACACATCAGTATTTGAAATAGGGCCTGGGTGGTCATTTTGGGGCAAGAATTCCTACCCACCCTCTCTATACCAGAGGGTTTTCTTCCCCCAACCCCTTTTTAATTATCTGGATCAACTTACCTTGCTAAAAAAAAAACAGCCACTCATCTCTAATTTCTGTGCTCTTAAATGTTTCATGGATTTACTTGCGAAAAGTTTCTGGGTCGACCTGTGTGTAATCAGGAAGAGAAAAGTACATGAAACAAAGCAGATTTTCCAAAATAATGGTGCTCTTCTGTTTACTGGACAATCTCACCTTTTATTTTTTTATTGGCATTGCAGTTGTGCCTGGGAGCCTCAGGCATGGCCCATGACCTCATTGTGCTAGGTGCTGTACAAAAACGCACAAAAAGATAGTCTCTGACCCTAACTGCTTGTGTCCGGATAGATATTTAGAAACCACAGGACCTAATGGCAGTTTAGCTCAGGGGTGGGCAAACTTTTTGGCCCGAGGGCCACATCTGGGTATGGAAATTGTATGGCGGGCCAGGAATGCTCACGAAATTGGGGATTGGGGTATGGGAGGGGGTGAGAGCTCTGGCAGGGGGTGTGGGTTCTGGGATGGAGCCAGAAATGAGGAGTTCAGAGTGGGGGAGGGGGATCCAGGCTGGGGCAGGGGGTTGGGGTGCAGAGGGGGGTGCGACTCCGGCTAGGGGTGTGGGCTCTGGGGTGGGGCTGAGAATGAGGGATTGGGGGTGTAGGACGGTGCTCCGGGCTGGGACTGAGGGGTTCAGAGGGCAGAAGGGGGATCAGGGCTGGGGCAGAGCATTGTGGCGTGTGTGTGGGGGGGGATCAGGCTCCGGTTGGTACTTACCTCAAGCAGCTCCTGGAAGCAGTGCCATGTCCCCCTTCCGGCTCCTACATGGAGACACGGCCAGGCAGCTCCCATTGCCCGCAGTTCCTGGCCAATGGGAGCTGTGGAGGCAGTGCTTGGGGCGGGGGGCAGCATGTGGCGCCCCCTGGCTGCCCCTATGTGTAGGAGCCAGAGCGGGGACATGCCGCTGCTTCCACAAGCTGTGCGGCGCCACAGCATATGCAGAGCAGGGCAAGGCCCGAACCCCGCTCCCCGGCGGGAGCACCAGAGTGGGTCAAGCCCTGGACCCTGCTCCCTGACTGGAGCGCGAGGGAAGGATTAAAATGTCTGAAGGGCCGGATGCGGCCCCCGGGCCGTAGTTTGCCCACCCCTGGTTTAGCTGATAAGGGGCACATTGTATCTGGAATTAGGTCAAAAGGCTGCTTTAGCCCACAGTATACATATATTCTAGTATACCACAAAATTCCACAATAATGACCTAAAGCACTGTAGTAACAGTATAGTAACCCACAGTACTTTCACGGGTGCCGGCTTCTTCCGGGCCCTGAGGATGCTCAACCCCCTGCTCCGCACCAGGCTCCGCCCCCGCCCCACCTCTTCTAGCCCATGTTCCGCTCCCACTCCACACCCACCCTGCCTCTTCCCACCCATTTCCCCCCCTCCCCTGAGCGCTGCTCCTCCCCCTCCCTCCCAGTGCCTACTGCACGCCGCAGAACAGCTGATTGCGGCGAGCGGGAGGTGCTGTGAGGGAGTGGGAGGAGTTGATCGGTGGAGCCACTGGTGGATGGGAAGCACCAGGGGCTGGCTGCTGATGGGTGCTAAGCACCCACTATTTTTTTTACATCAGTGCATCCAGAGTGTCGGCACCTATGCTTTGGGCCATGCTGAGAGTGTTCTTTGGTACCGCAAGGAAGAGAATTAGAGAATTCTCTAAATAAAGGAACACCTTTATATTTTAAAGAAAAAGCCCTGCACCATAAATATTCAGAAATAATGACCCAATACTGTTGTGAACTGTAGAGCTTTGGGACATCACTGTAGAACACAGAAGCATTCTTAGAGGAGATGAAAAGAGAGAGTTATTCACTGAGGGCCCAGCTCCACCAGGATCTACCTGGTAGGTATTGAGCAACCTTGTCTCCCAGAGAAGTCCGTGGGAATTGAAAGTGCTTCACAGGAGACACTCAGCACTCTACCCCATGTACAGATGAGGTGCATGAAGGTGTGAGGTGCATGAAGGTGTTTGCTGGGCCATGGCTCCTTGGTGCTGTATCATACTGTTCTCAGGCAGGGCCAAGCAAAAAGTTATAAAGCTTTAGGTTCCATTCATCTCATCAGACTTGGCTACTACTCTGTGCATGAGGCGCTTCTTGGATAAGTTAGAAGTGCTTTCTGCACAACAAAAATGGACTCATTCTAATCCTAAAATCAGATCAAGCAAAATATTACTTATAAAATTACTCTTCTCCTGGTCACACATCCATACTACTCCCAGTAATGCCAATGAGAGTTAGGCTCCTCTGGCAAGGGGCCATGATGCTGCTAAATGACTTCTAGTCGAACAATAATCATTAGCTTTGCCAGTCTCACACCACACTTGAACAAGCAAAAGGCCTGGGTGTCTGTGCAGTTTTTATCAGTCAATGCTATTATTTGCATGTAAAGACTTTCACACATGTAATGTGTATATTTATGGTTTGACTATTTAGTTTATAAGCAATCAAAAAGGACATTGTATTCTCCGTTGTATAGAAAAAGCCACTTTAGAAATGAACAGGGAGCTCTTCAGCAGTGTAAAAAAAAACTTCTGAGGAATAAAGACTCCTGGGGCCATATTTCAGAAATCCGGCTTGAAATGCGCATACACAAACTGTTGTATTCAAAAAGATGACAACCAAGCAATACCGCAGTACCTAGCATGTTTTGAGATGCACAATTTCAGGCTACCAGTAAAGCAGCTGAAATTTGGAGGGCTCTAGCAGGCAGGAGGTGAATGGTTGGTGAAAATCTAACTTTGTTGCCATGCAGATTTGTGCAAGTGTCTTCAAAGATGTTTATCAGGCATTTCTAATTGGACAGCCTCTCATAATTGAAACACATTCCTTATATGGAAGTATATCCCAATCAATAGTAAACTGCAATGCCGGGTACAAATATCAAGTAATCCTCACAAACCCTGCATTGGCTGGGTAAGTATTGTGAACTCTATTTTACAGATGAGGAAACTGATCCATAGAAAGGGTAAGTACAGGATTCTGATACCCTTACTCATACTGACTAGCACCTTAATGATTGATTTGAATGGAACTGCTCACAGAGTAAGGTACAATTCAGCATGGGTAAGTGAATTTGAATTGAACCCTAAATGATGTGTTCAAGGACACACAGCTGGAGATCAGTAGGGTAGCTATGGGGGGAGCAGGGGGAGCAGGCTACGCCACTGCTGGAGATTCACTCCCATGAGGTCTGAATGTGGCCCAGAAAATTCAGGAGAATCTAACTCCCAGCACCACACTCAGGCCATGTCTACACTATGGGAACTATACAGGCGTAGCTATGGCATCGTGGCTAGGTCAGCATAACCCCATAGTGCAGATGCAGTCTACACTGACGGACAGGTTTTTTCTGTTGGTATAAGAACACCACCATCGCGAGCAATGGTAGCTAGGTCAACGCAAGTATTCTTCCATTGATTTCGCTGCATCTACATGTGTTGGATCCATTGATTTAGCTGCATTTACACCTGCTGGATTTTTCACACACCCCTAAGCAGTGTAGCTATGTCAACCTAAATTTTAAGTGTAGATCAGGCCTCATTCCTCTCAACCATGCTGTCAATTATCCTTTATGCTTTGGGTCATTGCTTTGGAATACATGAAATATTGTATAACCACTAATATAAAGCAACAACCTGTGCTTAGAACATACAACTTTATGTTAAGGAATTCCCTAATATGTTTGCTTTACTCTACATAAACACAAGTTTTCAGATTATCTGCCCTTAATTTAATGTATGAGCTGCCTGAGGGTATACTGTAGATATTGTTATTTCAGATGTGTATTCAAAGGGCAACAAATATAACTAGGCCTGCTTGTAACAGAATATAAATTCCTGCTGTGTTCAAAAGTCTGCAGCTTGAATGGTTAGGAATACTGTGATAATAATAGTAATTTATTAGGTATTACAAGCATTTATTTGGCACCTAAGTACAACGGCAATGGGTGCTTTAGATATATAATAAGGAGAACCTTATGTGGGTTCAAAATTAATAATAATTTGTAATAATTATAAATTATACTATGTACATATGTTTGTAAATTATGGCTTCTGTGTATTTGACCTCACAGATCTAGTGAGACGGAAAAGGCCAGTTTTTGTAGGGTCCTCTACTTCCGCACCTAAAAAAAAGGAAGGAATTGACTAATGTATTCTGTAAGAGAATTTATTTCTCTGGGATCTTGTCACTTGCAGGGGTGCTGGAACAATTTGTATAGTGGGGGTGCTGAGAGCCATTTAACCAAACTGTAAACCCTGTGTATGATGGAAACCACTTCAAGACGGGGTGCGGCAGCACTCCCAGCGCCTCTAGTTCCCTCACTTATGGTTACCTGTGCCTTTTAGGTCCTTTCGGATAAATCCTATAGAAGGTCATAGAAAATTATAACATTTCAATTCTTGCACCATGTTATTGAATTCAATAACGAATTCTAATCCCTGCTGTAATCTTTGATAGGATGATTAAAAAGCCCACGAGAAGGAGATCATTCTCCATTAAATGCTATAGATTTTTTAGAGTTATTGGTATAGACACTGATTAGTTCTGTCCCTATTGAATTCAGTGGAACTTTCCTAACTGAGCCCACATCTTGACTTCTACTGTGATTAGTCAAGTTTTATTAGTGTTGGGTTTAAAAATTGGGGCAAATCTTCAGAGACAGCAGACCAGAATGACTTAAATATTCTATTCGCATCTTCAAGTCCTAATTTTCTGAGGTGCTGAGCATCTATAGTCCCAATTGAGGTCACTGGGGAGCTCTGGTTGTTCAGTGACCATAATAATCAAGCCACTCGGGTTTGATTTATAGCCATGGTGAGCTGGCTTCCATTGAAACTGCCGTCCAGAAGTTTCTTTCTTATAGGTGTCAATGGACACCACAGAAAAGCAGGCATTCTTTCATAGGTATGCCCATTTCCATCCACTATTGTAAAGTACAGGTCTGTGTATGAGAGTCATACACCTTTAAATGTGCGCCGTAGCTGAAGTATTTGCATAACAACCCAAAATTGACTTGCACATTGAACTGCTGGCACTGTGGAGATCTAGGTGTTTGGAATATCTAAGAATTGTTGCTTTGAATAGCTAGCGCTTTAAATCAATTTGGCATTGGGCTAGAGAGTCAGAGAAGTACAAGTGATTTACACAGGCCAAAACTACTGTCTACTGCATAGCCAGTGACTAGCTCACAGGTAAATAAAGACAATTCTCTCCCAGGTTAGTGACAGCAATTAAAGATACACAGCACATTTATGCACTCTCTATGTATCAGCATAACTGACATGTAATGGAAGATACTAAAAATCTACCTTTTTAGTATAATGAATCTTCCAGAGAGGGATCTGGGCTTCATACCCGTTTCTACAGTAGCAATCCAGAAGTTTGAACCCACTACCTACCACGCTGTGGGCCACATACAAGTAATAATATGATTAAATAACGTTTCTAAACAAAGATGTCAGTGGCAAATTCTGAGCTGACTTAAATGGCTTGCAACCCTATTGATGTTAATAGGATTGCGCGTGGTTTTAATCTTGCAGGATTTGGTCTACAGTGTTTAATGGAGATCTCTCCTGCATAAAGAGTTAATACTTTATGAAGCTTCATTGATGAGGGATAGGTTACTGGTCAATGAATATTTTAAAAGGGCAGGTAATATAGCATACCGTTATTGTTCCCCCCTCCACACTACTGAATAAATATCCAATATGCAAACTGCTACTGTGATTGTCTTCAAGGAAATATAAAAAACAACTTAAAGAAAACCTAAGGGGGAAAAAAAGTCATTTCCTGTTCTTCCCCACAGGTGCTTTACATGCCACTTCACAAAATGGTGAGTACATATTGTGAAGGAATTAAAGTTGGAAGTGCTAAGGGGAAGAAAATGAGCTAGGGTATTGGGCTAACACATTTATGTGGGGGAGTATTTTAATAAAAGTATATAGAAGAAATTTTAACTGGGGGCAAAACAGTGGTGTTCTAGCTCTATGAATAACTATATTTTAGGTTTCCCTCTGCTGATATACATAAATATATATTTTTTTCTTTCGTCTTTGTCCTTTTCCTTCTTACCTCTTCCCTATTCACCTGCTGACCAGAAGAGAAGCAATATTTTACTGAAACAAAATAAGCAGTTTTTGCAGGTAGAAAGCTATCGTTTTTCATGTGAATGCTCATAGAGCAAAATCTGGTTGGTTTGCCCAGATGTACTTCAGATGTAGGACCACTTTTTCAGCTATGGGTGTCTGAGTTGAGCTCACTTGATTTGTGACTGCATCTAGCCCATGCACAAAATTTGCGTATGCACACACAAATGGGCATTCATGCAAAATGGGCAATAGTGCACATACTTAACCAGCCATTTGGGGCATGGAATTACCCATTTCATGCCTTTGAAAGTCCATTTCCAATTGACACATGAGTCGATTTTGCAGGTGTGGCATCACAGATATCCAACTTTGAAAATGACACTCTGCACTGAATGACTGGAATAAACTCTGGGCCTGATTTTCCTTTTACACTGGCATTTATCAGGAGTGACTCCACAGAGCCTCAATACTTACAGTAGTGTAATAGGAGACCAAGAACCCTTGGCTGCATATTCAGCTCAGAAAAACTCCAATCCATATCTGTGATGAACATAAAATGAAGTTCTTGTGATGTTGTCGTTGAGCGTTCAGACGCTGTAAACAGTTTGCAAATCTGTTTGGAGAAATGAAGCTATTGCGTCTAAATTCATGTGCAATCATTCCCCCTGTTTAGGCTGCAAAGTTTCTTATTGTATATAGGTCATTGAACAGTTGATCTGCTTTTACCCGACTGTAGTACCGTGCCAGAACTTATCAAATTGAATTCCTATCATTTAGACTTTGTCATTGATCAGTCATACTGTAGCTGTTTCATTAACAATTGCAATGATAGGGCTGTTTCCCAGCCATGGGAGCTTGACACCCCAATGGAATTCCTAAGTGAGTCCTGAGATGAGTGTTGATGACAGCTCAGTAAGTTTTCTTGATCCAGATAAGTTTCTAAATGGCATTTAGAATGGGAGCATTATTAAAACACCACACACGCACTGCTTTATTAATGAGGATTATTTTAGCAGTCAACTGTTGTGAACAGAAAGCAAAATACAGCTGACCTTCAGTACATGCCAATTAGATTTGGTTCCGAGAGGAGCAAAATGCTACACACTGGCACACTTTAGACTTATAAATTCCACATACAGAAAATAATCCTTTTTTTTTTTTTTCAGCAATCCCTCAAAGTAAGACAAAGAAATATAGGGTTATGGTTCATTGGACAGAGCAAAGGCCCGTAGGTGTACCTATAGCAAATGATGTTGAATAGGGTCATAGGGCCAGATTCTCATCTCAGTTATTCTAGTGAGACTCCATTCACTTCAGTAGAATTACATGGTCTAGTCGAGAGAGAGCCTGGTCTTTATTGTGACAGACTCGGAAATCTAAATTTCATCCCATTTATATTACCCCAGTTTTCAAGGGTCGTCCATATCTGGAGTGATAGAAATGGGATGAAATTTAATAGCGCAAAGTACAAGATCATCCACTTAAGGACTAACAACAAATTTTGCTATAAGCTGGTGACTTACCAGTTGGAAGCAACGGAGGTGGGGAAAGACCTGGGTGTATTGCTTGATCACAAGATGACTATGAGCTGCCAATGTGATGCAGCCAGGGAAAAGGCTAATGCAATCCTAGGATGCATTAGGTGAGGTATTTCCAATAAAGGTAAGAACATATTGTTACCATTGTACAAGGTGTTGGTGAGATCTCAGCTGGAACACTGCATGCAATTCTGGTCTCCCTGGTCTTTTAGGCACTCACCTAGGAGGTGGGAGATCAAGACTGAAATCCCGACTCTGCCTGATTCAGAGCAGGGACTTGAACCTTGAGTGCAGGGGACTGGACTAGATGGCCTCTCGAGGTCCCTTCCAGTTCTAGGATTCTGTGATTCTAACATCCTAACTGAATGCCTTAACCAGCAAGGTATAAAGTCGGTCTCTTGCGCTTGGGTATTTTTGTGGAGGTTGTGGCTTTCTTTCACATCACAATGAAAACAAAGTTTGAAACCCCAGAATTTTTCACAAAACAGAACTGTTGTTTTCTGGCCAGCCCTAACAGAAAGTTCTGCATTGATGACAAAAACAGAAAGAAATATGACCCTATCCAAGGTGCTCGATAAATCCTACAACCGTTTCATGAAATATGAGCATAGACGACACTTTGGCAGGTACACAGCAGTTAAATCTATCTTCAGTAGTTAGTCCTAATGACAAATATATTTATTTCTCATAGGCGCTGCATGGGTCTAGATGAACAGCCATTCACTTAATCTCTGCCTTCCAGTCTTCTTCTCTCTCTTCTCTTTTCCTCGGCTCACCCAAGTGCTTTCATCACAGAAGCCAGAGCCAGACCTCAGATTTTCTGTACATACAAAATGTCCAGGGTCAAGCCTAGTCAAGTTAAAAGTTGCCTATAATGAAAATGGATGATAATCCTTTAGCGTGGGAGGGAGCTGGTTTATAAGTGCTGCTAGAACTGTAGAACTCAAGTCATAAGTATTGCTGAACTAAAGCAAACTCCAGAGGCTTGACCCTCCATTTCCTCTATAAATGAGTCATGACTACTTTTTTTTTTTTTTTTTTTTTTACAAGAAATACGTTGCTGCTGCTCCTCTCTGGCCTGCTGTGTGCTCCCTTTTATTTGCACTGAAATGTTAGGCATCACAAAGTGTCCACCGTGTTTGGATGTAAATTTATTTCTCTCTTGGTATAACTTCATGTTGTTTTCTTTTTTTGTATTATACCTTATTTTCACCAGGAAAATGGAACTTTGGCAATCAGGTCATAGAACATGTTAGGTATGCTAACAAAATGGATCTCTTTCCTCCTCATTTGGGGTGTCTTCCTGGCATTTGGGCTTTGGTAGGCAGTAAGTAATGGGAGTGAAGGGGATGTTTCCTCCCTTTGAGTTTAAATATACTGCCCACCCAAGCATTCACTACCCCTGCCTGTTCAAGCACAGGAATCAAAAAACCAGAAATCAAACCCAAGGTAGTGCAGAGTGCTACAACTACAGGCCAGGAATCCCTGCACATTACGTGGAAATTTATTTATTTAAGTGACTTTCCAAATTCGCAACCCTCATGACCAAAGTTATTTGTATGTTAACAGAATAGGTACAGTATAGGCAGTGGTGGTACAAGCTTTCTGATGTGCCGCCAAGCTGGCCAGGAGGGACCCCATCTAGTGGGGAGCTGACTAGTGTAGTTGCTGGGTGGGATTTTCTTTCAGATTTATTGTGTAAGCGAAACCACTAGTGTGTATACTACAATTATTACTTTTGCAGTGATTCCCGCCTGGTCTAAGTGACACATGGCACAGACCTCTGACAAATTATTATTTACAGATCAGCAAAGGGGGAATTGATGGCAACAGCTCCACCAGAGCTGCCCTAATATAGATAAATGAAGGCCTTTCCACATCAGGAACCGATGGCAAGTTTTTTAAAATGACACAGCCCCGACCTTCCCAGAGCTGCACTACGCCCAGAATGCAGTTTTGGAGACTCAGTCTCTGGGAGTTAGCTAGTCCCACAATCCATACAAGACTAGAAATTCAGACCTCTTGAAAAAAGAAGGTAATAAAATGAAGCTAACTCTTTCTGGGAATGTAAGCAATTTATAACAAATATACTCCAGCAAAAGCAATAACCATGGGGGCACACAGTTTATTCTCCACCAACAACTGCTGAGTCCCTGAAAAGATCCCCTTCCCCCCAAGGTATCATACCTCATGGTCAATAAAACTAGTTCAGTATATGAAAAGCAAGACTACAGTTAGGAAATAATTGACCCAACACAAAGTAATAAACATTGTGCTCGTTGACCAGTATAATAGGCGTCATTTGACTCCCAAGAGCAGTTGGCACAGATCTGTTTATGGATCTATGCCACTTTACGCCAGCAGAGAATTTGGCTCCATAACCATATTGTGTTAAGCTCAGAAAAGTGCCATCTCAGGTTCATAACCAACCTGAGACTCTAGCACAAGCCCTGCTACAAACCTGGATTCAGTCTAGGGAGAATTTGGGCTTCATTCCAAATCGATCTTTCATTTCCTCTCCTCCTCCCAACTTTCTGTTGCCTTTGGGGTGGAAGTGCTGGTTGCCTTTATCCTCCCCTCCAATCTCTTCAGAGGACAGCAGGCCAGTGCTGCTTCCTGGTCTATGTGATGAGCCTGATTTTACAAGTACTAAGCACGCAGCATTGTACTGTCAACGCCTGTCCTGAAGTCATTGGGAGCTACTGGAGGCCAAGCACTCTTGATGATCAAGCCACTTATTACAGTGCCTAGTTGCGAATGCAGGAACCTGACTTTAGAAGTCCAGTTTTGACAATCTTGCTGTCAACATTGTTGTTTGTTAAATCGTTCCATTGCAGCTAGGTACAGTACAACAGGTTCTTATCTGCTATGTAGAGAAAAGACCAGGTGTAGATAGCACAAAGTCGCAAAGACTAAAAGAAGAGCACGCAGAAATCTCGGGAGCCTTTAATATGTATTTTTTAAAAGTTCACTAGATTCAAGAAGCAGGGCCGGCTCCAGGCACCAGCAAAACAAGCTGGTGCTTGGGGCGGCACATTTCTAGGGGCGGCATTCTGGCACTGGCCATGCTGCCCCAGCTCACCTCCGCTCTGCGCCGCCAGCTTTTGCATGCTGCCACCACTCAGCTTCTCCCCGAGCGGCCGCGGCGCATGAAACAGCTGTTTCGCGCGCCACTTCTCCCCCTCCCTCCCAGGCATGCCCTGCTCGCTCCCCGCCGGCCAGGAGAATGGGGCTGTGGGCATGCCCCGCTTGCTCCCTGCCGGCGCTCCGGCCAGGGAGAGCGGGGCCATGGCCATGCCGCCCTCCCCGCCGGCCGGAGGAGCGGAACCGCAGACATGCCGCCCTCCCCACTGGCTGGGGGAGCGGGGCCGCGGGCATTCCATGCTCCCTGCCAGCGCGCCGAGTGGGAGAGGTGGGGGGGGTTGTTTCGGCGGGCGTGGGGGGGTTGGTTTTTTTGTTTGTGGGGGCGGCGTTTGGGGGTTGTTGGGTTTTTTTGCTTGGGGTGGCAAAAACATTAGAGCCAGCCCCTGTCAAGAAGGATTCCCGAGGATTGGCAAATGCTACAGTGTAGTTTGAAAGACAGCTAACCGGCAGTTCATGCTTAATTCCTCAGCCGGAGGTCTTTGAAGCTATTTCTGCCGTGATAGATAAATGAAATTTAAGAGCTGTTGTTTATTTAAATATTCCAAAAAGCAGAGATGGCGATTAATGGTTATGGGGAAAGGGTCATGGAATAGGAGGAGGGGAGAGTAAGGTGCTTCATAGCAAACAGGCAGAGGAGCAGAATCCTCACTCGCATCAAGTTCGTACTCTTTCAGCACCTTGAGGGTCAGGATATAGCTCTGCCCTGACCACATCTCTCTCTCATTTCTTCCTATGGCTGCCCAGGTTTCTTCTATGCAACCCTCTAGAGCAGGGGTGAGCAAACTACAGCCCACAGGCCACATCTGGCCCGTCAGACCATTTGATTTGGTCCTCAGCTCCCGCCAGGGAGCAGGGTCGGGGCTTTGCCCCGCTCCGGCACTCCAGCCGGGGAGTGCAGTTGGGGGCTTGCCCCGCTCCGCATGGCTCCCAGGAAGCAGCCAGCATGACCCCCCTCTGGCTCCTACGTAGTATGTGGAGGCATGGCCAGGCAGCTCTGTGTGCTGCCCCATCCGCAGGCACCACCCCCGCAGGTAAGAGCCACCCGGAGCCTGCACCCCTGATCCCTCCCCACGCCCCAATCCCCGGCCACAGCCCTGATTCCCCTCCTGCCCAGAACCCAGCCCAGAGCCCCCTCCTGTACCCCCAAGCCCCTTATCTCCAGCCCTAGCCAGAGCCCTCACCCCCCCCCATTTCCCAACAGCCTGCCCCATCCCTGATCCCCCTCCCGCCCTCTGAACCCATTGGTCCCAGCCTGGATCCCCCTCCTGCCCCCTAAGCCCCTCATCCTCAGCCCTGCCTCAGAGCCCTTCCCCCTCCACCCCAACCCAGAGCCCCTTCCCGCACCCTCAACTCCTAATTTCTGGCCCCACCCCTAAGCCTGTACCCCCAGCCGGAGCCCTCACCCCCTCCCACACTGCCACCCCCAATTTAGTGAGCATTCATGGCCCGCCATACAATTTCCATACCCTGACATGGCCCTGAAGCCAAAAAGTTTGCCCACCCCTGCTCTAGAATATCCTGAGTAACATCCTCTCTGCATTGAAGTCAATGGGTGTTTTGCTATTGATTAATTTCTCACTCATTTATGCACCTCTAGTGCTTGGTACTCCCTCCTTGTCTTCGGGCCCAGCGAAGTGCTCAAGCTTGTGGGTAACTTTAAGGATTTGAGTACCCCCATTGACTTCAGAGGGATTACTCACATGCTTAAAGTCGTGCATGTCCTTAACTGCTCTGCTGAGTCAGGACTCTGGTGCACTGGTTGAGCATCCTATCCTATCCTTACATGTGACTCACTAAGAAACTCAGAATCTCCCCATTCTGTGAAGTAAAACTCCACATTTTTAACCCTGCAGAGCTGCATGATAATGGACATGGAAGCTGTGAAATGTTTACAGAAAATCTGTCACTAGTCTAACACTTGAGCTAGGTCTTCACTGGAGAAAAACATGTGTTTTCTGAGAGACAGCAGCCTGCCCGGGGGCTGGGGAGCCCAGTGCTTCTAGACTCCCAGGTCAGCTGACTCCCTAGGCTGTCTGACACCAAATGGTGAGCTAGCTGCCCCAAGCACCACAGAGTCTGGAGAGGTAGTAGGCCAAGCAGTCTGGAAGCCTTGGGGCCCTGGGCCCCAGGTCAGTCTGTGTAGTGGGACAATTCCCAGACCCTCAAAGCTGGGAAGCCCTGGCACTGCTGACTGAAATTTACATGAATTTTGTCAGTTTCATGCTTTCTATTCAGTGGTGGGCAGCGTGAAACTGACAATCCTGTTAATTTCAGTCAGCAGCTACTGGGTTCCACAGAGCAGATTTTCTCTCTGAAACATCAGAATTTCCCAAATGAAAAATGTACAGACCTTTCAATTCAAAGGAAATTTTATAAAAAATGCTTTTGTTCCAAATCAGAATGAAAACAAATTTTGAAATATCACAATTTCCTATGAACCAGTTTTGGACAATTCTACTTAGAATAAACACCAAAGAGATGGATTAGTGGCCAGAGGGCAAGTGAGGCAGTCAAGGGTATATGATAAAGTGCAGTCATGGGATAAGTGAATGTATCAGATATTTCTGTATATATTTACACTCTAAGCTCCTTGGCACAGTGACTATGCCTTCTGACATATCTATAAAGTGTCAGGATTTATATTTTTATAATAATTCTCTGCCAAGTTAGATTGACAGCCCCTGTGGGTGGAACATTGGCTGTATTTGTAGAGCACTGAGCATACTGATGGCCCAACACATATGAGCCAAAATACAGATTTAGATGGAAACTTTCTACAGTGGAAATAGGTTGATGTGGGGAGCCCTAAGATTTGTTTTCAGCACTTCTACTCCAAGCTTCTAAACCATTTTGAAGCAGGAATTGAAAAATAAATATCTCCAAGTGGCAGATAATACTAAAATTGGAGACTGGACAGATAGTGAGGAATTGGCAATCAGACTGGAAAGGTTTTGAATTGTTTAGGTGACCCTGCATTTGTCAATTATTTGCTAACTGGTCTAGGAACAAGAAACTAAGCTAGAGAACGTGGACTAAATAGAACAATCAGCTAGCTCACTGAACCAGATATAGGTGCTTTTGTGGAAAAATCATTCAAACCATCAGCATAAGGCTCAGCAGCAGTAAAGAGGCAAACCGGATGCAGGTTGTATTAGCCATGCAGTAGATATAAAACTAAGACGACACATTTTCTATATAAAGAAGCACTAGACTGCTTCCTCCCCCCACTCCACAACTCTTTGCCCAGTATTGGCCACTGTACGTCAGGAAAGATATTACTCGCAAGAGGGTAGGGCATAAGATAGCAAATATGACATGAAGTGGAAGAATTTTAGTTATGAAGGACGGATAAAGGAGTAAACAAAGCTGAGACTTGAAGCTCACCTAAAAGACATTTCTTAAAATTATGAAAAGGATAAAAAAAATTGAGAGATTTTCACATTGATAAGAGCTTAAAACAAAGTGATGGAGACAAGCTGCAGTATTTGGATGTGCGATTTCAATTTTATGGGAAAGAATATTTGTAGGCTGGGGAATATAGAGGAGTGTACTGAGGTTTGGTGGAGAATTCAGCCATAAAATTCAGATCCAGGCTCAGTTTCCAAACTTCTGCATAGCATGGGGTTTCCAAGATTTTGGTTCAGGTCCATCTCTAGCGAAGTTTAATGCACCGCAAGTAAATAGGAAACCTAGATAGAACTAATACACATAAAAACAAATGACAGAGGGGCAAAAGAAGCAGGAAGTACAGACAAATGCAAGATACACCTATATTTGGTGCTGAAGAAGCAGAGGATTTACAAAGATGGTGAAAAATCAAGAGGCTGGAATTAAGATTATTCAGATAAGGGGAAGTACATTGAGCCAGCTAGCCTTTTCCTGGTGCAAGATACTAAACGGATTTTTTTTCACTCTAGGGTTTAGTTCTGTTTATTTTTTCTTAAAGTCCTTACTCAGGCATAATTCCCAATGAAGTTAGTGGGAGTAAGCCATGAGCAAAGGTCTCAGGATTTGGCTTAGTGACAATGTTGTTGCAGAGCTAAACAGTTATGTTTTTATTTGAAGCAATTTTAACAGGCAAGTTCTTAACTCCTTAAAGAGTGGAAACTGATAGCATATTAACTGTAACAATTCCCAAGGATTTCTAGACCTTCCTTTTTTTGTTCTAAAACAATACAAATGAGATTATATGTGGGCTCTAGTGCTGATGTTATGTGTATCAGCCTGTATGCCAAATAAGTTTTCATACGTGAGTCAATGGCCCGGTGTGGTGGCGCGCGCCTGTAATCCCAGCCGCTTGGGAGGCTGCCGTTGGCGGATCGCTCAGGAGTTCTAGGCTGCTGTGCGCTATTCCAGTCGGGTGTCCGGTGCTACTGACAGCTTGGCCAGCAGGTTGTTGGAGGACTGGCTAGAACAACACATCTGATGTGTTGTGATCGGCGCTCTCTCTACGAGGGCTGATGGACCGATCAGTGACAGTGACTTGATTCAACAGGCTGACATTTGAATGTTATAAAATAGCTAAGATTAAAAAAACAAAAACTCATGAGCAAAACAAAATCCACTGGAAGTTTTCAGATGTAGTTGGGCCAAAGCTCTTTTGCTGAAGGGTGTCATGAAGCACAGGTGTATATGGGGCTTATGTTTAATTACTTATTTTTAACTTATAATGTACACGGGAAGTGGAAAGTAATGTCACACAAATCATCAGTATACAGATATTATGTAGGGTCAAAGGCTTGGCACCTTACACTAGTAGAACCTTGACTCCAGTAGGATTACTAAGACAACTAAAGTGAGCAAAATGTAGCCCCTATTTGGTTTATTTTTTGTTTTGTTTTGTTTAGTTTTGTTTTTTTATAAAATTCTCAATGGCCAGACCCTCACCTAGTGTAAATCAACATAGTGCTGTTGACTTCAGTAGATCTGTATGGATTTACACCAGTCTGAGATCTGGCCCTTTGTTCTCAAAAAGAAAAGGAAAAAACCCACCTTGTATCAGTACCTATATAGTAGTAATTATTAATTATTAAATAACTGTCAAGCTTTCTACTATTGAGAAATCACTGTATCGTTTAGAAAAGAGAAATCCAAGTGGGGCATTGAAATAATGAATTCCCAGATGAGACCTTAAAGATAACAGTTCAACTTCAGGGCATATTGAGAAGCAAAGGACATACTAATCATGTGCATCGTCCTAAGGAGGACAAACAATGGCAAAGACTGGCTCCTTAGCAACCAGATGACTGAGGTAAAACCCAAAGTACAAAACCAGAAGGTGTAAACAAATATATATATTTTAAACAAAGTTGCAGGAATGTTTGGAAAAAATGAGAACGTTACTATCAACCTTCTGTTACGTAATGTGTCAGCTTTCATATTAGATTTCTGGGCAAAAAGAAGAGTCAGCTGACCCACAGTGACAACAAAATGAGTCATAAAGGGGTTTTTTTTTTAGTTTGTTCCGGTATAGAGCATCTTTTACAAACTAAATTGCAGAAGATGTGCTGCAACTGTTGCCACGTGTGTTAAACAAGATATTCAACAGCCTACAAGATTTACGGTCTCCTTCCTTGTTCTTGAGGCCAGCGGCACTTTTCATTAGGTGATACATGAAAAGTGGCAGAAGAAGGTGATGCATTCACAAGCCCTGTTGTAAAACAAACAACATGCTTTTGTCATGGAGGTTTTGTGTTTAGTTTAAACTGTAACGTGTTGTGACTTATACACGTGTTTACAAAGGAAGAAGAACTGACAGTCACTGGGCAGAGTGCTATGAGCTCAGCAGATGTTACAGTAACTCCTTGCTTAACGTTGTAGTTATGTTCCTGAAAAAAGCGACTTTAAGCGAAACGATATTAAGCGAATCCAATTTCCCCATAAGAATTAATGTAAATAGGGGGGGTTAGGTTCCAGGGAATTTTTTTTCACCAGACAAAAGATGATATATTATATTATATTATATTATATTATTTTTTTATATATATATATATATATATATATATATATATATATATATATATATATATATATATATATATATATATATATATATATATATATATATATATATATATATATACATATATACACACACACACACACACACACACACACACACTATACGTTTTAAACAAACAATTTAATACTGGAACACAGCGATGATGATTGTGAAGCTTGCTTGAGGTGGTGAAGTCAGAGGGTGGGATATTTCCCAGGGGATGCTTTAATGCTAAATGATGAATTAGCAATTGGCTGAGCCCTCAAGGGTTAACTCGTTGTTGTTAATGTAGCCTCAAACTCTACAAGACAGCACGAACGGGGGGAGGGTTGACAGCATGGCAGACAGAGACACACACCCTGTGTGTGACAGAGAGAGAGAGAGAGAGAGATGTTCATTGCCCCTTTGAGTACGCTGACTCCACTCTAAGTACTCTGGCTTGTTAAGTAGATCAGCAAGCTGAGATGGGAGCTGCTACCAGGAAACTCCCTCTGTCCTGAGCCATGTTGTGTGTCCCCCCTGCTCTATGGAAGATGGGGTAAGTGGGGGGCAGGAGCAGGGGGAGGGGGAAACCCTGACAGCTCCCCTTCCATGCAGCCCCCCTTCCATTAGTCTTCCCCCCCCCTTCCACACAGCAAGCAGGAGGCTCCGGGGAGCAGCTCCAAGGCAGAGAGCAGGAGCAGCACATGGCAGTGGGGGGAGGGACAGCTGAACTGCCAGCAATTGGTAGCCTGCTGGGCGGCTGCCCCACAGGGAACTTAGGGGAGCAGGGAGCTGATAGGGGGAGCTGATGGAGGGGCTGCCGGTCCACCCTGGTTCCAAGCCCCCACCAACAAGCTGCAACAGGCTGCTCTTCCTGCAAGCAGCGGACAAAGCAGGCGGCTGCCAAACGACGTTAGAAAGGAGCATTGCACAACTTTAAACGAGCATGTTCCCTAATTGATCAGCAACGTAACAGCAAAACAACGTTAACCAGGATGACTTTCAGTGAGGAGTTCCTGTATTTACTTTCAGACTTTTAATATAATTTTCATGATTTGGATGGCAAGCTATAGAATAAAATAGATGAATTCTTTTCTGGCAGACGATCTGATGAGAGATTATGTTGAAATGTTGCACACCAAGGCTTTAGTAGGACTATTGAAAGAAGGGCTTGTTTACACTTACAGAGCTGCACTGGTGCAGCTGCTCCACTGCAGCACTTAGTGAAGACACGAGCCATTGGAGATGTTTGTTGCTAGCAGCCACAGATCAGCTACATACCATTGTATGCAGTCTCATCATACCATTCCCTCCATAAACGTATCAAGCTCTGTCTTGAAGCCAGTTAGGTTTTTGACCCCACAGGTCCCCTTGGAAGGCAGAACCAGAATTTCATTCCTCGAATGGTTAGAATCCTTCATCTAATTTCAAGCCTAAACTTGTTGATGGCCAGTTTATATCAATGTAGTTGTAGTTGGCTTTCTCATGCTTCCATTCTACTATGGGATGGTCTTTCCAGCTAGATTTCATCTCCTGTGGTGCACCATGGCCCTGTGACTGTTATGATGCATTGCCTCCTCTCACCAAGAGGAGAGATCATGTAGTGCATCATGGAAGATGTCCAACCAGGAAGTTCAGCCTATATGAGAGAATGAGAACAGGAGGCACTTGATCTACAGCTTCCATGAGGCATTTTAGTGGCATTTCAAAATATTTTAAATTCTGTTTTTCAATTTTTCACTGAAAATTCAAAATTTTCCATGGAACAAAAGTCCTATTTTTCTGACTAGCTCTAATCACAAGACTGTTCAGTTGCCTATGTACATGTTGATTTTTCTCTTACAAGCTCTCATTGGATACATGTCCACATCACATTAACCACCTTCACAGTTAGCACCCTTGTTCTCAACCTCAGCAAAGGCCAAGGATTGAATAGGCATGAAGAATGAACTACCCTTTTACCCTAAAGACAAGGTTTGAGGCACGCTGGTACAGGAGTGTGGGAACGCTTGTACTGTCAATTTCTGTGCTGAATTTGTTCCCACAATAGACAAAAGATTTCATTCCCCAGGACTATCAATCTGACATCTTTCACTAGCACTGAATTCTCATGCACAAACCCCTCCCCCCCCCCTTTTTTTTTTTTTTGCATTTTCACATATTTCGGCACATCTTTGTTCTTTTTAAGATCAGAAACTGCAGTGCCCCAATGCTTCCAGCCCAAATCGAGCAGGAAGTACTAGGGAATATGAGATTTCCAGCCTAGTTATGCTGAGCTATCAAGAGGTTCATATGGTAAAGGTTTGGATGGGCAGGCAAACAGTTTGGATACCTATCAAGAGATTTGGTTTGGATACTTTGGTTTGGATATTTTGATCAGATATGCACATCCCTTGATCAAACCTGGAATGGGGCTAAGCATTGTAGCTCGCATTGACTTCAGTGGGAGTGCTAAGTGTTCAACATCTATTAGGATTCGGCCCTCTGAGTTCCTTAGGCTTTTCCACTATGGCTATTTGTATTACAGTAATATCCAGATCCGGGCTCCATTGTGTTGGACACTGTGCAAAGACAAAATAAAAGATAAGCCCTGCCCCAAAGAGTTTACACAATTCAAAAGCCGTGTTGAACACAAAGTCAGGAGAGAGCGGAAGCTAACGGTGACAGTAACATGAACACAGAGCTTCATGTAATAGCGAAGGGTACAATTTGGAGGCTCTGTAGTCATCTGTTCTTTGTTAAATCAGATAACTGAACAAGAGATGTAAATGAATCGCTAACAGGCCACCTTGCCTGGCCATTATCATTAGACATGATGTATAAGATTTCACCTTTGACTAGTTCAATACAGTATCCAGGCAGGCAGTTTGTTGACATTCTTAAACAAAAATAAATGTATTAGTTATAATGTTGTCTATCTAATCTGCTGGGAAACCACAGAAATATAATCCATAATGAATTCTATAGGGATGGTCACTCCCTTTGACTGTGATGGATGATAAGGATGTGTTTTCCCAAGAAGGCTGGATATTCAACCCTTGAACAAATGCATTGGGCCATATCTCAGCTGCTGTAAAATGGCATCAGTTGAGCTACACCACTTTACATCAGTTGAGGATCTGGCCTATTTATAGCTATGGTGCGTACACGTTGAAAATAAATCTGTTTTGCTCACAGGTTGAACCCGGAGTTTTTGCACACAGAAAAATAACTAACTTGAATCTTTAAAATATCTTTCTATCTGGCCAATGGTTTAGCTTGTGTCCCATGAAACTGTCAGAAATCTATAATATTACTGAAAGGAGATGTAGGCTTTGAAACAGTTTTAATCACGAATTTGCCTATTAAAATCTTGATGCAATGCCTTTTTAAATCAAAGCCAGAAAAATAATGTAGCCAGGTTTAAGAAATCAGTTGTCTTTGTAATTTTTTCAATTTGAACAAGATAAACGTGTTTGATGCTTACCTCCCATAAGCACTTCACTGACATCATGGACCAGATCCTCACCCGCTATAGATCCGCATACCTCTGTTGAAACCAATTCACCTAGGCCAATCAGCACCAGCTGGGAATCTGGCCCTATATGTAACATGTAGTTCTTGAACAAATCTTGTTAACATCCACATACACTAATGTATGTTAAAATACATCCCAGAAGATGATAATGCGACTTGAATGCTTCTTGGCCCAGAAAATAAAGTGTACTTGGTAAAAGATCATCAGTTTGTCAACCATTTCTTCTTCCCCTTACTTGACATGCTTTTGGTCAGAGTCCTCATGGTAACAGATAATGCACCTGACATGTTGTTTGGTGAGTCTGGAGGATGCTGCCTGAGCCTCATGCACTGAAGTCCTCCCCTTGCCGCAATGCAAGAGTCTAATGCTTTTGAATCCAACTCTGAAAAGCTGAAGGGAAAAAAATGGTTCTATCAGGAAGGGCAGGGTGGGTGTTCACCTGGCGGCAGTTAGTGGTCTGTCAGTGCTGCATTTTTAGTCCCTGCGTTGCCAGTGAACAGAGTTAAGCATTTTTTATACTGGTGCATTTTTGTAGAATTTGCAGAGGAAAAAATATGTCTGGGCGATTCAGTCCAATTTCCTCAATATCCCTCATTATTTGTAATTCACACCATGCTATCAGTAGCACTTGACTAAAGAAAGGGAAAGGAAGCGTGCTTTCTTTTTCTTGTTGGCTTATTTTTGGCAGTGTAATGGGAGAGGAGGTGACTAGAGCTAAGGGCCTAACTATTTGGCCTTGGAGAGTCATGCAATGAATTCACTCACTGCCCTCTTTTAGTGGGAATGAAGGGACATCAGCCCTTTACTGGCATCCCTGCACAGGGAGGTGCAGAGCCAGCCTCCAAGACTGACAGTGGGGGTGGTTGGGTAGAGGATGGAGCTAGGCAGGCTGGGAAATGTACTGGGCTGCCCTGTCTCTTGGGCAACCTCCACAAATGCTGCTCCAGATTGCAAAGCAGAACTTCCAGGAGAGGGCAGCGCTGGTACCCTTACCTGTCCTGGTGACCCAGGGACCTCTTGGTGACAACTGGCAGAGGGCACAGGGGTACATAAGAGTTACAGTATCTACATACTAGTTGACCAAAGAGTGTCATGTAAGGTCTCTGATGAAAGCCTGTGTCACACAGGTGATCATACTCATTGTGAAATGTATGTACGGATAATATGTAAGGAGTTGGGTATATACTGAAAATGCTATACTTAAGGGGTGTGGCTTAGGGCTGGTCACCAGAAAAAGTGAGGAACAGGTTAGGCTCAGGCAAGAGATTTTGATCTACCTGTTTACATGTCAGTTCAGCACTGTTTGGTTCACAATAGGCGTCCATTTACAGTCTGAGCAAAATGCTAGTGGAGTGATTGCAAAGTCTCCAGGGAGGTCACTAGACAGGAAAGCGCAAGCCGCAGGGGTTAGCCTGTTTACAGGTGCAGGCCAAGGATTTTTGGAATATACCTGTAAGGACAGAGGAAAACTCTGGGTTTTTCCCCTGAGGAGGCAAGAGGACAGCGTGCTTGTTTCATGAACAGACGATCCCAGCCAAGCCTGGCTGTAATATGCTGGCAGGATTTTGGGTGAGCTTTTTGCTCTTATGACATGACAGTGTTTTATTTGTTAAGTTTAGGCTTCAGTATGTCTGTTACAGTTTTTTTGACTGTAACCTGTTGTTTCAAATACTTCTGTTTGCTATCATGTGTATCTCTGTTCTTTGTTAAATAAATGTATACTTGGTCTCCCTATAAACAAATCTAAGTGCTATGTGTTAAGCAGAGCTGTGTTCTGCGGTGTAACCGATAAGCTGCATTGAACGGTTCCTTTAGGAGCGCAATATCTGGGAATTCTGAGAGTGGCCGGTGAAACAGGAGATGGACACTCTAAGGTGACACTTGGAGGACTCAGGGGTTAGCGTGTGTCTATCATTAGGAAAGCGAGGCCTGCAAAGCAGGGCTTGTGTTGACAGAGATTTGTGGCTAGTAACGGACCTGCAGCAGACACAGATGAGGGTTCCTCACACTAAGGGGAGATGGCAGCCATGTGCCTCACAACCCCTGGGCATTCCCCCAGGAAGCATTACAGTCCTCCCCCAGGGAGAACCCTCCCTCTGGCCCCAGAGAGAGGAGTGCAATCTGCTGCCATTGCTGGTGGCGAGCAGGAGACAAGGGGCAATCGGACCGAGAATAAAGTAAACTCCGTGGTGAGGGACATGTAAAGCAGGACCTTGTTGGTGAGCCCAAGTAGCTTAACGCTGACGTGATAGAGGCAGACAAGCTGGCCGAGGGACTCCGAGTGGGGTTACACAGTCGGTTACGTGAGCATGGGATACGTTTTGAAGTGGACAGAACAGGGTGGTGTGGGTGGTGCTAGAGAGGTGGAGGAGGAGGTAGTGGTTACAACAAGTGAGACAGGAGATAAAAACCTGGATGGCCAAAATTGTTTCTTAGTTGCATGAAACCAGAATTAAAAAGGAACCAAAATCCCTGGGCTCCTTCCACTTTCCATGTGTATCTTAAACCAGAGAAGTGACAAACAGTTGGTCGTTTGCATTTCTAAGACAAAATTCAATCCTCGTGCAGCTGGGCACAACTCAGTGGGAATTGCACCTATTCCTACCAGGGCACAATTTCACCAGAGGTGGTTTTGCTACCACTTATTTTCTATTGTTTGAGAGGAGACAACTTTAGGGCCCCAGAGTTAGAGCAAATGTCCAAGCAGAACCACATGCTTACGAGGATGCCACTAATTCTAATAGATGGCCAGTTAATCCAGAGAGGCATCAGGACACTCACAGTAAAGCCATAGGAAATCAGGAACAGAGGAAACAATGTGAGACTATTATTTCTATGGCACTACTAGAATCTTTGGGGTGGGAACACTCAGTGAGACAGTAGGGGAGGAAAAGATCGTGGTATAAGATACCCAGGAAAAGATTAATCAGTTCTTAGAAGTTGCTATTGCAGTTATCTGTTTCCTGCCTTCAGGGTACAGTGTGTGCAGTCAGAGTTTGCTTGGATGATATAATGCTTTTAACTAGGGATTGGCAAACTTTTGTGCCTAATTTCAAAGGCACAGAAACATCCTGGGTTTCAAATCAGCCAGTGAACTCAAGCCTTCTAGGGTTCATATGTGTGATTTTATTGTAAGTCTTGCAATATTTTGTTGGGGGGGGGCTTAAACCCCCAGTTTCTGAACTCATGAGTATCTCAGCTTACTTTTATTTATAAGTGAAAGTCTCCAGCTCTTATGCTTGCAGGAAAAAGAGTAACCCTAAAGCTTAAAACCAAAAAAAGTGTCCCACACATATTGGCTTAAAAATCATGAGATGTTTTTAAGTAATCTAATGGGGGTGGGAGGTTTCAGGCCTTGACTCATTATTTTCAAATTGTTGGGGTTGGTAATACTAGAAGTTTGGGTTGCTGTTGTCTTCAGCAGAAACAGCACTGAACTAGGATCAAAATCTAGGACTAAACTTTGTAGCTCAAATTTCTCCGGAGTTCAGATCTGGGGTTTTGTTGTGGGCTTGTCTCTAGAGAGAGATTAAAAATCTTGAAACTGTGTACGTTTTTGCTCTGATGAGCTAAAATGTTCAGAGCCTGATTCTGATCTCACTTACACCAGCTAAACATCATATTAGCTCCAGTAAGTCAGTAGCCTCACGGCAGCATTAAATTTGTATAAAAGAGATAAAAATCAGGCAAACCGTGTATGTGAATGTTTCATGACATGTCTTTTAAGATCTCTTTCAGTGTTCAACAAAATGAATTAGCTTAAACAATTGCTAAGATATGGAAAACAGAAATCTTTGTTTAAAGAATCAGTGTTCGTTTGACTGCAGCGTAATCATATATGTGATTATATTTTACATCTTTTGCCATTTACATTTTCACAAAAGTCTTCAACTCTCCCCAATTAGCTGGTTGCTTCCATCATCCTCCCTCTAGTAGATTCAGATAAATCAGAAGCAAAGATATGCATTCACATCCAATAGCATACTTGCGGTTCTCTAAGGGGCCAATTTCTCCTCACAATGTAGTTACAGATAAATAGTCAAACTTTCAAAACACGGGGCCTGATTCTCCATTGCCTGTGTGTAACCCACACGTCTCCTGGGTGTGCTGCTCTGTCCCATGTAGTGGCACCAACACCACTCAGAGAGAGATTAATGAGTCTTGTCTACAGCCTTACCTGAGAGCCGCGTGGCTTTTAGCTCATGTAGTAGAGGCTCATGCACTACGCTCCAGAGGGCCCAGGTTCAATTCCTCCTGCCAGCGACTGGGGTCTGTCCGTGTTACATATGCACCTTGTGCTATCATTTATATCTGTGCATAGTGGGTAAAAAAAACACTGCCGTATCAAGATTTGCACTTAAGTTTCACATGTGTGTAATTAACTACACCAGGTGCAAAACCATAGAGAATCAGATCTAGGGCTTCCAAATGTGTTCATTACTATGCATATATAACCACTCAGGCTACAATTTTTGCACTTTTACTTGCATATAAAGTTATAGGATTTACATCTGTTTCATCAAGTGCAATTTCAAATGGGATCTGAATGTGCAAATTCTATAATTTTGGTACCAGTGTGCACAAATTGCACATTCAAGAGAATTTGCATGCATAAATTTGCACACACACAAGTGGCACTCAGGTTGTGGCTTTTTTGAAAACTTTGGGCCTCTCTGTCTAGTTTCAGTGGAGCTCTTCTCTGGTAAACAACACTGTATCTGAGACTGAGCAAACACTATTCAATGAATCTTAATCTGTCGAATTAGACAGGGTTTTTTGTGAGGGTGTTGTGTTTTGTTTTGTTTTGTTTTTTGTGCTAAAACACTTTATTGTACAGCTTAGTCTTCTGCCCATGGCGGAAGCACAGTAATGTTTGAGATTTAATTAACTTCATGTGGCACTGCAGAAATGGGTAGCAAATCAATAATGAATGCCATTACAGTCACCTTATGCTGCTATAATTCTCTGTGTTTGGTTGCACTAATGAGGTCTTGTTTCTTTGAGAATTACTTCAATAGAAGCAGGAGATTATTTTTTTAATTGCTGATCTCATGTCTGTCACTGGGGATATGAAGTAACCTCAGTTGAGACTCTATTAGTGGGGGCCAGTGGCTTAAGACCCAGGAGGGGGGATATACCCATTTTGCTAGTGCTGTTGTACGGTGTTTCTCAGGCTGAGAAATTCCGAGTATTAAGCTTCAGTTGATGTAGCTGTGGAAATGGGCAGCTACTTTGTCCTTGTGCTTGGTAGTTAACCAGTTGATCTCTGTTTGGTAATGATTCTCCTGCAGAGTAATGGAAGTAAGTGAGTCTTTAGCAGACACGTTAGCATTTGCTTTGAACATCTCCTCAGGGCTCTTTCTGAATGCCAAGAAAGAAAATGTATCTGACAACTCACTTTAGGGGTTGTCGCGATCTCTCCGAGGAAGGACTCATCTCCTGGAGTCTCCAACATCAAAGCACTCTCCAGAACTTTTAGTGTGCAATTGCAGAGTGAGCAGCAGGCTAGTGTGCTGTATGTTCACACCCGAGCTTGCCACACATGAAGCTTCCATGTAGAAGTCACTAGTGAGAAAAAATTAATTAAATTGAAGGGTGTAAAACAGGAGTGCTGATAATTTTACAACAAAGCAACCTGGACCGTTGTTAACCTGGAGAGCTGAGCTAAGGCAGCGGAATCTCCTTGCACGTACATCGGACCAATGGAATTTACTGTGGAGAAATATAGGAAAAGGGCCTTGAGTATCCCTTGTGCCAGTTCATATGGCTGCCTGGTGTGGAGTAGAGGCTGCCTCCCATTCATAACAGAGGGACACACCATTTTATGAAGCCCCTGGCCACGAATATCTGCTACAGGCTTCATAATAAAAACAAATAGGAGCAGAAATGTAAAGTGGTTATAACGGAGCCCCAAGGCCACTACATCAGGTCTCGTGCCAGGATTACAGACCTGTACCACGCACTTCAGGAAAGTATGTAAGCTCATTCCCTTCCATTAATTTGAATTATCACTTCCAATCGCCATTGTTTCCAGTGTAAATAGTTTCGAATCTAAACAAATGCTCTTAGTTAGCACAGACAGACTCTATGTGGCATGGAAAATTTCAAGAAAGAAAATAACGCCCACCATTGCTGTAGTTGAAATAATACTGTGTGATAGGCAAAACGGACATGCTGTATGTCAGAGATAAATGAACATGAAAGGAGATGCAGCTTAGGTTTTTCCAGCATGCTTTTCTTTCCCCTGACTGTTTGCCCTCTGTAGACTTCAGAGCCTGTCAAATCTGCCAACTTCTGTAATTCATACCACGATAGGTACCAGACCTCATCCACTGCCCTTCATAGTACTGCTAATTCTTTGGGGGGAGCACCGACGCAGTACCAGAGTCAGCCTGAATTACAGGAAAATTACACAGTCATTCTGATAAAACATGTAGTGCGGTAACTCTTGATCTTCGCTAATTTTTCTTTTTAAAACCAGGATTTCTAGGACAAAACCCAGTAAATATTGTATCTGTTTGCACTGAATTGTAAATGGAGATGTTTAAAAAAATACATGATCTACCTCACTGAATTCATTCCTCTGCCAGCATCCTTTAACAGCTGTTCTTGAAATAGCTTTACCTGCTACTCAAGGACTGTGCATAGGTGTATGGCACTTTAATTTCTGTCAGGCTTGAACACAAAAGCGCATATATTCTCCCCAGGATGTATGTGCATCATAATACTCTGTAATGACTGTGTTGTTACACCTGTTAAGAAGGCAGCAATAGAGTTGTTTGTTAGAGCCCACAGGAGTAATGAGTTTTCTCCTTGCAGGCTCTTGTCTGAACTCTCAAGTTGCTAGTTGGATTTTGGAGTGGATTGTGTTGCTCACTGGCGTGGCGTCATTACATTGCAGTCCCATCACTGGGATAATCCATTCCCAACATATTGTTAATATCGGTGGGAATGTACATGTACGCACAAAGTCAACAATACACCTCACAACATGATCCTGACCTGCTGTGTGTGTTAAAAAAAAGTGACCAGTTCTTCTGTTATTGCATTGCAGCTCCAGAAATTGAAAAGATCACTCTCTTTCAAGACCAAAAGCTTACGGAGTAAAAGCGCAGACAACTTTTTCCAGAGGACTAACAGTGACGTGAAATTACACGTTGATTTGCTGCCTGAGGTGAGCACCAGCACCGGCCAGCTCCCCAGCTCAGAGAGCCAGACCTCCACACCTATTAAACTCCAACAGCAGGCAGAAAGCAATCAGATTCATGTTTTCCAGGAGCACATCTTCAAAAAACCCACTTTCTGTGACGTCTGCAACCACATGATTGTTGGTAAGAATTATTTTGTTTGTGTGTGTGAGAGCGAATATGCAGAGTGGCCTTCCCAGACCATATGTGACCACAGAGATGATCCACACCAACCAGCCTATTGACATGATCATGGGCTCCTCGTCTCACACTTTAAGCTGTGTAGTTAAAATAGGTTGCAGCTTGACCCAAATAACAGATGTCTCCCTATGATGACACACATAGGTATCATAACTCAGAAGCTATGGTTCCAAATTTTGCCCTGTTGGGTTTTGATGAACATTGGTTCCTGTTGGCTGTACTGCTAGAAAATATGATAAAATGTCATTTATTATAATGAATCAAATAGAATGAAAGTCCCAAACTGTTTCACTGCATTCCAAAATGTTCATTACTATTCTGATTCACCTTACAGAGATTATGTGTAAATTCGCCCAAGTGTGGAGGCTTGCCACACCAGCTTTGCAATAGGGCTGCAGAAGAAGAGGTAGAGAGAGGGGTGCAGGTAGGATGGCAGCACAGAGGCTGCATCCTCTGTAAGTCACGTGGAGGGGGTGGGGTTTCCATGCCAGCCATCAATAGGCCAACAGGGAGGCTGTTACTCGAGAATGTTGGCTGGCACACTCAGTGTTACAAATGATTCACTTCACCTGGGACGATTATCCTCCCACATACAATAATGTAAAGCAGGGGCAATTCAGTTAAAATCAATGGAGTTATACCACTGTAAAAGTGAGTAAGTGAGAGGAGAACCGGGCCCATGTTATTCCTCAGGAAAAATTAGAGTGGGGGCAGTGAATACTTTCATGTAGAAAAAGTGACACACTTCCTTGGCTCAAGTATTAGACAGAAACCTGCAGCAGCACCATTTTCACCAGCGTGGTGACAGGTTTCAAAATGCCAGGTTTGAGGTGAGAAAATATTTTCTGAGCTGTACATTGGAGCAGTGTAAACGGGTGCGACTCCATGGAGTTCTGGGGAGCTGGTGAGGATGTGGCCCTTTGTCTGTTGTGAGGTTCTCTGGCTCCCTTATCTGAAGAAACGACTATGCTGTTTTTTTCAGCTTGCGGTGTTGGTGGTGTCCTGTCTTAGCTAACTTTTCCAGTGTTTCTGGGGCCTGGGGCCCTGCTGTCGAATTTTTAAATGGATGGTGGGTCAACAGATTAGATAGCCCAAGACTTCAGCTGTATTTAGTGATATTCCTATTGTGACACTCCCCAAAGGTACTCAGGGTTACGAGGCACCTCACCACTACCTGCCCTTAGCATGAAGGAGTCTTGTTTGTGCCTGCTGTGGGTCAGCTCCCTGAGATGACCAACCTCTGGCAGCACCAGCACTGCCTTCCAAACCTCTGTAGGTCTTGCTCTCTTTATATAGGTAGTGATAGGCACACCCCACCTCCCAAGTCCTCAGAGCATTTCCTGCAGTGTCTAGGAACACCCACTGAATTACCTAGGCCTGCTGTTCCCAAAGGAACAGCGCACACCAGTTTGTAAGATTCTGCTCAGGCCCTTAACACCACAGCACTGAGATGTACTTATGATGAAAATAAGAGTAAGTTTATTATCAAAGAACAGATTCCAATGATGGAGAGTAAGAATATTGGAAACAAATGGTTACATACAAAACGAAATTATAACACGCTTTCTAGAGACAGCAGTGAACTAACAGATTAACCTTCTGTCTAAAGAAGCTTATCTCACCCAAAGTCTACTCCAGCATTTTCAACCAAGCCTGGCTGTGACCCCTCTTTCATAAAAGAAATTTACTGTCCATTTACTTTCTTGGTGAGGGATGCCCAGGCATCTCCTTTGTCTTCCTGCTCCTCCAAATATACGCAAGCAAACCTTTGATGTGCATCTCAAGATATGGTTCTCTCCAGCGCTTTTTCTTACTATTAGTTTATTTCTGTAGTTCTTACAATCCTTCATTTGCATTCAGTTCAGACTGGTGATAGGAGACCCACTTGAATGAGACAGTAACCAATTTATGTGTAAACAGACAGATAAACAGCTCTGGACTGACAGAACCTGTTTTTCACCTTTGCTGGTGACCAGTGCCTTGATACAGACTCTAAACATATTTTCAGTGTATATGCATAACTCCTTGCACAACAGCCATACATGTGTTTTGTGATGATATTGCTGAGCAGTGTGACACCAGCTTTCATCTGAGACCTTGCATGACATTTTTTTGGTGATCTAAAATGTACGTACTAGAATCAGGAGGACCCTGGAAGCCTTCTGCACCTCCTTGCGGAAGAGGTTCTTGGGTCACACCTATACTAAAAAGGAACCCTGTGAAATTAAAATGTATTTTAAATAAACTTTAAATATAATGTGGGAGTTGAAGACAGTGCTGCTTGCTGATCTTGGGCATACAGAACAAAGCCCTATCTGGGGACAGGTCATCAAGTACTATTCTATATAAGATGTATCGCCTTAACAAATCTTTAGAGGAGGAGAATAGTTTCCTGTTTGAGGTCAGAGGCCAGGAGGATGAGACAGAGTATTAACACCATGGAACTCTAGAGGCCTAGAGCAAAAGAAGTATGTCTGGTGTGGGTCTGATTGAGGATACATGTTATTTAAACCAAACAGGCCAATGTGGACTTGATCTCAAGTATTAGTTTAAAAAATGCATACAGCTGAGAATATAAGCTCAGAACAACTTTGCTTCCCACTGTTCACATTTTAACTGTCTCTCACTAATGCTGTGAATGATGTAGATTAGTAAGACTGCAAACCAATACAATTCCAAAATATTATTGCTCTTTTGCTCTAGGTAGGTGGGGCCTACTCCCTGCAGCAAGCACAGTCCCGCAAGTCCAGTTCTTATACACCCTTTGAGTTCTTATCTACCTTTTGCCTTTGCTCAGCTTCCTCCCTGACACAATTTAAACAGGCGAGGCCTGAAGCAGAGCCATGCTACAAAACATCAGTTTGGCCCTACCTGCATCCATTTGAGCTGGATCTCCCCAGGGCTTCCCCTTGAAGGGCTTCCTAGCCTACGCTTTTGCTACAGAAGGAAACCTTTTATCCCTGCTGAGTTGAAGCTAATGTGACCTACTTTCTCTGGCTGCCTCGATGAGTCAGGTGAATAGCTCAGACCTCTGCTAGGCAGCTGTTGGTGCGTCTTCCACCTGAAAGTGCAAGGAATAGGTGTTTTGAATTTATTTTATCACATGGTACTCTACAGTCTCGACACCCTGTAAAGTGACGTATGGAACTTGTACACAAAGTGCTGCTCTATTACAGCAGTCCTCTCCATCTCTTCTTCCTATAGCCATGTCTGATTTTGTAGCGTTGTATTTCAGACTGCATGTGATAACTGAATATTAATATTTGATATAGCTCAATTACTCCTGATAAGCAGTGTAACTATGGGCCATGGGGCTGTTGAAACAAAACAGGCAGTTTTTCAGGAAATCTCATCGTATTTCCTGCTTCCAAATGAAAAAGCTTGTGCCAGCCCACTTCTGCCCTGGTCAGTTGTGATTCTGAATTTTCATTGTAATAACGTAACACCTTTCATTCCTTCCATTCATATTTTCCATTGGCTGTGATATTTAAGAGTAATGAGTGTATGGCTTAAAATTCTTTATTGATTGAAGTGAAAGGAAAGGCTGAAATACGTTTTGAAGACTTGTAAAGGCCACTGAGAGAAAGAGTCCAGGAAAATCTTCGCTTGGCTTCAGGTGGTTTGATTTTTTGTCATCCAGAAGGATTCCAGGTTCACCTGAAGTGGAGCACTGATCTATGAACTGAACAGCAGGGTTGGGTATGGTGCTGAATGATAGCTCTGCACAGCATGATCTTCTATCTTGCCAGTGTGTCAAAATCTTACTATTGCTTAAGAGCTAACAAGAAACGTACAACGCAGACAGCAGGCTCTCTATGCTGCTCTTTTCACTGAAGGCAAAATTAAAGCAATGGAACATGAAACATCATCATCCTACAGAAAATGTGTGCGTCACATCCCTCTTTGTCATCAAGTACAATGAGCCCAATTCTGCCTTTCAGTGTGGTCTCTCTTATTGTCTCAGTTTGTTCCTTTTTTCGGATGTCAAGTCAGGAGATAAAGGTCAAATACATATAACTGGTTTCAATATACAGAATAGGATGGGTACAATGAAAAGCTACGCTAGTGCTTTTCATATAGTGCATCCCAAAATGCATTACAACCCATTCAAAAGCACCCAAAAGGTAAAATTCCTGTGGAAATGACCAAGACATGGAACAATACTATGCTTTAAGCTTGGGATTAAAGATGGGAGTCCAAGTGTTGCTCTCATTTTTTGGGGGTGCAATTCCCTTGCGCTAGAGTTGCAAAAGGAGGATTTGGCACAGAGGCAGTTGCTGCCTGTCAGACCAAACAAGGGAGAGCCTTCCACATTCAAGGGAGCACTACAGGATAAAGGAAGCTCCCATCTTAAGGCAGTTTCTTGCCGTAGTACTTTGGGTATGTCTACACTGTAATAAAACACCCACGGCTGTCTCATGTCAGGTGACTTGGGCTTACTGATCTTAGGCTGCAGAGCTATAAAATTGCAATGTAGATGTTCGGGCTTAGGCTGAAGCCTGCACCCTGGGACTCTCCCACTTCGTGGGCTCCCAGAGCCCAGGTCTCCAGCCTGCGCACAAATGTCTATGCTGCCATTTTATAGCACTGTAGCCCGAGCCCAAATCAGCTGACACTGCCCAGTCATGAGTGTTTAATGGCAGTGTAGATATAGCCTTAGAGACCTGCTGAATTTAAATAAAGAAAGAAAATTAAATACTGCTCTCTCTCTAACAGCAGCAGTAGGGAAGGTTGAAAATCAAATATCTGTGGATTTGAAGAGGTTTCCAGAGCATAGAAGACTTTTATGTGCCTGTGTGTGTTTGAGTGTATTTGATTTTACTGAACTGAGTGCTAATTTATCAGAAGCTACTGCTAAAGACTGAAATAAAAGAACAGGAGGAAAATAAGATGAACTTCAGACCACGTTAAGAACATAAGAACAGCCATACTGGGTCAGAACAAAGGTCCATCTAGCCCAGTATCCTGTCTTCCGATAGTGGCCAATGCCAGGTGCCCCAGAGGGAATGAACAGAACAGGTAATCACCAAGTGATCCATCCCCTGTCGCCCATTCCCAGCTTCTGGCAAACAGAGGCTAAGGACACCATCCCTGTCCATCCTGGCTAATAGCCATTGATGACCTCTCCTCCATGAACTTATTTGGTTCTTTTTTTAACCCTGTGATAGCCTTGGCCTTCACGACATCCTCTGGCAAGGAGTTCCACAGGTTGACTGTGCATTGTGTAAAAAAACCACTTCCTTTTGTTTATTTTAAACCTGCTGCTTATTAATTTCATTTGATGACCCCCTAGTTCTTGTGTTATGAGAAGGAGTAAATTACACTTCCTTATCTACTTTCTCCACACCAGTCATGATTTTATAAACCTCAATCACATCCCCCCTTAGTTGTCTCTTTTTCAAGCTGAAAAGTTCCAGTCTTATTAATCTCTCCTCATACAGCATCCATTCCATACCCCTAATCATTTTTGTTGCCTTTTTCTGAACTTTTTCCAATTCCAGTATATCTTTTTTTGAGATGGAGCGACCACATCTGCACGCAGTATTCAAGATGTGGGCGTACCATGCATTTATATAGAGGCAATATGATATTTTCTGTCTTATTATCTATCCCTTTCTTAATGATTCCCAACATTCTGTTTGCTTTTTTGACTGCCACTGCACATTGAGTGGCTGTTTTCAGAGAACTATCCACAATGACTCCAAGATCTCTTTCTTGAGTGGGAGCAACCAATTTAGACCCCATCATTTTATATGTATAGTTGGGATTATGTTTTCCAATGTGCATTACTTTGCATTTATCAACATTGAATTCCATCTGTCATTTTCTTGCCCAGTCACCCAGTTTTGAAAGAGCCTTATGTAGCTCTTCACAGTCTGCCTGGGACTAAACTATCTTGAGCAATTTTGTATCATCTGCAAATTTTGTCACCTCACTGTTTACCCCTTTTTCCAGATCATTTATGAATATATTGAATAGAACTGGGCCCAGAACAGACCCCTGGGGGACGCACCTATTTACCTCTCTCCATTCTGAAAACTGCCCATTTATTCCTACCCTTTGTTTCCTATCTTTTAAGCAGTTACCAATCCATGAGAGAACCTTCCCTCTAATCCCATGACAGCTTACTTTGTTTAAGAGCCTTTCGTGAAGAATCGTGTCAAAGGCTTTCTGAAAATCTAAGTACACTATATCCACTGGATCCCCTTTTTCCACATGCTTGTTGACCCCCCCTCAAAGAATTCTAGAAGATTGGTGAGGCATGATTTCCCTTTACAAAAACTATGTTGACTCTTCCCCAACAAATTATGTTCATCTATGTGTCTGACAATTTTGTTCTTTACTATAGTTTCAACCAGTTTGCCCGGTACTGAAGTCAGGCTAACTGGCCTGTAATTGCCAGGATCACCTCTGGAGCCCTTTTTAAAAATTGGTGTCACATTAGCTATCCTCCAGTCATTTGGTACAGAAGCTGATTTAAATGATAGGTTACAGACTACAGTTCTGCAATTTCAAATTTGAGTTCATTCAGTATTCAGATGGGAGAATACCATTTGATCCTGATGACTTATTAGTATTTAGTTTATCAGTTTGTTCCAAAATCTCCTCTAATGACATCTCAATCTGTGACAGTTCCTCAGATTTGTCACCTAAAAAGAATGGCTCAGGTTTGGGAATCTCCCTCACATCCTCAGCCTTGAAGACCGATGCAAAGAATTCATTTAATTTCTCCTCAGTGGCTTTATCATTCTTGAGTGCTCCTTTAGCATCTCGATTGTCCAGTGGCACCACTGGTTGTTTAGCAGGCTTCCTGCTTCTGATATACTTTCACAAAAATTGCTATTACTTTTTGAGTCTTTGACTAGCTGTTCTTCAAATTCTTTTTTGGCCTTCCTAATTATGTTTTTACATTTCATTTGCCAGAGTTTATGCTCCTTTCTATTTTCCTCCCTAGGATTTAACTTCACTTTTTAAAGGATGCCTTTTTGCCTCTCACTGCTTCTTTTACTTTTTTGTTTAGCCACAGTGGCATTTTTTTGGTTCTCTTGCTATGTTTTTTAAATTGGGGTATATATTTAAGTTGAGCATCTATTATGGTGTCTTTACAAAGTTTCCATGCAGCTAGCAGGGATTTCACTTTTGGCACTGTACCTTTTAATTTTTGTTTAACTAACCTCCTCATTTTTGTGTAGTCCCCCTTTCTGAAATTAAATGCTACATTGTTGAGCTGCTGTGGTGTTTTCCCCACCACAGGGATGTTAAATTTAATTATATTACAGTCACTATTACCAAGCACCTGTTCTATACCCAACTTCGGATGCTTCTTCCCGTTTTTTGTTTTCGTATCTAAGATTTCACTTGTTTTAGGCAGAATGTGATAACCCAGTTCAATATCAGGTGAAGGAAAAAGTCAGTCAGCATTTAATATCTAAGCACCAGCAAAGACAGGAACTGTAAATGTAATGCCATGTCAGAAAAAAGATAGGGTGATCAAAACCACGTGTTCTCTCTTTTCTCCCAGTCTATGGTGTGTCATCACTCACCACTATAGTACTTTGCGCTTAGCAGAAAACATTGTGTCAGTACTTCACACTTAGAAGAAAACATTGTGTATTTTAAAAACCCTGCTCCATCTGTGGCCCTCTTCTAAACATTTTACTCATTTACGGTTCATTTCCCGTAAAGACTCAGATGGCAAAAAATCTTATTTTCCACACATTCCACGCAGACTGCATGTAGTTAATACATTCTGTCTAAGGCAAATATAAATGGCATATCAAGAAATTAACCCAACTTGGTTTTAAAAATATCTGATATGAAAATGTTTAGAAATGTATTTTCAGTGTTCCCAGTCAGTAAATAGCCATTCATTTAAAACAACCTTATAACAGTTATTTTCTTTAATTGTAAACACAGCAGTTGACTTTCACTACTCACCTTAATTCTGACCCATAACCTCCACCCACCTTATGGTGATGTGTATATTATAATTGCTATAAATCCATGAATAACTAACTTTCATTAAATCATTGAATATAAATTAAAGCAATAATACCTTCTGGATAGATGTCAGTTCACCCCTGGCCTTCATAAAGCCACTGTGAGGATTTAGTGGGTATTCTGGGATCAGCAGCCCATATAATAGATAGTGAATTCAGATCTTGCAAAAATGGGAAGTGGACAAGGCAAATGATCTCTGTCTGTCTAGATGATGATCATCTGTGACATATCCATTCATGGTTGGTCCTGTGACTGCAACAGTCCTAATCTTATGTAGATTTTACCACTCTGATACTCACCGTTGTCACTTCAGAGATAGATTACTGCAATATGCTCTCCTTGCAGAGTTATTGTATCTTTCTCCAACCTGGAAAAAACACACTTTATTTTATTTTTCCTGTGGAAAAGTTTTTTTTTAAAAAGAAGAAAACTGGAGGGGGCTGAAGGAGGAGAGACAGAAAAAAATCAGAGTTTTAATAAAGTGCAATACAAAATTTGCATTTGTAATCCTATTTATCCCTCCAACAATAAAGCAGCACACACTGACAAGCCAAACTCAGGTGCAGTGTAAGCAGGTATGACTCAATTGCACTGAGGTTAATGGAACTGTGGCCATTTACATCAAAGCTGAATGTGGCCTTTGTTGTCAAGGCTTTGATATGAAGCCTTCAGTTGAAATGACCTGGGTTTGTTTTTTTAGTAGAGGCAGGTTTCTTTTGCTACATATAGCATATGTTCAGTTGTTTGGGGTTTTTTTTCTGTTTAAGTAATTGACCTAAAGGATCTATCGCTGATGAGAAACTCCTAAGCTATGTGCATTATCTGTAGTACCTTTGACTGCTTTTTCTGAAACTGAAGTACTTTGTAACCATGGAAAAATCCATCTCAGGATTCATGTGCACTAGGGTTCGTGCCTCAGAATTAGGATAAAGTACTGAATTTTATCTTTGCTGAATTTAAGCTTCCTAATTGAAGGCCCGATGTGGCAAACTGTTTACGTGCCTGAGTAGTCTTTATGGACACAGTCGTCCGCTAAAGCCAATGGCCAAGATTGTTCCCTTTGGAGGAGGAATCTGCAGGAGTGGATTCTGGTGGAGGAGATCTTTATGGGGAAAGTTTACAGGCACCGCACTGAAATCTGGCAGGCCCATGAAAATCCGAATGAGACCAGGTCATCCTCAGAGAGGCTCTGTGCCATCACATGGGGTTTGGGCCCAGCCAGAAGTCCCAGCTGGCTCCTTTCCAGAGCCACTTCCTGGCTGTGATAGTTCCTAAGACTCCTGTGAGACTCAGTGCAAAGGATAATACAGCTTATGACTGTACTAACTTTTTCACTAGATCTTTCAAGGTCAGAGGAAAAATGATGTGCATTGCCCTCCTTCTGTGCTCACTCCCAGTTTCTCTTCAGCCATGTCAACACTAGCACTTACGTCAACAAAACTTTTGTTGCTCAGGGGTGTGGAAAATAAGCAACATGAGTTTTGCCAGCATAAGTGCTTGTGTGCTCAGCTCTCTGTTGGTGGAAGAACATCCCAACATAGCTATCAGCACTCACTGAGTTGGTTTGATTAGTATAATAATGCGGCTAGGCGAGCAGTCTTACAGCAGCACAGCTATATCGGTACAGCTGTGCTGCTGTAAGCTTGTAAGTGTAGACATGGCTTTCTTTCCAGTCTCCACACTATCCCCCGGCACAGACTCTGTTCTAGGGGCGTGGGAGGAATATTGCCACAGATGTTGATAAACCCGTTTCTGTACAGAATGGGGGAGATCTACATATGATGGTTCTGCTCTGTGTGGGTTTAGGGGGCATGATCAGGCCCAATGGATCTACTTGTGTGAGTAAAGGTTTAGAGGATTGAGCCATATTCTTCTGTTCAAAGGGTATCTCATATATTATTATTGCAAGAGGACAGAGTAATTCCATTATGTTTAGGTGTATTTAATCCCTTACCTTTATGTGTATTTTGAAAAGCACCTGAGAGAATTAGGTGCTCACTCTGACTCTGATGGGAGTTTGGCACTTTCTTCCTTGAGGCACTCTTGAAAATCCCAACCTAATGTTTACTTTAGCTTCATCTAGTCTCTTCTGTGAAGAGCTAGTGGGAAACAGACATTGAGCATTCGTAAAAGGCAGCAGCAGAACTTGGTATAAAACTGTAACTTAAAAATACCTGTTAGCTTGAAACTAATATTGTAACTGGCTTTGATTTTTTTGTTTAAATTGGCTATCGATAAGTACTAACCACTGATAATGTAACACAGTTAAATGTAGTACTAGTTATCCTGGAGTAGTCCATAGGCAACCAGCTGGGCCTTTTGTAATATAGCTATGAAAGAACAGTAATTGATTCCAGTCCTGTAGCTACCTCTCCTGTTGGTTGTAAGCGTGCCCAGTGATATCCAGCCATAAGTCTGTAAAGAAACAGAGGAATGTACAGCACCTCTGTGTGAAATTAATATTTCTCTTTGGTAGTAGGGATCTAAGCATATTTTAAAGTGAATATTGAAAAGCAAATATTGGGTCTGCTTATCCTTTGGGAGGACTTGCTCCTCTGAGATGAAGTTAGAATTTTATCTTTAAATTGGAAGATTTAGCCTAGAAAAGAGTTTGGAAGCCCACTTCAAATTCTAATTTGTCCTTGCAAGGCACCAAGCATAGTTCACATTTGTTACTTTATTATTTTTAACTGACTGTACATTTTAGAAAATTAATGTGTTTAATCTCCAGTTAGACACTTTCAAGCAGCTGGGTAAAGTTTGTTGCCCAGCAGACAGGAAGGTGGGCAAAACTTTCAAAAGTACGTTGTCAAGGCACTTCAAACCCAAACTACTTGTGAAACCACCACTACGGCTGAAACAATTCTCACTAAATGTGTTTTTGACGTCCCCATGATTGCTGAGTAGCGACATTGCTGTGGGGAGAACCTGGACTTCAAATGCACCACTGGGCAGGGTTGTGGGGAGGGGGGAACCATTTTCAAAAGTACTGGTAAGTACTTTCCTGAGGCTAATGTGTCTGTCAAGCGTGACTCTCTTCTAACTGACCTTTTTAGTAAGCACTTTATTTTTCTACCTCTAGACCTGCCTTTGTAGGCCATCTAAATATTGCAATTATATAGATGACTGTGGTTGCCGCTTGCTTGGTAAGTGTGATGTAGGGCCAAGTCAATGGGAGTTCCACCCTAAGGACTGCAGGAACCATAAAGTAAGGCAATTAATGGAGCTGCTTTTTCAAGAAAGTAAAATGTTGCATACATCAAGGATGGCAAAAGGGCCCACACAGGAAGCTACAGCGTAGCTTGTGGCTATCGTTATCGTTAATACAGCAGCATGGCTTAGAGATGTGATGACCCTAGTAACCAACATTCGGCACTCCATGATGTGACCCAATGCTACTCTTGGCCATACTTTCATATTACAAATGGAAGTGGATGCCAGCAGCTCCGTTTTTTGACCATTGTGTTCCTGACAACTGGTCAATATGGATCCTACTTTGGATGAAGTTGAGGTGCCCCAGTATAAACAAACGATGAAGTCTTTGCCTTCTTTGACACAAGTCTATTTTATATGTGTGGGTGCAGAGGATATTATACACCTGCTGACACCCCAGCCTGACACTCATGAGGACACACCAGATAGTTGATGCTTACGACTAGATTAGAAATTTTCTGCGAGCAGTGACTCTGATTACAGCTTGTGTATGGCTGGGAGGTTCCCTTGTTACCTGCATGAATTAACTTGGAAACAAAATAGTTGGTCAGAGTACGCACTGGAGTAGTAGAGATCTGACCGGGCCCATTAATGTGGGGGATCAGGGAGAAAAAGGGCCCAAACATCATCTTCCCCCAGTAGCATCTATGAAGCGGGTGTGTGTGTGTGTGCGCGCACGTTGCAAGACTCAACTTTAAATCCACAACCAGTGTTTCCATAATAGATATAACTGGCTCCCTTGTTAATAAACTCAGTAGCAAAGTTATGGACTGAATGTATGTGAAGCTGCCAGCTTGTCCTTAGTTCCAGGCCAGGGTTGAGACATATTCATTTGCCAGTGTAGAATACTGCAAACGTCCATATCTAGGGCTGTTGATGCAGCACCTTTCACCAGCACTAATGTGTCACACACACACACCAAGGACAAGGACACATGAAAAGCTCAAAATAGATCCTGTGCTGCCCTAGATCTTTTAGGAATCATCAGGTTTTTGCATAAAGGAGAACACCTTGCATTCCTCCTTAAGCATGCACACAGAATAGTTCCCGGGAGCTTGCGAGGAAGAGGGAGGTGGTGTTAGCAGCGGTATGGGTGCAATTTGTATACATGCTTACCGGTGAATACTAAGGTGCTCTCATGCCATGGGATGTCTTAAAGTGACTGGCAGTAGTCAGCAGTCATCTTCTGGTTTGTTCAGCATAAAAGTTCTTATTGACCCTATTCTGATCTAGCTGTAGCCATAGGTGATACTGGCAACGCCTGAGGGTGGCACATCTGAAAGGGCACCAGAAAAGAGGGCACAGGCTGCATCTGAAGGTGCAGCAGATTTGAGCCACCTTGTGAAAAACATTTGTTGTCTGGCTCCAACAAGACTACACTGATTAGGGGTGCTTTCTATCCAACAGCGAGGTCCTTCCTGCTCCCGTAGGCCCTTTTGGTTAACTCCCATTGCAGCTAGTCCTCTGGGGCACATTTGGGAGAGTAAGCACCAAATCCATTTATTGTCTACAACTGGAAATTTCGAAGGAGCCTAAGGGGATTAACTGAATTTGAGTGGGATTTGGGTAGCTAACTCCCTTGGGTTCTTTTGAAACTCCCAGTCTTGAGCTCTGTCATACCTAAGGAGGGAGAGCCCTGTTCCCATTCTGAGTGGGAGCTTGTTTGTGATATAGCATTTGTTATCATTGGAGATGGATACTGCCCAAACTTCACCCCTTTCTACAAACTAAACCTGAATTTTTGTAAGATTCTGATTGGTTCAGATAAACCCCTTTGCTGATTTCCAAAAGCCAGCCCCTCAACAAGTCCCTTTCTGAAACATACACACAAGTCCCCTTACATTTGAAGTTACGCTGTTGGGGACTGGCTCACCTGATCGACTCCAATGCATCCTAAGTACAAACCACTAGATTACAACTCTCCCAGTTTCCTTCCCTGTTTCTAATACACTTAGGCCTTGTCTAGGCTTGGGATTTAGCTATCAGACCAGAAACTGGTACATTTGCTCTCGTGCCAACCCCAAGTGTAGAGAAGGAAAGCCAAAATTTGCACTGGTTCAATTTACTCCAGCTTAAATCCAGGGTAAACTCAACCAATGCAAATCATGGCTCTAGAAATCTACACGTGGAGTTTGCAGCAGGGCAGTTACTGAACACTGAATGAAGGCCATTCCCAAATATATACAAGGCCTTAGTCATCTGGCTAAACTAATGACCAAAGCCTATGACATATAATGAAATTTGTATTTACCATTCAAAGTATCTTGCTCCAAAGATTGACCTAAAGGAAGAAAAGTACCTTTTACATGCATTGCAGAGATGGAGTGAAATCCTGTATTGATCATGTGAAAGAGATCTTTTCAGCAAATGAGAGACTTTCTTCTTTTTAAAAAAAACTGATGTCCTTTGCAGCTACTGACTAGAGTTGTTTTTAAGATATCACTGCTGTGTTGAGTAAACCAGAGAGCCAGGACCAAATTCTATTCAAAGGTTGTAACTGATGGCAGAGTTTACCTATTTCTGTGTCCAACGCTTAATTTGAGAGATGGTCAGAAATTTTTCAATGACATGTTTTTCTGTTGGAAAACACTATTTCATCAAAACCGAAACTTTCTGTAGGAAGTATCAATTTCAACAACATTTTGGTTCGGAAAAAAATTGAAATGAAACATCTTGATAATTACTACTCCATTTCAAATTATTTTTCATTTCAAAATAACTTTTTGCTTCAAAATATATTTCATGTTATATAAAAAGTAAAGCTGTCGATTAATCACAATTAACTCACGCGATTAACTAAAAAAATTAATCATGATTAAAAAATTAATCACAGTTTTAATTGCACTGTTAAACAATAGAATACCAATTGAAATTTATTAAATATTTTGGATGTTTTTCTACATTTTCAAATACATTGATTTCAATTACAACACAGTATACAAAGTAGACAATGCTCACTTTATATTATTATTTTTATTATAAATGCACTGTAAAAATGGCAAAGAAAAGAAATAGTATTTTTCAATTCACCTCATACAAGTACTGTAGTGCAATCTTTGTTGTGAAAGTGCAACTTACAAATGTAGATTTTTTTTGTTACATAACTGCACTCAAAAACAAAACAATGTAAAACTTTAGAGCCCACAAGTCCACTCAGTCCTACTTCTTGTTCAGCCAATTGCTAAGACATGCAAGTTTGTTTACATTTATGGGAGATAATGCTGCCCACTTCTTGTTTACAATGACACTTGACAGTGAGAACAGGCGTTTGCATGGCACTTTTGTAGCTGGTATTGCAACATATTTACATGCCAGATGCACTAAATGTTCGTATGCTCCCTCATGCTTCGGCCACCATTCCAGAGGACATGCTTCCATGCTGATGATGCTCATTAAAAAAATAATGTGTTAACTAAATTTGTGACTAAACTCCTTGGGGGAGAATTATATGTCTCCTACTCTGTTTTACCCGCTTCCTGCCATATATTTCATGTTATAGCAGTCTCGGATGATGATCCAGCCCATGTTGCTCGTTTCAAGAACACTTTCACTGCAGATTTGACAAAATGCAAAGAAGGTACCCATGTGAGATTTCTAAAGACAGATACACCATTTGACCCAAGGTTTAAGACTCTGAAGTGCCTTCCAAAATCTGAGAGGGATGAGGTGTGGAGCTTGCTTTCAGAAGTCTTAAAAGAGCAACACTCTGATGCAGAAACTAGAGAACCTGAACCACCAAAAAACAAAATCAACCTTCTGCTGGTGGCCTCTGACTGACTCAGATGATGAAATGAACATGCATCAGTCCGCACTTGGATGGTTATCAAACAGAAACCGTTATCAGCATGGACACATGTCCTCTCGAATGGTGGTTGAAGCATGAAGGGACATATGAATCTTTAGTGCATCTGGCACATAAATATCTTGTGACGCCGACTACAACAGTGCCATGCAAACACCTGTTCTCACTTTCAGGTGACATTGTGAACAAAAAGTAAACAAACTTGTTTGTCTGAGCAATTGGCTGAACAAGAAGTAGGACTGAGTGGAATTGTAGGTTCTAAAGTTTTACATTGTTTTATTTTTGAACGCAGGGTTTATTTTGTACATAATTCGACATTTGTAAGTTCAGTTTTCATGATAAAGAGATTGCACTACTGTACTTGTATTAGGTGAATTGAAAAATACTATTTCTTTTGTTTTTTAAAGTGCAAATATTTGTAATCTAAAATAACTATACAGTGAGCCCTGTACACTTTGTATTCTGTGTTGTAAGTGAAATCAATACATTTGAAAATGTAGAAAACATCCAAAACTATTTAAATAAATGATATTCTATTATTATTTAACAGTGTGATTAATCGCGATTCATTTTTTAATGGCTTAACATCCCTACAAAAAAAGTCGAAATCAACATGAAACGTTTCAAAATGCTTCAGCTGACCCAAAATAAATGTTTTGAAAACTTGAAAATTTGAAATTGCTGAATTTCCTGTGAAATGGTTCCTTACAGCTCTACTAAATATGATCCTTGGGGTTATCGTCACTCAGGGCCAAATTATGCTCACCCATACACACCTGTGGCTTCAGCTCAAGTCAATTAGAGCTGAATGTGTATCCAAGAGCAGAATTTGGCTTCAGATTAGAAAGTTGCATGTAGCCAGATTCTGAGAGCGGACTAAACATAAGGCATGTGTGTGTAGTTATCCTCTGCTGCTGCTTCCTGGGCAGCTTCTATAAAATGGGGGAAAGATGGAGGGAGGGAGAGGTTGCAAAAGTGAATCAGATATCTGTCTTTTCATTTGGCCTGCTCCAGCATCAGCTCTGCTGCTCTGTCTGCATTAACAAAGTCCAGGTACACAACAGAGAAGTTGGTTTGACAAATTAGTGTTCATGACACAAGAGGAAACAGCCAAAGCTTTAAGAAGTTTGGAACAGCAGAAGCCCAGAGGGCAATCAGCTGTTTAGATATCAAATTGTTTTTTTTTAAGTAAGCAACTATTTTACAGTCAAATTGTCTTAATCCTTTGGCACACAGCATTCTCTTTCACTTCGGATTCATTGGTAATGGAGTGCCACAAGTAACAAAAACGGTAAACAGTTATTAGCAGAACAGAGAGGATGAAAAATTCCCTAGCTGAGATGGACTCAGAGCAGATTGTTCTTGTTTCCCAGCGTGAGATTCCTTTCCCCCTTTTCAGCATAGCCAAAGCACTGCTCTACATTTTGCAGCCGGTGCTTTGGTCTGATAGTATTTTCTCACTTTGCAGGTTCCTAGTCACGGGTTATAGACCTCAGAAGATAGCAGGTTTAGTACAGGTAAGCATCTGAACTTTTGAGAAGCTTATCTCATTAAACACTCAGGAGCCAGGTTTTTTTTAAATCAGGTGTCTGTTTTTGCATGTTTGAAAAGACAGGTGCAAATAACTTGTGCCTACAAAAATAGAGGCCATTATCTGAAAATCTGGTTTGCCAAATCAAAAATCCCTTTTTGATCTAGGAATTGAACTGTAAATTTCATTTGATTGGACTTTATCTGCCCAGACTAAGCCCAAACCCTTGGCCTGTGCTGGTCCTTACTTGGGCCACTCGTCCAGGTTGCGTCTTCTCCTGTTCTTTATTCTATTCTGGTCAGGTTCTTATACCACCCTCATCACCAGAGTAGCTGAGTGCTTTCCAGAAGTAGCTCTCCCCTTTTCTGCCTTTTAGCCTCCAAGGGAAATCTTCTATAGGAAGGTTTTTTTAAAAAAAAAGTAATTATTTAATGTCTGCTGTAATATGTGTGGTGGTGACTGAAATAAAGACACTGAAATCCATATTTAGGCATTCAACGTTGCCTGATTTGCATGAGCAATCCAGGTGCTCAGCCTCTCTGAAAATCATAGAATCATAGAATCTCAGGGTTGGAAGGGACCTCAGGAGGTCATCTAGTCCAACCCCCTGCTCAAAGCAGGACCAACCCCAACTAAATCATCCCAGCCAGGGCTTTGTCAAGCCTGACCTTAAAAACCTCTAAGGAAGGAGATTCCACCACCTCCCTAGGTAACCCATTCTAGTTCTTCACCACCCTATTAGTGAAAAAGTTTTTCCTAATCTCCAACCTAAAACTCCCCCTCTGCAACTTGACACCATTAGTCCTTCTTCTGTCATCTTCTACCACTGAGAACAGTCTAGATCCATCCTCTTTGGAACCCCCTTTCAGGTAGTTGAAAGCAGCTATCAAATCCCCCCTCATTCTTCTCTTCTGCGGCTAAACAATCCCAGTTCCCTCAGCCTCTCCTCAGAAGTCATGTGCTCCAGCCCCCTAATCATTTTTGTTGCCCTCCGCTGGACTCTTTCCAATTTATCCACATCCTTCTTGTAGTGTGGGGCCCAAAACTGGACACAGTACTCCAAATGAGGCCTTACCAGTGCCAAATAGAGGGGAATGATCACATCCCTCGATCTGCTGGAAATGCCCCTACTTATACAACCCAAAATGCCATTAGCCTTCTTGGCAACAAGGGCACACTGTTGACTCATATTCAGCTTTTCGTCCACTGTAACCCCTAGGTCCTTTTCTGCAGAACTGCTGCCCAGCCATTCGGTCCCTAGTCTGTAGCAGTGCATGGGATTCTTCCGTCCTAAGTGCAGGACTCTGCACTTGTCCTTGTTGAACCTCATCAGATTTCTTTTGGCCCAATCCTCTAATTTGTCTAGGTCCCTCTGTATCCTGTCCCTACCCTCCAGCGTATCAACCACTCCTCCCAGTTTAGTGTCATCTGCAAACTTGCTAAGGGTGCAGTCCACACCATCCTCCAGATCGTTGATGAAGATATTGAACAAAACCGGCCCCAGCACCGACCCTTGGGGCACTCCACTTGATACTGGCTGCCAACTAGACATGGAACCATTGATCACTACCCATTGAGCCCGACCATCTAGCCAGTTTTCTGTCCACCTTACCGTCCATTCATCCAGCCCATACTTCTTTAACTTGCTGGCAAGAATACTGTGGGAGACTGTATCAAAAGCTTTGCTACAGTCAAGAAATAGCACATCCACTGCTTTCCCCTAATCCACAAAGCCAGTTATCTCATCATAGAAGGCAATTAGGTTAGTCAGGCATGACTTGCCCTTGGTGAATCCATGCTGACTGTTCCTGATCACTTTCCTCTCCTTTAAGTGGTTCAGAATTGATTCCTTGAGGACCTGTTCCATGATTTTTCCAGGGACTGAGGTGAGACTGACTGGCCTATAGTTCCCCGGATCTTCCTTCTTCCCTTTTTTAAAGATGGGCACTACATTAGCTTTTTTCCAGTCATCTGGGACCTCCCCCGATTGCCATGATTTGTCAAAGATAATGGCCAATGGCTCTGCAATCACATCGGCCAACTCCTTTAGCACCCTAGGATGCAGTGCATCCGGCCCCATGGACTTGTGCTCGTCCAGCTTTTCTAAATAGTCCCAAACTACTTCTTTCTCCAGAGAGGGCTGGTCACCTCCCCTCCTCCCCATACCGTGCTACAGAGTGCAGCCGTCTGGGAGCTGACCTTGTCTGTGAAGACAGAGGCAAAAAAAAGCATTGAGTACACTAGCTTTCTCCACATCCTCTGTCACTAGATTCCCTCTCTCATTCAGCAAGGGGCCCACACTTTCCTTGACTTTCTTCTTGTTGCTAACATACCTGAAGAAACCCTTCTTGTTACTCCTAACATCTCCAGCTAGCTGCAACTCCAAGTGTGATTTGGCCTTCCTAATTTCACTCCTGCATGCCTGAGCAATATTTTTATACTCCTCCCTGGTCATTTGTCCAATCTTCCACTTCTTGCCACACGCTTAGGTTGTGTCCGTTGAGGAAACGCAGCTTGAAAATGTTGGCCTAAATCTGGCTTCTACTGTAGTATCCTGTAGTGTTTTTAAAGCTGTGTTTGGGTTCGTTATTTTATCTGAACCACTTTTTCCCATTAAAAATATTGTTTCATATCTATTGCTTCTTGCCGTTTAGCAAGTTCCAGCAGAGGTGATAAATCTGAATATTAGTACTGTGCTTCTTTAGGCAATGTTTATCTGCCTTTCAGACAAAACAATCAACCCTCTACAAAGTTCTGTTGTATATTGCTTGCAAAGAGCTCACCTGACACTGGCAATCACTGTTTTGCAGAGGAGTAGTTGCTATCGAGACATCAGTGCCAATTTGTTTAAAATACAGTAAATTAGAGATGATGTATTGCATTTGTTTTTTGGCTTTAACAGTACATTTGGCTGTTAATTTATTTATCATGTTGCTCTTGCGTCGTAACCAACATTTAGATAATCTTCAACAAGAGGTGATATTTTAAGAAATGCGGTGGTGGATATTTCCTTTCGAGGACAGAAGTAGTTAGCAAAGCTGCTGAATATTTGATAAGTGAATGCTGGGAGAACTCCGGCTTTGTGTTCACTGTGGGGCAATCAGCTCATCATCTTCATAATATTAAAATATCTAGAGTGAAATTCGCCCTTGTACACAGAAGGCCAGTGTGCCACTTAAGTCCCATTTCAAGGATCGATTCATGACCTAATGACTGAGTAATGGTGTTAGTGCTGTAGACGTTACAGAGCTGAATTACAGATGGAACAAAAATGTTTTCACCAGTGCACGTTGGAGAGAGAAAAATAAAGTTGAGTGTTGGGGGGAGGGATAGCTCAGTGGTTTGAGCATTGGCCTGCTAAACCCAGGGTTGTGAGTTCAATCCTTGAGGGGGCCATTTAGACATCTGGGGCAAAAATTGGGGATTGGTCCTGCTTTGAGCAGGGGGTTGGACTAGATGACCTCCTAAGGTCCCTTCCAACCCTGATATTCTATGATTCTATGACACTTTTAATGGTGAAGGTTTTTTTTTTCTGGACCAATCCCTGAAGGAAAATGTGCCTGTTTATTCATTTTGTCCTAACACAATATTTCTAAAGAAAGCTCTGTCACTGAGAAGTCACTTCTAATTTTATGCTCTGTTTTCCAGCCTGCCTACATACAAAGGAACTCTTTTTTTTTTTTCATTCTATTTCTACATGTTAAAAAACGCTATCTGAAATTCTTAAGCAGCTCTGGATGCATGGGAACTAAAGATGACTCAAGCAGAAATGAATTTCCTGCCCTAAAACGTTAACATCCTATCTTCTGCTGATTGATTCGGTGCTCAGGGAGATTTGTACACAGTTTGACACTATATTCACAATTCATTGAAAAGAGTGATTTCAATGCTATGCTGAAGCTCACTATCCTTACCAACCAATAAAAATGTAAAAAATAAAAATAAATGTAAAGTTGTAAACTTCACAAAACATCAAAGTCAGACCAATACTGTCACTTTTTAAAGGCAGATCACTATAAATAAATTATTTGCCTCCTTTATTACTCTGTCAGTTTTTAAATTATATGTAGAGGTTTTTAAATCCTCCATCCTACATACCTGCTCTTCACATCTGGAGCCCCTGTTCCACTGAGTTTAGGCAGTTGTAGAACCTTTGATAGAGAGGGCTGTTTGTGACGTGCTATTTCTTTTCTTAACAAAGAAAATGGAAATTGATCCTTCTGAACTATACCAGACTATTTATGTACAGCACAGGGAGGAGCAATACAAGTTGGCCCTTCACCCACCCACCAATGTAGCTTGCTTCCGACATAGAGGGACTATCTCTGCTTGGTAGACAATATTTCATCAGCCCATTCAGTCCTGGCCCCCTTTGCTGAGGATGCCCCTGGGGTTGCCGATTGTGCTGGTGATTTTATGTGATGTGGATATCTGACCGGGAACCACTCGTTTTACATAGGCCACCGCGTGGCCATCACATGGTAACAACTTTCATTTGCAACCAGCTTAAGCAGGACTGGAACTCTTAACTTAGATGGGAAAGGCTTTGAGTTTGATCTTTCAGCTGGTGCAAATGGCTTTAATAGGATGATGCCTATTTACACCAGCTGAGGGGGGGGAAGTGTTGCCCAGTAGGCAAGTAGGGCAATGCTAGCCCTTGCTGTAGCCAGTCTGGGATGAAGCAAGAAGCTCCATCTGTCACGATTGTCAACCCTGGGAAGGAACCATCAATCAGAGGTGCTAAAGGAAGAATGCAGAGATCTCCTGTCCACCCTCCCCTCAGCAGCCAAAAGAATTTGGGGGTTAGGGAGGAGAATTGGGGAGAGGAAACAAAACATAACAGCTGTTCTGGTCCCTTCTTTGCTCCTGTGAAAAGAGTCAGTTTGCTTTCTGCTCCACCCCCACACTTCTCCCTCGCTGCAACACCAGGCCTGGGAGGAAGTGGGGGTGAAAAACCCCTGAAGCTCTCCCCAAGGCCTGGGAAGGGTGAGAAGAGAACCCTACTCCGCAACCTGTGGGAGGAGCAGAGGTGTGCTGTGGGCTGTGCCGCTGAGGGGAGCAGAATTAATGTAAGTGGCTGGATGTGCCTAGGTGCTGGTCTGAGTGGGGGGGCAGATGTGAGGATGGGGTAGACACAGAATTAATAAATTAAAGTGTTTGGGTTTGGGAAGAAACTGGAGGCTCTGCACCGTCAGGCACACTGGAGGTCTTTAAAAACCAAACGACAGACCCAAACCCAAATGTATCTATTTGAAACATACCGAGATTTTTGAGTCCATTTCATGATTTTGGGGGAAGGGGCCTGACTCAGGATTTTTGAACTTTTGGGCTTGGCAATGCCGCCTACCAAATACCAGTCCTGGAGCCATCCAGTACTACAGCTGAAGCACCGATGGGAGAGGGAGTTTATCCACTGGTGGACAGCAGCAGAAACAGGAAATGGTCACAGAGAAATTTAGAAATAATGAATATTATTTTTAAAACTCAGCAAAAAGTAAACAATGAAAGCAGGGAGCGGGTGAGAGGTTGAGGAATGAAGAGAGGCCAATGAGGTCATCTGATGGCCTTTTCTTTATGCTTCAGTGTGACATCGGAAATCTCTTGCTGACAAATTATTGTCCCCGCCAACTTCAACTCTCCAATTCCAGCTCACAGGCAGCTCTCCTGCAACAATTCCAAATGTGTTTGGGGAAGAGGGGGAAGGAGCATACGTTGCTTTCATCAGCTTCCCACAGCAGAAGTTCAAGTTTGATGGAAAGGATGTGGGTTGGGTGTTTTTAGCAAAAGGAGAAAAAAAATCCAACTACTGAGTAGCATGATCCTTTGAATGGGAATGACAATAAACCGAATGTCTAGGCTGCAATCAGCTTAGGTGCATGCAACAGTCTCCTTTCTTGTTGATAGGAGAATGGAAATGACACCTTCAGGAGAGAGGGGTCACATCAGGCCCTGAATTACAGCCCATGTTTGATGTAATGGGATTGCATTGGATGTAAGTTAACAGGATATAGCCCTTTTGTTTTTGTTTCTTCAAATACTATGCATTTATATTAATTCCATCCCACAGAAACATCCCCATTAGCAGTGTCCAACATAATAGGGCTCCAGTCTTAATGGGGGCCTTTATGTGCTGTTATAATACAAATAATCAATAACTGAGAACGAACTGGTCATGAACAGCCACTTAGTGGCATGCTATTGATTAAAGCTAGTGTGTTGCGGTGTGAGTCTGCTCTTTTAGCAAACCATGAACATCAGAGGTGAGGAATCGTGTTTGTAGAACTGAGTGAAAAGTGGTGGTTTCAGCTTACATAGCTCTTTCCTTCAGCTTTGGTTCTCATGGGCCCTAACCCCATATTTGGTTTTGAGTTTCAGATATGAACAACCCAAAAACTTCAAGTAGACCTCATTTAAAACCTTCACTTCTTACCATAACACCATGCAAAGTTTCAAATCCTACATACAGTACAGACCCGTTTATGTGCGACCCGTTTATGTGCGAATCCACTTAATGTGCAGTAGCGCCATGCCTCGTTAACACGCGGTACAGGAACTTGCTATGTAGCACTACAGATTTGCTCCCTAACTCACTGACATAGAAATCAACAGGAAGTGCGGAGCGGAAACGTGTTGTAAGCGTACTGGCATTTCCACTTCCTTTTGATCGCTGATATTGGTAAAGACATATCATGCACGCACTGTAGAAGAAAATATAGCTGCAATAGCTCGAGTAAATAGCGGAGAAACCCAGGCCAAAGTTTCAAAAGATATTGGGATTGCCAAATCTACTCTCTGAGGATGACTAAAAAACTAATCTAAACTGAATGGCTTTGTACAAAATATTGATTCTGCCGCGGGGCTTAAGCCAAAATGTGTGCACTATTCAGCAAAACCCTCAATAGACAAAGCCATGTGCACATGATTTGCTCGGGAAAGGCTGAAAGGGATGCCGTTAAGTGGGCCAATTCTTCAAGCCCAAGCGACAAAATTTGGAAATTTAACGGGGGATGAGTCATTCCAAGCCAGCAAGCAGTTTATAAATCGTTTTAAAAAGCGTCATGGTATAGCGCAGGTATCGATTTCTAGAGAAAGCCAATCAGCCGATGAATCCGCCACGAACTCGTACTTTTTCAAAGTTTTAGTGATTTACTGGTTTTTATTAGATTATAAAATGTCATGTTTTTATTAGATTACACATTTGAATTTATATTCTTGCAAAGCGCCCTTAACAGCTAGGCCTGCAGTATTTGGGACGCTGTAAATACGTATGTAATCCTAGATAATTATACATGTGTATATATAGATATCTTAAGATATTTCAGCATGGCCCTCTTAACCCGCGGTCCATTAACATGCGGTTGTGACGACTTGACTTCTGACATCTGCCCGTAAATGAGTCTGTACTGTATTTCTCTATTCAGTTTCCTTGTGCATATGTATTATGATACAGCCTTTAATTGCATAAGTAGGTAATGAGGCACACATAAACCCCGTCTCATTCAGTGCACAGGTTAGATGGTGCACAGTGAAGGAATCTGGGTTGGTTATAGAGAGAATGAGGCTTTCTGTAGGTCCTCTGCATCATTTGTTGTCAGCGATCCTGTGGAAAAAATATATGAATGTCTAGTGGATAGAGCATTGGACTGGGACTCAGGAGACTCTAGGTTATATTCCAGTTCTGCCACTAACCTACTGGATCACTTTGGGCAAGTCACTTAACCTTTCTGTGCCTCGGTTTCTCTAGCTGTAAAACAGGAATAATGATACTGACCTTTATAAAGTGCTATCAGATCTGCTGATGAAAAACACTATGTAAACTCTAGGCAGTATAATTAATTGAAGACTGTGTCATAATACATACACACAAAGGGACAGAATTAAAGTTGCACAAGCAACCTTAAATTTGGCATTTCCAAAATGTATACAATGATGTACAGATATATTAAAAATGACTACATGAAAATGAAACTGACTTCATTGACCAAACCGAGAGAAATGCAAAAAGCAAACAAACAGCAGAGAAGGTGAAAAATATAATGGATTGTTATTAGAAATCTATGGAAGGAAATATGCTTGTTTAATGTAGATGACTTTAAATATTTTCAGTGTCCATTTTATTAGGGTTGAATCATCTGATTATCTTTGGGATTGAACCAGATTTCAGAAACAATACAGGTAGAGCTGGTGGGAAATTTCTGAATTTTTAAAATTTCAGTGGATTTTTTTTCAAAAATGTGTGTTTTATCAACCAGCTTCTAAAACGGTAAGAATTTTTGGAACATTTTAAATTTGGAAGAAAATGTTGTGCAAAATTTGAAAACACCACAGAATTCTGTCTGCATTTTTCAACCAGCTCCAAGGGCAGGTCTTTGTAAGCATGTGAACTGCAAGATCTGCCAGGACACTTTTAATGATCTTAGGGTTCATTAAACAACAAAAACAGAAAACTTTTAAATAAACAAACTAGAGGGCTTCTGTGGTGAACTGTTGTACACAGCTACTACACTGTATTCTCAACCCCAGCTTCCAGGGCATACCTCTAAATTCCTATATTCATGATACTGGCCCGTATGAGGAACTGTCTCTAAATTATAAACTTCCACAAACATATCTCTACATCTTCCCTGTGACATTCTGTATCTTGGGGGAGCACCCTGTAACCCCCATATTCCTCATTTATATATGATTGTGATCTTGCATATAAAGCATGCCTTGTAAGGTATCAAGGGAAAGGTTATGATCCGCTGAAAGTCATTTCTCTATCCATATATTTATATTATTAATGCATATGAAGATATGAGAATGATGTTGTGTGGTTGTCACTAAAACATATCGTAAGTTGGGGATTCAGCCAGATATTAGCTCCCCAGAGACAACAGCAAGGAAAGTAACCAATGCCATCATCAACAGACAAAGGAGAGATTGATATATCTTGACTTTAGCAAAGCTTTGATACAGTCTCCCACAGTATTCTTGCCAGCAAGTTAAAAAAGTAACCAGTATCAAGCAGAATGCCCCAGAGGTCAGTCCTGGGGCTGGTTTAGCTTTAACGTGGCTTGTGTAGTCGTGGCAGAGCGCTGAGAAAAAAACACCTCCACGAGGGGTGTAGCTACTAGCGCTTCCGGCACTGGTGCACTGTTTACACTGGTGCTTTACAGCGTTGAAACTTGCTGTGCTCAGGGGGGTGTTTTTTCACACCCCTGAGCAAGAAAGTTGCAGCGCTGTGAATTGCCAGTGTAGACAAGCCCAGTGATATGGCTTGTATTTCAAGCATAAAAAGCAGTTTCTTGCCACAGTAGTGATGTCATGATTGATCCTCTCGTGCTCATTGTTTGAACTTCTCAATTCCTAAATGACCCTCATGGATCTTCTGTAGTATTTTACGGGGGAGGAGAGGGGTGTTCATTGGAATTACAACCTTGCTGCCCTTGAAAATCACCCATCTATCACAGTAAGTTCATGTCTGCAGTTCCAATAGTCTCTTATACTTGGACAGCAACTGCTTTCTTCAGGCCACCCTTTATCACTTGTTTAAGGATCCCCAACAATAGATCTTTCTCCATTTCTCCTCTTATTTGTTTCAGTTTCCTGTTAGCTACAGGAATTGACTTCACATAGGCTTTCATCTCTGTCTCTAAAGTCTTCTCTGGTTTGGTAGTGGGAGTCACTGCTCTGGAAAGTGCATCTGCAATGAACAACCAAATCATACGTTTGCAGCTTTACCATCATTCTTTGAATACTTAAGGTACTGTACAGTCATTTAGAGGTTTGCTAAATAATGCTATCGGGGCTTGCAGTCCATTTCAACTTCTGCTGTCTGGCCATAAATATACTGATTGAATCTCTCACAGGCAAACAATATTCCTAAAAGCTCCTTCTCAATCTGTGAGTATCTGCTTTCTCCCTCAGTCAGTGATTTGGATACATATGCCCCTGGTTGCCAACAATCCTCATGCTTCTGTAAAATCGCTGCACCTAACCCAGACTGTGTGAAGCATCTGCTGAAATTGTAATAGGCCTTCCTGGGGCATAGAACTTCAGCACTGGTTCTTGTATCAGTTGTTGTTTTAAGCCTTCCCGTGATTCCTCCTGTTCTGCACCCCAATACCATTCATTTTTATTCTCTAAAAATATTCTCAAAGCCACTGCTTTGGTAAATAGATTGGGTATGAAATTTGCAAGATAATTAACCATTCCCGGGAATTGTTGGACATCTTTCTTTGACTGGGGAGGTGGCATCATTTCAATGGCTGAAATCTTCCTCTTATCAGGTTTTACACCTTTGTTGGAAACAACGTTCCTAACAAAAGTCAGTTCTATAACCCCTAACACACATTTCTTCCTATTTAGTTTAAGGTTTGCAACTCTAGTTGCCCCAGATGATGTCATCATCCATTGTGGCGTCAAAAACATTAATATGGTCATAGATCATATGTATGGTTTTGTGGTACACTTCTGGTGCTGAAGCGATGCTAAAGGGTAAGCATAATAATCTGTTCCTTCCAAATGGTATCAAATGTGCATAGTTTTGAGCTTTCTTCAGTTAATTTTAGCTGCCAAAAACCTGAGGATGCATCCAATTTACTGAAATATTGAGCATTTGCAAATTGAGCCATAATCTCTTCTCTGGTTGGTAGTTTGAAATGTTCTCTTTTTATAGACTTGTTGAGGTCTCTTGGATCTAAGCATATGTGTAGCTGGCTGTTACTTTTCTCCACAATAACTAGGGAGCTCAGCCATTCTGCTGACTACTCAATTTTTTGTATTACTTGCATCGCTTCCATCCTTGCAAGCTCAACCTTGGGTGGATAACTAGAGGGACCTACTTGTTTATCTGGGTTGTATGTTCACCCTGCAAGCAACCCAACCCTTTGAAACAGATTATGATATTGCTGAATGAGTGCTTCATAGCCAGGTTCAGTATGACCTTGTAGTGAGAGCATCTGTTTTACCAGATTGAATTTTTCACGTGCAGCAAGGCCTAAAAATTGGTGTCACTTCCTTTGTCACTATTATGAACAGGAGCCTGTACATGGTGTTTTTATGGTTGATGTTACTAGCGATTAACCTCTCCTTGACTGGTATATTTGTTCCAAAATAATCAGTTACTTTTATTTTTGTTGTTCCCAATTTTGGTCTTATTTTCAGTCTCTCATAATCTTGTTCAGACAGAATATTCACCTGAGCTCCTCTGTCCAGTTTCAGTGGAATAATTGTTTCATTCACTTTCATGGGCAGTATCCAGTCCCTCTCATCAGGACTGCTTGATCCCAGTATGTCTATGAAAAACTCCACAGCCAGGTTGTCTTCAACTGACTGCACTTATCCTTTCTGCATTTGGGATCTGCAGCATTTTGCAAAATGATTATTTTTCACACATTTATGACAGAGTTTCCCAAAGGCAACACGCTGTTTGGGACCATGCTGTAATCCACACCTTCCACATCCAGTCTTTCCCCTAACAGTGGTTTTTGTACTGAAAGGTTGCACTTTTTGATTTTACCTATTCTGGCTATATTCTTTTGTACCCAGTACATGGATAACCCCTTGTGATGAATTCAGCTCTTTGTCTTGTGTTTTCACTGTTTCTGCTGCCCTGCATATCTGGAGAGCTCTTTCTAAAGTTAAATTTCCTTCACGGAGCAGTCTCTCTCTTAACACATTGTCTTTAATGCCACAAATGATTCTCTCTCTAACTAGAGACTGTCTACTCACCGAAGTCACAGGTTTTACCGACTTTCCTTAATTCTGTGACATAGCTCTATGATGTCATCAGTTTTTTGCACGCATGTAAAAATGTGTGCCTCTCAAAGGTCTCATTCCTCTCAAATTTAGTCAGCATTTTACTTAACTTCATGCTTTCACCTTCTTCAAACTTAAAGTTGTTATAAATAGCCAATGCTTCCTCCCCAACAACATGCAAAAAGACTGATTATTTCACTTTATCATTTTTCTCCTCTGCCCCTATGACTGCTAAATACAATTCAAATCTAAGTCTGAATTTTTTCCAGTTCTCTGCAGCATTGCCTGACAATTGCAGACTGGATGGAGGTTGCAACACAGCCATTTTTGGCTTTTTTTCCCTTCTTAAACTAGGCAAGCTACTATTGTGCTCATAAAATACATACAAAAGCTTTTGTTCTTCTCTGATTGCTGCTCCACATGCTCCCCGTGCCTCTGCTTTCAGTTGCAAACACGGGCGTTAACTTCAAAATGACTGCAGTTTCTGTCTCATTCAGCATGTCTGACACCATGTAATAATCTTGGGGTTCATTAAACAACAAAAACTGTGCAGGAGAAAGGAATAAAACTTGTAATAAAACAAACTACAGAACTGCTATGCACAGCTACACTGTGTTCTCAACCCCAGCTTCCAGGGCATATCTCTAAATTCCTATGTTCATAATACTGTCTCTGAGGGAGCATCTCTAAATTATAATCTTCCACTCACATACCTCTACCACTGCACAGCTGTGTGTCCTGTTGAATAATCTAAACCAGGGATCTCAAACTCAAATCACCACGAGGGCCACATGAGAACTAGTAAACTGGCCCAAGGGCCGCATCACTGAAACCTTTTCATACAATGATACAAAAGTATAGTCAAAAATGAAAAAAATGAAGAGGAATATAGTATTCTATTAAAAGTCAATGTATTAACTGATCTAAACTGTGCTAGCTGGCCTCAGAAAATATTGTGGAATGATGGCTACTTCCCGCCTTCACCCACTAGTTCAGCTAAAGAGTTTTTAATCAACCCAGGGATAGATTCAAGCTAAATGGGAGCTGGAGCAATGAATTAAGCAAGGTCCCTAAATGGATTGCATTTTCCCCTAGGGAGTTCTTTGCATATTTCTTGAGCAGAAGGGGAAGGAGAGACTTTCCTCTTCTGCGCTAACACCAAATGTTTCCAGTTTAGGGCACTTCTTTGGAATGCAGGGCCTAGATATCACAGTGCTTCCTTGACCAGTCACTGAATAAATACCATGCCCGGGGGGCTAAATTCAACCCTGGCATAACTCCACAGAAGCTGGTTTAGTTAAAACAAGGCCAGATTTGGCCCAAGATCTATTTTCTTTAGATATCCAAGAACATCTTCCAGACAGCAAGGAGAAGGAATCCACCTGACTAGAATGCAGACGGATCAGGAACAGGGGGAAGAGATGCAGGATGGAGGACAGAGGTAGGAACTCAAGGAGGGAAGTAGGGAAGGGGAGTTAGGAGCAAATGCTTGCAGCGGGGACTGGGTAGGAGCAAAGGGGGTAGAAGATGGGGAGATAGGAACAAGAATGGGTGGGAGGGAGAGGGGCGGCTCGGAGCTGGGGAAAGCAAGAGCTATGGAGCAGTGCTCTGGGAATGAATCCAGGTTTTGTAGTGCATGGAGACTTGTTGGTTGGACCCCTCTGAGAAATCAGGCACTAGTATTCTCAAATTGACTTTTCTGACATTTTGGCTGTAATCTGCTTCAGTTCTCCATGTGTGACATAGGGATAATACCACTTTACCTCACAGGGGTGTTGTGAAATTCACTATTCTTTGTAAAGCACTAAGATAACATGATGAGTGCACTGCAGGAAAGCCCAGGAAGAAATTAATAATTCTAGCTGAAGAGTAAGTTTTGGATAATGTGCAATAAATAATGTGTGGGACCACATATTGAGTGATGAAGATGAAAAGAAATATTGAAGAGCTATTCAGTAAGCACTGTCCATCCTATACACTTAATGTGGAAAAAGTAATATGTGATCATTTAATTAAAGACTGTATCATAATGCATATGTAATAGGAGGCTGAATTAAGGCTGCACAGACAACCTTAAATCTAGCATTTCCTAACTTTCACGTACTTCACTTTGCAACCTTAATAACATTATTTTAATGTAGCTTTTATAATGTAATAGTAAATAGGCCAACAAGATGGTTAGTTGCATTATTGCTGTCTCTAGAAACCCAGATCAATATGTCTGTATTTGAAGTCGCCTGAAGTATTTGACATCTAATTGCAAGGGCAGTAGTTACTACATTGCTGATCATTCCTAAATGGAAGTTACTGTCACGATCCAGACTGGTAAGAACATTTTATTTAGCACTTTACAGTGATTACTTCCAGCTGTGCTTTAAGTCTGGTTTAGTGGAACATCTGCTGATGGGGATGAATGGTAGGCTGCAATCAGACTGTCAGCTACTTAGAGGTCATAGACAGAAGGAAGCCAACAGAGAGATGGCCAGGCTCTCATGTAGGCCTTTTCCACTTCTGTTGGAAGCAGCATCTTCCAGGCCATGAGGTGGCCATTTCAGATATGAATGCAGAAGGTTAATATTCACCTCTTCCCTTCTGTTCAGAAGGTTCATTCTAATGGGGAAAAGCACTCAGGTGGAGTCTTTCATTTCAAACAGGTGCTCCAAACACATCCACGTGAGCAGAGGGAGACAGGTGAAAATATCCCTCTAACCTTCGGTTAGTCCACAGAGTAAGGAAGAGAGAAACCCCAGATTTGATTGCAATTCCTTTAACCTGTGTTCCCATTGTGGGGTCAAATTGTGCCATTCAGGGAACAATCCTTTTAGGGATAGGATGGCACAGTACGATGTCCCCTGGCAAGCTGAGCCAGCTTAGTAGAGAGGCACCATGGCCCCACCTAGTTTGCGCCCCCTTTGGGGTGAGTTGAGTGCCTGGAGGTGCCTGGAGAGAGAGGAGACTGTTTGCTCCTGCACAAGAGTAAGAGAGAACCTGACCCTAAGTGATGTGTCAGTCCGCTGCTAGAGTCTGCGGGCTGTTTATGCAGAACAGGAAGTGGGGGGAGGGGAGTTTAACTATACACCGGGTGCCAGTGATTTCACTGAAGCTGCAGGGATGTAGCTAAAGGCAGAAACTGGCATGCTGAGCATTTCTTGCAATCACTCTCGCTGTGAACTAATCAGCTGACTAAAGTTCTGTGAGTTGTGTGTGTGTGCGTGTGTGTGTGTGTGTGTGTGTGTGTGCGTGTGTGTGTGTGTGTGCGTGTGCGTGCGCACTTAAGCTTATCCAGGACTGAGGAACTAGAGGAACCTTGCTCATTCTTCAAGGGATGGAATCATGAACCTGAGTCATTTCTGACACTTGAGCCATATGCAGTAAGACACTGAGCCATGAGAATGGTTCTCAGGGTGTATACAGAATGAATGCAGGACATAAAACGACCCGCATGGGGAATAAGGAGAACTGCTCTCCTCCACGTACAGCATTGTACAATTGGACAGGAACATCATGGGGTGGGAGTGCAATTTATCTTGCTTTGAAGCACCAGGTTAGGCACTGCAGGAGGCAGGAGGCTGAACTAGAAGGACCAGTGATCTCATCTATAAAGAATGTGATGTAAGGTATCAAATAAAAGCTTATATCACACTGGTCATCATAAGCATTGCGAGATGTATGTAGGGGTGTCATAAAAGAAGTTGTAAGTATGCACTAAAAATATGTTTAAATCATGTAATCAGGCAGCTTTGATCAACAAGTTTTTCCCAGACACAGGAATGTTGATCTACCTATCTTCCTAAATCTCTGATGTAAAGTAAACCGATAAGCCAATATAAAGGAAGCTCTAATTGCATATTAAGTCGACAGGAAAACATGTTGAAATCAGCATAGGAGACCAAAGGCCACAGGGTTTGTCTTGTTTCTGGGATCAAAACAATGAGTTTTGTGGAAATATAAGGTAAAGCAAAAAAACACTGTTATCCACTTGCTGAGGAGACCCCAGTAGGACTTGGGGGTATCATAAAAATCTGGATTCTAATTTGACTGAAAATCAGTAAGCTCTACAGAAAAACTTTAAAGGTAAGAGAACTGCTTTAGCTAAACGATTGTAGGTTGCTAAAGTTTTATGTTTCATTTGTTAGATGCGTGTCATACTTTTGTTTTATTTGTAACCAATTTTGTCCAGAGAAGTTTGTCTGGGATATCTACAAGAGGGGTGACAGCTCCCTGTCACTCCGTTTAGCACTGGCAAATCTCTCACTCGCTGAGGCAGGGGGGTTACACAGTGACTTAATGTTTTGGGTGCCCCAAGAAAGCATCACGGGGTAATTTTCTTTAAAAGGACAAGATGCAGTCTCTCCCTTTCTGTGTGTGTGGATTATGCCCACCAAATTGGCACTTGCAGTTTTCAACCTGCAAACTGAATTACAAATCGGAGCACTTGCCCCTCTACTTGGCTGATTTGTATCTGCAATTGAACTGCAATATGAAAATGTGCATGCCAGTTTCACTGGGGCAAATTGCACCCAGGAAATCTGCAAAATATAATCTTGTCAGGATAAAAAGAAAATTGTGTTCCAAAAAAGTTCTAAAGACAAAAAAAGAGCAATGTGGTCAAAAGGTTGCTAATGAGCCTCTCACATCAGAAAATCTGGGTACAACATCTGACTTAGGTCATACGGTAGCTGAATGTGAGCTAGGCCACATCATAAAAGTACATCAAAATCTGGTATTGTCTGATACCATTAGCAGTCGCCATTCTGGAAGGGCCCAGAACTGAATTCACACAGATATTGGTGTTCAGGTGTGAGGTGCACGACACAGCCGTATGGAAATGTTTTGCCAAGAGCCTGCCCACAATGAGCCTGATTCTTCTCTCGTCAAACACAGGAGCCTTGCCAAGAGAAGCACGTCATTGCAGGGAAAAATCATTTCCAGGAACCAAACAGGTTGTCATTAATCATTTGTTTACGGCAGCCTCCTAGAAGATTTTAGGAAAACCTCCAAAGGAAACTGGTGTATGCATCCTTTATCTTTCCTTAAGAGTTGGTTCTACATCAGCATCATCTTTCCATTGGCTCAGCAGAGCTAAAATAAACAAAACACAGTCCTCAGTGCAGAGACTGCTTCAAATGTACAAACACTTTCTCGTACATTGTTTTCCAGTCATACTGTCATTAGCTGCCTTCTAGCACTAGAAGTAAAGAGGTTTCTGCTGAGATAGATCCATAGTCTCCTCTTGATGTCTGGGGGATTTAGATAGGCAGATCCTATTAGCTGTAATTAACATTGAAATGCACCATTTATACTCAATGACATTTCTTTAGACATAATGTGGGTACACAGGTGTAAATTCAGAGTAACTCCACTGAAGTGAATGGAGTTACTCCAAATTTATGAAGTGTAGCTTTCCTAAATCCATTGGCTATTGCACAAAGGAAGCTTGGTAGACACATGCAAAATTGTTCCCAGGTTGCTTAATTCACACAATAAATTCTGCAGTTAGAAAAGACCGCAAAATAGGAATTGAAATTTTGTGTAGCTAAAGGAAATTCCGTTTTAATTTACAGATTCTCTTTATATGCCAATATGCACCTGAAATAACTTTCCTCTCTTTCAAGCTGTTATCTACATACCTGTCGGTGACAAATGACACTCACTAATAAAAATATAAAATGCTTGCCCTTCTATAATTTTGTTCTGTTGAGTTGATTGCAGGCAATGCTCACAGATGTATATTCCAGAAGAGAAAATGTTTCTGGTTTTGAAAGCAGTGTATGTAGGTAGATACAGTGCATGTATTTAGCACATCTTTTAGGTGTATAATTATATATAAGAGCAATAGATGTCTAAGATCACATATTTTATTAAGAGGCTTTTATCATCAGAAAAACATTTCAAATACCAACATACAAATAAACATTAATATTAAAATGACTGGACTATCAAAGCAACCCAAATGAAAAATAAAGACAAGGCGACTGATTTGCCTGTCACGTTGGTGAAAATCAGGCATAAGTAGAGATATTCTGGTTTTATACCAATGTAAGTGAAAGGAAAATCAGTCCCCGTGTAGACACTGTATCAAATATACATGGTAGTTATGCCTTGCAAGTGCAATAGCTTGTCATTTTCAAATTTTTATTCCACTCAATAAATCTAATAGAATAGTGAGGACAAAGTCCTGTTTTTGTATTGATTACTCCAGTCGTTCACTTCTAGAAAAGGTGAGTCAACATTCTGTTCTCAGTAACACAAGCTGGAAGCCAAAATTGGTTTGTATGTGTGTGATTGAAATTGGCCCAATGTGTAAATTAAAAAAAATCTATAGTCACATAAACAGTACTCAAAAAAAGAGCTACACAGGAAAAAGGATTTTTTTTCCTATATGGTTTTAATAAAAATAACTTTCTCAAGATTCAAAGTGGTAGCCATGTTAGTCTGTATCAGCAAAAATAACGAGGAGTACTTGTGGCACCTTGGAGACTAACACATTTATTTGGGCATAAGCTTTTGTGGGCTAAAACCCACTTCATCAGATGCATTACCCAAATAAATGTGTTAGTCTCTAAGGTGCCACAAGTACTCCTCGTTGTTTTTTCTCTCGGATTGGGCATTACCTAGCAATTTATAACCGCCTGGATTAACTGAAGCCCTTAGCTTCTCTAGTCAGTCTCCAAATGCCAGAAAATGCCCTCCCTGTCAGACATTACAATGGACCTAATTCTATCCTGACCCACACCCTGTACAGTCCTATTCACTACAGCCTTATTCCACTCCAGTGGAGATACAGTATGTGATCCAGGGAAGAATTTGGTCCATAACATTCAGAAGTGACCAGTATTGAAATGGCTGGCCCATCCGATCACTTGCATGCTCCATAAAATTCCCAGTTCTGCCTGTGGTTATAGAAGCACTATCATGACACCTGACACTTCAGAAAGGACTGACCCTGAAAGCAATGTCTGGGAAGGCTAATGTTTTGTCATCTACTTAATGACATCCTTTCCCGCTGTACTTCCTTCATTGGGTTAAGTCATCCAGCCAATGGAAATCACCATCACTCAGGTTTCATTACAGCAGTTTGTATGCCAGGTTAGCTAAGCCAAATAACCAATCTCCACATGCGTCCTTTCAACTGCAGAAACATTTCCTAACCCACCGACTACGGAGTACTAAGCTTGGCAGATAATAACGACAAATCATAAAGTTTTGAAAGGCTTTGTGATTGTGGATTTTAATCTTTACCAGCCTGATCATACTGTCCCATAGCTCATCTCACTGCTCTTATAAGTGGGAGGTTAGAGACCTAGCTGCAGATTATGGGAAGGTTGCCTATCTAAGATGCCTATGACAAGTTTCTCTTTAATATGTTCAGTCCTCTTTACTCTTTTCAAAGTACAAGAACCTGCTAGCTCATACCAATGCCTTCTAAATCATTCTGTCGTTTCTGGGCCTATGCTTCCCTGGCAGAGATGTGCCTCTTGTGAATTTATGTTCCATTTAGGGAGTGGGCATTTCAAATGCACCTAAGGGAGTTAGGTAACCAACTTCCATTGACTTGTAAGTTAGCAACTCAGTTCCCCTATGTCTTTTTGAAAATTCAATCCAAATAGCGATCGTTTTTCTCTGTTACGGCTTTATGCAGTTCTTCCCCTCCATTAGGCTCTAATATCTCCCGCACTATGTGGAGATCTCAGCGCTTTTCCGCTGTGCTCAGCCTGCAAATGAATCCAACTCTTGGACACAACAGTCTGTTTATCAGAGTAGATAACAATGAGCAGGAGTTCAATGTATTCATTCCATTAAAAAAAAATTATCTGCATAGGCCCAGAAAAGCAAAGTTTCAGCCCAGAGCAAATTTTTGCAGCTCTTCTATACTTTCCTAAAAATTAAACTGTTGATTCACATTAAATTCTTAAGTACAGTTTATGGATGTGGGTGGATATATAAACAAGAGGGATGCTCCATGCTGCTCCGTGTTGCAAACTGTGCAGAGTTGAAGCCAGCATTGTGCCAGGAAGGCAAAATTCCCCCCCTGGAGTTCCCCTGCATGCAAGAAAAGTGTGCCTATTGCTCTGCTCCTTCAGGGGTGCTGCATACTTCTCACAGTATGTCCAACAAGCACTGTTGCCCTAGTGCACAGGAGGGCCGGGGCCATGGCCTCATCACCTCCCCATCTCCTGGGGGAGTCTTGCACCTCAGAAAACATGTGGAGAGAAAAATCTCCTGCATGGATCAGGAGACTAGTGACAATAAATGTACCCAGCAACTGCACAAAGACATGGGGAGGTAGCTTCTTTCTTCAGCATGCAGACAGGTGGGAGCCTGGCTGGGTGCCCTGGAATCTGACCAGAACAGGCCATAGGATTCATCCTTTCGTGGAGCCTCAAACAACCACCATCCACTTCTTTGGAGGCACATTTGGAACACAAAGCCTAACTTCAGCCACTAGACTAAAGCAGCCGCTATAGAGCGGCTCCCATAGCCTGGGGCTTAGAGTCCCTCACTGCTCTTAGGTCTGGGCACTAGGTTCCTGGATTTGGCAAGTGTGATCGTATTAATGGGGTTATGAGGTCATGGACAGGAATCATGGTAAAGCAAAGAATAATCCAGTTCAGAACCCAGGTCAGTATTATCCTGGAAAACAGGGAGAAGCCTGGGAGAAACTATCCTAAACAGAAGAAACCTAGAAAAGCCAAAAAGAATTTGTACACAAATATGGATGTGGGAAAAGGCTATTACCAATATCTACAAAACTGAAACTGACCTTCTCGGTGATGTGTTTAGGGTCACTTGTTAAATGCGTGGAAACTATTGATTTTGTTTAACTAAATTATCTCTGTGAATTTGACAGGGACAAATGCTAAACATGGACTGCGCTGTAAGGCTTGTAAGATGAGCATCCACCACAAGTGCACAGACAGTATTGGACAACAGCGTTGCATGGGCAAACTGGTAAGCAAGCTGCTTGGTACAAATTGAACAGAATGCTACACAGCTCGCATTTGATCCATTAGCTCTCTAAACGCTGCCCTGTTAGCAGTTACCTCCTGAATGTAGCCAATTGGTGTGTTAGCTAATCTGGAATCAAGTTCCTTTCATTTAGACTATGGCAATTATGACTCGAGAGCTGAGGAAACACATACAGTTTCTGTACTGGTGTAGGGATGTGGGTATATGGTTACACATGGGTCAAATTAATCTAAATATGAGTTATTTTTTTAATTGACTATGCTATATGGTACGGATTTCTGCAAAGAATTAATAAAACTGTTACAATTAGGGCTGGTTTAAGTAGTTGAAAACCTGTTGTAAATTTCATTTGACTGGTTTCTGTCCTCAAAATTTTGTGAAAACAATAATTTAGCTTAAAAAAAAAACCCCAACACTTTACAGGGGTAGTAAATATATTTCAGAGCTTAAGCTAAACACTGACTATTAGAGATCAGGATAAGACCTACTAAGGGGGGGATGGGTTATCCCACAAATGCCTATGCAGGGATCTTGTCCCGTCCTCTGACGCGTCTTTGGCTACGTCTACACTACCCGCCCTATTCGGCGGGTAGCTATCGATGTTCTGGAATCGATTTATCGCGTCTCATCTAGACGCGATAAATCGATCCCAGAGCCGCTCCCCGTCGACACCGGAACTCCAGCTCCGCGAGCGGAGGAAGCGCTGTCGACGGGGGGAGCCTGCCTGCTGCCGTGTGGACCGGGGTAAGTATCTTTTGAAATCGATCTAAGATATTTGACTTCAGCTACGTTATTCATGTAGCTGAAGTTGCGTATCTTAGATCGATCCCCACCCCCACCCCCCTCCCTAGTGTGGACCAGCCCTTTGACTGGCCACTGTTGGAGACAGGGAAAACTGGACTAGCTGGACCCTGGGTCTGATCCAGTCTGGCAGTTACAATGTTCTTATGTTCCTGTGTTTCATGCTTTCTTAGTGAAAACAAGAAGGCCCATTATACCATGAAAATTGGATCAGTTATGAATTTGGAACTCAATGCACAAATGCTCACATTACAGACATTTTGAGTTTTGTTGCAAATATTTCACACACATTAGTTTTGAAAGATAAAGAGGGAAATCAAAGCTTTTTACCAGACACAAGCTAGGAACAAATAGGTTGAAGCCCCGGCCCTTCTGAAGTCAATCTAAGTCCTGGTCTACACTGGGGGGGGCGGGGATCGACCTAAGATACGCAACTTCAGCTACGAGAATAGCGTAGCTGAAGTCGACGTATCTTAGGTCAACGTACCTCGCGTCCTCATGGCACGGGGTCGACTGCCGCCGCTCCCCCATCGACTCCGCTTCCGCCTCTCACCGTGGTGGAGTACAGGAGTCGATGGCAGAGCGAACAGGGATCGATTTATCACATCTACACTAGACACGATAAATTGATCCCCGATAGATGGATCACTACCCGCCAATCTGTCAAGTAGTGTAGACGTACCCTGAGTTTTGTCATTGATTTGAAAGGGGCTAGGAAATCCACCCATAGACTTGCAGGGCCTGCTCTCTCCATGTGTTTGTACAGTAGTTCCTATTAATATGAATGGAAGTTACATATAAGGTAAAACAGTATGTGTTTTAACCGGAATTGTAGTCATAGCCTGGGGCTTTCTGGTGCAGAAAGCTGAGCTCTTAAGGATAGATGGCTACTAAAGAATTTAATTTCTGGTCTGGTGTAAGCTGAATATTTAGTTCATATTAATTGTTTCAGACTTCAGGAGAGAGGAGTATCATTATATGCATTGCCGCTAAAGCTGTGTTGGTGGTGGTTTAGTTTTTATACAGGAGCAAAAGAAAAAAGGCCAAATTCAGAACTGTCAGAAGCAGGCACAACTCCATTTAAGCCAGGAGGTTTACGAGCCTACTGGCGCTCAGAATGTGGCCTGTAGTTGGGAAAGTAAGGCTGTAAATCACTACATCAGTTCCCCACAGGCATCACAGCTGTCAACCCCATCATTCCTTTTCCATTTGTGTCTTTATATGGAAGCACAATAGCAGCAGGATCAACTCCCTGCAACTTTAGCCATCTGGTGGATACACGTCCTCCCTAAACATTTATTTATGGGAAATTTGGAAAATGCCACTGTTAAATGAAGTCACCCAGTCATGAGGCTTCCACACCTCTTGTTGTGATGTGAGCCTGTATGTAGCATAGGTTACAGCAGAACTCAAGGTAGCCTAATGCAGGTAGTACTGATTAGCTATGAGCTATAACTAATCAGAACTATGTATATGGTAAAAACCATATTCAGGGGTGAAAGTAACGTTCAACACTTACCGCTATGGGGCGGGGCCTTGGGCGGAAGGGGAGGGGCTTACTTTCACCCTGGCCATATTGCAGGCTAGTGAATTCCTGAGCCTTTGGCCTTAGTCTGAGTATGTTTTATATCAAGATATGGTAAATACTGAGTTAACAAAGTACTTCATTCATTATGAACTGCGCTAAAAAAGCGGCATGGCTCTGGCTGTTTGACCGTATCTCCCTAGAAAGAACATCTGAGGACTGTATGATTATTTTGTTTGAAATCTTTTGCTACATAGGCCCAAATCCTGATTCTTCGATCTGTAAGTGCACAGGACACACAGGGAGTGGTCAGGCATGGGCAGATTATCCCCTTTGTGTGCTGCAGACTGTGTTCTAATAGGCTCTGTACGTGGCAGCACAGAGATTTGACTTTAGGGCAGGGCAGGATTGGGGCATTGCCAATAGATACATCACTACATACATTCCCTGGCCAAATACTCCTGCATGGGAGAGGAAGGATTGGGCCACCCTGAAGGCTACTGCAACTAATGGGCTGTAGTACAGGCTATGGAGCTGCATTGCATCCTGTAGGGATGATTCCTGGAGAGAACTGCTGAGCAAAGCCCACTCACTCTGCCTTGGTATAAGGAAAGATGACTCACCCTTAAAGCCAATATTTATGGGTATGTGTCTCTACCTGCCAGACTCCGAAGTGGGTCACACCAATATGGGATAAAGACCCAAACTGAGAGCCACAAGAAAATCAGCAATTCCCGAAACTTTAAATAGCATGGCAATAGCTTCCTTAGTATACACTATTGCAAAACCTCTGTTTTATGATCCAGCATTTCTTCTGCAATTAATTTAAACTTGTTAACACTAAATTTGTGTAAGGTTGAAGGTAAAATAGAGTTTGAAAATGAAGGTCATCGTTCCAGATAATATTAAGAAACAGAAATTAGATGTTTCCAGCAGGCAAAAAAATAAACCCCTATTCTCAGCACCCTGCATTGAAGGAAGTAAATTGCTGGTCTGTAACAGAGAGTATGTTCCTGTTCTCAAGACTTTTTTTAGTGGGAAATCAGGGTGATGCCACTAGCAGAATAGCTGAGATTATTTCTGATGCTCCATGACGCTACATCAGTCATGTCAGTGACACACTTCACGTTTCCTCTCTCTAGCCAAAGGGGTTTCGGCGTTACTACAGTTCCCCATTACTCATTCATGAACAGTTTGGCTGCATCAAAGAAGTGATGCCTATTGGTGAGTTTTAACTGCTTTATCTTTCAATCTCTCTTGGGCTTCACTATGCTCTCAGAAGTGATGTTTGTTCTCAGCAGCCCTTCAGCTCCTTTGCCAGTGAGGGGCCAGGTGTTCTTCCACCATCTCAGAGAAGTAGTCCTTCAAAACTGTAACTGGAAGAAATGTATTTATTTTTATTTTCAATCCTACATGATTCAAGGGCGCAATACAAATAAGATGCTCGCTGTCATCACGTTCATCAAATCAATGCCTGTGTTCAAAGTGGGAGGAGCCTGTGCATTGCTGCTAGGCAGGCCTGATTTGGGAAGAAGCACCACAAGAGTTGTATGTTGAAATAACAGTGAACTGTGCTGAACACTGGTCTGATCAGGGTCTTGAATGAATTATGCTTCCATTCTCTCTTGTTCACCTTCCTTTCTTTTCCCTTTTGATTTTTACTGATTTAGTTGTTATTTCTTCAGATACTTGGGCCAGATTTTGCTCTCGGTTACACCCGATTCTGAAAATGAAAATTTTGAACCAAAAAAAAAAAGTCAATTTTGAAAAACTTCCTCCATGTGATTAAGTTGAGCATTCAAAACTGGCAATGCAAAAACTGAAAACCAAGAAAATAACTAACACGAAAGAATGTGTCTGAGAACAGACACTGGGCTAATATTTTTGCTTGTAGTTTCCATCAAACACTTTTTTAAATTAAATGGCTGGGTGTAAATGTCCATTTTCAAAAAAAGACCCTTTTAATATGAGAATTGTTTCTGTTCAAAATATTCTGAGCAGCTCTTCTGTAAAAACAAGGTTTGTTTTGCTCTCTGTGACATTAAAGATCCCAGTATCTTTCACCTCCCCACTATGTTGGTTAGCTGGTTACCACCCTCCACCCCAGAGGAGGCTGCATTTCCATGATGCTATGTGTTATATAGAGCCTGAACCTGGTCTCAGTCATACTGCTGTAAATGTATAGATTTTGACTGAGTTACCTTGATTTACACCAGTGTAAGTGAGAGCGTACATTCAGAGATTCCAAAGCCAGAAGGAACAACTGTGATCAACTAGTCTGACCTTCTGTGTAACACAGGCCACAGAACTTCCCCCATATAATTCCTCTTTGAACTAGACCATACCTTTTAGAAAAACATCCAGTCTTGATTTTAAAATTTCTAATGATAGAAAATCAGGTCCACAGTTGAATGTGCTTTGGGATGAATAGTGCTAGATGAATGTAAGGCGCTGATCTTAAGGGCCGGCTCTGGCTTTTTTGCCGCCCCAGGGAGGGAGGCGGGGGGAAGCTGCCGGAGCACCACCGCCGAAGCAACAACAACAAAAAAAAGCAGCCAAAGCGGAATGTGCTGCCCTAAGATCGGCCTGAATGCCGCCCTTTATAATGTGCTGCCCCAAGCATGTGCTTCCTAGGCTGGTGCCTAGAGCCGGCCCTGCTGATCCTACATTGAGGACAGACCTTACTGACTTAACTGGGGCTCTGCTTGGGACAAGGGTCCTCTCCTGTGGTTCTAAATGTAGGATTGGAGTCCCATATTCTTCTTGGAGTGCTTGCTCATATGTATTCCAATTAGGTGTGCGCGCGCGGCGTGCACGATCGTCGGAAGATTTTTACCCTAGCAACACTCGGTGGGCCGGCTGGCGCCCCCTGGAGTGGTGCCGTTACGGTGCCTGATATATACCCCAGCCGGCCCAGCGCCCTCTCAGTTCCTTCTTACCGCCCGTGACGGTCGTCGTTGGAACTGTGGAGAGCAGCTCGCTGACCTCCACATCCCTAGCATACTTAGCACTCGTTTATCTTGTAGATAGTTTAAGTACTTCTTAATTAGTTATTAATAGTTATTCATAGTTCGTTGTTGTAGTTAGTGTAAATAGTAGCGGGAGATAAGGGGCTTCTCCCCTGTCTCCCTCCCAGTACCGGGCCAATGCCTGGCTCTCTGGGATTCAAGCCTTGCTCGGCCTGCCAGAAGCCGATGCCCACGGGAGATCCCCATGCCTCCTGTTTGAAGTGCCTCGGGGAGTCCCACCTTCCGGACAGGTGCCGTATTTGTAAGGCTTTTAAGCCGCGGACCAAGAAGGAGCGGGACTTTCGTTTGAAGCAGCTCCTCCTGGAGGCCTCGCTTAGTCCAATGTCGGCCCCGCACTGGAACCCGGTGCCGACCCCGGCAGCCTCGTCATCAATGGCACCGGAACGCCCGAGCTCCGGGAAAGAGCCCAGGCACCGTACGCTTCAGGCTGGGACTTCGCAGAGGCGTCGCTCTCTGTCTCCGAGAGCGAAGAAGTCGGGCACCGGACCAGCACCGACTACGGCGCCGCTGCTCATGCAGCCTGTTCCAGACCACGCCAGGCCTGGTATGGCGCCAGCACCGTTGACTCCGGTACCGCAAGGACCGTTGAGCTCAGTGCCCGTGGCTCAGATTCCTGTGCCACCTACTCCGGCCCCGCAGAGGCCGTCGAGTCTGGCGCCGCCACCGATACCGGCACCGACCCTGCTGACTCCGGCACCCGAGGCCGTTGAGCGCAGGACAGCCTTCTAAGGCTCCGGTACCGACGACTCCGGCCCCACAAGGCACGTTGAGCTCAGTAACCACCAGATCCCCGGCCCGCAACGTGGTAGAGCTTCCACTGCCATCCACTCCGGACACCTTCTCAGCGGCACGGGACCTGATTGCGATGACTGAGCCGGCACCGACCTCATCCTCGGTACCGCCATTGCGGATCGTCGCATCCCGCGGCAAACCGGCCATGCTACGCCCGGTGCCGCATGCTGAGACCAGCCAGCAGCAGTCGGCGTCTCCTCGGCACCGCTCGCAGTCCCGGCGCCGGTCACCATCCCGGCACCGGTCGTACTCGCGGTACCGCTCCAGGTCCCCCTCCAGACGGCGGTATGTCGACTACCGGTACCAATCCCGGTCCCGTGGCCGGTCACCACGTAGATCTCCGGACGATCGGCATCATTATCGTTCGCTGAGGCATTCCCGATCCAGGTCCGGATCCCGGTACCGCAGTCACCGCCGGTACCGTTCCAGATCCCGGTACCGGTCGAGTTCCCGGTACCAATCTCCGGCACCTCAACATACCATGGCCACGCAGACCACCCTCCATAGCTACTCTGCACCACCTTGGCCTTCTCGCTCCGTCTCCCACTCTTCAAGAGCTGGTAGCGACCTGTACGTGGAGGATCGCATGGTGGGTGATCAGGGCCACTGGCCAGATGCCGGACAGGAGCCGTCCCACGACCAGGGACAATGGCCCTTCTGGACCCCGATGGCGTACCATCAGGCCCAAGGGGTCCCATCTAGAGCCTCCCACTTGGCTCAATCCGAGCCTAGAGCACCAGAGGCTACGGTATCCCGGCCTCCCCCGGAAGTCTCTGACCTGCCTCAGTCATCGGTTGTGGCCCCAGACCTGGAGGCCCCAACCCTGGACTCCTCAGCGGTTCCCCCCGAGGACCCGCTGGCTCAAGGTCTGTCATCCTCCTCCTCCCCTGACGAGGCAGTGGCAGGAGCATCATCTTCCGGCCCACCTCCTATCGATCTCTGGGACCATCAAGACCTGCTACGCAGATTGGCCCTTAACATGAATCTGCAGATCGAGGAGGTTCCAGAACTGGAGGACCCGGTGGTGGACATTTTGACAACTGACGCCCCCACCAGGGTAGCCCTGCCATTCGTCCGCACGATACTGGCCAACGCCACATCTATCTGGCAGTCCCCAGCCTCGATACCCCCCACTGCCAGGGGTGTAGAGAGGAAGTATATGGCACCTCCAAGAGATTTCCACTATCTCTACACTCACCCCCCTCCGTGCTCCCTGGTGGTTCAATCGGTCAACGAGAGGGAGAGGAATGGCCAACAGGCCCCCGCCCCAAAGTCTAAGGACGCCAAGCGCCTAGACTTATTTGGGAGAAAGATCTACTCGGGGGGGGGCCTACAGCTCTGGGCTGCGAACGAGCAGGCACTCCTGAGCCGCTACGGCTATAACACCTGGGTCTCCATGGAGAAATTCAAAGAACTTATACCTCCGGAGTCCAGGCAGGAGTACAAAGCTTTTGTCGAGGAGGGCAAGAAGCTGGCCAGGACGTCGCTGCGAGCCTCTCTCGACATCGCCGACTCGGCCGCCAGAACTATTGCCTCGGGAGTCGCCATGCAGCGTATCTCCTGGCTACAATCCTCCACCCTCCCCACGGAGGTCCAGCACATGATTCAGGACCTACCATTTGAAGGTCGGGGTCTGTTCTCAGAGAAGACTGACCCAAAGCTGCAGACCCTCAAAGATGGTCGAACCATCATCCGCACGCTGGGGATGCATACCCCAGCGACGCAGCGCAGACCCTTCCGGCCCTTCGGACAACGTCCCTACTTCCCACCCGCACCACGACAGGACTTCTATAGGAGGCTGTGTGGTCGAGGGGGCAGGAGACAACAATCCGGTTGACAGACCGGCCAGCGACAGGGCCCCCACAAACCATCGTCGGGGCCCAAACAAAATTTTTGAAGGGACGCTCGAGGCCGGAGTACCAGTTTTAATCGATCCTGTCCCCCTGTTCCTAGACCGCCTTTCCCTTTTCTCCCCTGCGTGGTCGGAAATCACCACGGACCGCTGGGTCATACGCACGGTGCAAAAGGGATACCATTTGCAGTTTGTCTCCCCACCTCCATCCCATCCTCCCTCCCTGTCCCTCTTCAGGGACCCTTCTCACGAGCAACTCCTCATTCAGGAGGTACAAGAGCTCCTCTCCGCAGGAGCGGTAGAGGAGGTTCCGAGGGAGCTCAGGGGCAAAGGTTTCTACTCCCGTTATTTCCTAATCCCCAAGGCAAAGGGGGGGGCTACGTCCTATTCTGGACTTGCGGGGACTCAACAAATTTATGGTAAAGTTGAAGTTCCGTATGCTCTCCCTGGGCACTATTATCCCCTCTATGGATCAGGGAGACTGGTACGCCGCCCTCGACATGAAGGACGCGTATTTCCATATTGCAATCTACCCACCTCACAGGCGCTTCCTCCGCTTCGTGGTGGGCCAGAGACACTTCCAGTTTACAGTCCTGCCCTTCGGCCTCTCGACGGCACCGAGGGTTTTTACGAAATGTATGGCAGTGGTAGCAGCCGCCCTCCGGCGTCAAAGAGTTCAGGTGTTCCCCTACCTCGACGACTGGCTTATCCGTGGCAACTCCAGCAGCCAAGTCCAGTCGCATATTCACATGGCCATGGGCATGTTCAGGCGGCTCGGCCTCCTCCTGAACATAGAAAAGTCCACTTTGGTGCTAACACAGAGGCTAGACTTTATAGGGGCAGTACTGGACTCCACTCTCGCCCGGGCGTTTCTTCCAGAGGCTCGCTTTCTGACTCTCATAACTATCATACGCAGCCTTCAGGCCTTCCCAACGTCAACGGCCCACTGTTGCCTCAGCCTCCTCGGTCATATGGCATCCTGCACTTTCGTGACACCTCACGCCAGGCTGCGCCTCCGACCCCTCCAGGCATGGCTCGCCTCAGCATACCGGCCGCGCAGGGACAGCCTGGACCTGATTCTGACAGTCCCAGCACAGGTCCTAGCCTCCCTCAACTGGTGGCTAGACCCCAGGAAGGTGATGTCAGGTGTTCCATTTCATCCACCTCAGCCATCCCTAGCCTTAACCACGGATGCTTCATCCCTCGGCTGGGGAGCTCATTTACAGAACCTCCAAATGCAGGGCCTGTGGTCGGAGCAGGAGCTGACACTGCACATCAATGTCAGAGAACTGCGAGCGGTACGTCTTGCCTGCCAAGCCTTCGCTCAACATTTACAGGGCCGCTGTGTCACCATCCTTACAGACAACACGACGGCCATGCATTACATCAACAGACAGGGAGGGGCACGCTCTCTCCCCCTCTGCCGAGAAGCGATTCATCTCTGGGACTTTTGCATAGCCCACTCCATTCACCTGGTAGCCTCTTTTCTCCCAGGGGTCCAGAACACCTTGGCGGACCGACTGAGCAGGTCCTTCCAGACTCACGAGTGGTCCATTCGACCGGACGTCATCCACTCTGTCTTCCGGAAGTGGGGATTTCCCCACATAGATCTATTCGCGACTCGCGAGAACTGGAAATGCCACGCGTTCTGCTCACTCCAGGGTCGCTCCCCAGGCTCCCTGACAGACGCTTTTCTCCTACCTTGGACGGACCACCTGTCCTATGCCTTCCCGCCAGTTCCACTGGTCCACAGAGTCCTGTGCAAATTGCGCAGGGACAAGGCCCGCTTAATCCTGATCGCTCCGGCGTGGCCCAGGCAGCACTGGTACACCACTCTCCTGGAGCTCTCAGTGGCCGCCCCAATCACTCTACCATTGTGGCCGGACCTGATTACGCAGCAGCACGGCAGGCTCCATCATCCCGACCTGCACTCTCTTCATCTCACAGCGTGGCTGCTGCATGGCTGAACCTGTCCGAGCTACGTTGTTCCAGCCCGGTCCAACAGGTTTTGCTGAGCAGCAGGAAGCTGTCCACCAGGTCCACCTACTCAGCTAAGTGGAAACGGTTTTCCCTTTGGTGCGGCCCTCGGGGTCTTAACCCCTTGCAGGTGCCGATACACACCATTCTAGACTACCTCCTCTCCCTTAAGGAGCAGGGTCTGGCCCTCTCGTCGCTAAAAGTCCACCTCGCGGCAATCTCGGCCTTTCACCCTGGTGACGGTGGGCTTTCAATCTTTTCCAACCCCATGGTTAGCAGATTCCTCAGGGGGTTAGAGCGGCTACACCGATTGGTGCGCCGCCCGGTCCCCACCTGGGACCTCAACCTCATCATCACTAGGCTCATGGGGGCCCCATTCGAGCCTATGGCCACCTGCTCGCTTCTGTACCTCTCCTGGAAAACGGCCTTCCTCGTAGCCATTACCTCGGCGAGGCGCGTCTCTGAGCTCAGAGCGCTTACTTCGGAACCCCCTTATACGGTGTTCCACAGGGACAAGGTACAGCTGCGACCACACCCGGCTTTTCTGCCCAAGGTAGTGTCTGCCTTCCATATTAACCAAGACATTTTTCTACCGGTCTTCTATCCAAAGCCCCATGCCTCTCGAAAGGAGCAGCAACTCCATTCCTTGGACGTCCGTAGGGCCCTCACCTTCTACATCGAGCGAACAAAGCCCTTTCGGAGAACGATTCAGCTGTTCGTCGCCGTGGCGGACCGGATGAAAGGTCTTCCGGTCTCTTCCCAACGCATCTCGTCCTGGATCACGTCATGCATCCGGGCATGCTATGACTTGGCAGGTGTCCCCACCATGCACCCTACTGCCCACTCCACCTGAGCTCAGGCCTCGTCCTCCGCCTTCCTGGCACACATACCAATTCAAGAGATTTGTAGGGCAGCGACTTGGTCATCGGTGCACACCTTCGCCTCTCATTATGCCATAGTACAACATTCCAGGGAGGACGCCGCTTTTGGTTCGGCGGTCCTACACTCTGCAGTCTCACAATCCGACCCCACCTCCTAGGAATGGCTTGGGAGTCACCTAATTGGAATACATATGAGCAAGCACTCGAAGAAGAAGAGACGGTTACTCACCGTAGTAACTGTTGTTCTTCGAGATGTGTTGCTCATATCTATTCCAAACCCGCCCTCCATCCCCACTGTCGGAATAGCCAGCAAGAAGGAACTGAGAGGGCGCTGGGCCGGCTGGGGTATATATCAGGCACTGTAACAGCGCCACTCCAGGGGGCGCCAGCCGGCCCACCGAGTGTTGCTAGGGTAAAAATCTTCCGACGATCGTGCACACCGCGCGCGCACACCTAATTGGAATAGATATGAGCAACACATCTCGAAGAACAACAGTTACTACGGTGAGTAACCGTCTCTTCATTAGCTTGCATCATTTTTCTCTTTACTCGACTGAAACTTTTGCTGTTTTGAGATTTGGGAGAAGTGCTCAGTTCTTATAAAATGATAGCTATGTATGGCTGGAAGGGACTTCAAGAGGTCATATAGTCCAGTCCTCTGCTCTGAAGTGGGACCAAGCATACCTAAACCATCTCTGAAAGGTGTTTGTGCAACCTACTCTCAAAAACCTTCAATGATGGGGATTCCACAACCTCCCATTGTAATGTTTCAGTGCTTACAATTAGACGGTTTTTCCTATATCTAACCTAAAGCTCCCTAGTTGCAGATTAATCCCATTACTTCTTGTCTTACCTTCAGTGGACATGGAGAACAATTGATCACAGACCTCTTTATAACAGTCCTTAACATATTTGAAGACTGTTATCAGGTCCCGCCTCTGTCTTCTTTTCTCAAAACTAAACATGCCCAATTTTTTAACCTTTCTTCGTAGGTCAGGTTTTCTAAACCTTTTTTCATTTTTTTTTGCTCTCCTCTGAATTCTCTCCAAGTTTTCTACATCTTTCTTAAAGTTTTGTACCCAGAATTGGACACAGTACTCCAGCTGAAACTTCACCAGTGCTCAGCAGAGTGTCTTACATACAACACTCCTCTTAATACATCCAAGAATGATATTTGCCTTTTTCTCATGCATCACGTATTCCATTTGTGATCCACTATAAGCCCCAGATCCTTTACTCCAGTTATTCCCGATTTTGTAGTTGTGCATTTGCTTTTTCCTTCCTGAGTGTAGTACTTTGCATTTGTATTTATTTAATTTCATCTTGTTGATTTCAGATCAGTTCTCCAATTTATCAAGGTCCTTTTGAATTATCATTCTGTCCTCTGAAGTACTTGCAATCCCTCCCAGCTTGATGTCATCTGCAAATTTTATAAGCATAGTTGCCATTCCATTGCCCATTAATGAAAATTCTAAATAGTTCCAAACCGAGGACTGACCTCTACGGGATCCCACTAGATACACCTTCTTAGTTTGACAGTGAACCTTTAAAGTATTTAGCATGTTTACCCTTCTCCAGTCATCTGGAACCAGTTCATTCTCCATGTGTTCGTGAAGATAATTGGTAATGGTTCCAAGATTGCTTCAGCTAGGTCCTTAAATACCCACAAAGACACAAAGTAGAGCTAAGCTCCAGTTCCCTTCGTGAACTGCTAATGACTTTTGCCCTTTTACCTATATTATAAATATCTTCCATTCAAAACAAAGGCCACAATTTGCTGGCTGTTGAGATAAGGCCCATCTCTCTCTTGCAAAGGAAGTAAGAGCCAGTCATAGAGTGTGTGGGTGAGAGGGATCAAGAAAGCAGAGAAAAGGCGTCTACAAGCGAGAGCAATGGCCTAAGGGTATGTCTACACAGCAGTAGATGATGCAATTGCAACACACATTGGCATACTCAAGCAGACTTGCTAAAAATAGCAGGGAAGTTGCATCGGTACAGGCAGTGGCACAGGCTAACTGCCCAAATACAGTCCCACCTGGGACCCCTGATATGAATTCAAGCAGCTAGCCCATGCCACCATGCCTACACTGTTACTTATAGCAATTTATGCCTACATGTGCCATCCCAATTGCAGCATAGACTTATCCTAAGTGGGAGACGGGAGAGGCTGTGGGACAGTGGGAATGGGTGTTGCTCATGTAGTTTCACACAGATGAGGTGATTTTAGTTGCAATGGGAGATGATTTGGGGGGGTGTCAGTCAATAGGAAGGTTGGGAGCAAGGAATGAGTGGAATGACGGGATGGGCAGTTAAGTCTCTAAGTGAAGGAGACATAATGGTGGGTACTTTCTTTCATGTGTTTATCTCTGTTTTGCCTCTTCTGTTGCAGCCTGTGGTAACAAAGTCGACCCTGTGTATGAAACTCTCCGCTTTGGAACCTCCTTAGCACAGAAGACCAAGAGGGGCAGCTCTGGAAGTGGATCTGATTCACCCAAACGGAACTCTGTAATTCTTCTGTCTTATCTTCCCTTTTCCTTTTGCAGGATCACAGCACACCCATACACAATAGTTGTGTCAGTTTCCATCAGAAAGCCCACATTTCAGGCTATTAAAAAAAATACATTCCAGACTAGAAAAGGGCCTATACTTTCTTTTTTGTAAACCCAGTTTTTAAAAATCTTATAAATAACCCTTAAAAAGAAGGAAAAATAGACGCTGAACAGGTGAGCAGTCTCTGAAAATGCTGAAATTCAACAAACCACGTCGGCCAGAATCATTTGGGAGGGAGAAGAGGGGAAGTAAAAACACAAAATAAACAAAAATGTTTAAATGTGAAAAGTGACTTGCATGGGCACAGCACCGGCTTTAAAAGACACATTGATAACTAGCTGTGACTAGCAGGCAGTGTGTAGCAGGCAGTGCGTAGTCACACTGTTCTAGGAGCAGGACAGGTACTGAATTCTGTTTCCACCCACTCTTTGCCCAGGTGCACAGGAGAGGGAGTAGCAGCCCAATGGCACTGGGATCCATGACCTGGGTAGACCATGCAGGTGATTAAGGCAGCACCTTACATCCCCTCATTTTCATTCCTGGACATGTTGGCCAGTCCTTGACTGAAGCAGCAGACGGCTGTTTTTTCAGAGGTGCTGAATGCCCACGGCTCTAACTGAATTCAGTGGAAATTGCAAGTGACTGGCATCTCTGAAAATCAGGACCTAGACAGTAGTAGTAGTCTAGGAATAGTTGGCTGCAGGGCTTAAATTCTCAGAGACTATTTCCCAGAGCTCCCCACACCGGCCCCTCCCCCGCCCATTTGGAGCTCCAGGCTTCAGCTGCAGGGCATTAGCCCCATAGGGAGGCACTTAGACTCGGGGCTTTAGCCCTGTGGGGAGGTGCCAGGGCTCCCACGGGTTTGAAAATTTTTACTGGAGCTCTGCTCCAGAGGGCTCCAGCTGAATTTAAGCCCTGGCTGATCACATGGTGCTAGCTTGGGTCCTTATTTCATTAAAGATGGCTGGAAACAATACATTACATGGGTCAGGGCCGGGGAGTGATCCTCTATCATGAATGAGAAGGGAGGTTGTCAACAGACAATCTCTCTGTTAAGGTGTTGTCTGGGCTTGAACCAGGGAACTCCTGCCTTAGAGTGAAATTCATCACTGCAAGAAAGTGCTCATAGGATTTAGGCTCCAATTCAGCACAGCACTTAAACACATGCTTAATTTTAAACTGGTGCTTCAATCCATCTCTGTTCAGCACAGCACTTAAGCCATTATTTCATTGGGACATAAACAGGTGCTTAATTGCTGTGTTGAATCAGGGCCTTAAATGGTACAGATTGCCTTTTAAACAGACGCGACAAAGGGGCCTGTGGCACCTTATAGATTAACAGAGGTATTGGAGCATAAGCTTTCGTGGGTGAATACCCACTTCATCGGATGCAAGCAGTGGAAATGTCCAGGGGCAGATATAATATGCAGGGAAGAGTCAGTCTAGAGATAACGAGGTTAGTTCAATCAGGGAGGTTGAGGCTCTTTTCTAGCAGTTGAGGTGTGAACACCAAGGGAACAGAAACTGCTTTTGTAGTTGGCTAGCCATTCATAGTCTCTCTTTAATCCTGAGCTGATGGTGTCAAATTTGCAAATGAACTAAAGCTCTACAGGTTTCAATGTAGTAGCCGTAGTATGTGTCAGCAAAACGAAAATAAGAAAGAAAAACTTGTAGCACCTTAGAGACTAGTCTCTAGGGGTGCTACAAGTTTTTCTTTCTTATTTTTGTAAAGCTCTACAGTTTCTCTTTGGAGTCTGGTCCTGAAGTTTTTTTGCTGCAGGATGGCTACCTTTAAATCCTCTATTGTGTGTCCAGGGAGATTGAAGTGTTCTCCTACAGGCTTTTGTATATTGCCATTCCTAATATCTGAGTTGTGTCCATTTATCCTTTTGCGTAAGGACTGTCCAGTTTGGCCGATGTACATAGCAGAGGGGCATTGCTGGTACATTATGGCGTATATTACATTGGTGGATGTGCAGGTGAATAAACCGGTGATGGTGTGGCTGATCTGGTTAGGCCCTGTGATGGTGTCCCTGGTGTAGATGTGTGGTGTAGATATGTAGATATGTGGGCATAAACAGACATTACTTTAACTCAGAAAGGCAAACACAGAGAAATTCAAACCAGAGACTTACAATTCCTAAGTGAAAGCTGCACAGGAGTTGGTAAAGGACATGCCCTTCATCCAGTGTTTTCGCTTTTAAAAGAAATTTAGTAATTTTCCACCTTTTCTTAATTCCAGAACCAGTTTTAACACCTTTCACAGTTTGTGATTACAGCTCTTTCTTTGGCTTATTTAATTTATACTGGAACAGAAGTTCTACAAATGTAATTATTACCTGCTAAATCAATAAAGCATTATGTTAAATTATGAATGATTACTCAGGCATAGAAAACACAAATGCATTGTCAGCTTGCCCTGGACTTTTGATCATAACAAGATGGGGAGTGGGTGTAAAGTACAGAATGCCGGTTTGTCATGGGCTATTCTCCCAGGGAGTCTGATTGTGACTAAATGTTGCACATGTCAGTGGTTAGATAATATAGAAAAACATAAGACAGAGAGACAGATATGTGAAACCCTAACTTCTCACAGTTAAATCCTGAGTCAGGAATGGGTGAGCAGTTACACAAATACAGAAACAAAACTTCTTCACTGTTGGTCCTTCCATCCCACATTCCTGAGCCGTTGTTTCATTGCAATCACAGTGGAGGTTGTGAATGATGTACCTGGTTTGCTCAATGTGCCAGCTGTGTTTATGCTGCAGTGATGCGGGTAATAGATGCAAAGCAGGAAGGGATACACCCTTTATGACCTTATTGAGACCAATGTCACAATAACATCTAGAATCTGCATGTCCCTCTGTGTGATTTTAGCCTGGTTTCTTGAATGACCATAAATGGAAGGTAGGCATGTGCTCCAAACAGAGCACCTACCACTTTACTGCTTCCCTCAAAATGTAACCCTCTAGCCCATGTATATATGGGGAAATTGTTTGAGGTAATGTAAACATGGCACCAGTTTTCCTTCAGGCTTTGATGGATCAATTCTTTCCAAGTGAGGCTTTGTATTTCAAAGTGAGAATATTTGTCCTATAGGGCCTGATCCAAAGATCATTGGAGTCAGTGGAAAGACACATAGTAACTTCAGCAGGCTCTGGATCAGGCCCATAATGCAGAGATTGTTGTGGCACTGACACAATATTCAGCAAAACATTTCGTTATGGCAGGTTATCCTCACACTTGACTGTGTTGTACCTGAGGTATGGAGCCAAAGGCTTTTCACTTTTTAATCATTACAGAGATGCAGGAGTCTGGTGTTGAAGGAGCCAAAAGGCAGCGTTACATTTGCTGGAGGTTAAGTCTTGAAACTAGTTGGTGGGAAACCCAGGGACCCGGCCTTTGCAAACTGTTCAAAAATAACTGATCTGGGGTTTCTTTCAACAGTGTCTGTTTTCCACCTAGGAGCTAGGAAGTCCATGTTCAGGCTGTGACATTCCTCATAGTTTGCCCCGCTATTATTATCACTTAACATTTATATTGTGATAGAGCCTAAAGGCCTCAACCAGGTTGGCACCCCATTGTGCAAGGCACAGTACAAATACGTAATAAATGACAGCTCCTGCACAGAATTGCTTACAGTCTAAAAGACAAGCCATAAGCGGTGGACAGGACAAACAGGAGGCCAGGTGGCGAAGGAGACAAGATAACAAAATGATTTTGAGTCCCACCAGCTTCCTGTTAACTCCCATGGCCCCGCAATATCCTTGGGGAAGAGGGACGTTGGGAAAATAGGAGCAGTGATATTGACCCTCAGGCAAAATCTAAAAATATACTGGATTTGACATATCCAGAGCTGTAGGTAGGAGAAGTAAGCAGTATTATCCTTAGTTACAACTTAGAAAACTGAAGACTAAAAAAGCTAAGGCCTGACTTTTCAAATATGAATGCCCAACTTTTACTATAAATTTCTGCTAAAAGAAATTAAAGAAACATCTTTTAAAAAGACAATGATCCTAAAAATTAAGTGACAAATCCTTGTCCTATGAGGAAATATTGCTCATGACACTACTAACTTTTAAAAATCTAGAAATGTATTTAAAATCCAGCCTTGCACTACTTGGGCAAACCCCCCGTTATCTACATGCATAATTCCCATTGGTTTCATTGAGGGTTTTACCTGTATGAGGACTGCAGAACTGGATCCTTGTATAGCGCCAGTCATCCTAGAGGATCCTTGTGCAAACCACGGGCCCATCTTGCACACTTCACACACACAAAACTTCCATTGGCTTCATATAAAACTCTCATTGGCCTCAAAAGGAGTTTTGTCTGTGCAAGAAATTCAGGATCTGACCCAAAAATAATTATTTCCAGTACTTTGCAGGTTGACCATGACAGCCAATTAAGTCCCTGAGTCCATCCCTATTCACATAAGCACATGCTGAACTTTAAGCATAGGCTAAATTGCCATATATTTCAATGGGACTTAAGCATGTGCCTAACTGTTTTGCTGACTAAGGATGTGTTCCTGAGTTGGGGACTGACAGAGTAAAGTAGCTCTACACAACACTTCAGGAAAAGAAGTGATGAAGACACTGTGTCCAACTGAAAGTGCCAAGAGATTTAGCAAAACAGAATGGAATTAACCACATTGGGATTTGACTCAGACATCATAGCTAACCCAGCCTTATATGTTTTGTTATACAGTTGCCATAAATTAAAGAGGCACTATAAAAGTCAATTAATTCATTATCTGATTTATTTTATTTGGTATGTTTGTAAAGTCCAAATAACTTTTATTCCAGGCACGTTTTAATGCTGTTGGGTTAGTTGGTTTGTTTTTCGCTCTAACAGATCAGTGCCAACAGCCCAAATTTATAAGCAACCCTGAAATAACAATTAATATGTGTGTAAAGGTGGGATATATTTACAGGAAAATAAATGTCATTTTTCATCTTTCAAGCGTTTAAACATTTAACATTTTCATTCATGGCCTTGGCACAAAAAGTGGTAATGTGTTAATAAATTTGTGAATGGCAAAACTTGGGAGGTATTGCCAATAAGGAGTAGGATCGGAATATTATACAAAAAGAGATGAATGACCTTGAAAACTGGAGTAATAGAAATGGGTTGAAATTTAATAGTGTAAAGTGCAAGGTCATGAATTTAAGGACTAACAAGAATTTTTGCTATAAGCTAGGGATATATCATTTGGAAGCAACAGAAGAGGAGAAAGACATGGATGTATTGGTTGATAACAGGATGACTATGAGCTGCCAAGGTGAAAAAGGCTAATGATATCTTAGGATGCATCAGGCAAGGTATTTCCGGTAGAGACAGGGAAGTGTTAATGCCATTATACAAGGCACTGGTGAAACCTCATCTGCAATACTGTGTGCAGTCCTGGTTGCCCATGTTTAAGAAAGATTTATTCAAACTGGAACAGGTGCAGAGAAAGGCTATTATGATGATCAAAGAAATGGAAAAACCTACCTTATGAAAAGAGATTCAAGGGGCTTAACTTGTTTAGCCTAACCAAATGAAAGCTGAGGGAGATAACAATTGCTCTCTATAAATAGATCAGAGGGATAAATACCAGGGCGGGGGAAGAATTATTTGTTATGGGCCAATATTGACACAAGAACAAATGGATATAAACTGACCATCAACGAGTTTAGCCTTGAAATTAGTTGAAGGGTCTAACTGATTGCAATATTTGGGGTCAGGAAGGAATTTTTCCTCAGATCAGATTAGCAAAGACCCTGCATGCTGGTTGCTTTCTTCTGTCATATGGGGCATGGGTCACTTGCTGGTTTGAACTAGAGTAAATGGTGGATTCTCTGTAACTTGAAGTCTTTAAATCGTTATTTGAGATCTTCAGTAACTCAGCCAGAGGTTATGGTTCTACTATAGTAGGGGGTGAGTGAGATTCTGTGGCCTGCAATGTGCAGAAGGTCAGACTAGATGATTACAGTGGTACCTTCTGGCTTTAAAATCTATGAGCCTATGAGTAAGCAGCTTTGCTATAAACATGTGACAGAAAACAAGATTTAGAAAATTGTTAAAGAAAGCCACATCATTGATGGTGACCTTTAAACATAGCTGGGGTACATTTTTTGTCTTTTCTTCTTGTGATGCAAGCGTAGGCCTGCAAAGCAGTTGGTTTACTTGTGTGTACAGTATAATTACACCGTATCATGAAGAAATTAAATGGTAGGATGAAATCCTCAAAAGCACTTTAAAAAGATGTTAACAAGAAATAAACAAATCTTAAGAACATACAAAAGGAAATGAGTTTTCAGACTAGAAAATGCGTCAGAAAACTCCTGCGGGTATAGGGATGTTTTAAAAATAATCTCCAAACTAGAGGAGCTTGCTGAACTCAGAATCTGAGGATTCAGAGGGTCAGATTCTGATAACCTTATCTGGAGTAGCTCCTTACTGCAATGTAGCTATTCATGGAGAAAGGTGCTACCCAACACAAGTAATGATATCGGACTCTGGCCCTTAGACTATATATTTTTGAGGCCTCAACTGTGTTGTCCTCTATGTTTGTACAGCACCTAGTACCATGGGGACACTAATCCTGATTGAAGCCTCCAGGCACTACTGCAGTACAACTAATACATAAAATAAGCGTAACAAAGGTATTTAGCTTTCAATTTTTTAATTATACCAGCGAAGAAATTAGATGCAGTGACTAATTTATGTGACAAATTTCAGTAGGTCTTTCACACTCCTGAGCTTTCTTCCATAGCAAATTGGAGAAATTAAGGTTACACTTCATATTAAGGATATCTTTCTAAAGTGTTTCTAAAATGTTCATAAATTATATATGTTTTAATAAATGGTTAATGAATTGTGATAGAGTGTTATGAAGTGTAACTGCAAATAAACATTTACAAGCACCAAAAAACAGCTACTCGGTACAGATACCAACCATTTTTTATTAACTCCGAAACTCCAACTTCATCTGCTGTCCAGAACCCTGTTATACACTAGAACTGGCATTCATTCCTCTTTCCTGCTGCTTCCCATTAAGAATTTGAACTGCCCCATTGGATGTCATGTTATCAGGAAATCTCTTAATGTTGACTCCCTCCACTCTCAAAACACCAAGCTGCTGCTTTCACTTAATGCTCTTGTGTGATTTTATTTCACCTCATTATCTACTTTCTTCCTTATTTGGTCCCATTCATCCTCTCTTTCCTCATAGACTTCAGACCTGGCAGAAGTTCCTGAGGAAGCGGATGGTTCAGGAAGCATGTTTGATATAAACAGGAAACGCAGCAACAGTGGTGAGTTCTGGACCATCTAGTATTTTCAGATGCACAAAAATATTCTTCTAAATGACTGGTGTAATTATTCCACTACCTTGGCCCACACAAGTGGAATCCATGAGGGATGAATTTGGCCCAATGCGGACTTTTCTTATGTCCTCAAGGGAGTTTATTAGTTTATTGAGTTGGGGGAGAGTTTTTGCTAGGGGGTTGGGAACAGGAGTCTGGGAAGGTCTCTTTACCAGTGCTGCATATTTACTTGGCTCCTGATGATCTATGGGGAATGATTTTCCATACCCACTATGACTGGATTTAGGTGACAGTGGACAGGCACTCAGCACATCTGGATTCAGTCCCTGCCTCTGGCACAGACTTCCTGTGTGTTTGTGAGACCTTAGGCTGGTCATTTAATGTCTTTGCACCTCAATTCCCCACCTGTAAAAGGGGGATGATAATACTTCCTCTCCTCCCACCCTTTTGTCTGTCTTGTCTACTTAGACTATAAGCTTATCAGGCAGAGACGGTCTGTTACATGTGTTCCATACTGGGCCCAGCACACTGGGTCTTGATCTCAGTTGCGGCCTTTTGGTGCTACTATAGGACAAATCATAAATAACCCTAATAGTCCAAACCCTTTGTCCTCTTTTGGAATCTGAATGTAATGTTCTTGTACTGTTGTAATTGTTATGCGGTAACTCCGTCACTGACAGCACAGTGATGAAGACTTTTGTGTGTGCAGTGACAGGAGCTTGGAACACTGAGTAGCGAAATTGCAGTGTCCATTGGGCTCCAGTTCAGTCCCGGTGACAGAAGGATTGTATGTAGAAAGAACTTTGGGACACCCAGTAAACCTCTAAGCCAGGAGTGGAGTTGTTGTTGCACCGAGGCTCACCAATACCACCAAGAATTAGCATTTCCAAACTTCAGGCAGGGGGAGACTGGCCGGATCCAAGGAAACACAAGCCACAGGAAATGGACCTCCCTTCTTTGAACCCCAACATCCACCTCCTCTGCAGATCCCCCACTGGTTTTGGCATATGGCTAGTAATTTTTATAGTGGTCAGGTGTCAAATGTAGTTGTCCTTTCCCACCCCCACCCTCCATTTTACCTCCTTACCAGACTCCTCCCTGCTCCTCATTCTGACCCTTTCATTTCACATCTCTGTTTTCAGTCCTTTTCCTCCCTCTCAGCATGTGGCCCACCCATCAGTGGCACCTACCTCCTCCTGATGGGTGGGCTACATGCTGAGGGGGGATTTTCCACCTCACTTGAGCACTTGGAACTATAACTCAACCTGGCCAGTGGTAAAGAATCCATTCTACCTGAGTTTCATTTTTCCCCTGAGGTTTTCAGATTGCTTTTTTTTTTTTCATCACTTACCTCTCTTTTTTTTCTTTTCTTTTTTTTTTTTTTTTTGAGCCTGTAAGAAACTTTTCTATGGGATCTGCATTACTTAGAGGCCTCAAGAAACTTGCTCAAAGAGATCAGTTTAAAGAACTCAGCATGTGCCAAACCTCCAAATAACTTCCTCAGCACATTAATGATTCCTTTGATCGGCATCGACTTTCTTTTTCGATCCATCCTTCAGAGGCCTTGTGTATAAATTATGCAGCAATTGCTCCAAATATTTCCTCTTGGTAGATTTTAATAAACTGCCTGTGTTGTTTGTGCTAATGATGGAAATGCTAAGACCCTTTTCATGCTGTCAGAGTTCCCACGTGGTTTTCCTGCGGCTTCAAGGGCAAACAGATGGATTTCTGGTTTGTGTAGAGATGAACCCCATAGTTGCTATGACCTTTACTTTTACATGTCTCCCAGTAATATTCAGAGAGCATGAGCTAAACAGAGATTAAAAGTTTAATGAACTCATTTAAAAATATTCTTGGAGACTCATTCACCATTGCATCGCTCCAGCTTCACATGGGTTAACTCCAGTGATTCTGAATGGTGTTACTACACCATAAAGATAGAGTAACACAGCAATGAATCAGGCCCCTTGTGTTTTATTTTTCCCAGACTTCCTCAAGGAATGTTTTAGAAAAATGCAGATTTGTGTCTGTTTATGCAATGGGGAAACAGCAAGAGGAACACAGTATGGAAACGTCTAGGAGGCACAGCAAACATGGGCTGGTTTATTCATTTCTATAGATTCATTGTGATAATTTCAAGGGAAAATTAATTCTCAATATCAAACGTGCTTAGTTTACAAATAAAAAGATGGATTTTCTAACTGCCAACTCTGTAAATTCACCTTGGTCTCCACCAGTCAACTAGGCTCATTTCTTTGCATGCATTGTTACCAGTAATAAAAGTTCTGGAGGTCAAATTATTCTGTAAAAGACATCTGTGCAGTCCCACTGTCATCAGTGAGTTTGTGTAGATGTAACTGATTCTGGTATAGGAAACAATCTCCAAAAGGAACACACTTAGTATTCAGTTCTGTCAACGCACCAGGAATAGAAGCCAGTCGATTCTGCGTTGCTAACCAGAGTCAAAAATAGTAGTAAGATTTTATTTTTGTCAATGGAGAAATCAGAAATTACCCTGAATACACAGAGGTAGCCAATCTGATGAACAAGAAGGTTATATTTAGATAGTCTACTTTTGAGGTCAGACATGCACTCTAAAATTTTGTAAAGCCTTTTCACATTATGAATGGTGTAAGTCTAGATAAATATTACCTCACTCATCTTTTCTGTTATTGGACCAACTTCGGTTGGTGCCAGAGACAAGCTTTTGAACTTACACAGAGCTCTTCCCCAGAACTGAAGAGCTCTGTGTGAGCTTGAAAGCTTGTCTCTCTCACCAACAGAAGTTGGCCCAATAACAGATATTAGCTTACTGACCTTGTCTCTCTACGCCACTGGGGAGGTAGAGAGAGATTCATCAGGAGTGCACTGGCTTCTTGGCTTTCATTATTCTGAAAGTATGAAACTAAATCACAGAGAAGGGAGACAATAATACATAGAACAATCACTAATAACTGGCCTGGACTGCTTTTGGAGACATCTGACTTGTATTTCTTACAACAAATGTAAAAACAATTTTTTTTCTAACAACAAATGTAAGCCAATGCTGGGACTAAACTTGTCTAAAAGTGACTTAGGCCCAAAACAGTTGATGGCTTCCATCTACTAAAGTCATGGCTAGGCTTTGTCCAAAAGTAGGGGACACCATTCTCTAAAAATTAGGAAACTGTTTTTAAAGAGTGAAGAAGGAACATAGTCGGTGTAATAAAGCAATTGATGTTTGCAGGGAAGGCACCTGAAGCAATGGGGTATAAATCTGCTAATGAAACAATTACAGTAGATTAAGCTAAATTCTGATACCCTTATTAACCCTGAGTGGGATCTTATTTCTTGAGTAGACCCATTGATTACAATGGCGTTACCCACAAAGTGAGGTGTTACTCAGTGTGAGTAAGGCTGCCAGAATCTCATTGGCCTGGGAGTCAAGAGACCTGGGCTTGATTCACAGCTCCGCCACTGACTTGCTGCATGACCTTGGGCAATTCTCCTGTTTCCCTTCCCACCTTTTATTTTATGTGTTCTGATTATTAATTCTTCAAGCAGGGACTGTCTCGTGCTACTTCTTTGTACAATGCTTAGCACAATGGGGCCCCTGACTTGGTTGGGGCCTATAAGTGCTACTGCAATCCAAATGACTGATTAATAAAAGAAGGACATTACTGAGAGTGGTAGTGAATAATTAGAAAGGGAGGATTAGGAGATAGATAGATAGATAGATAGATAGATTCATAGATTCCAGGGCTGGAAGGGACTTCGAGAGGTCATCGAGTCCAGCCCCCTGCCCTCATGACAGGACCAAATACTGTCTAGACCATCCCTGATAGACATTTATCTAACCTACTCTTGAATATCTCCAGAGATGGAGATTCCACAATCTCCCTGGGCAGTTTATTCCAGTGTTTAACCACCCTGACAGGAACTTTTTCCTAACGTCCAACCTAAACCTCCCTTGCTGCAGTTTAAGCCCATTGCTTCTTGTTCTATCCTCAGAGGCTAAGATGAACACGTTTTCTCCCTCCTCCTTATGACACCCTTTTAGATACCTGAAGACCGCTATCATGTCCCCTCTCAGTCTTCTCTTTTCCAAACTAAACAAACCCAATTCCTTCAGCCTTCCTTCATAGGTCATGTTCTCTAGATCCTTAATCATTCTTGTTGCTCTTCTCTGGGCCCTCTCCAATTTCTCCGCATCTTTCTTGAAATGCGGTGCCCAGAACTGGACACAATACTCCAGTTGAGGCCTAACCAGCGCAGAGTAGAGCGGAAGAATGACTTCTCGTGTCTTGCTCACCACACACCTGTTAATGCAGCCCAGAATCATGTTTGCTTTTTTTGCAACAGCATCACACTGTTGACTCATATTTAGCTTGTGGTCCACTATAACCCCTAGATCCCTTTCTGCCATACTCCTTCTAAACAGTCTCCTCCCATCCTGTATGTGTGAAATACATAGATAGATAGATAGATAGATAGATAGATAGAAGGCCTTGGGAGGTGAATGGCCTTCAGCTGTCCCTAAAATGGCATGTGTTTTTGTTTTATTTCAGTGTTTACCTACTCAGAAAATGGAACAGAAGACTTTGGAGAAGACTCAAAAAGGTTAAATTCCCTGGTATGGGCAAAGATTTAGTGAGAGTATAGTGAAAATGTTAATTGATTTAAGAGGCTTGTTTTTACAGAAGCGCACTTGGGTGAGAATTATAAATTGGCCTGGTGAACACAAACATTAAGACAGGTGAGCCAGAGCAATGTGAATGTGATTACAATGGAGCAGTCTTACAGCTGTGACAGCAGAAAAATGACACTGCACAATCCAGTCTGACATAATTTGAAAAGGATCTTGGTCTTTTTGCGGTTTCTTTTGGCCAAATTGTCCCTTGCCCTTGCGTGAGGGCATATGTGGAGAGAGAGAATGCAAGGAGTGGTCTCCCTCATTGAACACACTGTGCAAATGTTCCCGAGGTGGGAGAGTGCCTAATCCTTTCTTGAGCTCTGGCTTTCATGGTTGTGCACCACCTTACTCAGCACTGTGCATGATCAGCCCAGGCTAGCTCTTTGTAATTTATACCCGTCGTATAAAACCGGTGACTTTAACAGAGGGCTAGATGTTGGCGGGGAACGGGGGTGGAGAGGAGACATGGACAATTACAGTAGGGCCATAGGAGCAATAACAAGGAAATCAGTGGAGGAATCTGCTCAACATTTTACATGTTTATACACAAATGCAAGGAGTATGGGGAATAAACAGAAAGAACTTAAAGTATTAGTCCATAAGCTAAATTATGGCTTAAGGAAGGACAGGCAGGATAAAAAGGAAGGAAGTGTTGCATTATACATCAAGAATATATACACCTGTTCTATAGTCCAGGAGGAGGTAAGAGGCAGACCAGTTGAAAGTGTCTGGCTAAAGATCAAAAGGGTAAAAAACAATAGGGGTGACATCATGGTAGGGTTCCATTATACACCACCAAATCAGGACAAGGAGGTGGATGAAACATTTCAAGAACAAATAACATAAATATCCAAAACAAAAGACCTGGTAGTAATAGGAGGACTTTACCCAGACATCTGTTAGAAAAGTAATATGGCAAAACATAAATTTTCCAATAAGTGCTTGGACTGTATTGGGGACAATTTTTTGTTTTAAAAAGTGGAGAAAGGAACCAGGAGGACAGCCATTTTAGATTTGATTCTGACCAACAGGGAGGAATTGATAGTGAATCTGAAGTGGGCAATTTGGGTGAAAATAACCATGAAATTATAGATTTCACGATTCTAAAGAAAGGAAGGAATGGGAACAGCAGAATAAAGGCAATGGACTTCAAATAAAAAGATGTTAACAAACTCAGAGAACTGTAGATTCTCTTCCCATAGGACCTTATCTAAGGAAAAAAGAAGTTCAGGAGGTCTGACAGATTCTCAAGGAGACAGTATTAAAGGCACAACTGTAAACTATCCTGATGCAAAGGAAAGATAAGAAGAATAGTAAGAGGCCAATATGACTCCATCAGGAGCTCTTTAATGACCTGAAAATCAAAAAAGAATGCTACAAAAAGTGGAAACATGGACAAACTGATAAAGAGGAGTATAAAAGAACAGCACACGGAGGTAGGGACAAAATCAGAGAGACTAGGACACAAAATGAGTTATACCTAGCAAGAAACATAAAAGGGAATGAGAAGAGGTTCTTTAAATACATTAAAGTCAAGAGAAAGACAAAGAAAAGCATAGGTACTGTACTTAGAAGGGAAGGAGCGCTAATAACTGATGATATTAAGAAGGTTGTGGTGTTTAATGCCTATTTTTCTTCGGTCTTCACTAAAAAGGCTAATGGTGACCAGCTACTTAATACAATTAATATGAACATCAAGGGGGAAGGAACACAAGCCAAAATAGAGAAGTACAGGTTAAAGAATATTTAGATTATTCAGGTCAGCAAGATGTGATGGGTACTTAAGGAACTAGCTGAAGCAATCTGAGAACTATTTCCAGTTATAGTCAGTAATTCATGGAGGACAGGTGAATTCCTAAAGCACTGGAGAATGGCAAATATAGTACCTATCTTTAAAAATGGGAACAAAAAGGACCCCAGGAATTATAGACCAGTCAGTCTAACTTCAATACCTGGAAAAATACTGGAACAAATTATTAAATAAGCTATTTATTTATAAGCCAAAACACTTAGGGGATAATAGGGTTGTAAGGAGAAACCAGCATGGATTTGTCAAGAACAAATCATGCCAAACCAACCTAACTTCCTTCTTTGACAGGACGACTGTCCTAATGGATAGAAAGAAAGCAATAGATGTGATATATCTTGATTTTAGTAAGGCTGTTGACACAGTCCCACATGACATTCTCATAAGCAACCTAGGGAAATGCGGTCTAGATGAATTTACAATAAGGTGGGTGCACAACTGGTTAAAAAAACAGTATTCAAATAGGTTTCAGAGAAGTAGCCGTGTTAGTCTGTGTCAGCACAAAGAAAATGAATATTTGTGGCACCTTAGAGACAAACAAATTTATTTCAGCATAAGCTTTCGGGGGAAAAAGCCACAAAAGCTTATGCTGAAATAAATTTGTTAGTCTCTAAGGTGCCACAAATATTCCTTTAGTATTCAAATAGTAGTTATTAATAGTTCACTGCCATACCGGGAGGGTGTATGTAGTGGTTTCATTAATAACTTGGATAATGGAGTGGATAATTTCCTTATAAAATTTGTGGATGATGCCAAGATGGGAGGGGTTGCAAGCACTTTGGGGGGCAAGATTAAAATTCAAAAGGACCTTGACAAAATGTAGAATTGGTCTGAATTCAACAAGATCAAATTCAGTAAAGATAAGTGCAAAGTCCTTCATTTAGGAAGGAAAAATCAAATCCACAACTACAAAATGGGAAATATCTGGCTAAGTGGTAGTACTGGAGTAAAGGATCTGAGGGTTACAGTGGATCACAACTTGAATACGAGTCAACGATGTGCTACAGTTGCAAAACAGGCTAATATTTTCGGGGTGTAAGAACAGGAGTGTTGTATGTAAGACACAGGAGATAATTGTCCTGCTTTACTCAGCCCTGGTGAGGCCAGAGCTGAGTACTGTGTCCAGTTCTGGGCACAACAAAGATGTGGACAAATTGGAGAGAATTCAGAGGAGAGTAACAAAAATCATAAAAGTACAGAAAAACTGACCTATGAGGAAAGGTTAAAAAACTGGGGAGGTTTTGTCTTGAGAAAAGAAAAAGAAAACTGATGGGGGCCCTGATAGTAGTCTTCAAATATGTTAAGGGCTTTTATAAAGAGGACTCTGATCAATTGTTCTCATGTTTATCAAAGGAAATAATAAGCAAAATCTGCAGCATGGGCACTTTAGGAAGCTTTTCCAAATAGGTAACCTATTCTTCCAAGGGGGGTTGTGGAATCCTCATCATTGGAGGTTTTTGAGAACAGGCTGGACAAACACCTGTCAGGAATGGGTCTAGGTTTACCTGGTCCTGCCTCAGCACAGAGGGCTGAGTGACTTCTTGGTGACTTCTTGAGGTCCCTTCTAGTCCTACATGTTTATGATTCTATACGACAGTAATAAACTGCCGGGTACATAGCATGCAGCCCTTAACATACAGTGGAGAGCATAGGTTTTTTTTTTTAACGTTCTCACCCAAAATATGCACAGATAGTAAACTGCACAAAGCACTCTTTATCTGCTTCTGGAGGATGAAAAGCTGAGTCAGTTCTGCCAGAACTTGAACCTGTGGTTCTAGAGGGTTCAATTGCTGCAAACTTCAGAAGTCATATTTGTCCCCTTATACCCTCCTAAGACATAAACGTTTCTTTGATTTAGAGCCAACTGTGCATCTTGTCCCTATGTCTGTAATGGGATGAACCAAAATCCTGGATTGAAAGGCCCCAGATTTTAATAAAATTCAGATCTGGAGCCAAATATTGCATCTCAGACCCTCTCTATCCAGAGCATAGGAATTCTGACAGCCAGAAACTTACAGGTTTTCTTATCTGTTTTTTTTCCCCCTTAAAGGGACCTCTTTGTAAAGACACATTACAAATGCACACCTATGTTGCCTTGTACAAATTTGTACCACAAGAGAATGAAGACTTGGAGATGAGGTAAAGTGCTGACATATTTACTTATTGATTTGACTCAGGAAAACTGAGAATGGTGCAGACTTAAATTAGTGTTGTACTTTTAATTCTAATTTTTGCTATGCATATTTGCATTGTATTATTTATATAAATAATGGTCTCAGAGCTATTTAATTGTGTGTCCTTTCCCTCTTTCCACGTATGAAAATGATATAGAGTTGGGGACAAGTTTTTTGCAAAGAAAACAATAGGTAAAACTTTCAAGTCATTTTGGTGCCAAGTGACTTAGGCACTTTTGAAAATTATGCTCTAAGTCCCATTCAATGACTTTCAATGAGACTTAGGTTCCTAAGTGCTGAAGTCTCTTTTGGGATGGTTGAAATTGTTTTGACAGAAAATTGGATTTTCAACTAAATACATATTTGTGCAGAAAGTGTCTGCTTTCCTTGAAATGTTAGATTTTTTAAAAAAATCAGAAAACTACAAACTTTGTTTCGTTTTGGCCAAAAAAATTTCAATTTTCAGCAACCAAAAAACTGAAAAAATATCAGGTTTTAAATATTGGGGATTTTGACAAAAAAATTTCCACAGGAAAAAGAATCCCATTTTCTAACCAGCTCTAGTGACAATGTTGGAACTTCTACCAGTGTTATTTAACTGATTGCTCCCTCCCCTCCTTCCCGCCGCCCCCACCCCTAGAGATTTTGTCTCAGAAAAGGGGAATGAGGAGGATCTCACGATGGTGAATGGCTGCTAGTGTGTTTTCATGTACAATATATGGAAGATTGGTTTGAATTGCAAAATCTTCTGGTTCAAATATCTTTTCTTTAGCACTTTTTCATGTAGCCCTGCACTAGTGCTGCCTTGTCCAGTCTCACAGGGCCTGTTCCAAAGCCCCACGGAAGTCAAAGGGAATCTTTCCATTGACTACCGTGGGCTTTGATGCAGGCCCACAGTGAGTAGTTTGTTGCAGAGACTTTAATAGGCTCTAGGAGTGCTGTCTGCTTTTGGCACTGTTCACAAAACACATCAGCTCTCTTCATGATTTACCCAAGGTCAAACCAGTTGGATGCTGACTCCAATAAAATATACTTACAAAGTCACTCAAGAAAAGTCTCACTCTTCAGCATCTCTCTGTTTCCCAGTTTGGAACTGTGCCCTCTCCTTGCTCAAAATAGAGCTACCGTCTTGCATGGCTGGCATTTTGCATGATTGCTTTGTTTCAGGTGTGATAACTGGATAGAAAATAGCCACATGCAGGATGATATTTGCTAGGAATCCAGAGCCCTTATGTCTAATGCTCTGCATGTTGGACTCTCATTTTGCATTATTAATTTATTTAGGTTTATGCACTCACTCATTCGATTAAAAAGGAGCACCATCTTAAAATATAATGTAACCATGCTTCCTAACCACGTCTAATAACTCAGCAGCTGAACCACGTACTTAAGATCTTACCATCCCCTGCCAGAGTCCTCGCACACCCTCACAACAAGGTATAAAAATTTGCCTTGCAGTCCATCCTGATGGTTAATAAACTAGGACTGCTATGGATTGACTTGCCTTCTCTGTTGAGATGCCAGCCAAGTTTTCGATTAGTGCCGCTTGTTATGGTGGTAGGTTTTGTGGTGTGGCCAAAAGCCACCACAACCAAGAGCATCAAATAGCCACCAGATAGCAATGCTGTTTGGTCACTACTGACCTGGGCTGGATTCACACTGGTCACTATGGGTTAGATTTTCATTTAAACCAATGAGAGTAAGACACCTCGTGGTTTTGAAAATTCCACTAGGCACCTGTGTGCATCTTTAGATGCCTAAATACCTTTTAAAAGCTGGCCCAAAACACTTTAAAAATGTTGGCAAGCATTATTATCCCCATTTGATAAAGGGAAAACCAGAGACAGAGACATTAAAGACTCAGCCCCTTGACTTTAATGGGAGTTGGTCTGGCTTTTAAGTGACATAGCCAGGAATCAAACCCAGGTCTGATGCGCCGTCACTGGCACGCACTGTCCAGTCAGTTCCTGACATGTTCCAAGAAGACTGGAAGCTTTGTGGTTCTGTGATGTCATCACTCTTGTACAAGATAGGATTAGGGTTCAGCTATTGCCCATTAATTTCAGTGAATTCAAAACCCCCATTGCCCCAAGGAAAGGCTCACACCCAGCAGAACAGAGCTCTTGGAGCTGGTCACATTGGGAAGTGGGCAGAACTTACTTACAACAGCACAGTGTGTCATGTTTGTGTAACAACTTGATGCAGCATCTAAGCGGGTCTTCAGATATCTGCTGAACTAACGCTACAATGTTAGGGATGAGCCCACCAGACTCAAATATGGCAAGTTGGAGTAGGCTAATATTTCTGGTCAAATTATTCTCCCAGCCCGAGGCTGGAACTAGTCAGCTGGCTTATGATACTCAGCAATTACAGCATAACTCTACACATTATAAAGGTAAATATGTCCCATTGGAATCAAAAAGACATTTCTCTGTAGAATTACATCCCTGCTGATTAATTATATTTGTCAGTTAAATAAAACTGTTTTCCTGCTGCCTTCCTTTAGCAGTAACAGCATGACAACCTGGCTGATAAGATTCTGTGTCCCAACGATATTTAATGCCTTCATGTAACACGGTGACCTGTTACAAATAGGTATTTCTAAGCAGTTTCAGACTAAATTGGAAGCAAAGTAAATCACACATGATTTGTCATCTTACTACAAAGAGTTTTCTATAAAAAGGAGTGGAGGCGCTTGTGTATTCCAAACTGGGATGTCAGGTTCTAATTGCTGAGGTACAGTGAACTTTGGTTTAATATATCACCCACCACTTTCACAGCCCTTTACTGCTCCTGTTGAAGTCAGTAGCAGAACTGAATGGGAGTAGGGCCCAGACTCTGTGTGGATCGAACCTTAGGGCCATATTGTGTCTGGCCCTAGAATGGATGAAGTTGGGGGAGGGTTGAAGGAGCCTCTCTCTGCCAAGTGCCTGCATTAGCCAGGCACAATAATAGTCCTTCCACTCTAAGAAGCACAGGAATTCCTCCCTTTTAGCCCTATCACACCAAAGAAGATGGGGGGAAATGGGGGTCATGGCCATGTACCCCCAACTTCCACCTAATGCAACCCTCACCAGTCCATGGCTCACTGGCCAGAACACAGAAAGGAGATCACTGCCCCATTCTATAGAATGATGTCACATGTACTGTCCCTTCCATGCATCAGGTTGCTGGGCCAGAGATTATGCTTGAGACAAAATCCCTCAGGGTGTTCACCCTGCTATTGTACCCTGCCTAACTGCCTCTAACATGAGCCAGTGCAAAAAACACAGGGCCAAATCCTCCACTGGTATTTATCGGCACAGCACCACTGACTTCATTCTGTCCCTACTCAGCTGAAGATAAAAAAATGTTACAGTTTGTGGGAGTATCAGCAGAGCCATTCGGGATCTGACAGCTCTACCTTGACATCAAAATGCACAGGAGAATTCAACGGGACAAATTTTGCACCCAGTTACAATGGTCCAACCACATTGGCATCACTGATCTTGCCACTTGTATAACTGAGAGCAGAGTTTGACTCTCTCTTGCCTGGAAGATGGAGATTTTGCTTCTATGCTCGTATCTGACTTAGGAAGTTCTCATTGCTTCGTGGATCCACATGTAGTGATTAATCAGATATAATGATCAAGTCTGGGTTACCCTTCTAAGAGAATTTCACTATGAATGCTGATGTGCTGTTGCAATTAAGACACATCTTAATCAAAATTCCCGACATCTGTCTTTTCTAATTATAGACCAGGTGATATGATCACTCTGCTGGAGGATTCTAATGAAGACTGGTGGAAGGTACGAGCCAAATACTCTATATCTTTAACAAAATAAATTAATGGTATTTATAATGAGCATGAAGGTCATTGTTCTGTCAATGTGTTTGCTCCATAGGGGAGAATTGAGGACAGAATAGGATTTTTTCCCGCTAATTTTGTTCAGAGAGTACAACAAGACGAAAAGATTTTCAAGTGCGTCAGAACATTTATCGGATGCAAGGAGCAAGGACAGATTACTCTGAAAGAGAACCAAGTAAGTGAAGTACACCATTTACTGTACATTAAGGACACAGTTCTGCTTTCCTTGTGTACCCAGAAATCTGCTTGATTTCATTAGAAGTTTTGGGTGTGCAAAGAAACCACGAACAGACTCTTTCACAGCACATAGTGTTTTTTTCAGTAAATATTATTTGTATTGTGGTAATACCTAGTACCCAGTCAGGATCCTGGCCTCATTGTCTGTAGAGCTGTGCAGGAAACTGTTTTTTTCATCCACTGATAGTTTTCAAGATTTTAAAATTTCTTCATATGCCAACTCAGGCTGAAAAACCAAAATCTCAAAAATTTTAATGAACATATCTGAAAACAAATTCAGGTCAAGCCGATCTAAATGTTTCCTTTCAATAATGTTGATACATTTTGTTTATATTGGCCTATTTAAACCTTTATTTAATATAAACTAACTCAAATTTCAAAACAAAGTCATTTTGAACCAGAAAACGAAACTTTGTTTTGAAATTTTCAAAATAAGATGTTTCAACCATTTATAAACTTTAAAAAAAATAAATCAGGAGATTTGTGAAAACCAACCCTTTCCCGCAAACAGTTTCAGTATTGACAAATCAAAATTTTGTCAGAAAATTCTTACCAGCTGTAACAAACACTGGGAAGACAGACTGTGTCTCAAAGTGTTTATGGTCTAAATCCTCAATCCCACAAAGATTTATGGACACGGTTAATTTTACAGACTGTGAATTGTCCTAGTGACTTCAGATGGGACAACAAACAATGCATAAAGTTAAGCACATATGTAAGTTTGTTGCACAACTGGGGCTTAATTTAAGACAAGACTCGACAAATGTGTTTAACAGACAATCGGAGGGAAGGGAAGGCTGAGGGTAATAGTGATGGGAATGCTGATACATGGGGCAATCTGTGAACAACTAGAGGCTTCCAAATAATTCAGGATGGGATTTTCAAAACTGGCCTGACCTTGCTCCCACCGATGCCAATTCCCAAAGGCTTGATTTCAAAGGGAGCAGAGTTAAGATAAGAGCATCCTTAGATATCTTTTAATTATCATCTTTAAATGCCTTATCATTCCATAACTCCTTGTGCCTCCCTTTCACCCTCATTCCTTCACACTGATTGTTTTTTTAAATTAAAAACACCCCTGTATACTATTTTTTTACTGTATATCAGTTTGGACTCTCACAATCTATTCACTCTGAAGGTCTTTGATCAAATCCTCCTCTTTTATATTGTTTTTAAATATGCACACAAAACGATGGGCATATCTTTCATCTGGGGATACGCCTTTGGTGTGTTCTTATTTCAAATTTGATTTTATAACTACTTTTCCTGAACACTGAATGGATCCAATTGAAGTGGCTTCTATGGGATTGCACTGGTGTAAATGAAAGCAGAATTTGGCCCTTTCTACATTAAAAGAACATCAGCATTGTGACATAAACACAGTACCATAACTAAGGAAACAAACAACTAAGTGAGAAAATATAGCCTAGGTTCGCTGATACAAAGGGACATCAGCTTGCAATCATCTTTCTCAGTGCATCTTGTTAGAGCTAATTATTTTATCCTCTTCATAGGGCTTTTTCTTTCCTTTGGAGATTTGCATCACATCTTGTATCCCTAGGGGCCAAATTCTGTGCTGACTTGCACTCTCTGCAATGCCACTGACCTTAATGCGGTTGAAGGAGGGCGGGGGGTCCTAGGTCAGCGTAGAATTTGGCCCCTAATGTTTCTTTAGTGTAGCATTTACTTGTGACATTTGTTAGCACTTCAGTTTGATGGTGGGTTAGGATATTTCGCCCCTTTGATGTAGAAGAATGTCTAAGTGCGAACATTTTGTGGCACCATCATCCCTGTAAATAAGACATTGGAAGAGCAGTACTCGGATTATATAGTATGACTGCCCTCCTGCAGCAAGTACATTAGGCAGCACTGAAGCTGTTAAAGTGAGATAAGCTGCATGAAGTATTTTACCATCACAGTAAATTAATGCAAATGTCTTCACCGTGAGCCTGATTTTCCACTGCCCTGCACCTTGTGTGGTTATTTTTATCTGTGCAAAAGGATGGAAAAACATGATCCAATCAGGATAGTAGGGGTTTATGCCACTTTGCACTGGTGTGAATGACTAGGTAAGAGGGAAGGGAGTGGGGAATCTAGCCCTGTGAATTTGATGTGTCATCATGAAGGTAGATTGACAGATGATTTGTGCGATTAAATCAGATTATAATGTTAAGCACATGATATCCTGTCAGTTAACATGACTACCGTTGTAAATGCTATGGATCAATTTTCTTGTATCATTTTCCATAAAACTATCATTTCTAAAAGGTCCGATATAAAGTCTGGCACTTGTCTCTAAACATGAAACCATCTATTGTCCTTCTTTCATAATAGGATTGCATGGGAGCTATCATCAGGAGCAGCTCATTGTTTCAATTCAATATATGAGATGAAAAGAGGTGGACTAATTTGTCCTGTCTGTCAACCCCTTCATTCCCTTTTTGTAAGGACGAGCAAACTTGTCCTGCTTAATTCCAAACCCATGCAAACATTGAAGTTCAACTTGAATGCTATGGGGTTTTCTGTCTGCTTAAGTGAAGCTGAGGGGAAGGGAGTGAAGAGGGAGAAAACATGTTCAACGAAAAATAGAGCACAGAGATCAGGCAGAGTGAACAAGTAAATACAGAGAGATCTGGGGAAAAGGTGTAGAGAACAAAATCTAATGAAGGAATAAATAGGGGTCAAATTATGACCAGCCACTTCAGGGAGATGCAGGAGGGGAGGTGCAAGGAACCTCTATGCCACTTTGCACAACTTCCACAAGGGTCATTCTGTTACAATTCCTCCAGGAATCCCTCTTTTCATCCTGGGACTATCCCTGAGGTGGTCTTACCCCCGCATAGGGCTGTACTTAACTGGCACAAGTCTGGATCATTGAATGTTGTTGGTTTTTTAACAAAAATGGCTTTTTGACCATTACAATTTTTCCTCACCAAAAACTGTATGTTTTTTGCTAAGATTTTTCATTAAAAGGTTTACTTTTCAAAAATCAATTTTTTTAATGTTTGTTTGTCTCTCTTTTTCTCCATTCCTCTTTTCTATTTTGCCACTGGAAATAGAAAATGGGAAAGGAAAAAGGGGGAAGACAAATGAAAAACAAGAAAGATTCATGTAGGGAGATTTGTTTAATCAAAAACCCAAAAATTTCAGTGGAAATTTTTGAATGAAATGAAAAATATTCATTCCTTTTGACATATTTTTTGGAAAATACTTAACATTTTTCAGCTCAGGCCACATGTGAGGCCAATATACATGCTATACACAGGTTCACCACTCATGCCAGCCTAGTTTTTGAAGGAAAAGAAGAGATTCTTCAGTCCCAAACATAGAGCTCAGGCTTCTCTTTAGCTAGAAAAACTACATAATTCATTTAACAAATTAATGTAAATTATATTAGCACAGATTCTCCTCTTTTACCTGGATGTAAATTGACTGGGTCAAATTCTGTGCTGGCCCAGAAGTCATATGAAAAGCATTTGTGACATGAAGTCAGTGGGGTTACGCCAGCAGAGACCTGGCTCATTGAGTTTAATGTGAGCATCTCATTTTCTAATACAGTGCTTGTCACCAAGGGCTTTCATACTGCAGGATGCCCCTGTTGATGCTTAAACATAACTCCCTGCCACATTAGCAGGTGCTATGTAGGCACATCAGGAAGAGAATATACAAACCATAAAGTGCTCGGTGCAGAAAATGAGGACATTTTTGTATGCACAATATTATATCAAATCGGCAGCAAAGATTCATAATAATGGACAGGCAAAAATACAGGTCATTTTCAAATACAGGCAAAGAGGTTTTCAGCATCCTAGGCACCCTGGGCATGTCTGCCTGTGTTGTTGCTTTGCATGGTTTCAAACACGTTGAGTTTCAGGTTCATCCAAACCTTTATGGCAAAGCTGATGCTAAGAGTATGTCTCCACAGCCCGCAGAAGCAGGTCTCTGAGCTTAGATCAACAGACTCAGCCTAGCAGGGCTCGTGCTAGCACTCTAAAAATAGCTGTATAGACATAGACATAGCAGCGTGAGCTGGAGTTTGAGCTCTGAAAGCTAGGGAGTGGGGTGGGCTTTCGGGCCTGAGCCCCAGCCCAAACCACAACTTCAAAGTGCTGTCTACATCACTATTTTTTAGAGCCTAGGACAAGCCGCTCTAGCCAGTCTGTCGATTTGGGCTGAGAGGCCTGCTTCTGTGAGCTGTGTAGACAGATGCTAAGGGGGAGAAGGGAAACAGCACATTTTGCTCCTCCCTCTCTTGCATTATGTAAGGGTTCCACTTCACATAAGAGCTCCTGAAAAATTAATTATGAAAGATGAAACTCAGCCTAGGAAAAAAGCATTCTTCAAAGACATCAACATTTTTCATGCTAGGGTTCAGTGACAGGCTCGTGCGGGTTGAAACTGGTTCAGAAGAAAAATTTCTCTATAGAGCTCAATTCTGCGCCTCCTAGAAAAAAAAATTGTATGCAGTGTTGTAGCCCAGGATATTAGAGAGACAAGGTGAGTGAGGTAACATCTCTAATTGGACTAACTTCTGTTGGTGAGAGAAGCTGGTCCAATAAAAGATACTATCTTCTGGAAAAAAAAACGTGAGTTTTGCTGTTGATTTCAGCAGAGTAAGAGCAGGCCCTTATTTTTGAGTTTGATACCAAAGCTAGCCAACTTTTGCAGGTTTTCAGATTTTGAAACAAAACTCTTGCATGACACTAGTTGTGTAAACTTTCCCATTTGAGATTGTGTCCTCACCTGGATGTGAAAATCTTTCTCTAACCTAAAACATCTGACCCAGCATATCAGTTCAATAATACACATTCTGCAGCCTTCCCCTTAGACGTTAGCAGGTCTTAAGTGAACCTCTGCTCAAAAAAAAAAAAGAAATCTGCATATTGAAACATATCTAAATATATATCATTATACAATCTATGTTTTAAAAATAACATTAACAATAACATTTACATTTTGACCATAATGGCCTTTAAATGACTCAAAATAATCTATTGTTTGAACCTCTGTTTATTATTCTCCCTAATTTCCTATTTAAAACAAAGGAAATGAACACTGGGAAAAAAGCCTTGAGCAACCGCTGTAAATTGGAGTAGCTCCATTGAAGTCTACAGAGCTACACCATTTTATATGAGCTGGAGGATCTGGTCCCCTGTGCTTCAAAAAAGTTGAACTACTATAATCCAAAAGGTCCAAGGTGGCAAAGAAATTCATACACAAGGCTAACAGTCAGTCCTTTAATCCGGTCCTTTGCTTCTTGGATAAGCAGATGTCTTCAAAAAGGGGAGTTGTAATTTTCCATAGTGTATAGAGCAGCAAATCATAGAGGAGTAATTAGAGAGACCTGAAAATCTAAGCAGAAGGATAGATGCATTTATCAAAACACGGCGATGTAAATTGTTTCTATTACATAAAGAACCTCCCCCGAAAGAGCCATTGCTACAACTGCAGAACTAGCGGCTGTGCTTATAACTTGACACTGCTACATAGCAATATTGTACTGACATGCTATTAGAGCACACAAGCCCAATAACTAGATGGAATCTCAGGGCCTTGTACTAACACAGCGTTAGACGTCGCTGTCCCTAAGCACACTGAAACTCATGGCGCATGCTCCCAGCCTAGCCCCAAAACACAGAAGCCTACATTTTCCAAACTAACTAGTGATTTTAGGTAGCACAGTTTTTGAGTTCCCACCCTGAAATACTGTAAAGGGGCCTGATTTTCACTGGATAGTTGCTCAGCACTGTCTGAAAACCTGGCCCCTTTATGGTATCTCAGGAACCTAACATTGAGGTCCCCCCCCAAAAAACCACTAATTATGTTTGAAAATTTAGGCCAAACTAACTTCCCTCAGATCGGTGGAGGGCAGATCTTCCTCCAGGCCATTCTTGAAGCTGAAGTTATCAAAGTCTTGGCAACTTGAAATCTGTATCCCTGTTGTATTAAAGGGACTGGCTGACGCAGAGGATTGGGAATGGACTCTGGAGCCTTGCATTAGTCTGTTAGTGATTAAAATCCAGTCGGTTGGTAGTCATTACCATCTGAACGTTCTTTGGTAACCTGTGTGAAACGAGCTGGTGCTATCAGTCCAAATGCTAGGGAGCTAGTGGGCACAAAATACATCACCACAGCTGGCATCCTGGCTGACAGTTTCAATCGAGAAGCAAAAAGAATGAACGGGGCGTTTGAACTACCCTCCTTCAGATCAAACGTTAGTGATTTCAGGCCAGGATTGAAATGAATTGGCAAGACAACGTAGGGATGCTTACACGGCCGCACCAGTTTTACAGATAAATACCGGGGCATCAGCCTCCAGGACTGTCAATCTGATACCTTTCTAAAGTGCTAAATTCCCGCTAGAAACTGTAGTGAGTGTGTATCCAAATTACAATTCGATGGAAACCAAGGCATGGCATGGCCATGAGAAGTGGTGTTTTAAGACATGCAGGGGCCCGGGGAACATTCCGGGAGACAGCAGTGAAAATCAGCAAAAGCTCAGAGTTGCTGTTTGACAAAGGGCATTTTCCACTTGAGCCTTTTTGCTCTGATGGCAAAATGCAAAGTATAGGACTTGTGTAAGTTGGAGACTATTAATAACTGTGCAGTTTAAAAGATCATTTCCTAGTCGTTCATCTTGCCCATCTGTTAAGGGGAAAGTGATGGACAAGAATTCTTCAGGGTCAGAATATGTTGCCAAGTTCAGGGAACAGTCAGGATCCCAGCAATTTTTTTTTTTAAATAGAATGGAAACAAAGAATTGGGAAGTGACTTTCTAATATTAGATCATGTTTTCTGCCTCCAGTTCTCTCTTTGGACCCACCGCTATCTTAGACATAGCCTGAGAAATGGTCACTTACACCATTACTAACCTCATGAACCAGCGGCAGTTTTTCAGTGTCTGTGTTTTTAATGTATTGGGGAGGTGCTTCCCAGCTGCTCACTTGCTTTGGCAGTATGGCAGCCTCCCATGCATGAATGTGTCAGCATGAGTAGGTGCCATTTTAAGCAGATTCCAATTTGACACAGCAAGCTGTAAGTGTCCAACAGCAGTAGTCTCTCCCTCCCTCCCCTCCTCCCCCCCGCCCAGCCACAATATTGTTTTGCATTTATCAGCTGCACTAGTTCCACGTAGCAGCTGAGACACTGTGAAGGATCCCAATCTAATGTGACAGCTGTTAGCAATAAGGGGCTTCAGTCTCCATTGATTTAGATGCCCTTTACAGTGCTTTAACAGAGTTACTCCTGATTTACCCCTGAACAAGATAAGAATCGGGTCCAAGGATTACAGCTTGCAGCCAATGCTTGAAGCTGGCCAAGCTCTGGTCGATGCAGGACCCCCCGAGAGGTGAAGGAAGGAAAAAACAGCTTAAAGCCACCTTTGCATTCTCCCAATCCCTGAGGTTGCTAGGGGCTGATCTGGCCTGCTGCACAACTTGTAGCACCTGATCTAAGTTCTGGCAGCTGCTACGGCCTCCTAAGACCTGATGTCTGGCAAGGGACTGCCGGGGCACAGTGTGCTATGGCTGTTCCCATTTCTGCCCCAGTACATCCTATTCACTGTAAAGGGCAGCACAGTGCCAGCCGAAGGCTCCCACAGGCAAGGACTAGAGTATTACAAGCTTGCAAGAGAAATGTATTTGGACAGGTAGTTCCCTTCCAGCGATCAGGAAGGAATACTTTTACCCAATGCACTATCGGTCAGAAGTATTCTGTCTTTGCTTTTTTGCCTTCCTCTGAAGCATCAGGGACTGACCACAGCTGAAGACAGGCCACTTAGGGTGACCAAATGTCCCGATTTTATAGGGACAGTCCCGATTTTTGGGTCTTTTTCTTATATAGGGTCCTATTACCCTCCACCCCCTGTCCCGATTTTTCACATTTGCCATCTGGTCACCCTAAGGCCACTGGACAGGGTGGGCTGGTGTTCTGAGGGTCTTTTTTTAGAGGCCTGGTTAGTGTATCTTGTTCACGGGCAGAGGGTCCAACTGATCACCAGATCTGGGGTTGGAAAGAAATTCCACCCCCCACCCCCAAGTAAGATTTTCAGGGACCTTGGATTTTTCTCACCTTTCTCTGTGGCATGGAGTGTGGATCACCTGCAAGGATCATTTGGGTCTATCCTACCCAATCATTTATCTGCCCCTGCAGGGGGCTTGGATTGCTGGTGACATCTCAGTCAGGCACAAAACATTTTAGTCTGAGAACTAAAATGCTTTAGTCTAATCCCAGTTACTGGGGTCAACACAGGGGTAACTGGATGAAATTTAGTGGCCTGTTATATACAGGACGCCAGAGTAGGTGGTCTAATCATAGAATCTCAGGGTTGGAAGGGACCTCAGGGGGTCATCTAGTCCAACCCCCTGCTCAAAGCAGGACCAAACCCAACTAAGGTAATGCTCCGTTTACCTCTGTGAAACTATATCCTCCCACCTAATTAGAAGCTAAATCTGCCACAGTTGCATAGAGGGTGTTACCATTGACAGCAGTGGGAGCTCTGAAGGGAATCAGCAGCAAGATCAAAAACCTTTGGAAAGCCCAGCCTGCCATTGTTCAGTTATTGCAGAGGGGGGATGAAACAAGACTTTTGTGACTATGTGAATAAGTGATTTTCTTTGACCCATGAAGAATTATGCCCATTAGAAGTTAAGCATCTAAATATCTTGGAGGATCTGAGCCCATACCTATGTAGAATACCTACCAGAATTGGGCCTTAATCTAAGATGAGGCATTTAGGTACTACTGTAATAAATATAAATCATCATCCAGCTGAAAATTATGCAATTAGATACATTTTAAGGCCACGTGTTAGTTGCAGGTCCTCTGAGTAACTAAATATTGCACATACTGGCAGCATATTCTCCCCTGTCCAGAGACAACACCATGAAGTGACTGTTCAGCTGGCATGGCGTCAAGGATGCAAGAGTCCATGAGAGATACCATTCAGTGCCCCACATCACTGCTGTGGATGCATCTGTTTTATGCCCAACTTTAGAATGCGGTTTGATTTCAATAGCTTGTTCGCTGGAAGTGTTCGGATCCTTAGCGCCACATTGTTCACCGTTGGCTTACATGTTTTAAAGTGATTTGGGGTGCTTTCTTCGTTTGTTGCTTGCCCAGTTGATAAACTTTACAGGGCCTGATTTTCAGAAGACAGCTGCTCAGTAATGTGTAAAAGGCAGGCCTCTTTACGGTGTCTCAAGCTGGGCCCTCTAAAACTACACTACCTAAAATCACTAGTCACTTCAGAGAATATATTATTTAACCTTAGTATTGTAGTAGAGTCCAGATGCTTCCCTCGTGATTGGCTCCCACTGTCATAGACACTATACAATCACACACACAGTGATAGTTCCTGCTTCAAAACCCTTGATCGAAGACACTTCCCACTGATGTCAAAGAAAACTGCAGGTGTATATTGGCACTTCAAAAGGAAACTCTTGATCACTTTATATATGGAGGTGGAGTTTCTTACATTTGGAGTTGAAATATAAAGGGGACAGCTCCCTGACACAGTAAGTACTTGCTCGTAGAATAAAGTGACTGTTTATCTGAATATTTCTCCCCCTCTTTAACTTCAGATCTGCGTGACTTCTGAAAAGGAACACAATGGCTTTATCAAAGTTTACTGTGGGAAGAAGAAAGGCTTTGTCCCCCTAGACGTCTTAGAAATCATCTGATTTCAGCACTGCACTTGCTGCAGTAGGAAAGCTTTGCTGGCAATGCCTGTCTGCCTCATCTCACACTGTGTCAACCCCGCTGGGCCGTCTTGCAGATGATCAGGGACTCGTGAGACGACCACAGCCACACAAAAAAGACACTTAGACTGTTACAGCAACAAGAAATAAAAAGATAAGAGGGTTGATTAAAAGAATATATATCAGGAAACCTCCAAGGGGAAATGGGGCCAAGGAAAATAAAAGGAATAAGGTTAGAAATGGCTGGACTAGCTCATTTCCAGTGCAAGATGGCTATTAATTATCCTGATGGAGACAGACAGACAGCTGTTCTAAAGGACTAACCTTATACCTGCTCATCTGTCTTAAAAAAAAAAACTGTTGGAGTGTGCTTTTGTTTGAAGTGTGATTTCAGGGGGGGAGGTTCAAACTGTCCTTGTAGAACAGTCTGATCTTGTAGTAATGTGTGACTATGATTCTAGAGTTTTGTCCACAGTATTAGCCAATCAGCATAGCGTTTAATCCCGATGTCAAGTCTCATAACAAAGCAGTTTGGAGGCACTGTGTAAACGTCTGTCTGAGAAGTTAATGCACCATTGTCTGAACGCCAACGGCTTTCTCTTTCTCTGTGCTCAGACTGTACAAAAGAGCGGCCAACTTCTACGTCCTTTGCTTTCTTTGTATACAAACAAATCTCTTGGCACATGTTGGATGTAACAGCTGCTCTGGTAGCTGACAAACTTAGAGTCCCTCCTGTTCAGAAGGCCAGGCTAGAAGTATTCCTCTGTGATCCCTGCTCCTTTTATCTGATGGCAGAGGAAGTGTCAGAAATACAGAGCTGAGTGAGAGCCCCATGCTTGAAAAGTTTTCTATTTTTCCGTGAGTATTAAGTTTGAAGAGATTTTATATATGAGCCTGTTTATAAGTAGTAGATGGTCAACCAAGCCCCTTCTAGAGTGAAAACACTAGTAAAGAATTGAAGTAATTAATAATGAAGCCAGGAATCCTCCCATTCCAGGACCAGTGAAAGAGAGAAATAAACGAAGGTATCATTTAATTGTATTAACATGAAGTCTCTTGCTTCATTCACTAGATGGGAGCTTTTAGGAATCAGACTAAGCTAAATTCTGCCTTCACACACACATGCAAACCTTACTGATGCCAGTGAGATTGCAAGAGGTGTCTGTCAGGGCAATGTTTGGCCTATTGTTTGCGTCATGTAGGCCCCAGTCTTGTAATCTGTTCTGTGCATATGAACCCCTGCAATGGTCTCTATGCAGGCATAAGAGTCTGCCGGTGCAGATCAGATTGCAGCATCAGGGCCTTGGTCTATTGGTCTCATCATATTTCCCACTTGAGTTCTTGCCTTTGTTGTCCAGCCTGTGACAGAACCCTACTCTATATTACTACCAGGGGTGCTGAAACAATTTTTATAGTGGGGGTACTCAGAGCCATTAAACCAAACTGTAAACCCTGTATATAATGGAATCCACTTCAAGCCAGGGGGTGCGGCAGCACCCCTAATTCCACCTAGCACCCATGATTATTACTAGAGGTAGACCCAAATCAAAATCCTAAATCCACATATTCCCATACAAAGGAGAAGTTTCAGATCTGCATCTGAACTTCGCATGTGGCCACACTCTCTAAAATGGGCTGAATCACACAATCCTGCAATCAAACACTGCAGAATTGTGAATCTGTATCCATAAGCCCTGGTCCTGCAGCTAGATTGGCCAATATGAACTGTCCATGCAGAGCCTTCCTAAGGACAACGGGGTTCCAGTCAGCCTCAGAGGTCCACCCAGTGTGCAAGATCAGAGCCATACATTGTAGTTCTCGTCTGGCTCTCATTATTGTGGTAGTGTCAGCTGCTGAACCTTTTTTCTTCATAGCTAATGTAATCTACACAAATCACGTCATTTCATTTCAGATATTGTTCAGTGGGGATATAGAAATGGCCTTTTTCAGTGTAAACAATGAACTACTTTAACTCAGCTTATTTTCCAAGGTAATCAGAAAACTCCTGCGGGGGAGTAAAGATGCTGATATGGCTTAGAGACCAAGAGGAAAAGCATCAGAAATGTTATTAATCCATCCTGCTTTATAACATTATTCTATTTAATAGTCACCAATTTTTTAAAAATCTCAAATGCCTGTTTACAACTAAAATTATTGCTTACTTTGGTCCAGCCTGTTATGCATAAAACTAGGGAAATCTGTTTTAATATATACATATATGCTCTTGTTTACATGATTGCATCATACTGTGATTCTCTCCTGTCACTCTCCTCTGGTTATTTCAGTTTCTCCCTAAAACATGCATCGTACTATTCAAAGAATAATATGAACATTCACTACAATTCACAATGGCCTTTAATCAATGTCAGTTTGATTTCTTTTGATACCAAGCAATAAATAATAAAGTGACTGAAAAGCCCCTAAGTGGATTACATCATGGTGAAGCAAGCATTGCTTTCTAAGTAAAAGCTTTCATGGTTGTGTATTTTGTCCCAGATTCAGAAAGTTGCTTATGCATGTGCCTAGCTTTAAGCAGAAGAGTAACCGATGGATCATATGGTTGAAACCAGGCACTTGCTTAAACGCTTTACTCATCAATTTTGGATGTTTTACTTTGATTTCAGATTGGCGTTCCATAGTTTTTTCTACCATGTGCAGTTCATCATAGATATTTGCATTAATAAACAGATAAAGTCCAGTCCATCACTGCGGCTGGCCTATCTGGCACTTGCTCAGATAAATTGTATTTTAGGAGATAAGGGTTGTTCATATCTAATTTTATATTTTGCTTAATAAAGAACATGCAGCGGCTGGCTGGAAGGAGAATGGAGAACACGTGTTCCAATCTCTTCATTGCATTGGGTATTTTATCATTACAGAGATGTTATCAGAGCACTTACTGCAGGCATCAGCAACAGGAGCTGTTGAATACTTTCATTTAAACCCTATAGGGCTTGCTCCTGCCCCCACTGGAGTTTCTCCTTTGAAACATTTCTTAAACAGTTCTTCTGTAAAATAGTTGTATATACAGAATACAGGCTGGGGCGGTGTAGAACAAAGTTTTTGTTTTATCAGTGCGGATTTGGGATAAGCTACATCCATCACTGATGGCCAGTCATGAGTAATGCAGCATCTCAGATATAGACCACTATCACCTTTATATCACACCCATTCTTCTATGCCTCAATTACCTCCTATGGAACCGCATTCTACAATGCACAATTAGATTGCGAAACTCATCGCCACATGCTGTAACTAAGGCCAAGACCATAGCACAAATTAAAGAAAGAATAGACATGTGAATGGATAACAAGATACCCAGAGTTATACTAGTACCTATTTTTAAGAGTTTTGAAAGGGATATAAAACCTCATGTTGCAGGGCTAAAACCAATCTCTAGTTATTAGGGGGCTAAGAGAATAATTCACTCGGGACCAGCTTATACTACTCCTCAGAATTGCATGGAAAGCTGTACCCACAAAAAACCATTTACTGTGCAAAAGAAGACGTTTTATTAGTCCCACAAAACCCAGGAACAATGCTGCAAATTTCTTGAGAACTATCTATAGCACCTTATATGTTAACTATTTATTTACATAGACAACTCTGTGTTATAGAGCACTCCCATTTCATCAATCTTCATATAAAGGAAATGGCACCATTTCACTTAACCATATAAATCCTGGCTTCACTAACGTCAGTGGCAAAACTCCCATTGAGTTCAATGGGGCTTGGATTTCACCAATAGTCATTGAAAAGTTACTGTTCTCTCACATTGCTGTAAACCCATCACCCTACATCTGACTACAGCAGGATTTCTTGCAACACTTTCTGAAGCAGCTGGTCCTGGCTACCGTCAGAGACAGAATACCAGACTGGCTGGACCACAGGTCTGATACACTGTGGTTGTCCATATGCTTATTCACATATGCAAGATAGAAAGATATACTAGTTACATATTTTCCATACGTTTGTCTCATGCTTAAACAAGTGTTTTTGCACATCAGTGAACGTGGGGAAAATATTAAAAATGCACAAAAAGTCAGTTTTCTGGCTATCTGAAATAGATGGTGGTAAGAAAGATCTTACCATGTATATTATTCTATAGTTCACTAGCTTATTTATAATCATAAACCAACCAAACCAGTTCATTTTATACATTTCGTATGTAGTTACAAATCATCATCAAGATGTGTGCAATACGTTTTGTAAAGCACATAGTGCCTGGCTCCTAAATGTTTTCCAGTGGGACTATATGTCAACAAAGTCCTCACGTTTAGTTTTTTCCATGGCAAAAATAAGATAATCTAAGTTAAGAGGTACACAAGTGTTATTTTTAAAGCCATTCTTTATATAGAAATCAGTAGTGTGCTTGGGGAACAAGCATTTGGCAGACTCTGCTCACAGGAGGCCCAGAGCTGGAACAGCAGGGTTGCTGCAAGTCGGCATGTAACTACGTGTCTTATGCTATTAGTCCTTTGTAGTCACAAGCCATCAAATGGATGGCAAGCGCATAGCCCCTTAATCGTCCAGCCTTATTGACTGTTTTTCTTAATGTTTTTGGCACCTAGATACTCTGGTAAACTAGCAAGCTAAATAGCTAGAGGGGGCTATCTGCATTAGACAAAGTGTGTACCATATAAATGCACATCTACGCTGCAAACGTACACTATTGTAGGCGTATGCATAACCAAACATTCTCCATTTCCAAAATGCATGCCCCTAGCTCATCACAATTACATTATTTTATCATATACAAAATACTGTACCACAACCCTAGAACCACACTATGTAAAACTCACCTCTTGAACTGAGCTTTCTCACTATAACAAGACATTGAAACTATATCTCCTCACTTGGGGCTAGATGGATTTTTTTTTAAAGTGTCCAATGCACAGCTGCTACGGTAATGACACAATTTGAAAAAATCTACATAAATGAGACAGAAACATCCCATTGGTCCAGCTAATTAAGTATCCTACCAGGCCACTGATACCTGATGATCAAAGGGAAGTGGCACATAAATAAACAAAGGTTATTTTAGCATTGAAACAAGCTGCAATGAGCTCCAACAATGAACGGTCATAACAAACAATCAGGATAGCCTGCCTAAATATATATCTCAGTTGCCAACGTGAAATTAATCAAGGCCCCCCAATCCTCCGACACAGATGATGAAGTGACAACCCCTTGCTAGATATAGCGTCCGCTCTTTGGCACCCACGCTCCCCCTACTATGCCCAGCACAGCAGTAATTTCCCAGCCACCTACCCCTTCGCTATGTTGGCATGCCGGCGCCACCCTAGTGCTGAGCTATATGCCATACAGGCAGTGCCTATTGCTGGGTGGCTCCGCCAAATCCTGTCTGCTCGCCCCACCGGCAGGGAACGCATGACAGTTCTGCTGCTGGGGTCGGCTGCACCCATTGGTCTAGTGCTAGACACCCCTTGACGCTTACAAACAGCCATAAGGTATATCATTTTATATCAGGGTGGGCAAGGCTAGGGTGACACTATAGGGACATAAATATTACACATGGTACCTATCTTATAAACAGCCAGCCAAATTAATATAGTGCTAACTGGACTAGCCACTTAGACCTCATTCCTGTCAGGTGCTGTGTACCAGCTGCAGCTGGCAGAATCAGGCCTCTACCATTTAAGATTGCTCACAAATGGGAAAGGAGGGCCTTGGGGTTTAGTCACTGGGCTAGGGCCCAGGAGATCTGGGTGCAATTTCCAGCGCTGTCAGACTCTCTGTGTGACCTTGGGCCACTCAGTTAGGACCTTATTTTGAAAGGTATTTAGGCACCTAAAGACACAGATAGGTGCCTAATGGAATTTTCCAAAGCACCTTGGCACCCATCTACCATTGTTTCCAATGGGGGTCGAAGAAGCTGTCTCCAGCATTAGGCACCTAAATACTTCTACAAATCTTGCCCTTAATCTCTGTGACCCTCTTCTAAATGGGAATAAAAACTATCCCCTTTTTTCTCCCCGTTGGCCTGTCTATTTAGCTTTTAAGCTCTTTAGAGCAGGACTGCCCCTTATAAAGAGTATCTACAGTGTTGGGGTATCTTGGTATTTCAGTATAGGATCAGAACACCACCCTCTATGCCTCCGGGCTTTGAGACACAGCGCTGCAGGCTCTCTGCCTCAGTTTCTCCTACTATGTGTTTCCACCCACTCCGGTGATTTATGGAGCTCAGCCCTCCAGTCAGATCACCATAAAAATTCATTCCCTAGCAGAGACTGGAGTCTCAGTCCAAAACACACACTATAAAAGACTCTTTGCCCCAGATCGGCTTCATTCTCAGCCCCTCTGGGATTATTTGTCCATCTGCCCTCTGGGTTGAGTTCTCCAGCCCCATTCTGTCTTGTCAGGGGCGCCGACTCCGTGGGTGCTCCGGTGCTGGAGCACCCATGGAGAAAAATTGGTGGGTGCTCCGCACCCACCGGCAACTCCCCGGCCACCCCGGACCCGCGGCAAACTTACCGGGCACCGGGAGATGTTGCGGGGCCCCGCCCCCGACGCTGGGCAATGTCGCCCGGCGTCGGGGGCGGGGCCTGGCGTCGGGCGGGGCCCCGCCCCCGACGCCGGGTGACAGCACCCACGGGCGGGGCCGGAAGTCAGCCCCTGTGTGTCTTGTCATACCCTCTTCCATGACATACCCTCTTCCATGGCCTGGTTTACAACCATCAGCAGGTCCTAGGTCCATCCAAGTAGTCCCCTGTCAGGTCCTACCTTCCCCCTGCAGGGAGGCTCGATCAGGCACCAGACCTACTCATCTCTGGATTCCTGCCCAGTTTCTCTTTCCACATGAGGGCCATTACTGTACATCTCTTCCTAGCCAGCCTCCTTTTCAGCCCTTTCTGGACTAACACCCACCACAGGGGTCCATACAGAGTTTGCAAAGCCCATCATACTGCAGTACAAAAGAGGACACTGCGCTCCCACAGCTACTCCTTACTTCAACGAAGAGCTGGACAGCCAAAGTGAACGGCCCTTCATTCGGGTTCGGGGGGGGGGAGGGATAGCTCAGTGGTTTGAGCATTGGCCTGCTAAACCCAGGGTTGTGAGTTCAATCCTTGAGGGGGCTATTTGGGGATCTGGGGCAAAAATTGGGGATTGGTCCTGCTTTGAGCAGGGGGTTGAACTAGATGACCTCCTAAGGTCCCTTCCAACCCTGATATTCTATGATTCTGTGATTCTAAGTCATTCGGCCCAGGAGGAAAAGGGGTGGGGTTTCCAGGCACACAGCGGGAAGAGGAGAATTCTGCTCAAATCTCTGAGGAACCCAGAGGAGAGCTTCTGCTACCACATCAGCTTGTGAGCATGCCTGGCCTGTTCTATGAGCCAGTGCCAGGGCAGGGTAAGGCCAGGCTCCTCTCCCCAACTCATGGAGGTGATGGGAAACCACAAGGGCACACAGAAGAGCAGTCCCTGCACTCCGTTCAAGTACAGAGACTGCAACCGGGACAGGCAGTTGTGCAGGCCATGAAAGACAGGGAAGAGCTTTGCACACTCCAGGCCCCCAATGCCTCATGCAACTGTGTCAGAGACGGTCAAAAATCTGCCCTGTAATGAGCACCTGTGCCACTACAGCAAGTTCCACGGCTTCACCGAAAAGGCTGACCGAGAATGCATGCCATTAAAAAACAAAGCAACCTTTGCTACCCTCTGGTATGTGACTTTTCTGCAGGATTTCCTGGGTTCAGGATAGGAAATAATCCAACAAAACCATGGCAAAGTCAAACACTAACTTGTGGCATGGGCTGCTTTTTAACTACTATGCACCTACTACTGTTCAGAAATAAACCCACATTTACTGCTCCTGCTCCCACTCAGAGCCAACTACAAAGCAAAGCCATGCTGTACGGCACTGATTTTTTGTCTCAGCTCTCAGTGGGCTGGGCCGTATAATCCTAACCCACATTGGAGAGTATTTACTCACATGATTAGCCCCACTGACATCAGGAAGGGCTGCACACTCTAGCCCACTGGGTTTATTCTTCCTTGAAAAGCTGCCTGCCCCACCACTCCTACTGTATAACACCACCAGCACACGCCACAGATGAATGTAACGCATCAGCTGTCAGACCAGATGCCAGAGCAGATGCCCGGGTCTTGGCAAGCCAATTCTGCAGTTACTGAACCATTCAAATTCATTCACTAGCAGGCAATGTTGTACAATGCTTGCAAATTGGAGATCAACAAATCCATGTCTTGAACTTACATAACTGTTGAAGATGGCACCCTTTCCCCCTGCTTTTCATTTTTTATGCAGTTGACCAAGCAGTTCTCAGCAGCTAAATGTGTCTAAGTAACTGTTTCAACACATTTTCTTTGAACTAGCTCTTATTCCGTGCCAGAGCTCTACTCAGTATAACTGAGGGTGGCAGAGAGAAAGAGCTCCCCGATCACACGCCCCAATCCCTAGGTCTGTTGTCGGCTGGTTTGGCTTCCAGGGTAACTTAGAGCAGCCTCAGGGCCCACAGAGCCATTATGCCGGACAGGCATTACTCCACTGCTGTGTCCTCTGGCCACGTGTGCTCAAGCATGCTGCTTATGCCACCATAGCCAGAAGAGACTGTCTAGATCCAGCTACACCTGCTGGATACTCACGCAAACTGGGGGACTCCTCAACGGCCCTTTTGAAGCAGTAATATGGCCACATTACTCAAACTGCAAAGTGCAAAGAGGTCATAGTAAGGGCGATAGGTTGTGCTTTCAGAGCACATCGTGCGCAGGCAAAATCTTGACTTTGCCCGTCAAACACTGACGTCTGATTGGTCCAAAGACACGGCCCATTCAAAGGGAATCTTTCCAAGACATTATATTTGTCCATCGTAGGCTTTTCTGTAGCACCCATCAATCTTCATCATGCTGGTTCTGGTGGAATTGCTTCGTTGAAGAAGTGGGCCTTGCAGTCTGGAAGCAGCCATCCTCTGGACTGGTCTGATCTCTTCTGGAAGCTGGTTCCACAGCTGAACCCTTTGAGAAGAATCTATCTTCGACTCTCACGCGTGTCATTCAGGGCTTTGTAAGCTTTCTGAGAGGAACTTCGGCTGGCTAGGCAAGTTGTGGCTGGAGAGGTGGTAATTGATGTAGCTAGGTCCTGACCCACTGACAGCTAAGACGATCAGGACCAAAGCTGACTAACAATGACACCGAACTGAGAGTCTGTGGCGGGAGCATAGCAGAGAGGTGAGGAGCATGACAAGGCAGAAAGCTGCATTCGGCACAAGCTGGAGATTCAGCAGTGCACCCACAGTCAGGCCCAGAATCCCACAACCACAGTAATCAAGTACAGAGGTGATGAATGCACAGATCATTGGGCCAAATTCTCATTTACACTCGGACCCCTTTACACTTCATTATAAAGGGGCCGTATAATGGGTGTCATAGTACACTTGCTTTCAAGTCCATTTGCAGTGCATGGCTGGTGTAAAAGAGGCTCTTTGTGTAAATGTGAATGAGGCTAACTATGTCCAGAACCTGATCTGGGGTATAAGGTTCCCAAGCAAGATGCAGATGGGAGGGGAGACTCCCAGTTAGTTCTTCAAAGATTTTTTCCTTCCGCCCAGTGTTACGTTGTTTGTGCACTGTCCTGATCAGCCCCAGGCAGAATTCCATCACAGGAGTGCCTGACAGAGTGGCTAGAGTAACACCTGATGTGGGGTGGTAGCTTCTGGGACACATAATGGAGAAGGAGCCACCATCCAAATGACTACAGTGCAGACACAACTAAGATATGCACCTTCCCCTCCTGGGGGGAGTGGGGAAAGGCAAAGCAGTCAGAGTACTGAGACGCAGAGTGAATTATACAATTATGGTTTGAGAGCTAGAGTAAGGTGAGGCAGACAGTGCTTCCTCCATGGTTCACTGCTTTATTAAAGACACGCTACTGACCATCATACACAATACCTCCAGCCATGCTAGACACAGACAGATAGAGAAAGAACCAGGTATGTATGTAATCAAGATACCATAGACAGTACTGCAAGATTGTACAGTCGTACAAAAACCGCGAGATCCTTACTCAAGCAGTTTGCTTCCTTATAACATGTAGCCAAGACGACAGTATGCTCACTTGCACATACATACCACAGCAATAAATGTATTGATTAGATGCAAATACACAAACCCGGAATTTCTCTAGTGGACTATTTGGCAATCTCATACGCTGTCAAATGGGTATTGAAATGAAAAGAAAACATGCGGCTTTGGTTTACTGACCCACACGTCTGTTAACTTTGCATTACAGGTCTTGAACTCAGCTAAGAAAATACAAGAGCTATAAATAGTGCACACTGCTGTATGTGTGCAATACTCATAAGCCAGGACACTGTAGCAAATTTCATAACTAACTGGTGAATATTCAAGGAAGGGACCCAACTTTACCTAGATCAGGAAAAGAATGAGGGCTCCCTGCAGGTCTACAGAATGAGTTGAATTAATAGACCCTGGGCTTGCGGGTTGTAATGAGAAGGAAGGCACGGTTGACATTTACCTGATCAAACAAACAGTGATGAATGGATGTGGCTCCAATTGTGGTAGAAAATGTATGAGGCAACCTGGGACACATAAAAGGCAAAGTGATGTGTCAAATCGCAGTCAAGTGTGAGCAATAAAGTCTGGCAGATCATTACTCAAGCAAGGAAGACAAGAGGAGCGTGGAATCCTGATTTTGTCCCAAGGAGGAGGAAGAGGAGGAGGGGGAAGAACATGTGAATCAATCACATCGCATATGAATAAAGCAGAATGTCATAATCAGTGTATATTACTGCAGTGTAGAACCAGATTCATACAAGCCATTGAGTGCTGGGAGTGGATGAATGAGGGTAATAACATTCATTAATGTATGTAAAGGCTAAATTCATTTAAATTGTAAAGTGCTTTGAGAATCTCAGATGTAAGGCATCATAGAAGCACAAAGTATTACTATCAGCACTGACATGTTGCAATGATTAGCAGCCTATAAAATACCATATCTTAGATTAAATCCACAGCCGCACATCTATAGGCAAATGCTCAAACTATTGCAGTGATGCAACTCTGTGATTGGATCAGATTAAAGTCAGGGAAAATACCAGACTTTAAAGAAAAGAAGAGGATGTTCAGCACTGCCAGCAGTCACTACAGGAATCTAGTCTTGCCACCAGCCCACTTGACAACAGAAAAAGACTCTTTTGATGCTATTCATTCATTTACATATTTATGTAATTAACACTGGGCACCAACGTAGCTGGTGTTCCTTGAAGAACAGTGAAAAATCCATTGCTCTTCTCTTTCTTCCTGAAATGATTGAGGTGTAAGGAAAGTTAGAAGGAAAATCTGTGCTGGGTTGCTTCATTTCTCTTTTGTCTGTCCTGCTGGCTGAAGGAACAGAAAGTCATTAATCACCTCTCAAAACAGCAGATTGAAATTGCCTTGGGGTTAGCAAGGATTAAAAAGGATCATCAAAGCATGGCGATTAATTGAAAGGGGTAAAACAGTGTCAGGATCCTCATTCAACGCTAAGTAGCAGGTGACAAGTAACAGATCTTGGCTAATATTAAGAAAAATTGAGGGGAAAATTGCAGTTGACTAGAAGAAAAGTAACAAATGAGTTACAAGATAAAATGAAAGAACAGATGAGGAGAAGAGGAGGGTTTATATCAATAATCCCATCTTCTCTATTGTCTTAAAACATTTACTCAGAAACCTCCGGCCATGTATTCCTTCCTCATCACATTATTTATATTAATATTAAGCAAACAGATGTTAATAAACAATAAACAAGCACCTATCATCCTCAAGGTTTCTTGAGAAGAATGCTGGCGACAGCTAACAGACTTGTCAGTCATGACTCTTTGCAGGTATGTGAAGAGGCGTCTCTGCCCCAGCTAGACTTTGGAAAAGCCTACATACTTTTTGAGGCTGTTTATTTGCAGCCTCCAACTCTGCCAGGCTCAATGATGCATTAGCTGTCACTAAACTCTGTTGCTTTTATGCACCCTGTCTCATCTCCTCTCACTGAACTAAAATATGCCAGTTTGTTTAATCTTTCCTTATATGGCAGTTTCCTTTCCCACCTCCTTATATGGAAACCTAGTCTTCCCATCATGCTCTTAAGCATTGTCATTCATTCTGCCTGTACCTTTACTATGTTGATTCCATCCTTTTGGAGAACAGGTAACCAAAATGCAATGCAGAATCTGAGGTGAGGGTGTACCATTGGTGTATATATTACATGATAAAGAATAACATGGGCAAAGCTATCCCATTCTTTAACGGGTTTTTAAAGCACTGTGCATGTGCACTTAATATTGGTCTGGTGGTTAAGGGATCAGGCTGGGAGTTAGGTGTTCTGGGACACTATTCTTCAGCCACAGAGTATAAGGAACTCACTGGGAATTCCTCTTAGCCTGCATTTGGGAGAATTAGTCTGGAAAGTTCCATTCCTGGCCCTGCTATAGACTCTCTCATCTTGGGCAAGCAATTTTCTTTCTGTTTCAGATTTTGCATCTGTAAAATGGATCTAGCAATTCTAGAACTGGCTGGGAAATAATTTTTTTACACACATGAAAAATTTCAACAAAAATGGCTTTTTCATAGAAATTTTTCTTTCAATGTTGTGTTTATAATGAAAATATGAAAAAAATTGTTCGTGGCCTTAACACTGAAAATATTCACCTTTCAAGTTTTCAGTTAAACCCTGAACATTTTTAACAACAATGCAAGCCTTCCATGAAGTTTTCTATTTCACGGAAAAGCTATTTTCCAACTTTTTTTTAAAAATGGTCCCTGGGAAGTTTTCAACCAGCTCTAAACAGTGTTTTCCCAATACACCTAAAGCTAAATATAAATTATATTACACAAAAATCTTTGTTGGGAAGTGGTGAAACTGCACAAATAATGTACATGACACAAACCTACCAAAGTGAGGAAATGGAAAATTAAGCCACCTAACACCTCCACTCCCATCCATCCGCCAGTCCTTAGCATTAACCACAACTGCCATACGCCACATGCCATATGCCACATACCATAGTCTTAAATTCCCTCCCATTCAATAAGCCTTTCTCCACACACACTTTAAACAAACGACTCCCTCCCAATACTTTGTCGACTTCTTTGGGCTTTGGATCAGGCCCTAAGCACTCAGTATTATTACAAAAGGAGCAGCAGACACCACTATACATTGCATAACAGCATCTGTTCCCACCATCCCCTTTCAGTCAGGCAGAAATTTCTGAAACTGTCCCCAAACAAATGAAAAAGCCAAGTCACTCAGGCAGGAGGAGAAAAAGAAAACTGTAAAAGACAAATAAAAGGAACTGGGAAACCTTCCTTTGGAATAGCTCTCCAGTGATGGAACATTGAGATTTGGCTCTAAAATAGCTCTAATTCAGAGCCCTCTGAGTTTTGATTTGGTCAAAATATGATCCTTGCACAGTATATTTTATATGGGCTGTCTTTATTTTTTGCTAAGCTCAAAAACTTCATAGCGAAGGAAGTGCATATGCATGCACAAAAGTTACCAATGATGCATACAGGACACAGCAAAGGCTCCACAGGACCTCTGTAGAGTAGGAATAAGGTAGTATTGTTTTCTTTCTAAATGAGCAGTTTACCCACAGACCCTTTGCAGGCACTCTCTCCCGCGCTGTATTTCTGGATTAGAACCCCAGCCTCTTCGCCTATTGTGTCTTTTGTTCCTTGCAAAAATCATGTGATTAACTCACACAGTTAGGATACAAATAACCATATTTACTAAATATATACAAACATGAAAGGCCTACCTATTGCTATGGCTGTTTTCTGGCAGTGTCTAACACACAGAATGCAGTGAGCATCAGAAAAGGGCTCACACACTATTTAAAGGGATACCACTCTCTAGCTATACACTACTAGGCCAGGGTTAGGGAGTGTGCACTTCGGGCTAGACTGTGCCTTGTCTTACTTGGCAGAGGCCTCTATACGCCATTGTTGAGTCAACTGGACCCAGGTCTAGTGCAAAGCCAAGCTTCTGCTCTCTTGATACTCCCCACACTGTGAGAGTGGGTAGAATCTTGGCTCCATCCCCCATCCCCCGGGGGGCTGTTCAGAGCAGCTGAGCGAAGAGGGTGGGGGAACTCAGTAATTAATTGTGGCACCTTAGAGACTAACAAATTCATTTCCACATAAGCTTTCGTCTCTATGGTGCCACAAGTAATCCTGTTCTTTTTGCTGACACAGACTAACACGGCTGCTACTCTGAAACCAGTAATTAATTGCTGGTACAGCATAGCAGTACATCATTAACACCTGGAAGCAAAGGGGGAAAAGGAGCAGAATTGTGCCTCAGAAAGCTGTGTCCTCAAGTCACAGTGCCTCCCAGGGCCAGGGCAGGGGGCATCCGCGGCGAGCCGCCCCTTGCTTCCCGGCTCCCCGCTCAGCGGCTGAGCGGGGAGCCGGGAAGCAGCCACCCGCCGCCCTCCAAATCTTGGCGCCCTAGGCAACCGCCTAGGGTCGCCTAGTGCAAGCGCCGGCCCTGCCCAGAGCTATTCTTATATATTTGTTGACTTTGGGCTGGGGGGGAAAGAATCTATAGGGACTAAATCTGCTGCTTCTCCATGCACAGAACTTCCATTCCTTCAATTGGCATTCAGCACAATGAGCATCTGCAGAACTGGGCCTATTAGAAGCTGCAATTTGCAATACATTTTCAGATCAGCAGGTCTGACTTTAGCCATGAGACTTGCAGATAAATTAACTCTCCCTCTCTGCCCCCAACAAAGCACTTTTACACAGTCTAAAGAGTACTCTTTCAAAGCTAGAGAGATAAAACACCATTCGCCTCCCAGACCCGACAAGTGATCCCCGCACAATGCGTGGGACGCTTTCAGATATGCCTTTTCTTTTTTCAATTTCTGTTAAATAAAGGCCATTTTTAATTCATCTTTTTGCATTCTAATCAAAGTTCAATATTTGGCGCAATAATTTTTTTGCCTAATTATACTGCTTAGCCGTTATCTGGAGCATACAAACTGGGTTGAGGTGAAGCATCAGTCATGAGGGAATTGGAGGAGTTCACAATAAACTCACACTCATATTTGCAATGCAAAATTAAATAACACCATTTCCACATGATTTGGTTCCGTCCAAGCCCTAAAGCACCCACACCATCCAAAGTTGCTTAGCAATTAGTGATTAGTTCAGACGCTGGCTGTCATTTAGTAGACATTAAACTAATTACGATCCTGCTGGCCTCAAAGAAAAATTATTCTGTTGTCATTCAAAATACTCAATCTGTTTTAGCGACATACGTTCAAAGTACATCTCTGAAGATGGCTTCCACATTAAGGTAAGGAACGCTCTGCTGCAACAGGGCAGAATCAGCTTTCAGAAAATGATGTCTTCGTCAGATATGCCAGCCTATAATATTGCATTCATATGTGATATTATTGTGCAGCGTATGGGATATGACTCATGATACACCACACACATTATTAGCTAAAGAAATTTGAACTTCAGAAAACTAAGGTTAAAGGGAAAGACGTCACCGTTTTCAGAAATATGGTAGACAGCGAGATCTCTCCAGATTTAGTTAGTGCAGTAGGTTCCCTAGCCCATTTTGTATCTGGGTTGTCAAGAAGCGAAGCATTTGGGCTCGCTACCACAATTCACAGATCTGTAGGCATCCAGTGGTGAGTCACCCATGTGATTCAAACCATTTGGCACATTGCACTTGTTTTTTAAAACTCTCACAAACTGGTATGATAAGAACGAAAGAGGCAATATCTGCCAACCAGTACTTCAGCTAGTGCCACTTCCATATGAAGCTACTAAGGATGATCGTGAAACTAAAATATCAGCAATACACAAAATGTCACCCAGCCCTACAGCATCTGTAACGCATCAGCAGTTGGACAATGAGCAACTTGCTGTAGCTTGCTCCTGGAATCTGGAAAGACTGAACGGATGCTGGAGAGGAGGGAGAAGTACTTTGAAGAACTTGCCACATCTGTAACATAATTTCAGTGACGACATCTGCCCTCAGATCACTAAGACAGTTTGCAGCTCTGGTGTCCACCTGGACTCCTTATTATTTCCTCATATACAGAGATAGCCATGGACTGTAAGTGTCTTTTTCCATCTATGACCTGTAAGAAGCAGCCACTCTTGTCAGAGTCGAATCTAGACACAGGATTCACATGTAAAGGGGCTGTTGGCCCCTTACTGAAAGTTGGGGGGGTTGGCCCTTTCCCAATACCAGGAGAAAGGGGACGGGGCGAAGGGGAGTCAGGATCCAGGGACTGACAGGTCCCAGGGCCAACAAGGAGAGGTCAGTGCTTCAAGTCAGGCAGATTGACAGGGCAGACAGGCCAACAGGGGAGTCAAGCACCCAGGGCTGGTCCTCCACATGAGTTGGGGCTACCAGAGCACAGAGTGCAGCAGCCCAAGCAGCATTCCAGAGCCAAGGAGCCAGAGCAGCGACTAGAGCCAGAGAAGCGATGGGGAGATAGTGGTGGGGGGAAGTCTCCCATTCTCACAGCAGGGTCATGTGTGCTGGTCTAGAGAGAGAGGAAAAGACGGACTCCTTTCCCAAGGACTGCAGAGAGGGCATTAAGTGCCAGCCCCAGAGGGGGACGTCACCAATCGAGAGAGCCAGAGAAGGACACGGCCTGAGAGGAGGACCAGAACCGAAGGTGGAGAATGGATTCTGTCACATAGAGCCCAGATCTATCCTGGGGCAGTGTCACACCGGCAGCCTCACAGCAGCACATCCAGGTCCAGGAAGAAGACTCCAGATTGTAAATTTGTTGTAACTGTAAACGTTTATTGCACTGTGGAGACTGCTGCATTGAACCTCACCCAAACTATTTCCTCCCACTGTTTACACTGTGAAGTGTTCTTTGATCCGCAAAGAAACGGGTTTTGGTGTAAATAAACTGTATATGTGTTTAAGTAAATTGCAGTGATCACAGATTAAAAGGGAACGAGTGAGTTAGGCATATCCTGCAGTAAGGGCACCCTCATCCCTGCCCAGCACTCCCCACGGAAGGATTGTAGTAAACACCCCGGAACCCATGGGCTCAGTCCTCCCTGTGTGATGAGAGTCCTGTTCACGTAAGGCTGGGAGGGAAAGTCAAGGCAGGCAGGTACCAGGGTGAAGTGAATCAGGGTGGGGACTCAGATCCTTTTATCACTTGGTTCAGCCAGGTTACTGTGTACATATAGAAATTCTCCTACTATGGTGGGACAAATCCCCCTGCTCACACACATTCATGACCGTCAGCCTTGCTTACTGAAATTCTCTGTCCTTACATATGAAATCACTGGTCCTACAAAAGCTACAGTTGGTTCATGACTCAGCAGCCTGTCTGCCCTGTTCATACAGACCACTGAGAACACATCAGTAGAGTGCTCCATTCTCTTCACTAGTTCTCTGTCGAATACCGGGTTAAATTCAAGACTTCATGCCTAATTTTCAAAGCCCATCATTGGACTTACCTAAATTTCCCGAGGGACTGCCACACCTTCCAGGATAGTGACATCCAATGAAGACCTCAGTCCTGTTCCTGTCTCTGCCACCGACTCACTTTGAGTCATTCACTTAAACCATGCCTCAGTTGTCTCATCTCTCATATGGGAACAATGATGCCACCTTTGTAAAGCGCTATATAAAATATGAAGTGTTGCATAAGAGCTGTATTTCCATTCTTTTTGACTTAAGTTTTTTAAACTTATTTTAGTTACTGACCAATTCTGATGTTCAAACATGACCTATAGCCTTAACTTTGAATTTCACTTCTTTCAAGTGTTAAATGTTGCTTACAGTTAATAGATCTCTATTTATAAATTTAGCTCTGCTTTAAGTGTGTGTGTTAATTCTGTTATTTTATACACATGCCTACATATACCTGCACATATATCAGTGTATGTATATGAATAATTTATTTTTTTTCCAAATAGATTGTCTTTCAATAGTATACAGAAAAAGTTAATATTAAAAAGTAGTGGATGGTCTGAATTTAAATTCATAGAAGAAAAGAGCTTGATAATGGACTTTCAGAACACAGAAATCGTACAGATATCCTTTCAGAAGAACAAGGTTTGCTAATCTGGTTTTACTTCTCTTTTTATCAAGTACAGCATTACTCTTTTTACACCAAAATAGCCATCAGTGAACAAACAAGCCTTCCGAGACACACACACACACACACACACACACAATAATGCAACCAAAAAATTGATTAAAATATACTGCTTTCCGTTCATGTGTTTTCTTAGCTATGCGGGAGACATGCAGAGAAGCACTTCTGTTCTGCCATGGCAGAACCTTTTGTTTCCCCAAAGTCAAATCTAAGTTATTGAATTGCATCTCAAAAAAGACCTGAAGAATTTGTGTGCCTATGAAAGGCACTTTTATATTGGCCCACCTCCGCCTCCTCCCACTCGGTACATATCTTTCATTAAAGCAGAACCACAGCAAAGCTGAGTATAAAGGCCACTGCTTTATTTATACAGACTTAAACTGAACCCAGGCATTGATTACCAACATCACCAATGAAACAGATGGGAACATAACAATACTGGCAGTAGGTTATTATTTGCCCAGGATATACTGCAAAATCTCAACTAAATAGATATACACAAAGGAATTAAACAAATATGATTCCACATTTTATGAATTATTTCCCCAATTCTGCAATTAGCTGCACATGGACAGAGTCCCAATGAAATCAGTGGAGCTCTGTGTGGGCAGAGGGGTCCTCCTACGCAGAGCTTACTGCAGGATCAAGGCCTTGCTATATAGGCCCTGATCCAGCTCTGATTAAAATCAATTGAAAGATTCCCATTGTGAGTAGAATCAGGCCTACAATACATGGAGTCAACAAAGCAGAGTCCAAAAAAAGAATTAAGGAAAGGGCAAAGCAACATGAATTAGGAAGAAAGAAAGGATGAGGTGGAAGAGAGATTGAACTGAATGGAAGAGAATCTGACAACATCTGGAGACTTTTAGGAGAAATTTCTGGACAAAAACCATTTAAAATTAGGGGAAATTTTAAAATGTTAGTGCCTATAACTGAATAATGCAAAAGAAAGAGTGTGATATCATAGGGACACTGACATTTCTACTAGCACCTTTCTTGATTTCAATCTATAGCAGCAGTAAGATTTGGCCCATGACCTTCCCATCTGCTTCTGGCCCATACCTTTTCACAGGGAAATGACCAAATAATCACAACCATTTCCAAGCCTACTCCAGTAGATACTTTACTGATACGATGAGGATGGAGATATTGTAGTAAAGTAGTCATCCAGGGCTTAACTGGGTGACTTGGAGTATTATGGGTTGGAGCTATGCGCCACCTCTGCCTAACTCAATGTTTAGTTAGTGGGGTATTCCCCCACTCTGTTTGTTTTGTAGTTGAAAAAACACCATGTTCCCAGCCTGCTGTACAGTAAGAGGAGTGTGTTCTTGTGAACGGAACAGTCCCTTTACAAATGATGCATGGCCTGGGAGTGGTGGAAGGGAGCTAAATCTGAGAAGTGGAGGGCAGATGAGATGAATAATGATGGGCATGAAGGGCCTAATCCAAAGATCATTGATGTCAATGGGCTCTGGAGCAGGTCTTAACTGCTTGTTTCCTTGCTTTTTACAATTTGTGTTGGTGAACGCTGAATTCTAGGAGCGTTACGTCGAAGTCAACAAAGATATTTAGGAGTTTTAAACACTCACACACACACACACATATACAGATATACACATTTTCTTTCTTCAGAAAGTTATTCAAAGTCCTTCCCCATCTCAATTACTCAAATAAAAGATCCAAAATGACAAAGGCTACAGGGCATCCTTCTGAGTATCCTTCGGATATGAAAGTTAAACCCTTACTGCAAATCATTGCTATTAACTTGAAAAACAAAAATCATTGAAAATCTTTGGGAAACCTCTCATTACAAGTACCTATGTACTAACGTTACTGAGCATACATACAAACAAAAGGGGAAAATTGTGCTATCCAGGAACAAGGGGCGGAAATGTTTCCTAGCTACAGAAGTGGCATTTTTATTTTTATTTTTGAAAAACATTGCCGGAGTGTTTGCAGTGTTAGTTACAGTTTTCAATTGTCTAAACAAAGTTAAACCTAACCTTGAAACCCATTATTAGTCAGCCAGAGTATGGAGGCCAGATTCTGATCTCACAATGATGTAAATCATGAGTCACTCCTCTAAAATCAGTGCCTCTGACACATCGGGCAGTCCAGTTCCCACACTGATTATGGTTCACTCGCTAGTTGTGCTACTTCTTCCCATATGATGCAGCACATTCAATATCCTGTGCCACTGGCTGCTGCCAGTTCTTCTTTGGCCTTCCTTGCTTTCTCTTTCCTCCCTCGGGTACCCAATTTAATGTTTGCTTAGCATGTCTCCCATCTTCCATACAGGGTACATGTCCCAACCACCTGCGCCTTCTTTCTTTTATGATATGTTCTAACAGGTGCTGTTCTGTCAGCTCCCTCCCTCTTGCGTTTATTATTTCGTCTCTGTGTAGTATATCTTCTTAAGCCATGTGTGATGGGCCGCCTCCAGTCTTTTTTTGTTAGCCACGGTTAATGGCCAAGTGGAATTACAGTAGCGCAACAAGCCTGCAAAAGCAGAATCAGCCCCCGGGAATCAAATCGGTGTCAATGTGCTGGGCAGAAAAGGAACGCTCGTAGGAAAACATAATCCCGTGGAAATTCTGGATCAAAAATGAGATGGGGGATGACTGTGCATCAGCCTAGGCAAAGGGATGCTCAGAGGCACACTTAGAGATTTTGCACACCAGCAACGGTGTACGAAATCAGAACGAAAGGTGTGGATGCCAGGGGGTAACAAATCCTGCCACTGTCTGTGACCCTGAGCAACCTCAGTTTGCACCTTTGCCCAAAAGAGAAGAACGGGTGTGATGTGGGAGAAAACAGCTGTGAACATGGGCAAACTTCCTGACATCGAATCCTGGGGCTAAACTCTGATCCACAGCCACCATTTTCATAAAAAAACAAAACATTATGTATGCATGCTGGCAGGGGTAGCTGTTAATATGGACCTGAGGTAACACGTGCCAAGCAGGGTGGGGAGTAAAAATGACACTAATCGTCATATGTGTCTCTCCCACTCCCATTCTTTGCCGACTTCAGGATTAGGCCCTGGGTGGATATGACAGATAGGGAGAATGGCACAATATCGTCAATTTATTTCCCTCATAATTTTCTCTCATTGAAAATGAAGGAACATTTTTAAAAATAGTGCCTATAACTGTATAATTCAAAAGAAAGTGTATACGGGGCCACCAACACTTCGATGACTTTGATTCATTTCCCTCATAATTTTCTCTTCCTTCTGGGGAACCGCAGTGCTAACCACCTAGCCCAGATGTGGGGGCTGAGCTATATACTACTAAGGCAGCTACTGACATGTCTCAAGTGAGTGCATCGTAGAAGGCACCTTTGTTGTCTGCTGGAAATGATCCATAACTTTCCAGATCAGTGTCTAATGAATGGTGTGCCCACTTCTCTAGGTAACTATATTATCTTTTACAGTTATCCTGCACATTGCTTTTCTCTAGCACCCCACTTGACTTCATTGTTGATGTAATGGAAAAAACCTGTTCCGTTGTTTACAAAAGCATTCTTTTGTTTAGAGGTTACCGTTTCTTATCATCAGATATGGCTCTGAATAATTATGCCAGATTAATACCAAAGTAAGTCAACTAATAGGGCACAGACTCCAAACAAATAATAGGATGGAAGATCAAAGGATGGGCAGGGGCAGGCTGTTTGCCTTTGCAAGGGCTGGAGAATTATAGAACTGGCCAGGCTTCAAAACCATAAGAACATGCTAGTTTTCTGGCACACAGCAGTTTTACATGGGTGAGCTCTGTTGACTCTAGAGCAGTGGTTCCCAAACTTTAACAACCCGTGAACCCCTTTCAATAAAATGTCAAGTCTCGCGAACCCCCTCCTAAAAATGAATATTTCCATGGATTTTCTCCTTTACCTGAGTATAAATTATAAAAGCAGTGATCTTGGAAATATAAAATTTGTTTTTGACATGCTTATTACACACTATTATTAATTATGATTTATCATTACAGTATTTTTATTACATTATGAAAATGGCAACACTCGTAGCCTGTACCACTTTGAATAAGCCTGTTATAAGACAAGGAGTATCAGATGTGAAACAGCATGAAGATATTTAAGAAGCCAACTCAGAGTTCCTCCGACACAAGCATTCGGGTCTTGAGCAGTCCAGGCAAACAACACCCATTACAACAAAGCTTAAACTTGTTCTTCATAATAATTTTTAAAACAATACGAGCTGCCTATTTAATTTTAAAAACAGCAAAAAATATCCACCTCCCTTTCCATTTCTTATAAGGAGTCTTGACGTTTAAATTTCATCAGTGTGATAGATATGCTTGCTTTGGTCTGCTTAGCTCTTGGAAGTTCAGGGGCTCCAGGCTGCTGGCCCCGTACTTCCCGGGGTCCCTAGGGACAGCTCTGTCCGCCATTAGGGAATTTTTCCCCAAGAACCCCCTGTAACATTTCGTGAACGCCCAGGAGTTCATGAACCCCAGTTTGGGAACCACTGCTCTAGAGGTATTAGTCCTGATCTACTACACTGGCACATGCAAGAGGGAATCAGGCCCTGCATATTTTATAGTTTTTTATTTAAAAGGCTGTACTTTGAATGTCCCTGGTTCATTGTAACCTCCATATATTCTTGCCATCATGAGCTTTTCTTGTCAAAGATATTGAAAAGAAAGCTCTTTACTTTAAGCCCCATCTTATTGCACAGTGCCTCTGAAAAGTGACTATGAAAATTACAGCCGGGGCTTCCATAATTATTGCTTCTCCGAGATTCCAGATCAGATTTCAATTAAAAAATGTAGCATGGCTAATTTCCCACTGTCTTGCAGTATACGTTTTCATTTACATCTGTGCTAATGGGTTATAAATCATTGTCCTTCTGATGTGGTGGCATTTTACACCCTCTTATAACTGATGTAAAGCATGACACACGGGGAAGAAGCCCTGGAGAACCAGCCCCACTTCTCCTACCATCATCACTGCGCAGTCAACCTAGATTTTGAAAGTTAAATTGCATCTTTTCTAGTTCATGCATTATCATCAGTAGTAAAGATTCTATCAACCAGATTATGCTCTCGGTAACCCTGATGTAAATCAGGCGTAGCCAGTGGAGTCTCTGTGGCAACAAACAGAACCTCTGAAAACCAAAAATGTGGCTTGAGTTTGTGCTCACACAACTATACATGCTCAAATCATTTGTGTGCAGTGTCACTTGTGCATGCAAAAACTTGAGGGCAAATTGGTTTTGCACAGGTATGGTCTATTATTTATATGCACAAAAATAACATATACAAATGATTTGCATGCAGGAAAATGGTGGCAAGATGTTGAAAATATGGCCTTAAATATAAAGAACATTTTTATGACCTTGTTTATGTTGATGGTTAAATTTTCAGTTTTAGAAAACATTTGTGCTCCCCATCGACTCCTAAAATGCACTTGAATTTTCCACATACTCATAGGACAACAGAGCAAGATCTCCTCATCCCTCCAGCACTGTGAATTCTCAGTGCCCCATTTCCCATTCTCACTGACCTACCACAAGTAAACACTGCCTTTTGTTCCCCTAAGTCTCATATTCAAACACCTGTCATTGTGATCCACAGCACAGCCCTAAAGAAATGGAAGCTGAACGCAGCCCTTTTTCATTGTGATAAGCAATTGCAGCCCTGAATGTTTAAGTGTCTTGGCAGCCTCAAATAGTAATAATAATCAGAGCTACAGCCTGTTGAAATTCATACACTAAACCATTCAAGGGGTAAGGTCATGTGAAATACAAGACATTCCTTGATTTGAAGACTTAATTTTCATCTATCAGCAGTAAACAGAATGCAAGTATATAGTATGCATCCGTTCTGAAAAAAAAGTGTATTAGCAACATGACATCTGTATAGTATGGTACGTACTCATGCTAGCAATCCAGGCATGACAGAAATCTATCATTTCAGATTCAGCTATTGAAAAGGAAGGAGATCTCCCCCCTTTTCTAATTTTCAAATATTTCCAAATAGAACGGTCAATTAGTAGAAGTCTTTTGTTGCTTTGTCACTAATCTAATCCACCTCATGGAAAACACGAGTCAGGCCTTTTTGTAGCCTTTTCTTTAGGCTCCTTTACGCAACAGAAAGAGAAAGGGATACAAAGGGAAATGAAAAATTAATGCAGCTAAAATGAGATCTCAAATTACCAAAATATCCGCAACATTCAAAGCCGGCAACTCAGCTTGAAAAAATCCATTGTCTGAGTCCATGGATCCTTTCAGAGAACCAAACTCAGTCTCTTATTATTTAATACAACAATATTGTCTTCTACTGTTTAGTGGCAGGATTCATACTGTGAAGCGCATTTTCAGTTGTTTAAAATTATAATGGAGGCATAAATATTTGTTCTAGACTCAATCTTGACATACAAGATCTCAGGGAAGAAACACTCTAGGGTTGGGGATTTTTAGGCACTTTTGCACAAACATTTAATAGTTGGAATTGATCATTTTAAGTTATTCAACTATAATCAAGCTATAAAGCAGATTAAGTGCTTGCACCCTTGAAAATTTTTGAAGTGAATGGGATTACAGAGTAAATCAGTGCAGAATTGGTTTGTGTATATACTGTGACAAAGTTCCTCCTCTACCTTGGTGAGTCCTGCGCTTATTGGAGGATTTTGCTTGCCTCAAAGATCTTCCCCTCTGGTAGAACCCACAGTCCAGGTTAACTCCTCCTGTGTCTGATCAGGAGTTGGGAGTTTTGGGGGGGAACCCGGGCCCGCCCCCTACTCCGGGTTCCAGCCCAGGGCCCTGTGGACTGCAGCTGTTTAGAGTGCCTCCTGGAACAACTGCTACAACTCCCTGGGCTACTTCCCATGGACTCCACCCAACACCTTCTTTATCCTCACCACAGGATCTTCCAGCAGTACGCCCTCTTACTCTCAGCTCCTAGTGCCTCTTGCTCCCAGCTCCTCACACGCAACCTCGTTCCACAGCTCCTGACATCCCCCCACCCACACTGACTAACTGGGAGGCTTTTAACTAGTTCCAGCCAGCCTTTGATTGGCTTCAGGTGTCCCAATCAATCTAGCCATCTCCACTGCTTTTTCTAGAAGGATCTTAATTGGCCCCAGGTGTCTTGATTAACCTGGAGCAACTGCCATTTGGTTAACAAGGTATCAGGGATTTGTTTAGCCTGGGGCTAACATACTGGTTCCTCACCACTTTCCTATAGCCATCTGGCCTTGCCCCGTCACAATACACACAAGAAGCGAGAAGAGAATTTGGCCTATCTACTGCACACAGATATATATATAGGCCAAAGTCTCTTCGCAGTTATGCCAGTACAGATCCAGTGAAATCAATGGGGGTATACTGGTGAAACTGAGAAAAAAATGGTTTTATAGAAAATGTATTTGCTACATATTTTTTGTATACAATTCTAAATAGAATTATATGCAATATAATTGACTTCAATTGAGTTTCACAGGCATAACTGCATTTATAGTACACATACATACATCGCACACATTTATTGATTTAAAATACATTCTCAACCTGTGTCATTCAAAAATAGTTTTGATTAAAAAGCAATCTTTGGCATAGGATGAATCCATCATAGAGTGTAACTGCTGCTAATAACGGTCATTAACTATCACTCCTATCTGTAATTCTCATAGACTCAGTAACAATTCCTCACCTGGTCTCTTTTGGTTTCCACTGGTCATTTTTGAGTCCCCATTTTCCCCTACCACAAGATAAAAGTAACTCCCCTTTGCTTTGACAGGAATTACTCATAACCTGATGCAGGAGAATAACCTGGCTTCCATTGATCTTTCTTAGTTTCCGTTGGCTTCCAGTTAAGGCCCAATGGCCCCTGGAACATGCAGACCAATAGACCCATGCGATGTTCTAAATCTAGTAACCAACAGGAATCAAAGGAAAAAATTGACCTGGAATTTCCACACAGCCAGAGAAGCCAAGATCTGAATGCGATGAAGACAGAACTCACCCACTAAAATTCATCTTTCCAGGTCAGTATGGTATATCAGGAGGGCAAGTTTATACTGTCACTGCCCATACTGAACCCATCGAATGGATAAATTAAGAATTTCAATCTGCAGGGTTGTCAGGCTCATATTTTTCACCAGCAGCAGATTTCTTTAAATGGTGTTTAAAATAATCATACCTAAAATGGAAAATGTCCCCACTGCTACTTTTCACAAGGATTTGCACCTTTATTGGATAAATAACAGGTCAAAATAACCCTTACTGAAATTAGTGGAATTACACCAGGTATGAGTTTGGTCCAGCGCAACTTGAAATATTTGAGAACCGTCTTTTTTTGAAAAACTGAAGAAGCTGTTCTTCGGGGCCTGCCTCAGCAGCCCATCGCTGTTAGCTTCCAAAAGAATGTGGCCCAAGAAAGGGACTGCAGAACTGGGCTCCATACCAAAAAGACTCTATGTCATTAAAGGCGATGCTGGCAACTTGTCAGGGCCCTGAGGTCAGTACCATATTTGCATATGTATTTACAGATTTTTAAACATCAAAAGTAAAGGCACAATATCATACGAGGTGCTTGTAGTTGTACCATACCTTCCATGTCAAAATAATCTATATTGCTTGTAGGCACAGGATAGCTGAAGAGCTTGGAGAGGAGGGCTGCAGGATATATTTTAGGGCCACCCGACTTCATGAGACCCCTGACTAATTGTTTTCAATAGTATCAATTGGATGACTATCCAGCATTCTCTCTTCACTATCTTCTCCAAATTCACCTTGCTTACTAATACTGAACGTTGTCATAACTTAGGTTCACTACCCTGTATATTAAGGCCCAATCCTGAAACACTTACAAGAGAAATCCTCTCTCACATGAGTACCCCCTAACGGCTTCAATGGGACTGTTTGTGTGTGCATTATTAGCATAATTTATGGTTGCTTTACAGGCTCAGGAGCTTGCTTAGCAATATATTCTGCATATTTATTAAAAAATGAATGTGTGTGTATATAGAACAGCCCTCACTACTTCACTGCCTTGGAATAAATATTAAGAGAAAGAATATCACTACATTTCTAGAAGTTAATACAACCACAAGAATGGGTTTATAAAGAAAAACCCTTGCCAGACAAACATGGGGTGGGGGTAGATAGAATTACAAAATGGGTGGGGGGAGAAGTAACTCTAATATAGTAGGATTTTGTAAAGCATTTATTACCATGTCACAAAATCTTACTCTCAACATTCATTCAGTTGCTTTGGATGTGAGCATTGTCACATAGACTAAAATCTGGTCGGTGAACCATCAACAAAGAGGCAGTGTATGAAGTTGGGAGGGGAAGTGTCTAGGGAGGTACCACAGTGATCCATGTTGGGTGAAGTGTTAGGAACTCAGATACTGGGCTGTACCGATGGGAGAAATGTAAGTAGATTGAAAAGTTTGGTTGGATAAGTAGATAGTTATTGATTTAGGAAAGGGAGTAAATGACATATTAGAAAACAATGCAAATGATGCTAAATCAGGAGGAGTTGCAGACACCAGCCAGGACAGAAAAAGAATATCAAGAGACCAGTTCACAATACACAGTTACATACATAAACCGGGGCAAATCCTAGCCTTGTCTCGGGGCCTGTGAATGGTCCCCAGACAGAAGAACTGATGCAATTCCACTTTACAAGGAGAATGTGGAAATGGGGGTGTGCACCCAGTGAAGTGTCTGCATAACAACTTGCAGGGGACAGTGCAGGGCACAGGATCAGCTACTGTGCTAATCCTCTGGTCCTCTCCTTACAGGAAGTGCAGAGCTATTCTTGCTATTGGACTACAAGTAGCCTCCATACGGCAGCTATTTAATGGCTTGGTGGGAGGATTCCTTGCCTGTCCCACAATTGCCCAGTCAGTGCCTGGCTACTTGAGGTGGGCACCAAGCTTAGGATATGTTCTGCAGAGCACAAATAGGTTTTAGGCACATAGAACTTGAATCTTCTCATTTGGACCAGTGTAAACCAGGAGTGACTCCACTGAAATCAACCATACCTGTGTAAAACTGGTGTAAGTGAGAGGAAAATCAGGCCCATTGGTAATTTCTGTTCATTTTAGTCATTCACTAAAATGGCAGACACAAGCAATTTGAGCAGTCATAAATGGGGGCTAGAGGTTAGGGGATTTTTGAAAATTTGACCCATCAAGTTCAAGAAAGTGGCCACCAGTCAGGCCATTTAAGATAGACAGTTTGCATATATCTGCTGTTTCATAGCCCTGATTTAACTGAAATCCAAGACACGGGTGTAAAAAGCAGGAATCTCTCATGAAAGTGACAGCTTATGGGCATAACCCACAACACTCACACACAGCCAGAATACATTTCCTGGTGGGAGTTTTTCCTAATTTGGGGAGGAATAATCCATTCATACACAGTACTGTTCATATGCACCAGACATTACATACACACCACATTTTGTAAAATACTGGGGAAAAAATTCAGGCTCCATATGTGGTTGAGTCCCTTAATATGGTCCTCTCTGAAAGCTACAGGTTACGTCAAGAGGTGGCATCCCTCACCTCTTATCTTCCTAGAATTCTCCTGCAGGTGGTTGTCATTTTGCATTCAGTTTGCAAGAGAAGAGACACACACACACACTGTGCTCTCACCTAGAGCTTTTACTTCTGTTCTCTCATGCTTTGTTGATTTCCACTAAATCAAAGGACAAGTAATTCAGCCTGAGAGGATATGACTGCTCTTTGTCTACAGCCATGCATAATAAATAGAAAGAAACATTATGGCTCTTCTCAAACTGATCAAACAGAGAATGTGGCAGCGTGGGAGAGAGAACTATAACAGGAATTCTGCTTTTAGCAGTGTTAATAATTTAATGGGTTTATTTTAAAAATATGTCTCAAGCTAGCTGGAGTTTGCACTAAACACGAGACTGCAGCTTCGTCAACTTCTGTGACCTTTAACATTTGTGACCAGAGTCATAATTCAGGTGGTATCCAGACCCGACAGTGTCACAGTATGACAAGTTGTCTCCTTTCCTTCCCATCTTCCCTATTAATGTGCTCGTAAACTGAGGAGTGATGTCATAGAATCAAGCCCACTTATACTAATGGGTTTGGATTGCCATTGCAGCTTTGAGCAGGCATGAGCCACCTGTCATTCACTACACCATCCTAGAGCTCCTGCTCCCTCCACAGTCCAGCCTGTAGAGGTGGTTTAGCTGCAAACTTTTGCTTCCTGAGATGACAGCAGGTAATGCACAGCAGGAAATAATCTTTCCCCAGTGCTCTTTCATTTGTGGAAAAAAAATGAAAATTACTTTTCAGGGACACTCTCCCAGGCACTCTGATCAATTTGACTTCAATGCACTTGCTAACAGCACTTCATGCCTGCCAAGTAAAATACTCCATGGTAACAAGAACAAGCAAATTGATGAATGAGAAAACCTTGTCTTCACAAACTGCAACTGTGGCCACAAAGGACTGAAAGCCCAACCAATGGGGAGTCTCGCACAAGGTCAGACGCAGGAGATATGGCTCAAAGGAGAACAGAGCCACACGGCTCATTTGCATCTCCAGATAAAGAATGCCAGATGCACAGTGATGCACTGGGAAGCAAGTCTACTGCCTTCACAGTCTCCCCCTGCCCCGAGCAACAGCAAAAAAACAAAACTAAAGCAGACAAAATGCAAAATCAGAGTAACATTCAAGGACTCAAACGTTTCCATGTTTTGATATCAGTGAGCTGGCATAATGGTATTTTCAGTACCTGGCCCAAAATCCTGCCTTTGTTAGTGCTAGACCCTTGTTGCAGGAACCTTTGGGGTAAGATAAAAATGACTGCACAGTGAAGTAGATCTCTTGATTACCCAGAATGAAAATACAATGTTCCTCTAAGGAAGGTGAATGTATATTCCCCGTAAAATCTCCATACAAATGTGTACTTCTTTTTCCTACTGCCAGCTTCTGACTCAACAGTAACACATGCAAATTTCTCAGAAGGGAGGATTTTTGTTTCCAGTAAAATACAATTACATGGGCTAACAATCCTTATAATCAGAACATAAATTGACCTCCATCCATGGATCAGGAAGGAACTTTCTCTGTCTATAATATATTTAAAGTCCACATCAATTAAATCCTTGTGAGGTTTTATACCTTCCTCTGATGCATTCAGCAGTGGTCACTTTCAGAGCCAGGAAACTGAATTATGCGGACCATTGGTCTGTTCTGGGATGCAAATTCCTCTCTTCTGCATCTAGTCCTTTAGAGACCCTTTAACAAATCCAGCAGGGGATAAGAGAAATGTTACACTTGTTAAACTGAGTTAAAGTTATCTTCTTTCCCTGGTGAGAAATGAAATTGCAGAAAGTTTTTGACTGGGGGACGGGGGGGATTATTATAAGCAAACAGTGGGAGTCTGGAATATGTACTGCAAGCATAGAAATTGACTTGACACAATCTTTTTCTGTTAACGAATGTGATTACATAGACATAAAGTGACAGTTTTGTTTCAGGGCGTTTACAAAAAAGTTAAAACTATGAATCTATAATAACTTCAAGCAGGTCAGAGGCATCAGTGACAAGTTATTAATTATTATGATTATTTATTTGTTTTGCAATAGCATCTGGGGATCTCAATCAGAGACCAGGCCACCAGAGAATCAAAATCTTATACAGTTTGGGGGTTATTTCTCATTTTGTACACCACTTCTTCACTGACTTAACATCACAAGGCCCCCATAATGCATTCCCGTATTGTTCCTCAAGTAATCTCCAGACTGCATTTATGAAAGCTTTGGCAACTGAGAAGGGTTTTTGCACATGAGCCGATGTTGAGCCTTTCTCTGGGGGAAAGCCTAAAAGACTCAGGAGGACACAACTAGTCTTATACAGACCTTGTAATGGTCACCTGTGTCACCTCTGTAACTTTCAGGCTTTACTACTGCAATATGTTCTGCTTTAGGGCTGCATCTGGAGCCCACTCAAATACCCCCACACTCTGCAAAATCCAACTCCTGCATGGTGCAAACCACTGTGAGCATATAACACTAATAACAGTAATAACAGTAATATTGCACTTTAGACTATAAGATCTTTGGAGCAGAGTCTCTACAGTCACATTTTTAAAAGATACCTGGCGCTATGTTGATGCTACAGAAAATCAGAATTTCCCCTTATCAAGGCACAATGTAAGAGTCATTTCTTTTATCTAGCGCTCGTTTTTAGTTTTTGTTTCTGAGTGACACCAAAAATTCATGCTTTAATCTTTGTATCGAAAGCAACAAAAGGACGGGCACCATAGAAATGAGCGTCATAAATAAATACATGATAAAAAGAGCATGCAATCAAGGAAATCTCTCTGTTGCCTGCATGTAAATAGACAGAAGGGCGGGGGGAGTTCTCTGTGTCGAAGGGGCTGATGACTGTACACAGATGCCATCATACCTGACTACTAATTTGCCCAGTGAAAACTTCAGAGGCAGGTTTATCAGGCAGAGACTACAAAATTGACAAAGCAACAGAAGAAAGGACAAGAAAACATAATGAACAATGAGCCAATTTTATGCACCATCACATGCAAGAACACTCTTACTCTTCATACTACGGAATGAATGAAATGTCTGCCTCATCGCTCACACAAGGAAACACATTGCAGGTTTTTCTTCCCCTCCACTAGCACACACCACTCTATTCAGCATCTGAGTGTCCAGTTGAGATGCCAGTCAGAAGAGAGGCAGCAGTGAGCTGTCAGCAGTGACAACGTTTCTCTCTTTCCCTTGCTTCGCTAGTGGCCTTTGCAGAACTGCAGCTAACAAACTGGAAAGTAAATATCTGCCACAGGACTGGTGGCATCAGCACAGCACAGCTGTGAGGCTGCTGAGCAGCAGACAGAGATCCAACTTGATGAATGAGAGATGGGGTCAAAGGAACAGCTTAGCAGCTGGCAGCTCAACCTGCTCCTGGAATGGGGAAAGAAGAGAAAACTCAGGGCCAGTGTAGCATTACACATATAGATTTTGCAAGGCTGTTGCCACCGTGGAGATAAGCACCAGTATAAAGACAAGACAGATGGATGTGAAGTAGATGCCATCAATCCATGGCTGGGGAAAGAAGGAAAGCAGCAAAAGAACTATTTTAATATGGAGATAATTAGATGTGACCTTAGGAAGAAGTTGCTTCTTCTTGTTGTTGCTGTAGTAATATCATTTGTTAACTCAAGTGCTTTGTGTGCAAGATTTAGGCCACAAACCTATTCAAGTCAATGGAAAGACCCCTTCCCCAAGGATTGATTCTTTGCTGCCTTGCACAAGTTACACCCATGCAAAGTGGGTGCACAACACTGCCACTTTGCACAGGCATAAGAGATCACCTGCGTGCAAGGCAGCACAGACTCAATCCCTCAGTCTTACCCTGGAGCAGCTGATCTTTCCTTTTGTTTCACTGCCAATTGTTAGATCTCCTCAGCTGGGTTTTTACAACTCCCTGAACAAAGCATGAGTTCATATCCAAACTCACACACACACACGCACCTCTTCCTGGAGTTTGGCTCTGTAAGTGACTCAAACACAAACACAGCACTCAATGCAAGCTTCCTCCCCAAGCTTAACTGTCCCCCTAGGGTTTCCTCCTCTGTCCTAACTTCCTAGTATCCTTTTCCTAGTACATGTCACCTCAGGACGAAATGCAGAGACAAAATTTCTTGATACTTTAAATGACCGCTTCTTGGAGCAGCTGGTACAGGAACCCACAAGGGGAGAGGCAACTCTCAGTTTAGTCCTGAGTGGAGCGCAGAATCTGGTCCAAGAGGTAACTATAACAGGACCGCTTGGAAATAGTGACCATAATATAATATCATTTAACATTCCTGTGGTTGGAAGAACACCTCAGCAGCCCAACACTGTGGCATTTAATTTCAGAAAGGGGAACTATGTAAAAATGAGGGGGTTAGTTAAACAGAAATTAAAAGGTACAGTGACTAGAGTGAAATCCCTGAAAGTTACATGAACACTTTTCAAAGACACCATAATAGAGGCCCAACTTAAATGTATACCCCAAATTAAAAAACACAGTAAAAGAACTAAAAAAGAGCCACCGTGGCTTAACAACCATGTAAAAGAAACAGTGAGAGATAAAAAGGCATCTCTTAAAAAGTGGAAGTCAAATCCTAGTGAGGTAAATAGAAAAGAGCATAAACACTGCCAAATTAAGTGTAAAAATGTAATAAGAAAAGCCAAAAAGGAGTTTAAAGAACACCTAGCCAAAAACTCAAAAGGTAATAACAAAATGTTTTTAAAGTACATCAGAAGTAGGATGCCTGCTAAACAACCAGTGGGGCTCCTGGAGATCAAGATACAAAAGGAGCACTTAAAGATGATAAAGTCATTGCAGAGAAACTAAACAAATTCTTTGCTTAAGTCTTCACGGCTGAGAATGTTAGGGAGATTCCCAAACCTGAGCTGTCTTTTGTAGGTGACAAATCTGAGGAATTGTCACAGATTGAAGTGTCACTAGAGGAGGTTTTGGAATTAATTGATAAATTTAACAGTAACAAATCACCGGGACCAGATGGCATTCACCCAAGAGTTCTGAAAAAACTCAAATGTGAAATTGCGGAACTATTAACTATGGTTTGTAAACTGTCCTTTAAATCAGCTTCTGTACCCAATGACTGGAAGATAGCTAATGTAATGCCAGTATTTAAAAAGGGCTCTAGAGGTGATCCCAGCAATTACAGACCGGTAAGTCTAACATCAGTAGCGGGCAAATTAGTTGAAACAATAGTAAAGAATAAAATTATCAGACACATTAAAGAACATAAATTGTTGGGCAAAAGTCAACATGGTTTCTGTAAAGGGAAATCATGTCTTACTAATCTATTAGAGTTCTTTGAAGGGGTCAACAAACATGTGGACAAGGGGGATCGAGTGGACATAGTGTACTTAGATTTCCAGAAAGCCTTTGACAAGGTCCCTCACCAAAGGCTCTTACATAAATTAAGTTGTCATGGGATAAGAGGGAAGATCCTTTCATGGACTGAGAACTGATTAAAAGACAGGGAACAAAGGGTAGGAATAAATGGTAAATTTTCAGAATGGAGAGGGGTAACTAATGGTGTTCCCCAAGGGTCAGTCCTAGGACCAATCCTATTCAACTTATTCATAAATGATCTGGAGAAAGGGGTAAACAGTAACAAAGTTACAGTGGCAAAGTTTGCAGATGATACTAAGCTGCTCAAGATAGTTAAGACCAAAGCAGACTGTGAAGAACTTCAAAAAGATCTCACAAAACTAAGAGACTGGGCAACAAAATGGCAAATGAAATTTAATGTGGATAAATGTAAAGTAATGCACATTGGAAATAATAACCCCAACTATACATACAATATGATGGGGGCTAATTTAGCTACAACTACTCAGGAAAAAGATCTTGGCGTCATCGTGGATAGTTCTAGGAAGACATCCACTCAGTGTGCAGCGGCAGTCAAAAAGCAAATAGGATGTTAGGAATCATTAAAAAAGTGATAGAGAATAAGATGGAGAATATCTTATTGCCCTTATATAAATCTATGGTACACCCACATCTTGAATACTGCGTACAGATGTGGTCTCCTCATCTCAAAAAAGATATACTGGCATTAGAAAAGGTTCAGAGAAGGGCAACTAAAATGATTCGGGGTTTGGAACGGATCCCATATGAGGAGAGATTAAAGAGGCTAGGACTTTTCAGCTTGGAAAAGAGGAGACTAAGTGGGGATATGATAGAAGTATATAAAATCATGAGTGGTTTGGTGAAAGTTAATAAGGAAAAGTTATTTACTTGTTCCCATAATATAAGAACTAGGGGCCACCAAATGAAATTAATGGGCACCAGGTTTAAAACAAATAAAAGGAAGTTCTTCTTCACACAGTGCACAGTCAACCTGTGGAACTCCTTGCCTGAGGAGGTCATGAAGGCTAGGACAATAACAAGGTTTAAAAGAGAACTGGATAAATTCATGGAGGTTAAGTCCATTAATGGCTGTTAGCCAGGATGGGTAAGGAATGGTGTCCCTAGCCTCGGTTTGTCAGAGGGTGGAGATGGATGGCAGGAGAGAGATCACTTGATCATTACCTGTTAGGTTCACTCCCTCTGGGGCACCTGGCATTAGCCCTTGTTGGTAGACAGGCTACTGGGCTGGATGAACCTTTGGTCTGACCCAGTACAGTCATTCTTATGTTCTTATGTTTTTCTATGGAGAATCTAATTCCCAGGTGAAGTTAGTCATCCATGCCTGAGATAAGAGGGTGGCAGAAAACAGCTTTCTGCAGGGTTCTAATCCCTGTTGACAGGGTGGGCCAGAAGAACAGTGCATCTACCCTGTCATGTGTGCACCAAGGGTCATGTGTGCGTTTCTCTGCTTCTATAAGCATTCACTGAGATATCTTTAATTCTTCATTTCACAGCAATATTCATTAGATTGGGAAGCTCAGTTTTGACCACAACTCTGTGTCACATTTTCATGCCTGGTGTCTCAAATTGAACAGCCCCTCAAATAGCCTGTAGAGGTCATATGCCAAACTTTGGGGCCACAGACCTTACAGGTGTGCAGTTCACTAACCCTGTCATAAACACTATTGGCCTGATCTTACAGAAGTGCTGACCACCTGTAATGAAGTCAGCACTCCTGAAAGTGAAGCCATGCGTTCCCAAGATCTTTGGATAATCAGGTCTCTGCTGGATTGATTATGCATTTTCCAAACTATTTAAGGTGGCTGTGTCCTTCTGCTTAGGAACTGTACAATACTGTGATCCAAAAAAATGACAAGTAGATTAAATTAACAATGGGTGGGAGGCATCACACAGATACACAAAGAACATGTTTTCTGTGTGAGCCAGCAAAACAAATGAAGCTGTACAAAAAATAGGCCTAAATTTAGTAACTGTCAGCCCACTACCTGAGGCAACATCCAGCTGATGGACTGATGAAAGACCAATTCTCATTGCCACTCTGAATCCTGTCTACTGAACAAACCACTAAATATCATCAGCATCCTCTGTGCACTCACCTCCTGCAGCAGCTGCACCAGTCCGTGGCCGATGCTCTGCTCTGTCTATGGCAAAGCCAAGTTTCAGCATCAGCAGCTGACTGGAGGAGGTAAGAGATACAGTAGAACCTCCGAATTACAGACTCCTCTGGGATGGAGGTTGTCCGTAACTCTGAAATGTTTGTAACTCTGAACAAAGCAAACAGTTTGGGCTCCAGATCCTGCAGTTGACACTCCAGGCCAGGCTTCAGAAGCATCCTGCTGTCAGTGCCTGCTCCACACTTGAGGATGGGGGTGGGGACAGGCAGCCCAGATGTGCCTACCTTTAAGATGCAATACAGGTGCAGTACAGTATTTGCTTCTTTGGGGGGGGGGGGGGCTGCTGCTGTCTGATTGCTTACTTCTGGTTTCATGTGGTGAAGGTTGACCAGTCAATCTGTAACTGGTGTTCATATCTTAGAGGTTCTACTCTAGTGAAAACTGATGGCACTATGGCCTGAAGCCAGAACTCAAATTTCAAATCAGCCTGAGAGGATCCAAAGACTGCAAACAGGTTGTGAAAGGAAATACAGTCTGCTCTGCACCTGCTTCATTTTTCCTTCTTTTAGATCTCCCAATCCAAAGCCTGTTGCAGTCAGTGAAACGATGCCCATTGACTTCATTGGGGTTACATCAGGGCACAACACAGGAAATGCTGAGAGCTTTCTTACTTCCTCATCTTCTATTCCCCCACTCTTCCTTTTCCTGCCAGTCTTGTTGGCCTTTTGGGGCACGTCTACACTGTATCTGGGAGCAAGCCTCCCATTCTGGGTCCACAGCTTTGTGCTAGTGGGGCTCATGCTAGCGCTCTAATGATAGCTATGTGGGAAGAAGAAATGCTAGAGGCAATAACAAGAATGGAAAGTGGTAAAACTCTGGGGCCTGATGGCGTTCGAGATTAATCTTACCAGGTATTAAGGTGATATTAGTAGGTCTGTTGAGAGGTACCTTCAATGCATCCTGGCTAGGGGAGGAACTTCCACAGCCTATAAAGATGTTACTGTGGTTGTGCTCTCTAAAAATGGAAGAGACCCTACCTTATGCAGTTCCTATAGGCCCATATCACTGTGGAATCATGACAAAGATTTTAGCAAAACTACTAGCTAACTGATTACAGCTAATGCTCTCAGCTTATATAAACCCAGATCAATCTGAATTCATTAAATACAGACAAATGTCAGACAATATTCAAAGAATATTTGGAATCATCCATAATGCCAGATCAAAAATAAAGATCCATTTCTCTTGGTATCACTAGACGCAGAGAAAGCCTTTGATAGAATAGAGTGGAACTTCCTGTTTCAAGTCCAGTCTCATAAGGACTTGGGCCCCCAGTTCCTTAGATGGATAACTGCTTTCTTCACCAGCCCAAAAGCAGTTGTGCAAGTTAATGGGGTAAAAATCTGCCCTGTTTGAATTACACAGAGGGACTAGGCAGGAACGTTCATAGTCTCCTTTACTTTATGCACTGGCCATGGACCAGTTTACAGAGAGGATAAGGAACAAAATACCACGAGAAGAATAAATCCTGCAGGAACACATCAGAAAATAGAATTACATACAGATAATGTAATATTATTTTTATCTAAACCAAATATTTCCCTAAAATTAGTTTCTCAAGAAATCCAGAATTTTGGGAAAGCATCTGGATTTAAAATAAATGATGGCAAATCTGAAATGCTACCTATAAATTTGATAGACTTTGAAAAGTCACTCTTTCAGAAAACATTTGGGTACAAGTGGGCAACAAATTCTACAAGATACCTGGGAATTCTAATCTCAAACAACCTAGAAGAGCTCTATGGTTTAAAAGTCAAACCACTACTTCAGCAAATGAAAAAAAGACCTGGAATGCTGGGGGAAGTGTGCAATGTATTGGTTGGGAAGAATAGCCACGGTCAAAATGAATATTCTGCCAAAGGTATCTTTCTTGTTTCAAAACCTTTCTGTGATCATCCCGGATAAAGCCGTAGCAGGAATACAGAGGATGTTGTTAGAATGTTAGAAAAGACCAAAAGTGAGAGCAGATACTCTGTACAGACACATTAAACAGGTGAATTAGCTGTTCCAAATAATTGGCGGTGCTCTAACCCAGCCACAAACCCTGGGTCTTTATTGAACAAAAAAATCTGTTTTATTCAGAAAGCTAACTTTAATAGAAATGAGGGCATCTTCTCAATTAGGAAACAAAAAAATTAAAACTAATTTTTATCAATCTTTGCTAACAAAAAATTGTCCATATATGACATGCTGGGGAAAGGAAGTGGATAGACTAATTACCACAGAAGAATGGAGTTTGATCTGGAAAAGAGGACCAACAACCCTCAACCAGTAGCACAATAAAAGGAATTTTCTTTAAGATATTGTTTCAATGGTACCATGTACACGTCAGGTTAAAGCATATATAAAGACTGAGTGGGGATAAATGTTGAAGAAATTGTGATGAAAAAGGAGATTTTGTGTGTATAGAATGTCCAGCTATTAGAAAGTATTAGGATGTAATCTGTAATCAAATATCATAAATTGCTGGATATTTATTACCAAATGATCCTTTGGTAATCCTCCTGGGACTTCCTAGTGCACATGATCCCACAAAAGGAAATGAAGAATTAATCTCTCATTGGCTAGTTAGCTACTCAGCTACTGGTAGCCTCTCATTGGAAAAATAAAAATAGCCCATTCCCAGAGAAGTGGTTAAAAAAATATGGGAGGTTGTGGTTATGGAAAAATTAACACACCAGTTACATACCCAGAAAAACAGAGGATTTAGATATACACTTAAATATTTGGTTACCTTTTATTTAATACTCAAAGTATATTCACTTGCCAAAAAAAAGTACACCTGTCCAATTTTTTGGAATATCAATATTTGATAGACATGCCTGGTCTGTTAAATATTTGTGTGAGATTTCACTCAATTTAATAAAATCACTGGAAATAACACAGAGATGCTCACTCTAGTATAGTAACACCCTGCTAAACAGGGAGATTTGATGAGGACATTCCTGTATGATGTCTCTGTAAACAAAAGCTAACTTGTCATGATTGTTTTGTTTCTGATATTTACATGGCAAGGATTTTCCACTTGTAAACACTTCCTAAATTAATAAGTAAATACACAGGTTGTTTAAAAAAAAAACCCATGAGCAGTATAGACATTGTAGCTCAGGTCTCAAGCCTCCCCACTTCCGCAGACTTCAGAGCCCAAGACGCAATGTGTGCACAGCTATTTTTAGAGTGCTAGTGCAAGTCCCACCAATACAAGTCTGGGGACCTGAGCTGGGATGCTCTCCCCGAGACGCAGCATAGATGTGCCCTTGGTCTCGTTCTTCCTCTCCTCTCCACCCTACAATAAAAGTATTTCATCCTGTCGGGTCAGACCTCTTGAAAATCAGTTCATATCATTTTAAAACACACAACTTGGCTCTTGTTTCCCTTATTTATGGCAAAAATCAGTAATTCTTTACTTAATTCCCAACATTCACATGACGTCCTCCCTCTCCAGTCCTCTTCCTCTAGCCTGTCTCTGTTTGAGACAAAGAACACTGTTGATTCCATGGTGCAATTCCGTTCTAGTTTTTGCTGCATCATGAACTCAGATCAACCTGTTTCCCTGCTCTGCTGAAAACCTGAACTTGCAATTTCTCATTAAAACCAATATTTCTGAGATTTCCATTAATAGCTGCCATAGAATGCATCATTCTTATGCACTGGCAGCATCAACGCAGTTTAAGTGATGGTACAAAAATGTACTACCATGTAGGTCATTTGCCCTCATTAATTCAATTTAGTCTTTTGATCCCTTGCCTGCAAAGTAATGAATTTGGAACTCAGCTCCCAGGGCAGCTTTACTGAGTGAGAGCTTCTTTTGACAATTCAGGCATACCATGCAGACTTGTGGGGGTCTGTATCACTCAACAGTCAACCAGTAGCAGGACTGAATGGTCATTTTGTTATGGACTAAAGGACTGGAGAGAGGAGCATTTAAATGAGAGGATTATTGTTGTGTTTCCATGAGCCCACATCTATCACCCATTAGAAGAAAACATTATAAGAGGTTCCTCTGATGTTTACACAAGAAACTCCATCTACCTCAACCCAGAACCTCCCACCCTATTTAGCAGCAGAAATAGTTCCTTGCTATGATCAAAGTCTCATAGTTCTTAGTGGGAAAAAATGTAGCTGGATTTGGGTCCTAGCTGGGAAGAGATTGAGAATATGGAATCCAAAATGGAACTGTATAAAACATGACACTGCCAGGCAATTTGAATAAAATCACCCTCAGAATTGGCTCTAACGAGCAGCCCTGTTGTCTGTCTCAGCAGAGACACCACTGAATGAATGAGCATGGAGTGTGAACACTCCTAGCTAAGTCGCTCCAGTACAAGGCAGATGGGTAGAATAGCCTGGGCAGATTGCATTGTCATATGTCCTCTGATGTACAATGCTCAGTCCTGGACACTGAAGTCTCAGTCAGGTATTGTTTATGCCCAATACATTCACTCAACAAAAGTTTGTGAAAGAAAGAAATATGAAACAAGATGAGAGGAGCACTGGAAGGCTCGCTTAGGAGAACACTAGAGAAAGCAAAAACTTTGCTGCTACAGTATTGTTCACTACAAATGCTGTACAGATTACAGAAATTTCTTTAATACAATGTGATATCTAGTACGGGGAGCAAGGAGTTTTAAAACTGTCAGAAAGTATGAACATCATGTTGTGTTTAGTAGAAGCCATCATACTTTATCAAGAAATTCTTCTGTTATGTGTATGAAATGTCTGAGGAGATTTACATAAATATTCTTTAACTTCATTATTAGAACTCAGTAGCTATAAGAATCTTGTGCCTAGACTTGCAGCTACCTGTGTCGTCATCATAATCCTTATACTGTGTACAAACTAATCAAACACAAGTAATATAATGCCAGTATTTAACTATTATACTACTAATAGCATAATACTAACACTGTAATAGACACACCACTTATATGTCTATTTATGTTAGTTATTTTGTTCAACATGAGAATAAGGAAAGAACAATAATAATGGAAATATTCATCTTTATCATATATTTAGTTCAACAGATCTGTTATTCACAAAACTTTGTGCATTCTTTATTTGTTATGTTCCGAGTGAATTCTTGTTAAAGTTAAAAATAAAAAGAAACACCATAGGGTCTGCTACCATAAACACTTATGCACAAATGGTTCCCTTGGAGTCTTGATGCAGCATTTTATAAGAAAACTGACACTAAAATATCAGAGATGCCCACCAGCCTACAATGGTATTTCCCAAAAACCACATTGCCCATTGACATGCTGGATGCTGGATGGTGACCATTCTTCTTCAGCATTACTTGGGAAGTTCTAGAATGCAGTATCCTCAGGGATGGTATAGTCCTTGGAATGACAATGGTGATGCAGCCATGTGAGCAGTACTCAATCACAGCAAATACCTTTGCTCTAACAGAGGCCCTGCAGACACCAAGAAGTTTGACAAGTTGAGTAATACTCATCAGCTATGCTCTACTTTCAAGGTTAGAAACTCTTCTCTTCAGCCAGGGGTGTAGTTTTCTCATGTCCAGACTGCACCACTGTTGGTAGATATGATTATGCTGCACATGCATTACAAATGGGATACAGGTGGGAACTTAATTTAACCCCTAGAGACCTAAAGATTTGATGTGATTATTGTTCCCATTAGGTAGCTCATCTTGTACTGTATTCAGCCTTTTATCATATGCAGTTTATTGAGATGAGCAATATCTATATTTTCAAATCAGCTTGAATCTCATGAATTAACGTGAAGTAAAATCTATAGACATTGTTCAAGGGCATTTTTCATGTAGCCAAATATCTTCATTGTTCCAGCTAGTCCTTATCTGATGGACATGGGTCTGCAATATCCAACCTCAGGGCTAAATCTATCGTGGCAACTTAGAGCCTGAGCGCTGGGAAGCTCCGGAATAGGAATTCTGCCCCATGCTGTCGCTCTGTGGGCTGCAGTCTACAGTTGTTCCACTACAGCTGCAGCAGCTCCTACACCTGTTACGTGCATGGGGGATGAAGGGAGGGAAAAAGAAGAGCCACATACCACTGGTCTGCATGTTAGGAAGTGTGATAAGCCCCCCAGCTGACTGGCACAGATGCTATGGTGCATCACATATGCTAACCAAGCGTGTATCCTTCTCCTCAAAATTATCTGCAAAGGACAACTCCCACACATTCCATCCTGCCTAATTCAATCCTGACCAGCAAGAATAATGGAGCAGAGGATGTATCTACCAGCAATCCTGCTCTTTCTAGAGTCCACTAGCTAGGGCAGTATTTGTCCCTAGATATAGGAAAGGCCTCACCACTGAAAAGCACGTGGCAGCTGTATAACAGTGCAAAGCAACTGTAGTTGTTGACAACTCTTTGGGCCAGAAAGTGGAGAAGAAATTGCATCCAGTTGAAACTATGAGGGAAATGTAAATATAGATCCAATATTATGGAAGAGAACATACAGACCATGTGTTATGCTATAAACACACTAGGTTAAAAGATTTACAGTTATACAAGAAGATATAGCATAGTACAAAATACAGTTTGACAGATTTGTGGCAAGATCTATTCATTCTGCAGGCCCCAGAAAGAATCTTAAAAATAATAATAATCGGCGTGCTTTTCTTAAGTTCCTGCCATTTCAGAATAATAGCAACTAATTATAGCAATCTCTGAAAGGCAACTGCTATAGTTAAGAGCTACCCTTATTCACAATGAATAGCACCTATTCCTCAAGCAGTCCCACTGAAATGAATTAAATATTCCTGGGGGAATTCTGTGCCACTGCATGCACACAAAATCTGTGTCCCCCCAGATTTTTTTTCCTTTGCAGAAAATACATTCTGCTGGAGAGGTGCTGCAGTTATGCCTTTCATCCACCAGGAGCTGCTGTGGTGCCTGAACAGATGGCAGCTGGCTCACCAAAGCAGTCAGTAGGGCAAGGGTAGGCAACCTATGGCACACGTGCCAAGGCGGCACGCGAGCTGATTTTCAGTGGCACTCAGACTGCCTGGGTCCTGGCCACAGTCTGGGGGGTCTCTGCATTTCAATTTAATTTTAAATGAAGCTTCTTAAACATTTTAAAAACCTTATTTACTTTACATACAATAGTTTTAGTTATATATTATAGACTTATAGAAAAAGACCTTCTAAAAACGTTAAAATGTATTACTGGCACAGAATACACAGAGAGTGAGGGTGACGGTGAGGGTGGGGGTGGGGGTAAGGATGAGGGTGAGGGTGGTTGATGGGTTGGGGGTGAGGGTGAGGACGATGGTTGGGGTGGGGGTGTGGGTGGGGGTGAGGGGGGTTGGGGTGAGTGTGGGGGTGAGCGTGAGGGTGAGTGTGGGGGTTGGGGTGGGGGTGGAGGTTAGGGTGAGCGTGAGGGTGAGTGTGAGGGTGGAGGTGAGGGTGAGGGTGAGGGTGGAGGTGAGGGTGAGGGTGAGGGTGAAACCTTAAATTGGAGCGAATAAATGAAGACTCGGCACACCACTTCTGTAAGGTTGCCGACCCCTGCAGTAGGGTGAGAGCAGAGGCTGCTTTTCTTACAGCAACATGCCTGTGGGGCCCCGTGAGGGGGGATGGCAAATGGAGGGGTGGACAGAAGAGGGCACACAGAGCAGCTGCGGGGATCACATAGACTGGGGTTCAGAAGGGCTAGTGGGGGAATGGGCTGGGGCTGAATGGGAATGGGGGTGCAGGGACACTGGGGGGTGGATGGAGTACAGGGCCACATAATGATGGGGGTGTGGATGGCTGAGTGGGGGGTGCAGGGACACATGGGGATGGGGTTGGGGTGCAGGAACACAAGTATTGAAGGGGACACATTGGGATAGGGGGAGTAGGGGTGGCTGAGTGGGCGTGCAAGACACATGTGGAGAGGGATAGATGCATCTAACTGAATGGGAGAGGCTCGGGGTCAGCCAGGGTCTGTATGTGGGAGGCTGCTCAACTCCCTAACAATCCCTTCCCACCCCCCCAAAAAAATCTGTTCCATACTTCTCGCACTCACACCCAACAACCTTCCATGTTCACTCCCAGGCTCCTTCCCAGCAATTACTTCCCTCTCCCTCAGCTCCTCCACTACCCCTGACTCCTCCAAGCCTTTTCACTGCTTCTGAGGGGTGCAGGAAATACATTTCTGTTTAAATGAATTACTCAGAGTTCTGTATTAATATGCCTAGTAAGAAATCTATTTGTCAAAAACATTTTCTGAATCTTTTTTGTTGTCTGTATTGTTACAGACATAGTTGTTGATGGGTATTTTGAAATAAATTACCAAAATAATCAAAACTGGTGTGATTATATTAGGTTATTTTGACAAATAAAATATGCAGAATTTTGAAATATTGTGCACAGAATTTTTAATTTTTTGGCTCAGAATTCCCCCAGGAGTAATTAAACTAGTCATGGCATAAGGTACTCCTTACTGTCAGGGGAGCAGAATCTGGCCCTTTATAACTGCACATATAATTAAGACATGGGCCAAAGAGTGAAGGCCCCAGTGCTACTACTGAGAGCATAAGGGCTGTATGATTTCAACAGAGCTCTGCATAAGCAGACTACTGAGGCCTTGCACAACAAGTTTCAGGATTGGGGCATCCAAGGACAATCATCATAAACTGGGAGAAACAAACAATCAAAAGATGTGTAGTTTTTACGGATGTCAATTAATTGCAGTTAATGCAAGTGATTAATGCAAAACAAATTAATTAAATCAAAACAATACTCACAACTAATTGGAGTTTTAATCACACTATTAAACAGTAATAGAATACCAATTTAAATTTAGTATAAATATTTTGGATGTTTTTCTACATTTTCAAATATATTGATTTCAATTAAAACACAGAATACAAAGTGTACAGTGCTCACTTTATATTATTATTCTTGGCTACAAATATTTGCACTGTAAAAAATAAAGTGAGCACTGTACACTTTTTCTTCTGTGTTGTAATTGAAGTTAATATATTGGAAAATATAGAAAAACATCCAAAAATATTCATAATAAATTTAAATTGATATTCTATTATTTAAAGTGCCATTAAAACTCCAATTAATTGTGACTTTTTTTAATCTTATGATTAATTGTGATTATTTTTGAATTGTTTGACAGCTTTATATATGTTATACCCAAATTTTTATCTACGGTTTGTTTTTCATTAATGAACAAATGCACATAAATTATGAGCTACAGCCTAATTGACAGGCTATTTGTAGGTATCACAGAAGTGGATCTTGAGAAGGAAATTGAAGGAGGCAGTATTGCCTAGTAGACAGAGCAGTGGGACTCAGGAGTCCTGAGTTCTATTCCTGGCTCTGTTACCTCAGACAAGTCACTTCAGCTCTATGCCTCAGTTTCCCCATAATATGGAAATGATACTGACCTCTTTTGTAAAATATTTTTATATCTACCAATGAAAAACACTATATAAAAGCTAGGTATTATATTATATTAACTATTTTTATTATTATTATTGTTCTTATTCCACACCCAGCATTTACTCCATTGATCTGTGATGGGCAGTTGTAGCTCCTCTTGAATATGGAAAAAGGAAATGCCTATGACATAAACAGCAGCATGGGACTCAAATGGCCTATCGGACTTTGCTCAGAAAGGGAAGCTCAGCAGAGGTACAAATGCTAACATTATTTTACATTAGGTTAAATGATAAGGAGCTTTGCAGAATTCATATTCAGTGACTAAATACCGAGAACAAGCAAAGAAGAGGGTTAAAGCTCTAAAGTGGAGACCGATAAAATGAGCGAGCCTCTGGTCTTGTATTGTATTCTGTTATACACCAATGCAGTAGCTGGACCTAACACATCCCTCTCTTCAGGTAAGGCTGGGAGTGTTATGTTCAGAAAATATTAGTGACACTACCATTCCAAAAGGTTAAGAGAAGAATTTACGTATCATCTGTAAAGATTTATGGAACTGACAAGTTGGTATAGAAATGTGGCTAGGAAATGTATAACAGTAGACAGAACAGCTTAGAAGTAAATCATTTTGTCGGGGCATGGAGCAGATAGATCCTTTCTATAATGAAAAAAGTGCTCCAATTCGTAAATCAAGTTTGCCAGGAATAAATAAAAAGCCCAAACAGAGTCAAAGTTGGTACCTTCTCTTTTTATCAGACATTGGGCTGAAGGTTCTCCCCCTCACACACAACAGACAAGGAGACATCCCATTATTTATTGGTCTGTCTCCAGCTCGTGGCTAAGCAATGCTTTTCATCCTTCTGAAATAATATGTGCAGTACATTATCAGTATTCCCTGACGATGCCTGGATCTCAGCTGTCACCTAAGTTCTGCTTAAAACCCAAGTCACAGAAGAGCAAATGGGCAATGCAAATCAGAGAGCTGGACATCACAGAAAAACTTGTCACTTGGTTTAACTGCCCAGGCGTTTGAAAGGATGTTTTGTCAAGGTTGATGAAGCAGTCCATTAATACTTTTTTTCCTATGTGAGCAATCTGGGGCTTCCTGCAAGCGAGATTGCCATGTTTATTCAGCTAGCAAATCTACCAACATAAATTAACCCAAGCAATTTCCCAAAGTGTAATAAACAATAATGATCTCTCAGTGAAGTTTATTGCAGGGCATACACATTATTTTGAACCTACAGAAATATAGCTTTGTTGTACGTGTTTAAATCTCTTGCCAACAGTCATACTTACTATGTGCAGTAGGTTCTTATATGGGATGCTCTCAAACCTGCATTGGTGGTAACCATAATTTGAGCATCTTATCCTACACCAGCCTTAAACCAATTACATCTGCATAGCACCGTTCTCAAACCAGGGCTGGCTCCTCCATTTAGGAAGAAGCAGCTATTAGCTAGCACCAGGAAAGGGCATCAAGATGTTCAGAGGCTATTTAATGCAAAAAAGTGACGTAGGCTGGAGGGTCAAATATTTTCCAATTTGCCTAAGACAGCACATACTCTAGAGTTTCTCTATTTCAAACAACAAGCTCCCAGGAGTACATTTAAACAACTGTTGAAGCTTTATGATGATGAAATATTCCCTAGCCCCTTCAGGGACCAGTTGTGGCAGTAGTTCAGCCTGACTGTCAGAGCCAATACAGTGAAATTTCCATTGATGTGTATGCAGCTTGTCCTTTCCTTTCATTTCCAGAGAGTGAAACTTACCTCCTATGCAAAGCCTGCACAAGGCCCTATGTGCCATTTAACTCCCATTTAAACATTCTGATAAGGGACTACGTTAGAGTAATTAATGAGGCTGACCAGTATATGGCAACCTCTTAAGGTACCAGTTCTGTGCCAGGCTCGGAGGCAAGCACCGTAGGTTGCTTCATCAGTTAGGCCTTGTAGGCACTAGCCCTGATGGGTACCAATAATCAGACATGTGGATCAGCAAAAGGGTATTTTACTGGGGCAGCAGGGAAGAGAAAGGTTGCAGATATCCTAGGTACAGGGGCTTAAATGGTTACACTTCAATGTGAGCAACAGCGGTACTTGTTTGCATCTCCAGTGTCGTCCAATTGAGAGTCAGGGCTCTTCAGGCCTAGTGCCTGGGGTACCTTTTCCAATCCAGTCTCTATTCCAACCAAATAGGTGCTTACAGGTTTCCAGGCCAGGCTCAGTTGGTGTCTCTCATTGGGGCCCCACTGCACTGGATCCCCGCCCAGCCACGCTAAAGTCCCACATAGACCAACACCTGGCTGTAATGTCCAGCAGTCACAGCCTGTTCCACATATGTCTCTCCATATGGCTGCTGGGGAATCCACTCTGAATTCAGCTTCTCTTCAGCTCCCTGCTTGCCAGGCAGCTGCTGCTTCAGCTTCCCTGCAGCTCCTGGCTTGCCATGCAGCCGCTGCTTCCCAAACAGAGCCCAGCCACTTCATGGTTCAGGACCTTTCCCCTTACCTGGTCAGGAGGAAAGGGATGTGCTGGAGGGGCTGATGGGAATTGTAGTCCGCTGCTTACCAGATCCATCACATAAGGTTTAGAGCTTAATAAACGCCTTCTCCATAGGGGTGGATTTCACCCACACTAGTATGCTGAAGTAGAGCAGAAATTGCATGTTTTGTCAAAACATCATTCACAAGCTTAAGTGACATTGTAGTGGTCTCTTGCCATTCTGACTCAAAACAGCACAGTATTGGGTGTTGAGAAATGGTCTTAACAGGAAAGCATGCCTGATAAAGACAAGAAAAAAGTTCCCATCATGCAGAGACCTTGGTTTGAGTGATACATAGGATCATAGGTGTGACACCCTGGCACCCCAATATTCACCACTGTCATGCAATTAGGATATGTTTTGTATAAAGTATGCCTTGTGAGGTGTCATTCTAAAAGTCTTGAACTGCTATATATTAATATCTCATTGAATTGTTTGTGCTATGAGACTGTTTCCTTTTTTTTTGTTTGGTGGAAGATCCCCCTTAAGCCGATCCTGAAGCTAGGGGAATGCTGGAGCTAGGAGTCGTTGAGGAATCCCATAGTCAATGGTCCAGTCCAATTGTCCTTGTATCTAAACCAGATGGCAGCATGAAGTTCTGCAATGACTGCCTAAAATTAAACAAGGTGTCCCAGTTCGATGCTTACCCCATACCTTGGATAGATGAGCTAATCAACCAATTGGGAAAAGCCTGATTTTTGTCCACCCTTGACCTGACCAAAGGCTATTGGTAAATCCCTCTGGCCAAGGAAGCCAAAGAGAAGACTGCATTTTCTGCACCAGAAGGATTGTACCAGTACACGGTCCTCCCTTTTGGATTACATGGGGCTCCCGCAACCTTCCAGCAGCTCATGGTTAAGCTGTTGTGTCCACATGGCAAGTATGCGGCCGCTTACCTTGATGATGTCATACATAACCCAGACTGGGAGATGTACCTAGAAAAGGTGGAAGCAGTGTGGGATACCCTGAGGAAGGTAGGTCTCACTGCAAATCCCTCCAAACGTGCAATAGGGCTAACAGAAGCCAAATATCTCGGGTACATCATGGGGAGGGGCATAGTGAAGCCCCAACTGAACAAGCTAGAGGTGATACAAAGTTGGCCCCGACCAATCCAGAAGAAATAGGTCAGAGCATTCCTGGGAATAGGTGGTTACTATAGGCGATTCATTCCCAACTTTGCTACCAGAGCGTACCTGTTGATGGATCTAATAAAAGCCTGTGGCCCAGACACAGTGAAATGGACCAGCACAACTGAAGAAGCTTTTACAGATCTGAGAACTGCTCTCTGCAGTAACCCAGTGCTAGTTCCTGTCATTAGAACCCTTCCACTTCAGACTACAACACAGGTCGGGGACCAGGTGTGGCAACGCTGATGGCCTGTCCAGGGTACACTGTGTTTTGACCCAAGTAGCCCAACCATATGGGGTTGAGCAGGAGGGTGGGCTATGTGACAAAGTCAGGCCAGATGGCTGCAAGAGGGTCCTGGAAGGCCGATATATTAGCCCTAGAATGTTAAAGGCCCTTTTTCGTACAAGCTCAGAAGGGGTTACCTCAGGTCAATAATGGACATCTGAATCCAATTAAGGGCTGCCTGAAGCCTTTAAGAACCCCTCCTCTGGGGAGAGTGAGAGCACGCACGCAAGAGAGAGAAGCAAGCAATCAAGCAAGCAAGCTAGCTAGCTACTCCAGGGTGAGAGGCTGTGTTCCTAACCATAGGAGAGACAGCCAAAACTGAGTGCCTGCTAGGGGAAGGACTGACACCTCAGGGCAACCAATAGGATGACACTTTGCCCCAGCGAGGGGGCAGTGAAAGGTACCCCTGAGTTTTTGTTTATGAGACTGTTTCCTTTTTTTTTGTTTGGTGGAGGATCCTCCAGGAAAATACAGCTAAGGGAGCACAGAAGAGGGAAGGCAAACCCTGCCTGAGTGGGGCTGATTATCCCAGGCCCACCATTGCTTGAGGGGGGAGCGCTATGGCTGGTGAGAGAAAAGAGGTGACTTGCTACAATATCCTACCTATCCGGTGTGTTAAACTCAGTGTGCAGTTTTGTTTATTAGCTAAGTAATCTGCTTTGATCTGTTTGCTAGCACTTATAATCACTTAAAATCTATCTTTTGTAGTTAAACTGGTTTTGTCTAAAACCAGTGTGTGGAAATCATAACTTGGGGCAGAAAGCTGTGTATATTCTTATCCACGAGGGAGGGAGTGAATTTCTTGCTCTTATGATGTACAGTTCTCTATGCAGTGCAAGACCTATAATTTTGGGTTTACACTCCAGAGGGGGGTGCGTGCCTAAGGAACTGGGAGGTGCCTTAGCTGCCCCTTCCCATGTAGAGCTGATCTCAGCATGTGTGTGTGTAGCTGCAGCTGGGTGTGTCCTTACCTGTCTGTGTGCTGCTGGGGGCTTGTGGGCCTGTCACCACAGTACAGTGTAAAGGGAGCCCAGGCTGGTGGGCCAGGTGGGCTCGGTGGTACCCCAGTTCCAGGTGGCACCCTGAGAGGAACCTGTCATAATAGGTATGGGGGAAATAGAGGATCATAGGTGGAGATATTAAAAATGTTTTGTATTAACATCTTAGATGGGATGGCCTCCTAGGGAGAGGCAGGGAAAAAAACATCATTGAATATGAAAGTCAGTTTGCAGGCAGGAAAACAATTATGTAACATGAAAACAAGGATGGAGAATTCTAAACAGAGAGGCAGACGATGACTGCTTCGCCAAACCTTACAGGAATAATCCTTACTCTGGTTTGTAACCCCTGTGTCTTCAGTTGAACTTCATCTCTGAAAAAGGGCTGTTTATACATTTGAATAAAAATGTCAAGATGACTCAAAGAATGACAGACCTCCATTCACCTACCTCTCCTCTGTTTCCCTCCCTCTATATCCTATCCCCTCCTTCCCTATTGCTTTGGTCTTCTACTTTATTACTGTTACCCCCAACGTAACATGTTATGTCTGTGTAGTCTTGTCTGGTTTTATATTGTCTGGTCTTGCAGCTTTGACAAGTTGTAAAACTACATAATTCTACTGGAGATCCATTAAGCACGTGGTATTCGGAAACCTACACAAGCTTTTTGTACTTTTTCATTTTGTCTCTTTATGAATTTTTTTAAAGAGGTAAGGGCTGCTTAGGAGAGGAATATTTGCAGGATTGGGCTCATAATTCATATATCCTTGCATAAGAAGAAATAGATAAGGGACACTTGGGACCTGACCAAAGCCCATTGAAGTCAGTGGAAAAAGTATTATTGACTTCTCATGAGCTTTGGATGAGGGCCACAATTGGAGTCCAGACAATCAGAATAGACCATAACCTCAGCAATCTTTTTTCTGCCTTAGATTTAGTATGGGCTCAGTGTTCTATTGAAGGGCTGCCTTTGCACAGTGCATGAATTTGGAAAGCAAGGGCACATGGCTTATTGGAAGCCAGATACAGCAGCAAAACAGGATGAATGGACTAAGGACTGGCACTTTTACAAGTCAGTCATTGCCAGACTGAAGAGAAGGATTCTCTCTCCATGAAGGTGGTAGCATCCTTCACCTAGGAAAAGGACAATTTCAGTAGTTCTTCATAAATAAAAAGTCTGTCTGCATGCTGTTAGTTTGCTTTCTTAGCTAGGGGTAGCTCACAGTTCAAAGTCCCCCTTGTGATGTTGACAATGGATGATTTACTAGCTGTTGGCATAGTATATCAACACTCACGTTATACTTGTCAATGTAGAACAAGTAGTTATAATCTAAGGCAAGATCTACCATCTTTGTGCATCATTGTGGGGAAAGCAGAGCCCTCATTCCTACTCCTCTTTCTGAAAAGCCGTCAGTAAATATGTAGTTAGTGAAGTATATGAACAATGACAAGCACTAATGCTGGGAAAGCTGAAGTGCTTTTAGTAGACCGTGTGCTGGGACACTTATACCAAGTCCTGTCACACAAGTGTCACTTTTGCTTTTTTCCCAGCTAAGAGCTAATTAGCTGAAACTTTTCAACTATTCTAATAAACTTTCCTTTTCCCAGATTGACAGACCACACATAGATCTACATTATGCATCACTCATTTGCTTTCCATTGATCACAGCTCTTATTCTAAAGAGCAGAGGCCAGATCCTCAGCTAGTGTAAGACCATATTATGCTCAGCTGATTTATACCAGCTGAGGATCTGGTGAAAAATTGCCATGAGAGCTGTGAATATACTTTGCATTTCAGTGCAAGCTCGAAGTTGCTTTGAAAAATAAAGTGTTGCCAGTCCCTGAGCTATAATATCAACTAGTTGAGTTTGGGCACTCTAGCTTGAAAAACGGTTCTTTGCACAGCTATAACACCTTGCTTCTGAGACCCTCAAACTGCCTAACAAACATTAATGATTTAACCCTCAGGCTTCACTGTGAAAGAAATATCATTCTTTCCCTATTTTCAAGACGGAGGAACTTGAGGCACAAAGAGGTCAAATGAGTTCTCCCAAATTTACACCAGAAATTTATGGCAGAGCTGGGAATAGAATTGGGTTCTTCTGAGTCCTAGGCTGCAACCACTAAGCAATACTTCTTATTGAGAGACCAGTTTAAACACATTCGATTAATCAATCAGGCCAGATTGTGACTAGAATTTACAGGGATGCATGGAGGCTGCAGCAAAAATAATCTTTCTCCACATCTTACTTGAGCACATAAGGGACAGACATAATTATAGTCTCTGCTATCAGGAAAGTATGGATTCATCAGAGTGCAGTGTACTCCAAAGAGGACAGGGAAGAAGTGCCTGTCAGGTCAGAAATACTGTGCAAATGGCCAGTGACTATATTTATCTAACTTCCTTCCCATCCAAAAGCAGAAAAAGGAAGAAGCACAAACAAAAGTTAAAGAACAAAACAATTAACACTTTTTGAACCTTAAACTATAGACTTAAAAAAAATTAGTTCAGGTTCACAGTTAGGGTTGCCACCTTTCTAATTGCTGGTAACCAGACCCTCCCATCTCCCGAGGCCCCACCCCCATCCCTCCTCTTCTCCCGAGGCTCCGCCCCATCACTTGTTCCTCTTCCCCCAACCCTGTGTCGCTCACTGGATTGTCTCTACCTCCCTCTCTCCCAGGTAGGCTCCTGGGAGCTGCTGCAGCCTGATGAGGAGCCTGCCTGCAGGTAAGAGCACCCCGAGCTGAGCAGGGACAGGTATGGGTTAATGACTTGGTGCCTCCCCTCATCCTTTGGTAACTGAGTTTTGGTGTCCAGTCAGTACATCTGACCGGACACTGCCAGGTCCCCTTTTCGACCAGGCATTCCAGTCAAAAACCAGGCACCGGGCAACCCTAAATGACACCTGGACACAGAAGCCAAAAACCAGACTATCCAGTAAAACCCCGACGGGTGGCAACCCTATTCACAGCTTAAGTTGGCTCTTACTTTATGCCAACAGGTTTTCCCATTCCTAATCACCTCACCCGCATCAGATAGCAGTTGAATTAGATGGGTTTCCATTAACTAAGAGGCGGGGTTGAAAATAGTAATAGATGGTTAACAACGTAATGCATGCCAAAGAAACTGCACGAAGCACAAAAATAAATAATTGCAAGCCTGTGTTACAGAATTTTAGTCATTTGCTGTACATAAGCATCTTGGTCCAAAGCAATTGTAGTACTAACACCGGAAAAACTTTGTCCTTTTTTGTCATTAACTGTGTAACTCTGCACTTCCTTATTCTTCCACATAAGGTCAGGTCTTGTTAAGCTGGATCTCAAGTTATGGAGAGGCACAGTGACAAATAGCACTTTTCTGGTGAGCTACATGTTAAAGTTTGTCTTTTCTATCAGGTACCTGCTGCTAGCCTAATCAGACGCAATGCAGGTGCATGCTTCCATTAGATTCAGGGCTGCAAACAGAAGCAGATCATGCCAAAACCACAAAGAATGCGAATGACTCCTAAGCATTTGAAACTAGATGAAGGATCTCACTTTCCTTGCAGTGCTTTCGATGGGGGGAATGGGTATGTTACAGGCTAGAAGTGATTCAGAACCTGATTTGCAGTGACGCCTTAACCCAGATTCAGCTTGTGGCACATACCAATGCCTGCATGTACTTTTTCCAGGGCGTTATGTATTCCACAGCTACAGAAATTGACACAGAGATTTCCACCTTGCAACAGAATTTTGCTCCAAAATCTTAGCTTACTTTTTTTAAAGTTACGTTCTGACCCGTATGGCTGCCCAAAAAAAGCCTCAAAATATGAACAGAGTGTAGTGGAAACAGTCTGATCTATGTGCCCAGAGAGACCAGTACAATAGTTCTGGGAGGAGCAATTTGCCCTGTTCACTTCAATAAGAGCCCCATGGTCTCTGCAACTGTGTAATTTGGCATTTCTGCACAATATCAGGGAATTCAGCGTTTCTGCAATGGAATTCACCATTTTGCTTCAGCCAGGTGCCTGGCATTTAGATCTTGCTCTCCCTGACCGGCTAGGACTTCCCTGCAGCTGTCTTGCTCCGCAGATTTTCTCACAGGAGAAATTACTTGGATTACAGGGCTCGCTCCCCGCACTATGCCATGGAGCTAAGCAGCAGGAGGTTGGGGAGTGAGAACTGGAATCCAGTTTTTAGCCAGGAAACAAGAGACACAGAAAGACAGGCTGGCAAACTAGGCCCTCTGGAGAACAGAGCTGCAGCTGAGGACTAGAGAGACTCTAGCCCTAACATCCATGTTCATAAGTGATAGGATTTGTAAAAGCACAAATCATTTGGAGTCCATCACCTGGAAGTGCCTGTGTCAGTAGGGCGCAAAAATTGCTCTCTTTAAAAATTAAATCAATCCCATTCCGAAGGACAGGCTACAATAAAGCCTAATTTTTTCAATAGCCTGTTGAGCAATTTTAAGCCTCCCTCTTGTGAGAGCTCACTGGATGATTTATCTATTGTCAAGTTCAAAACATAATTAAAAAGCCCATCTACTTAATTTAGGGGTAGATTGGGCAGTCGTCAAATGAGCTGTACCTTTAAAATAAAAGTTGGAGGGTTTTTCATTCAGTGAATAGATAGGGCCAGATTGTGCCTGGCCACTGCACATGCAGACACAAGGAGGGAGTCACAATTCTCCACTACACCTGCCTGTCCCCATGGACACACGGAAGTAGAGGATAATTGTGCCAGAACAGTGCTGTCTGTTGTCCTAGGTAGAAGTTAATGTAGAACGAGGTTGATGCATTTTTGCCCCTAATAAACTAGAGTAATGGCGGTGACGACTGTAGTTCAAATAAGCAGACAGTCCTAGGTAATGGCTTCTGTACTCTCCTCAAGGTGCATAGTGCTTTTTAGGGTTCTATCACTAAGAAAACATTCCCCTGAAAACATAACTTTCAATGGGAGTTGGCCACCTACCTGCCCTCTGTCCCTTTGAAAATCGCCCCAAATAGTCCTGGAGCCCACACTGCTGCCTCACTCCTCTTGTTGGTCTAGCTGCTCTAGCACACTGGTGGGGTAGCATGGGTAGCACTGAAGCTTCTTCCACCCGCTATACCATTTCTGTTGCTATCACGAAGACATCATTCTCCAGGTTGTGAATCTTCACCAGTGTTAAATTCACTTTAAGAAGCACCCTGGCATTATATAAATAAGCAATACATGAATTTGCCTTACATTTTCCTGTGTTAAATACATTTCCTTCCCACCCCACTTCAGACACTTCTTCCTCTTCTCCTGGCTTGTTTGGGAAGGATATCAAAGGAACAGAAAGGAAAAGAGCATGTTAGAAAAAACGGGGTTTGAACTAAATTTTCCAAATGGTATTATTCTGCTCATAGGCAAGGCACGTTATTCCCAGAGCTGATCCAGGAGCTCAGCCCTGCAGAACAGAAAGCATGGCTGAACCTGAGCAGAAGGAAGATTAAACACAACACGCTCACAGAGGAATGCAAATGTGTTGAACACGGCAAAAAATACAGCTACCTTGGACAGCTGCCCTGGAACACGAGAGGAGACAAAAAGAAAATCCATTTGGTCTGAGGATCATGAGAGGAAATAAAAAGTTATAATGATGGGCAATCTCCCACAGTCAGATGAGGGATGTCTGTCCCTCACTGTCTAGTCTCATTTAGCCAATGGCTATGAATAATTATCTAGCACTGGTCATCAATATTCCCAAATTGAGTGAAATGTTGAGGGCTGATTCAAGCATAGTGTCTGGCTATTGTGCATAGATCATTAATTCCCTAAAAGTTTCTTCTTACACACCAAATTGAACTGCAATGCCTATGTAAAAATTCATACCTCTGTCAGGAATTGTTTGCCATCTTCATCTTATTATAGAAATAGGGATAGTTGGGTTCTGGGATCTCGTTAGCTATTGGTATTATTGGCTGCAATTCAGGCCACCAACTCCTCCTACCTAGCCAAGAAAGTGCCTTAATCTTTCTTGTTTAAGGACAGGACTGCGGCTTTAATCCATTGACCACTTAGGAAGCTCCAGATAAGAAGAGGCTACTCACCAGCAGCTACAGCTTTTTGGAAAAAAATGTCTTGCAAAAAAAGTTGACAAACATAAAAATAGTTTTCAAAGTTTTTCCAAAGAAAAGTTATAGTTTTTGACAAAAAAAAAATTGAACACTGAAATTTCAGCCAAAACTGATATATTTCAATTCTGACATGCCACCACGGTGCTGCATGGGCATTTTAGTTTTGGTGCCTCATGCCCCCGTGCTTCCCTAGAGGCTGGATTCCCTGGTCAAATGACATCTCCCTTGATGCACTACAATCTCCGTTCTTGGTGAGGAGAGGCCTTGTATCATGGCAGTTGCATGGCCATAGTGCTCCATGGGAGAAACTAGCCCACTGAGGGAAATGGGAGTATGACAGAGTATGACTTTGACAAAGTTTTCAACCAGCCCTACCAGCATCCTCTCTCCCAGAGGCACTGAGCCTGAGTCAGGAGCAAGCCACTCGGGTTGCTGGAGGTTGTGGGTCTGAGCAGCTTTGCTACAGAGTGCAGTATGACCTCCCACCTGCACTGGCACAGCACTGCTGGTCAAGTGGAAGCGTTTGGCTCTACTCCTTCCCACTCTCCTTCGAGAATCAACAGCCACTCCTGGGATTAGAATCTCTCCGCTCTTGTGCACCAGAAGCTGAAGCGTCAGGACTGGGTCCAGCCCCTTCAGGTGCACAAAGGTGGAAGGAAATGGTTTTTATATCTTCCTCCCCCTGGCATACCCGCAAAATCCACTGCCTAATACATGGTGCTTCCCATAACACCTGATACCATAGCTAGCAGTGTGCATCATGTAAGTGCAACAATAACTTGTCAGTATCTTAACCCCTTAAATCCCGATAGACATTCAGGAAAACAGTGTCCGAATGTCCTACTTAACAGATGATGCAATAGGTCCCCGTTCCCCCCTTCACTAATTTCTACTGTATAGTACTAAGATTCCACTAGGATTTCATGCAGTGCACAACCACATGGCACTGGAGTGAGCAACTAGTTTGAAGTCCCAGAGAGAATCATCGGCAGAGCTGGGATTAAAACCCAGAAGCCCTGATACTTGGTCCCCAGTCATGTGCAGTAACCACACATTCCCAGATAGAAAAATAAACTATTAAAATGTAGCAAAATTCTTTATATAACTTTAATGTTATGCAGTTTATATTTATATTAAGTTTCCATTTATAAATAATTAGTAGATGATATAAGGGCAGTATTATATAAACATGTTACAGTGATGACTAGTTTATTTTAGAGATGGCTTTAAGCACATCAGTAGAAGGTGTTTTATATTTGTTACAAGAAGAAAAACACACTGCTGCCTGTATGGACATGGGGGCAATGCATCCTCAAGATCAAATTGTTAACATTAAAAAACAACTGCTGAGATAATTTGGCAAAGATCCACCATTTATAGGAAAACCATGGGGGTTTCTTGATGCTGGAATATTCTAAAAGAATATGTTCATGGAATAAATCATTTAAACTGAGGTCAGATAGATTATCTAATGAATCCTTCTTGCCTGAAAATCTATGAATCCAAATAAAGGCAGTGAATCTGAACTGATGTTAAATAGCGCATTGGAACACTAGAGGAAACAATATAAATGAATGGAATTGTACAGTGGATTAGAAAGAGTATTCTCAATTAAGGTTTTGAACAGTGATGCTGTCATCTCACATTTTTCTAACAGGCTAAGATGTTAACATTTCAATGCATTTCTAACAGTATACAGCAGCACCAATTAAAAATGAACTGGCAGATAATACTCAGGACACTGGAAGTAACATTCTGTCTGAACTCGGTGGTTGCATTGACTCTTTACATGGATTCCTGTGAAAAAGCAGAAGCCATCAGACAAAACAAGGACTAAAAATAAAAGATCTAACTTAAATTAAACACACAATAGGAGGTTATTTTCTGTTGAACTCAGGCAGTCCACTCAGCGCAGAAGGCCATCCCTTTAAAGTGACACAGTCTCTCACTTTCTCATCCACAACTATGATAATTGCAGTGTTGTTGTAGCCATGTTGGTCCCAAGATATGAGAGACACAAGGTGGATCAGGTACTATCATTTATTGGACCAACTTCTGTTGGTGGAAGGGACAAATTTCTGAGCTTCACAGAGCTCTTCCTCAGGGCTGGGAAAGGCAAGCACGTAACAAATTTTTCCATCAGAACTGGAAACTCCATAACATGAAGAAAAAGGAAGCCAGACTTAACAGCAACCACTATTCTAGGCCCACATGCCTAACTGATTGCCGTATTTGGGGTTGGGAAGGACTTTTCACCCACAGAAGACAGGCAGGCGCCCTGGGGGGTTTCACGTTTCTCTGTAGCATAGGACATGGGACACTTGCTGGTTTGAACTAGAGTAAATGGTGGATTCTCTGTAACGTGAAATCTTTAAATCAAGATTCAGGCACTTCAGTCACACAGCCAGAGGTTATGGGCCTATTACAGGAGTGGCTGAGTGAGGTTCTGTGGCCTGCAATGTGCAGAAAGAAGGTCGGACTAGATGATCATGGTGCTCCCTTCTGGCCTTAAGTTTATGAATCTGTAAATCTACTTCCTGAGCAAATGCAAGAAACAAAGCATTATCCCAAAGTACTCACCATATATAGCCCTCTGAACACTACATACAACTCTAAATATTCTGAACAGCTCTGCAGAAGGACTTCAGAAAAACTGAGGAACCAGCTCCTGCACCATAACTCTATAAGACACTAAAAATCATGGACTCAACCAAAACACTGGTTTTATGGTTCATTACAACAATATGTAACCTTCTAGCCCTCTTTTGTCTTATGTTAATTGCCCACTTCATTTTAAGTGGTAGCCTGCAACATGTCTGAACCCCTTATGCTTAACAACCTGTCTCTCCTTGTATTTAACTACGATAAAATCATTTCACATCATGTATAAATGCCTTGCACCTTAAAGGGCTGTGGAACCACATACACTGCACCATGGAAATGCAGCCACCTTTCTGTTGGAGGCACTTTGCACCGTTGAGATAGAGGGAGTGAAAGGAAAGTTACTATTACTCTTGTGAAAAGCAAGAATAGGACTAAGGACCTTACTTTCTCAAAACCCACACCCAGGCATTCAGTTTAGCTGTCTCAGGAGAATGAAGGGCTGAAGCAACTCTGTCAGTGTTTGAAGCTCTAAATCCAGTTGTAGTTCTTCATTCAGTCTTTCCTCTCCTCCCCATCTTGTGCCCATCCCTCCTTCTTTCATCTGACTCAGTCTGAGCTACCAGGATCTTTAGACTTGAGGGGGAAATCCCAACATCTTCCCTCCTTCACCTTTGGGTCCACCCCTGCTTCATCACTCCCTCCCCCAGGCCTGAAGGGAAGAATTTTCACCAAGATCATCACTCTGATCTCTCAGCCCTTTGGTCTGGGCTTCCCCCAAGCTCCCTGCACTGCTGCCAACTTTCACACTTTGTTTTTGCAAGTGACATGAATTTGGCTGGGCCTGGAGCCAGTCTGGTGATGACACGATGAGCTCCAGGTGTAGTGAATTTGAGCTCTCTGATTGGCTTCCTGCTCCATTTGCCTGTCTTCTGGGGCAGAATGACTAAGCAGGGCTGCCACAGGCAGAGCTCTCCCCCCTCAGCAACCCAAAGCCATTCTTACGGGGGAGGGAGGGGACTACAGATCCCAGCAGCTCAGAGCGGCTCCATTCCCTCATCCCTTCCTGTGAGCAACAGGGACAGGATGGTGCCTCTGCTCCTCCCACCCAGTAGCGTAGCCAGGTTTAGAGCACAGGGGGAGCAGCGCTATAAAAAGGCACCTCCCCGCTCCCCCTGTACTCACCCAGCAGCGCTTTAAAGGGCCCGGGGCTCCAGCCACTGCGGAGCCCCAGGGCCCTTTAAAGCACCCCTGGAGCTCCGGGGCTTCGGCGGCGCTTTAAAAGGCCCGCGGCTCCCCGCAGCTGCAGGAGCCACGGGCCTTTTAAAGCGCGCCCCCCGCCCCCAGCCCGGCTCTGGCAGCGGGGCTCGGGTGGCGATTTAAAAGGCCTGCTGCGGGGAGCCGCGGGCCTTTTAAATCCCCCCCCAACCCGGCTCCAGCAGCGGGGCTGGGAGGGAGGCGCTTTAAAAGGCCCGCAGCTCCCCGCAGCGGCAGGAGCCGCAGGCCTTTTAAAGCGCCCCCTGCAGCCCAGCTCCGGCAGCGGGGCTCGGGCGGGGATTTAAAAGGCCAGCGGCTCTTGCATCCGAGGGCCTTTTAAATCCCCACCCGAGCCCGGCTCTGGCAGCGGTGCTGGGGGGGGGCACTTTAAAAGGCCCGCGGCTCCTGCCGCTGCAGGGAGCCGAGGGCCTTTTAAAGCGCCCCCCCCCCCCAGCCCGGCTCCGGCAGCGGAGCTCGGGCGGCGCCTTAAGGCACCGCTTCTCCTCACAGGGTGAGCGGCCGCTCCCCCTGCTCCCCCCTGGCTATGCTACTGCTCCCACCCACCATTGCCACTAAAGTACCCAGCCTGGGAAAGGGCAGAAAAGGATGAAGAGCCCCTGGAGCCTCTTAGTCCCCTTACCAATACATTTGGGAGAATGGGCAACACTAGTTGTCCCACTGATAGGAGATTGGGCAGGGAGCATTCAAAAGCAAACCAAAAATACCCACAATAATCTTTTCTTTTTAAATACCATGTTTTGGGGCCAATATCGTGAGTTTTGGGGGAGTCTGTCTTGTGATTTTTTTACTTCTTGACAATACTGCAACACTGCAGGGAGCAGAGCAAGGCACACTCCTTAGAGGAAACCCTGGGGGATAAATGCTGACTTTTTAAAGCGCAGGAATGGCAGTGTGTGTAAACTACCCTAGCCACCCCACCGTTATAGGTCTAGCCCAACATGGTCTCTACCTAGCAGAGACCAAAGTGGAATTATTAGTTATGGAAAAACAAGAGCTGACTGAAACAATGGCTAGGAAACAATGACTAAAGAACTTTTCTTGTTAACAAAAAATGCATTGAGCTTTTAGATAGACATTTTAAGGAAACTTTGTTGCTACAAGTACAGCTTTAGTGTTTCAAACACATGATTGCTTGCCAAGTAAAGTATTTGTTAGGCATGTGTCCTTTGTTAGGCATGAATTGGGTCCTTTTATATTTTTGCTTTGTATTTTTTCCATTTGTTCAGCTAATGAACAAGGTAATAGTCCTTATAATAATCTCAAACAGAAACACTGATTAATCATTCCCCAAATGAAAGAGAATAAGTATTTTATACAAAGCTTTTGCAAACTTGCCATCGTTCCAATAATTTAGCAGCTGCCTCATCTATACACAAACAGAGAGAGAGAGAGAGAGAGAGAGATTACAACAACAAAGTAATCTGTTTTAAAGTTATGAAGACCAAAGGTCATAGAGTAAAATTTTCAGAACAGACAAAGCATACGTCTACACAGCAAGCAGAAACTTGCAGCAGCAAGTCTCATAGCCTGGCTCTACAGGCACTAGGTGTGTAGATGTTCAGGCTCTGGCTGAAGCCTGGGCTCTGAAGCCTACCCTACTCCCCAGGTTTCAGACCCTGAGCTCAGAGCCCAAATGTCTACACAGCTATTCTGAGCGCTGTAGCACGAACCCGAGTCTGTAGATCCAGGCTCTGAAACTTGCTGATGCAGATTTCTGCCTACTCTTCAGACGTACCCTAAATGACTTAGAAGCCTACAGCCCATTTTCAAGTCTCCCAAGAGTCTACGTTTCACTGACTTTCAATGAGACCTAGGAACCTAAGTCACTTAGGCACTTTTGAAAATGTTACCCATAGGCTGTAGGTCCTGCAGCTCATAACAACTAGTGTTCCATTTCCATTGCTGCTTCAGTGCAGCCACATTCCTACCTAAGAACTCAGCAGCAGGGCACAAGTGTTTGTGCTGGGACTTAACTAGTGCTCTGTGTTCCTTCATTACTCAGCTGGAGAAGAGCATGTTCCAGTGGGAGTGGATGACAGTGAAAGGCAGGGGACCAGAAAACAGCAAAGAGGAAGGTCTGAGCTGAGCGTAACCCCATTTACTTAAAAGTCATAGACTTTAAGGTCAGAAGGGACCATTATGATCATCTAGTCTGACCTCCTGCACAATTCAGGCCACAGAATATCACCCACCCATTCCTGTAATAAACCCCTAACCGATGTCTGAGCTACTGAAGTCCTCAAATCATGGTTTAAACTTCAAGGATCCGTCGGCAATTCTTGTGTCATCCCTCTGCCTCTCCAATCTTCTGTCATATGGGACTTCAGCACCTATTTCAACACAGGTCATCCAGACAAAGTCCTGCCGTTATGTGTCTGCCCCATGTCAGATGCTGGAAATATGCCTGGAAGTCAACATATTTTACAGGCAGTAACTTGAGCTTTTATAATGCTGTCTTGGACTAAGTCATTCCTAACCCAGGTATGCACAGGTACTGTATGTACAGCCCTGCTTAACCTTTTTTTATATATCTTTTTTTAAAAAACTACCCTTTCAATTATTTGGAACCATCAGGCTGTGCAGCAGCTAACCTACCACACGGAATCACATGAACTTGTCGCTCCTCCCCGTCCTTCACATCTATTGCTGGGCACACAAACGTCTTGTTTTAAATCAAAGTGTTTGTACAGCACACAGCAGGCCTTGATCTTGCCCACGGCCTTTGGGCGCTACCACAATAATAACAGGCTCACCCTTAGTCACTGATCGGTCCATCAGCCCTCACAGAGAGAGCGCCGATCACAACACATCAGATGCGTTGTTCTAGCCAGTCCTCCAACTACCCGCTGGCCAAGCTGTTAGGAGCACCGGACACCCGATTGGCATAGCGCACAGCAGCCTAGAACTCCTGAGCGATCCGCCAACCGCAGCCTCCCAAACAGCTGGGATTACAGGTGCGCGCCACCACACCGGGCCTCACCCTTAGTATCTTGTTTAAAGATAGGTACCATATTTGTCACCCTTCAGTATAGTACCTTCAACCAGAGTTTCCATTCAAAACAGGTCTGGGGAATAATGTCAGCCCAGATGGAACAATCCTTTGGGAAAGGCCTTTCTCCCAGGTACAGCCTTTTAAAGAGCACGTGTGCTAACCTGTAACACGTTATTTCGATGGGACGTGCCACAGTGATGGGCTGCCAATTTTTTAAACAAGGATATCCCACTAAAGTTTCTCCCTTCAGCAAGTTACCTGCATTACAGGGTGCATGTACTTGCAAAGAGGAGGGGAAGGACACAGGGCTTCCAGTCACAAAATCTCCACAACCATTGAGGGAGAAGGAAACAGCAGTTCGCAAACAAGCGGACATCAAGCTGCACTTTTAATAAAAAGTATTAGGGCCAAATTTGCAAAGGAAGATGCAAATAGGTGCCTGGTGGGATTTACAATCATGCCCAAGCATGTTCAGTGCCTAACTCACCCAGGCACTTTTGACAATCCCACTAGGCATCTAGTTGCATCTTTAGGTGCCTAAACACCTTTGAACCCACAGCAAAGTCAATACACTGCAATAGAGCTTTCAGTGCCCTGTGCCAGGGACAAGCAGTTCTTTCAAGCAGCCTTCATGGGCCTCTCTTCTTGAAAAATATGCTGGGCATGGGGAGAGGACAGCACAGTGTTCAGCCTGCATCACTTGAAATGGCCGGCAGGGGGGCTTTGGGCCTGATCCACCATTGCTTTGCACAAATGCTACCATTCTGACCCAAGCGCTTTTTGCACCCACTGTGCAGTGATTTAGATTACACTAGGTGTAGGGCAGTGGTGAATTGGGGCCTTAGTAAGAAAGTCCAGCAGTATCCTCCCTCACAAGCTTTTCTTTTTTTTAAGTACCTGACATCAAATGCAATCTGATACATGCCAGTGGCAAAAACAATTGCTTGAAAATACTTTTATGAGCCCTAAGATAGGCCATCTCTGGCAAGGAGGATTTAACAGTATCTGCCGATGAGCCATAAGGGACTCGATCGGGCTCCTTCTTGCCAGAGCTGACAAGTGCCATATGAAGGAGAATTTCAGCTTTCATATATTTTAAAACATTTTCCTTGTACTTATCCTTGCAAAAAAAAAGTCAGCCTTGAAAATGTAAGCCGATCACTAAGGACCAAGAGGCTAGATGGGCTCCAGTTCTGCCTCAGGAAGCTGTGGGAGGAGCTTAATGATAAACACATGGGTCTTTTTTATATAAAATGGGTCACTTAAGTGTAGGGTGTACCTCAAAGAATCACCTCCCAGCCATCCCTAAAATCCTTAGAATCATAGAATATCAGGGTTGGAAGGGACCTTAGTAGGTCATCTAGTCCAACACCCTGCTCAAAACAGGACCAATCCCCAATTTTTGCCCCAGATCCCCAAACGGCCCCCTCAAGGATTGAACTCACAACCCTGGGTTTAGCAGGCCAATGCTCAAACCACTGAGCTAGATGGACTCCACTGATTTGCTTAGACCTGGTCTCAGCACAGCGGTGTAATAACGATGGTCAGGAATCTGTAATGTGGTAGCAGGGAATTACTTGGCAGGTCTGTCCAAAAGTTCTGAGGTTACCACTGCTTGTTAAAAGTTTCAGCCCTCTCTGAGGCTGGCACTCAGCCATGGCTGCTGACTCAGGCAGATGCTGCACTGTGGGTGTTCTCGCTATTACTACAGCCGGTCAAGAAATCATTTTGATGAAAAATGAGTTAGTTGGGAAAAAATATTCAATATGGAAAACAGACCCAAAAAATCAGTAAAAAAAAATTAGGCTGTCGGTAACAATTTTCAAAAAAGGTTTTTGGTCAAAATTTGGGGGTTTTGAAACAATTTTTAACAAACCCTGACCTATTTTTTTTAAATGCCAAAAACACTTTCTGACATTTCAGTTTTGGTCAGAAAAGTGAAGAGTTTTCACAAGAAGTGTTGACAAAAAACAAAAAAAAATACACACACAACTCAAACCAAACCAAATCCAGAAACGTCATTTTTTCAAAAAGTTTCCCATGAAAAATAAATAATTGGTATTTTCTGTCCAGCTCTAGCTTCATCCCATTTATACTGCTGTGAGGAGCACTCACCTCTTGCATCACCCATCAGCTCTCATAGTGGGAATCCACCACATAAATCCCCCACCTACACACAGTATCAGAGGGGTAGCCGTGTTAGTCTGTAGCCACAAAAACAACAAGGAGTCTGGTGGCACCTTAAAGACTAACTGATTTATTTGGGCATAAGCTTTCATGGGTAAAAAACCCACTTCTTCAGATGCATGGAGTGAAAATTACAGATGTAGGCATAAATATACTGACACATGAAGAGAAGGGAGTTACCTTACAAGTGGAGAACCAGTGTTGACTGGGCCAATTCAATCAGGGTGGATGTGGTCCACTCCCAATAATTGATGAGGAGGTGTCAATACCAAGAGAAGGAAAGTTGCTTTTGTAGTGAGCCAGCCACTCCCAGTCCCTATTCAAGCCCAAATTAATGGTGTTAAATTTGCAAATGAATTGTAGCTCTGCAGTTTCTCTTTGAAGTCTGTTTTTGAAGTTTTTTTGTTGAAGGATGGTTACTTTTAAATCTGTTATAGAATGTCCAGGGAGATTGAAGTGTTCTCCTACTGGCTTTTGTATGTTACCATTCCTGATGTCTGATTTGTGTCCATTTATTCTTTTACGTAGAGACTGTCCGGTTTGGCCAATGTACATGGCAGAGGAGCATTGCTGGCACATGATGGCATATATCACATTAGTAGATGTGCAGGTGAATGAGCCCCTGATGGTGTGGCTCATGTGGTTGGATCCTCTGATGGTGTCGCTAGAGTAGATATGGGGAGAGAGAAGGCAACGGGGTTTGTTACAGGGATTGGTTCCTGTGTTAGTGTTTCTGTGGTGTGGTGAGTGAGTATTTGCTTCAGGTTGGGGGGCTGTCTGTAAGCGAGGATTGGCCTGCCTCCCAAGATCTGTGAGAGTGAGGGATCGTTTTCCAGGATAGGTTGTAGATCATTGATGATGTGCTGGAGAGGTTTTAGCTGGGGGCTGTACGTGATGGTCAATGGTTGTGTTATTTTCCTTGTTGGGCCTGTCCTGTAGTAGGTGACTTCTGTGTACCCGTCTCGCTCTGTCAATATGTTTCCTCACTTCCCCAGGTGGGTATTGTAGTTTTAAGAATGCTCGATAAAGATCTTGTTGGTGTTTGTCTCTGTCTGAGGGATTGGAGCAAATGCGGTTGTATCTTAGGGCTTGGCTGTAGACAATGGATCGTGTGATGTGTCCTGGATGGAAGCTGGAGGCATGTAAGTAAATATAGCAGTCAGTAGGTTTTATTATTGGGAGTGGACCACATCCACCCTGATTGAACTGACCCTGTCAACACTGGTTCTCCACTTGTAAGATAACTCCCTTCTCTTCATGTACCATTATATGTATGCCTGCATCTATAATTTTCACTCCATGCATCTGAAGAAGTGGGTTTTTTACCCATGAAAGCTTATGCCCAAATAAATCTGTTAGTCTTTAAGGCGCCATTGGACTCCTCATTGTTTTTGCAACTACACACAGCCTCTCGCCAACTGCTCCAGCAGCTCCTGAGGAGACTAAGCCAAACTGGCACTACACTGAGTGAAAGTCCTGCACATTCTGGAGCTCACTGCTCACCCTGCCAGTCCCTGTCCAGCTCCAGCCTGCAGTCTGAAGAGTTGGTAGTGAGAGGAATCCCAAAATCTATGCTAATCCCACTGCCAGGAGAGACCCATTCACCAAACCAACACCTACATCCATCTTGAGGAAACCCACTCCTCCATGCAAGCTAGAGGAGACCGCCAGAAGTTAAGGTGGGAAGGGATCCCATAGGAACCTCAATGAACCTATTCCTCACCCTGCTTACCATCACATAGCCAGAGACGACAGGGGAATCAGCCTACTACCACTGCTGCTGCTGCGAGAAAAGGTAAGGTGAGGTACATTGCAGAGGAGGGATGTGTGATGGCTTGAGAGGTATGTGGTGGCCGGGTGTGGGGGCATTGATCGATTTAGTGTAGAGGGGATGATTATGGAATTGATAGATTCTCTGAGGTGGGGAGGAAAAGGGAGTTTTCCTCTGAGACTATCACATGGATCGATCACCGTCTGAGGCAGGAAAATTGAGAAATCTCCTTGTTAACATTTTTTCAGCACTTTAAGGGCAGTATCAGAAAGGGGACAAGGCACATCAGAGGCAGAGATGTCAGCCCAACCCTCCCTTCCTTCAACTTAGGGGCAAAAGTATAAGAGGCCCACATAAGACCCCAACCCTACACCCTGTTGTCCCTGTAGCACAGCGCTGGCTCACACTGCTTCAATAGACTCTCCCTGGTACCACCATCTTAAGAATCCAAGCATCACAGCTTTAGAAAGTCTAATAATCCAAGTATATACTTTATCGGTACTACAGTAAACTGACCCCCACCAAAAAACAGGTGGAAATGGCCCAAAGGACATCAAACGTGCCTCAGGTTGTCAGTTCTGCAAAGGAGATGGGTACACACAGGCCCGTCAGTCACTGTTTCCAAATGGTCCTAGGAGCCACTGCACTAGGATGCCCATTGCAAGAGCAGGGATCAGCGATGAAGACAATCCTTGAAGGAGCAAATGAGCCTTGCTAGAATAAGAAGACGACTCCTGTCTGCAAGTTATACAACTTCTCCTAGCAGAGTGAGAGGGGTTTCTTTGGCAAACGCTTCAGATACACTGAAGTTGAAGTGCTTCTCCTGCCACAGGGCTAAGCCTGTCCACTCGTACAATCTGTCATCTGCCTCACTAACGCATGCACTTTACCTTCAGCTGCAGAGACAGATGTCACTAGTGGCTTTGGGGATTATTCCTTTCCCCCCCTAAGCGGGCTGGTATGTTTTTGAATAAACAGACAAGCCAGATTTTGTTACAATTTAGAGGGAGCAACTTTTTCCTCTCACCCCTCAACCCGCTTTACGCCACATAACTGAGTTGGGCTTCTGGTAACACAAGGCAAACTGGCAGCTCCCAAAGAAGTACCCCAAGGGTGTGCTATAAAATAACTCCAGATTCAACCACTTGTGGCTGAACAGGAGCAAGCACATCAACAAGCCGGATGCTGGGGAAAGGGAAAATTCCAAACAACAAAGGAATAAAGGTGATGGCTAGTCACCCCCTAGTGGCATAGTGTCCACATTATATACCTGCTCGCCCTCTGAGATTATCACATGGATATATCACCATCTGAGGCAGGAAAGTTGAGAAATCTCCTTGTTAACATTCTTTCAGCACTTTAAGGGCAGTATCAGAAAGGGGACAAGCCACATCAGAGGAGAGGCAGAGATGTCAGCCCAACCCTCCCTTCCTTCAACTTAGGGGCAAAAGTATCTCAACGTTAGTCTGGCATTGAAAGTAACAAAGGAGGATCTTTCAAAGTTAATTAACTATGCCTTTCCTGGAGGTCTCATGCTAAATGTAGCCTCTACCCAGAACGAGACTCCCTCATTTCTTTTTTTTCTAACGTTTTGTGCTGAGGAAGGCCAGGTGCCTCACTGCCTCCTAATTTAGGAACGACTGCATTGTTTACAGGAATCATTACACTTCAGCAGACCTCTCCCTCCCATCAGACTGAAGTATTTGTCATCCATGTTATCACTAAATGAAGTTTGTTTTTCTGACATCCCTGAAGCATAGAGCCACAGGCAGTCACAATGTTTCACCTATGTGCCTCTGGTTTGAACTGGATGGCCCAGCTCAATGATGAAGAGGTTAACTCAGGCCTGGCTTATATCAGAAAAGTTGCACACTGATAAGACTAAAATGATTTTAAATCTGGTCCAGTCACGCTAGCACAACCTCACAATGTAAACACACTTAAATCACCTTCAGAGCAGTTTAAGTTGGTTTTGTAATCTAAACCAAATTAAGCACCTCTTGAAATAATTTAAGTGAGTCTGCATCAGGGATTTGCACCTGTGTAACTAAACATATTTAAAATCAATTTAGACATAGTAGTGCATCCTTCCTAAAATAGACCATCCTTCAGTTTCCACTCCTTCTGGTGGTGGGTTTTGTGTTTTACCGGAGGCCTGATTCTCCACCACCCTGCACCTATAATACCTGGGCAAAGTGGGTATGAAATGCTACCACCTGAGAAAAGCAATGTCTTATACCCAGGTGTAAATAACTACCAAAAAAATGCAATGCTAAGAATTGGCCAAAAGCTCAGTTCACTGAAGAGCCATCTGATGATAATCACTTTTGATGGCTACAGTACTGGATGGATTTGTGCTGGTGACCTAGAGGTGAAAAACTCCATAGATCATCAGCAATTTCCAACCACCCAATCACACCTGTCAGGGTTATTTTTAAATGATTTCCTCCAGACACTTATTTAAACAACACATTGTGTGACATTTAGAAGTTTTTCACCTTCACAGCCCATTTGCTCCTGCTGCTTGAACCTATATTTAAATAATAAAGGTGAGCTTATGACATCAGATACATTTCCTGGGCAACAGTGTGACAGTGCAAGCAAAGTCTGTGGCTTGACTGCAGGACTGAGCAGAAAGATTAAACAATTAATAATAATAAAGTAGTGTCCAAGATGCTAGTTGGACACTGAGGTAAAAAAAGGCCTTATTCTATTTACACACATTTGTAATACCTAAAGAAACCCCCCACAAAATGACTTGTTACATCTAAAAGCTCCTCTCCACCCCACACTTATTTTCTCAGTATAAAAGTCTCAAAGAAGCTATCCTTTTTCCGACTACCAATGTCTCTAAAACATAGGCCAGATCATCAGCTGGTATAAAATGACATAGCTCCATTACAGCGCTATATTGATTTATACCAGGTAATGATTTGGCTCATAGTATGTAATGTTTTAGGGGTTTTGTATTAGTACTTAGATTTTATAATAGGGGCATACATAATTATCTCAATGCGTCTGGTCTACCATGTTAGAGGCACATTTCACAATGGAAACAGAAAATAACTGAAAATTCATTCCCTTTCACAAAATTCAATGATAATAAGACATTCTTTTTTTTCTTGTGGCAATGCGAAAAACAGACACACTTTACAAAATACCTCTAAACGTTTCCATGAGGCCACTGAGGGTCAGATCCTACAAACACTTACACACCCGAGCAGGGCCGGTGCAAGGATATTTTGCGCCCTAGGAGAAACTTCCACCTTGCGCCCCCGCCCTTCTCCTCCCTTCCCCTCCTCCTGGCTACGCGCGACAAAAAAAATGATGTCATTGTCACTTTGTACCATAGTGTGAAGCAGTACGTTTGTGCCCGCAAAACAGAGCTGGCATAGGCTATAGCTGTAATATACGAGAGGACGACAAGTTAAAATGCAATTTCAACGACATTTCTCTTTTCTTTATTCGTTCGTTTTCCAGCATTTGTGTAAAAAAAAATTGGGGAGCACCGCTTTTTGGTGCCCCCAAATCTTGGCGCCCTAGGCGGCTGCCTGGTTCGCCTAATGGTTACACCGGCCCTGCACCCGAGTAACCTTAGCCAGGAATATTCTCCATTTGGAGTCAATGAGTCTACTCATCTAGTAAAGTTACTCATGTGACCACGTGTTTACCCATTCTGGCCAAAATGCAGATGTTCCAATCAGCCATAAAGAGCTTTTTGCCTAATTCTTCCCTTACTTGGCTTTAGCAAACCTTTTGCCTCAGTCACAAAAGAATGAGCAATTTCAAAATAAATCATAAGTCAACACAAAAACTAATGTCATTACTGAACAATGACTACAAACTCTGAGATTAGAAAGGGGCTCAATGCAATTACGTAGCGATCACACCACTGAACTGAACCCTATCTCATTAAGTCCTCTCTGTCAGTCACTGCTAATGAGATGCTCATCTGTTGTTGATGACTATGTTTCCAGTCACAGACTCTCATGAGTTAGTGTCTTACTGATGTGTATGGTAATACAGTTTGGCTTCTAGCCTAATTATCCCAAATCTGAAGCAATGCCAGCTGCAGAATTAAAGCCTATTAAAGCTTCCTGCTATTTTATTTTATTTTATTTCCCCCCTTCCTTTCACCATTTCACTGCCTGGGTGATTTTATTTATTTTGAATCTGATCTGATGATTCTGCAAATATCTCAACTGTTCTAAGTTTTAATATTTCACCTCTAATTGGATACAGAGATATTCAAAGCAGTGGAGTTGCTATAACCTACCTTGTGGGGTGGCAAACAATTTCCCTGAAGAATTGAAAAATTGCACCAGTCACTCCCTTGCTGACTAGTGAGAATCTCTGACATAACTATAAGGCATCATTTTTAGTTATTTCTTACCCCCTTAATCATTATACTCCAGTATGCTGATAGCAGCTAATGGGCCAATTCAGGAAAGCATCCCTGTTCTGAACAGAGGTCTAAGCACATTGCAAACAGGAGCAATATGTTCCACTTCTTCTATCTAAAGAGGGCTGCCAGTTTTAGAGATCTCAGCTGGCTAGAATGGCAGAGTTCTTCTCTTGCTAAGAGAGCAGACCTTCCTCCAACACTAAGAGGATGATGTAACTGACTGATTGCCAACCCCAGCAAGTAGCATTAATGCCTTGCCTAGGATTTAGTCTTTTCACCAGTATACTACAGTACTCTGTTAATCACCACAAATAAAAGTATGAAGTTAGGATAATCTTCACTCACTTGGCATCAGAAAAAACACCACACCAGGCCTTACAGCTCTCTAGTTAATGAGCATAGAGGGTCTGATTTTCCCCACAGTAGCGACTACAACTGGGCAATGTTATGCAGACATGTGGCAGCAGAAGTTACATGTGAGCATAAACTGACTTTGATTCACATTTAATTATTTACTGGCTTCTCCAGAAGAGATAGCTAATGCATATTTCACAGCCGCCTGTCTCCTCCCAAACAGACAGTGTTATTCTTCATCCAACTGTGCAAGTTACATAAAAGTTAAGGCAGTAAGTGCCCAAAAGTGTGGGTAGTGAGTACTGTCAACTCTCATTCACAGCAATGGGGGTGCTCAGCATCTCCCAGGACTGGGCTTCAAGGGCCCGATCCAAAGCGTATTGACATCACTGTGAGTCTTTCCATTGACTTCAGTGGGTTTTGGATCGTGCCCCAAACAAGTTCTCGTGGATCTAATCCTGCAAGGTTCAGAGGTGGCCTCAGTTATTATTAATGTCAAATGGGAATTGAGGGCACTGAGAACCTCGCAAGATTATGTCCAGTATGAGCATAGAAGATGGGCAACCTAGAAATGTCATAGGTTCTACAAACTAGTTTAGAGACTGTAGACAGATAAATAAGAGACAACAGACAAACAGTGCAAGTCCTCCTATGCTGTCATTTTCATGTTAAGAATCCTAAAATGAGTGTAATGATGTCAGATAATGAGCTACCGCAACTTGACCCTGCAGATTTATGGGAGGAAGGGATTGAGCGGCCTTCACATCTCTTTAGATAGCTCCTTGTGAACAATGTAACTGGTATTTACAAATCCATCTCATTATTTCCCTGAAATGAAATGAGAGCCCTGACCAATGATTTAGCTGCTATAGGGAAAGTTCTTAATATTAGAAACCCAGTTAAGGATAATATGTACCTGCACTGCAGAAGTCCCTCTGAAAACACCAGCAGGAGAAAAAGCAATTCACGTGAAAGGATATAGAAAGAGATACAAGATGCTGTTTTTCAGATGACAAATGATTAGCGACATTGTCCTGGCCTTCAAAAACCTTCAGCAACTTCCCAAAAAGCGCTCTGATGTTTTTAAATGATTCTCACACTACAAAGTGTGTAGTTCATATAATTCACAAAGACATATCATTGCATTCATGTCCAGATCCAAACCACCAGCTGGGGGGCCCTTTTATCATTGTTTCTGGGTTAGATGATTAGGTAAACAGGTGGGTTGTCTCATTTCTGAGATGAGGCTAAATTACAAACCTTAGTAACTAATCACTTTAATAGGATATTGACTTCAATATAAAACATGCTGAAGATCCTTCTAGCCACCAGGGGGATTTGGTTTAGTGGACTTCAGAGCACTCCCCTCTGTGATGCTGCATGACTAGAATATAATATATCAAGGGACACACTGTAATGAATTGGGATTTATAGCAAGGTCAAAATTCAACCAGTTGTATAAACTGTGAGCATTTACTTTAACAGATGAAACAGACTATCCACAAAATAGAGATGTTTCTGATTGCAAAGTCCCTCTTCCCTACCAGTACAAAGCTACCCTCCCAACAGGCAGGAGTGCTCACTAATAACTAGCAATGGGTGGATGTAGCAGGGCTCCCTTGGCTTCTGCTTGGCTCACAAAGTCATTCTGAGACCCATGGTTTTGTAACCACTGACACACTTTATTCTCAGGCTTGTTCCCACCACCTTTTCACCACATACACGTAACCCTTCACTGTGTGCAAGCAAGAGGGAGGGGAGCGCTACCTCCCTGCTTTCATTCCCTGCCTTTTCCCTTTCCTCCTGCTCTCCTCTGAGGCTTTTATGCAGCCCCAGGCTAATTAGGTAGCAGCTGTCTCTGCCTCCCCAATTAGGGCCAGCTTACCCCCAGCCTGCTCTAATGTGTTCCCCTAATGAGGAGCAGGCGTGACAGAGGGCTGAATCTGCAACCCTTTTCCCAGCACCCTGTCACAGTGGACCTCAAGAGTCAGAGATTCAGCCAGGCTTAACAAAGCATCCCAAAACATGGATGTTTAGCTGAACTAGTTGTCTCAATTCACCACGGGGAGTCAAGGACTCCTTGGTTTTAGCTCAGGTTCTGTCACTGACTTCACTGGTGACCTTGGGCAAATCATTCAACCTCTCTGTGCTTTGGTTTACCCCCAGGCAGTAGCGCAGCCAGGTCCGGAGCGCAGGGGGGGCGGCGCTATAAAAGGCGCCCCCCCCTGTACTCACCCGGCGGCGCTCCGGGTCTTCGGCAGCACTTTGGTGGCTCACTCCAGGTCTTTGGTGGTACCCGCCGCCAAAATGCCGCCGAAGACCCGGAGCGCCGCCGGGTGAGTGCAAGAAGCGGCACTTAAAAAGAAGCGGCACCTTTTTTTAGTGCTGCTAAAAAAAGGTGCCGCTTCCGCCGCTTCTGCTCAAGGGGGAGCGGCCGCTCCCCCTGCTCCCCCCCTGGCTACGCTACTGCCCCCGGGTAAGACAAGGTTCATATGGCACTCACCTACCTACATCACAGGACTGTTGTAAGGCGTAATTAGTTGGAGAGCTAAATTCATCTCTACTGCCACCTTAGAATCATAGAAGATTAGGGTTGGAAGAGACCTCAGGAGGTCATCTAGTCCAACGCCCTGTTCAAAGCAGGACCAACACCAACTAAATCATCCCAGCCAGGGCTTTGTCAAGCTGGGCCTTAAAAACCCCTAAGGTTTCCACCACCTCCATAGCTAACCCATTCCAGTGCTTCACCACCCTCCTAGTGAAATAGTTTTTCCTAATATCCAACTTAGACCTCCCCCACTGCAACTTGAGACCATTGCTCCTTGTTTTGTCATCTGCCAACACTGAGAACAGCCAAGCTCCATCCTCTTTGGAACCCCCCTTCAGGTAGTTGAAGGCTGCTATCAAATCTCCCCTCACTCTTCTTTTCTGCAGACGAAACTAGCCCAGTTCCCTCAGCCTCTCCTCATAAGTCATGTGTCCCAGCCCCCTAATCATTTCCGTTGCCCTCTGCTGGACTCTCTCCAATTTGTCCACCTCCTTTCTGTAGTAGGGGTCCCAAAACTGGATGCAATACTCCAGATGTGGCCTCACCAGTGCCGAATAGAGGGGAACAATCACTTCCCTCGATCTGCTGGCAATGCTCCTACTAATGCAACCCAATATGCCGTTAGCCTTCTTGGCAACAAGGACACACTGCTGACTCCTATCCAGCTTCTCATCCACTGTAATCCCCAGATCCTTTTCTGCAGAACTGCTGCTTAGCCAGTCGGTCCCCAGCCTGTAGCAGTGCATGGGATTCTTCCAGCCTAAGTGCAGGACTCTGCACTTGTCCTTGCTGAACCTTATCAGATTTCTTTTGGCCCAATTCTCCAATCTAGGTCACTCTGGACCCTATCCCTACCCTCCAGTGTATCTACCTCTCCCGCCAGCTTAGTGTCATCTGCGAATTTTCTGAGAGTGCAATCCATCCCATCATCCAGATCATTAATAAAGATGTTGAACAAAACCAGCCTCAGGACCGACCCCTGAGGCACTCCGCTTAATACTGGCTGCCAACTAGACATTGAGCCATTGATCACTACCCTTTGGGCCCGACAATCTAGCCAGCTTCCTATCCACCTTATAGTCCATTCATCCAATCCATATCTTTTTAACTTGCTGGCAAGAATACTGTGGGAGACCGTATCAAAAGCTTTGCTAAAGTCAAGATATATCACATCCACTGCTTTCCCCATATCCTCAGAGCCAGTTATCTCATCATAGAAGGCAATCAGATTGGTCAGGCATGACTTGCCCTTGGTGAATCCATGTTGACTCTTCCTGATCACCTTCCTCTCCTCCAAGTGATTCAAAATGGTTTCCTTGAGGACCTGCTCCATGATTTTTCCGGGGACTGGGGTGAGGCTGACTGATCTGTAGTTCCCTGGGTTCTCCTTCTTCCCTTTTTTAAAGATGGGCACTATTTAAATATGGGTTCAATCATCTGGGACCTCTCCCAATCACCACGAGTTTTCAAAGATAATGGCTCTGCAATCACATCAGCCAATTCCCTCAGCACCCTCGGATGCATTAGATCTGGACCCATAGACCTTAAGAATAAATGTGCTTGCTTAGAAAAGCTTTGTGGTAACTTAACTGTGGCATTCAGACTGTGTACTGACTCTGAGAAGAGAAGCAAACCAGGGCTGCTTAGGCGGAATGTCTTGTTCTAAGGATATCACAGTGCAGGCCGTGAACTGTGCATATTTCAGCCTGGAAATATGCCAGTCAGAAGGGAGAGAGATGTGGGTCTTTTCCCAAGAGAGGTGACAACTGAGGAGGCGGGAGCCTCGTGTGAGTGCCCTTGCTGGACCATAGAGAGGGAATACAGTTGCTGTTGCCCTGAACTGTGACAAATAACACTTCCCTCATCACAGGAATGTTGTGAGGAGAAATACATTGAAGACTGTGAGCTGCTCAATACTACAGTGATGGAGCCATATGAATATCCAAGATAAATGTGCAGTCTACAAATTGTCTACTTAACCCAAACTTAAAAACAGACAAAATGTCTTTAGAAGATTTTTTTTTTATTTTACAAGTTATGTTTCATGCCACCCATTCTTCAGTGCTATACATATTAATTTGCTGCCATGTTTTCTCTTTGGAAGAGATTTCTGCAACAGGAATAGCAGTTTTGGAAGAGGAATAGCAGTGATAGATGCCTTACATTATATTTCTTCCCTAAACCCATATTTAATTTTAGCATGGGCCACTGTCTTCAGTTTGATATGAAAACGTCACTTAGCAGTTCAGCATTATTACAGCAGCAAACTTCAATTGTGCAGATCAGCTCTCTGGTGGAAACCCAGAGAGATTATTCCATTTCCAGGAAGTTCTAGTATGTACCCAGGTTTGCTTCCCTGCCTCAATTGTTTTAAGCCACCAAGGAGCATAATAAGCACTTGCCCAATCTGTTCTCTTCTTCCTTCTCTTCTGGGTCCTATTCCTAGCTCTGCCACTGACTCAGTCTGCGGTCTTGGACAAATCACTTAACACTGTGCCTCAGTTTTCACAGCTGTAACAGAATACTACTACTCCCCTACTTTTGGAAAGAGCTTTGAGATCTACAGCTGAGAAGCACAACATAAATTTTAAGTATTACGTTAACACTCTTCCAAGGAAGATAGGCCATGGCACAAAATTACCTAAATTCTCCCCCCTACACACTTCAGATCTGACCCAGTGTGATCACTACTATAGTGGATACAGTTAGACACAGATCCAGCAGTGTGCTGATTGAGCACCAAATGTTGAACAAAACACAACTGCCTTTGCCTATGGAAGCATGTTATTACAAGTAGGAGGAAGATTGCACACCATAGTAGAATCATTGGTTTCCCAAATCGTAGCCTGTGCAATAACGAATCAGTACGGAGAAGGAAAGCAGCACCAGCCACAAGGGAGCACCACAAAACCGAGACAGGTCAAAGAGAACTGTGGGATTTTAGAGGTTCTTCCATTCACTTCAGGTTCTCTTAAAGTTCTGAACTAACATTGTGAGAAGTCATCATTTGACAGCTCTCTAGGGATTTGTGGGAGAGCTGGGGGGGCGGATAATGATAATAAGGAAGCGCATCACTATCTCAAGCACTGAATTTCAATGAAGGATTCGCTCAGATGGACAAAAATCCAAGAGAGGCTCCCCATGTGAAACAAAGTTTAGAAAAACTTGCCTTTAGTGCAGTAATTACACGTCTGGATGCATACTTATTCCTGGAGCATATGCTCCTGTGAGCACAGGCTGCAATTGGCTTGTTGAATGAGCGCCTGTGTCTAAAGGGTATGGTATTATTAATAATGTATGTGTTTAATAAGTATCCCTTTATGAACTTTCTAGACCTGAAACATTAGACTTCCAGGTGCACACTGAAGACAATCAGATTTTCATAGGCAACAATTTTGTATTGCTGGCTGATGTCCCCTGCAATTTGCATTTGAAAGGAAATTGGGTCTTTTACCATGTTCATTTTGTTTATTTTCATATTCCTCTGAATTCAAAAACTAAAATACCTTCACCATTAAGATCTCCTGCAGCTCTTAGAAAGAGTGTTTCCCAGAATCTCACTTAAATCCACACACAAGAGTGGTTTGCTTAAGTGTTAACTCCTCTTTTTAAAGCACACTAGAAGTGGGAAATTGTACAGGGAGCCACTTTGCTACCTGGTGGCTAAATCGGTCTCCGTAGTTCAATAATGCCTATGTGATTAAGGCATGTGGTTTCATGAGGAATTTATCCATCAGCTGCATCAGAGTCAATGCAGGGACAGTTACCCTACTAATTGGGCCAATGTGAGGAATCTATCCCTTCTGGGAATTTAAACCCTCATGTCCAAAAGCAGCAGTTCTTCCACTTGAAATGAAAGAAGAATATCCATTAGCTGTCTTAGGTTTGAAGTAACTGCAGTGGCTAAAGCCAGAGGTTTGTGTCCTGACTGGCCTCACTCCTGAGCCAAATAGAGTTCCTTGCATTGACCTGCATGGGGGTCTTTCAGATAAAGCCAAGATTGTGTCTGCTCCCTGTGTACATTAAAATTCTCATGTCACTTTTCATTAGAGCTTTTGCCCTGGTGTCTTTAGGAAAAATATCTCCTCTCCCCGTAGCGTTGCTCAGTCTGCTAGTTGGTTGCTCTCCTCAACCCCATAAGTGGACATACCGCAGTACTGTAATAAGTATTTGAGTAAAATTTTCTAAAGCACCCAAGTGACTTAGGTGCCTAAGTCCCATTTCAAAAGCAACTTAATCATTGACTTTTACCGTGTACCTAAGTCACATAGGAGCTTTTGAAATTGTTACTTGTAGCACTGCTTTCCTTCGTATCTATATAAATCTGCTCATGAATTATTAGGTCAAAGTCAGTGGAGTTTCTGGTGTAAATGAAAGGAAAATCGGGCCCATGGGTCCAAATTCTGAAGCCCTTACTCACCCAAATGTCAGAGCATTGGTGCCACAATTTGCAGAGCATTTGAGATTAAAGATGCTATGTACAACTATTTTATGTTTCACACTTCAGCAGGTGTGACATTCGATCTGGTAGAGGATAATCAGAGTTATACACAGAATAGCACATTACAACTGTGTCTTACTGAGTCAGCCACAAAGAGGTCGAGTCCTTATCCAGCAAATCAGACAGACAGAAGAAAAACAGATAGCAGCCAAAGGACTTTTAAATGTTATATTTGACTCTTTTAAAAACTTATTTTTTTTAAACAGAACAAGAAATAAAAGAAACCGGATGAGAGGTTTAACTTCAGGTGCTTTTCCAAACAGGAACAAATAACCTCATAGCTCAGCATTTAAAACCTACATAAACCTCAGGGCTTTTTATAATTTCAAGCTGAACCAAATTGTCATTTTTTGTTCCATTCAAGGCAAGACAGATGCAAGCCTGAATCCAAATAGGTAGATAATAAAGATTGCTATAGCCAAGTGTTTTCTGAACTAGTGCAATAGGTTGATTTCCTGGTAGCACTGAGGTTTCCTACCAATCTTTTTCAAGACAGTTGATAAATACAAATTACAGTCTTACTCCTGCAGTCCTTACTGAATAGTCTTTATTTCTGTGAGCACGGTCTTTCCAAACTGTGTCCCAAAATGCTCTTCTGATATTTGTATTTCATCTTTGTAGAGAGAAATTATTACATATAGGCCAGAGAGTAAAGATACATTTTCAGCAGAGACTTGAAATGAGATAGGAGTTCTCCATGTAGAAAGCACAACAAGGAGAAGACAGTGCTCAGACTGTATGGATGGCCAGAGATGAAGCCAGTGTTAGATGAGCAGAAGTTTTGGTATTATGTTTGCTAAGTCTGCTTTATGTACTATAGAACATAATGCAACTATAATAAAGAAGCTCAGAAAGATTTATTGTCTTCTAGTGGAGCACTTTATTACAATTGTTTTTATTACATCTGCCTTGTGCCGATGTTGGCACATAGAGCAGAAACTAGTCCCTTCATTCCTCTCCATCATTTGCTGCTTCTTAAGGTTTCTCCTGGGCGCCCTCCTTTCCTCACACCACTTAACAGTTGCACGTGGGAGTCTGTATGTTGGCATCCAGAGTACATGCCCCAACTATGTCCAACACTTTCTTCCGATTCTGGTGGAAACAAGCTGCTGGTTGTTAATTTCTCGGACCTCTTCATTGGTGATGAAGTCTTTCCAACCAATGACTGGAATCTTTCATAAGTGCCTGGTTTTCTGGTTAATGTTTCAGTAGCTCTCCAGCTCTCATGGCCCTATGTTAGCACTGAGAGCATGTTTGAGTTGAAAATTCTGTTATGTTCTCTTTTTGATTTCCCTATATGCTACAGTAAGGAAAGCAGTATTATCCCTAAAGCTCCTCTGCCCTCTCTTCACTGCAGAGCTTATGCCTGCCTTTCCACCTATGGGGTTTCCTGTTACAGTTTTAAAGGAACCATGCATATATCTTCACAGAAGATGCATTTGGAGAGCTGCTCAATGTTTTGAACTCCTAACAGAACTAACGGCCCACTTCCTGTCTCTGGGAAACTGCCTGCTCAGCCCTCTTAAACAGACTTGTCTAAATACTGTTAACTAGCAACTAATTTTCAGGTACTGCAATGATCTTTTTCTCCATTACTTTTCTGAAATGTCTCCTAGTCTAATCCTGGCCATTATCAAGGCCTATGAGAACATACACGCCAGGTGGAAATGGCCTGTAGCCGAGAACTCAAGCATTTTCTTCATGATTTTGAAGAGATCTGGCACCTTCTCCCTTAGGCTTCCTAAGTGAATTAAATTTCACACATTGCTTCTTTCCCTATTATATGTATTTGAGCAGGCTTCTGTTAAGCTCTCAAATGCATTCCCACGGATATTGCCTTGCATAGATAGCGTAGTCTAGATGGAACATTTATTTTAAAGTGAACTACTTTACAACTATCTAACTCAGCCCTTTGGTATCCAAGATATACAGGTAATAGGCTACATTGGACTACTTGAATACAACCCTCTTTTTAAAATATGTACCTCCACAACTAGTTCAAAAGGTTTTTTAAGAAAAGAGACTTCCTAGTTCTTTGCCCTTTCAACTCCATTCAAAAACATACTTTTTAAAAAATATCTGAAAGAATCTGTATATGGGCCAAGACTTTATAAGTGAAAGGAGAATCAGGCCCCAGTTGTACGCAGGCATATCTCCCTCGACTCCACCCACCTCCCCCATCTCCAACATAGTGTCCCACCTCAAAACTCCTCAGGAGCTAACCAGTCCCCAGCATATTAAACAGCTAGGCCCAAAGTCTGCAATTCTTACTTAATAGAAGCCTGTCGTTCCACTAACAAAACTCTGAGGCACAGAGAAACTGAAGGCTTGATCCTAAACTCATTGAAGTCAATGGCAAACAAAACAAAAGTCAGAGATATATAGCAGAACGAAACAGAATTTTCAACTCAGACTTACCTTCAGTGCTAGTGTGCGGCTGTGAGAGCCGAAAATCTATTGAAACAATAGACAGTGGCTTCAAGGCAATGCATGATTTAGTTATGATCAGTTTACACCAGTGCAATTTCACCCAAGAGCAAAATTATGGAGCCAAAACAGGAATTTAGAATAGAAATGGAAACAGACACCTTCCTGCTGTAGTACAAATACAGTCAAGCAACAAAAAAATGCTTCATCTATCTAGGGTAGTTATATAGGCCCTACTACCGTAGTATCCGACCTCCTCACTGTCTATAATGTATTGATCCTCACACACCCGCTGTGAGGTAGGAAGTGCTGTTAGCCCCATTTTATAGATGGGATCTGAGGCACATAGAAACTAAAGGCTTGATCCTAGTTGATTAAAGTCAATGGCAAAGCTCCCATTTACTTAATGATGCAGGATGAGGGCCTAAGTGACTTGTCCATACAGAAAGTTTGAGGTGGAGGAGGAAAATGAACACAGGTCTCCTAAGTGCCAAGCCAGCACCCTAGCCATGGACTATCCCGGACAGTTCCTGAGTATCTTCAACTACTATGGATTTCAATGAGCAAAATAGTTAGCAGTAGGTGACCACCCCCTCTCACAGAATCAGACCTATTGGCAGCAATGGGTGTCCAGTTGTCAAATCATGAAGTTCTGAGTTTGGATTTGGCCAGCTGTGTGCTCAGACCAGTGCTTTTTAACCTATGGCTTTGGAAATGTATGTGACTCTTCAGAGAATAAATGTGAGATTCGCCTTCGGTTCATACATCATTCCACGTTCCACTTGAGGAGAAAGTGAAAAATAGGTAGGAAAAGGAGAGGGAATAAATCTGTCATCTGCTCTGAGAGGAATGGGGTTCCTGGTAGGTAGAGCTAGACAGGACTCATTCTAAGCAAAAATCCTGCCCTGCTGCTTTTACTAAACGTTTGTAGGTAGCACCATATTAATGGCACTTTCTATACAATTGATATGTGAAGAAATAGCCCCTATCTTGAAGAGTTTACAATCTAAATTGAGAACAAAGACAGGATATTGGGGAAATAACATCAGGCAAGAGGGCGGGTACTGATTCCCAGAAGCCAGGAATACATTCTCCTTTCAGCATAGTGCTAGTCCCCAGTATGAGATACACTTAGGCCCAACTCCTGCAGTTCTTATGTTGCACTGGGAAAGCGTCCATAGACTTCAGAAAACTGTATGATTTAATCCCTAAGGATGAGCCCGTGCCTGAAGGGTTGAAAAACAGCCAATCCCTAATGGGAAGTTTAAAAAAAAATAGCCTACTTTACTTACAGTAGTAATAGCATTTTCCCCCTCACTTGCTCTCTCCCCTTCCTTGTGCCTTTTTGCTCAAAACATTTGCTTAAGAACAGGATCTTAGTTTGCGAAGAGTTCATCAGCTCCTGAAGCTTGTTGCCCACTTGACAGCATAATCCTCTGCCTGTGATAATCACTTCCATGGCAACCCAGTGTGATGCATGTCACCACAATGAAGGGGCCAACTGATTGTTCAGAGACAAAGATCCTGTTTTCATGCAAGCGTCCTTAGTAACAAAGAATTAAAAAAGACAAATACAGAAAATATTAGGCCTATAAGCAAAATTGTTTACAAATAGAATTAGGCTATGTCTACACTACAGGGATTATGCCAGCATAGCTACGCTGGCATAGCCATGTAGGCATAACCCCATAGTTTAGACACACCCTACACCGATGGAAGGGGTTTTTCCATCCATGTAGTAACACATGTCCCCAAACCATAGTAGCTATATCGATGGAAGCATTCTTTGGTTAACATAGCTCCATCTACACTGAGGGGTAGGTCAATGTAGTTATGTTGGTATGGGGTGTTTTTTCACACCCCTGACTGATGACACCAGGCCTTAGTTTCACCACTTCAGAGAGGCCAGCAGCATTCTGACTCAGGTTTCTGTCCTGTCAGGGTTTAAGACCGACTGTTATTGCTAAATTCTTCAGTTGCAAGTGAACCCTTCATACAATCACAGAAACTAGAAAAGACTGTACAGATCACATCGTCCATTCCCTGTCAACATAGGATCATTCTCTACTTTACACTTTTTAGTCCATTATCCAGTCTAGTTTCAAACCTTAGAATCCTAAAAACAAATATGTTTATCCTGGGATTTCTTGGATGAGGGGCAGGTGTTTTCATGATGCATAGAATCACAGCCCATCTTAAATTGGCATTTTCTATACAATTGATATGTGAAGAAATAGCCCCTATCTTGAAGAGTTTACAATCTAAATTGAGAACAAAGACAGGATATTGGGGAAATAAAATCAGGCCAGAGGGTGGGTACTGATTCCCAGGAGCCAGGAATCCCAGGAGGAATTTTTATTAACTATAAACACAAACTAACAGGCTTCCACACAGCCAGAGTTCAGGTTTGTCTCCCTTCTTTACCAGGTACTACAGCCTGACTGGAACCCTACACAGCACACACAGACATCTAGTGAATGAGTAATTTACTCCAAGTAAACATAACAATTACAGGAGCCAGTCTGGAGAGTGCTGAGTTGAAGGACTCTTCTCCTTGACTCTTTCCCTTTCTGTCCATCCAGATTTTTCCACCTCCTTTAACTCTCCCTCCAAACCACAAAAGCTCCCTTTTCATGTTCCTCACCCACCTCACCTCAGCCACTGGAGCAGTGGTGACAAGGAAACATCGAGAGTCCCAGAGCTAATGGACAGGACTTCCACACAGATGACCTTGTGCCATTAGGACATCCATGAGGTTTGGGGGCCTCAACCATGGGCTTCTTCTATAGGAGGTCCCAAATTGCTCAACTGAGAGACAAATCTGATGAAAGCACTGCAAGAGGAATCTCAATTGTCCTTCCCTAGTCCCCTCCTGTAACATAGCCCATGGGAGGAAACAATCTGAACCAACAACAACAAATACTTGGAGCCTGGTTCAAAAGCACATTGGAGTCAAAGGAAAGACTCCCATTGACTTCAAATATTTCAAATCTTCACTAATTAATTGTTTTTGTGAGTGCACTAAATTTCATCCCACAACAAACCTCCACTGAGGAAGAGAATGAAGGAACACAGAAGTAGGGGACTGAAAGGTAAAGATGAAATAGACTGACAAAGAAACACCCAGCAAAAGACAGAAGAAAAATATACATTGAATCATAGAATATCAAGGTTGGAAGGGACCTTAGGAGGTCATCTAGTCCAACCCCCTGCTCAAAGCAGGACGAATCCCCAATTTTTACCCCAGATCCCTAAATGGCCCCCTCAAGGATTGAACTCACAACCCTGGGTTTAGCAGGCAAATGCTCAAACCCTCCCCCCTTACACTGATACAAAGTAGAAGGAAATAAATGTGGGGGCAAGAAACAGAACATGGAAAGAGATACAAGAACAAAAAGCAAGGCCGTTCTATATACTTGAATAGGCTCCAGTACTGTAAACACTTAAGTATGTATTTAACATTTCTCATGTGAGCAGCTTCTTTATACAGTATGGGTGAGTAAAGTGATGCACATTGATCTTGTGTTTGCACAATCAGGGCATCAATCGGTTTATGCTTTTTTATGTATTGTACATTCTGGCATTATTAAAGTTTGATTTTATGGACAAGCAATAACTTTTGACCAGCTCTAAAAAAAGTCTAACTCCTCTAACAAGTGATTCTGGTAAGTTGAGCGACATGGTAGAGTTAGGTGAGCTGTCTAAACAATATTACCCAGGCTTCTTGCACACACTAACCCAGCACTCATTATTACTTCACAGTAATCAGTTCCTTATTCAGAAGAAAGTGTTTCTTTTCAACATAGGACCAGTTTCAGAAATCCTACAAACAGGTGCAATTCCCTTGAGTTCAGTGATGCTACGCCCACTTACATAGTTCAAAAATTCAGCCCCTTAAATTCAGCAACAGGTTTGGACCAGGCATCCTAAAACTCTTGGGATAGATTATCTTCTGCTGTGCACTTGTGACATCATTTATACCTGAGTGAAGGTGGATTTTAAACATTCCCAGATCAGAATTCTCCACTCACACCAGTGGTAGCATTTTACACCCAATTTGCACAGGTAACAGACGAGTAAGGCATTGACGAATCAGGCCCCTAGTTTCATATGAACTTCTTAGTACTGGCTGTAATCCATACAAAACAATAGAAGGCTGCTGCCATGAAAAATGGGGATTAGCAACACATGTTCTTTGTGAGAAAGAAGGCCAATCATCTATTTAAATTAGTGCAATTACCCAGTCAGGTCAGGACAACAGAAAATTTCTTATCTAGAATAGTGGTGGGTACTCCAAGCTACACATTTTAAGGGGACATCTCAACAAAGAAATACTATTTTGGGGGTGATTATACCCTTCTTGCCATAATTATATTCATAATTTAGATTAGGTACATCCAATCAGTGCCTAGATATTGACCTAATGCATTCAGCATCAGAGAGACATGACTGCGTTCTAACTAAGGCAGCAGTACAGCATGAATCCACGGCTTAGAAATCAATTGTAGACGCTTGGGACTGTTAGTCAGCAAAGTACCCAACAGATAATTGCAGAAGCCACGTGCGGTATGTGGGGCACAATTATTTCATTAGTCATTAAAATGAAAATAAAAATAGCAGAAGTCTTAGTATTAACCTGAAAGGAGAGTTGATCAGCATTCAAGCACTGATTGCTATGCCATGCATCTGAAGACGTTGGTTTTTTACCCCCGAAAGCTTATGCACAAATAAATGTGTTAGTCTTTAAGGTGCCACCGGACTCCTCGTTGTGATTGATATAGTGGCTAAAAAGAATAGAGTGATTTAAAGACTCATTCTGTAGGACAGTGTGTATGTGTAGGGGTTGTTTTGTTTTGGAGTTTGGGGGCCGGGGGTTAAATTGCAATGGGCTAGTTCAGTGTTTCTCAACCTTTTCTTTACTGAGACCCCTTATTTAGTAACATGGAAAGGGCAGGGTGGTCACAATCCCAACACCTCTTTATGGCCCGGAATGAGAACTCATGAGCTCTTTAGGTGCCATTGTACTGCTGCCCTTTACAGGATAGAGTCAGAACTGTTCAGCTGTGTGTCATAGACCTTTTAGTGGTAGGAGCTAATGAAGAGTCTCTTCTTGCTGAAGTGGTAGAGGCCAGTGCTTTCAGAGCAGGGGGTGGTGAGTTCTGTCCCCTCTGCTACAGTGAAGTTCTGATTATGCTGCACATCATAGCCAATCATAGCTGTGACACTCCTAGGGAACCACAGATTTGTTACAACAGGAAATAGTATAATGTTCATAGATGGTTTTTTCTAGGCTATAGTACAGTTCTTCCGGAAGCTACAGTAGGTGTGATCCAGAAGTAGAAATGATCCCAGTTACTTACCATGCTTTCCTCTCTGCTTGATTTTCTTGGAATACTGTGCTTCTCACCCCACAGCTCTTTATAAGCCCTGAATTGTAGCACTTTTTTCATGCTCAAACAAAGCAGTGCTATAGCCCCAGCAATGAGAAAGTCCAGTTTGAAGCAAAAGTGCAGAGGCCAGGATCCTCAAAGGCCCCTATCACCCATTGATTTCTGGGCCAAAGAGACCCCCACACACACACAGGTGTTCCGCTATGTAGCAGGTAGCAAGCTAAAATAAGCAAAAACGTCTAATATTGTAACATGTATTTAGTTATTTTGAACATTTAACTTTTACATTGCAATACAGTTGTTGCAGGCATTGTTGTGAGCCAAACAACTTTGTATTCACATTTGGCTTTTTGCAAATCCATCCAATGGCAAAGCAATTCTTCTACGTAACTCCCCTATAGGTGCAATTGAGACTGCACTTCTGCCTCTGAAGGAAAACAGCATCCATCACCTGGGAACGTTTGCACATTGACTCATGTCAAATTATCCATCTTGGTTTCTCAAATGTTTGGCATCTCAAACTATGGCCACTATTCTCGGAAGCTTACGCAGCCAGTATCGAAAGCTTGGGTGACTACAAATAGGCATTTATGGAATGTTTTACAGGTTCTCTTCTGTGCCCAATTGCAGAGAATATGAGTCTGTTAGCAAGTGATGCATTTAGATCTTCTGTGTGACAAATATTTTTAAAGAGGGGGCCAGGGTATAAAGGCTCAGATGGGACTAGATGAAAGAGCGGTGTTGTTCAGGGTATAGCTACTCAGCTGGGATTCTCGTGAGCCCCACCAGGGCTCTCATGGACCCATTTTAGACAGGTTCAGGCACAACTAACTCAGCATGCACCAGCTAATAGTCTGAACTCACAAACACTCATTGGTGGAGGCAAATGCTGTACGCTGTTGGCCCTAGTACACAGGGATTAAAAGACCGACAAACACACAGCATAGAATAGAGAGCATACTAGAAACTAGTCTTTGTTTGTGGGTTTGGCCTTGGCAGAAGGAGGCTGGCAGGAAGAGAAGTGAAGAGAGGCAGGCATGAGGACAGGGCCGGCGCTTTCACTAGGCGACCTAGGCAGTCGCCTAGGGCGCCAGGATTTGGGGGGCAGCATTTCGCCACCTTCGGTGGCAGGCGGCTGCCTCCTGCCTCCCGGCTCCACGCTCGAGCCAGGAGGCAGGAGGCAGACGCCTGCTTCCTCGCGAAGCCCTGCTGTGGCGAAGGCTGTTGCTGTGTCACTGGAGCTTAGCAGGGCTTCGCGAGGAAACGGGCGGCTCGCAGTGGCTGCCTCCTGCCTCCACGTTCAGTGGCTAAGCGTGGAGCCGGGAGGCGCCGCAGGCGGGGGGGAGGCTGCCGCAGCCGGGGGGCTGAGCTGCCACGAGTGGAGGGGTTAGCCACCGCAGGTGGGTGGGGAGCCGCCGCACGCGGGGGGCTGAGCTGCCACGGCCCATGGGTGGGGGGCTGAGCTGCCATGGGCAGGGGGTGGGGAGCCACCACGGGGGGGATGGGGAGCCACCTGCCGTGGGTGGGGGAGCTGGCTGCCGCAGTGGGGACACAGGGCTGGTGCAAGGAAGTTTCGCCTAGGGCGCAAAACTTCCTTGCACCCGGCCCTGCATGGGGACCTGTCTAATTGAAGGCTGCTACCCATCTATACATGCTTCCAAACACGATTCCTTTCTACAAGCAGAAGCAGGTGTGGGCGAGGAGGGAGACCAAGCTGGCACGGCCAGGGAGGAGGCAGTAGCAGCAACACTACCTGGTTAATCAGGTGTTTGAGCACTGCAGAATCTTCTTCAGCCTCATGGAGACATGTCATCTGGCGGCACCCCTGAAGCTATCATCACAGGTGACCTGGACAGGCAGACACAGAGGAGACAGATTGGAGGTGGTTTTTAGCCTTCATTTGAAAGGCAGTTTTGCTTCCACTCAAAACAGGAAAACAACAACATGTTCTACAGAAACTGCCAGGTTACGCAAAATACAATTGCCTGATTTAGCACTGGGCTGGGACAGCAGGTTTAATGCACCCTTAACTCTTCCAAAATCACTAGAAAAGTTCAAGTGTTCACTTGGTCGTCCCTACCAGAAGCCTGGCATCTCGGTGAACAGTGCTGACGCAAAGTACTGGGTCGGTTCTTACTCAGAGGAAAGTGTGCCACCTACTGATTCACAGTTGGGAGCAGAAATGAGGACCAGAGTTAAACCCATACATATTTTAACAGCAGAATCTCTATCCACTCAAATTTGTTGTTGTATATAAACATGAATTACAAGAACCTCAGCTGCTCACCTCTGATCTGGACCCACTCTCCTTAGTGTCTGAAGGCTCCTGCTGGCAAATTACAAACTGTGCTGTTTGCCTTTGTAAGCAAGACAGATCTTTTAGTTTTTCTCTGAACTAGACAACATTCTAGCCAGTTAAAAGCAAAACAAGACAAAAAAATGCTAACGCCTTTTCAATGCAAAAAGAGTGGTACTATTTTATATGGCTCATTTATATGATTCAGGCTCTGTTATAGGTTCCAGGTGTGCTCCTGCACCCCCTAAGAAGGAATTTAAAGAATATGCACTTGATCTGCTCACATTTAAACCAATGGGAATTTTGCTCTTGATTTCTATGGGAGCAGAATCAGAGCCGAAATCTACAACTAATTCAAGCACTAGCTCTTGTTCAGGATATGTTGTTGAATCTCGAAAGACCAGATACATTGGTGACATAGGTATGTACAACTCCATTGACACCAATGTTGATTGGAATGGAACTGTGCTCGATTTCAATGGAAGAACTCTACTCTGATCTAACAAGAGGAAAAAACTAACTCCCCTTTGCAGAGTGTATCTGGGGTGAGTGGAAGAAAAGAAAATACCTCTAGTAGAAGAGGACAGAGAGAAGATATATTTGACATTTCTTCCCCCATGAAAATCCAGAATAGAGCCATTACTTTTATTTGTGTTTTTTTTAAATCCTTCACTGTTAGTGTTTTTAAAGCAATGATATTACCATCCCAGGATCAAATATGGGTCAAGTATGGACACTACCATGATAGTCCTATATACCAATTATGCTCTAAACCTGAGCAATAGTTCTATGTAAAACTTCTCTCTTTCCTATCATTTTTGTGCCAAGATCACCACCTGGTGGTCATTACTTGAAAATGATGTTTTCCCAGTGCATTAGAAGGTCAAGGAATGAAGAAATGTTAAGGAGAGGATAAGCCAGAAACTCGGGGCTCTGTGAGAATTGGGTTAATGTGAAGAGTTTATTGGATTGGCTGCATTTAGAGCAATTATCATTAAGTTAGAAGTGAATGAAAGCCATTGTTGTGTGACAACAGTTCCATGTCTATATGAAAGGAGTTGGTAGTCTCTATACTTTACTGGTTTTTGTTTTGATCTACTAAATGCTCGGTAAAATGTTTCTGCAATGGCTGCTTGAAGCAGCATCACCCATGAAAAGGAGTAACAAACATCCTGCCTTCTCCTTGACAACTGATCTCAGATAAGAAAATTATTGGTGTTCCAGAATCTTTAGGTTTTCCAGAGTTTTCCAGAGTAACATTGTCATTCAATGGCCTATCACATTTCAGCACTTACCATCTTAAAGATAACACAGCAGAAATCACTTATGATAGTGTTGGGTTCCTTCATAAGTCATCAAGTTTCAGGAATTCATATTGGTTTGGCTTGGCTTGTCTTCTAGGCAACCTTCCCTAACTCTCACCACTAAGTCCCAGGCCTTGTCTACACTGGCAATTTTCTGCCCAGTGAAGTAGCTTTCTGCGTTGTAATTCCCAAGGTGTACACACTGCCAAGCCAGGTTGTGCACAGAAACTGCGCACTTGCAACGCTGTAAAAAAACCACCCCGACAAGAGGTGTGCAACTTTCTGCACCGAGGCTACAGCGCCGCAGTGCCAGTGTAGACACCCTGGTTGCTTACAGTGCTGTTACTGGCCTCCAGGAGGTGTCCCACGATGCTCGTTCTCACCTCTCTGGTCATCAGTTTGAACTCTACTGCTCTGCCCTCAGGTGACCAACCGTGAGCCCCACCCCTTAAATTCCTTGGGAATTTTGAAAATCCCCTTCCTGTTTGCTCAGTGATGCGTGCAGTGGTCTCAGCGCATCTTCACAGGTGACTATGCCTGCTCCACATGCCAGGTGATCCCCCACTTGGAGCAATGCCTAGCTGCTGGACCTCATCAGCGTTTGGCAAGAGGAGGCTGTCCTGTCCCAGCTGTGCGCCAGCCGTAGGAATTATGATATCTACGTATAGATTTCACGATGCATGACAGAAAGGGCCATGACCGGGACACACTGCAGTGCAGGGTTAAAGTAAAGAAGCTGCGGAACGTCTACCATGAGGCGTGGGAGGCAAACCGCCGCTCCGGTGCTGCGCCCACGAGCTGCTGGTTCTACTAAGAGCTGGACGCGATACTCGGTGGCAACCCCACCTGCACTGCGGAGGCCACTTCGGTGGCTCGCGGGCCAGTTGAGAGTGGACCGAGCCAGGAGGAGGAAATCTTGGATGAGGATGTGGAGGGGGACACAGAGGCAGAGGACAACTTGGAGGTCAGAGATGCATGCAGCCAGGAGCTCTTCTCTACCCTGGAGGAGGCTAGCCAGTCACAGCTGTTGGAGCTTGGCGAAGCACAAACAGAAGAGGAGGCCCCTGGTAAGTGGCTTTGATTTTGGGAATCGCTGAAGTGAGTTGTTGGGGGCAGGAGGGTTGCAGAAAGCAGGCTCGTGTCTGTATGATGCACGTACCACCACATGCCTAGTCTGAGCGGCGGAACAGGGTGTTGATTGACTCCCTCACTTCATGGGAATCTGCCTCAGAGATCTCCAGGAAACTCTCATGAAGATACTGGGCAATCCACTGCCGCAGGTTCTTTGGCAGAGCTGCTTTGTTTCTTGCCCCAGTAAGGGTAACTTTCCCATGCCACTCTGCCGTCACTGGGGGGAGGACCGTTGCTGCACACAGGTGAGCCGCATAAGGCCCTGGGCAAAAGACCCTCCCTTGATTCCCTGCTCACCCTCAGCAGCGAGATATCTTCCATAATGAACACAGCCTGTGGAAAATGTGGGGACAGGAATGATTATCAGGCCCCCCCTACAGTGCTGGCTCTCCCCAAGTGCCATGTACCCAGTGTACAGTATGGTCTTGGAACACTGATTTCCCCTGCCCCTGCGGCTACTCACCATTTTGGAGGTCTTGTGGCACATGTGTGATTGCCTGGGGTCAGCCAGTTAATGACAGGTGTGTGAATAGTGGCTGTGTTTTAAATCACTGAATCTGTGGTCTGTGGGTTGCAAACAATACTGCTTCTGTAAAATGTTGCATTTTAGCTTCACAGATATGACCTTGTGAGCCCCGCCTCCCTCTTTGTTATTGTCAGCTGAATGGCTGTGCAGAATTGGAAAGTGTCCAAGAAGAACTAAAGAGGACTTTCTGTGTGATGTCATGATGCACTCTGTGGCTGAAAAACAAGAATTGAAGGAGTGGCAGGACCGCAAGAAGAGGGCCCAAAAGGAGAACGCGGCGCGCCAGAACAAAGCCATGGAGCAGCTCTTAAACGTTATGGAGCGCCAAGCAGACATGTTCCAGGCGCTACTCGCACTGCAAACCAAGCAGCTCCACAACCGCCCTCCCCTGCAGCCGCAAAACTCTTTCCCATGCGCCCCCCAGACACCACCAACACACTCTTATCAACCTCCTGGCTCCAGTCTGTACCCGCTGCATTGCACTCCTGCCCCGTCACAGTCCAGCACTGCGGACTCAGTAGCGTAGCCGGGGAGGAGCAGGGGGAGCGGCCACTCCCCTTGTGAGCAGAAGCAGCGCCTTAAAAAGGAAGCGGTGCCTTTAAAAAATGGTGCAGCTTCTTTTTAAGCGCCGCTTCTTGCACTCACCCGGTGGTGCTCCAGGTCTTCGGCGGCATTTCGGTGGCGGGTACCACCGAAGACCCGGAGTGAGTGAGGACCCACTGCCGAAGTGCCGCCGAAGACCCAGAGCGCTGCCAGAGGCACCGCTGGGTGAGTACAGGGGGAGGCGCCTTTTTATAGCGCCTATCCCCCTGTGCTCCAGACCTGGCTACGCTACTGTGCGGACTCCCAGTACTCACTGCACTCAACACCTGTCACTCTGCAGTTTAGCCCTGCTGAAGTACAGTACCCGCTGCACTCCAAAGGACAAGGTTGCATATGATACCTGGACAAACACAAATCTTTAACCATCCTGGGACCCCCACCTCCTCCTGAGACCCTCCCTTCCCCCATCCCCCTCGGTGCTGATGTGTTTTTTTGTTTGTCTCTCTCCTCCGGTTGTTGTTTTTTAATGAAAGAATTATTTTGCCTTGAAAGCAATCTTTATTCCATTAATCGAAAGCAAACAGAGCCCTGCAAAGCAAAAGGCAAGTTTCTTAGACCTTCATAGTGCATCATCTGCATCAATCACAATCACCTCCTAGCATTACAAGCACTGCACTCCAGAGCATAGAAACAAATATTAGTGGCTTTCAGCTTCAAATTGCTGCCTCAAGGTATCCCTGATCCTTATGGCCCCACACCATGCCCCTTTAATAGCCCTGGTCTCTGGCTGTTCAAATTCAGCCTCCAGGCACTGAGCCTCAGTGGTCCAGCCATGAGTGAAGCTTTCACACCTCCTTTCACAAATATGGAACGTACAGCACGCGGCTATAAGCATAGGAATATTGTCATCAGCCAGGTCCAGCCTCCCATATAGGCAGCGCCAGCAGGCCTTTAAACGGCCAAAAGCACACTCACCAGTCATTCTGCACTTGCTCAGCCTGTTGTTGAACCGCTCCTTGCTGCTGTCAAGGTGCCCCGTGTATGGCTTCATAAGCCATGGCATTAAGGGGTAGGCAGGGTCTCCCAGGATCATGATGGGCATTTCAACTTCCCCTACGGTGATCTTCTGGTCCGGGAAGAAAGTCCCTACTTGCAGCTTCCTGAACAGGCCAGTGTTCCGAAAGATGAGTGCATCATGCACCTTTCTGGACCAGCCTTTTTTAATGTCTGTGAAAAGCCCACGGTGATCCACAAGTGGCTGAAGAATCATAAAGAAATACCCCTTCTGATTAATGTACTTGGTGGCTGGGTGGTCTGGTGCCAAAATTGGAATGTGTGTCCCATCTATCGCCCCTCCACAGTTAGGGAAGCCCATTTGTGCAAAGCCATTCACAATGTCACGCATGTTGCCCAGAGTTACAGTCTTTCGGAGCAGGATACGATTAATAGTCCTGCACACTTCTGTCAACATGCGTCCAGCAGTTGACTTTCCCACTCCGGACTGGTTAGCAACCAATCGGCAGCAGTCTGGAGTAGCCAGCTTCCACAGTGAAATCGCCACGTGCGTCTCCAATGACGGGGCAGCTCTCATTCTCATGTCCTTGCACCGCAGGGTTGGGGCAAGCTCATCACACAGTCCCATGAATGTGGCTTTCCTCATCTGAAAGTTCTGCTCATCATCCCAGACGTGCATGACAATGTGATCCCACCGCCACTGATTGCTTGTTTTCCGTGCCCAAAAGCAGCATTCCACAGTGGTCAGCACCTCCATGAATGCCACACGCTATCCTGTGTCGTAGCTACTACACATGGCAAGATCAATGTTGAACTCCTCTTGCCTTTGTAGCTTAAGGAATAACTCCACTGCCACTCATGATGTGTTAGTGAGAGCAAGCAGCATACTGGTCAACAGTGCGGGATCCGTTCCTGCAGACCGAAGAGGCAGAGCGCACAGTATACAAACCATAGAAAGATGGCACCAAATGCAGATGGAAGCACAGGGATTGCTGGATATGAAGCGATGCATCACGGGGCATTGGGACAGAACCCAGGATACCCTGCGACCCCCTCTGCCTTCCCACAACTCTTAGTGGCAGAAGAGCAAGAGATGCTCTGTGGGATAGCTACCCAGAGTGCACCGCTCCAAATACCGCTGCAAGTGCTGCAAGTATGAACATGCTATTGTGCAGGCAGCTGACAGTGTGAACACACAACAGTGTTTTCCCTTCAGTGCTCTCAGAGAGGCAGTGTAACTGCCGGCAATGTAACTCTGCCAGTGTAGACATACCCTGAGTCACAGCTATATTGCAGCACTGTCTACAGGACCTCCTTTGGGCTAGGTATTGTATAAACCCATTAGAGTCAATGGTCCCCTGCCCCAAAGAGCTCACATCTAAAATCCCAATCCTGAAACCAGCTCTACATCCACAAACTCCTCTGGAATCCCACTGAAGATCCACATGTGGATCTTGTGACGGTGTACCCCATAACGCTTTATGGGGAGATGCTTATAAATGTATATATGATATAACTGGAATATGTTTTATGCTACATGTGCCATGTAACATATCTCTGTAAAAGTTATGATCTATTGAATCTATTCCTCCTGTTTGTATGCATGTATCATTTTTGTAGTTGAAGTTATAAATATTGATTGTATATTTGCTGGTTTTCTATATAGCCTTAATAAGAGCATTTGATCAGTGTCTGGAGAAAGGAATGTGCATCTTAAGTGCCCAATCAAGAAACACTTAAAAGACAATAGAACTTGGAGACACCAATCCACATCTGAGCTTTGCCAGGAATGTGGCTTGGCTGGTAAGGAACTGAGTTGTGCATGGACACGTGACTTGCCCATGTTACCCCCAAAACTCCATTTTGTAACTGGATGCTACAGAGGGAGAGGGATGGGGGTTCACCCAGAGGAGAATGTCTATTTAAACCCCTGGGAGACCTCTCCATTTTGTCTTCAGCTGGCTAAAGAAAGAGCCTCTCCACCCGCCAAGGACATACCTGAAAGAAACTGGAACAAAGGACAATTACTATAGGGGGTGAGAGTGATTTCTGGACCCAGGCTAGGAGGACCATAGCCTGTAAAAGGAAGCTTACTGGAATTGGTGAGGTTTTTATCTGTATTCAGTTTGATTAGACATAGACTTGCGTGTTTTATTTCATTTTACTTGGTAATTCACTTTGTTCTGTCTGTTACTACTTAGAACCACTTAAATCCTACTTTCTGTACTTATTAAAATAACTTTTTACGTATTAATTAACCTGGAGTACACGTTAGTACCTGGAGGGGGGCAAACAGCTGTGCATATCTCTCTATCTGTGATATAGAGGGCGAACAATGTATGAGTTTACCCTTTATAAGCTTTATACAGGGTAAAACGGATTTATTCAGGGTTTGAACCCCATTGGGAGTTGGGCATCTGGGTGTGAAAGGCAAGAATACTTCCTAAGCTGCTTCCAGGCAAACCTACAGCTGTTAGGGGATGTGGTTCAGACCTGAGTCTGGGTTTGCAGCAGGCTAGTGGGTCTGGCTCAAACCAGACAGGATTCTGGAGTCCCAAGCTGGAAAAGGCAGGAAAGCAGGGGCAGAAGTAGTCTTGGCACATCAGGTGGCAGCCCCAAGGGGGTTCCTGTGATACCAACCTGTCACACATCCAATTGCAGGATCGGACCTAATAGACAAAAGCAAAGGGGAGGGGAGAAAGAAGGGTTAAAACATTCCAAGCCAGTCACCAGGGTGATGACTGATAGATGCACATCTTATTTACCACAATCTTTAAGAAATTTTAAATACAATTTTTGACTCCAAACTTTCTCTTTTAAGTTTACATATTTATCCTTATCCCAATTCAATGTTTTATTTAACCCTGGCCTTATTGAGTGTTAAAGTTTTAAAACACTGTGCATTTAACTCTTTCCTCCTTGTTTCAGTGACAATCAATCCTTACCAGCTTCAAAATATTTTTCATGTATTTTAACATTGGGAACCCACAGTTCGGCTGCAACATTACTTCCCTTTTTCACTCTTTTCCCTCAGAGGCCAGCCCTTCCCATTCTTCACCTGACCAGTGTTAGTGATAACACGCACCCTTCACTTTGCAATAGGGATCATGCCATTGATGGCATCAACACCCTGCACCTACCTGCTTCTCCCAGCATAGTGGGGAGGAAGAACTCCCTGGAACTCCTGTTGCACCTAGCTGTGAAATTGAGGGAAGGTATTCCAATCTCTGCTCTCTGCTGGCTTCTAGGGAATGTAGCGGGTGAAAGAAGCTTGAAATACTCAGTCACTACCCTGCCTTTGAGCTTCTCTTTTACTCCTCTCAAGGGGAAGGAGCATTTAAAGTTCATTGCGGGAGGAGGAAGTTATCATCATTCATTATGGACATTACAGTAGTGGTTAGAGATACTAACTGAGATCGGGCCCCTGCAGTGCTAGCACTGTACATACACACTGTCCCTGCCCCAACGTTTATCATCTCAATGGACCAGCTAGACAAAAGGTGGGAAGGAAAACAGAAGCACAGAGAATTGACCTAACTAGGGTCACACAGCAGGTCTGTAGCAGAGCCAAAAATAAAACTGAGGTCTCTTGCCTCCTACCATGCTGTCTTATCTACTAGACCATGCTACTCCTCTGAAGCCTTAGACTTCCTGTTCACTGTGACCAGTGACTCACACCTTCCTCTTCATTTGCAATTATTTGGGTGCTGCACTTAGGCTTCAGGTAGTGTTTCACAGTCATTGGTCTCCTTTGGGTACAATAAATAAAGAACTTGGTCCTGTAGGGTCTATCTGTGTGTTCTTGAGCTATCTGCTGCAGAAATACATTAAATAATTTAAAGTGAGCTAGGGGAGACATCCTTGTGTGAAATCATTTATATGACTGTATATGACTGTTTAATGGAAATCTTAAAAGGGAAAAATGTGCATGTCTATTGAAAAAAAAAAGAACACGTCTCTTTATCAGAAAACTCCCACTGGCTCTGCCTGGTTGACTGTGTGATGAGTTGGATCACAGAAACCCCCTTGGGGCTGCCAACTGATGTGCCAAGACTACTTCTGCCCCTGATTTCCCTGCCAGTTTGGGAATCCAGAGCCCTGCCTGAATGTGCCAAACACACTTGCCGGCCACAAACACAGACCCAGGTCTGAACCACATCCCACAAACTGCAAGCTTAACTGAAAGCAGCTTAAGAAGTGTTCCTGTCTTTTACACTCAGATGCGCAACTCCCAATGGGGTCCAAACCCCAAATAAATCTGTTTTACCCTGTATAAAGTTTATACAGGGTAAACTCAAATTGTTCGCCCTCTATAACACTGATAGAGAGGTATGCACAGCTGTTTGCCCCTCCCCCTGGGTATTAATACATACTCTGGGCTAAATAATAAGTAAAAAGTGATTTTATTAAATACAGAAAGTAGGATTTAAGTAGTTCCAAGTAGTAACAGACAGAACAAAGTGAATTATCAAGCAAAATAAAATAAAACACGCCTATAAATAAAACAGGCATAATGTCTATGCCTAATACAGTAAGAAAACTGAATACAGATAAGATCTCACCCTCCGTGGTGTTCCAGTAAGCTTCCTTTTACAGACTAGTCTCCTTCCAGTCTGGGTCCAGCAATCACTCAGATACCCTGTATTTACTGTCCTTTGTTCCAGTTTCTTTCAGGTATCCTTGAGGGTAGAGAGGCTATCTCTTGATCCAGCTGAAGACAAAATGGAGGGGTCTCCCAGGGGTTTAAATAGACTTTCTCTTGTGGGTGGATACCCCTCCTTCCCCCTGTGTAAAATTCCAGCTACAAGATGGAGTTTTGGGGTCACATGGGCAAGTAACATGTCCATGGTTCACATGCTACCTTGAACGTCCTCATGTAGACTTCTTATGTAGATTGGAGCCTTCCAAGATCCATTGTCTCTTAAGTGCTTCTTGATTGGGCACTTAACTTGCAAATTCCTTTCTAAAGAAGCTGACCAAATGCCTTAGTAAGGCTATTTAAAATCGAACAAGTATACGGCCGATATTCATAACTTCAAATACAACAATGACACATGCATACAAATAGGATTAATATATTCAGTAGATCATAACCTTTACGGAGATATGCTACATGGCATATGTAGCATAAAACATATTCCAGTTATGTCATATATACATCCATACGTATATTTCCATAAAGCCTTATGGGGTGCAACGTCACAGACTGATAAGCAAAAACAAAGAAAACTGTGGCATGTTAAGTATAAAACACAACTTTGGGATATTTCCTAGGAATTTAATGAGTCTGAAGGGGAATCCCAATCGGGGCTATATGAAAGGCTGCTCCACTGAATGGTGTGATCACGGTTGGAGAGGAAGACCTGGAAAAAAATTAAAACAGAATTTGGGGAGCCAAAAATCTCCCAGAAACCTGGCCACCCTGTCCTTTAAGCCCTTTTCCATCTCGGAAGCCAGCAAACTCACTCCTTCGCAGGCTCATGGCCTCTTTTAGCTGGTAAGTTATCTGCAATGGAGCAAATCCCTGCCAGAAACATAACCATTAAAGAGAAAAAAGCCCATGCAGAGATAATTTGGGAGCAAATTACCTACATTTAATTTCCCCAGAGATCCAAGAAGCAATCACAGATCACTGAGAACAGCACATGCAGACTGACAATACAATACAACCCTAGGTGAGCAGCATATGGGTGTATGATGCTTTGGTATGTAATGCTGGATTCACAGATTGGTAGAAACATAACATCAGAGGTCAAATAGCTTCTTTAATTCTCCCTCTCTCTTCCTCGTCTCCATTCTAATTTTTTCCCTTAGGGCTTGTATCTTCTGTAGAAGGATTAGCTGGCAGGATGTGCAATCAGGCATGATATATTATGTTGATGTGTGATAAACACATGTATCACATACCAGTGCAGTTTATCACATGCCTCTCCAGTTTACATAAATACATTGCAATCTTTTAGCCAAGAGGAACATAATGTTAAAGTTCCAGAGAGAGGATCTGTTTCATTTATAACATTTACACTTGCTGAAAGAGCCTTAAATTGAAGAAATTATGTTTACTGGTGATATGAGCTGACCCTTTGAATTATATGAATCTTTGACATCAAGTTTCAGCCACAGTTATCAAGTGGGACTGAATCTGGGCATTTTTGCCTCAAAAGCCACCATTTGAGCGAAAGGATAATGCCTTCACCTATGAATTAAATTGCAGGCTGCATAGTTGCTAGGACCAGCCACTAGAGGGACATACACCTACACAGTGTATATTATATTCACATTCATGTCAGTATCTTGAAGCAATCTCATGTTTTCATTTCCTAAAAAATTTCAAAAGCCCAATTTTACACAATGTAATTAAAAAGATAAACACATTCCATTTCAATGGTTACATCACTATTATTCCAACATATGTTTTTCCCAGCTGTCAACCGCCATAGAGCCTGTCTTACACATTTTACCATGGTAGATGCAAAATGCGGGAGACCCTAAAGCCATCTCTCTCATTTTAAAGTTCTTCTGGGAAGTTGATTGGTTTGTTTAAAAATCCTGTGTGAGTCATTTATATGATTATAAGAAATTAGTGATCTCTAAAGTGATATCTGTTTTAAAAACATGATATTACTTGTCTTTTTGTTGACATAAATTATATTAATGTCACAGTACGTAAAGCAGTAATTTTCTTTTATGCTACCATGACTTTCCTAATAGCAGTCCTTCCTAAACCTATTCTTTCATTATGTCATGTTTTCAAGATGCACTTGGCAATGTGAAACTTGTCAGATTGAATGTACAGCCATCTCTATTTTTAATGGCATGTTTACAGGTTCTAGCATAAAAAAACAGTTTACCTGTAGTAACAGAATGAATATCATATGCTGCTCACTTTCAGTATGAATTTTTAAATCATAAACATGCCTTGCAGTTTTCGGTACTCATGTCTCTGGAGAAGAAATTAGGAGTCTTCAGTTTGTAAGCTGTCATTTACTATGTTTGTACAACTCCAGACAATCAGAGTCCAATCTGGTTGGCATCTAGGTGCTATCACAATATTAACACTGAATAAATAATAATGTTTTTTTTAAAGCCCTGACAACCAATTTCCCTGTCTTTTTCCTGCACTATTAGACTAGGAGTCATGAACCAGGCTTCAACTCCCAGCTCTATCACAGACTTGCTTTGGACTTTGAGCAAGTCACTTAATCTCTCTATGCCTCATTTTCCCAGTCGGTAGCATTGGAATTATCATACGTATTCACCTAAGAAAAGCACTTTGAGATCCTCAGATAACATTACCATAAAAGCACTAATACCAGAGAAAATTATTCCCCAATGCCGAGAATTATTCCCCTCAAGCCGCTTTTTAAAATGCTCCATGCTGCTCCACAGTGTGACATAGGATGGGAGCGGCACAAAGAAAGGATCCATTCAGGTGAGACAATAAGCTTCAACCTGGAAATTGCATCTACCTTAACTCTGATGATATAACAGGAAACATACATTTGGGCACAAATGTCAATCCTGTCGGGTGGCTGATTTCATAATGCCCTGAAAAACTCCCATAATCCCACTCATACTTCCTTACCCATCTGAGGTAGTAACCTGGACACCTGATTGCAGTGTAGCTGTAGTCATGTCGATCTCAGGATATTAGAGAGACAAGGTAGATGTGGTAATCCATGGTCCAACAAAAGATATTACCTCATCCACCTGATTGTCATTTGTAATACTGTAATGTAAGAGTTCAGCTGACCTTGGATCTCCACATCTCCCCAGATGGCCACCAGTGCCTGCATATTGTTAAGAGCTATGGCAAAGCACAACACTACATATGTTGAGTGCTATCTCCTGGCACTTTATCTATTAACTAATGATTTACATCTGTAGAGAGCTCTCAGCTCAAGCCAGCTGATAGTACACTTGTATGATGGCTTTCTTCTGTGGTACATAAAAGTGAGCATCTATTTTTTTCTCATAGTGTAGGCCCAAATGACCAGTACGGAATCTCTGGGCCTTCACTTTCAGACAATGCACCCTCTCGCCATCTCCTTCCCTTCGGAACAGCTCTCTCTAGCTCTCCTTGCTACATGCAAGTGTAAAAGTATAATTAGCCAGGCCAAAAAGGAATGGGAAGACCAACTAGTAAAAGACACAAAAACTAACAGCAAAAAAAAAAATTTGTAAACATCAGAAGCAGGAAGCCTTCCAGACAATCAGTGCAGCCACTAGATGATCAAGGTGCTAAAGGAGCATTCAAGGTAGACAACGCCATTGCTAATCCTAGTTGAATTCTGCACCAAAAATTAAAAATTCTGCACACAATATTTTAAAATTCTGCAACATTTATTAGTCAAAATAACACAATATAATCATGCCAGTGTCAATTATTATGGTAATTTATTGTCAGCAAGTATGTCTGTAACAATATAGATAACAAAAGAGATTCAGGAAATGCTTTTTTGACAAACAGATTCCTTACTAGGCATATGGCCTGGTGCAGTGGCACGCGCCTGTAATCCCTGCTGCTTGGGAGGCTGCGGTTGGTGGATCGCTCAGGAGTTCTAGGCTGCTGTGCGCTATGTCAATTGGGTGTCCGGTGCTACTGACAGCCTGGCCAGCGGGTAGTTGGAGGACTGGCTAGAACAACACGTCTGACGTGTTGTGATCGGCGCTTTCTCTGTGAGGGCTGATGGACCGATCAGTGACTAGGCATATTAATATAGAACTTTGAGTAATAATTCATTTAAACTGCAATACAGAAATGTATTTCCCCCACCCTTCAGAAGCAGTGCAAAGGCTTGGGGGAGTCACGGGTAATGGAGGAGCTGAGGGAGAGGGAAGCAATTGCTAGGAAGAAGCATGGGAGTGAACATGGAGGTTTACTGGGGGAAGTATGAAACTGGTTTTTTTGGGGGGGAAGGGATTGTTAGGGAGCTGGGGAGCCTCACCCATGCACACCCTGGCTGATCCTTAGCCTCTTTCATTCAGTCAGGCACATCTGCCTCAGTCCCCACGTGTGCCTGCACCTCCATTCAGGCAACCTCTCCCTCTCCATGGCTGGCTGCTCCAGCCCGTGAGCCCACTGCCCTCCCTTCTGACACAACCTGGTGGGTGAAAGGTGTAATTACAGCTTCCCTTTGCCTCCCCATCAGAATCAATTCTTCTGAGGGGAGGGAGTCATTGGGGGACATTAATGCTGTGCTTGTGCAGTGGTGCAGAATTCCCACAGGAATACATCGTGGAGAAGCGAAATGAATTCTCTGCATCAGTTTTCACTGCAGAGGAGGTGAGGGAGATTCCTGCACCTGAGCCATTCTTTTTACGTGACAAATCTGAGGAACTGTCCCAGACTGAGGTTTTGGAACAAACTGATAAATTAAGCAGTAATAAGTCTCCAGGACCAGATGGCATTCACCAAAAAATTCTGAAGGAACGCCAATATGAAATTTCAGAGCTACTTAACTGTGGCATGTAACCTATCGCTTACATCAGCCTTTGTACCAGATGACTGCAGGATAGCTAATGTAACACTGATTTTTAAAAAAAAGCTTCAGAGAAGATCCTAGCAAATACAGGCCCTTAACTCTAATGTCAGTACCAGGCAAATTGGTTGAAACTATAGTAAAGAACAGAACTATCAGACATATAGATGAACACGATATGTTGGAGAATAGTCAACATGACGTCTGTAAAGAGAAATCATGCCTCACCGACCTATTAGAATTCTTTGAGGGTGTCATCAAGCATGTGGACAAGGGTGATCCAGTTGATATAATGTATTTGGACTTTCAGAAAGTCTTTGACAAGGTCCAACACCAAAGGCTCTTAAACAAAGTAAGCAGTCATGGGAGAAGAGGGAAGATCCTCTCATTGATCAGTATATGGTTAAAACATAGGAAATAAAGGGTAGGAATAAATGGAAAGCGGTAAATAGCTGGGTCCCCCCAAGGATCTGAACTGGGATCAGTGCTGTTCAATATATTCATAAATGACCTGGAAAAGGGGATAAATACTGAGGTGACCCAGTTTGTAGCTGATACTAAAGTATTCAAGATAGTTAAGACCAGAGCAGACTGTGAAGAGTTACAAGGGAATTTCATAAAACTGGGTGATCGGGCAACAAACTGGCAATTGAAATTCAATGTTGATAAATGCAAAGTAATGCATACTGGAAAACATAATCCCAACTATACATACAAAATGATGGGTTCTAAATTAGCTGTTACTACTCAAGAAAGAGATCTTGGCGGCATCGTGAATAGGTCTCTGAAAACATTCGCTCAGTGTGCAGCAGCAGTCAAAAAAGCTAACAGACTGTTATGAACCATTAGGAAAGGGATAGATAATAAGACAGAAAATATCTTAATGCCAGTATATAAATCCATGGTGCACCCACACTTTGAATACTGCATGCAGTTCTGGTCACCCCATCTCTATAAAGATACACTAGAACTGAAAAAAGTACAGAGAAAGGCAACAAAAATGAGTAGGGGCATGGAACAGCTTCCATAGGAGAGATTAAAAGACTAGGACTCTTCATCTTAGAAAAGAGATGACTAAGGGGAGATATGATAGGGGTCTATAAGATCATGAATGGTGAGGAGAAAGTGAATAAGTGTTATTTACCACTTCACATAACACAAGAATCAGGGGTCACCCATTCAAATTAATAGGCAGCAGGTTTAAAACAAACATAAAGAAGTACTTGAGTGATCCATCCTATCATCCAGTCCCAGTTTCTGGCAGTCAGAGATTTAGGGACACCCAGAACATGAAGTTGCATCCAAGGTTCCTCTAAGGTGCGCGCCTGCGCGGCCGCACAGGAGGCCACCAAGAACCGCGCACTTAATGAACAGAGGTGCGCAGGCATTCACACTGCACTCAGGGGTGTGGCCATGGGTGGGCCTGGAAGATGGCAGTGGGGTGAGGTGGGGAATAGGGAGTAGGTGGGAGCAGTGGGGTGAGGTGGGGGTGGGGATGGGAGAGCTTAGAGCATGCGGGGCTGCAGCAACTCCTCCAGCCCCGGGGCTGCGGTGGGACGAGATGCCTCTCCCTCCCAGCCCCGGAGCTGCTGTTGGGAGAAACGCCCCTCCTCTAACCCCAGCCCCTGGCACTGCTGTGGCGGAGAGAGACGCTCTCCTCAGCCCAGGTGCTGCTGCAGGGAGAGAGGGCTGAGGGGAGTACTCTATCGTCACCGCAGCCGCGGGGCAGCCTGCACCCCAAACCCTTCATCCTCGGCCCCACCTGAGAGCACGCACCTCCAGATGAGCCCTCCCCCACCCCGCACCCCAATCCTCTGCCCCAGCCCTGAGCCCCCTCCCACACCCTGAACCTCTCATTCCCGACCACGCCACACATCACTTCCATATGGGTTCACATAACAAAATTAATTCCGCACATGGATGGGAAAAATTAGAGGGAACATTGGTTGCATCCCTGACCATCTTGGTTTAAAGCCATTGATGGGCCTATCCTCCAGGGAACCTATCTAATCCTTTTTTAAATTCAGTTATACTTTTGGCCTTCATAACATCCCATGGCAATGAGTTCCACAGGTTGACTGTACATTGTGTGAAGTACTTCCTTTTGTTTTAAAACTTTGCCACCTCACTGTTTACCCCTTTTTCCAGATATTTATGAATACATTGAACAGCATGGGTCCCAGTACAGATTCTTAGCATTCAAACTCCCTAGCTGGCCTAGAAGATGCCATCCTAAATGTTTCAGGAGTGTCACTGCATAAAACTAGGATCAGCTATATTATGGTGTGACTGTTAAAAAAAATAGAAATCTTAGATTCATTCTCCTGCCTTCAGTGGTTTTGTGTGTATAGCTTTGTTCAAATTTTCCTCTCATTTCCTGCATCCCTTCTACAGTTTAGCATGGTATCTGGATGCTGGGTTCAGCACATTTTTGTTTTATAACCTTCCCACCCCTTTTCCATAAACTTGTAATTTTTGTCTTTCTTGAGGGATTGTTATTACATTTTAGTGCCCTTGAGTAATGTCTGAGAGAGTTATGAAGACATTTAAAATTAAATTTCAATGAAATCCTTACTTGGTTGAATCATTATTCAGACTTATTTGCATTATGGAGAAGTTTCAGTTTTATTTCTTTTTTTAAGACTCCCTCCAACCCCCAGTTCTGTTGTTCGGGAGTGATGACCCAGATGGGAGAATATTAGAGTTGCTATCGTACATACTTAAAACCACTTTTCCCCAGACACATGTAGAAATAACTGGGGAACAATCACTGGAATGTTACACACAAGGAAAACACATTTTTTATTTTACTCATTAAAGATTTACAGCATTGATTTACTTCAAGAAAATAAAGACATCTTGGAAAAAGTAAAGAGTTTCTTTGCATTTTCATCCCTTGAGCTTGCCTGTCTTCATGTTCTCCTTTTCTTTTGCTTAGCTGTAACTTCACAAGGGCCACCATTTTAAAAATAGATGCAAGGTGCACACCAACATGGTTACTGCATATTTGGGGAGTTTCTATATGGGCAACATGCATGTATGTGTTTTTGCAGGTTAGGTTCTGCTTCCAGTATTGGCCAATATCAGATGATACGGAAGACAAACAATAACAATGCACCTGGCCAGTTCAGTGCCATACATAAAGTGGTGCAAGGATGGGTTTTATCTGAGCCCAGCAGGTGATAAACATATGCTCTGAAGTTAATTAAAGTTGTCAACATCTCAAGCCCTGTATCTACAAATGTTTAAGGTCACAAAATTATACCTTCCTTTTAACAATTCAGTAACAGAATTTGCTTGATAATGGGCTGCTGTAATGAATTCCACAGGCTGCTGATCTACTCTGTAATTACAAGTCTCTCTAGGAAAACTGTCTTCATTACTGAAACCTTTGAGATTAAATATTTTTTGGAAAGTTTTGTGCTGAAATCTTTCCAGAGACATGCCTTCTGAAGGGACATCAACAATCGTATTCTAAGAGGCAGCATTGCCTCACAGAGTAATAACAATATGACCATCTTTCATTTAAGACATGACACTCCTCCAGCAATCAAACCTAGCATCCAATAGACCTTATTCACTACAGCTATCCACAAAGGATTTAGGAAATAATTTGTAATAGATCCTAAATGTTTCTCCCAATCAATATAGTCTGGTTGTATTTTCCATTGTGCAGATATTCCTATTACTTTACTGCAGAAGCACTTTTATTTCTAAATTAAGCTACACTGATCTAATTTAGTATTTAGAGAGAGCCTTAATGCTCCAGATCTGAGTTCTTTACTTACATCCCTATTTATCGCAATCAGCCCTGATGGCAGCACACAATGTACTTTTTTTCCTGTTCTGAACCATTTCCCTTTTAATGATTAAAACTAACTTTCTGCACTACCCAAGCAGTTTCTGAAGTGCCAACGCAGGTTTTATCTGACCGTAAATAAAATCTCTGTTTTGTAATGCAAGGCTGGTACAGTGAACCAGTAGATTGGATGTTACAAGAAATCACCTCTTCCCTTCCCAACAAATAGCATCTGGTTGTGACAATTTTAAAAGCACGTTTCAGTAAAATATTGCCAGACTGTGACTTTATTGGGAACACAGGAAACATAACTATAACCAGCTGTTAAGATCAAAGCATTAAATCACAGTCTTAATTAGCCCTCTGTACATACCACTAAAATGCAATACTGCACTGTTATAAATCAGTGGTTGCTACAAAAAGGCCAGTATTTGATAACAGATACCACACAGTTATTCCTAGTTGAATAGTAGTGAAGCTGTGGTATCGTAGGTAGAATGTTACGGTAAATGTGGACACATGCTGATTTTAAATGGCAACCACTTTATCACAGGCATTCACTAGCTATAGAGAAAGCCTTTGAATTCTGTAACTTCTTAATATGCCATCAATATATTATATACATTTCTATTTATGCTATTTCAGGTACAGGAGTATTGATGCTGAAGACCTATGGTAAAATAGTACTTTTCAATGTCAGAATTGAAATATACATGAACTACTGAAAAACCAAGTCCTTCTGAAGAAGTAGTTTCTGTAATCATTGTCAATTTTACTTATAATTCCTTGTTTCCTCAACCAAAGTAAATCCATTTTTAAATAAATAAATTAGAATTTTAAGAAATGAAAATATGACATTTCAATGCATTGCTATGTACATGTGGTTTGAATGGAAATTGCTTCAGTTGTCATGCTTGCTTGCAGGAACAAAATGTTCAATGGACATGATTAGTTGTGGCACTGAAATAAGGACACTATTGGAAACAATTTATGCCCCTATCCTGAAACTACGTACATATCTGCTTTGTTTTACTACTGTGAGTAGCCTCCATTGAAATCAATGAAGTGATTGTAGTTTGAAGTTAGGCAAGTGTGTGTTTGTATGACCAGGGCCTTAGAATGGGTCTTTCCCAGTGAAAATGAAGACACACCGTTACATCCGGACAGTGCCAGCATCAGACTTTTTAAACATATGTTTCCATAACGGATAAAAAATATTGTTAGAAAACCCATACACTTACAGGCAGTACTCGTAATATAGTACATTAGAAAAAATGGTATACAGTGTTCTCATGCTGAGGTTTATATCCCAATGTCAGTTGCAATAATGGTACAATTTTATCCTACCTGTACATTGGTCTTCTAATAGGACCAACAGTACCGATACAGATGCCAAACCGTTGTGATGGCCCACACTCCTCTGAGAAGCTCATGACACAACCCTGTAGAATTCTACGGCTGGACTTGCATAGGACAGAAACTTGACACCAAAAGAAGTTTCAGGAGAAATTTAGGAGACAAGAGAAAGGAAAGCTAGGAAGGCGGGAAGGATGTAAAGTGGTGGATTCATGCGTTTGAGAAGATCAATTTACAGATAGAATAAACTTGTCACATTCGCAGGCAGACTGCATCTACCAATTTGAATTCTGGACACTGGGAAAAGGCAAGCAGTAGGCAATTTTTCCTTCTCAGTGGAACCATCAGTCAGACCAGAGTTTGGAGGATGATGCTACATAAGTCCTTACATTACCTTGCAACCAAAGGCTACCTCAGCAGAGGGGTGGAAAAGCTACCCCATAATGTCTGATGCAGGAGTATACCAAGGACCAGCTGGTGGCTTTCAAGATTTCTGATTATGACTCTGTTCTGAGCCACCTATAAAGTAGCTATATATCAAATAGCACTCATATGAGGAAAGATAACCCAGTGGTGAGGGCATTAGCCTAGGATTTAGGAGAGCTAGGTTCAAGTCCCTGTTGTGCTGCAGACTTCCTGTGGGGCCTTGTACAAACCAGTTAGGACTAGATTTTTAAAGTTATTTAGGTGCCTAACTCCACTGATTTCAAGGAAATTAATTGCCTAGGCACTTTCCTGCTAGGTTCCTATCTGCATCTTTAGTCTCTCTGGGCCTCAGTTACCCATCTGTAAATACAGATAACAATACTTCCCTACCTCAGAAGGTTGTTGTGAGAATAAATACCTTACAGATTGTGAGGTAATGAAATATTACAGTAATGGAGACATGTAAATATCTAAGGTAGATAGATGAGAGGAATAGGACCCAAGTAAGACAATACTATGTTTTTGTTAAGGTGGAAGGGGTAATTGCCCTTTGTGGACAAAGAGAGGAGGAGGTCTGGGGAAAACTTCATTAAGTAAGAATTTAATCAGCGAAGAGAATTGTATCAATGGAGAGAGTTGCGAGCTGACTGAGTCTATGAGTCATGGTAACTGCCACCAAAAGTAAAGTCTTCAACATCATAGCATATGAAGTGAGAAAAATGCAATATTAACCACATCTTATTAAACGAAAGAAACATACTTTTGCTTGTCGTCCTCTGAATTTGATAAAAGAATCTAGCAAACCCCACTATATATTTTTTTCCTTTTTAGGGAGATGCCATTGATTTCCACAGCATCTGGAATACAGAATCCTATTTCATCCTTAACTTTTCAAAAGGGCCTTTCCAGGATTTTTCCTTTTTAATGTTCAGAATCATACGGACACTGGTAATTAGTTTTAATATTTATTCTAATGGAACATTCTGGCAGTATGAGCAGAGGAAGACAAGTAGGAAAGAGAAATTTCACTCTCCTCAGGAGGATGAAGAGGAAAAGTGAGACTGAGATCTCAATGTGGGCTTTAGTCTTCTCTTGCTTTTGGCTATTTTCCTGTGTGGTTTGGGGTTTGTTTATTTTTTGTTTGGTTGGTTTGGGGTTTTTTGCTTTGCTTTGCTGAGGCAAAGAAACTGGCTCACGATGGTCCAAATCTAAGGGGAAGGTGACTTAATATCAGGGAACCATAGGAGGGAGGTGATCATCAGAGGAGATTGCCGAAAGTGGGGGAGAAAAGTAAAAGAAGACAGATGCAAGTGGGGAAAAGCTCCCTCCAATGAACATATCCATATAGAAGAACATTTTGGATCTATGCATCATAAAGACTGGGTCTGGTTTGGAAGGTCTTGGATTAGGAAGAGGAGTGCTTGAGAAGAGACAGCATTAGATGGGGGGAGGGTTGCGAGCCCTCAAGACTGAGGGGCTTTCACAGATTGCCTGCCTTTGCTAGCTTTCTTTGGCTGAATCCTCCTCCACTTGTTAAGTGTCAGCATGAGCAGGGGATCCTTGGTGCTACTGGGCAAGTGAAACACCCTGGCCCCCTGCAGACTCATTGCTTCAGGCTCTTGGATTAGACCGCTCTAGACCTCTGAATCCACAGAACTAGTGAGTGTAGTGCTGCAGAGACTGGGCCCTGGAAGCAGGGGAAGAAAAGAAAAGAAGAGAATAGCTAAAAGGGAAGGGAAAGGACAAGGTGAAAGCCCCGAGGAGGAGCATTGAGATGCTTCCTAAACAGCTCAGTTGAGGCAGATGATTGGAATCCATGGCTGAGTGTCTCCTTTAGTCCTGTGCAAGATCAATGGTAAAATTCTTCAGTGCTTCCTTCATAGTGTAGTGTATTAGCGTTCCCTTCTATAACTGCATAGTCCAGGGCCAGGACTGAAGGAGACTGTGCAATGACATTAGGCAGTATAGGCTGTGTTTTGTCAGTCTGGGACCTAGAGAGACAGAGAGAATGACAAGAACCTGTCCTTGTAGCAGCAGAAATAAGAATCCCTTTTATATAAATCACTAGTGCGGCCTGCCTCTTCTGTACCATAAAGCTGTTACACACAATTTCTTAAAGGTGATCAGACAACCCGGAAGTCTGAAATCCAGACTGGCAGATTTACTGCACCTAAAAGTGCCACTTCAAGCTTATTCTTACATTAAAATATCAAGTAAATTAAGAGAATTGCAATATTTGATATTGCAAGTTAGAAGTTGTGTTTTCCAATAGTTTCCTGTCAAAGAATTAATATGTTTACAGAGGGAAAATTATAACTTATACACAATTACCACACAAGGCCTCCAAAATACTGGGGCTCTTTATGGGCCTGACTCAGAAAGGCACTTACACACATGCTTAAACCCATCCGTGTTCAGGAAAGCACTTGGGCCCATGCTTTACTTCTTTCCTGAAAAGGGATGCTTTCCTTAATCAGGGCCTAGACACAAATGTACAGTATATCAATTCAATATAATTACTGGCATAGTTTAAAGGTCTGAGAGTTCTGATTAGTAGTTGAATTCTACAGCAACCTTTAATTCAGTAAGTATTAAACATAAGCCAGTTCAACTTGATCATAAGTATTGAAGGCGCAATTCTTCTCTCTGGCCACTTACCAGATCTCAACTCTGACATTTTATTCTTGCTGCAGAATGCTTTGTTGCAACACCTTTCATTTTCCTGGAAGTCCCATCAGTTTAAACTTTCAACTTAAAAAAATATTCTAGTCCTTATGGTTACTAAAATATCCTTCTGATTATAAAACAATACAACATTGTTTTACTGCATCTACAGACAAAAATACTGAAACAATAGCTCTGAGTGTGCCCTCTTCATATCAATGAGCTATTAACTCAAAGCTAATATTAATAAACATTTTAAATGTCAGTATTGTTAACTACCATATGTGAGCTGTTGGACAATTTTACCAGAAACAGACAACAAATGTGTTTGTTGATTTTGGCTGGATAACAAATAACTCAGGAATACACAAGATAGATTAGGTCAGACTCATTCCCTGGACCAGATTTTTCCGAACAGAATTTTTTTTACATTATCCAGTCCAGTTTTAAATAACTCAAGAAATGAAGATTTTTCCACTTCCCTTGGGAGACTTTCCCATAGAATAATAGGAACTATTTTCCTGAGTTTAGTTTTTATTTAATGTCATCCCATTATTCATATGTATAGACTAGCCAAGAAAAACACCAGGGAAGGGGGGCATAAGCCACCAGGGGAAGGTGGCAAGAGGAAGGAGGCCAGCAACAGACACCAGAAGAGTCAGAAGATGATTAAGCAGCCACCACGTTGAGAGGAGGGAAACGATCAGAGAAGGGGCTAAGGAGAGTTTAAAAGAGTCCCACAACTTTTTCCCCTCCTGCAGAACATGAGAATACTGGAATCCAGAACCATCAGCGTGGATCTGAGAGGAGAAATCTGATCTTGAAAAAACTCTGAGTAACTGTTCTCCACACTCCACCTCATAAAAGAGAGCAAGAGTTCCCACAGAAATTGCTCACCCTCCCGGACGTTTTGTTCCCAGAGAAGGAAAAAAGAGACTCCTCAGCAGCACGATTAAAATGTTACAACAGTCTTGCAAACCTGCCATGACATCCTTCCTCTCTCTCAAGAGCCAATGTAGAAACATAGGAATTGCATGCCATAACAGATCAATGGTCCACTCTACTTCTCTGTCTCTGAGAATGACCAAGAAAGGATGTTTCCTAATAACGAATACCATAAAATAGCTAATTAGGTAACTCATTTTGTGAGTAAGACTGCAAGGATTTTTATTCCCTCATACATACTTGGGTGTTCACATGATAAGCCAAATCACAGAGGTTTGATTTGACCTTATAACATAGCACCCCACTGCTGAAAGAAGAGGGGTTCAAATTTTTCTCTAACTTGATCAACTCACCAATATTTATACTGAATACAAGTAGCTTGCATCATATTTAATGTAACCTATAGCTAAAGGATATATTCCTTTATATTTTGTTTACTTATCATTTCTGTCACTAGCAGTAACTGGTATAAAGGCTCGGTCTAGAAGTTAAGTGCAGGGTGTGTAGGTACATATACATATTACCAAAACAAGGTGCCATAAACACAAAACTTCTGGCAGCTACCATACAAAATAAGTACAGAAAACACTCCGTAATCATTACTGATGTTAACTGCAAAAGAAAATACTTTGAATCTATAGAAGAGAAACAGTTTGTAACATAAAGGCCCAGTTCAGTGTTTTAAAAAAAGGACACGTGTAGACCTATCCAGTGCCCACTGAAGTCAGTGGAAAGACTCAGTCACTTCAGTGGGAGCTGGACCCTTGGAATTCCAGTACTTTCCCAGATTCTCAAAATCTAAAAAAAGTCAAGCAACAATAACAACAAGCTATGGGCCCAATTCATTTAGGAAAGGAAAAAACAAATAGCACTGGATTAACAAGAAGGGGTTTCATGTGTCATCATCTACAACTCCCTTCCTGCGCTGGCTCCGAAAGTGGCGCTCGATATTTATTGTCACTTCCCTCTGCAGGTTTCTGCTGTTGGTTTTTCCAGCTGTTCTGATCCAGGGATGCTGAAGAACTTGTTGAGCTGTGTAGCGCTTTTGAGGATCTATCACCAACAGCCTGGTTATCAGATCTTTCGCTGCTATTTCATGCCCAAAAAAATAGGAGAAGGGGAAAAAAAGTACAGTGTGATGATGTTGATGCCCTGATGTCCAGTTACAACCAAATAAAACATTATCTCCATTTTCTTACTACTTTTGCCATAACAATATGTATGACTATCACTGAGTCAGTGCAGTGACTGGGATTGGAATCAGAATTTAATGCCATGAGATGACATAACCCTAATATGTCTTTTGGTGTCGCCATTGCCCCAGGAGAAGCCAGGAGGGCAGAGACAAAGGGCAAATTTCCAAGCTAGGGAATTTAATCTGCAAGGCATCAGAGGAGGACAAACGATTGAGGGAGCTTCTGGCTGCCGGGTCTGGTTACTTGGTGCCGGGCCTGTGGAAGAACAGAGTTCTATGTGCATGTTTAAGACTAAAGGCACTGCTGAACAAGGGTTTTCAAAAGAGATACTGCAGACAGATAGAGTACTAAACTGGATGAGGAATCCCATTGACTTCAATGGGACCATGGTGTCACCCTTGGACATTATCCTTGTGTGTCTTTTTGCAAAGACCTTCACACTCTAACATCACCAAATGTACTGCTTTGATGCTTTATTTGTGGACACATTTATAGCCAAACGGCAGAAAAACCCCTTGCTCTTCAGAAAGGGAATTATATCCAATTTAAATGTATCAGATCTGATTTTCATACCACAGCTGTTGATATGAACTGAGGACTAAAGTCATGTTTTTAAAAATACTGCGACAGAGTCTGTAAGATCCTGAAGTAGGCTATAAGTAATGAATCTTACCACTCGAAATACTGTCCCAGTACGGTGAAAGGAATTCATAATGACCCAGCTGTATGATTTGAAACAGTTCTTCCTGATCTCTCTCCTGACTTCGGAAAGGAGGGAAGCCACACAGCAGAATATAGAGTATCACACCAGTAGCCCACATGTCTACTTCCAGTCCATAGCCTAGGGAAAAGAAAGGAAAATACCATTTTTCATACCACAGGTTAAATGCTTCTTACCAAAAATACCTTTTAGAAATGAAACTCAAACTTGCAAGGAACTGCCGGCTTCATATTACATTCTTTAAGAAACACCATAGATCTACAGCTTTGCCCGCTGCTCAGAAAGCCAATTTTCTGCTCAAGAGTGGTGAATGGAAGAAGAAGTGACCAAGGCACCTCTTGATAAACTATGTACTACACTATACTATCATTTTATAATAATAGTCCTTCTGTAGTATCTTTCCTCTTCAAACATTGTCAGCATCACAACACCAGTGTCAATTAGAGCTTAATTGAAAAATGCAGCATACATTTAAAAAAATACCCTTGTAAACAAGTTCTTTTTAGGTTCACATTCCCTTCCACAAGCAGTAAACAGATGCCAAGTTTCCTTTGTAATTCTGTATGACTACAGATGGGTGATTCTGCTCTACAAAACAAGAACCACAAACGGCACACTCATGCCCTGAGCCAAATTGGACCCCAAACCTTTTCCAGGTTTGAATCTATTTGGATAAGAAACTCCTCAAATCTTCCTTCTCTCTCTTGATCTTCCAATATGTTGGGTTGTTGCTTAGTGTGACCATTCAGGTTCACTGCCTTCTCTTGCACTGATGGGCCTGTAAGGTTGTAGGGGCTTTGACCATGAGGTAGAAGAAAACAGGAATCTTCAGTGAATAACACCAAAACAATTCTCTTTCTTTATATAAGTTTAACAAACATAATCTATGCTAGTTTGATTCTTGTCAAGAAGATATACATTTTAGTATTAATACATTAATAATAGGAAGGTTAGTGAGGTTTCTTTAGTGACAAGCACTGCACAGAAATATTTTATGAATAGAAAAGGCAGAGTAATTGTTTGATTTTTTAAAAAACAGATATTATATTCACCCTTCTCAGCAAGTATTTCAGGGGAAACATATGTTGGTGTTCCACACACAGTAAATATGGGTTTTGTAACCTTCTTTGCAAGGCCAAAATCTGCTAGTTTCAACGTAGTAGATTTATCTGCATTATGCTGAACCTGTGCCAAAACAAAACAAAACAGATCTTAAATCCAATGGCGTTTGAGGGACAGAAGCAAATGAACAGATTAAATTCAGGATGGGGATAAACAGAGAGGATAAAATCTTGAGCCCAACAGTAACAAATTCAAGTTAGCCAAAATGAAGTAAAATCAACATACCAATAAACAAGAGCAGTCTGTACATTCAGAAAGTCAAAAAGACAATGAACATTTTCAGAAGGAAAGGCTATAAATGAAAAAGAAAACTCACTTTTCTATAAACTGTGTTACTCAGCAATGTCCAAGTTAAAAACAGGTGGTGTGGCGGATATGAATAAAAAAGAAATTGTTCTTGTTTCAGACAGAGATTTCAATGTTAATTTACACACCATCACCACCTTTGGAAACTAAACGCTTCACAAAGAAAAAAGCTGTGGGGTTCTTTCACACTAGTAACATTTCTGGTCACATCAATGTTGCACGGGTATTTCAAATAAGACATCAACTTTGTAGTAGCACTGCAAACTAATTCCCCTCAACTTGATTCATTTAATTCAAGTTAATTCAGTCAAAGTACATTTTTTATATGGCACTATTAAGGGTTTTGAAAAACCCTGAAATGTGCACATTATTCTGCCCAAATCTGTACTCTACATCCTGTTATGGAAATAGATATTGGTGGGGTTGAACATAGGAATAATATAGAAAGGATAGGAGGGAGGGACCCTGACTCTGGAGCATTCTTCTCATCACCATACATCATTGGCAGATTACATCTCCAATATCCCTCTGGAAAATATTCAAAATGTACCTTCCATCCTAGTTTTGTTAGTACAGATATTTAATATTAATTCTTTTAAACCATAATTAATTAAACATTACATTTGAGAAATCAAAGTACTAGAAAGTCCAGCAATGCAGAAATGCTATTGAATATATTAATATTCTTAATATTAGTACTTAGTATTCATATTAAATTTTTAAAAGAAAACTAATCATGTATTTGCTTTGAAAGAGAAAGTGTTAGCCTTTATCAAAATAGGAAACAAAGAAATGTCGCTAACTTTTCTGCAAAAAATCCAGCAAAATCCAGAGAAATCTGGACTTCCCAGGTTTTGACGAGATAAGTTAGAATGTGAGATGCCAAGCACACGCCACACTTTAACACCCCACACTCTGTAATAACAGCTTGAGATGGCCAAAAATACAAGATGGTCCTTGTAACAAAACAATTGAGGCACAGATGGGATGAGGTCTGCCATCCCATACACACTACCCAGTCAAAGTACATTTTTATTCATTGCAAAAATTATAAACATAGCAATGCTCCCCGAATCCATTAAGCAAAACATTTAAAAAAAAGACATTTTCAACTCAAAAAAGAAAATAAGGCATGTATTAATAATATAGTTAAGAAAAAAAATCTATACTACTTTTTAGTAATCCGCAGCCAAACCTGCTGGGTTTTTTTAAGAATTAGTCAACTTCCCTGATTACATTGTGTATTCTAATTACTGAGCAGCACAGCTGACAAAATGCAAAAAACATTATTATTTATACAAAGGTAGCAACCATAGTTTTCTAGAGCATTGTCTATACATAGAGAGTGGTGAGCAACCTGCAGCCCGCAGCCGCGAGCCTGGCTGCCACTTCCCACAGCTCCCGTTGGCCAGGAACAGCGAACCGCAGCCACAGGGAGCTGTGAGCAGCCGCACGACTGTAAGCAAACGGTCTTGCAGCCCGCCAGCGGATTACCCTGACGGGCCGCGTGCAGCCCACGGGCCGTAGGTTGCCCACCACTGACATAGAGAGAAACTCAGTCCAGGTTACCTAATAGAGCTCACACTCTAAGAATACAAGCAACAAATCAAGAAGGATAGAATGATACAAACTACATAAAGTCTTTATGTACACTGTGTATGTATGTGTTACCTGTATCTAGATATCTATATATACTTACGTACATATACACAGAACGTTTTGCAAATATTTAATAAATGCATATCAAATATACCCCACTGCCACTCAAACCCTGTAAATTATCTTATTAAGAGATAAATAAAAGTGAAATTCTCACATCCTAATTTACAAACTTGGGGACATTGGCCCCCAGTCCTGCAATGAGTTCCATGCAGGCAGACTGCTGATTCTGTGCAGAACCCCACTCAACTCAATGAGGAGTGTGTGGGTACCAGAGTCCACCCATGCTGAACGTGATATTTTATTTTCTCTTTTATCAACCAATCTTCAACTCTACTCTCTCATTACAACACAAGGTGGCGATGGCGCACCACCCGTTATTTCAGAACACCACCAATTTGTTTTCCTTTCACATAGCAGCGAAATAGGTAGGAATACTAAACATCTTTGATATATTTTATGGCTGTGTAACAAACACACCTTTCAAAGAAAGTGCTGTAAATTGTTGGGATGCTTGGAGGCCCCAACTACATAGTGATCTGCTAGCTCATTGTGCCTGAAAACAATTTAAAAGCCAGCCCAGGTGGGGTGACTATCATTGCTCCACAGTCCTTTTATCCCTGTCCTTATCATCTCTCTCTCTGCTATAGAGCCTTTCCTCAGGCAGCAGAAAAGCAAGCAGACTTCCCCTACACACAGTGGTGAGCTGGAGCCCGTTCTCACCGGTTCGCTGGAACCGGTTGTTAAATTTAGAAGCCATTTTAGAACCGGTTGTTCCGCACAGGACAACCGGTTCTAAAAGGGCTTCTAAATGTAACCGGCCCCAGGCAAGCCTGGGCGGGAGGGGGGGAAAGCGGAGCAGCGGAGCCTCGGGGGAGGGGGAGGAGGCGGGGCCGCCCAGCTCGCCCCCTCCCCCGACGCGCCTCTGCTCCGCTTTCCACCCCCGCTCCCAGGCTTGCCCCACGTGCCAGCTCTTTGGCGCAGGGCAAGCCTGGGAGGGAGGAAAAGCGGAGCGGAGGAAGCGGGGACACCCAGCTCAAACGGCGCGCGGAAAGCCTGGGAGGGAGGAAAAGTGGAGCAGCGGCACCTCGGGAGGTGGAGCGGAGGTGAGCTGGGCGAGCGGGGGGCAGCTGGTGGGTGCTCTGCTTCTCCCCCCTCCCTCCCAGGCTTGCAAGCCTGGTGGGGGGCTGGGGGGAAATGCAGCGCGCCTGAGGGAGGAGGGGAGGATTTGGGGAAGGGGTGGAATGGGGGCGGGGCCGGCGGTGGAGTTGGGGCAGGGGGGACGAGGAGGGAACACCTTGTTAAAATTTTGGCAGCTCATCACTGCCTACACAAATGTTTATGCACTCTGGGAGAATAAATTACTTGTCAATCTCTTTTTCCTTCTGAGATCAAAGTATATAATCTCAGTGATGTGACAGATCCACAGATCCACTGCCTACTGAGCTGAAAACGGACTGCCACTCCCAAGCCTACAGTGTATGTTCCATGGAACAGAGTACAATCTTGCCAACAAAACAAGGTGATTAGTGCTGCCACCATCATAGTTACGGGTTTCTAATGCATCCAGCACTGTGCACCCATATGATTTCTATTATCAAGCCACTATTTGACTTGGAAGGAAGGGCCATTGCAGCAGTGGATCCTCTTTTCCCCTCTCCATTACCCTGGCCACAGCTACTCCTGCTCCTTTTCTCAGGCCATATCTACACTATGAAGCTGAGCCATGTTTAACAGGAGGTGTCAAATACTGCTCCTCCTACACCCTTTCAACTGGCATTAAATGGGTGTCTTGTTTTTGTGGGACATACTCAACCACACTCAACATCTGTGGTAGCAAAGTTTGCTTGCTCGACATCAAAGGTTAGCTCAGCTGACTGAGTTAGTTGCTCGGAGGGAAACTGGGCAGCTGTAGAAGCGACAAAGGGTCCTGTGGCACCTTATAGACTAACAGAGGTATTGAAGCATAAGCTTTCGTGGGTGAATACCCACTTCGTCGGATGCATCTTCACTGCTTGCATCTGAAGAAGTGGGTATTCACCCACGAAAGCTTATGCTTCAATACCTCTGTTAGTCTGTAAGGTGCCACGGGACCCTTTGTCGCTTCTACAGATCCAGACTAACACGGCTACCTCTCTGATACTTGAGCAGCTGTGTTCACCTGTTGTTGAGCATATTTTGTTTCTGTAGTGCAGCCACAGCCCTTATGTCTCCCAGTTCTGCTGTTCTGAGTGTGGAAGGAGCTGGCAGACAGAGGAGTAAAAAACAAAAGCAAGGAGAGCAAATGACTGCTGCAAAAGCTGCCACTGATAGGTGGAGGGCAACACTACACAGGCAAAAAAAATTGTTTTTCTCTCGTCATAGAATCATAGAAGATTAGAGCTGGAAGAGACCTGGGGAGGTCATCTAGTCCAACCCTCTGCTCAAAACAGGACCAACCCCAACTAAATCATCCCAGTCAGGGCTTTGTCGAGCCGGGCCTTAAAAACCTCTAAGGATGGAGATTCCACCACCTCTCTATGTAACCCATTCCAGTGCTTCACCACCCTCCTAGTGAAATAGTTTTTCCTAATATCCAACCTAGACCTCCCCCACTGCAATTTGAGACCATTCCACACCCCGTTACCTGCCAAATGCATACGACAATGGGATGAGACCATTAGCTTGTGTTTGACATTTGTCATTGCTAGTCTTCAATTGACAGCACTTTAAGATTACTGGGAGCAGCCCCTCCTAGTCCTATGTCATTTTTTCAGTCTGTCTGAAGACTTGGGGAAATAGTACTACAATGGGTCACATTAAAAGGTCAGAAAGTTAAAAACTATTTATTGAATGTGTTTATAAAGGTGCTTATTGGACAGCACATAAGTGCCTTACAAAAACCACACCACCAAGCATTATAATTAGAAATAAAGATCAATCAGCCCAAATAGAATATCAATCAAAACCTAAATTCTACCATAAGGACAAATGCAAGACCCAAGTTACAAACAACCCACCAAAGAAACGAACACAGTTCCCGGTTAACATGAAGAACAGGGGGGAAATGGGGCTTGGCAACTAAAGAAAAAGGAAAGCCAAAACAACAAAATGACAGTTGATATTTTGCAGAACCTGACTGGTGGATAACAAAGTTTAAACTCCCTGGCTAAGCTCAGCAATAGCACAGTTCCAGACTTTTATGCATGAAAGGACAGGTCAGCCTCTATGCTCATTCAGACTTTGTCCTCTCTGCCAAGACTGCCAACAAGGGGGCTAATTAGTGCCAGTTGTGGTTGCAGTTTTTGAGATGTGGAACATACATTCATTTCCCACAGACTGACAAGCAGCCATCATTGTAACTAACTATATATATTTTAAAAATAGCCATGACCTCAATTTCAGCTCCTTCCATAATACCGCTATGTGTAATACTTCTTTTAACACTGAGTTTTAAAATATTGTGGCCATTATGGATTTATTTGTTTGTTTAAAAGGAATTTTTCCTTTTTCCTTGCAAGGCTTTCATAAATATGAGCATTTCAAACAGCCTTTCACAGCAGGATCTACAAATATACAAAACAATATTGGAGGTTCCTAAACTCGTTTGTATTAATAGCCCATTCAGCCTCTTGAATATGATATGATTGATATACCTAATTACAACCAGTTGAGGTGTTTTTATATAAACAGTATCTATTCTGGGTATTCAGCCAAATAACAGCAGGAAGCCTCTAAAACACAAATTTGTGAACAGCTATTTCTTATTAGCTTTAAATATCCATGCTCGAATCTGAACAAATATCTGCTGAACATTAGGCACGTTTCTCTTCATAAAATCTTCCGTATCCCATTGTACCTTATCTGTAGGCAGCAGGGTGGCCAACATGAACATGTTAATCCTGTAAATGTTCACTAGGAGACAGATTCTCCATTACTTTGCACCTTGTGTAGCCATTTATACCAGTACAAAGTGGGTGTAAAGTGCCAGAAAATCTTTGCACTGGGATAAGAACACACACACATGCAGGGAAATGAAGAATCAAGCCCCAAGTATTTTACCAGGATTGATTTAATTCTGGTAAAGTTTGGAGGAAGGGTCAAAACCTGGTTCAGAAAACTAGCTTCAGAAGCAGTGCACTTGAAATCTGAGCCTTTCATGCCGAAATAAGAGGGTGTGTAGGCCCTGCTCAAGGCAGGGCACAGAAATACACATCTCCCCACATCCAGCTGCTTCGATCCACACTATGTCTTCCATCCTGTCTCATGCAGACCAGATCCCAAGGGATCCTCCTGAGACTGACCAGTACTCACCAGGAGCCAGTCCCCACATTGTCAGACACATCCAGCTGAGTTCCAAAGCAAGCCCTCCATATCTATCCCGGGTCATTCTGTCTGCCCACAGGATACTTCCTCCTTTGTCACACTGGACATACTTTTGTGAGAAGCATATGTTCCTTTAGGGATTTGGCTTGTACAGGTCATAACCCAAAGCCCCAATCATGCAAACACTTATGCACAGGCTTACATGTAATCACGAGTCATCCCATCGACTTCAGTGGGACTGCTCACATGCCTGAAGTTAAGAACGTGTGTAAATGTTTTTGGCACTGGGAGCCAAATTAGAATTTTGCTCTTTCGGAGGAGCTGGGGGCCAATGTCCCCAAGTTTGTAAATTAGGATGTGAGAATGTCACTTTTATTTATCTCTTAATAAGATAATTTACAGGGTTTGAGTGGCAGTGGGGTATATTTGATATGCATTTATTAAATATTTGCAAAACGTTCTGTGTATATGTATGTAGGTATATATAGATATCTAGATACAGGTAACACATACATACACAGTGTACATAAAGACTTTATGTATTTTGTTTGTATCATATAATACTTCAGCTGACTGCAGTACCATACTTCACTGGGACACGTATGTTTTCATTTCAGGAGACTTGTCAATCAGTGAGTAAATTCCAGGTGCATGAAGTAAACAATTGCATCATGCACTTATCATCAGTAACAGGCATAATCCTTACAACGTTAGAAATCACCATACAATCTCCAGTAGAGGACTGGAGTGCTGGACTGAGTGATATAGCTGCAATGGAGAAAGTGACCTTCAAATTAACAGGTTGAATGGACATTATTTAATCATTTTTGGTTCACATGTGAAATATTTTATGATTCAGAGTATGCTTTAGGCAAAACGTTTGAGCGTCTGTGCCTAAAAATATGTCCCTAAATAAGAGGCCTGATTTTCAGAAAAACTGCAAACGCTCAGCATCCCTGAAAGTCAGGGCACTTATTTAAGTGCACAATTGCAGGCATCCATACTATGTGGTAGGCCTCTCTGTATTTGTGTTAAGGAAACTGTAACACTGATTTCTCTTCACCTTTGTACATTTATTTCTTTGAAAATGATAACAGTACAGTGTGTATCTTTTCCCTACTACTGGATCTTTTCTGTACTGTACTTGTTTAAAAGTTTTTTTTTTAAAAATTGCATATCCACAACTTTCCACCCACCCAAGAAAAAAAACTCAATAATTTCTGGACAGATGCAACATACTACACTTCAATACTTACCAGAAGATTTTCTGGTTTCAGATCTCTGTGGACAATGTTCTTGCCATGAATATAAACTAGAGCCTCACACAGATCAGTGATCATGAGAGCAGCATCGTGCTCAGTGAACTTTACGCTCTCTATGATTGCATCAAATAGGTCCCCTCCGGGGACATACTCCAGGATTAGGTAGATCTCAGCCTCAGTTTCATACACCTCAATCAAGCTCACTATGTTGGGATGAGAAAGGCTCTTAATGATCAAAATCTCATTTTCCATCATGTCCTCCTTGCCCTTCAGCTTGGACTTATCAACAATTTTCATGGCATAGTTCTGATTGGTGTTGCAGCGCCGGCACTCCTTCACGATAGCAAAGTTCCCATCCCCAATGGTTCTGCCTATCTCATAATAGCTCTCCACATCAGCTCTAGTACGGACATTTTGCCTCAGCCTCATGCTTTCAAATTCTTGTGGCTTGTTTTCATCTTTGTTGGCTTTATGTTCTCCCATCTTTTTCATCCTTGTCGATTCATTCTCTCCACGCACTACATTCTCTTCCCCTCCAGCACCTTCCTCTTTTGCCTTCCGCACCTCTTTGCCCTCTCCCTTTGCTTTTATAGGCTTCCCTGCATCTCCTTGAGAGTCCTTCATTAACCAACAACTTTGATTAATTCTGGAACTGCTTCTATTCTCTTTCTTTGCTTCAGGAGTCACCTGCAGAGCTTCCACGGTATTTTTCTTTATCTTTACTAACTCTTTGTCATGATTCTCATGCCTTTCCGGATCCCTTTCCTTCTCAAAACTCCTTTTTTGGTTTTCTAGCTCTTCATTAACATTCCTTTGTAAGGGCTTCCAGCTCCTTCTACAGCCAGTATCCTTCCATTCAACTTCCTCACCTTCCATAGAGGTTTCTGAAGACTTCCTGCAATTCCTCATTTTTACATTCCTTTCTAAATTATATCTCTGACACATCCCCACATTCAGGTCTCTGCTCTCAAATGAGACATCAGCCTGCCTTTCCCTTTGTAGTTTTTGCCTGAGCTGTCTCTCTCTTTGACACTTCTCACATCTCATTATCTCATCGGAACTCTTTTCTGTTTCATTCTCAAGACTTTTCTCTTGATTAAAGTACCTTTCTCCTTCTCTGGCTTTTCTAGATGGCTTCACATCTTGCTCTCTGCCCCAACTCTCTCTGCCCCATTTTTTTTTGGTCCTCACCTTTTCTTCTTGCCTGGTCTTAGGTTGAATTTTTCCTTCATGCCTGGCTACTAGTTGAGAAGATATGGCATCATTGCAGTTCTTGGCAATCTCTGTCTCATCAAAGCCACTATCCACGGCTTTGTCACACAGCCTGCTCTTAAGTTTTTGGGACTGTTCCAAGTTTTGTTGAATTATACCAAGAGCATATGGGCTACTGGGATAAAGTTCTTGCATCACCACTTCAAGGTTCTTCAAAGTCAACTGCTCCCTTCCCATAGCAATGAATGCATCACCGTCTCTGAAGAAATCAGAAACACTTCTTATTTCTCTGCCTTTCAGGTTGTAAAGTTTTCTCACACGATCATTTTTCCAACGTGGAAATCCCAGAGCTTCTGATATATCAGCCATCAGCTGTTCAAAAGTCTGGACAGATCGCCTATTCAGAAGCAATGTGATCTTCCTGAGTGTGTGTCCACTTGGTTTCACCACTGTGACAATCCTCGGCTTTACAGGGCTATTCTCTGAATGAATAGTGTGAAAACCATTCCGGGGGTTTAAAAATGGGGAACTATAACTGTTTGCACCCAAGAAAGGTTTTCCAAAATGTCCACGCCCAATGGGTGGACAAGTCCCTTGTAGTCTCCTTTGTGTTATCCTTGAGCTTATGCTGTTTAAAGTGTGGTCAAACAAGCCTCGGTGTCCTGCAACAAATAAAGAGAATGCAGATTATTCATTTTTCATCAGAGGAAATTTCCAATTAACGATTTTCTACACATCCTTATATATAACTTCTGCAAGTAGTTATACAAGTCTGCAAGGGTGCGCCTGCCAGGGCTCAGGACTTCAGGAGGAGCATGGCTGAAGCCCCAAACCCCGGCTACCGGCAGATGTGCCCCGGCCCTTGAACTTCTGAAGATTGTTGTATGTGGCTCGAAGGCCCAGTAAGTTTGGCCACCTCTGCTATAGTGTTTTGCTTTTTATCTTCGGGAAAATCATCTTCAATATGTTAAACTATGTATCTTTGTTTGTTCCTTTGATTAACTTAGAGTAAGTGAAGGAGAACATGACTCCTTTCCTAAACCTTGGGTAAAAGGGAAAGCCATTCTTAAATGGACAGTATTTCAGCATCTTCCGTTTTCCCTAAAACAGCCGATCCGAGAGGCAATGTGAAAAGAAAAAAGAAAAGAAAAGAAAAGAAGCTCCTCAGCTGTAATTGTGGCTCAGCAAATCACCTAGCTTTCTGTCTCATCATCTTCTCCATCTGTAAAATGAGAGGATATTTCTCCTCGGCACGAGTGTTGTGAAGAAGTATTAATGTCTGTTCAGGCTGCTGTAAAGTGTTATGTAAGTGCTATGCATTACTAATGCCCAATGGTGTACTGGAGAGAGTTATTTTTGTCTTTATTTTATAAGCATGGTGCTGTCCTGTTTATTGAAAGGTCAATGTGCTCTACAAATTCTTCAGCCATATGTATTTATATTTTACCCAGAACGGAAGCCTACTGTGAATGTATGTAACTCAGATAATATATTCGTTCTCTGAAATAAAAGACAGAGAAAGAACTGAAGCTCTCCTATAAATGAAGTCTAAACCATGCTGGTTTCGAGTAAGTGATAAAGTTCTGAATTTCATGCACATCTGTATGTCCACACTTCCTGTGCGCACAGGCATCCGCCACTGTCAAAATGTTACTTCACTGTATGGAAACAATGCAAGACAAAGTGATGCAGCACATTATCCTCTTGCAGTATCCAATGCTGCTGTGAGAATTAACTTCTCTACAGATCATCATTCTCTGGCTTCCCATCTGTACTGCTATGAGTGTCTGCAAAAATACCCATTTATTAAAAAACCCTTGGTTAGGTTGTTGACTGATTGTTATTTTAACAAAGACGTTGCAGTATAAACTCCCACCAAGCTGAAGCCAGGCATTTAGGGGATAATTAGATATATGATATGATATTTTTAAATGGAAGTTTCCAAGTTATGCCAAACATATTTTTTAACATTAATGTTACATATCAACATCAGGACAACTCCATAGAGGGCCCTTATCCTCTTCCTCCCTCTCTGTTGGTAACTCCACCATCCTTACTCGTCCCTCATACTGCAACTTCAGTGCTGGTTTTTACTCCTCTCTTCCTCTTCAACTGATATTATTCCTAAATTCTGCTGTTTTTTCCCTTCACAACATCCATCCATTCCTTATAGCAAAACTCTTGTACAGACCTGGTTCCACCTTCCTTGACTACTATAAACTCCCCTTTTTTGGCCTCCCTGACTCTTTTCTTACTCCCTCACATTCCCGCCAGAATGCAGCTATGGAACTTTTCTAACATCCCCATCGCTGGGATAATGTCCAGCCCCTCTTCAGATACTTTCACTGGCTTCTGCTCACATTCTATATCAAATTCAACTCTTTGTTCTCACTTTCAAGGCCCTGCACAAATCAGCTCTCTCCTACCTCTCTGCTCTTGACTTTCCCCCCCCCCCCCCCCACTACCTCCCTCACCACCCTTCATTCCTTCCCGGCAGCTTGCCTGACCACCACACCTTTATCTTTTCCCACTTTCTAGACCTTCTTCAAGGCAAACGCCCATGTCCGTAAAACTCTTCTGGACTCTGCCTAGCATGCTTCCACCCTCTCCTCCATCACGTCTCTTCTTCAAGCATGCGTCTTACCCTAATGTTCCCTCAAAGTCAATGTATTTAAAATAATAACAACAAAACCTTCAAGAAGCATGCATCACTAACCTAAAACACCCATAAGGTGTGTTCCCCCATCCCTCTACCCTCCCTCCATATATTCTTGCAAGTTTCTCCAGTCAAGGACACTGAATTTTTGTCTGTAGAGTGCTATGCACATTTACGGCACCGTATAAATAATACTAATGATAGGGCTGGAATCAATGGTTCATCTGGGCTGGGAACTCTGTCAAAAAAAACACATCAGAAACTTAAGAGTCTACATGTGCTATTCCAGTTTGTGATGAAAACAACAAATAAAAGCATGTAACTGGGTAAATGGAAAATGTAAGCCACTTCCAGCATGGAAGTTCCTGAAACTGGCAACACTAAAAGAAATGTTCTGAGCAACGTCACAGCATAGCATGTATGCACTCTAGTGTGAGTGTGCGGAAGAGAACAGAGAGCCGAACAATATGCAAAGTGCGAAAATCGTGAAATCCAGAATTTAAACTCATTCTTGTCCCTATACTTGTACAAGATGCAAAGAAATAAAGTATGGATTAAGCACCCAAACCGCTTTTGTAGGAGATATATTGAAGTCATAGAAAGCCAATGGAGAGGAAATGCATTTCTTCTTTCCATACTTATTGTGACCTATAATTGGTTGGGGGGGAGAAAGCTACAAGGTCCTTGTAAATGCTGATATGAATCTATCTTTATATGTATCACCATAGACATATACAAATGTCAATACATATCCACATGTAAAATCTGAATGTGACAGGGATTATGAGGATTTGGTAGGTGACAGGAGGATGTAGAGGACTGATGCTGTTGGCAAACATGGGAAGGGAGCAAAGCTGGGGAGAGTCAGTATTGGGGTAAGCCAAGCTGAGCACAGGGGGCCATGAAGTTCTGCAAAAAGACATGTAAAAGGTATGCCGTTCAGGGGGGTGGGGAGATGTAGACACATATAGGAAGAAAATATATATATAAACAGTGGTGACTATCCAAATAAATAACTAACAACATAAATAACTATCTACAAGGAGACAGTCAGGATGGATTGATTAAAATCAAAGTGATTTACATTGTCAGTTTTAATCATGATTTAAATTAGCAAACAGGAAACCTTAATTTATATTTTGGTTTCCATTTGTACTTTTTAGTTATTTTCTTCAAGAAAAGTTTATTCTCATAGGCTGGTAATCATTAAACCATGTTGATTTTCAACTAAATATAGGCCTTACACTATATTTGGAACTACTTTTTGCTAACCAGGGGGACACTATATCTGTTCACATGTATTTAAGCAATTATATAGCTTAACATACAGATTTTTAATTTTTATATTTTTATGTTAGAAAATGGTGTATAATGCGTTTTTCTTGATTACAAGATGATTAATTTTTTAGTTAAGATTTGTATTGAATTCTATTTGAATAGAAATTGACATTCAAGTGAAAAAGCATAAAAATATTGTTTCAATATCCCCCCTCCCTCCTCAGCCAACTGATTCCCAGTCTCCTCATCAGTTTTCCCCACCAGACCCTTGTCCCAGTCACTCCCTTGGTTCCCAGTCTCCATGCCCAACTAGTTCCAGTCTCTCTCCCTGTCCCCTAGCTGACAGTGTCAGCCTCTCGACCGAATCCACCCCCAGCCTCCACCCAGCTCCCAGGCCCAGCTTCCCCTCTCTTCCAGTCCCAACCTGTAATCAATATCTGGCTTTTAAGAATAATCTTTGCAACTGACATGCTATACATTTGAACAAAACTTTTCCAAGACTAACAGGCTAGTGTTTCCAGTTGTAGAGACTGTGTAAACAATACCTATGTCAAATTTACTTACTGTAAAAGGATGCCTGTGATCACATTTTATTTCCATCTGACTAATTTAATACGTTCAGGAGGCTTGTTATATATTCTGCCTTCCCTCTTTGCTCCCCTTTCCTACTCTCTCATACACACACAGTATATACTAACCTTGCAAGTTGCAAGAGTTAATAATTTACAATAAGGAACAGGAGATCAAGGCAGTATAGTTCTGCAAGATTCAGATTACATCCTACAGATAACAGCTGATGCACACTGGTAACCTGTGTGAATTACCTAAGGAAACCATGGCATTTAAAGGACTGCTCTGAATTGAGTGCAGATCAAGTATGCATACTTGAGAGATAATCTCTGCCATCAGTTGCTTTCAGATAACCATATATGCAGTGATCTGTGTCATCCCTGGAACAATGCAGCCCTTCACTACTATACTTCTAGTACTGTTGGGACCACTGATCTTCTATCTTCAGAAATAAAAGAATTGAAGTCATTTATTTTTAGAGTCTTCTTCGGATATATAAACTGACCATACATCTCTCACGTGACAGTGTAGCAGGGCTATTGATCATTTGCATTCAGATATCAATGTGGTAGCTCTGCTTTAAATAAGAGTTGAATAACAGCAAAATCTTTCTCCTTGTTGAGATTCAGTCAGTAAAGGAAGTGGATACTCAAATTCCTAGCTCTTTTATTTGATCCAGCAGAAAAAAGCTTACACCCTGATGCCACAGTCCCCATCACCAGAAACTGAAAGGACAAAAAATGTTAAGAACCGAGGATTTCACTCTTTTTAAAACTTATTTGATGAAATGTTTTGGATACAAGTTAAGATTATTTTTACCCTAATGTCCTCCATTGTTTCACCTGCTTTGAAATAGGAACCGTGGATGCTTTGATAAATGGAGCAAAAGATGCCTCCATAGGTCCCTCTCTATCCTTTGCTGAAGTAATATTTTATTGTCTAATAAGAATGCTCTTTGTATGAGGTATTTCTGCTCCTACAATAAAACTGTTGTGTTTGTGCTGTGATGAAAGCAAATCAATATCTCATAAGGTGCCAGTTCCACAAAGGCTTAAGCAGGCGTGTAACTTTACTTGTGCGCACAGGCGCCAACTTTTGACGGTGCCAGTGGGTGCTCGTCCCCGCCCAAACTCTGCCTCTCAGTGCCCCTATTGGACCCATCCCCAAATCCTCATCCCGGCCCCGCCTCCTCTCCTGAGCATGCCGCATTCTCCCTCCCAGGCTGGCCGCACGAAACAGCGGTAGACCTAATAAAAATGATATTCACAGACAGTGAATGGCTGTTTTGGGCTAACTAATATATTGCTTCTTACTATTTAAAGTCGCTTTGTAGTACTGCTTTTAAAATATTCATTCCAGTGAAACCTGTGACATGATACTTCATTTGGCTGCAGGGAAAAGAACCGCAAAGGCATAAATACTGAAACCATGATCGTGCAAGGAAGAGCCAAGAAGGAATGCAAGACATTGAGTGGAAACATTTTTCCATTGTTTTTGACAACCTCCTCTGCACTTGCTCAGCCAAGGTGGCCCTGAGAAAACTCTGACAGGTCGCCTCCTATGTCATCCACTTCAGGCCACACTCATTGACAACAGACTGTATGAGCAATGCAAAGAAAGGAAGGGGTCAATGCCACTCCCCAGACAATACTTGGTTCCTGGCCCGGTCCCAGAGCCTATGCAACTCAATGCAACCCGCTGCCATGTGACTCCCAAGGAAAGAGAATGCCATCACTGCCACGATTTTCGTTCCTACTGTGGGGAACTGGCCACATGGTTGCCAGTTACCCGTCATGGGCCACAGTCAGGCAAAATTCAGGAAACTCCTGTCCTTGGGCCCGGTGACATAGGACACTGTGCCATTGGACGTTGCTAACCAGGATCACTGAGAAACCATAAGGTCTGCTTACCACACTTTCCCATAATCCTCAGCATCTCATGGTTGTTGATCCATGACCCACATATCCTGTGGCAGGAATGGAAAATCAGCTTCCACTCTGAATACTGCCAGCAAGAATGCCTGCGTGCATTGCCTGATTAAGCCCAGCCAGAAACCAGGTCACTGCTGAGGAATCCTCAGACCCTGGCTGTGGGCCACGTGAGACCATCTCTAGAATCAACCCCTGCTCTTCCTGCTAAGAATCACTAACACACGGAAGTCTTTGAAGAAAAACTGTGGATGTTCTACCAACACACTGGGACTATGACTGTCTGACTGAGCTACAGCCTGGGGTCAAAATACGCTTTGGCCATCTCTATGCAATGTCAGAACCAGAACTGGCCACCCTGTGCTCCTATCTCCAGGAGAATCTGGCCAACGGCTTTATCCAGCCATCAAGCTCCCCTGCTGGGGTCCCTTTTTTTTGGTCAATAAGAAAGATGGGACCCTACATCTATGAATGGATTATCGGGCCCTCAATCAAGTAACCATCAAAAACTGGTACCCCTTGCCCACTCATCCGGGACGTGTTGGACTGCATGTGATAAGCCCAAGTATTCACTAAGCTCGACCTGCAAGGACACTACAGCCAGATATGGATCTGACCAGAGGACGAATGAAAGATGGTTTTTCGAACCTGGTATGGCCATTATGAATACTTGGTAATGCCATTCAGTCTTACAAATGCCTCCACCACTTTCCAGCATTTAGTGAATGAGATATTCCATGACATCCTAGACCAGTACATTGTAGTTTACCTTGATGATATACTTGTTTTCTCCAAGAGTCCGGAGCAACATACCCATCATATCTGATTGATTCTAGATCCGCTCTGCCAGCATGTTTTGTATATGAAACTCAAAGTACAGCTTCAACTAATGTTCTATGGAGTTCTTGAGCTATATCTTGTCAACTGAGGACCTCCAAATGGACCTCAGGAAAGTGGACTTTGTTTGGACCCGAGCAGACCTTCAAAGCATCAAGGAGCTGCAACACTTCCTGGGGTTTGCTAACTTTTATAGACATTTCATTCCTGGTTTTTCAGGCCAGATAATCCTTTTGACAGCATTTCTAAACAAGAACACCTCCTTCGCCTAGTTCCTGATGGTACAATAGGCATTCCACCTGCTCAACATGGCCTTCACCAGTGCACCATTCCCGACACACCCCAATCCAATGCAGCCCTTTGTCATTGAGACTGAAGCCTCCAACGCTGCCATTTGGGCCATACTATCCCAAAGATATGACAGAATTATGAATCCTAAATAAAGAACTTATAGCAATCAAGATCGCCTTCAGAGAGTGGCACCACTATTTGGAAGGGGTCTGGCACCCAATACAGGTGTACACGGATCATACAAATCCAGAATACCTTCAGAAGGGTAAGGTGCTAAACCAAAGTCAGCTGTACTGGGCTTGTTCTTCACACATTTTAATTTCATCATTACCTACCACCCTAGAGCCCAGAACAAGGCCATTGACACCTTCTTCCAAAAAGGGAAGTAGTTCACCAGCCATGACCTATCTTGCATGGAGCCACCCTACATCCTCAACCGCTGTGATTTCTTGGACACCGCCATTTCCCAAGACCACATATCTTTGATCCGCTCAGCAAAGGGAGTGGAGTCCCTTCCTAAGGAACTCAAGGTAGGAAGCAAGGGGTAACATCAGATACGGGATGGCTTATTCTACATCAAGGGTTGTCCGTATGTCCGATTGGGACAATCCCAACTGGAAGTACTGAGACTCAGCCATGACTCCCCACCAGCAGGTTATTTCTGCTTTTGCCTGATTCCCTGCTCTTTCTAATGGCCTCGAATGCCCTCCTCTGTAGATTCTTGTGAGGTTAGTGTTCGCATCAAGAGACCATGCTAGAGACCTTTGGATACTCCAATACTTGCAGAAACCCCGGCTAGACCTTAAGAACATAAGAACATAAGAATGGCCATACTGGGTCAGCCCAAAGGTTCATCCAGCCCAGTATCCTGTCCACCGACAGTGGCCAATGACAGGTGCCCCGGAGTGAGTGGACCTAACAGGTAATGATCAAGTGATCTCTCTCCTGCCATCCATCTCCACCCTCTGACAAACAGAGGCTAAGGACACCATTCCTTACCCATCCTGGTTAATAGCCATTAATGGACTTAACCTCCATGAATTTATCTGTTCTCTTTTAAACCCTGTTATAGTCCTAGCCTTTACAGCCTCCTCAGGCAAGGAGTTTCACAGGTTGACTGTGCGCTGTGTGAAAAAGAACTTCCTTTTATTTGTTTTAAACCTGCTGCCCACTAATTTCATTGGGTGGCCCCTAGTTCTATTATGGGAACAAGTAAATAACTTTTCCTTATTCACTTCCTCCACACCACTCATAATTTTATATACCTCTTGTGACGGGTTGGGGCCACAGAGACCTGCTTGGTGCTGCCACCTGGTGTGCCAAGGCTACTTCTGCCCCTGCTTCCAGGCCTTTTCCAGCTTGGGACTCCCGAATCCTGTCTGTTTTGAGCCAGATTCCACTGATCTGCTGCAAACACAGACCCAGGTCCGAACCAAGTCCACTCACCACTGTAAGGCCCCTGGAAGCGCTCTTGCCTTTGACACCCAGCTGCTCAACTCCAAGGAGGTTCAACCCCTTAATAAATCCGTTTTACCCTGTATAAAGCTTATACAGGGTAAACTCATAAATAGTTCGCTTTCTATTTCAAAGATAGAAAGGTATGCACACCTGTTCGTACTCAAGGAAACTTAATGAGTAAAAAGTGATTTTAATAAGTACAGAAAATAGGATTTAAGTGAGTTCAATTAGTGACAGACAGAACAAAGTGAATTACCGAATAAAATAAAAGAGAACACGCAGTTCTATGTCTAATCACCCTGTGTACAGATAAACCCCTCACTGGGTCCAGCAATCACTCACCCCCCTAATGTCTTTGTCCTCTGTTCAGTCTCTTTCAGGTCTCCTTGGGGGGTGGAGAGCTTCTTCCTTTAGCCAGCTGAAGACCAAAATGGAGGGGTTTCCTCGGGGTTTAAATAGATTTTCTCCTCTGGGTGGACACCCCTCCCTCTCCCTGTGTAGCATCCAGTTACCAAATGGAGTTGGGGTCATATGGACCAGTCACCTGCACAACTCAGTTCCAGACCAGCCACATTCCTGGCAAAGTTCAGATGTGGATTGGTGACTGCAAGTTCTATTGTCTGTTAAGTGCTCCTTGATTGGGCACTTAACCTGCACATTCCTTTCTCAAGAAATACAACCGATATTCATAACTTCAACTACAACAATGATACATGCATACAAACAGGAGGAATAAATTCAGTAGGTCATAACTTTCACAGAGATATGTTACATGGCACATGTAGCATAAAACATATTCTAGTTACATATATACATTTATAAGCATCTCCCCATAAAGTTTTATGGGGAACACCGTCACACCTCTATCATATCCTCCCTTAGTCTCCTCTTTTCCAAGCTAAAAAGTCCTAATCTCTTCAATCTCTCTTCATATGGGACCCATTCCAGACCCCTAATCATTTCAGTTGCCCTTCTCTGAACCTTTTCTAATGCCGGTATATCCTTTTTGAGATGAGGAGACCATATTTGTATGCAGTATTCAAGATGTGGGCGTACCATGAATTTGTATAAGGGCAATAAGATAGTCTCCGTCTTATTCTCTATCCCTTTTTTAATGATTCCTAACATCCTGTTTGCTTTTTTGACTGCCACTGCACACTGCATGGACATCTTCAGAGAACTATCCACGATGACTCCAAGATTTTTTTCCTGATTAGTTGTAGCTAAATTAGCCCCCATCATATTGTATGTATAGTTGGGGTTATTTTTTCCAATGTGCATTACTTTATATTTATCCACATTAAATTTAATTTGCCATTTTGTTGCCCAGTCATTTAGTTTTGTGAGATCTTTTTGAAGTTCTTCGCAGTCTGCTTTGGTCTTAACTATCTTGAGCAGTTTAGTATCATCTGCAAACTTTGTCACCTCACTGTTTACCCCTTCTTCCAAATCATTTATGAATAAGTTGAATAGGATTGGTCCTAGGACTGACCCTTGGGGAACATCACAAGTTAGAACATCACAAGTTACCCCTCTCCAGTCTGAAAATTTACCATTTATTCCTACCCTTTGTTCCCTGTCTTTTAACCAGTTCTCAATCCATGAAAGGATCTTCCCTCTTATCCCATGGCAACTTAATTTACGTAAGAGCCTTTGGTGAGGGACCTTGTCAAAGGCTTTCTGGAAATCTAAGTACACTATGTCTACTGGAGCGTCCTTGTCCACATGTTTGTTGACCCTTTCAAAGAACTCTAATAGATTAGTAAGACATGATTTCCCTTTACAGAAACCATGTTGACTTTTGCCCAACAATTTATGTTCTTCTATGCGCCTGACAATTTTATTATTTACTATTTACTATCCGACGAAGTGGGTATTCACCCATGAAAGCTTATGCTCCAATATGTCTGTTAGTCTATAAGGTGCCACAGGACTCTTTGTAGCTTCTACAGATCCAGGCTAACACGGCTACCCCTCTGATATTCTTTACTATTGTTTCAACTAATTTGCCCAGTACGGATGTTAGACTTACCGGTCTGTAATTGCCGGGATCACCTCTAGAGCCCTTTTTAAATATTGGCGTTACATTAACTATCTTCCAGTCATTGGGTACAGAAGCTGATTTAAAGGACAGGTTACAAACCCTAGCTAATAGTTCCGCAATTTCACATTTGAGTTCAGAACTCTTGGGTGAACGCCATCTGGTCCCACTGACTTGTTACAGTTAAGTTTAAACCTCCTCTAATGACACTTCAATCTGTGACAATTCCTCAGATTTGTCACCTACAAAAGATGGCTCTGGTTTGGGAATCTCCCTTACAACCTTGGGCAGCTATCAACCCAGATTTTATAGTGGAGCTTCCCATGTCTGATAGATATATCATCATCCTCACTGTGGTTGATCAGTTAACCAAAATGGCCCACTTCGCTTCCATTACACACTTGCCTGCTGCAGAAGAGATGACTCAACTCCTGAGCATGCACATTGTCTTTCTCCAGGGACTCCCCAAATAGGTCACATCTGACTCAGGTCTGCTATATGTGTCACTATTCTGGAGTGAAACCAGGTGACTGCTTGGGGTTCATGCCTACACATCCTCCACCCATCACCCATAGAGAGATGACCAGTCTGAGAGAGTAAATCAGGTGTTAGAACACTATCTTTGTTGTTTTACAAATGATCACCTGAATGACAGGTCAGCTCTCCTGCCCCAGGCAGAATTCACCTACAATAACACTGACCATGTTTCCACTGGGAAAAGTTCATTTTACACAAACTTTGGGTTCCATCCTTGTCTCCATCCGGATGTACCTGCTGTCTCCACAAATCCCACTGCCACCAACTGGGTACAGCAGATTCCTAAAGTCCACGAGGAGCTTAAGACGCACCCAGAAGGACTATAAGTGATGCGCTGACTGCTGGCACCAGAAAGGCCAGACGTTTGCAGTTGGACAAAAGATCCAGCTCTCAGCACAACATCTCCACATAGAATGGCCTTGTCGAAAATCGGGCTATCAATACCTTGCCCAAACCCCAGATCTGTCAGGGTATACCCAGTGTCCCATGTATTGCTGCTGAAGCCACAAGGCGACAACTCCTTTGCTCACTGACAGCAACCGTCACCCCTTCCAGTACAGGACCAGGGTCATGATGAACATGAGGTCCGTGAGGTTTCAGATTCTAAAATCAAATGTTGTTCCCTCATTGATTGGGATGGTAATGGCCCTGAGGTGCACTCCTGGGAACAGATCCATGTGCCTGACCTTGAAGCAGCCTCCCATACAGCCCACCCAGACCTGGCCTCCTGGGGAAGGATGCCCCTTGAACTAGGGGGATGATATAAGGATCAGCAGGACTCAAACCTGGGTTGGCAGAGCCACCAAGCAACAGACACCTCCACACCACCAACAGCAATTGTAATCCAGCCCCTCCCTGCGATCTACAAACCACAGAAGATGTACACTACTCAGATGTCCCATCCAAGAGCCCCAATTGCTAGCTGCCTCTAAGGATTCTCATTGGCCCCCTGACCCCATATAACTCCATGGGACATACCAGGAAGAGTCCAGACAACAACATGGACCCCAGTGAGCCGCCATGACCAACTATGCTTCTCTGCTCCCCAATTCCCAGCCTTGACTTTGGCTCTGACCCTCACCCCGGACCCAGAACCCTGACACAAGTTCTGACCGCTGGTACTAACCTCAGCCCAGAAATCTGATCTTGAGCTCCGACCCCCATCCCAGAACTCTCACACTGTGACTCAGTGTCCCCATCTGTAAAATAATAACCTCCCTGCCTCCCTCAATTAAAAAAATTTAGTTAAAAAACAGTTAGGATTGCTTAGTTGAACATTCCACAATACAACAATTAAAGAGTCAGAAAATTCCTAATTAAATCCTCAGTCATTTTTTGCAGCCTACAGCCATGATTTTAATATCTTCTCATTACCTCATCTTCAAATATCACCCATGTACACGTACTCCTCCATCTACCTCCTCACAAAAGATGCAACTTTTGACTCTAATTATGTGGATGTTTCCTAGTTGTTTGGAAAATTCAATTTGTTTCATGTTGAAGTAGATAGTGTGTGTTGTGTAGATTTTTAGTTTATGGTTATATTTAAATTTGTTGTATGATTGGCAATTTGTTTTTTAAAGTGGAGATCATTTGTAATAGTGTTATTTTGGGGAAGATAATCATAGAATGTTTCTATCACTTATTTAGGTGAGGTCCTGGAGTTAATGTTCTGTGTTTTGTGTGGAGGTGGAAGGAAGAGGCCTGTGTGCAATGTCTGAAATAATGTGGAGAAAGTGAATTAATGGTTACCGGTTGCAAGAGATGACTGCGGTCTTAGCTAGGGATGGCCTGACATTTTAATGATTATGTGGATAGAATATTCACTTAAGCAGTTGTTACTAAAGTATTTTGTTTGGGAGAATTTCCCAGATTCTTAAAGAAAACTGTATCCAGGGGGATAAAAATCAGATTTTTTAAAATTTAAGTTAAATGCATTTTGTTGTTACAAATAAACCTATTTAAAATTAAGTTTGAAATTAAAGCAATGTATGTTAAGAGCTAAACTTACTAAAACCTATTATAATTATTTATATTAAATACAAATATTAATATGAAGCAGTATATGTTTGCTGCCAAAGTGTTAAAGCACTGGAATGGTGGAAGTCACTGGCTAAGCACCTGGAACCAGCTTTTGTTGACATATTAAATCAGCTTTTGACAGTAGTAGCCTCTTCTGCAGGTGCTGAGAAAATATTTTCTTCATTTCAGTTTAATCAACTAGTTTCAGTTCAATGACTAGGTCATTCAAAGTTAAGAAATTGATTGGGATTTGAAAAAGCAGGAAAGCTTGTTTTCCTCTTCCGATCTGCAAATAAAAAGTAGGTGTGTGAGGATGAGAGTAACTATTTCTAAAATCTTGCAGGACACGGTGAGCAGAACTATCAGTTTAATTCACTAAAAGATAATGCCCAGGGCAGATGGAGGATCCAGGACACCCCACAGTGGTCCAGGGCTCCCCACAGTGGCCCAGACTCCCTCTTACCATGGCCTGGCTCTGGTTTCCAGCCTGGGCAGCAGGCGGGGCCTCAGGGGGGAAGAGGAGGAGCAAGGGGTAAGGCCACAGAAGGGGCAGGGCTCCTGCATGTGTCCCACTTTTGCCTTTTGAAAAGGTGGTCACCCTACTCTCATTGGAGGAGCTGCACTGATTAACTGGACAGGGACAGGGGTGACAGAATTTTCAGCCACCCTGCCAAAAGCCTCAGATCAGCAGTAGAGAGACAGAAAGCTGGAGGACAGTCCAGGTCTGCTTCCTGACCTTTCTCTACTCCCTACCCAGGCCACTATTCACTGGTTGCAGGTAGGCACCCTCTTGGCTGCTCCTCTGTTCCCATACAGGCCCAAGTTTTGCATAATAATTACTCTTAATTGGAGCATCTATAAATTCCTAAATTAAGCCATTATTTTAAATTAAAAGAACTATTTACAGCAAGCAGCTGCAATGTTATGCTTCTTTGCAGAGCCAGGGAAATAAATGAGTTCCTCCCACCCGCCAATGCAGAGTATGAGGATAGGGTGTCATGGCAGTTTGTACACAAAGCCCTGATAAACCCACAATGTAAACAAACTGAAAAGGGGAGGCTATTTTTTTCTCTAATCTCTTTCCGTTTTTGAAATTTTAAGTGCCTGAGGACCGGCTACAGGAGGTTCATGGTGGACGGCCCATGAACTCATGCTCCCAGTAGGTCGGGCAGAGCCCAAGTCTGTCAAATCTACAGGGAACAGTGTTGGTGTTGCATTACCTCGCAGTCTCTTAATTGTAGCATTTATTGGTGGGTTAGCACAAGCAGGTATACTCCCAAAGTGATGACACAGGCGAGAGCTCAACAAACAAAAGAACATCTCTTTATGGCTGGAATGGGTTACAGAGAAATCTCCTCTCCTGCTGCTGGCGCTGCTGACTCAAACACATGTTCACCTTCTACTTCCCGAAACATGGGTCCTTTCCACCTGGGAAGGGCACACCCTCGCGGGGCTGTCTGTGATGTGCCACACACGTTGGAGGCCCAGCCAGCACAATACCTCCCATTTATTTATTCTGGCTTTTGCCCCAATGATGGTGAGACAATTGGTGGGAGGGAGTCCGTTTAGTTTCACAGTGTTTGGTTTCCTGTTTTGTTTTTTGAACTCAATGTTTTTATTGAGTTTAGGTAGGGAGAGAATTATGCAAACAATCCACAGTCCATTAGGCAGTTCCACTCCCCAGTTATTTAAAAAACAATGAACAATGCCAGACCGTAGATGCACTTAGAGCTTGCCAGGCTAGTGCATCATTATGAGTAAAATATACAAGCTACCATTTAAAATAAAAACACAAAAATAAGTGAGCAGTTGCAGAATTTTCTTTTTAATGTTTTATGCAAAGTCATAGCTTAATAGCTTTCAACTACACTCCAAATGACTGTTTTATTTATGGGTGCAGTGCATCATATCTTTACAAAATGTAAGTCAGTACAATTTTTAAAGAGATTTCCTAATGCCTCTTTTTTAAGCTACTACACCTCAAAATGTCAAAAATAAATTAAAGTAAGGGTCTACACTAAAACAAGGTTTAAAGAATGGCACTTCTGACTCATCAGATCTGCTCCCTAAATGTATTTAAAAAATCAGGTCATCACACGTCATACGGGTTTTTTATACTCCTGGTAGCCAACACAGCTACAAGAGAAGGAGCTGGATTCCATTTCTTCCACCTAGAGAACGATTCAGTTACTCTTGAGCAAATTCAATGCAAACAAAGAGTATGCATAGGTGTTAACTGAGGGCATAATTAGGCCTGCAGAACCTTTATTACTTGTGATGATGTTGCATAAGGAAATAAAGGTCCCCTTGACTGTCAGATCCCATGTTTAGTTTGCAGAATTGGCAATTAGATAAACAATTTTACTTGTAAACTGAGCAAACCTGACATAGAGTCACTCAGAGCTAATGTATACTACACAGGCTTTGCTGATATAGCTATACCAGTATAGTAACACCAGCAGGGACACCTAGTGTAGATGCAACGTATGCCAACAAAAGGATTTTTTTTGCCGATATTAGCTAACTCAATAAAAGCAGTCTTCTGACAGCATAGTTGCACCTACACAGAATAGCTATCTTGGTGAGAATGGTGTTTTTTTCAAACCCTGACCAATATAGCTATGCCAACAAAGTTCTGTAGTGGATACCTGGCCTCAGACACAAACAAGGGATGCCCTCAAAGTCAGTATTATACAAAATCTTTTTAAGAGTAGAACCACATCAATAATGACATGACCATTTAAAAAAAAGAGAGTTGCTTTGGAACAGTTGTGAAAGAACGTGTCTTCTGCAAGGCGAACTGTCAGCCAGTGCTAATGATATTTAAAAGTATAATGACAGCTTAAAAATCAAGATGCTCAAGCCATTAATTGCTAAACATTTCTATTAACTTCATTGTTTACGATGGCACAAAAATGACAAATTTCAATTTTTTTTCAAGCAGGCAAATACTAATTGAGTGGGAGATCGTGTTTTCAAAATGATTACTGAAAGCTTCCTCTAGGACTACTTAACACAAGTAGTTGTTTTGCATTCTTGTAATAATTAGACTGAGTAAATTACACTAGAAACAGAGAGAAGCTGGGAAATGTACCTGATTTTCATTTGCAATGAAAGTAAAGTACTTCGATGTAAGTTAACAACTTCCAAGTGTTATGGAAACTTCAAGTGCATACTAGAATCAATTAAATAAGTAATTTCCTTTTTTTATATTTTCTTAAGTGTTTATAGGATATTTTCCCTTCTGTCAGCCCACCTATCTATTTTTCTGGGAGCAATACACTTTGAAGAGCAGCAGTGGCAGACTTTCATCTTGCCCTAACTAGATCTTCAGGTCTTCAACAGGCTGATCCAACTCACTTTGCCTACAGAAGGAGCACAATAATATCCTAAATGAGATGTTAATTTCACAGTAGTGCCCAGACACTAAATAAACGTTTGAGAATATATAAACAGACTTCAAAAGTTGTCAAATATTTTAGTGACAATCAAGGCGAAGCCTGGGCGTGATAACAGTAGCAGAATCCCATCCGATTAGACCTAAAACTGTTGGAAAGGGAGCCACCTAAGTATCATTATTCACCTTTTTCCATGTGTATGCTTGTCCCTGTGGAAAGCCAGACAGCGAGGGCTCACAGTGTTGGACTAATCAGAATGAGGACAAAACAAGGGAATTTGCCCATCAGCCTCACCTAGCAATCAAATCTGGAAATCCCCATGGATTCCTTGGAGCAGGTGAAGCAGCAATGGTAAAACACAGCTCAAGGAAGCAATACTGAAGAAATGGAACAGTCCACTGATGACACAGGGAGACTGCAAGAATATCCTAACCCTCTATCTTTTTTTCTCAGGAAACCTATGCCTCTTACCACATCAGCAGATCCAAACACTGCTCCACCCAGTCTACTACAAGGGACCTCAGGAAGGAATTTGTCAGAGTTTCCTGACAAGAAAAGGAAAAGACAGCTTCAACTGATAAGAAATGCAGGGGTTGAGAAGGGAATGATGGAACAGCTGTTGAGCAGATGACAGATGCATCTTACAAGTTAAACCAGGAAGATTTTTTGCACATTTTACATCACTTGAAGGCTATTTTTATACATTCTCATAAGTGTATTGCTCCCAATATTTCAAGGAATTAAACTGCATTCTGAGTGGGAGAGAAGGGAAATAACTGAAAAACAGAAAGGATGGGAAAGGATGGCTAGAGAAAAAGTAGAAGTGCTTTGATGTCCAGGTCATTGACTTTAGAAAGGGAATATTACCCTAATATTTTTAATTTGTTCTAGGAAATTCACTGTTCTTGTTTAAATTTTTCCAACTGAGCCTTTCTTTTTTTTTCCCTCAACCCCTTCCTTTGCTGCCAGGAAGTATTTCCTTGGAAACCATCAGAGCAAAGGAATTTTTTAATTTGTAAATGCTTCTCCCTGGTTCCCACTTTTCCAGCTCCAGAAACATTTTAGGTTTTTCTCTAACTTACCTGCTTCTCAATTCCTTTGTTTTTATTTATTTTATGAATAATTTAATTCCTTTGATTTTTTTTCCCAGACCAGTCTCCATGGGAAAAGAATGCATGAAACATACAATCAAAAATTGCAGCCAGGCAGACAGAAAAGCAAGTCAGAGCAGAAGCTGCAGTACAACAAAACAATCATGAATTGGACAAACATCTAAGTAGGTTTTTAAAATATTTAATGTTACTGGCAAAAATACTCCGAATAAACTATTAGTTTTTGGTTCTAAACCATACTGCAAACTCTGAGATAACCCACAATATAGTTTCAACATTAGAAAGAAAAGATTTTTTCCTAAGAGAAGGTTTTATTGTTTTGTTTTTTAAGAAACGCTTTAGTATATTATGTGGCAAAAATATCATTAGCATCTGGGTAGTTTTCCATGTGTTGTGATTAGAGAAGCAGAAAATTGCCCTACCAGAACAGACCAATGATCCATCTATTCTCTCTCTCTCTCAGTGGTTATTGCCACATTTTCTTGAGGAAATCTCAAGAAACCCCATAATGGAAAATTATGGAATACCTTAGCCATAAATATCTATTCCATTTGTTTATAATGTACAAATTTAACTCTGTTTTCTAAAGCTGAAATAATCGACAAAGTCGGGGGGGGTTCAATGCTAGAGTTGAATCTTGAACTCGGTCCACATGTTTATTCATGTAGCTCCACTCCCTATGTCCAAGAATCTGCTTTTGACATGCAAGGCATGTGACAATCTTCCCCACCCTTTGAAATGAGGGTACGCATGTACAACCGATAGTTGCAGTTCTAATTACTTCTAAGACAACTTAAAACTGAAGGCTAATACACAATCCTTAAACTTATTTTAACACATAGTTGTGCAATACCTAAATCTCTGTATAACAAGAGCTATTAATTTCACAAAGCTTATTTGCTCTTTATCGGTCCACTGGATTGCATTTATTTTATGTATATAGTGTAAATACTACAAGAGGTTGAATGTTTCCAGATCCCCAAGTAACTTCTACTCTTTGGCTCTTATTGTAATATAAAGGAACCCTGCCCATGCCTGTCTGAACAATAAATCAGGAATTTTACCTTGTGAATTTAAAACCATCATTTATTTCTTTTTTAAATGGTCTTACAGCCTGGGAAAAGATACGTTTACCTGATCTCTAATACTTCTGCAAGAAACAGCAAAAAAACTATTCAAGTTTTAGTAGCCTTTTTCACCATTTCCCCACAGGCTTGCAGTTATACCCCTCACTGGCTTTTATTGTTTATCACATCACATAAGGGCACTTCTCTTTCCTCAACCAAATGAATAAAAAAATCCCATGTTCAAGATACTTCAGTAATGAGCATAGTATAAATGGGAAGATGAAAAGAGATACCAACTTCAGACAATCTGTAAACACATTTTAAAAAACAAAACTATAATCATAGTTTGATCAGCTGGGTATTCATAAGTTTACCCCAATGTGAGATATCATTTATCTTTAATATAATTTGCTATTACATAGTTCCAAGTTTAAAATGTAACAAAGATTTCTCTTCTTTCCCCCTTGACACACCAAAAGTGAATACCCTACCTCCACCCCAAGTTTGTACTAGGAGAACAATACTGTGGCTGTTCTTGTAAAACATGATTTATTGAGCTGCTTATCCCGCCATACATGGTACAACTACTACCTTAATAATATATAACAAAACTTTCATGAGCAACAATACTGGCTTTACAGCTACTCTGAGACATCATCCAGTTACAAATCTGAGAAGCACTATTTTATCCCTACCCTCACAACCATAAGAGAGACTCATAGATAAAGTACTGTATGTATTAAGGGGGATCATCCATAAAATATTCTTCAATACTTGGGGAGAGAGAAGCAGCTACAGAAGTAACTAGGAGAGGAGAATAGTCATGGACGGTGTGGAGGGGAAGAACATTAGAATGGCCATAATGGGCCAGACCAACCATCCATCTAGCCCAATGACCAATGCAAGGTGATACTGAGGAAATGAACAGAACAGGATGATTATCAAGTGATCCATCCCCTGTCGCCCATTCCCAGCTTCTGACAGTCAGAGCCTTAAAGGGACACCTAGAGCCTGGGATGTGTCCCTGACTAAACTAAATACAATTACATCCTCTCCAAGGCAGCCACTCCCCTGCAGGGCTTGGCTTCCCTTGTCATAGCAGGGCAGGAATCAGGCACAACATGGATATTCACAAAGCAACATAGGGACTGCTGCACATAAACTGCTCTGTGGTTCCTCCAGTCCAGTAGCCTCTGTCTGAAGGTGGATTGTCCCAACGGCTTCAGAGAAGAAAACTCCGTGATAGACAGGGATGGACGGGGAAAGTTTCCTCCTAAAACCCCAATAATCAGGGCTTGGCTTCTGCCCCAAAGCTTGGGGGAGGGGGATGTTTACATCCCTTCCAAAGCTCTTATTTAACTCTACTATTTACTCTCATACGGATAACAAGAATATCCAGTTATCAAGGTCCAATCTCTTTTGAAACCTGGCTAACTAAGCCGTGGGCCTCAATGCGATACACCTGCCACCCCCACCCGCTTCCCCCAATGCAGTCGCACTGATAAACATCAAAGCTGCCCCACGTGGGCTGGGGAAGCCGCAAATGGCTCGACAGCCTGGTGGTCAGCGCCGTTAGCCAGGATGGGGGTGATCCAGGACCCGGTCCCCCTGCTCCAATGGGGGGGGGGGCAGTACAGTACAGTACAGTACATGATATTTTGTTCCGCTTTGCAAAACAGAAGCCCGCAGATCCCGAGGGGAGGTCACGGCCCGGGGGCTGGAAGGGGGATGGCGCTGGCGGGGTCACTTACCCGGGTGGTGGGCGTAGGGGCAGCAGGAGCCCGCGGGCCCCGCTGGGGGGTGCAGCGGGGGAGGCGCCGCGGCGGGCATCGTCCCGGGGGTCGCTCCGGCAGCTGCTGCGGTCGCTGCTGCTGCTCTCGCTGTCTGGGCTCCCGGCAGCAGCGGCAGCGCCGCCTCCTGCTCGGGGAGGGGCCGGGGCTGGCCCCCGGGGAGGCGGCGCGAGAGACAGAGCCCCTGAGCCCAGCCGGGAGGGGCGCGGGCGAGGCACCGCTCCCGGGGCGCTGCCCCTGCCCCTCTCCCCCCACTACCCTCCGGCCCCAGCCCCGCATCCCCAGCCCGGCCACTTTATTTCGTTTAGCAGAGTGGATTCCTCTGGTTCCTAACCAGCGCCCAGCACATGAGCCTGGCAGGGTCTCATCAAATCCTTTTACTCCCTGACTTCCCCCAGTCTCCCCCCACCCCAGTCCCAACCCCAAAGTTATTTGGTCTCAGTACAGGGGTAATGGGATAAAATGTAATGGTGTGTGTGATATACAAGAGGTCAGACTAGATGATCTAATCCTCCCTTCTGGTGTTAAAAAGTCTTTAAATCTATGGATCAAACTGCAAGGGGTTAAAAATGTGCTAGATTGGTGCTCCACCGGCCTAACATTAACATCAAAAACTTTAAATTATATAAATTGTGTTCTTCAAACACTTTCTCACCCACCTACGGCTGACATAGGAGTAAAAAGTGGGGGAAGAAAAAAATATTAGGTTGGTTGAGCCCCTTAAATATAAAACCCATTCTTTTTCATAACCTCACTGCAAATCTTCTAACCCTTTCCCCCTCAATCTTCAAACCCTTTAAGTCCACTTCTCAAAACATCATCCTCTTCTCTCTTTATCCTTCCCACCTAATCTGTTTCACAAGGGCTGGGGTTACGTACCACACAGCCATTTGAATGTAAGGACCCACTGATTCTTCTCATAAAGTATTCTATTTAGATATCATTGTGTGTGGTTCCTGCATTTTCTTAATTTCTCTTCTCACATTGTTATTGCTTAGGGACAGCTGCATGAAAATAAAATCTACATTTTAAATGTTAGCCATTCCTGCTCCACTCCTGTTGCTATAATGCTTTGTTTGATACATATTACAATTGATTGCTGGGGAAATTATTTCAGAACAGGTTTATTACCGCAGACCAGGAATAAGTAACAGGAGCAGATGAACTCCTAAATCAAATATAGTTACCCTATTTGTCTTTATGTACTTTGCTTAAAATATACTACAACTGTCCATGGATACAAAATGCTGCTTTAAAGTTAATCTATTTATTTCCAGCATCTGCTGGGAATTGCCATCTGTCTTCCTGATGCCCAGAAATCTGGCCCGTAGCACTGTACAAATAAAGCTAGGAATGAGGGTTCCATAACATGACAGTGTTAACATTAAACTCACCTGAGAAAGTATTTGTTACTTGATTTGTATACATGTAGTTAGTAGTATTCATGCAAGGCTATTTTACAACTTGCTAGGAGCCCTTGTTATGTCACATTAGGTTTCATATTAACACTAGCACTATAATACAGTCTAAGGCCCTCAGGGGAAAATTTGCCAATATTTTTATTACTGTTAGTTCATCACCAAGAGTGGGAATCCTAGTACAAATAAGCTACTGGTTGCCACAGACAGTTTAAGAATAGTGCCATGTAAGCCTGTTCAGAGCAGATATAATCAATGTGATCCTTAAAACATAGGCATCTATATTAGGGATGCTAATACTGCTATCACTGGATCTGTGGTAGCAACTGTGGGAAATGTTTCCAAACTTTCCCTCTTGTAGCTAGAACTGCAATTAATATAGAATGGCTCAAAAGAAGTATCTCAAAACATTGTATATAAAATAACCAAAAGCCAGATAATTAACCTTTACTGAAGGCTTTAAAAAAAGAGAGACAAAAATAACAAATCTTAACTGAATCCCCCAAATCCATATATTTAAAGTTCAGTGAAAGTAAACTCTACAGCTTGATTGCAATTGCTATAAAGCTGAAGAAATGTAATCTGAATGAAGCTGTTTAGAACACAGAGGCAAAATCTTAAAACCTGTTCAGTAAGATACCAACAGCCTGAGTTAAAGTCTCCAAGATCATACATATTGCTCAGATCTGACTTATAGGAAGCCATATTAATATATTGAGTAGATTACATTAAATGTGAAGCTTCAGAATTGATTTTAACACAAATAATGAAAGGAGGAGCATTTAATAATATCATAGAGCCAAATACACACATCTTGCAACAGATTCAGTTTAACATTAGAAAATTCTTTGTCATTCCTTTATTTATGTCAGAGAAGGATTTCAGTTGAAAATCACAGGTGCTGAGTCAATGAAAAGACAAAACAGATGTGGTTATCTTATACAGAACAGGGGTAACACAAATTGTAACAAACACACATCAAACCAAATGGGAGCAACAGAGGTTGTCAAATTCAAGGTACCAACAAATTCAGGTTATAAATGCTAGATACAATGAATGGAACAATTTCCAAAGGGAACAAAGTGGGCATGCTGAGTGTACTCTGACATGAACTAAGCAAGAGTAGTATTGTCCCAGAATAACCCTAATACAATCCTGTAGGTAACAATATTGAGTAAATTAAAAAGATCAAAGAAAAACCAGCAAAGGAAACTACCACGACCATAGTCAGCAATATGACTCAAATTGAGAGGCAAGCTTTTGAAAAATCATTAACACCCAGGGAGTAATAATGATATCATTCTGTTCCTCTTGCCAGCACTAACTTGTATTTCAAGTTTGTGTTTGAAAAAACCTATACATTGTTTCCTTTTTAAATAGATTTTTAAAATCTAAAATTTTCAATACCAGGATAAAAAGTGTTTATATTACAGAGGGTCAAGGAGGCAATGTTCAGATCTGGATCCAGATACCTGCAGTTGTAGGGGTGGGTTGGACTTCTGTTTTATACTGAACAAAGCTATAGCTTCTGTATCAACAGTGCCAAAAGCTCATGAGCTCAGAGTCTCCTCAGATTTCAGCACCCACAGGCAGAAATTTTGAGAGATCATCTGTTCTGCATCCTCCTCACCTCAAATCCTGGCTGCTGGGAGGATGGGAGTTGTTTTTATTCATTCTTCCTAGAGCAAGATCTGCCCCCATGAAACTTGTGGACTCCTAAGAAATCAGAAAAAAAAGCCAAAGAAGTCCTAATGTAGACAGGGCTCCAGCAGCTTCCTGAATCGTTAACTCTATATTTATAAACCTAGTAGGGTTCCTACTGGCACTAACACCAATTCAGCTGAACAAGTGGGAATATTTTCATAATACTCCCCAGTGACAACACCACTTACAGGTGCCATACCTAGGGTCCTGCAAAGCTGCACGAGGCTCCAGAATCACAGGTTGAGTTTCAGTTTAAAGTAATTGTTAAATTTCAACTATTATTATAAGGTGCAGAGAAACTTGTAGTGGTTCTTGCATTCAGCAATAGTGTGTAGATATACTGTAAAGTTTCTGAACCCACAACTACAACTCTGGCTGCTTCCATTTTTGTTCTGGAATGGCAAGTCGATGCATTAGTGATGTCATTCACCTGGAATTTTTACTTATGGGGAGGAAATACAAACACTGTAGTTTGGACAAATTAAGTAATGTTAGCTTCAAGTATCTTCCTCTTAACAAATTGCCTTGTTTCAGTTTCTCAGTCGCCAAGATAATTAATCAATGTCAAATCAGGATAATTAGAAGTTAAAATGTAGTGGGGCTCTTGATCCCAGAAATATTATAAATGGCAACATTTTGATGAGGCTGGAGAATTCTCTCTAATTAAGCTTTTAGAAATGACTAATACATTATTTTAACGAAGCCTTGTCAGAATAAAATGAACAGAAATTGTGACCGCTTGACATTCTCTGCTCTTCCAGATTGTGCCTCACATCATGTGGCTTGTGTGTTGTACTGAAACATACTGGTTTAGGACTGCTGTCTCCCTGGGAAACTCACAGAATGAGATGTTTCCCTCAGGACAGATATCTCAGTGAGCAACATTTTATGATAAAATAATATTAAATTGCCTGCAATAATACCTTCCATTCAAGGAGGTCAAAACTCATTATAAATATTCATTATTTAAGCCACACAACAACTCCGAGGTGCTCACATACCTCAGTGATGGATGACCTTAAAAGAAGACTCTAGATAGATAGGTATTATCTCAGGTTTTACAAACAATAAACTGAAGCATGAAGAGATTAAGTAACTCAATCAAGGTCACACAGCAAGTCACTGGCAGAACTGGGGCTAGAACTCAGGATTTTGACTTTCAGTCCCCTTTAGTTATGAGATGCTACTTTGGTCCCAAGATAAAGGTGTAGTCCAATAAACCATTCACAGGCTTGGCACTCAGGAAGCCTTGAGTTCTAATTCTAGTTCTGAGAGAGGCTTCCACAATGATTTGGAACAAGTAGACTAATTGCTCTGTCTCTGTTTCACCAGCTTTAAGAAGCGGGGGATGATGATACCTACCATCACAGTGCTGTTGGGAGACATCTTCTTAGCATATGCACAACGTGCCTGAGGTGGCATGTGACCAGGATTCATTACCAGATTTGTTCCGCTAGTTGGATCATGAGCTTCCTTGGCTTGGGCTGGGGAGTGTGACGTGAACGCTGATCCATGCCCCCATGTTGGGACACTTAATATTCCCAAAGCATTTGAAGATGAAAAGTGCTATATCAGTGCTTTTATTATGTAAATCAAGAAAAACTTTCAGCAGCATTTATTGCCTTTATTTATAGGGCAATAGTGCACAGGTTCAGGGCTCTGGGTCCATGGAATTTACAACACAACAGTGTTTTCTGATATTGGAGAAACTGATGCTGGATAACATTTTCAAAAGTGTTGGACTAGATTTTTAAAGGTGTGTGAAAATTTTACCTGCTGTACATTCATCTAATTGCTTTGTTTACTTCATGTTCTGATGTAAATTATAAAGGTGCCTTCGGGGAGCTCCTTATGGGAGACAATGTTTTTCATTGGTACTAATGACCATGGCAGTAGAGAATTTACTTGCAACGAGCACAAAAGTGATGTTGGCAGGATCGCAGTTTAAAAAATGACCAGTTTTAGCATGTGCAGGAACCCAGTCTGGAGTTATTGATTGCATGTAGGTTTTCTTGTTATGGACCCAGAGTATGATTTTAAAAAAAACAAGAGTGAGAGAGAGAGAGAGAGATGGATGGGAAAAATATATCAGCAGACCAGAAATTGCAATGCAAGAGCTACAGAGCCTTTCATCTCTACATCATTTAATCTATTGCAGTTCAATATTGATGAAGGGTTCTGACTCCTGCCAGCTGGTACCTGATGAGGTAGCCAGGTACTAGCAACAGGCCAGGGCGGGAAACACTTTCCTTGGTTCCTGGGCATCTCTGCAGCAGCAGCAGCTTTTTTCTATTGCCTCAGCTCTGCCTTGAAGCTGCCATCGTCCTTTCCATCCCCGTTACATAATGTGTTCTTGCTCACCTCATGCACAGAAGTCAAACATTGTGGAAAATCCAATTCCCTGTCTTCCCCAAAGTAGGCTCCCTAAGGGAAGGAGTTGGGAGCAGGGAGTTCATTTTTATATATACAGGCAAGTGGGCTGCGATCCTACTTTCCAACCCTCTGATGTTGCTCTGCTACAGATTGTCATCAGAATAATGCCTCCAGCCACATCTCCAACCAGGAAGTAAAGAAAGGGCTAGAAAGTTGCAGATTTGATCCAAGAAACACTCCAACTATTCAAATCATTTTATTATCTATACCTTCTTTCTCAACATTTGAATTGTGTGTTTTGGGGCAAGATCTACTCTCGTTAATACTACTCACGTCATATATAATGTCTTTTATCTGTAGATCTCAAAGCACTTTATAAAAGATGGGTAAGCAACACTATCCTCATTTTCCTCCCCTCTCCTGACAACCCCCGCCCCATCGTCCATCCCCTCCCCCAACAAAATCATGGAACTAATGTGACATTTTCCGCCATCACATTGTTTATTCTCTGTTTGACCCCTCAGAAAAAACATTTTACAAATATCTTGCCACTTCCTTTTTCTTGAAAGTACTAGCACTTTCCTTTGCTTCTGGTGCTGATCTACTGTGTTTACAATTTTATATTATTTATAAGTGGGGCGTTTTAAACTCTTTGTGCATTAACCTCTCTACTCCCCAGTCTTTTCACTCTTGATCTTGCACTGCATGAGTACTGGGTTGCATACAACAGCACAAGGTGAAAAGTGGTAAGGAAATAGGGCCTGATGCAAAGCCCCTGGAAATCTCTGTCTGGGAGTCTTTCCATTGACTCCAGTGAGTTTGGATCACTGGAATAATGGAATAATGGAATAATAAAGGCTCTGGAATAATGAAAGCACTGCTGTATGGCTGCCAAGTTACTCACATCGAGTTGAAGGAGGAAAGCCCAAGAGGACAGCATGTAGCTAAGTGCTTTATTCGTTTGATGGGGGTTGTGCTTTAACAGGTGGCTCCTCAAATATGCCTATTTATATGTTCATGCTAGGCCCCGTTTTTACCCAGCGCGATTGCAAGTAAGAGAACTGATACACTTAGGTAGGGTTGGGGGGGGCGGAGTTTGGGGACTGTGACAAATATGACTTTCAATGGGAAGAAGTATGCTTAGAATGTAAGCATGCTTGTGCCTACTTGTGTCCTCCACAAACATCACACTGGAGCATGCAAGGTCAAACGCTTGTTATTTTGTCAATCTCCTTCTCCCCCTGCTCCTTCATGTCACCAGAGCAGGTTTGTTCTCCACAGTATATTCTCCAAAGCTCCGTCTAGTCTAATTTTAAGGGCCTAATTGTCAAGTTTAGGCACAAACTCACATGCCTAATTTATGTGCACACTTTCAGGGTGAATTAGCTATTCTTCTGCAGTGGATGTGCAATTTCCCTGCACGTGATCTTTATTTGTGCTTCTTTCCCTCACTGTCAGCCTTTTAATCTGCTTTTAGGCATTCCAGAGGCCCATAGGCACTAGATCCCGGATTTGGTCAAGAACTGTGTTCAGTTACCCCTCTGTGAAATGGGAATAATAATACTTACCTTCTTCATATGTTAAATGGTGAGCCTTGACTTGGCATGTATACAATTCTTCAATATCCTTAGATGCCAATACTTGATACTTCATCACGCCTTGCATTACAAATCCGGGCTTTTATTGCTATCGTTTCACTAGCCTCCAGAGGGCTACAACCTTTTGCTTCTGATATTTGTCCCATTTTCCTGTACTCCTCTGTTTCCTCCATCAGTAGAACCAGCCAACCAGCCAAGACTAGACTTGACACTTCTACAGTTAAAAAAAAAAAGGAAAAAAAAGAAACTTCCTTCCCTTATAAAAGTTCAGACCGTGTCTTTAAATCATAGAGGAGCAGAAAAAGGGCACAATTCCAGGCGTTTCTTTTAAATCCATTACAGGTCACCTTAAAAAAATTAAATTGACTTCTACATTATGTAAAGGAACCAAAAGACATTGGGCCAGATCTTTGGCTACAGTTGACTGGCCTTGCTCCACTGATATTTGCTTTGAAAAATGTGCTCGCTTTCCATACCAACTCTCACCAAAGTTTCAGATCACTTCATATTTTTCCTGTGTAACAAAGCAACGATTTCCACTCCCTTCCAGGGAGAGGAGGGACTGACAAAACCCTCTTGAATAAGGACACATTAGTGAAACTGTGAAAAAAAAAATTCACCAAACTGAGTAAGCAAACAGCTTCTAATCCCTCTTCACTTGTTAGGAATAGGCCCACCCTGGAGTATTTGCCTTTAGACTGGGAGCCTAGGGACTATGTTTTGCTACCCAGGCAACTTATCTGCATCATCTGTAAAGAAGTAAGGATAGCCCCGGAAACCTAATCTGAATGAAAAATACTGAGTCAGTTCCTTCAAGTCATGTCATGTGGTATTTGTCTTATTATAACAGAATGTAAATACATTCTGTATTTGACATTTTAAAAAGTGGGGGGAGGTTTAAAATGAATGAGTGACTGAACACATTACTGCCTGTAACTAACTTTATAGAAATCACAGTTGGAAAAAACATGATTAGATCAGTCAGTGCAGGGTTGTCTCCTACACGATATTTTGGAAAAATCCAAAGCAAGGGGTGCCCATCATTTTCCTTGGAAACTTTAAAGAGAGCTGCTTCACCCATTTCGCTCTCCACAGCACTCTCACCATGGGGTGAATGTGAGCTTTACTTGAAAATCATGTTTGGAGCTAAAATTGGCCTCTCTGATAACTTGACATTGGTGAGAGCAGCCCTATGGGAATCAGAGCTCACACATCAATTTCCAACCTGCTGTTTGAAGAGTCAACAAAAACAAATTGTTTATTTTAAAATGTCTTGAAATCAAATTTCTCTGTAGCAACATTCAGGACACCCTAACTGTAAGGGCTTTCTCAATACTTAGAGAGAAACTTACAACCTCCGCAGTTCCCTTATACCGTATGTCTAAGTCTGTGTACACTACATTAGGCACAGGCTTTGAAATTATTACTACTCTGAGTTCCTTTCGGTTTTCAATAAGTGCTTTTATGGAGGACAATTTAGAGAGATTTTGCTGCTGCAAATTACTAAAAGCTTCCAGTAAGAAAAGAGCTTTATCCTGATTGGATTGCCATCTGAGCTTGAGCATTCCTACCCCCAGTTTTAGGGCAAGAATTAGAAAAAAAATCATAATGACTTATTTGAAAGACGGTGAGTGGCTGCATGTATAGTCAGTCTTTTTATGGCATTAAGGTTAAAGACAAGAATCCAGGTATGTTGTGGATGATTGCACTCTAATTGCAACCCCCTTTAAATGACCCTCTACACACTTTCAAAGTGACACTTCATAAATCCAAAAGGAAATAAGTAGCATAAATGCTCTGACAAACAAAGTAGTAACACAGCCCTTTCAGCTCTAGGTTCCATCGGAATGGCTAAATCCCTACTAGGGGTCTTCTTTGAATAGAAAATAGGAGAAAAACTGGTTCAAGGCTACAAGGAGTCACCTATTCACTTTTAATTATCAGACTGATATCAGGAAACCAACCCAGGCAGCTAAATTCAACAACACTGATATCAGACAATGCACACAAAGACTAGATGAGCCCAGATAGAGAGTAAACCATGGCAAATGAGCAATTTAGCAAGACAAAGCAATCCTACCACAATGGCATCAGTATCCAGGTCATGACTTGTAATCCCACCTTGCAGGAAATATTAATAAGCCAAAAAGTGGTCCAGGCTCTGACCTGCTAACGGCAACAATGTTTTGTTTAGTTTCCTCCACTGAGATTTGCGGGGTGGGGGGCTAAATAGCATGAAACTTAAGCCAATAATTTACTTAACGTAGTAAACCGCTCCTTCACTCTGACAGGGAAGTGGGTCAGACTCTGACTAACACTTTTCTGCAGCTTGGTTTGATGTAGCAGAGCACATGTCTTTCTGCCCTTTAAAAGGAGCCTGAGACCTTGTCTTTGCTTAGAAAACTGTTTTCGCTCAAGGCACTTCATGTTTTCCTGTCAATCAGTTAAGACTCAAATGTGGGATAGAAAGTAGGACAGAGATCCCCAAAGAGGAATTTAAAAAAAAATTACATCAGAAGCCTCAGAGTATATAGGGTTATTTTCCTTTTAGCATAAATGCTTTTAGCATAAGAACTCTGTTTTATGAGTCAGCATTCAGGACATAAATAATTTACAATAATAAAAAATGAGATAAAGCCCAGCACTTTATAGAACATGTTTTAGTTACAGCTACCTTCTTTTTACAGTGAAGAGAAATGGGCATAGAGAGGTGAAATGATTTGCCCTTGGTCACTAAACCAATCAATGATAGAACAAGGAATAGACGGGTTGGTATCACAGAAACCACCTTGGTGCTGCCACCTGGTGTGCCAAGGCTACTTCTGCCCCTGCTTTTCTGCCTTTTCCAGCTTCGGACTCCAGAATTCTGTCTGTTTTGAGCCAGATCCACTGATCTGTTGCAAACTCAGACCCAGGTCTGAACCACATCCACTAACAGCTGTAGGCCTGCTTGGAAGCAGCTCAGGAAGTGCTCTTGCCTTTGACACCCAGATGCCCAACTCCCAATGGGGTTCAAACCCTGAATAAATCTGTTTTACCCTGTATAAAGCTTATACAGGGTAAACTCATATATAGTTCGCCTTCTATTTTAAAGATAGAAAGATATGCACAGCTGTTTGCCGCCCCCCCCCCCCAGGTACTAATACATACTCCAGGTAACTTAATAAGTAAGAAGTGATTTTAATAAGTAGAGAAAGTAGGATTTAAGTGATTCCAAGTAGTTACAGACAGAACAAAGTAAATTACTAAGTAAAATAAAATAAAACACGCACGTCTATGTTTAATCTAACTCACCACAGATAAAAACCTCACCAGTTCCAGTCTCTTTCTTTTACAGGCTGTAAAACTCCTCGTTTGGGTCTGGCAATTGCTCATACCCCCTATGGTTTTTGTCCTTTGTTCAGTCTCTTTCAGGTATGTCCTTGCAGGGTGAAGAGCCTCTCTCTTTAGCCAGCTGAAAACAAAATGGAGGTGTCTTCCAAGGGTTTAAATCAGGGGTCTCAAACACACGGCCCGTGCAGCCCGCGGAGCTCTTCCCTGCAGCCCGCGGGGCTCCCCACGCCCCCCCCCCTTTAAAAAAAAAAATATTATTTTTGTACCCCCATACAGTTCCCGCCGCCAGACAGTTGTTCCGGCAGCGGGAACTGCCTGGGGGTAAAAAAAAAAAAAAAATTAAAAAAAAATATTTTTTTTAAAAGGGGAGGGCGCGGGGAGCCCGGCGGGCCGCAGGGAAGAGCTCCGCGGGCCACATGGGAAGAGCTTTGCGGTTTCTGGGAGGGAGGGGGGAGGAGTGGGGAGCCGTGCACTCAGGGGAGGAGGCGGAGAAGGGGCAGGGCCTAATGGAAGGGGTGGAGTGGGGACGGGGGCAGCGAGGGGGTGGGGTCAGTGATGCGGCCCTCGGGCCAATACACTAGTCCTCATGCGGCCCTCGTGGTAATTTGAGTTTGAGACCCCTGGTTTAAATAGACTTTTCCCCACTCCCTGTGTAGCATCATGTTACCCTGGAGTTTTTGGGATCACATGGGCAAGTCACATGTCCATGCACCCTAACCAGTCCAGCCAGTTGCATTCCTGGCCAAGCTCAGATGTGAATTGGGGTCTGCATGTCCTATTGTCTGTGTAAGGGTTTCTTAATTGGTTTCTTTACATGCACATACCTTTCTCAAGACATGATCCCAGGCTCTTACAAAGGCTATGTATAAAACCAGCAAATATAAAACCAATATTCATAACTTCAACTACCACAATGATACATGCATTCAACCAGGAGGAATAGATTCAGTAAATCATAACTTTTACAGAGATATGTTACATGGCACATGTAGCATACAACATATTCCAGTTACATCATATATACATTTATAAGCTTCATTCATAAAGTTTCATTGGGGACACCGTCACACCCAAGTTTCCTGACTCCAGATCAGAGTCCTAGCCAGTGGATCCCACTATCTTTCTGTAGCATCGTGTTTATGTGACAGAGGAACATGTGGGTCCAAACTGAACAATGCTCGACAAAAAGAGAGACAGCTAAGAGGTATATAATTCCAGTAACACATACAACTAAGAGAGACCCCCCACCACATCCCACTCTTTCCACCTAAAGAAATAAGCACTTCTTAGAATGTCACAAAGGAAGAAACAGGCTCGTTGGCCCAAATTTCTCAACAGCAAGCTCATTTTCACTGAAGTCAACAGAGTTGAGGTTTGCAATATCCAGAGAACCTTTCACATCCCTGACCAAGACTTTGGGACAACCAAAGAAAAGACTGCTTCCAGAAAATCCATCTCAGGGTTTATACAGCAACCAGTATGTGCTAGGTCAGGACTTAAGAGACAAATTCTGTTCTCTCTCCTCAGGCCCTATGCTACCAGCACTCCCAGCTATCTTCGCGACACCACTGACTTCCTGAGGAAACTACAATCCATCGGTGATCTTCCAGACAACACCATCCTGGCCACTATGGATGTAGAAGCCCTCTACACTAACATTCCACACAATGATGGACTACAACCTGTCAGGAACAGTATCCCCGATACTACCACGGCTAACCTGGTGGCCGAACTTTGTGATTTTGTCCTCACCCACAACTATTTCACATTTGGGGACAATATATACCTTCAAGTCAGTGGCACTGCTATGGGTACCCATATGGCCCCACAGTATGCCAACATTTTTATGGCTGACTTAGAACAACGCTTCCTCAGCTCTCGTCACCTAACACCCCTACTCTACTTGCGCTACATTGATGATATCTTCATCATTTGGACCCATGGAAAAGAAGCCCTTGAGGAATTCCACCATGATTTCAACAATTTCCATCCCACCATCAACCTCAGCCTAGACCAGTCCACACAAGCGGTCCATTTCCTAGACACCACTGTGCTAATAAGTGATGGTCACATAAACACCACCCTATACCGGAAACCTACTGACCGCTATACTTACCTACATGCTTCCAGCTTCCATCCTGGACACACCACACGATCCATTGTTTACAGCCAAGCTCTAAGATACAACCGCATTTGCTCCAATCCCTCAGACAGAGACAAACACCTACAAGATCTCTATCAAGCATTCTTACAACTACAATACCCACTTGCTGAAGTGAAAAAACAGATTGACAGGGCCAAAAGAGTACCCAGGAGTCACCTACTACAAGACAGGCCCCAAAAAGAAAATAACAGAACACCACTAGCCGTCACCTTTAGCCCCCAACTAAAACCTCTCCAGCGCATCATCAAAGATCTACAACCTAGCCTAAAAGATGATCCCTCACTCTCACAGATCTTGGAGGACAGACCAATCCTTGCTTACAGACAGCCCCCCAACCTGAAGCAAATACTCACCAGCAACCACACACCATACAACAAAAACACTAACCCAGGAACCTATCCTTGCAACAAAGCCTGATGCCAACTCTGTCCACATATCGATTCAAGTGATACCATCACAGGGCCTAATCACATCCGCCACACCATCAGGGGCTCATTCACCTGCACATCTACCAATGTGATATATGCCATCATGTGCCAGCAATGCCCCTCTGCCATGTACATTGGCCAAACCGGACAGTCTCTACGCAAAAGAATAAATGGACATAAATCTGACATCAGGAATCATAACATTCAAAAACCAGTAGGAGAACACTTCAACCTCCCTAATCACTCAGTGACAGACTTGAGGGGAGCAGTATTGCGACAGATTAACTCCAAAAACAGACTTCAAAGAGAAACTGTTGAACTCGAATTGATATGCAAACTAGATTGCATTACCTCAGGATTAAATAAGGACTTGGAATGGCTCGGCCATTACGTTAATTGAATCTATTTCCCTTAAGTTAACGATCCTCATTCACACCTGTGTGACCATCTTGTTTATCACTTCAAAGGTTTTTCTTCCCCTGCTGTTATGGTTCCTCTCAATTAATTAGCCTCTTAAGGTTGGTCTATGCACCTCCACCTTATCATGTTTCTCTGACTGTATAAATATCTGTCTACTGTATGTTTCATTCCATGCATCCGATGAAGTGGGTACTAACCCACGAAAGCTTATGCTGAAATAAATGTGTTAGTCTCTAAGGTGCTACAAGTTTTTCTTTCTTATTTTCGTTTTGCTGACACAGACTAACACGGCTACTACACTGAAATTCTGTTCTTGTTTGCCCTGCTTTTATGCTATATAACTCCATTGATTTCAGTGGATTTCCTATGCTTTTACACTAGTGTGAGCGCAGAACCTAGCCTAGGAAGTTTATATGGTGTGTGTGTTTGTGTGGCTCATAGCATTTGAGTCTCAGGGTATGTCTACACTACGGTACTAGTTCGATTTCTGTGAAACCGAACTTGTGAACCCGATATTTCCAGGTCGATTGTTCGAATCCACACCAGGGATCTTTTTTCGAATGTCCGAGTCCACAGTAGGGGGGCAAGCGTCGACATTGCAAGCGGTGCACTGTGGGTAGCTATCCCACAGTTCCCGCAGTCCCGCCTGCCCACTGGAATTCTGGGTGTAGCCCCCAGTGCCTTGTGGGAACAAAATTGTGTCAAGGGTCGGTATACGTAAATTTCGTTACTCGACCCACACTTCCGCCTTCCCAACGTGAAAGCGCCGGCGGGGAATGAATTCGCGCCCTTTTCCTGTGGCTGATAGCTCGGACGCCACTGGACAGTGAGCATGGAGCCCTCCGCGATTATCGCAGCTGTCCTGTCCGTAGCCAACAACTCGCGCCTTATAGCGCACCTTTTCCAGACTCTGATGCAGAGAAATCGGGAGAGGAGACAACGTAATCTCCGGGAGTACTTAAACTCTGAAAGGGGCATTGATCTCTTGCAAAGCGCTGGACCCCGGCCCCTAGACATCATGGTGGCAATGGGTCATGTTGATCCCGTGGAACGGCGATGCTGGGCAAGGGAAACAAGCACTGACTGGTGGGACCGCATAGTGCTGCAGGTATGGGATGAGTCCCAGTGGCTGCGAAACTTTCGGATGCGTAAGTGCACTTTTATGGAACTTTGTGAGTTGCTGTCCCCTGCCCTGAAGCACCAGGACACCCGGATGCGAGCTGCCCTCAGTGTCCAGAAGCGAGTGGCCATAGCCCTGTGGAAGCTTGCAACCCCTGACAGCTACCGGTCAGTAGCGAACCAATTTGGAGTGGGCAAGTCTACCGTGGGGGTTGCTGTGATGCAGGTAGCCCGTGCAATCGTTGACCTGCTGTTCCAGAAAGTTGTGACCCTGGGAGACGTGCAGGCGATCATAGATGGCTTCGCTGCAATGGGATTCCCAAACTGCGGTGGGGCCATAGATGGGACACACATCCCTATCCTGGGACCGGAGCACCAGGGCGGCCAGTATATTAACCGAAAGGGCTATTTTTCTATGGTTCTGCAAGCACTAGTGGACCACAAAGGACGTTTTACGAACATCAATGTTGGGTGGCCAGGCAAGGTTCATGATGCTCGTGTTTTCAAAAACTCTGGTCTGTTTAGACGCCTGCAACAGGGGGTTTATTTCCCCGACCACAAAATCACTGTTGGGGATGTGGAGATGCCAACAGTGATCCTGGGGGACCCTGCCTACCCGCTAATGCCATGGCTCATGAAGGCATACACGGGAGCCCTGGACACTGAAAAGGAGCTCTTTAATTACCGCCTGAGCAAGTGCAGAATGGTGGTGGAGTGTGCCTTTGGCCGTCTCAAGGCAAGATGGCGAAGCTTACTTACTCGCTGCGACCTCAGCCCTAAAAATATCCCTATTGTGATTGCAGCGTGCTGTGTGCTCCACAATCTCTGTGAGATCAAGGGGGAGACATTTATGCAGGGCTGGGAGGTTGAGGCAAATCGACTAGCAGCAGATTACGCTCAGCCAGACACCAGAGCCATTCGAAGATCACAGCGGGAGGCGGTGCGCATCCGGGAAGCTTTGAAAGCTCGCTTCCAGACAGAGCGGGTTAACCATTGACTGCTACACTTCCGTAAACAGATACTGGACCTTCCCCTGTCCCTTTACACATGTCCCATTGCCCATCCTCCCATTACCAACCCCCTTCCCCCTCCTTGGTTCAACGCTGTAAAGTCACAGTAAAGGAAAGATTTTTTTGTGTGAACCTTTTCCTGTACTTCTTATTGGGTAATGATTATCACCGTGGAGGCATACGGCGGTTGGGGGGCGGTTTGGTTGGGGGACACTTCCCTTCAAAGGGGAAGCTCTTTACCCTGCCCAAAGCGCAGTGCCAAGAGGTGTTCCGCTTGCTTAAAGGGACAATCAACCTCTCCTAATCCCATGTGTGTGTGGTGTTGTCTATGTGCCTTTTACGTTGTGACTATCGCCAACGGATCCCACGGTGCATTGATCTATCCAGCAGGCTACTGCCAGCCGCAAAAGATCAGCGACCACCCTCCCCAAACATAAAGTGCACCACCCAACCCCCAATCCCCAGGTTTACAACGTATAAACCTGCACAACGAAGGACAGGTGTGCTTAATGCATGCAATGTGTACTGTGCTTGTCACTTCAGCAGTTACCCTGTGTGCACCCTCGTTTCTGCTCCCATTATCTGCACTTACAAAACATGTTAACCACTACCCAGACATACAAACGGTCCCATTTAAAACACTCAGGGAAACGGTGGTGAACCAAAAAACCAGATTTATTCAACAGAACAATAACTTAACATGGGACCTGGGAAGGGAGGTGCTCAGGGGTGCTGCTGGATGGAGAGGAGGGAAAAGTCTAAGGTTTAGGGAATGACAGCCTTCTACTACTGCAGCGGTCTGCAGGGGTGGATTGAGTATTACCACGCACCCTGGCTCCCCTTGTCCTAGTGACTTTTGGGGAGGAAGCCACTGGACTTGGTGGTGGGGGAGGGCGGCTTGAAAGAACATACAGAGGTGCTCTTTCCTCATGTCTCCTGTCCTGGAGAACATCCACTAGGCGCCGGAGCGTGTCTGTTTGCTCCCTCATGATTCCCAGCATTGTTTGGGTCGCCTGCTGATCCTCCTGCCGCCACCTGTCCTCGCGCGCTTCAGCCCTCTGCTCCCGTTCCCTGGCTGCTCGCTCGTACCGTGCAAACTCCTCTCTGCGGTGTGCCGCCTCCCTCTGTGACAGCATCATTAATTCTGAGAACATGTCGTCCCTGGTTCTCTTTTTGCGCCGCCTTATCTGGACTAGGCCATGGGAGGGAGAAGCACGGGTTGGGTGGGAGACACTCACAGCTGTGGGAGAAATGAAAGGGAGTGAATTCCTCAGAATGATACTTTTTCAAGAACAATGACCATACTCTTTCACCGTGAATAGGACCAAACACAGTGCCTATCACATGTACACGTACTACAAGGTCAAATACTATGCCTTAAGGCTGAATGAGTGTCTGGGGTCCCGGTATACGGATCCCAGAAGCCTTGACGTACACAGAAAATCACCTCTCTGAAAACCATGGTAAGGTGCTGACTTAGGACTGCTGCGAGATTGCTTCACAGCAGTGCTCTACTCCCATGTCTCCCTCAGTGTTCCTAGCGGCGGGCAGGAAATGCTGCTGGCCAAACCGATAATCTACGGCGGCTGTCCTAAATCACCCCCCCCTCCGCGTGGCTGCTCCAGGGAACCTAAAATGCCCGCGAACCGCTCAGCGTGAACGGCTCGCCTACCCTTCCCCCCCCTCCGCGTGGCTGCTCCAGGGAACCTAAAATGCCCGCGAACCGCTCAGCATGAACGGCTCGCCTACCCTTCCCCCCCCTCCACGTGGCTGCTCCAGGGAACCTAAAATGCCCACGAACCGCTCAGCGTGAACGGCTCGCCTATCCTATCCCTGGTTTAGCGTTGCCGCTCCCTGGGACTGTCCCTACCCGCGCACCGATATGTGGTACTGGTTTTGCTCCCGACACACTACCACCACGCGTTACCCTAAACGGCCGGGTGTCTGTCTGTAAGGGGAAAAGGAAGCATGCAGTATACTAATTATACCACTCATTCGAACCAGGACCCCATGACTGATATCACTCTGATGAGGATTACGGAGACAGAGAAAGAGTGCATGCTGCGTCAATGCAAGCAAACCCCGGGGCCGTATGCTGCCATGCTATGCAAGGCAATGATACCAGAGTACCTGCTGCTTGCATGGCGCGGGAAAGTATCCTACCATGGAGGAGACAATAAGGCAGCTCTCCCAGTGAACGTGCTAAACAAACTATCGCTGTACCTGCAAGACAGCTTCTCTGAGATCTCTGCTGGTGATTACACCTCTATCCCCATACATATTGACAGACTTTTCGAATAGTTGCACGGGAAAGCGACTCAAAGCTGAAGCGCATAAGGCCAATGAAGCCACAGTTACAGAGCGCTATCTATCACACCATAAGTATTGTATTGAAAATAAATGTCTAACACACTGACCTGATGATCCCTCTCCTGATTCCTGGTCAGGAATGCTGCCTTGGGAGTGTTCGAAGGGCAGCGCAGTCAGGGTGAGGAATAGTTCCTGGCTGTCGGGGAAATCTCCAGGGTGACCACTTTCGATCGCTTCGTCCCCCTGCCCTCCATCCTCTTCTTCGCCGTCAGCAAAAACCTCCTCCGATGTGTCCGTAGAATGGACCCCGTCATCGGTGTCCACGGATACTGGCGGGGTTGTTGTTGCCGCACCACCGAGCATGGCGTGCAGTGCCTCGTAAAATCGGCAAGTCTGAGGCGCTGAGCCGGAGCGTCCATTGGACTCTTTGGTCTTTTGGTACGCCTGACGTAGCTCCTTGATTTTGACGCGGCACTGCGTAGCATCCCGGCTGTACCCTCTCTCCGTCATAGCCTGTGAAATCTTCTCGTAAATTTTGGCATTCCGTCTTTTTGAACGGAGCTCGGCTAGGATGGATTCATCGCCCCACACAGCGATGAGATCCAAAACCTCACGATCACTCCATGTTGGAGCTCTCTTTCTATTCTGTGATGGCATCGAAACCACCGCTGTAGAGCTCTGCATCATTGCCAGTGCTGCTGAGCTCGCCACAATGTCCAAAGAGGAAATGGGATTCAAAATGGCCACAGAGGAAAAAGCATTCAAATTTTCGCGGGGATTTCTCTGAGTGGCAGGTCAGAGCATCCGAGTACAAAATACTGCCCTGAGCGTCCACCGAGTGGTGCACTGTGGGATAGCTCCCGGAGCTATCTGCGTCGAATTCCGTCCACAGTACCTCGCATTCGACATGCCCATTTCGAATTTGGCGCTACTCCCCTCGTCAGGGTGGAGTACCGAAATCGATTCAAGGAGCCCTTACTGTCGAAATAAACTGCTTCCTAATGTGGACGGGTGAGGGATTAAATCGAGTTAACGCTGATAAATTTGACATAAAGTCCTAGTGTAGACCTGGCCTCAGTGTTTTAATTTAAGGATTTCCCAAAAGCTTGGAACATGAACAACTGTGTTATGTCAGTAGCGAATCTGGCCCCAGGTCTTTAAAATTGTAGCTCTTTGTGAAGGAAGTTTGGAAAATTACTTAATCTGCATTGTAATAAATTATCAGAGACATTTTTTCTCCCTGAAGGCAAGTCCTGAGGGGGAGAATCATCATTTTAGACATGCACCCACTCAGTTTAATTTTGGATTGAAAAGTTAAATAATAGCCTGATCTGAACTGTGCTCCGTGCAGATGTGAATAGTATTTTCCATCTCTTGGTGAATCTCCCACTGAAAACTAGACCCCAGTCTTCCCCTACCCTGAAGAAGAAATTTCTATAGTTTTATTGTCAGGATTACTTTAAAGTAGGGTTGTCAATTAATCGCAGTTAACTCGTGCGATTAACTAAAAAAAATTAATTGCAGTTTTAATCGCACTATTAAACAATACCAATTGAAATTTATTAAATATTTTGTATTCTGTGTTGCAACTGAAATCAAAGTGTATATTATTTTTATTACAAATATTTGCACTGTAAAAATGATAAACAAAACAAACAGTATTTTTCAATTCACCTAGTACAAGTATTGTAGTGCAGTCTCTTTGTCGTGAACTTATAAGTGTCACAACTTACAAATGTAGATTTGTTTTTCTTACATAACTGCACTCAAAAACAAAACAATGTAAAATGTCAGAGCCTACAAGTCCACTCAGTCCTACTTCTTGTTCAGCCAATCACTAAGACAAACAAGGTTGTTTACATTTACAGGAGAAAATGCTAACCCTTTCTTGTTTACAATGTCACCTGAAAATGAGAACAGGCATTTGCTTGGCATTTTTGTAGCTGACATTGCAAGGTATTTACGTGCCAGATATGCTAAACATTTGTATGCCCCTTCATGCTTTGGCCACCATTCAGGAGGATATGCTTCCTGCTGATGACACTCATTAAAAAAAAATGTGTTAATTAAATTTGTGACTGAACTCCTTGGGGGAGAATTGTATGTCTCCTGCTCTGTTTTACCCGCATTCTGCCATATATTTCATGTTATAGCAGTCTCGGATGATGGCCCAGCACGTTGTTCATTTTAAGAACACTTTCACTGCAGATTTGACAAAACACAAAGAAGGTACCAATGTGAGATTTCTAAAGATAGATACAGCACTCGACCCAAGATTTAAGGATCTGAAGTGCCTTCCAAAATCTGAGCAGGGCGATCAGACATCTTAAAAAAGCAACACTACAGAACCCAAACCACCAAAAAGAAAATGAACCTTCTGCTGGTGGCATCTGACTCAGATAATGAAAATGAACATGCATCAGTCCGCACTGCTTTGAATCATTATCAAGCAGAACCCGTCATCAGCATGGACGCATGTCCCCATCAATGGTGGTTGAAGCAGGAAGGGACATATGAATCACGTAAATATCTTGCGACGCCGGCCACAATGGTGCCATGCGAACGTCTGTTCTCACTTTCAGGTGACATTGTAAACAAGAAGCAGGCAGCATTATCTCCTGCAAAAGTAAGCAAACTTGTTTGTCTGAGCAATTGGCTGGACAAGAAGTGGGACTGAGTGGACTTGCAGGCGCTAACATTTCACATTATTTTATTTTAGAATGCAGTTTTTTTTAAATATATTCTACATTTGTAAGTTCAACTTTCATGATAAAGAGATTACACTACAGTACTTGTATTAGGGGAATTGAAAAAATATTTCTTTTGTTTTTTTACAGTGCTAATACTTGTAATAAAAAATAAATATAAAGTGAGCACTGTACACTTTGTATTCTGTGTTGTAATTGAAATCAATATATTTGAAAATGTAGAAAACATCCAAAAATATTTATATAAATGATATTCTAACAGCGTGATTAATCAGGTGATTTTTTTTTTAATTGCACAACTAATCGCAATCAATTTTTTTAATCGTTTGACAATCCTATCTTAAAGCCTTCATTTGTAATAAAAGGGCCAAGTGATCTGCTCACAAACTGGACATTTTAGAGACTGCTCCTGCCAGAGAAGTCTAACTAAGGAGCATAAAGATGAATTGATGTTAAGAACAGGGAGCCAATTTGAGTGTTAGCAATTGCACATGTGGAGTGTGGTCCAGTAGTTAGAGCACTTACAATAGGGCCTTGGGCTCTATTCCTTGGTTTGCCATTGAATAGCCCTGTGTGATCCTAAAGCATATCACAATCTTTCTGTTTCTGAGTTCTTCCATCTGTAAATTGGGGATAATCAACACCTTCCCACTTTTAGTTGACTGTTTGCAGAGCACTTTGAGACACATGGAGGAAAGCCTCTATGTAACTATGGAGTGTTACATTTCCCTTCTAGGTGTGGTTGGTCTTAAACTCACTCTTTTATTGACTAATATATCATAAACCCTCCCTTGCAGCAGAAGCCATGAACGAAGAGAAGTTATGAGCTATACATTCCAACCCATCCACCCACCTCCCCACCTCTCCTCCATCTGTTGGAGACAGAGGTTTTATTTCCTGCAAAAATGTTGTCTAGCTAAAAATGAGAGTGCTCTTTACAGGAGGATCCCACTCCCTCCTCCTTGCACACGCACTTTCCAAGTGCCTAATTTTAATCACAACATCACATTTGCTTCTTGCTTAATACACGTGTAAGAAAAAGGGGCCTACAGTAGATTCTATTAGATGACAAGTAAGGTCCACTGGAAAATCCAGATGGCATTCATTACCATTCATCTTCCTTCTTTAGAGAGATGGAGAAGAGCAGGGGACAGCCCATAGACTCAGAATTATTTTCTTCCCTCTTTCCCCACCTCTTACAAGTAGTCAAGAATAGAGAGAGGCTCAATGTTGCCAAATTTCAAGGTTTAATCACAAGTCTTGCAATGCCTGGTGAGGGGTTTTTTTGTTGTTTTTTTTTAAAGTCTCAGCTCTCGGAGGCAGGCAATTACTTGAGAATTTCAGTTTTACTTTTTTTTTAAAAAAGTTTCATTCCAACCCTCATGGCTGTGGAGAAAAGTTTAGAAAAATGTGACCTAAGTGTAACCCTAAAGAACTCAAACAAGAAGGCAAATAAAAAGAACTTAACACTCGTTGGTTTTTTTAAACTCATGATTTTTAATCCAAGGTCATAATTTTGGGGGTCCTTACTCAACTCATGATTTTTGAACCCTTAGGTTGACATTACTAGACCTGGGGAAACTTGCAGCCATTGGGGCAGTTTGCCCACCAGAAATAACTAAAACAGAACCACAAGAGTCTGACTCTAAAAACTGGTCAAATCCAGATGTGAAGCTTGTGTTTCAGAATCATCTTTAAAGGGAAAGGGAAGGCACAAAGCTAGTCAGAATAAAAGGAGAGACAAGATGGAGCACTACTGCTGAAAAAACTTCAAACTTCTCCCTCCCCTCTGAATACTGAGTGGAGAGACCTTCCAAAACACTGGAAGTTTTGTAAAATTTGGAGTTGTATCAATTTGACTAGTCCCTCATCCACTAGTCCCTCTTATCTCCCATCGTGGCTGTATTTATAATGCAGCAAATACTCATGTTAGAAGAAATTGTATTGTATTGGTTTAAAGTAGAGAGAAAAAAGTGGGAAACAAAACTCTAGTTCTGATTAATGGACAAGGGAAGTGGTGTTTTTCCCCCAGGAAAAAACTGTTGTTTGGTATTGTTAACTTGTATTTAATTCAAACTCTTGACAAACAACTGGGAGAATGTACTCCCCGGATTGACCTCTCTCCAACCTAAATTAAATGGGCTTGTCTCTGTTGTGCCAGGACTGTGGGGATTGGTATTCCTTTTCCTCCACCAATCAGAAGGTACAACTTATGTTATATACCAAAGCTTACTACTACTAGGAATTCAATATGTTCTACGGCTTTGGAAGTGTTTTCTGGTGAGCGAATGGAAGGCCAACTCTGGAGCTAGGGTCAAGTCTGAGCTGGCTCTGATATTTGTACAGAGAGAGGCACAATCCAACTAGTCTGTATGGTGAGCAAATGTCAGGATGCAGAAAAGCCCTTTTTGTTAAAGAATAAACTCCCACCCTTTCAGTCTGAGGTCTAAGAGTCCCCAATCCATGTCTCTGGATTCTCCAAGGGGGTTCCCCGGCAAAACAGGAAAGAGTTAATATCATTACACACACACACCTCTCCCCACTTCCAAAAAAGAACTTACAAAAAATAAAAAGCAACTTTTGACCAAAGCAGGGTGGGCACACAAAAAAATCTTTTTTTACTCTCTTCGAATCACCTTCAAGAACATTTAACTGTTTTTAGCTAAGCTAAGAATATCTCACATAAAGAACATACAATATCTTCTTCCCCATTACAGCAAGACTCCTACAGAACACAATTTATGAATTGCTGCTACAAATTTCCTGGGTTTGTGGGGATGATGTCTGTTATGTAACCTTGTCATCACACCACACTTTTATTCTGTTTTTTAAATGTAAAACACTTCCTGTACTCGAGCTAGCAACAAGGCGCTAGCAATCTGGGGACCCAGCATATTGGGAAATTCCTTCCTATTGTCCTGTATTTAATCTTGTGACTGTCATCTTGAACAGCAGAGACAGATCCAGAGTGACAGGGTCAAAATAAACTAATAAGATTTGCCCAGGGAAGTTATTTACAGAAACAAGCTGAGTGGCTGAAAGGTTACGTCTTTTTCTTCACTTATTAATTCACTTCTGCTTTGTTCCCTCAGCTCCTTATGCAGGCTTCCAGCCAAGGGATTCTGGTAATTACTCAGAGTGGATCTTTCTGAAATGTCACTATGTTTTATCCTGGAACCGTGGAAAACAGATTCCATTCTAAATGAATCACTAACACAAGCAGTTAAATGTTTTGTCTTTGCAAGGTAAATACAAGTCAATACAACCTTGCAGCTAAAATACCATGTTGATTTATGCACAAATGCCTTAGTTTTCACTTGCACGGCACCAATCATCCTGCAATTTCAATGTCTTCATAAAAATTGAGTTGCACCCTCTCCTCTGAAGTCAGTATTCATATCTTCCTTTTATGGAACAGAAAAGTAAGCTACAGGTGGGAGAGGTAGCAAGGTCTAGTAGCTAGAGCCCTGGACTGGGAGTTAATAGACCTGGGTTCTATTTCTGGCTCTGCCAATAACTTGTGGGCAAGTAGCTTCTCCCCACCTCCATGTCTCATGCACTGGCTTTCTTGTCTATTTAGATTGTAAACTCTTTGGGACAATATGTATTTTCACATGGACCTGACACCGGCTGGGCCTTCTAGGCACTATGTTAAACAATTACCTAAACTGACAAAGTGAATCAGGAACAAAACTCCCCCTCAAGTCCTCCTGCCTAGACCCCAGCTCTAACCACATGACCACAATCCCGCAAACATAAAAGCATAGAGATGTGTTATAGTCAAACAACATTTCTCAAATGTGGCCACCGTGACTGCATGCGGCCACCAGTGGCTTTTCGTGCAGCCACGACAGTCTCCTGGGTGGTGATGAGGGGGAAAAGCAAAGCATCGGCCCCTTCCACTCCCTCCTTGTTGCTCTTAGATGCACCACCCTGCATGGCCTCTGGAGAGAGGTGGGGCACAATGTTAAACAGGGGGGAGGGATAGCTCAGTGGTTTGAGCATTGGCCTGCTAAACCCAGGGTTGTGAGTTCAATCCTTGAGGGGGCCATTTGGGGATATGGAGCAAAAATTGGGGATTGGTCCTGCTTTGAGCAGGGGGTTGGACTAGATGACCTACTAAGGTCCCTTCCAACCCTGATATTCTATGAATGCTGCAGGAGCAAGGTGAGTTTTTTACCCATCTTGGAGAGAGGAGGTTTGGGCGCCAGGCTCCAGCCAGTGCCCACCACCACATGGCCAGAACTGGGAGCCAAAGGCCGACTGTAGCTCTGTGGCTGAAGCCAGAGGTCAGCATCTGCCGCCCCATGGTTGGAGCCCACCTGCCACTGCGGCCGGAGCTCAGGACTGGAGTTGAGGGCCAATGCCTGTTGCCACACAGCTGGAACCAGCGGCCGGAAGTTGAAGCCTCCCGCACCTCCATCCCAAACCCCGCTTCTCCTCCAGCATTTATAATAGTGTTAAATATTTTTAAAGGGGTGTTTTTAATGTATAAGGGGAGGGGGGGGAAAGGGGTGGCACTCAGAGACGTGCTCTGTGAAAGGGGTCACCAATACAAGTTTGAGAACCACCGCTCTGCCACCAAGCGAGAACTTACTGGTGTTCTGTGCGTGATATGCCACATCTACCATTAATGAAAGACTTATTTAATGCACCAGGTGATCGTCTGCCCTCACGTCACTCGTGGATAAGTTTACCGGGGGAGGGATTTACAGTAGAGGATGCATGGCAAGCTTAATTGGTCCACAGTGACAAATAATTATCTTGTCTCAGACCCCACTCAACATCAACCCAGCTTTGATTTATCATGAAGGCAATAGAACCTTGTGAACCGGTTTCGTACTAGACGCAATTTGTGCTGCAATGGGATTTCGGTGGCATTTTAGACACAGTCCATTATGTCAATGTGGGCAGCCACAAACCATGACACACATTGTTGAGAATTGAAAAATGATTTCCTGGAGGTCTTTATGCCTTGAACATCGTTGTGGCTTGGCTCGACCATATTGCATATGTCAAAAAATAACCAAATTAAGTTAAACCAATTAAAGAATGTCCACACTGGCAATGATTTAACTAAATCATTAACCTTTAATTAAACCAGTGCAACTGTGTGCGTAGACCAAGTTTAAGACTGGTAGCAGTGTGCTTTGGCGCTAGTCACTTTTGCTTTTAGATTCTCCCCTCAACTTAGTCTGTTACTGTTTCAGAGATAAAGAAATCACAAGATATAGATACACAGATATTTAAGTCCCATCATTTCAAACACTGGTGCCTAAAGTCAGGCAAACAGGTGAATGGCATGATTATCAAAGGGGCTGAGCATTTGTTTGTAATCAGAGATCCGGGTGCTCGGCCCATCTGAAAAAACAAGCCAGTTGTGCCATGCCTTACTTTAGACATCCACTTTTGACAATGTTGGCCTGAAGTATAGTTACAGAGTAAAGGCAAACTAGGCTTTCAAAAGTAAGTACAATAGCATATCAAAGAAACAGTCATAAATAAATACAGGGAATGCTTAAATTAAGTGTAGAAAAAGCAGAACAATTTAATCTCTAGCAAATTAATGCTTACTTCCCTAGTGTCCTAATTTAAGTGGTATCCTCATCAGTTTTCTCCTTTAAGGTCTTATATTCAACTATTCTTGCAGTCTACAACAGGACAGACATGGATCCTTTGTGTCTTACCCTCGGAGTTAAGATAGAGAGATCTGCTATCCTTACATCCAGCTAATCAACCCTGAGATCTATGCGCCTGACATTTCCTCTCAAGTGTTGCTGAATTTGAGACTCATTAAACCTGGGCAAGCCACCACTCTGCTGCTGATCCAAACCACCCATGCTCACACCTCACCAAGAGTGCATTCTGTGTCTGCATCCTTATTTATGTGCAGCCAGACAAATATTCAATGGTACTTGCTGGAGTTAACCTCACAAGTTAGCACTTCTAGAAGATCTTTCAGCCACTCATATTGTTCCTTAGCTGGCACGTGGAAGATGCTTAACAGTATTTTTCAGGCCCATAAGTAAAATACACACACACTAGAAAGATGTAAATCCCATTTTTCATTTGCAAATCCATGTTGATCACAGGGGTACTATTTGTCCAGCCTCAAATGCAGTATCCACGAGGATCCATGGTACCAAAACCAATCAACCAAGTAGAAACGTGTGCAACATTGTATTAAAGGATTTTCAAAAAATGTTATAAATGAAATTAAAGCCTGAACATATGAGGTGCTATAAATGTATTACAGTGCCAGACAGTGATGTATTTTGTGAAGTCCAAGTGCAGATGTGTAGGTACTAATGGAAAGGGTAAAGTGTCAGATTATACCTCAGGCTGCAGGTACACAGAGAGAGTCTTTGCAGGAGAGCTTTGTAGTGCTCTTCCCTAAGAAAAATGTGCTTCAAAATGCTTTTGAATAAGTAACATCAAAGATTTACAAGTAGGGGGAATCTTTTATGATTTATATGGAAATAAAATCTGTTTTATTGCTATTTCCTCTCACTGACATTTTCAGTGCTAAGAGGTAAAAAAACCCTTCTTTTTCACCTTGATAATGATGCAGTCAGATGATACGATATAGGCTTCTGTTGGATACAATCTGCTTTTCTGAGTGTAGCTAAAGCATTCATCTCTTATATGAAGAATTAGATCTTTGAAAAAGTGATCTTGAGAGATCCATGGCCAGTTCTCCCACTGAATCACTGTGACCTTAGGCAAGCCACTTAACTTCTTGTGGCCTCAGCTTCCCAGCATAATACGGAGATAATACTTGATGTCTCATTCAGTGCTTTTTAATTTTCAACTCAAATGCTTAAAATGAAGAACATGCTTAAACGTTATGCTAGTTCAGGGCCTATAAAAGCAAGTCAGTAGTAGTAGCATAGTTTTGAACAGAACCCGAGGGCTTGTCCACATGGAGACTTTGTGTGCGGCGAGCCAAGGTATGACCGTAGAGCACTATAGCCTGCTGTGCGCATCCTGCTACCAGGCACTGAGTTTCCTAGTGCGCTTCGAAGCACTGCTGTTTGAAACTGCAGTAGCAGGGTCCACACGGCAACTTATTGCGTGGCAGCACTGCAGATTTACACCCCAGCTTGCTGTGCCCTAACTAACCCTGAAGACAAGCCCTTAGAGAAAATGTTTAGAGATATTTTAAAGGGAGGCGGGCAGAAGACCAGAATAAAGTGAAAAAGGATGGGAAGGATGGGCACGACCTGCACCCAGACGTAGGGAACTGCTGTAAGAGAATGTTTTGTTTTTTCTCTCTTTGGGGAGATTGAATTTTGGAGAGACAGTTACTTAACATCTTCCATAGAGTTGGACCAGGGATCTTTCTTCCAATAGCAGGAAATGTCTCCTTCCTTTTCAGTCAGATGTAGCTTTATATCACTAGGGAGATGAAATCAAGTTTGGGGAAGTCTTCTCTTAATTCTCTTCAATGTGGTATGGTTTAGATAGGCAGAGGTGAGTGGATCAGTGTGACAGCTTGTATCCAGTATTGAGGCACAATATATATAGCTGAAAGAGGCTGCCTTTGTAACATGTTACTTGTGTGTAGCAAAGCCCTTGTTTTACAGTTTACCCATTCCTTTGCGTCAAAGGCATTACCCAATACCATAAACACTTTAGATTTCTAATGTAATGCAGCAGAGTTGCCTCATTCCAGCACAGAGGGGGTTAAACTCACCCTGTTGGGCTCAGCTAACCCAACCCCTTCCCCCTGGCAGGAAGTGCAGGGGCAGAGCAGGGCAAGAAGCATAAGAATAGGGCCCCGCAGCTCAGTTAGGAGACTAGGGAAGGAGTTAGTCGTCCTTCCTAGGGAGACAAACTACCAGAAGAGCCCATGACCGACTGTGGCAGGTGACAACCTTCTGGAGCTGGCTTGGAGGGAAAGCCAGCTGCTGCCTGAGGAGACAGAGACCCAACGAGGGAGTGGAGAGCAGGCTGCCCAATAAGACCAGAAACCAGGCCCCAGCGGCCATGAAGCAGCCCCTCCAGATGCTGGTAGGAATGCCAGTGTTGCAGGGAGGCAAGACTGTGACCGCCCCGTTCTCCTGTCAACCTGATGATGAGATAACCTGTCATTTCTAGGGCCCTGGATTGGGATCAGGTGGAGCAGGGCAGACCCAAGTCCCCCTACCCTGGCTCTGCATTCAGAGCTGGATGAGTGCTAACCCTTAGGCCAGAAGACCTGAAACACTGACAGTTGATTTGCTCAGCCAGGCCTGAGCTATAGATGGTTGATCAGCTCAGTTGCACAGCCGCAAGCCAGAACCTCCGAGAGACTAACCAGCTGTGAGCACTGATTCTCCACCGCTCAAGGGGACGCCCCGGGCCCTGAGACGCAGGAACATTACACTAAATCATCAAATAAACCGAGAGAGATTTGGATGAACTGTAAGTACATTGCAGTAATCACATGTTAGGATAGGGTTCATGAACAGAGGGTTTTTTATTCAAAGAGAATGGCGGGGTGGGAGGGGAGAGGGGAAGAATTTATGCACACCAAAAAGAGGCTTGAGACAAGCACTGAGATTTGATCTTCGGACCCAAATTTCCTGTCTCTATTTGAGTAGAGCCAAACTCTGGATCCAGACACTCCTGAATTTGTAGGTGTGTATGCGGGGGGGAGGGGGTTTGAAATCTGAGTGTGAACTTCAGAGACTTTAGGGAGCTGTTTGAATTCAGCTCACTGCTGAGACAGGTTCCATCCAGCAACTCTGATCCAAAACAGGAGTCAGACTTTTTGTATAGATACATTTGCAGTTTCTTTTGCATAGATGGATCCACACAAGGAATCTGAAGTCCCTGTACAAGTGTACTATGGATGAAGTTCTAGATTTGGCTTTGAAGCTTAAGTTTTTGCTTTTCTTATATTTGTTTCAACTTTTTGGTCTGTTACAGTAATTTCATTTGTTTTTCAATGCTTTTTATGGGAAAACACACCTAAATGTCTGACTTTTTCACTAAAGTGAAGGCCAGTATATATGTAATAACTTAAATATCAATGAAGGGCTTTTCAAATATGAAATGTAATTAAAATACAAAAACTGTTTAGCTAACATTAAAGTCAAGAATGTAAACACTTAAGTAAGGAAACTCAACAGTTAAGGTTCTTGGAGTAATGTTTGCATGACCCTCCTGTATATTTATAGCTTACAATTAACAAAAACCAAAATCTTAAGATACACGTTTTTAAAAAATTAAGACTCAAATTTCAAGATGCAGTATGTGCAAAATAGCCAAGAAAGTTACTGAGAATCTTACATTTTTTATTCTTTGACTCAAGAGTATTTAAACACTTGACTTTAATGTTACAGGAATATAGGCTTTAAAATGTTAATATTCCTGTTTGGCAGGGATAGGGGAGCTAAGAAGAAAACACACACCTTTAAGGTTACTAGCTGTGCCCTTGTACTAACCAGATTTACAGCCATGGAAGCTAAAGAGCGAGCACACAGAGTATGGGCAATGACAGATAGGTTTTCTCCCAACTCCACCGCTACAGCACGTTCACCCCAGCCTGGACGTACCATGCTTAGAACAGAGCAAGTAGATCAGTTTTCATGACCATTCCCAAGTTGCCAGCTGGGATAGTGTCTGATGGGATGTGGACACCACCTGGGAAACATCAAAATGAGACCGATCCACACATTTCATAAAGCACCTTGAAAATGCCATTGGATAATACATTTTTCTTCTTGGGATGGATGGGGGGTTGGTACTTGATAGAAGGCTATTATTGCTGCCCATATTGCACAGGTCCACGCTGATGTTTTGCTTTTATCAATGCAATGCATCCAATTTCCAAAGCAATGGGCCCAGGGAAAAATGCTTAGGTAGCTACCAGGGTGGGTGATGGGGGAAAATAGAGGGACAACTGTACCAGGGCCCCCGAGGTCAGTGCCCACCCCACAAAAGAGTCTAATGTCGCTGTAAACAAAGTGAAATGGGAGCGGGTTCATGAACACTATGCATCAAGGCCCCAAATTTCTCTTGACGGATCTGGTAACTACTAAAACAATTTGAGATGTGAAAACAAAATAGCTACCTTTTCAAAACTAAATCTCTCAGCCACATAGTAACACATTCATTACAAATACAAAAAACATCCTCGGACTATATAATGGAGATGTGATCTGCCAGAAACTGCAGTGGTGGTGAGCACCACTACACATTCTGTGTTTCTGCCCAAATCCCGCAGCGCTTTTGCATGTGAGCAGTCCTATATGGCCCTTGCACAGCAATTAAAAAAAACGAGACAACATCAGGCTATAACATCAATTTTGTTGGCTTTATAAAATGTACTACATGTAAAGATTTTTATTTTTTTTTGGCAAGTGTAGCCTATAAAATAAGTAAAATGTATAAACAATCTTTAACTTTAAAGAATCATCATATGTTTTTGATATGTACAGAGCACAATCAAACCACGAACAAATAGAAAAAAAGACTTCTTGTCCATATCTAACTAGAGATGTATACAGTGGTGACAGAACACACACACAAATGTGTTTAGAACTCTCTGTACTCACCATTCCTGATTCTGGAATTAATAGAAGAGATATTGCAAGTTCCCCCAAGAAGATTTAAGTTCCTCCAAACATGGGAGCGCTCAGTGGCTGGCTAGTTCACAATGGCTATTTGAAACCATGTCCTCCAGGGACAAGCTGTCTTTGACAGTCCAAAAAAAGATATTAAAATCCTCCAGGAAAAAAAGATATAAATCAGAAATCATCTTCCTCCCCATGAGTGTTCCAGCTCAGCAGGATGGCAAAGATGCAAATTAAAAGCAGGAAAAGGAAAAGGTGGGGAAACACCCCTGAGTAGAGGCAGAAAAGTGCTATTCTTTCCACTGGCTCATTTCAAATTAGTAAGGCTATGTCTACACTAGCACTGTTGTCAGTATAACTTACGTCGCTCAGGAATGTGAAAAAAAACAAAACACCCCTCTGAGCAACGTAAGTTCCCCACAGCACGTCTGTCAGTGAGACAGCTGTCTGTCGGCGGGAGACGCTCTCCCGCCAACATAGCTATTGTCGCTCGTTGGCGGTGGTTTAATTATGCTGACAGGAGAGCTCTCACCCATCGGCATAGCACAGCTACGTGAGCGATTTTACAGCTGCATTGGTGCCGCTGTAAGCTTGCTAGTGTAGACATGACCTAAGTTACATGCTGGCGTTTGTCACTTCTGAGTTGCCCATTTGGTTCTGCCTGAAGTTTGTCCTGGCAGTTTAATTTTTAAAATACATAAATTTATAAAATAACTACAAGCAGATAGGTCACTGTTCCCCCACAATAAAGGATTAAAAACAATCAAAAGTAAAAATCTTTGCTGGTATTTTTCACATTTTCCCCCTTGCTGTCCCTATCCCGTTATATTTTTTCTTTTAAAGCATTTAACAATTTGACTCCTAAATTACAGTGGTTCAGGGTGGAAATCCATCTGCATACTTTTCAATTTATTATTTTCTACGTTTTCCTTTTTTTCTTGAAGACTTTTTAGGGAATAGTTCTTCAAAGGCTGCCATTTCATCCTCTCCTTCATTTTCAAAGTCTTTATCATCTGCAAAACCTATTTAAAAAACAACAAATTGTTCAAAAGGGTATAAGACTGAAACTTTCTTTTCCTAAAGGCATGACAAAAAAAACACACTGTGGCCATTTCCTATTCAGGCCCCAATTCAACAAAGCACTTAAGCACAAGGTGGTATAGAACTTGTGCTTAAGACCAACTGACTTCAATAAGAATTAAGCATGTGCTAAAGTGCGTTGCTGAATAAGGATGAATTGGTGAATCAATCTTATGTCATAAGAATTTTTACAACCAAATAAATAAAATCAAATTTAATGAAATACCACTATTAAAGCTAAATATGGGGGGAGAGGCAAAGTTTCTCTGAAAGCTCTCCTAGCAGCAATAGTTTCTCAGTGACTAACAAATTAATTTCAGCATAAGATTTCGTGGGCTACAGTCCCACTTCATCGGATGCATAGAATGGAACATACAGTAAGCAGATATTTATACATTCAGAGATGTTTCTCTGCTAATGGTGGACAGACACTCAGGACCCGCTGCTACCACTGGAGTCAGTAAGCATTTCCCCATTGACTTCAAAAGAGAGCAGGAATTCAAGGAATTTAATGCTGTCTGTAGAACTAAGAGCTCACGCATACTATGTTTTAATTATCTTTCTTTGTATTGTCAGAGGATCAAAATCACTCGTCAAAAACCACGGCTTCAGATTAGAAAAACATGACATGCAAGAAGCTTTATTACTGGATATGCCTCCTTTCTCAATATAATTATTATGGCCCTAATCCAACACTTATACATGCTTAATTTTAAGCACCAAAGTACTCCCAAGGAAGTTAGAAGAACTACTCCCATGCTTAACATTAAGCTTATGCTTAAGTGTTGTGATGGATTAAAGTACATATGCAAATCACTATGTCTTACAGAAAGAATATTTTACATGTAGGGATCTTTTTGTTTCCCTTTGACTTGTCTTTCTTCTCTCCTGTACCCAGATGAAAACAAATTTTTTACATGTTCTATTAAGAACAATTACTCCTATTAGAAACCACTGACCTAAGAACTTGGTTACACAGATACCAGTCCAAAAACATACTGATGCTGTAAAGTTCTGAGAAACAAATCCCCTAGTCTTTGGTGAAGAAGGTTCCGTTTCTCTTCCCTTTTCATAGTTATTTGTTCTATTCTGAACAACGCACTTTACCCCCCGCTACCTGCATACACAGCCTACTCGGTCCTCTTTGGCTATGCAATAATGGTAGGGGCCTTGATAAAACCTAGAAGGCGAGCATCTGCAAATTAAAATATAACCACATTAATTTCTGTGGCTATGGAGACTTGCATAATTTGATGACGTACCTTCCTCCTTTACCATATGTGACTCTGTGTTCTTCAGCCACTTACAAGCATCACCAAGATTATCGGATAAATCGCTAACAGGCTTGGCCATTATTTCTTCAGCTGAAATAGACACATTGTTAAACATACTAAGACAGTGATTATTATCTGAGGGTTGGATAACGACTTAGAGAGACAGCCCACACTAAAGGAAAGTATTATAGGGCCATGCTGCACCGAAAACTCTAGGAAGGATTTTGTCTGAATCAACAAAAATTCTTCCTGAGGGCTTCCAGAAGTACATGCTGTAGGGGAGAGATACCACCATGGAAGAGGATAGAGCATCAATCAACTCTGTCAGACAGAGAGGGAGGGTCACAGCCACACCCTCACCCTGTCTCTTTTAGAAAGGCCATGCACAGCCTGAACTCCCCATCAACATTATGGCTAGCTCTGTGCAGGGCGCAAATGAGAAGATTCCTTGAATTCCCTCCTCAATCCTCTAAAACTCTACCGATTCAGGCACAGTACACTACAAATGTATCATTGCATTTGTTTAATGAACTGTAATATTACAGCCTTAACAAAAACACTTTTAAAGAAAAAAAACCAAAATAAAACTTCAGAAGCAAAATATAAACTTGTAAAGTTTCCTCCAGGATGGAAAAACAAAGATAACAGGTACTGAGATCTTGCAGCTAAATCTACCATTAACGATTAGGTATGTGAATAATTAATTAGTATTATTATCATAATCAGAAAGGACAGTTACCTGTTCCGTAACTGGCGTTCTTCGAGATGTGTTGCTCAGGTCTATTCCACAGTAGGTGTGCGTGCTCGCCACGTGCATCGGTGCCGGAAGTTTTTCCCTTAGCAGTATCCGTAGGGGGGAGCGCCGCTGCGACCCCTGGAGTGGCGCCGCTATAACACGCTATATAGGGGACTGCGCGCTCCCCCCACCCTCGGTTCCTTCTTGCCAGACCAACTCCAACAGAGGGGAAGGAAGGCGGGATGTGGAATAGACCTGAGCAACACATCTCGAAGAACGCCAGTTACGGAACAGGTAACTGTCCTTTCTTCTTCGGGTGATTGCTCATGTCTATTCCACCGTAGGTGATTCCAAGCAATACGGCATGGAGGAGGGTAGGAGTTCACACCGTGTCTGGCTGGAGCACCGCTCTACCAAAGCCAGCGTCATCCCTAGTCTGGGAGACCATCGCATAATGCGAGGTGAACATGTGAACCGAGGACCAGGTAGCGGCCCTACAGATATCCCGGATAGGGACATGGGCTACAAAGGCTGCCAATGAGGCTTGCGCCCTGGTCGAGTGTGCCCTCACGATAGGCGGTGAGGGAACCTTCGCTAACTTGTAGCATGTGTGAATGCACGAAGTGATCCACCGGGAAAGCCTCTGGGTAGAGATTGGCTGACGCTTCATATGCTCGGCTGAGGCAACAAAGAGTTGCGGGGACTTACTTAGTCCGTTCCAAGTAAAAAGTCAGCGCTCTGCGCACGTCCAACGTGTGGAGGCGGCGCTCCTCGCCCGAGGCATGCGGCAGAGGACAGGGAGGAAAATGTCCTGGTTTATGTGAAAAGCGGAGACCACTTTGGGAAGGAAAGCTGGGTGTGGTCGGAGCTGGACCTTGTCCTTGTAGAAGACCGTAAACGGGGGGTCTGAGGTCAGGGCCCTGAGCTCCGACACCCGTCGGGCTGACGTAATGGCCACGAGGAATGCTACCTTCCAGGAGAGGAGGGACCAGGAGCATGTGGCCAGGGACTCAAACGGGGGCCCCGTGAGGCGAGATAACACCAAATTCAGGTCCCACTGTGGAACAGGGGTCCTGGCATACGGGAAGGACCGGTCCAAGCCCTTGAGGAAGCATCCGGTCATGGCATGCGAGAAGACCAAGCAGCCCTGGACCGGCGGGTGGAATGCCGAGATAGCCGTCAGGTGCACCCTGACGGAGAAGGGGGCCCAAGCCTTGCGTTCTAAGGTGGAGGAGGTAATTGAGGATAACCTGGAGTGGGGCGTCCCTCGGGGAGGTACCCCGCACGCCCGCCCACCCACCTGTAGAACCTGGCCCACTTCGCCAGGTAGGCCCGGCAAGTGGAGGGTTTCCTGCTTTCCAGGAGGATGCTCCTGACTCCTTCTGAACACAGAGTCTCCTCTGCATCTAACCACTGAGCAGCCACGCTGTCAAGTGGAGGCAGGCTAGGTTGGGGTGAAGGAGGCGGCCCCGATCCTGGGACAGGAGGTCCGGTTGAAGCGGTAGCGGACGCAAAGGGGCCGCCAGCAACCCTAGGAGAGTCCCATACCAGTGCTGTCTGGCCCAAGCTGGGGCGATCAGCAGGATGCGGGCTCTGTCCCTCTTTACCTTTTCCAGGACCTTGTCTATGAGGGGAAAGGGAGGGAACGCATAGAAGAGCTGGCCCGACCATGACAGGAGGAAGGCATCTGAGAATGCATCCTTCTCCAGCCCTCCCCTAGAGCAGAACCGGTGGCAACGGCGGTTCTGCCGAGTCGTGAACAGGTCTACTTGGGGAGAGCCCTAAGCTTGGAAGAGCTGACCCGTGACCTCCGTGTGGAGGGACCACTCGTGCTGGGAGAAGACTCTGTTCAGTCGATCGGCCTGGGCGTTGTTGACTCCTGCCAGGTGGAAAGCCCGGAGGGAGATATCGTGGGCTATACAGAACTCCCACAGGCTGAGGGCTTCCTGGCAGAGAGCCGAGGACCTCGTCCGTCCCTGCGTGTTGATGTAGAACATCGCGGCCTTGTTGTCTGTAAGGACCCTGACCGTCCTGCCGCTCAGCCGCAGGCTGAACGCCGCACAGGCCAAGTGGACTGCCCTGAGCTCCTTGACATTTATGTGTAGGGATAGCTCCGTGGCCGACCACAGTCCCTGGGTTTGGGAGTTCCCTACATGGGCTCCCCAGCCCAAGTCCGACACATCCGACACCAGGTCTAGCGACGGGGGCGGGTCCCGGAAGGGGATCCCTTGCAACACATTGGTCGGGACAGTCCACCACTGAAGGGAGGCTAGCACTTGCCCCGGTACCGTGAGGACCCTGTCCATACCGTCCCAAGCCTGAGAGAATTCTGAGGCCAGCCAAAGCTGGAGGGGCCTCATTCGGAGTCTGGCGTGGCGTACCACATACGTGTACACCGCCATGTGGCCCAGGAGCTGTAGGCAGGTCCTGGCCGTGGTCAGGGGGAACTCCGTGACCGTGGCTATGAGCCCTTTGAGGGTCTGGAATCTGCCCGGTGGGAGAGAGGCCCTGGCCCTGGAGGCGTCCAATAGAGCCCCAATGAACTCCATGCGCTGGACCGGAACCAATGTCGACTTCGCTTCGTTTACCCGAAGGCCTAGATTGGCACAGGTAGTCAAGAGCAGCTGTAAGTGGTTCTGCACCTGTGACCTCGAGTTGCCCTTGAGCAGCCCGTCGTCGAGGTACAGGAATAGTTGGACCCCTTGGCATCTGAAAAAGGCCGCCACAACCGCCATACACTTTGTGAACACCTGAGGTGCGGTGGACAGGCCAAAGGGGAGGACCGTAAACTGGTAGCGGTCCTGCCCAATCAGGAAACGAAAGAAGCGCCTGTGCCCTTCGAATATGTGTATGTGAAAGTATGCGTCCTGGAGATCCAGGGCCGCATACCAGTCGCCCGGGTCCAAGGCAGGAATAATCTTTACCAGGGAGACCATGCGGAATCGGTATTTGACCATGAACCGATTGAGACCGCGCAAGTCTAAGATAGGCCTGAGGCCCCCTTTCGCTTTGGGGATCAGGAAGTAACGGGAATAGAACCCTTTCCCTTGGAATTCTCTTGGGACTCCCTCTATGGCTCCAAGACTGAGGAGCCGGCCCACTTCCTGCTGCAGCAGGGGTAGATATGACGGGTCTGCCGTGCCGTGCCCAGGAGGGGGTTGGGAGATCGGGGGTGACCTGAACTGGAGCGTGTAGCCCCGGGCAATGGTACTCAGGACCCACCGGTCCGAGGTTATATGGGACCATTGAGAAAGGAACGGACGCAAGCAGTTGCTGAAGGCCAACTTTATTTGTCGGAGGGTGTCCTCGGGGTTCGCCCGGGTACCCTCCTGCCCCCAGTCAAAACCGCCGCCTGCCCTGCTGCTTGCTTCTAGAGGGCCCAGGCTGCGGGGCAGAGCGGGACTGCCTTTGAGGTCGCCTCTTCTGTGGCCTGGACCTCTTGTAGGCTGGCTCGTAGTGTGGTTGGGGCGCCTGGGCGGGAGCCTGCGGCTTCGGCTTTTCCTTAGCCGGCGGGACGTAGAGCCCGAGCGTCTCCAGGGTGGTACGGGAGTCCTTCATGCCATGAAGTCTCACGTCCGTTTGCTCCGCGAACAGATCCTTGCCGTCGAACGGGAGATCCTGCATCATGGACTGTGCCTCCGAGGACAGCCCCGACAGGAGGAGCCACGACGCCCTGCGCATGGACACCGCCGAGGCGATGGATCGTGCCGCCGTGTCCGCTGCATCTGATGCCGCCTGCAGAGCAGCCTTCGCAGCGGCAGCCCCCTCCTCCGCCAGCGCCTTGAACTCCTTGCGTTCGCGCTCTGGGAGGGAGGGCTCGAATTTTTGCAAGAACCCCCACAGGTTAAAATCGTAGCGGCTGAGGAGGGCCTGGTGATTTGCCACCCTGAGCTGGAAACTCGAGGACGAATAAATTTTTCTCCCAAATGAGTCCAGCCTTTTTGAGTCCTTATTCTTAGGGGTAGGACCCAGTTGACCCTGGCGCTCCCTGTGGTTGACGGATTCCACGACCAAAGAGTTGGGAGCCGGGTGGGTGTACAGGAATTCGTGTCCTTTCGTAGGGACAAAATACTTGCGCTCTGCTTTTCTAGATATAGGCACAAGTGAGGCTGGCATGTGCCAAAGGGCTTTTGTAATATTGGCAACCCCTTCATGTAACGGGAGCGCCACTCTGCCCGGTGCCAAAGACGAAAGGACATTGAAGAGCGAGTCTGAAGGCCCTTCCATCTCCTCAGCTTGGAGCTGGAGGTTTGAGGCAACTCGCTTTAATAGCTCCTAGTGGGCCCTGTAGTCCTCCTGCGGTACAGAGGGTGGCGGGGCCGCGACCTTGTCCTCAGGTACGGGGGAGGAAGCCGGTACGGAGCTTAGCGCATCTGCTGGCACCGCGGGCTCGACGCCTTGCTCGGAGTCCGCATTCGGTGCCGAGGACCCTTGGTCCGCAGATGTAGGTCTGGGAGCCCGGGATATAGTGGCCGAAGGAGCCTCGGACGCCCCTGCGACCGATCGAGTATCCGGCTGGGTGTGTCCCGGGGCCCAAGCGGTCCACTGGCACCACTGTCCCTGCCATGGAACCCCTTGCCACTGACCCTGCTGCGGCACCAGTGGCACCAGCTGGTCAGGTAGGAAAGCGGAGGCCCTGGAGTGGCTCACCGCTGGTGTGAATGCCGTTCGGTCGGCGTCGTGGGAACGGTACGATCTACGGCGCCGACGATGATGTCTACCTCGGGACCGGGACTCCGATGACTAGGTACGGTACCATCTCGAGCTACTGCTCCTTGAGACGCTGCGACGCCTATGTCCGCGACAGTGCGGAGTCGGCGACCTCTTACAGGAGTCCTTTTCCCAGTGCTTCGAGGAATGGGAGCTGGAGCGGGAGCGTCGGCGGCCATGACGGGAACGGCTGCGATAGCTCCGACTCAACCGGGAGCGTCTACAGCGCCGGTGCCTGCCGTGTCGCAACTCCCTGCTCAATCGAGAGCGGTGCCCGGAGCTCTGATCCGACGGCACCTTACCCAAGAGCCTCACCATCGGTGACTGCGGAGGCTGCGGGCTATGGTCAGACTGGGCGCTGATGGGCGAGCGGTCCCGGGATCCGTGCCTGGTCGGGGTCGACGGCCTGGAGCCCAATGGCGACTTGCCTCTGGAACGGATTCCTGGTGCCGGGACTGCCGGTACCTGGATTGTGAGCAAGTCGCTGGCCGCCTGGAAGGCCTCCGGCGTCGAAGGCATTTGGGCGTCCGGAGAGGCCTGCGTCGAGGAAACCGGGCTACTCCGCTCAGCACGAGTCGAAGCGATGGGGCCCGGGGGAGAATTGCGGCTGCCGCACACGGGTCAAGCCTCTCCCTTATCCTTGCCTCGACGACGATGCGTAGACGGTGCCTTCCTCTGCCCTTGCGACGGTGAGCAGTGCCGGCCACTTGAGGACGCCGGGGGATCGTTGCGCACCGAGGACAGGGTACCGGGTGCCGATTCCGCTCGGCGCACCGGGGTAGGAGCCAACGCGGACTCCATGAGGAGGGTCCGGAGTCGAATGTCTCTGTCCTTTTTCATACGAGGTTTAAAGGACCTGCAGATCTTGCAGTGTGCGCTGACGTGGGACTCACCCAGGCAGCGGAGACAAGCTGAGTGCGGGTCACTTCTAGGCATAGAGCGCCTGCAGGACTCGCATGATTTGAAGCCCGGGGTCCGGGGCATGCCCTGGCCTGGACACTTACTAAACTGAACTAACTCACAAACTAACTAAAGATACACTAATAACGAACAACAAACAGAGTTCTACGAAAAAGGCTGCAGCAAAGAAGCTGGAGCAGAAGTTCCGACGCACCTACACTGGCGGCAAGAAGGAACTGAGGGTGGGGGGAGCGCGCAGCCCCCTATATAGCACGCTATAGCGGCGCCATTCCAGGGGTCGCAGCGGTGCTCCCCCCTACGGATACTGCTAAGGGAAAAACTTCCGGCACCAATGCACGTGGTGAGCACGCACACCTACTGTGGAATAGACATGAGCAATCACTCGAAGAATTTTTATTGAACAGAAGTACTCTAGTTGGCAGACAACTTCTTAGACAAATAACCGATGATAGGTTTGCTACAGTTCCCCCCCACCAAAAAAAGCTGTAGTGACTTCAGTGGAGCTATGCTGGCTTACACTAGCTGACGATGTGCCCTACTACTTAATTATGTTAAAACATGTCAGTGTCCATTAACTAACCAAGATTTTTGTACTTGAAATAAAGGACTCCCAAATTAAAGGGAAATCTTCAGCTTTCCTCTGGTTCTGTATGACACTTTCCCGCCGGGGAAAAATGCTTTGATATGTGTCAGCTAAAATCTTCAGCAGTGAGAGATGTTTGTATTTCCAGTGCACATAGCAATACATCTGTCTGCTACTGCGAAGATTGTGTATATTAATTTTATTTTATATTTGTTTATTTTAATTTCTAGTAAGTGTAAAAAAACCCTTAAATAGTGCAATTTGAATATGGTTTGTTCTAGATAAAAATCAGCAACTTTCTCCAATGTAAGGTCACAGATAGGCAAGCCCACAACTTGTGTAATAAACTGACTTTATGCACTTTACATCTTTGTCTGTATATAGAAATTTTCCAAATCGTATAACATTCCCATGAGAGGAGTAACATAAGACTTATGTAACACTGCTGAACACAGGCTCATGACAGTCTTGCAAAATTCTATTCATCACAGCAAGTAGGGTTTTTTTGATGGGTGAGTGAAATATCATTAGTTTTTTCATTATAAGTCACCTTAGACAAGTGGATGTTATGCCATGGTTGATGAACGGTCATGACACTTTTGAAGGCTGGTCTAGAGTTAATGGCAGGGTTCTGGTTTAAGGTGCTAGTTTTTTCTTAGGAGCAGTTAGCCCATTCTATTCTGTTCCTAGATCATCCACCCACTCATTACTAATTTTATTTTTCCTTGCCAGAAACAGTGCAAAATATCAAATATATAGTAAACAAATATGAAATATTTGTATCAACATATTTATTTCCTAAGATATAAAACTTAATGCAACTCCTGTTCAGTCACTGTTAGCACTGCTTTTTTGCCTTCTCCACACTGTGGATCTTTAGTAATGCTCCCAACATTGGTCCATCATCAGTGTAGCTAGCATTATGTAGCTAGCACTGTTGTGTGTGCAAGTGTAGACTAACTGCAGGTGTTCTTACCCAATGCACAGTCTAACCGTGACACTACCCTAACACCAGTGCTTCCATCTTGCTAGCACTAGTGGAGCTGCTATACTAAGAACTGAAGAATTCCTAAAATCAGTGTAGACATAACTTTAGAGGCGTTTCTAGGAGTACACTTCAGACAAGTTAGAAACTGCCACAGAAGCATGACAGCAGCACCTGATTGTGTATCTAAAATATTAAAAAAGAGACTAACAAAGAGCTGAACTTGAAACCCTGTTAGACTACTCATTTTATCTGCTGATTGTCCGATTTAAATACTCTTCTGTGTGTTCATTAAATATAAATTTTAAATAAATAATATATGAATGTCAATAGCATCCTTAATTTTAACTCTTTTCATTTGGCAAAAACTGAGAGGCAGTGTAGATCTTTCTTTACAAGCAGACTAACAATATGGGTCTGATTCTCCATTCCCTTGCACTAGAATAAATCAGGAGTACTTCCACTGAAAATCAGAATAAGTAAAAGGAGAAATCAGGGCCTATATTATTACTGCTGCACAAAAATATTTATAGACACTCCCTTACTTATCTCATATTTGTTGAAGAACACATTTTCCTCAGTTATATGTCACATCATTCAAGTGTTGGAGGAACCTAAAATACAAGACCATACAAGCTACAAGCAATGATGAGATGGCATCATAGGCAACACAACAAAAAGAACTCTTACCATCAGCCCACGCCTTCCTCTTATAGATGTCCTCTACTATATCAGAAATCTTCTTAATGTTTTCTTGAATTTTTCTTTGCACCACATTGGAATGTTCTTTAAATATTAAGTGACTTGTGATCCAGGTATTTTGTTCAATTGTGTCCACTACATCTAACCCTTCACGTAATTTTGGGTCCACATTTCTTTTGAAAAATTCAAAATAATTCTGGTAGGCAGTGTATTTATTTCTATGCTCATCCAGGTATATGTGCTTTACATAAGTCTCACTTGCCACAACAGTTTCACTCCTTTCCATGCTCTCCTTTTCTCCCTGATCAGTCTCTGTTGGTGTCACAGCTTCAGAAGTTTCTCTCTCAAAGTCTTCTGTCTGGATAAAGTAGTTTTCCGGACCCTGAATAAATTTGACTCCACACAGGTCACATTGTGTTCGGTCAATATCTGCTTTTTTAAAGATTCCCGATACCAGTTCTTTCATTTCCATCCCAATGGGATCTGGTTTTGAACATGATTTCCTCTTCCATTTTATGCAATAATAGGCTAAAAGAAACAAACGCCACAATTTCCGCTTAGCATGAGCTTTCTGCTGTTGTTTCTGCTGCTTTATGGATGCTATGGCTGTTAGGGGATCCTCTCTCGCTTCCACATAGAGATCCCTTTCGAGTTCTGTTTCTGGCTCCTCAAAGTATTCCAAAGGATCCAAATATGACTCAAATCTGTCTAGGTTTACTTGCTCATAAAAGATGCCCCGTATACTTGCTCCTTTGGCATACATAGTGTCCCACTTCCAGTGGCAGTCAGCTAAGTACTCCTCATCTCGTTCAATCAGCAGCTCCTGCAGGCCTTCTGCTATTTTCCTCACATCCACAGCATCATTCACTCGTTCCACAATCTTAACCAATCTTTCAGGCACTTTGGATGGACAATCTTTTTTCATATTTATCAACTTTGCCTTGATTTCAGGAAAGTGCTCATGTAAAAGGGATTTACATCTAGGACTAAGCACTTGATCGGCATTCACTAACATCACTAAGCATAGCACCATTGTACGCTCTGCTTCCCCTGACGTAATGCAATCAGGATCCCCGAAAGCATCAAGAAGAACATTGAAATTACTGTTTTTAGCTCCGCACAAAACTTTTGCAACATAAAGGAGATGAAATTTGAACTCCTTCATAGCCTCATTTGTGTCCTTTGGCTTGTACTCCTGTATAATGGAAAACACGTCTCTAATCTCTTTCTTCTGGTCTTTTTTTCTGAACAGAAACTCCCAGTAATGAAAGAGAGCGATGTAACTTTTCGGAAGACACAGAGTAATGTTCTTGCAGAGGCGCATCAGGACAGCACAACAGAGAATATATTGGAATTCCAGCAACATCACTGTATTTCCTATGCTAGGAATCAGAGGTTCAATGCATTTCTTCACCAGGACATTCATAAAACGGAAAAACATCCATTTACAGTCTTCTGGGTTTCTGTAAACATAGAGCCGCTCTAGTGAATTTTCAAGAAGTCGAATGAAACACAAGTGTGTGTTTTCTGCATTTCCAGAATACTTATCCGGTATCAACATGCCATATCTACCATCTACCCATTTGGGTCTTCCTCCTCTGCCTCTTTCCTCCTTTTGATATTGTTTAGCTTCTAATAACTTCAATTCTTTGTTATAATCATCTTCCTCCTTAGCAAGGAGCTTCTCAAATTCTTCAGGATAACTGGAAGACAAGATGAAAACTTGCATTGCCCTGAGCCACAAGTCGGTTGATTCTCTTCTGTTTATGGCATTTTCACTTTTAAACTGAAATATGATGTACTCCTTCAACACCATCCTACAGGGTTTAGAAAACTGATGGAGTCCCAAGATATCTTTGCATGCCTTTGGGTTTTCAGACACCACTCTCAGATGGAAATGTTTAGGGAAAACAAAATCTAATAGGGATTTGCATAATGTATACTTATCCGCAGTCAAAATTTCATCAATGTCATTACATTCATGCAACAGCTCTTTTGGGAATACTCTCTTGGCCTGTAACAACAGTCCATTTATTGCTGCCAGATGCATTTTACACTGAAGTATAGACTTTGCCTCATGACGCAACAAAGGTCTATGGAAATCTTTACAGGTTTTATCCTCACACTTCAAGCCAGCAATGAACTTCATGCAAATATCAGGATAACTCTGCTCAAGTATACTGCATGTAATTGAACACAGCCTGCTTAAGAAGTGCTTATTCAGTGTAGACTTTACCTCTTCCATGCCTACAAAAAAGTGATCTTTAGTTTTCTTCTCTTTCAGACTAGGATTATCTGGCAAGAACTGAAGAATATGTCCAGCTTCATTTTGAGACACCTGGCAAACATTGCCATCTATTGGCAAAATCCCAAAATAATCAAAACATGACCTGACCATTTCTTTCTCAGCATTGGTGGTTGCTTTTTGGAGAGCTCTGACCAGATTTAGAAGGGCCTCTAAACCACAAGGTGCCAGAAAAAAGATGCCCTGGCTTTTTGGTTCACAGTGGGTTGATTCAAAGAGAGCTTCCACCACACCAGCACAATGATTCAAAGGCAAGAACTTGTAGAAGGCCTCTTCAAGCTTTATAAAGTCTTTCCTTAGAACTCCCTGCAGAAAAGTTGCCTCAGCAATGCTGGATTTTTGATTTGTTTGCTTACAAAGCTCTAAGGCTTCTTCCAGGATGGTCTCTCTGTTTTCCAATTCTGAACAGCCAGTTACGCTAAAACGGACCGCAGCAAGCAGACATGATGCTCGAAATTCCTTTTTAGTCGTGAGCTTGGCTGCTTCCAACACAAACCCATGCTGTTTCATCAGCATAGCAGCCTCTTCCTCTCGACCCTCCCTCTTCAACAAGTCTGCTGCTTGGGCCAAGCATTTGCGTGATTTCAAGAATACAAGCTGGTCTTCGGTGTCAAGTCTGGAGAGGACTGCCATCATTTCCTTGGTTTTGTTTTCACGCAAGTATTTTGCGGCCGCTTCCAAATAAAACTGGTTTGCAGAATATGAGAGTTTGGAAACTGGTTGTCTTTTCATCCTTAGTATCTCTTCATATCTGGAATAAAGATACATCAATGTCATGTTACTACCATATATGAATAAAACAGACACAGATGCAATCTAGCATTTTTTAAGAAGATCACACAATGTCAAGCAAGGTAATAACTCTGTGCCAGGTCCTCTCCAGACGCACTTCAAATGTTGTGCATAATGGAGAGGTCCCAAAGACATGAAAAATTACCACAGTATTTTAAAAGATCTACAAATAATTTCATTACAATTTAAAGCTGTCTGAATTAAGACCACTAAAATTTTAATCAGGAATCAGATTAGAAGATCAGAATGTCAGTGGGTCTTGCTACATACTGCTTTAAAACGATGATAAAAATGAGATTAAAGTAATTCAAAACACAGCTATGAACTCCTATTAAGATACATATGATAATTATGAATCTGCTACATGAACAGTCAGAATTTTGAGACTAAGACCCTCACATTATCAAATATTCTTCAGGGATCAAACTTGGCAACTCCAGAAAAAAGCTTACATCAATCACTGATCACTTTATAATTAACAGAATACATGTATGCCATAGTACGGTATATAAATCTCTCCCATTTGTTGCTTCTGAGTGGCAGATCAAGATACCTTTAACATTAGTTCTGACATTCAGCTAATGGTTAATTACTGTTATATGATGTCAATAAATTAATAAACTTGTTTCATAGCCAAACTTCAAACTTGCAATAGTCTTTTCTCCCACTCATCAAGGGCAAAGTAATGTTTTTTGACAGGTGAGTAAGTCATCATTAGCTTTTCATTATCATTTTTTTCATGGTCAGAGTGAAATAGTAGATTTTGTGCCTGGGGTGGTAAATTTGCATGGATGATTTTGCAAGGCTGATTTAAAATAAAGCATTAGATGAGGGGTGGGGTAAGGAGAGGTGAAAGGGAGTCAGATCTGTTGAGGAGCCAGGGGAAGAGGTAGGATCCTGAGATCACGGAGAGAGTTTGGGAGTGGGAGCCAGTGGGGATGGGTAACTAGAGGTCAAGGTGGTGGAGAGAGAGAGAGAGATTGGATGAGGAGCCAAGGGAAGGGGGAACTGGGACTGGCTGGACAAGGAGAGTGGGAGTTGGGGGAGGCTGGGAATGGTAATATAAAGGGGTGAGACTAGAACTGGCTGGGCAAGGAGACGGGGACCGGGATGAGAAACCTGAGGAGTGGCGATTGGGCATGGCTGGATGAGAAGAATGGGACTGTGACGATAGGCGGGGTGGGGAAATGACAGGACTGTGACAAGGACAGGTTAGAGGGATGGGACAGAAAGGTCTGTGCCAAGCAGAGCACACTCCCGTCCAGAGCCTTCATGCATCTCACCATTCCTCTGCTATCCGCAAATATCTGTGAAACCCATCAACGAAAGTGCTCCATTTCTCTCTAGTCTTTATAGAGGATGACAATCTCCTATTGCTATCAATGACTCTGTTAGCTCAACTGACGGAAGTCTGTGTGGTGGATCTAAAGAGTCTAAGTGGTATCAATATAATGACATGATGGGATGTGTTTTTTCGGTTTGCCTTTTTAAAAGAACCTAGAAAATTGCACACAAAAACCTATATTAAAATAATGTTAATGTTGCAAAGTCAAGCACTAAAAGTTAGGAAAAGCAAGAATTAAGGTTGCCTGTGCAAGCTTAATTTGCCCTTTCCCCCCGCAATGTATATGCAGTCTTTAATAATATGACTATATACTATGTTTTCCACAAGACCCCTACGTCATTCAGTGCATAGTCCTGCTCTGGGAATTTATCAGGGTTGTATAGCAAAGGAGGCTGTTGTCTTTAGGACCCCTGATTCATATCTTGCAAAGCTGGAGTGTGTGTAGTGAATGATGCAAGAGATTGCAGGAAGAGAAAGGATGATCCCATGGTTGAATGCTATCCTGGAGAATTGGATTTTTTCCCTGCCTCAGCTAAACAGTTTCTACATGATGCTAGCAAGTCACTTAAACGAAACTTCAGAGGTGGTAGCTAGCTGTGTGCTCCTCATTTTCTGGGTGCCTGACTTGAGACCCTGGGGTCTGACTTGCAGAAGTACTAAGAGAACTCACAGCTGCAACTGAAGTCTTTGGAGTTGAGCTTTGAACCTATGAAGTGCTATAAAATGATAAATACTCTGAAAAATAAAGGTCCCAATCATCTCAGATTTGGAACTCAAAATGAATGGATGCTTTTGACCTTACTCTGTGCCTCAGTTTCCCATCTGTAAAACGGGAAAAATACCACTTCCTGATCTCAAAGGAATGTTGTGAAGATAAATTCCCTAAAATTTCTGAAGCATTCAGACACTTATATAGATGAGTGGCATAAAAAAAAATCCCATGAAGAAATTAATAATTCTGTTTTCAGAGCAGAGTTTGAATTGTGTGCAGTAAAAAAGGCCTGGACATTGAGGAGAAAACAAAATATTGAATTTTCTCATTAAGGTGACGTCTACACAGGGATAAAAAACCTGCAGCTATGTAGACATTCAAGCTCAGGCTGCAGCCCAAATTCTGGGACCCTGCGAGGGCGGGGGGTCTTTTATCCCTGTGTAAACATACCCTTTGTGAGCAATCATAATGCATATCCACAAGGGGGCCAAATTAAGGGTAATGAATCTGTTGTTTTCTTGAATCTTTCTATGACATCTACCTTAGGGATCTAGTTGAGGACACCAGTCCAGATGGAGAACTGAAGATTTGACATGGCTGACATTAAGGGAGTGAAATAAGTCCTGGGAAAAAAATCAAGTTCTCTATCACAGTTCAAGCTGGCAGGAGTTCTCATGAACCAAATGTATTTGATCTTGGTGCAAAAGTAATGTCACCAACTAAAACCCTTGTCAAAATCTGTGGAGAACCTACTTTAATATGCTCAAGCAGCACAAGAAAGAAAAGAGACTTTTTCCTCTGCAGCATCCTCTTTAGGAACATACCTTTCCACTAAAATAGCTGCTTCCTCATACAGTGCCTCATGGCAACACATCTTAAGCGCAAGATCAAACTCTTGGATTTGTTCATAACATCTGGATGCATCTCGGTAGCACTGGCTTCTTTTATAGAAATACGCCGCATCTTTTATCTGCACCATAATAACTCTTATTAATATTGCAGTCTAAATATTTGAATACCAACAGAAAAACCATGGTATTTATCCATACAATGGAGAGAGAAATGGATGCAGCCAGTTCCTATGACCTTCTATTGTAACCATTCCCATCCAGATAATATTGTTAAATTAATACATTTATATTTACAAACATAAATCTACTTTAAAATAATTATTAGAATGGTGAATTGTTTCAAAAACTCAAACATTTTAAAATCAAGAAATTGGAAATTAAGGTAAAAAAATATATACTAGGATTGGATTTCCAAAAGTGCTCTGCATTGGCCGAACTCAATGGTGGGCAACCTGCGGCCCATCAGGGTAATCCAATTACGGGTTGCAAGACATTTTGCTGATATTGACCGTCTGTAGGCACACCCCCGCCCCCCGCAGATCCCGCGGGGTGACCTCGGTTTGCCATTCCGAGCCAATGGGAGATGCGGGAAGTGACGGCCAGCACGTCCCTGCGGCCCATTGCTTCCCGCAGCTCCCAGTGGCCACAGTTTGCCATTCCTGGCCAATGGGAGCTGCTGGGGGCTGTGCCTGTGGACGGTCAATGTCAGCAAAACATCTCACGGCCCGCAATCAGATTACCCTCATGGGCCACATGCGGCTCGCGTGTGTGTTTGAAAACTTTTATTTTGACCACAATGTTCTTTTTTTTTAAAAAATTACTGAGATATTGGAGTTGCAATCTGGTTTTTACTTGGAGTGCATTATTCCATCATACAATTTGAGTTGTTTCTGCACTTTTTCAGCAAATGGATGATGATAGAGTTCAGAGGCAATGGTTGAAACCATAAAATTATAATCATTTGTATAACACTACATTATTAATAGATTGTTATTCATGTTAGACAAGTTCAGGCAGAAATTGTCCCCTTGGCACATAAATTACTGAAGCCAGCATCACCTGAATGGTTATATCAAGTAATAATTTCAGTCTTAGGCATCTATCAAACAAAAATAATTTTTTCTCCTTCCCCCATCCACTTGACAGATGGAGATAAAGGTTTCTAAGTTAGAAACACCAACAAAGCCAAAGCAAGAATGATTAATATTTGGTGTTGGGGGGAATGGTAAAGAAACCTAATCTATTAGTGCAGAGTCCCTGCTATCACCTCTTCCCTCCTATTTCTGTTCTGTGATGTATGTTGCTCTTGGACATATGATCCACCTGAAAAAAAATGTATTTTACTTATGACTCTACCAGTATGCCATGGAAGAACATTTATCTAATCTCACCAATACTAAAATGAGGTAACGAATACAAATGTTAACGTGTCCTGTCTAGGACCGTGATGTTTAAAATCCCTACATAGATCTAAAAACCACATAAGGAGACAGATTCCGTTAAACATTTGGTGGGGGAGCGGGAAGAGGATTTTAGTACCTTGCCTAATTTTTCACATAGTTCTGCACAAAGCTGAAATTCTTTTGCATAAATCAGACATTTCAGGGATAGTTTTGGCTCTCCACATTCCAAATAGGTCTTAGCCAGGTACATATAGTCCATCTGTTTTTCCCTATGTAAAACAAAACAAAAAAGATCACCTATGCACAACCAATTCAATTTTACATTATTTTTCACAAGTCTGATATACCAGCAGTTCCGTCAACAAGAACACTTTATTCCCTATATTTTCCAACAAACACTACTAATAAATTCATTAATATTTCAGCACTTACTTGGGGCTGCTTTTTTTTGATTGCACATTAAGTACTGCATCGTGCGCCAACGCCAGTTTTTCCTTCTCAATTGCTCCTCCTTTTTGGTAACATTTGGCTGCCACCTGAAATTAGATAAATGGCATGCACATATATGTATGCATGCATGCATCCCTTAAAGCTGATTACACATTCATACATTTCTGGGTGAAACAACCTGTTTGCCTAAAAAAGTGTCACATTTCATTTTACAGTGACATCAAAGGAAACATTAAGATCAGCAAAGCACCTGGAGGAAGGGGAGGGACAGGTTTGAGTACATTTTAAATATAAAGACAAGCTTCAAAATAAGTTAACGCACAATTTTAACTAAGAATGTTTTTACAATTAACCTGAAAGCAGGGAAAGCTGCATTTTGGGTGGATTGGCAACACAAACAATACATTCCTATTATATCCAACTCTAAAGGGTTAACTGATATGTCCCAGGGAACTAGTCCCATTAGTGGAAGTCAGTAAATCCTTCCTTGCATATTTCCCTGCATCATCATGGGCCCTGGGCTAAACTCAGATGTTCAGTATTCACTACCATATAGTTAAAAAATATTCAACACTTGAAGTAATAGATTTTTCAAAACATACATGGGCAATATGGCACTGCCTGAGATTAGAAGCTGGTTCTCCAACGTTTAAACTATACACAAAGCAATTCACACAAAGTTAGGGAGGTATTGCCTAAAAAGCACTTATTCAGTTAGATCAAAAAGAAAAAAGATCTGTTCAACGTAGAGCAAAATCACAGAACATGGACTATTTGTTTACATATACGGCTAATATACCAGCACTGTCCTATGACAACAACAGGGGAGTTTGAGAAGGAGATCCCCTGCTGAAGAAGGAGCGAGCACTAATTCTTGGCATGAGTGGGCAAGCTTGTCTGTCTGGTTTTTCTTTCAGTTTGCTTAAAATTTATAGTGGTGGTCTGTCGGTGACTGTGTGTCTGTTGGGAATTGTGAGAGAGTGTGGGCCAGAGGCCTGCTAGCTGAGTGGTCACTAGCAAGGCTCTAGCCTTCTGTCCTTTGAACCTTGATCATCCTTGTGATCACCATTCACGTTTGTTAACAAGGGGGAAAAGGCTGACTTAGGAGAGAAGGGCTTAAAAGCCAGATGCTAAGTGACCAAGGGGAGCTAGCCAACAGGGGGCAGCAAACAGAAGAGTTTGAGAGGGAGCTTGTAGGAGGGCGAAAGAATCAAATCAGCATGGCTTGGAAAGGCTGCATCGCCAATGCTTCTGGATCCTCCGCCTGCACCTGCGTCCAGACAGAGAACCCACCCATGGATGTCTCTGCCCGGGTCTTGGTATGGATTTGCAGAGACTGTGACCAGCATTTCCCCTCACAAAAAGCCAGGCTGGGAAGACCATCCAGTGTGAAAGGTGTCTATTGGTAGAATCTCCCAGGAAGCTTATGGGAGAGCTACAGGAGGATGTGGCTAGGCTGAGAAGCATGTGTGCACAGGAGGAAGACCTCCAAGGTGTGGGAAACAACTGGCTGGAGAGGACTGCAGTAGTATCACCAGGAAAGGAGGAAATGGCTCCTTCACAGGGACGAACCTGGCTGCTGGTTACTTCTGGCAGCAGGAAGTGCTCCACCCCTGCTCCCAACCTACTGTCCATAGAGATTTAAAAAAATAGTACGCTGCCCTGGCAACAAGGGATGAGGAATCTTCCCCAAAGGTGGAGGAGGAGAAGCCATGTATTACCAAGGCTGGGAGGATCACGACCACCATGAGGAAACGGAGGTGGTGGTGGTTGGTGATTCCCTTTTAAGGAGGAGGGAGGCATCAGACTACCTGTACCTGTCAATTGGGGGACAGAGTGAGGGCAGCAGTTTCAGCAGATGTTACATTCTCAGTCCTCCCTGCAGTGAGCTGTCCACGGTCCTGCTGCTTTTTCAGCTGGCCAGGCACCTAGTCTTCGGCAGCCTTCCCTGAGCTCAATCCTTCCGGCAGTGAGCGGTCTACAGATCTCTTGCTCTTCTATCCAGTCAAGCACCGATCCTCACTCTTCAAGCTCCAGGCAGCAACTGACTGCTCTGCTTTTGCTGTTTCCTTTCATATGGCTCTTTTGGCCCGATTGGTCGCTCCAGCAACTCCTTTGATTAGCTGCTCCCCTTCAGCCACTCTAGGCTGCCTGGAGGACTTCTCCTCTGCTCTTTTCTGGGGCAGGGCTATGAGGCCTCCAGCAGGGGACCTCCGGACCTAGTCCACCCCTTCATAATCTCCCATGTTTTCCTTTGCTTTAAGTCAATCCCCTTTCTTACAGCCCACCATTGGTAGCCAGAGATATGGAAGGATCTTCACACTAACTTTCTCACTGGTCTAAGGAATCACTATTGGATATAGATAATTCCATTCCTTCCAGAACACTTGGTTTTTATCAGATTAGGAAGCTTTTATTTTTGGGCCTGTATGGCAGGAGTATTGAACACACAGTTTGTGCTTCCACAGAATTTTTTTTAACAAGAACTCTATATGCTGCTGTCTTCGGGAAATGTAATGCACCATTCCCCCCACAGAAACTTAGTCTTATAGTTGTTTACTTGAGAAATAGTCAGAACATTTCCACACTACAAACTGACCAGACAGACCCAATTTGGATGATATTAGCTAGCAATCTAGCAAATAATAGACTTTGAAAGTCAAGAGTTCTAACAGGCCTTTTTAAGAATATAGTGCACACTTTAAAATGGACTTATTTTATATGGACTTTTGTATTGCAGCAAAATCCTTTGGCTCTCAGATATTACTGCTAGAAAGAGATTAATTAGATACAGACATAAACCACACTGTGAGCTTAAAAGGCTCTGGGCTCATCACCCAGATCATCATGCTTCCAAGAAATTGAGTGTCTTGCCTATAAGACTGTTTACTGAAATAGAATTTTAAATGGTTCAAAGTCACAACTTCCAATAGACTCATTTTTGGTACTGTAAAACAGCCAAACAATTATAAAGTGACTTTTATGGGTACAAAGAGAACAGGGTCTCAGAACTGAGATAACATAACTTATTTCAGACAAACATATGACTTTACCTTCCAACACTGATGCTTGGCATAGTATTCTCCTTGTGCAATCCATTCTTCTGGGGTTGAAGTTTTAACAAACATGCTGTCATCAAGATCTGGTAGTGGAGGAGAGAGAAGACAGTTATTTTATGTTAGTGGTGTGGTATAAGAGAAGACACTTAATATATGTCACAGCTAAGAATTATCATCATTTTACAGTTTTCCAAAATCCCCTTGATTTATGCTCAAATCAGCTAATCACACCAAGGGATAAATTAGATGTTTCCTGTTTTTTTTACTTACATTTAAAATTGACAATTCAAGTTTTATTTTAAAAGGCCTCTACAAATTTGAATTTCTACATAGGCAACAGGATTAGAATCACCTTATTGTCCCTTAATAATAAATAGGTTATTTCATTTACTAACAGCTAAGTTTAACTGAGACAGTTTTTCATAATCAATATTCATAGTGTTTATGGGTTGGTTGCACATCTTCCTCCCTTGTACAGGAAAGATGATAACAATGAGATGTCTCACAAAGATTGCAGATCTTTTAGAGCTAAGTTAAAGCAAGCAAAACTCTCACTAAAGTCAAATGGAATTTGCTTGAGCAAGGACTGAGTAAAAAGTATAGTATTTTACTCTTAAATGTACAACATCAGAGGCAAGCAAAAACACACACAAACACACCCCATTCTTCATATTATTTGAATATTACGATAATTCAAAAGCTAGCAATATTTGCTAAGAACATGGGCATTTCAACTGGTTTAAAACAAAACAAACAAACATTTAGTGGATTGCCTTGTTTTCAGAGTTTTTATAGGAAGTTTTGGTGTAGCTTTTACCTTTGTTTTCATCTATTTTGACAACCTGAACAAATTCCCTTTTGATGAAATATTTAAAAGCCGGAGCCCGCTTGTCACTGTTTTCATCAAAGATCCAAAGATTGACCCTGGCTCTTGTGATGGCAGTATACAGTTGCTTCAGCTCTCCATTGAGCATCTAGGATAGAGTGATTAAAAAGATAAATGACATATGTGTAGGAAATTATATGAATGCAAGGTAAAAGGAATGCTGTGAGTACATAAATAATTAACTATTTTAAAGTAAAGTATCTTAAAGTAAGCCACTTTAAATATTAAGGACCTGATTTTGAATTATGCCTGCAAAAATACATGTGCAATTTTGAATCTAATTTGTGTGCAATTACTTGTACTGCAAGTTAGATAGTTCCATATACAAAGAGTCAGTTTTGTTTCTAAAAAACATTTACAAATGAAGTCATTTATTTTTTGCACACAATTATGGACATTTCAAGTGCAAATTAAACATGCAATTTCTCTCACATTTTTGAAAAAACTGGTATTAAGAGTCTGGTTCACTACTGCATCCCTCATGTAACTTCAGTGCTTTTAATAGTTACAACAGTACAAGACTGGAATAACAGAGGTCAATTAGTCCCTAACTCTTAATTCATTTTTTAACCATAACTACAACTAAGAGTGAACTATACAGGATCTTTGCCGTCCCACCTGCTAGATGTTCAAAAACATGAACTTCTAAATCCTACCAAGAACAAAGCAAATCAAAATCATGTGTGCAGTAAAAGCCAGGAAAAAGAAAAAATATTGATGGATTGGGTATTAATTAATTACAATATGTAATATTACTATATCGACTGGAAGAACTGTTATACATGAAAATGCTAAATAAGATTTACTAGGAGTCTTTCTTGAATTTTGAGATTTTTCTTATACAGTTTAATATGTGCTTGCTATTTCCAAACAATGTGTTATTAAAAAAAACAACCCCAGAGTGTATCACCTTGTACATTTCTGGATTAAGAACAGGAGATCTGTTTTGAGTGGCAATATTTTTCTCTAAAGGTGTTTCGATCACCAGCTTGCTTTCTCCTAGTGATTCAGAGGAAGAGGTAAAAGAAGAAATGATCTTCCACTCTTTGTAAGCCTATAATTTGAGAAACATTCAAAGATTTCAGGTTAATTGAATCTACTGTGTTACCAGTGCCTACACATACATACACATACGTAATATATATTTTAAAAACACACACGGCACACACAAGATTTTGCATGCAGCAATTTACCTATATCCTAAAAGTTATGGATTGGGGTCTTAATTTGTAGAAATACCATACATAATTCTCAACTAAAATCTTTACTAAATATCGTATTTCCTTCTGCTTTTAAATTATTGCATCTTTTCTTTATTATTATTGCATCTTTTCTTCTATTTTTCTGCTGCTTTATTAAATGAAACCCTGTTTCAATAATGTCAAATTTGTGGCGCGAAACTGAAAAAAAAAAAATCAAGAAAACCAAAGTTAAGATTGATATACAGTCATGAACTCATGCTTCTGTTGCAATCACAACCTTGAGTAATCAAATTAAAAAGCCTTTATGAAAAAAAGATATGTATTATTGAATCTCTTGCTAATTGTAATTTTTTAAGTCAAAATCATTTTATGTTCCCTGAGTGCAAATAAAAAAAAAGAAAAAAAAAAAAAGGACAGAACAATTAACTTCTAAGTTTTTTTTAATATTCATACCTCAAAACATGAGGCCTACGTGGCGAAGTCAGCTAACAAAATAGTTTTTCACTCTGGAGACCTGTATCCAAATTCTGCCTCATTAAAAAGGACTCATCCTAACTTTTGACTAGACTTCTGTGAACAGTGCAAAACATACAGATGGCTCTCTCTTTAAGAGACACCAGAGATTTGACTTATGGATGCTAAAGATTCAAGGGCCGATTCCCCTCACTTATGCTGTTTTAACTGTTGAAATCAACAGCATTACTTCGGATTCAAAACAATGTAAAAATGACAGGAGGATCACTCTTCAGAACCGATATACATTAGCAGAGCTATGTTAAAAATCTCAAGAAGTGCACAGTATACCTAGCTCTAGCCTAGTGGTTCTCAACCTTCTTAGACTACTGTATCCCTTTCAGGAGGCTGATTGGTCTTCCATACCCCAAGTTACATCTCACTTAAAAACGACTTGCTTACAAAATCAGACAAAATACAAATACAATACAAAAATGTCACAGCATACTATTACTGAAAAATTGTTTATTTTCTCATTTTTATCATACAGTTATAAAATTAATCAATTTGGATACAAATATTTTACCTACATTTCAGTGTATAGTCTATAAAACAGTATAAACAAGGCATTGTCTGTATGAAATTTTCAGTTGTACTGACTTGGCTAGTGCTTTTTTATGTAGCCTATTGTAAACCTAGGCAAATCTTTAGATGAGTTGATGTACCCCCTGGAAGACCTCTTTGTACCCCCCAGGGTACGTGTACCCCTGGTTGAAAACCACTGCTCTAGCCTATACTGCTGGTCTGTCACTTTCCTGAACCCAGCTCATATCACAGAAAACTTTTAAAACGAGAAAAATACATACCAGAAATAAGCCAGTACAACAGAAGATGCAGCAACCCATGCAGGGCCGGTGCAAGGAAGTTTCGTGCCCCAGGCGAAACTTCCTTGCACCGGCCCTGTGCCCCCACAGCTAACCCCCCCCCCCCCCCGCCGCAGCCAGTCCTCCTCCTACGGCAGCTCCCCCCCCCCGGCAGCCTCCCCCTGCCTGCGGCGCCCCCACCCCAGCTCCTGACTCAGCCGCGGAGCCGGGAGGGCAGGCGGCAGCCACGGCCAGCCACCCGCCGGCTCCCTAGGCGACCGCCTAGTTGGCGCGCCGGCCCTGAACCCATGTAGGGATGGGCAAGTAGCAGCTCAATTTGCTTACCAGTGAGCCCTGAGTCCTAATCCGTAGTGGAACGGACTGTCTCTAGAGAGAACTGTGTATATTTCCTCAGGTAGGACAGTCAGACCAACTGTAAACCAACAGGGAAGAAGCAAAAGCGGAAAACAAAGTGCAATTAAATACCTCAGAATCTGTGAAAAAGTTGTAAAGAAGGACATCATCAAATTCCAAGCCCTTTGCTTCATAAATTGTTAGCACAAGTGCTAAACTAAGTTCCTCGGGAATCTTATCCTTCACCATTTCATTCGCTACTAATATCACCTGCCAAAACATAAATGCATTAGTGACACATGAATCAAAAAGGCAACATATTTCATTTAGAGGGTGGAAAATGAGCAATTAGTTATTGCAATGCAAAGTTATCCAAGAAGTAGACTACAGTAGGTATCATAGTATTAAAACTATGTTAACTCCATGGATACTTCAGCACGTTCCAGAAAAGGGGTTGCTAAGATGCTTTCAGGCTGCCAGAACAGTGACACACTCCCTATTATTATGAGACAGATGGAGAATTGGTGCAAGAGAAAAATCTGAATGAAAAGTGGGGCAGGACTGAGCAGAAATTACAATGAAAGAAAGTCAAATGTACCTGTTTTTAAAAAGGTTCTGAGGCAGAAATGAGAAAGGTAAGTCCTGAATTTGTACGTTATAATTCATCAGGGAGCAATATGGACACCAAAAGAATGTTGCAAGCAGTCAGGGGATTGGTCCTTAAGAAAAGTGGATTGTGCCATTACATTTGGCTACAAACCAAAAAACTCTATAAAAAACCATATAAAAAAGTAAAGCAAACCTGATGTGCTCCAAATTCAATTGGCTGTGTTTTTCTTTTGTTGCCTCTCAGTAAAATTGCCAGGTCACTAACACTGCAAGACTCTAAGACAGTAGGTTTAGGTCCGTCAAAGAGGCCAGAATCCCTAGGAAGACGATCAAAAGATTCTGGGAAATAGTACTGAAGTAAATCAACCACCCCAGAGGCCAGATGTAGAATTCCTGTGATGATCAAAAATACATATTACAAAACGTAATATATACCTCTCACAAACTATAATAAAAATGAACATTATTCAGATAGCACCGAATCTGGAAATGCCAGAATTAAGATTGTGATTAGGAGGAGACACTCAAACTGTGTCCTACAGCTGCTGTCTCTGATTTGCAGGGCCACCACAAATCAGAACATAGGCTACGAGACTAAGCAAAAACTTATGTAAAAAGCGAATGTTAGAAACATGAAAAAACCCTCAGGAGCAGAAGTAGACCACTTGTCCTCAAAATTGTGAATTTTGGGAGGTGTGGAAGCAGCAATTTAAGAAAAAAATCCTAAATAGGTCATATACAAACAAAACATTCAATGAGGGAAAGACTTGCAAGAGTGATTGGTGATTTTAGGAGGCTCCATTTTTGGGTGCCCAACTCAGGATACCTTAAAGGGATCTGGTTTTCCGGAAGCGCTGAGCACCTGCCGTCTGAAAATCAGTTCCCTTTAAAAGTATCTCATGTTGAGCACCCAAATATTGAGACATCCACAATCACTACTGCCTTTTGAACATTTTGTCCCCGAAACATAATATGGTAATTTCTCTACCTGAATGAGATCTGTAGTTCTGATATAGCTGATATATCCTTTTAGGTTTTCTAACAACACAATGTTTGTCAACTGAGTTCTTGCTGGCATAGTGGAACAGAGACCTCAGATCACTAAAACGAAAAGCAACTCCCTTCATTATGCTTTGTGCTGTGTCACCAGTAAGGAACATTGCATTAGGGTCATTGATGCATTTCATTAACAGCGCTAGCTCAGCTTGAGTGAAGTCCTGAATCTCATCACCATAAAGCTCATGGATAGACCATGGTAGGTCCTCAAGCTTAGAGAGTCTTTGAGATAAATTGTATAGGACATCTTCTTCATCAAAGTAACCTCTTTGTGACCTTATTTGCTGATAAAGACAAAAGAGACGATAGATTTCACTCCGGTCTTCCTTGAAGTTTGGTGATCTCTTCCGCCCTAGTTTTTTGTACTCTTCTTCTGTAAGTTTACCCTGAGGACAACTTAGTGCTTCAAAAGACCCTTTCAAAAAAGATTTTATTTCTTTCCAAACCAATGCAGGGTTATAGGAGTTTTTGCCTTTCATCATTTTTGGCCACATTTCATTAGCAAACACATCATAAGTCACAAAAACTCGAGGATCATTTTCTCTTGCGTGTGCTTCTGCAGCCTTTTCATCCTCACCATATTCTACTTCAGCATTACCTTCTTCCTCCTCACCTTGCCAATTTGGTATGACCAAATCTTCTTGAGTGGACCAACCAACAATGGTTCTTTTAAGACTTCCATCTTCATTCCTAAGAAAAAATGGATCGGGCATGGATGCATCGAGTAACAGTAACAATTGTTTTGAGGTGACGTACAATGGGAAATTTTCATCTTTAACATCTTGTAGCTTGTAAACATTTGACTCAAGTGGCTGGAAATGACTTGTTGACTTAGAAGACTTACTGAGCTCAATAAAATTCCTCTGAACCTCTTGGCACAGAACATGATTTTTAGTAACAAAGATCTGATGCAAGTGTTCCAAGTTGTCCGATTCTTCTGTGCTATGCTTTTCCTCCTCTTCACAGTCACCTAATAAATTCAATTCAGTGTCATCTGCACTTGAATATTGTTCACCTTCATCATCTTGTTCTTGCTCATCATCTATGCTTTCTAACTCAATTGACTCACTGGAGTCATTGTTGCCTTGCTTTTCATCATCATCTTCCTCCCCTGCACTTTCTTTTTCAGATTCAATTTCAAACTTTCGTCTCTGCCACATTTGTCTAACCAGCAAAGGAGCTCCTGCCAACTGTGCTTTCTCCCAGTAAGAATGGAATTTCTTCCATAGTCTATACAAGCAACAAGTAGTCTTTCCTGTTCCACTCCGTCCAATTAAGATTATTGGCTCCATGGGTTTGGGACTGAGGTCAATCACTGCATACTCTAACTCACCAACTCTGAAGGGGTATTCAACAGCAGCATTCATATCATTTATGATGTTAAGTGCCATATTAGTACTGAAGCTGTGAAATTTCATTATATTATATTCCGTTTCCACTGCACTGGCTGGAGGGAAGTATTCAGGTATGATGTGTTCTTTTGTTTTTTCTGCCTCTATGTCTTCAACATAACAACGAGGAATGCGCTTTTGCATTTTCAAATTAGAAGATTGCTTGATTTTACTTATACCCTTGAGTTTTTTCCTCAAGATGCAGGACAAGCCACGGTTGTATGCAGTACATATAGTGCCGATAGCACGGTCAAGTTTGCAATGATCAAGAACAATGTCCCATATTCTAATGATTTCAGTGTAAACTCTCCCAGATTTCTCTAGAGGATGTATAGACTGTTCTGTCTCTATAATCTTTTCTGCAGCCTCACTGCAACGGGGAGAAAAGTCTATTGCAAGCTCCCATAACATCCTTGCTCCTTTGTCCAGCTTAGCTTCATACAGCTGAATATCAGCTTTCAAATGTTTTAGCCGCTTTTGAAGGCCCTGGGTCCATTCTCCATTTCCAAGCTGCTGAACTGCCAGTATAATTTTCTTTTTCATATAATGAGGTACAGCTTTGCTGCCTAGCTTCTTCAGCATTTCAGAAGTGCACTCTATTTCCCATGTCATGTTATCAAAGTCCTGAATATATGCCTCGATGTCCTGAATCTGCCCATTAACTTCCATTGTTTCTTCACCTCCGCCATTAGGTATGGGCATGTCAGATTCATCACACTCCTCCTCAGTATCCTCCACTTTCTCAGGGTCAGCACCCTCTCCTTTACTGTGAGCCAAACTCTCATATCCACAGGTTTGCTGGGGCTCGCTCTTTTTACCTTCAACGCTGGTTAGTGCTGAAGATGGGTTTGGTATCTGAGAATTATCCTCTATCGGGTTGTCACCCAATTGAAGATGCTGGATTAAATCTGTGATTGCTTTGACTAGGCTTTCCCGCAGAGTTAAGGGCTTATTTACTTCTCCAGTTTCTTGCTTTGTCAACTGAGCATCGTCTGCTTCTTCCCAGTAATCAGGAACTGGATCTGTACTTTGGATACTAGCAGGTGCTGAGTTGCCAGGTGATGCTCTCCAGACAGATGACGAATGAGCTGTGCTTTTTGGCTGTGATGTGTTACAGACTGGAATGGATTTAGGCAGCTTAACTAGCTGCCCTACTGTATCTTGCCGGTGCTTCCTCTTCTCTGACACAGCTGTATTCCAGCTGAGTAGCCGAGGATCTTTTTTTTTTATTCTGTGCCTCACATCTTTTCCTAATTTATTTTTCAAGTTAAAGTTAATGTCAAACTTTGCTAACGAATCCATTATTTTCTTAACCTGCTTTGACTGTGCTTTCTGAAATATAATATGCATCACTGTATTTCCATTCTTATCTTGGCTGTTTGGATTAAGGTGTGGGAAAGTGGATGGGTTTGAACCATAGAGATCCAGTAGATAGTTCAGAAAGCGTAAACCAATATCATCTGAAAGAAATAGAACAACAAATCACTAACTTAAATATACTTTTTCCCTGAGAACCAGAAAAAAAAATCTATATTACTGTTACCAAAATATCGGGTCCACCTAGCTGAGAGCCAATAACAGCCAGACAGGGATAAGGACTTTATTCTGCAGAAGAAAGGACAGTTTGCACCTTGGTACAAAACTCTAATTTACACAAAAGCCAGAAGTCTTTTATACACACTTAGACAAAGCCCTGGTCGTGTTAACATTTGATTGGTGGTTGCCAGACCTCGGATGTCTGCTATCTGGTCAGTGTAAACCAGTTCGGGACAGCTATTTCTGCTTCTGCGAAGGGCAATGTAAAAGTTCAGGGTCCTGTGGAGGAGAGGCATCTACTTCCCCCTAGTGGCCTCTGGTTGCCATAGCTGCTGGTTGTTAAGGGGGGGGTTCATTGTACCTTATGACTTTCACATTACTAATCTCTTTGCTGCTATTAACTGAAAATAAATGTCCTTTAAAATAATAAAGTGAATTTAGTGTTTCGAAAACATCTCATTTTGATAGCCCTAAAACCTGACATTTTCTATTTATTTAGAAAAACAGGCACAATAGCAGCAAAGGCAACAGAAGATTTGCCACATTCCCCCCCACACCACTGTGCTGAATTTCTGTTTTAACCTTCTTGGGTGAGAGACTTGTTTAGTCTCAATGTCTACTCAATGAACAGCTTCTCCCCATGCAACTGCCAACAAAAGTGCCAGCTCTTTGGATTTTCCTGGTGTTGGACATTTGTCATCTATATGCCCTCCAGAAGATTAGAGATATCAGATATTCTACAGCTTTTTTAGTCTTAGTCATGTGGCAATTTGAGTATACATGAATTTTTTTTCTAAATTGTAATAAACTGGATATAGCATGACAGCCAAAATTATTATTAAAAATTTTCATCATAAAAATATGTACACAATTGTAAGAAAAACTTCAATAAAGACACTGCTTTAATCCTTTGGATTTACAAAACCATTTTTATGCAAAACCTGAATTTTGAACTTCACTTGACAGTTTATCTGAACATAAGAACGGCCATACTCGGTCAGACCACTGGTCCATCCCAGTATCCTGTCTTCCAACAATGGCCAATGCCAAATGCTTCAGAGGGAATGATCAGAATAGGGCAATTTACTGAGTGATCCATCCCTGGTCATGCAGTCCCATCTTCTGGCAGTCAAAGATTTAGGGATGCCTAGAGCATGGTGGTGTGTCCCTGAGCATCTTGGCTAATAGCAACTGATGGACTTATCTGCCATGAACTTATCTAGTTCTTTTTTTAACCCCGTTATAGTTTTGGCCTTCACACCATCCCCGGACAATGAGTTCTACAGTGGGTATGAGACATAATATTCCTTATTCACTTTCTCCACACCAGCCACGATTTTATAGACCTCTATCATATCTCCTCTTAGTTGGCTCTTTTCCAAGCTGAAAAGTCCCAGGCTTTTTAATTTCTTCTCACTTGGAAGCTGTTCCATGCCCCTAATCATTTTTGTTGCCCTTCTCTGTACCTTTTCCCAATCCTAATATATCTGTATAGAGATGGGGTGACCAGAACTGCATGCAGTATTCAAGGTGTAGGCATATGGATTTATATAGTGACATTATGATGTTTTCTGTCTTATTATCTCTCCTTTTCCTAATGATTCCTAACACTGCTATGTTTTTGTGGGGTTTTTTTGACTGCCACTGCACACTGATCGGATGTTTTCAGAGAACTATCCACAATGACTCCAAGATCTCTTTCTTGAGTAGCAGCTAATTTAGACATCAGCATTTTGTATGTATAGTTGGGATATTTTCTAATGCACATTACTTTGCATTTTCATCTGCCATTTTGTTGCCCAGTCACCCAGTTTTGTGAGATCCCTTTGTAACTCTTCACAGTCTGATTTGGACTTAACTATCTTCAGTAACTTTGCATCATCTGCAAATTTTGCCACCCCACTGTTTACCCCGTTTTCCCAGATCATTTATGAATATGTTGAACAGCACTGGTCCCAGTACAGATCCTTGGGGAACACCATTATTTACCTCTCTCCATTTGAAAATGACCAGTTATTCCTACCCTTTGTTTTCTGTCTTTTAACCAGTTACTGATCTATCAGAGGATCTTCCCTCTTACCCACTGACAGTTTACTTTGCTTAAAAGCCTTTGGTGAGGAACCTTGTCAAAGGCTTTCTGAAACTTAATATATAACAAAATATAAAATAATCTGTATTATTTAATTTATACTAATTTCTTTTGGACCAAGCTCTAAAGTGTTTTACTCAGTTTTTATTCTGTCCTTATTCAGGCAAAGCTCCCATTGAAGTGAATGAGTGCTTAGCTTGGGTAAGGACCGAATATAAATAGAGTAAAGAATTTAAGGAAATTATGGGGCAAATTCTGGAGAGTCAACAGTTGTAACTCAGTTTTCAAAATTTCTCTTCCTTCTCTGACCCTTCTCATTTTTTTGGTTCCTATACAGTATTACTGATTATGCAGGTGTAGAAGTAGAAATAATAAATCTTCCTTCCTAAAATAATCAGAATAAATTAACGTTTAGCTGGACCTGCACACCAAAACAAAGACTTACCTCTTTTATCTAAGCAGATGGAGACTGCAGCATGCAAAGGAGTATCGCCTTCGACAATAGAAACACTCTGAGGATCTGCACCACTGCTCAGCAGCAAATAAGCCAATTCAAAATCATTATTTTTCAAGCATATCTGCAGTGGTTTTTCAGGGATGACTCCAGTCCCCTCAGGTGAAGCTAGTGACATAGATTGGAATATTTAAGATTAAATTTGATACACTAGATCTGTAAACTCAAAGAGCGCATCAAATGTAAGACATCCGCTTCAGTTGTTGAAAGAGTAGATGTTAAAAAAGAATATATGCATTGTTTAACCAGTTGATCACATTTATACATTTAACAGAATATTAAGGAAATTCAAATATTAAGCCAACCTCATATGAATGCTCCCAAAACTGAGTCAAGTTAAAAACAATTTTTCTCTTTAAATATGAAGGCCAGGATTTCCCTCAACATACCTCTTTCAATAAGTCAGTGTAGAAGTCAAATACTTAAAGAAAAGAATGTGAATTCTTCTGGCTTCAGACATGCACAGAGCTATAGCGCTGCTTGTACACATTAGTGGTACACACTAAGGGCTGGTCCACACTAACCCCCCGGTTCGAACTAAGATACGCAACTTCAGCTACATGAATAACGTAGCTGAAGTCGAAGCTTCTTAGTTCAAACTACAAAGTACTTACCACGGGTCCACACGCGGCAGGCAGGCTCCCCCGTCGACTCCGCGTACTCCTCTCGCGGAGCAGGAGTACCGGTGTCGACGGCGAGCACTTCCGGGATCGATTTATCGCGTCTAGACAAGGCGCAATAAATCGATCCCAGAAGATCGATTGCTTACCGCCGAACCCGGAGGTAAGTATAGACGTACCCTAAGACTACTTCCCCCTCCCCCTTTTAAAAATATTAATTTATCCCCACTGCATCGGTCAAGGGGGGGAAAAAACGTGTCAGAGTAATCCTGATTTCCAGACCGAGCAGGAGCAAAGGACTAAAACAGAATAGATCCCAGAGTGCCACAACTAGTAACTGCTCCTCTTCTCCAAAAGCCCTCATATATGGTGAGCCACAGTGGCTATTTCATCTCTTTTCTCTCTCTAAAACTTCAGCTACTTGCACTGAACACTCTTTGGAGAATGGAACTTGTCAAGCACCTAGAATACTGTATCGGAAGGTGTGTGTGAGTGTGTGTGTAAACATACATTTTGACATGAAAAACCTTAAATAATATGGGGGTCCTAAGTGAGGTTAACAGTGCCTACTTACATTCAGAACAAAGAACACAAGCTCTTTACAGTTCTCCTCACCCAAAGTGAGAAAAACTGTAATTTCCCATTCAGATTTAAAGTGGAAACTTCAAAATGGATAAGCGTGGTAGCGTCTGCAAGAAGAGCCTCCCAAGAAGTGAATAGCTAAAGCAACGGACACACCAAGGCAATGATGGCAATTCTGCTCTTTTAAGCAGGAAGAAACTGAGGAAAGGGAATGAGGAAGTAAAATAAAATACAAAACAAAAACATAAAATCAAGCAAAGCTTAAGGCAAAAAATAATGCTTGACCATTCCCCCCTCTGCCTCCTCCATACGATCCTATATCCATTTCAGATCAGATTCTGCCACACTTACTCAAGCTGAGTAGTAGCTTACTCCACAATCAATATAGGGGATAGAATCAAGGCTTTAATAAAACAGCTATTGCACTGGGCCAGAAGAGTCAGGTTGCGATATTTCTAAAATAATCTGTTTCAGTCAGCAAACAGAAGTTTCAAATTTTCTAGGACATTTTAATATCTGAGTTTTCACCTCCTCTTTCTAGCAAGCATCTTACGAGATGCACCCGTCGCTTATCCAATCTGTCAACCTGTTTGATAACACTGCCAATGTTGAGGTCTGAAAGACTGCAGTTTCTGATGAGTCCACTACATGATGGCATTTCCCCGTTGGCTTTCCGTGTTAGCAATAGCAAAACTTCATGCCACATTTGCTTCTCCAACAAAAGCTTGATGAAGCTGCTAGCACAGGTATCATAAATGTCACAAACCATTTCTTCAGGAATTTCTGCATGGAAGCAAAGCAAAAGATAATTAAATAGAAGCAGGATAGCAATAAAATAATGACCAATGCAAACTGATTCCAGAATCACTGACAGAAAAAAAAAATACAAATCCCCATTAAAATACAGTATATGTAACTGGCAGTCTTGCATTAGTATTTTATATTCAGCACATTGGGGGGGGGAGAATAAACAAATAAAATCAATGCTACCTTAGGCAATCAAGAAGGCTCTTTTCTGAGATCAGCTTAGGAGGCTTAAAAAAAATACTTAAGTAGCCTGAATTTAAATAACGGCGTTTCTTAGATTCATAGATTTTAAGACCAGAAGGGACTATTATGGATACCTCAAACCTTCTCACAAAGAATGAGAGGACTGACTGGACATGATACAGACAGAGAATGCAAAATCAGACAACAACTGCATCTAATTGTCCCAATAGTGCAAGTTCTTGACACTTGAAGAAAAAAACTTCAGTTTCAGAACAACTCCCGGTGTCAGGAAAGGAGTCTTCATCAGGCACCAAATACGCAACTGTGGAATCTTGACTGTTAAATATTAGTTAATGCAGGAGCCTTTGGAGGAGAATCCAAAGGGTTAAGAGTAAAGCACCTTTGCTATTAAACTGTCTCAATCTAAATACAATGGTATTGAATATAGATGGGGGCTTCCTATACTGAGATCAGATAGCAGGTAAAGCCAGATAGAATTGGACAAATTAGACTGGATTTAAATAACCCTCCAAACACCGATCAAGAATCAAGAGAAACAAACACAAACAAAAACTGAAGGCAGACAGACTCACTATTTCCAGGTCAGAAGAGAGTTATAATTATCGCTTTGCAGAAAGAACTCTACTTTGCTTAACAACATGCATCAACAACATGTATGCTTGGTTCCCTATGAGAAGGGAGTTGGTCTCCGTCCACTTCTTAATGGACAGGGGTGTGCACATGACAAAATATATCACCACAATTGTCATGAACTCACAACCCAGCGGAGGCCAAGGATTCATAAGGCGTGAAGAGTGAACTACACTGTTAGTCCTAAAGGTGATGGTCTCCTGGAAAGGGCTGAGGCACTTAGGTGAGGCAGTATTGAGAAGTTTGCAGTGCTGCTGCCTCTGCTATGTCTGTTAAAGGACCTCCATCTCTGGGGCTCTCAGTCTGGCACCTTTATCAAAAAGGACTACATTCATGGTACTAAAAGAGCTTTATTCTCCTGCTCTCATCTCTCAATTTTCTGAAACAAACCTCAACTGCTGCACTCTTCTGGACCCTTTTCATCCCCTCCTGTACTTAGCATATAATTTCTCTTACTGGCTTCTAAGCATCTCCCAGTAGAAAGTGTGACTATGCTAATGAACTTCAACTTTTTTTAGGGCAAGCTCATCACAGCTATGGCCAAAGGGACTACCTTTGTCTCTAACAGAGAGATCAATTTACTAGAGTCCAGACACGGACACTTAGGGCAAAACCCAGCCCCCTTAGCAGTGGAACTGGTGTGGTTCTGCTGTACAGAGGATGTGACATACATGGGGTATGTACTCCAAAGCAATGCAAAGCCCAACACCACTCAAACTCCCTGTGCAGCAGTGAGCCAGAAAAGGGCACAGGTGAGTCAGGAAGCAAGGCTGCAGCAGCAAACATGTTCCTGTTCTCTCCATTTCCACTGGGGCTAGGAAGACTGCTTCATCCCCCTCTTCCATACCTCTGCTCAGCCCAGGACCCAGGCTCCGAATTTGGATCTCAACACCGTTCTATTCTGAAGAATGACTCTAAACAAAATAGCAACATGGGATTCCGTGTTTGCCATCTACCAATTATTTCCAGATCAAATTTGCTGAGTTCATAAAGATCTGAATAAAAGATTCTGCAGACTAAATTCTGCTCTCAGTTTCAACTGTGCAACTCAGCTGTCTTCAAGTTCTTTAACTGGATTGCTCTGGTGTAACCGAGGGCAAAATCTGTCTCTATGGTAGGAACTAATTTAAATAGTTCTGCTGCAAGCCAGAACAAAACACAGTTTCTTTTCGCTCTGTTGGCTTTACAATTCTAACACTTATTTTTGTCACTAAAGGCAGTATACACAAACTGACACAGGATGCAGCTCTGTTGAATAAGAAAATGCCGTCATTTTTATGCTCTCTCTTTTCTGAGAAAAATTTCACTCGAATGTGTTCACAAATCTTGAAAGCCTTGGACTCTTTTTGGATTTTTTTTTTTTTTTAAAACGGGGGGTTTAGAAAGAACCTCCTCAGAAGGAGACTAGGCACAATGAAAAGAATCTATTCAATATCTATAAAAATGAAAGGGTTAGTATCCTGAAAATCTGGGTGAAGAAAAGAAGAGTAGAGACTCAGTGGCATGGTCATGAGTGAAGCATAAAAGGCTAGACAGAGAGTAGAGCAGGGATTACTCACCCTTTTCTGATTACAACTGATCATCTTTTTTAAATGCCCATTTAATCACAACTCCCTTACCGGCTTTCATATTTATAACAATACATTTCAAAACGTGCTGGGGGTTACACAGCTGGCGTTGGTCTACACTGGGCGGGGAGGAGGGGAGGGAATTGATCCAAGTTATGCAACTTCAGCTACGTGAATAACATAGCTGAAGTCGACGTACTTAGATCTACTCACCGCAGTGTCTTCACGGTGGTGAGTCGACTGCTGCCACTTCCCCGTCGACTCCACCTGTGCCTCTCGCGGCGGTGGAGTACAGGAGTCGACGGGAGAGCGTTCGGGGGGTTGATTTATCGCATCTAGTCTAGACGTGATAAATCGACCCCTGCTGGACCGATCGCTACCCGCTGATCAGGCGGGTAATATAGACATACCCTTAGAGATTAGCAGAGCCTTTGTAGCGTTCCCATCACCAAATTCCCTTTCTAGTCTGACTGACTGCTTGCCAAGCAATGTTCCCTCTCTCGCTCACATCCAGCACGCAGCCATAGATAGTATGTGTACAGCTTTCTAAGATCAAGATAGAAAATTGTTTGATCAAATGTTAAGTTTCTAGTTTTAATAAGGATGAAAAATTTCCCATTTTTAAATTCCATGATCCTTATGCTGAAAAACTACCATGATCCACCACCTCTCACCGCTATGGTATCCCGGCATATCACCTCCCCAGCACTGAGTTCCAAAGTTTGGGAAATTCTGCAGAAAGGAAAAAAAATTAAAAATGCTTTTATCTTTAAGAAAGCAGCTGTTAGCCAAGTGTTGAGTTTTACGGGGAAATGTGATAGCCCGTCCAGGAATAACAGATCTATATTTTGCTTTGCCCCTTGTCAAGGCTGATTCCCCACTCTGGCACTTCAAGTGTAGAAAGTGGGGGCCCACAAGGATTTTAAAAATTAATTCTGGCCACTACAGGCTTGTATTACACTCCCAAGGTTACAGCTTCTCTCTGACCTTGGATGGGTAGATGCTGCCACCACTCAAGTGCAAAAAACCCTTTGGGACCCAGGAAGGAGCACTTGGGAATTCCTCCCTGTGGGGTACCCTCAAGCCCTTTCACATACCCCTCCGGGGAAGAGCTGAGAAAGAAAACAAAGGAAATCAGCTGTTGCCATCCACTAATTAAACAAACAATCTATGCACACCTCTTAGGACACAAAATTATTTTTTTTTTAAAGTAAATTTTATTAAAAACAAAAAAGAAAATACATTTGGAATTTAGGCTTTTTGCTAGATTTAAAAAGAACCACTTATAAGGATTACATATCAAAATAACTTTCTTGAGGTCCAGCTTAAAGGTTACAAGCATAACAAAACCATTTGGGGGTTAGCACAGAGGAGTCCACAAGCCAATAAGAAATAAAAGAACTAACCCTAATCGCATCTTCCTAGACATTCCCTGTTTAACTTACATATCTGGGGTTTCAGATAAGCAATTCCTAGGTATGATTTGATGATTTTTCATACTGGTTTAGCTTCTTACAGCATTGTTGCTTTCTGCGTCCTCTCTCCGGAGAACAACAAGACAGACAGACAAAGGGAAAGTTTTTTCCCCAATTTTAAATAGTTCTAGCCCTCCCATTGGCTCTTTTGATCAGGTGCCCATTCCCTTCCTTTTACCTGTGGACTTGTTAACCCTTTACAGGTAAAGCAAGTAGAGAACAGCTATTTACAGGGATTTTATAGGTAACTGGCTAGCTTGGTGTCCATAAAAGGGAGCTACCCCGCCCCTTTTCATTTATCACACCCCTCAAGGGGGATTCAGAGACAGGTGGCAAGATGCTATTGGCAGCATCAGAAATAAACGTGGTACATACCATCTTAGAACTGGGCTAGAAGGCACCTTGAAGCCTGCCATAAAGCCATCACTTTGGGGACCCGTAAAACAGGGATCTGTCAAGGATGCCTCAGGGAACCTGGGGCGGTTTGTGAACCCAACCTCTGCCAGGATGGACATAGCGGATGCAGAGCCACTGCGGTGAAGGTAGCACGTGGAGACCAGCACTCCTTGCAAGCCCAGCACTGTGTGGGCTGAGCCACCAGCCGTGGTCAGTCCGACTCGAGCCACGCCTCAGGGTTGGTAAAGATCTGGTAGCCATGACCTTGCATGGGGCTGAGGCCTGGCAGGCTGTGAACTTCCCACATCCGGGGATCAGCAGACAGCAGGGCTGTGAGAAACTCAAGTTCAACTAGAACAGGGGTAGGCAACCTATGGCACGCATGCCAAAGGCGGGGCACAAGCTGATTTTCAGTGGCACTCACACTGCCCGAGTCCTGGCCACCGGTCCAGGGGGCTCTGAATTTTAAATTTAATTTTAAATGAAGCTTCTTAAACATTTTTAAAACCTTACTTACTTTATATACAACAGTTTAGTTATACATTATAGACTTATAGAAAGAGCTTCTAAAAACGTTAAAATGTATTACTGGCATGTGAAACCTTAAATTAGTCTGAATAAATGAAGACTCGGCACACCACTTCTGAAAGCGACACCGACCCTGAACTAGAATATCAGTCTGCCTGTGAGCTGAAGTGCTGGCTCCCCATAGCAGCTGTGGTGGGAGGAGACTGAAGAGAAAAGTCCCTCAGAGCACGCCTCCACTCATCCCTTCTAGACCCAGCATGTGGTTTATAGCAACCTAGGCAGCCCGGAGAGGGCCAACAGGAGCTGCGAGAGCTTAAAGGAAGCACAACACCATTCAGACAACAACACTGTTCGATAAGCAGGTGACAACAGCCCATACCCCATTCTATTCAAAGCAGGAGCCCAGCCAGAACTCTCTAGCCTGAAGGAACCAGATTTCTAAAATCAGAATCCAGGGTATTTCTCTTACGGGTCACTGGGGAGGAAAGGTGAGGTAGGGCAGCACCTAAGAGCAAGTCAGCAGCTTCTGAGGACAGGGGGTTGGTTGTTGGTACTAAGGAAAGTCCGGCAGTTGCATGTGTGGTGGGGTGGGGCTCACATAACTGGGGCAGATGGACAAGGGAGAACATACAGAAGGGGTGCCTTGCTGTCCCCACACCCACACGAAAGACAGAAGAGGGGGAAGGTGCATTGAGCCAGCAGGGGAGAAGAGCAGTTCTATGTTCCCTGCCATGAGGATAGTGACAGCTGCTCTCCTACAAGTGAAGGAAACCTAACAGTGGAAGCTCCATCTCCTGTCAGCCTTCACCAACTTTTGCGATCCTCCCTGGCATCTTTGGCCCTCTCTGCTATAGCTAAGCAGGTGGAAATGAGCAGAAAGTGGCTTCCTAGCACCATGATACCTTTCCCCCCTGTTAAGCCTTCAAACTGCATCCTAGGCTCACTCTCCTCCACAGGAAGTCCCTGCCCCAAATAGGTCTTCTCTATTCCACCGCTTTATTCTCAAGCGTCCCCACACCTCCCTTAAATCCTAGTTATTTAGAGCTTGATCCAAAGTCCACTGAAATCAATAGGAGTCTTTCCATTGACTTTAATGTGCTTTGGGTCAGGTACTTAAGAGAAAGGGAGTCAATGCAACTCCCCTTCCGTTCCAGACATAATCAACAGGGTTTGGCCACCATTCCCATTGTTTTTTTATGTTCAATGGGAAAATACTCGAGCTCTGAGTTTGGTGTTCACAGTGGCGATGCTGAAAAGCGTGCAAATTTTACCTGTAGGTAGGTTTCAATATGTATGTAAAATACTTTCTGTGGGTAAATGATCTTTGGGTTTACAACTCTGAGACTTCATCAGCACACCAGATAAAAGCAAGTTTATTTAAAACAGACTGATAATATGTACCTCACTCAAACATCCATGGGAAAAGCTTTTACCATTCTTCAGGGGAGGGTGTTAAGAAAGAAGCTCTTTGTGGAGGGAAACCTCTTTCTTTACCCTAAATGAAGTTAAACAGTTTTCTAAAGCAAGGAAGCGCCCTGAAAATATGATAACTTGTATTCAAAATTATGTACGAATCCTAACTTTTTTCAGTTCTTCTCTCTGCTCGAGAAATCCCTTTTACAACAATGGCTAGCCACATAAAATGACCGTTGACCTGTATCTGAACTGGTAGAAAAGATTCTGTAATACTATCAAACCAGCTTTCCAGGATCAGGCATTTCAGTGGAGTTATTTCTCCTTAGAGGCTGCCACTTCTGATCTCATGTCGACACTCTCAGGGTATAAATCTACACTGAGTTGCAGGGGTGTAAATCCCAGCTCAAGGAGACATACCCATGTTAGCTCTGCTCAAGCTGGCGCACCCCAAGTACATATCTGTACTAGGCACACACTTGGGCAGCTAGCCCCTCCTGCCGTAGCTACCCTACTATTTTTAGCACACTAGTTTGATCAGAGCTAGTGTGGGTATGCCTCCTTGAGCTGGTAATCGCACATCCAGCTCAAAGTGTGGACATATTCTCAGTGTCACAACAAAATGCCAAAAAACACACACTTCTTCCTTATTGAGGTTGAGAAATTTATAACATTTTAATGGAAAAAAAAAAAAAAAAGATGCATCTTAAACAGGGTTCATACCAACACATCTACCATCAAGCAAGTTTAGTTAACCACAGAAAATGCTGGAGATGTTACCAACCATCAGCTAACCTGTCCTATGTAATTTTTCCTAGCCAGAAACTACCATAAAAAAGCAGAATATATGCACAAGTCTTTCTGCAGTTCTGAATACAAAGATCTGCCCCTCTCCAAAATCTGTATATTGGAATTAGTAGAATAAAATTAAATCTTGCATCAAACACCATTGAATAGGTACTAATGGGTCATTAATAGCACAATGTTTAATAGGCAGAAAATGGAAGGCTAACGCACCTCCAGTTTATTCAGTATGACTGAAAAATTTGTCAATCACAGCATTGATTAAGGTAATTTACACTGGTGACACAGTGGTAGAAAATATACTAATATTTGTTGCACCTTGATGCATTAACACAGTTATGATGTAACATGGCACAGACATGATATAATTATTAAAACACCACTTTTTAGATTTTATTTAAAAACTAGGATACACAGGGTCATGCACTGGTCCTTTCCCCATGTCAAAATTAAAAAACAAAACAAACAAACAACACAGGAGTTAAAAGCATAAAAGAACAGACTTGGTATGTTACATTCTTTTGCCATGGCATTAATAATGACTGTATAAATTTAAATATATTTTCATTGTACTGAGATTTTTTGTTTCTGTATTCTTCTTCAAAAAGCTTTAATTAAAAAATGCAAAACCCTCCAACAAAAATAGGAAGTAATATTTTTTCTGCAATTATTTCTGTGTTACAGATGCATGTGGAAAACACTCTACATGTCGACATCAAATATATTTTTACATCTATGAAGTTTGTGAAGTGGAGAGATGGGAATTCTCTTTACCTTTTACAGTAGACAAAAGCTTCAGAAACCTCTGAACCGTCTCATGCTTCAACAAATTTTTATGCTGTGCTTGGTTTTCAGGACTGCAAAACATCAAGAACTGCTCAAAAGCATCCAGAAGAGAGTTGGTTTCATCAACTGAGGCTTTGCTTTCACTCTTTCCTGAAAAAAATATCACTGAAATTGGTAATCCTGTTTCTTATTAGTTTGGGGGGGAGGGGGGAAGAGAGCGCAGTTAAAAATAAATATATTTTACTGGCAGCTTATGGAGTGCTAACATGGATAAAAACACATCCTTTTTTAAAATAAAAACACAGTAACGTACTACCTCCTAATTTATCCCATACCCAGGATAATGTACGACAGTGTGCTTTATATTAGTTAACAAATGCCCTAAAAACAAAAGTCCAGCCTCAGCAGGAGTTTGCCAGCAGTTTTGCTGAATGTAACTTTGTCCAAGTGACAGACCACATAGGAATGACAGCTGGAGATAGCCCGAGGAAGCTAGTCTTCTTCTAGGAGATCCAGAAGGGAGTTCAGGCAGTTTGCCACAAAGCAGCAACTAAGGCTCAGCTCCCTACTCCTGCACTTAGCCCAGAAAACCTTGCCCTTCAAAGCCACACCCTTCAGAAATGGAATGAGGTGTAAAAGTGCCAAGGCAAATGGAAGAGAAATTTTTCAGTGGAACAGGCAACCCTGGACTAAACAGTGGATCATATAGGACCCCAGCTCAAGAAACTTATGTCCATTGTTACTGCAACCCAGGCTGGAGGAATTAAGTTGATCTTTTCATTCTGAAGCCACCAGCATAGGGCCAGGGAAGACAATAATACACAGAAAGAGGGCGAGATATATGTAGGGACCACTTTTCCAAGAACAAGAGATAGAGGAGACGCATGTGAAAGTAAAACCCAGGGCACTACATTATCTCTATATGTACAGGCTTTGAGGTAGGCTCAAGCCATGACTGAGTTTGCCCAGGTTAGAGCTGAGACATGTCTCCTCTGTTTCTGAATCTTGTGGTCCTTAAGGAACTGCTTGCTCACTTAGGTGTTCAGCTGTGCTCCCAGGTGAATGCCCATGGTGACCTCTCAAAGGGTCTTTTAGTACTGACACCCTCCCCCACCACCACCACCAGAAGAGTGCTTTCTATGGCTATCCAGCAAGCTGTTCCACCTGTTGAGACAGGAAACAAAAATCTTGAGGGCTTCGCTGGTTCTGTTCCTTTTATTTGGGACCATCATCACAAAGTTTGTTTTCCCATCTTCACCCTGCTGCATGGAGGATGAAGTACCCACTATTTGGACAGACATTTAGACACAAGAGTTTGCTACTTGCATTACTATAGTTTAGAGATTATTTAAAGAGATCTGGTATTTGGTTAAATTTATCAAAATCTAGTGTTAAGTTTAGTTAAACTTTAAAAAAAAAAAAGGTAAGTCAGAATTTCTCTTAAAGCATTCCTACAAAGCAGAGAGGAAACCAGTTTATATACTCATTTCCTGGAATTTCACATAAGCAGAGTCACAAACATCAGTTTTTTCAGCCAGACCTTTTCCCCTTAGCAAGTTGCCTAGAAATATCAATTGTGATTTGAAACATTTTTAAAATACATTTCAAAGTTCAAGCATGGTGATAAGTGCTTTGTACTGTGCAAACTTAATTTTAGCTCCACTGCTTTGGTGGAGACAATAGTTTTATTGTGATACTAAACTTTGCTATTCTTTTTTTGCATTACTGTATGCAGTAGTTAAGACTTTCAGAGCAGTGCAAGGGATTTAGCCATACATCATCCATTAAAATCAGAGCTGGTCAACATTTTTGAAACAAAGTAGGGCTGTCAAGTGATTACAAAAATGAATTGTGTTTAATAAACAATAGAATGCCATTTATTTAAATATCTTGGATGTTTTCTACATTTTCAAATATATTGTTTTCAATTAAAACAATACAAAAAGAGTACAGTGCTCACAGGTATTCACATAGCGCTGTTGTAGCCAGTGTTGCTAGATATTTACGTGTCAGATGTTCTAAAGATTCATATGTCCCTTCATGCTTCAGCCACTATTCCAGAGAACATGCGTCCATGCTGATGATGGATTCTGCTCGATAACGATCCAAAGCAATGCGGGCTGACAAACATTTATTTTCATCATCTGAGTCAGATCCCACCAACAAAAGGTTGATTTTCTTTTTTGGCGGGTTGGGTTCTGTAGTTTCTGCATCAGAGTGTTGCTCTTTTAAGATTTCAGAAAGCATGTTTCACACCTCATCCCTCTGAGATTTTGGAAGGCACTTCAGATTCTTAAACCTTGAGTTGAGTGCTGTAGCTATCTTTAGAAATCTCACAGTGGTACTGTGACGGTGTCCCCATAAGACTTTATGGGGGGATGCTTATAAATGTATATAGGATATAACTGGAATATGTTTTATTCTACACGTGCCATGTAACATATCTCGGTAAAAGTTATGATCTACTGAATCCATTCCTCCTGGCTGTATGTAGGTATCATTTTTGAAGTTATGAATATTGGTTGTATATTTGTATCTCTGTATATGCGGGGGGGAGGAATAGCTCAGTGGTTTGAGCATTGGCCTGCTAAACCCAGGGTTGTGAGTTCAAGGGGGCCATTTAGGGATCTGGGGCAAAAATCTGTCAAGGGACAGTACTTGGTCCTGCTAGTGAAGGCAGGGGACTGGACTCGATGACCTTTCAAGGTCCTTCCAGTTCTATGAGATAGGCATATCTCCTTATTATTTGCTGGTTTTATACATAGCCTTTGTACGAGCATGGGATCATGTCTGGAGAAAGGAATGTGCAGGTTGAGAGCCCAATCAAGAAACTCTTGCCAGACAAAAGAAGTTGCAGACACCAATCCACAGCTGAGCTTGGCCAGGAATGTAGCTGGGCTTGGCTCCTAAGGAACTGAGTTGTGCATGGACATGTGACTTGCCCATGTGATCCCAACACTCCAGAGGGTAACATGATGCTACACAGGGAGGGGGGGGGGGGGGGGGGGGGGGGGGGAGTATCCATCTAGGGGAGAAAGTCTATTTAAACCCCTGGGAGACCCCTCCATTTTGTCTTCAGCTGGCTAAAGAGAGAGCCTCTCCACCCCCCAAGGACACACCTGAAAGAGACTGAACAAAGGACAAAGACAACAGGGGGTGTGAGCGATTGCGGGACCCAGGCTAGGAGGACTAGAGCCTGTAAAAGGAAGTTTGCTGGAACTGGTGAGATTTTTATCTGTGTTCAGTTTGATTAGACAGACTTGCGTGTTTTATTTTACTTAGTAATTCACTTTGTTCTGTCTGCTACTACTTGGAATCACTTAAATACTACTTTCTGTACTTATTAAAATCACTTTTTGCTTATTAAGTTAGGTGGAGTACGTGTTAGTACCTGGAGGGGGGGGGGGGCAAACAGCGGTGCATATCTCTATCTCTGACATAGAGGGCGAACTATTTATGAGTTTACCCTGTATAAGCTTTATACAGGGTAAAACAGATTTATTCAGGGTTTGAACCCCATTGGGAGTTGGGCACCTGGGTGTCAAAGGCAAGAGCACTTCCTGAGCTGCTTCCAGGCAAGCCTTCAGTTGTTAGGAGACGTGGTTCAGACATGGGTCTGGGTTTGCAGCAGGCTAACGGGCTTGGCTCAAAATAGACAGGATTCTGGAGTCCCAAGCTGGAAAAGGCAGGAAAGCAGGGGCAGAAGTAGCCTTGGCACACCAGGTGGCAGCTCCAAGGTGGTTTCTCTGATACCAACCCGTCACAGGCACCTTTGTCAAATCTGCAGTGAAAGTGTTCTTAAATCGAACATGTGCTGGGTCATCATCCAAGACTACCATAACACAAAATATATGGCAGAAGGCGGGTAAAACAGAGCAGGGGACATACAATTCTCCCCCAAGGAGTTCACTCTCACATTTAATTAACGCATTGTTTTTTAAACAAACGTCATCAGCACGGAAGCATGTCCTCTGGAATGGTGGAAGAAGCATGCAGGGGCATACAAATGTTTAGCATTTCTAGCACATAAATACCTTGCAATGTGTCGTGTGAATGCCTGTTCTCAGTTTCAGGTGACATTGTGAATAGGAAGCGAGCAGCATTATCTCCCGTAAATGTAAACAAATTTGTTTGTGTTTAGCGATTAGCTGAACAAGAAGTAGGACGGAGTGGACTTGTAAGCTCTAAAGTTTTACATTGTTTTGTTTTTGAGTGCAGTTATGTAACAAACAAACAAACAATCAATCTATATTTGTAAGTTGCATTTTCACGATAAAGAGATTGAACTACAGTACTTGTATGAGGTAACTGAAAATTATTTCTCGTTTACAAATATTTGCACTGTTAAAATGATAAACAAAAATAATATAACGTGAGCACTGTACACTTTGTATTCTGTGATGTAATTGAAATAAAAATATTTGAAAATGTAGAAAAACATCCAAAAATATTAAATACATTTCCATAGGTATTCTATTGTTTAACAGTGCAATTAAAAAGGCAATTAATCGCGATTAATTTTTTTGAGTTAATCATGTGAGTTAACTGTGATTAATCGACAGCCCTAAAACAAAGTGTTTTCATCAAAAACAAAACACAAATAGCCAACATGTTTTGTTTTTCAGGAAAAATGTAAGTTGTCCCCCACCCTTATTCCCCCTAATTTTTTTTGCCAACTTTTGTTTAGCAAAACCATTATCAATACACCTTAGTGATGACGACCACCACCCTTCTCTTCTTCCAGCCTATATAAGAAAACATCCTGACCAACAGCATTGGGTCTCCACCTATCAGCAAGTAAGCGAAGTAAAAAGGGACTGCTTGACACTGCTCGTATTAATAGCTCAACTCTACTTCCAAAACTGATCTAGATCATATACTTGGGATGGTTGGAGGAGGAGGAGGAGGAAGGTAAGGAAAGAAATAATTACCAGCAGGTAATACTTCCTTATGTCTCTTCTTCCCCCAAGGATTAGGAAAGGGATTATTTTAAGAAATACTTCAGAGAGTTTTGAAGTGTTTTATTGGAACTACTGTTTGTATTTTAAGCCTGTCAAGTCAGGTTCTATACTTAGCACGGGTCTGATTCACATTGCTCGGCACCTTGCAGTGCCATTTATACCACCGCAAAGTGAATAAAATGCTACCAAATCACAAAGAATCAAGGAGGATGGAAGAGAAGTTATTCTGTCTCTGCTGTCTATACTGATTTTAATCCTCTGGTTTGAAAGAGAAACCGCTTTAAAGGCAGAGGAAATTGGAAAGGTAATGTAAGGCAACATCTTAAAATGTCTATTTGTGCCAGTTTTCAGAATTCTGGATCCGTCTTGAAGGGAAGTACGCCTCACCATGAATCTGAAGTTTCTTGTGTTTTTTAAACCTTCACAACCTTTCAAAAGATCAAGTCATTCTATAGTCACTCCTCAAGCTAGGGTGATTTCTCCCACAATGCCAGGGCAACTTAGGCAAACTTCAAACTGACAGATATCTGCAATACATCTCCCATTTTTGGCTAATTTCAAGGAAAGGGGGCATCTGTAATGGAACTCAAGTGGTGTACCTGCAAGGTTGTAGTGATAAAGACAGCAAAAGTAAACATCTTAAAAGCTATCCCTTAAATTTCAAATGCCTAAGAATGATGTCTAGGTCAGTCTGAAATATCTGGTGAGGGCTAGAGAGTGGTTCGAACAACTGGTGGGTAGGCCAGTTATGGAGGTTAGTGTAATGAGAGGAGCATCCATTTGGGTGCAAATATCCTTTGGCCTCATCTAAACAACTAGTTAATTCATGAGACAATGTGGGTGAAACAATGTCTTTTATTAGACCAACTTCTCTTGGCGAAAGAAAGAAGCTTTTGAGCAGCACAGAGTTTGTCTCTTTCACCTGTGGAAGTTGGTCCAATAAACAATATCTCAGCCATCTTGTCTCTAAAATCCTGGAACCAACACGACTCCACCACCACCAAAGTTAATTTATGGCAGCTGTGCTGGATTGTTTTTGTGCAGAACATGTGTGGGATATCTGGTTGTGATGTTGCACTCCATTTGTTTTGTGGAAACGTGTTTGTGTGTGTAAATATAAGGCAACTGGAATATGCTTTATGCAAAAGGTCTCTTGTAAGGTATCATTACAAAGCTTATAATCTACTGAGTGTGTTCATCCCATTTGTATGAATGTATCATTCTTGTACTTGAAGCTAGAAATATGAAGTATTACTCTGAAGTCCTATTGTAACTATGCAAAGTGTGGGCTGGACCATTAATGGTGGCTTAGAATCTTGATGGCTCCCATTATCTAGGACAATTGGTTGTGAATGGCTCTGTTTACTCACAAACCTTCCCGGATACATGCAGGCCAGCCCTGAAAGAGTGGAGAATGAGGTCTTACAGTGACATGTGATCATGTCACCTGGTACTGGAGTCCATCTTAAACCTGGTGCTTTTCCATTTAGGAGGAGGGATGGGGACCTAGTGAGACAAAAGATTCCCACCTTGTGCCAAAGCTATAAAAGGGGGTGGAACAGAACAAAGGGGGGGCAGTCATGAGAAATCCCCTAGTTACCACCTGAGCTGGAACTAACAAGAACTGTAGCAGGGGAAAGGATTGGGCCCAGACTAGAAAGGAGTCTAATCTGTGAAAGCAGCTTATTGGAACATCTCTGAGGGCGAAATTTACCTGTATTCAGTTTCTTAATGTATTAGGCTTAGACTTGCGTGTTTTGTTTTATTTTGCTTGGCAACTTATTTTCTTCTGTCTATTACCTGGAATCACTTAAATCCGACTTTTTATACTTAATAAAATCACTTTTGTTTATTAGTTAACCCAGAGTAAGCGATTAATACCTGGGGGAGCAAACAGCTGTACATCTCTCTATCAGTGTTACAGAGGGTGGACAATTTATGAGTTTACCTTGTATAAGCTTTATACAGAGTAAAACGGATTTATTTGGGGTTTGGATCCCATTGGGAACTGAGTGTCTGGGTGCTGGAGATAGGTGCCTTGCTGAGCAGTTTTTGGTTAAAGTCTGCAGCTTTGGGGGCGTGACCCAGACCCTAGGTCTGTGTTACAGCAGACTAGCGTGTCTGGCTCAACAAGGCAGAGTTCTGGAGTCCCAAACCATCAGACAAAACGGGCTCAGAGGTAGTTTCAGCACATCAGGTAACAGTCCCAAGGGGGTCTCTGTGACCAAACCCGTCACACTGGTATACAGGAATGCTTTAGGGGTCTGATCTAAAGTCCACTGAATTCAACAGGGGTATTTCTAATGAGTACAATGGGTTTTGGATCAGGCCCTTAACAGAGAAAAGGCAAGGGAAACCTCCACTTGGAAGGATCTGCCAAAAGTGGGGTCTTATTCCTTTCTTCTTGAAAAAAAAATAAAAAGCAATGCCCTGTAGGAAGTGATCATCTGTCCTATATTTTAAGAACTATCACTTACTTAGTGCCTAGTGTCCAACACCACATATCCAATAAGGAGCCACTAGGAAACATTTGATCAGATGAGAGGTATATTTTCAAGCAATGATTATGCAGTGTGACAAATGTTGGATTTCATACTCTCTCTCAAAGTACTGTGGGGTGTTGCTCTCTCTCTCTCACTGTCATAATATAGAAATACAGGGCTGGAAGGGACTTCGACAAGTCACCAAGTTCAGCCCCCTGTGCCAGGACCAAATAGACCTACAACATTCCTGAGAGGTGTTTGTCCAACTTGTTTTTAAAAGCTTCCAATGATGGGGACTCCACAACCTCCCCTGGAAGCCTATTCCAGAGTTTAAACTACCCTTAGTTATAAAGTTTTTCCTAATCTCTTACCTAAATCTCCCTTACTGTAGATTAATCCCATTACTTCTTGTCCTACCTTCGGTAGACATGGAGACCAATTGATGATTGTCTTCTTTATAACATATTGGAAGACTTCTCAGGTCATCCCTCAGTCTTCTCTCTCAAGACTAAATACGCCCAGGTTTTTCATCATAGAATATCAGGGTTGGAAGGAAGTTTAGGAGGTCATCTAGTCCAACCCCCTGCTCAAAGCAGGACTAATCCCCAATTTTTGCCCCAGATCCCTAAATAGCCCCCTCAAGGATTGAACTCACAACCTTGGGATTAACAGGCCAATGCTCAAACCACTGAGCTATCCATCCCCCCGGATAGAAAGCTATCCTTTCCTCCTAGGTCAGATTTTCTACATCTTTTATCATTTTTTGTTGCTCTCTTCTGTACTCTCTTCAATTTGTCCATATTCTTAATTGAGCTACTTCCTCAAATGTCTCCAACTCAATTCATTTAATACCCAAGCCTGAGGGCTGCCACTTATTTAAACTGGCGAAGGGAAAAAACTAGCATGAGGATCATGTGAGAGTCCTGCAAAAATAGTTTTAGAGAGCAGCTTGCTAAAACTTATGAGGCACCACATAAGCAGCAGAGACATTGGAACTGGTTGCAAAAAAAAAAAAAAAAAAAAAAAAAAAAAAAAAAAAAAAAAAAGAGCCACAGCACTCCTCAAGGGAAGCTAACCAAGCCATCAAAAAATCTCTCACCAGCAGCAGAAACATCTTCTCCCCAGCCTTGTATGTAACAAACTCTAAGCAAGGAGGGGCATTGAAACCTGACTCAGAGGGAGGAACATTTTTTAAAAAGCTCTACAAATGTAAGAGGCCCCCTTCCCAAAACTCCACCATATCTACACTGCATGGTCATTGAAACAGGCATGGGAAACAGAAGGGGCTGTATGCATACTAGCCTATAAAGCAGGTATAGTAGCACACATTTCCAAGATGTTCGCGCAGAATCAACCTAACGACATCTGGAATGCAGACCATTTCATCTTTGTATTGGTTGAAGTGCTGAAAATAGCTGTAGTACTACTGGGCCCCAATGCTTCTCCTCATGGGACCCTTTCCCTAAATACTGTCCACCTTTTTCTTTTGCAGAAAGCCTACCTGAGTTGCACTAATGACTATGTGACCCATTATAGATTACCTAATTTTGCAAATTAGTACTATATATTTTTTAAAAGCAGCCTTTGTAACATAGGATTAAATAATGGGACCTGCTAATAAATAGGAGTTGAGAAATGGAATGAGACACCCTTCCCCTCACTTTACAGATTAGCCAAGTGAGAATTAATGAGTTTCAATTGCATATATTTTCTCTCTCATTATCATTTCTTTCTCCTCCTCTTCCAGCTGGAAGATGTATGTGAAAAAGGAAATGAGGAAGAGAAGAGTATAAAAAGATCAGAAAAGGAAGTGTGGGGGTTAGGCTATGAATACCAGCAATAAAACTCATCCTTTTGGTCCTTCTTGCTCCCTGGTAGATGGAGGTAACAGGTCAGGACGTTTTCCTTTATTGAAAGGAGAAGAGTCAAAAAGATCCAGTTTTCTTTCCAGTTGAAAACATTATGGAATGGTAAGGTACTGTATGGAATGGTAAGGTACTTTTCCTAGAGTGTTAGCTCCCAATCAGATACGATTTTATTTGACAAATTGTATATTGTAATTATGCGTGTCTTCTTCATCCAGACATCTAAGTGAATTTAATTTGGCAATTCCCAACAGCAGTTGAGCCTGTTCACTGATGACAGGTCAAACTGAGTTTCACTCTTGGAAAAATCAGCTACAGAACTGGCTAACAGAGGCACAATAGCTGAATTTACCCGTACCAGAAAACAAGAATGAGTCCTTAGTCTCTAGTCTTAGCCTCAGCTTCACAAAACCATCACATAATAACTGGCACAAATGATAAGTCATTGTATCTCATTCCATCACAATTTCAGGACTATAAAAAATGGAAAGTTATCACTACTACAGCACCCAGAAGCACACTGGGCACTTTATTATAAATAGGAAGTCATGATCCAAAAGTTTTTACAACTATTTAAGCACATGTGTAACTTTAAGCAGATGAGTAGTCTCACTGATGCTTAAAGCTAAGCCCATAAGTAAGCGTTTACAGGACCGGGGTCTGTTTTTTTCACAGGAGGCAATGAGAGAGACTGACTAACGTTAGAGAGGGGAAAGAACGTGAAAGAACAACAATTGCAGCAATAATTCAGTTTGGACTTGAACAACTTGGTGGCAGAATTTTTTTTTTTTTTTTAATAAAAACAATGATGTTAGGATTCATCACAGAACCAGCAAGACTTAAGGAGGAATCTGTATGAGGCCAAAGCAGTAATTCAGCAGGTCAAGGCTAAGAAGGCATTCTGGGCATCAAAGGCAGTTTGAAAAAACCATAAAGGAAGCTGTGGGAGAAGCAGACAACAGGGCATCAAAAAGGCATCACTGACAGAGCAAAGAGGCTTTGGGACGGTGCAGTAAGAAACTAGAAATGTCAGCGGGGGTGTTATGTAGGCCTTTGTAGATAAGATATTATGTTAGATAAGATGTTTGTTATGTAGGCCTTTGTTAGATAAGATGTCCAACTTGATGCAGAGGACAAAGGGGAGACAGGGTGGCAACAATAGCACACTTTGATACACTTCCACCAGAGAAGAACACTATAAAAACGTACCTATTCCAATCTATGAGAAGTGTAACATTTCTGTACATGAAGATGTCATTTAAAACAGGGAAAGCAATCAGTACCTGGTGATTCCTTAGAGGAAGCAGCATGTCTTGCTAAGTGATTGTTGATTATATCTACAGCCTTGAAGTTTTTGTTTTTTTTCAAGATATCTGTGGCACACCTTGCTTGTGCATCTGGAATAGTGGGGTCCACCCCAGCATTTAGGAGCATCTGCACATTTTCTGTCTGACCTGAAACATAAAATAAATACAATAGAGGGTTGGCACAATCCTCTTATCCAGAATGAAAGAAAAATCACTGCGATGGTTTCAAATGCTTCTTTCTTTGATTAAAAAACAGCTCAATATTCTAGAAGCTGTTATACTTGGAGTTGGTTCTTACAGGAAACAAGGCATTTTATCCATTTGTTTTGGAGATACTTAGCATGAAACTACAGCTAGTCACTAGGTTTTTTTCATCTCAGGAATGGCATAAAAATAGGATTACCTAATAACAACCCTTGTCGCATACATTATCTCCATTTTGATAAATATGACGGTACTACCATTCTCTTCAATGGAAGCTAGTATCCTAATAACTGCCTCTAAAACACTGTAGAACAAACATAGGCCAAACCCCAAAATATAAATTCTGATTCGAGGCTTGACACAATATCTTTAATATACCACAAGGTTCTATACTCCTGTCTCACTTTGTCACATTCCATTATGACAGGCATTGTGCTACCCTGAGAGAAGGAGATGTACTCTTTTTGCCTCAAACAGCTGAACATGTGCTATAAATCATAGTCAAAGAACAGCAAGGAGGAGCATTGGAGAATCAAAGGATCAGCCAGTGAAAGGAGCATAAATGATTGCTAGAAAAGCTGCACCAGATTATTTCCACTTTTCCTCAGACACAATTGCAAGGTTAACAACCTCAATCACTGTATGTGTCCCACTTGCTAGAATACCAGACAAAACTTGGAAAAGAAAAGGTTGGGAAGAAGTCAGACACCTTCGCACACTCAACACCATTCTCTTGCTTTAGTACATGTATGCCTTGCCGTTCATGTTATTTTAACTGAGCTTTGTCAGCAAGATGGCTCTGAAATTTCTTCCATTATCTGTTTTGCAAGAACTGTACTCATCGTGCAACAGATGGGATAGCTGTGAGAGAGGAAATGTGACTCCTTTACAGCAAACTAAATTAAACAGTATGAATGAGACTCACACAGACCATCAAAGGGAGGCATCAGAATGCCATTGTGTTTAATGAACAAAAAGCCTTGGGTAACTTCAGGACTGATGCTTACTTCCTGTTGCCACCCAGTGGATTTATTAAGAAATGCAAATAAAAAGCAAATCAGGTTTCTATAGTTATAAGATAAAAGCATCCACAGAGATGCTGGCAGGGCTATTTGACTCCCACAAGAAACCTAAAGAAAAGCAGCTCTCAAAGTTTACATGTCTAAGCAAAGACACACTGCTACTGGCATCAAGAGAAATGTTGAGTTGCTTCTCCTCTACAAGTGAGAAACAAAACTCCAGACAAGTTTGAGGACTAATTTTTTAATTTCTGAGAGCATCAATACATAAATGGACCAAGAAAGTTATAAATAAATTGCAGCAAGTTGTGGCTAAATCTTAATCAACCAACCAAAATAAAAGACCTTACACAGAATAACTATGCAAATTGACAAAGAAATTGACACCAAAGCAGTGCCCTATAATTTTTGAAGCTCTGCTATATTTGCTATAGTTATAAATGTACACCGAGCCTGCAAGTCTTTTGTCATTCTCCTTCTTGGCATGAAATAAAGAATGTCAACGTCTGGAGTTTTTTTTCTTTTGCCATAAAAAACAAAAGTCCATGCTGATGAAAAAGTCCATTTTGAATTACATACGTTTCACAGGATATCCACTAGAATGAGAGGCCACGACATGCAAGACTGTGCAACCATCCTGGTCTTGCTGGTTGATACTACCCTTCAAGTCTGGTATCGCATCTAGTAGCCATCTGAAAACATGGTTCCCTTCTGAAATGATTATAAATTAAAACCACGTTACGAAACAGCACACTTTGTCCTCTTAGGACAGGATAGGGGGAAGTAGTATTGCTTCTCCTCCTCAGAGGTGGGCAGACAAGCTATCAAAGACTTTCTCCTTAAAAGTTAAGGGTGACTGTCAGGGTTCCCTCCCCACTCTGAACTCTAGGGCAAAGATGTGGGAACCCGCATGAAGAGCTCCTATGCTTGTTTCTACCAGCTTAGGTTAAAACCCCCAAGGTACAAAATTCCCTGCACCCTGAGAAATGCTTCTCTCACTGCCACCATCAAGTGTTTTAAACAGGAAACCGGGAAAGGAACCACTTGAAGTTCCCCTTCCCCCCAAAATACCCTCTCAAGCCCGTACACCCCCTTTCCTGGGAAGCTTGAGAATAATCTCCTAACCAATTGGTTACACAGTGATCTAAAAACCCACCCCCCGGGTTTTAAAAACCATAGAAAACAGTCAGCTTCTTAACAGAAAGATTCTATTAAAACAAAGAAGGTAAAATCATCTCTGTAAAATAAGGATGGTAACTATTTTACAGGGAACTCAATTTCCAAACTCGGAGGGATTCCCCCTCTGGACAAAACCTTAAAGTTACAGAAAAAACAGGAATAACCCATCCCTCTAACACAGGGAAAGCTCACCAAGCAAAACAAACAGAAACCTACTCGCAGTGCTGACTAAACTTACTTTAGAAAAAAGTGAGGTTTGGTGAGAAGATGACTGGTTGAGGAGATTGATTTTCTGAAGGTCCTTCTTGTCTCCCAAGATCACTCTGACTCAGACAAAGAGCCACACACAAAGCCTTCCCCCCTCCCAAGATTTGAAAGTATCTTGTCCCCTCATTGGTCAGATGCCAGCCAGGTCAGGTGTCAGTCTGGCTACCTGCATTTCTTAACCCTTTACTGGTAAGAGGATTTTATAGCACTGCATCAGACCCTCTCCCCCTTCCCTTTATATTTATGACAGTGACAGAGAGGAAAGTATAGTGTAAAATACAAAGCAACAAATGGTGTCAAGTGTCAGCTGTATTGTTGGAGATAAAACAATGAATTTTTCCCTAACAGGTGCAACTCTGAATTTGGCCCGCAAATTTTAAAACATCGCCAGACAGGTTTTTCAGAGTTGACACATTCAGGGTCTGAGATGGTCACATCAGTTACACTTCAGGTTTGAATCAAAGAAGAGAGGGTCAGTATTAGGCTCACAGGACTTCCAGGTACACATGAACTGGACATGTAGTTCAAGTAATTTTTTTTTAAAGAGTAATGACTAGAGCTATGGAAGATTATATATTTTGGATTTGAGCTTACTTTAGATTGTTAAATATGAGCTTTATCTGCAAATTCTCTGTAGGTTGACTATGGTTGCTTTTGTTTTATACCGACATGGGATATCACTCACTTGCTTTGATACAGAGGTTGATGATTGCATGAAGTGGGTATGCTCCAATGCTCCCAACATTTGCTCCAATGGTGATCAACCACTCCACCAATTCTGGTACCTTTTCCATTCTCTCATAATGGCCAAACAGGACATATTTCTGATGATAAAGAAATAGGGAAGATATATTACAGTTATATTATTTTACATATGTGAAAGAAATCAACTTTTTAGTCCTGTTACCTTTTCAGCCAAGGCAAAGTTTCTGACTATTTAGGAATTCAGTGTTACAAAAGCAAAGCAAATGAATAAATATTGGCCAGTTGCCTTACCCAATATTAAATTTAATTACACATATTTATTATTTATAATTACAATAGCAATTAGAGCCCCAGACCAGGTTCTGCTCCATTCCTGCCCCCAAAGAACTCTCAATTCAAAAAAAAAATTTAATTTCTATATTATACATACGCACACAAATATACATACACAGAGTATATTATACATTATGTATCTCTAGTTATTCTTGTGTAGGTGTGTAATATATATTTCCCATTTTTATGGTTTTTAAATAGTGGCCTCCACACACACTGCAGACATCTGCAACATTTATGTTTTGCAAATCAGAATTCTTAAAGTTAGTTTGTGCACAATCCAAAGTGAAAATACTATATACACATCTGCAAAAACAAAAGCAGCACTGAAAACTCCAACAGAAAGGCACTTGTTCTCTTATTTCCTCAAAAAGGAAAACATTTGGGGATTTTTCATCTTGAATTTTTTACTCTCTTCCACATATACAAAAATTACATGGGAAAAATTTCAGGAGCAAAAATTGGTAATAGAGTTAGATTAAACTAAACATTGTGTGCTATTCTGTCCTCTGGTGTACGTGCCCTGTCTGTGGGGGATGGGCCAGACAGAACAGAGATGCTGGTCCTCCAGGTTAAGGGTTAGGCACAGCGCTAACAACCCTGTCCTGTAAAAAACAAAATAGGTTATGGAAACAGCAACGGAGAAATCGACCATTACTGTGTGTGATGGACTTCTGGAGTCAATGACCCGTATGGCTGAGAGTGGTGAAAGCCGAAAGGAAGCCACTGGCATGAAGACTGAAGTGCTCAACACGAAGACAAAAACCAAAACTTGTTTTTTGGAACGTACGGACAATGTACGAAGCAGGGAAGCTAGCTCAGGTCACAGCAGAGATGAGACGCTACAGCTTACACATCCTGGGTGTCAGCGAGAGCAGATGGATGGGATCGGGAAGATTAATAGCCTCGGGAGAAACTTTGCTGATTTCTGGACGGGATGATGGACAACACCATGAGGGTGTTACCATCCTTTTGAAGAAGGGAGTGGAGCATTCCCTGCTTGAATGGAAATCCAGCAGCAGCAGACTTATGAGAGCCAGACTGAAAGGGAAACATAATATCACCCTGATTCAGTGCTATGCTCCAACAAATGACAGCGATGAAGGAGGACAAATGCTACCTTGCACTACAGGCGGAGTTAGAGAGAGGACCACGCCACGACCTATCATGATGGGAGACCTGAATGCCGTGGTCGGTAAGGACACCACAAACAATGACAGAGCAATGGGAAGACACGGGTGTGGCACTATGAATGAAAATGGAGAAAGACTTGTTGATTTCTGTAATATGAATGACGTAGTCATCGGCGGAACCCTATTTGAACATCGTGAAATTCACAAGCTGACACGGTGTTCTCCAAATGGCAGAGATAAGAACCAGATTTACCATATCATGACCAATGGCAATGCTCACTGACAGATATGAAAGTGAGAAGGGGGTCACTGCTAACATCTGCACACCACTTTGTAACAGCCTCCATCAAGCTAAAACTGAGAAGTGTGGGTCCACCAAACAAGGGACAGACGTTATGATATTGACAAGCTAAAGTCCCTTGAAATACAGAAAGCCTTCGTTCTGCAGTTAACGAACAGGTTTCAAGCACTTGCAGACCTTGAGGAAGAGGAGGTGAATGCAGATAAGGAGAACAAGAAGTGGGACAAAGTAACAGCAATTTATAAACGCAGCTGTGAAGCCTGTCTAGGCTACAGGCAGAAGAGAAGAAAGGAGTGGATTACACCCAGCACATGCAACACCATAGAAACCAGACGAGCCCTGAAGAAAAAAAATTTAGACCCAAAATCCCAGAAGCTAAAGGACAAATACCACAAGCAGTATAGCAAGGCACAGCGAGAGGTCAAATGCCTTGTGAGATCGGCATTATATTGATAGTCTGGCAACACAAGCAGCTGCTTGTGGGGAACAAAGAACCGTCTACAAAATGACGTGCCTTATCAGCGGTAAACTGCAGACACCAAACAAACACTCATCAGGAACAAACAAGGACACTTACTAACTGAAAAAGAACAAGAAATACGCTGGACAGAGCATTTCAAAGATGGGGGAAGGGAAGGGAGTATTCCATCCCCAAATCCTGCATATATTCCCTGAGTAAGGCCCTTTCCTTGGATTTTGTAGAGAGGGCCAGGAATTGGTCACCCACAGGGCATAAAAATGCACTCTAAGCATGGCAGAATTCAATTTTTATTTTTTTATAATTTTGCCAGATAATATCAATGTTTATTTGTAGGTATATTTTTCATTTTTATTGATTTAAATTTTCACAGCCATGGGAAATGTCAGACAATTACAGTAGATGTTGCGATTCAAAAAGTAAAAGCTTTAGAACCATTAAAACACAAATTGTCAACATCACAGGTCAAAATACGTAAAGAAAACATCCTTAAATCAAAATCCAATAAGTTCTCAAACAATATTTTTCTTACTTTGCGTATCTGTAAATTTTGATTATCAGCAGAAATATTTTCTCATTGGTTTGTGTATGTGTACAGTGAAATCAACGTTTACCAATAAAAATCTAATCCTTCCAACCCTATGTCCAATGCAGATTACAAGTAACCTTAGTCATGCAATACTGTCAATTTAACACAGCTGCCACACTCTCACAATTAATTTATCAACTTAATTTTACAGTGCTGGTTACCAAAGCTAGTACAAACAAGTCTCCTATTTTTTGTTACACAATTAGTGTATTATACAGCTCATTGAAAAATTTCTAAAATTTTTGACAAAAGGGGACAATTTCAGGCAAAATGTTTTGACCAGCACTAATGACATATTTTTCAAACTGATGGTGTTTAATCTGTGCTCACTCTTATTTACAGAATAAGAAGTCATTTAGCAAACAACTGTGAAAGAAAGGACAGTCAGTCATCTTGTTAAATAAAATACACGTGACAGCACTGTACCTCAAAAAGATCTTTTAGTGATAAATGAGTGACTCTCAGATTTCTCGGCAACTTGTCTCTCTCAGCCGCCACCAACATCAAGGACTAGGAAAAACAAATATTTATGAGCCTACACGCATTCAGATATTAATTTTAAAGTTTGCTTAAATGCATCAAACAAACATTAAAGGGAAAAATCTGACAAGTGCTCTCTACAGATATAAATTTTTATTACTGCTGTCATAAATATAAAGGGAAGGGGGAGAGGGTCTGATGCAGATAAAATCCTCTTACCAGTAAAGGGTTAAAAAATGCAGGTAACCAGACCGACACCTGACCTGGCCGGCATCTGACCAATAAGGGGACAAGATACTTTCAAATCTTGGGAGGGGGAAAGCTTTGTGTGTGGGTCTTTGTCAGACTCAGAGTGATCTTGGAGTCAGAAGGAACCAGTCATCTTTTCATCAGATCCTCACTTTTCTAAAGTAAGTTTAGTCAGCACAGCGAGTAGATTTCTGTTTATTTTGCTTGGTGTGTGTTCCCTGTGTTAGAGGGAGGGGTTATTCCTGTTTTTTCTGTAACTTTAAGGTTTTGTCCAGAGGGGGGAATCCCTCTGAGTTTGGAAATTGAGTACCCTGTAAGATAGTTACCATCCTGATTTTACAGAGATGATTTTACCTTCGTTTTAATAAAATCCTTCTTTTAAGAAGCTGACTGTTTTCTATGGTTTTAAAACACCCGGGGCTGGGGGGTTTTAGATCACTGTGTAACCAATTGGTTAGGAGATTATTCTCAAGCTTCCCAGTAAACGGGGTTACGGGCTTGAGGGGGTATTTTGGGGCGGGGGGAGGGGGAGGGAACTTCAAGTGGTTTCCTTTCCTGGATTCCTGTTTAAAACACTTGATGGTGGCAGTGAGAGAAGCATTTCTCAGGGTGCAGGGAATTTTGTACCTTGGGGGTTTTAACCTAAGATGGTAAAAATAAGCTTAGGAGCTCTTCATGTGGGTCCCCACATCTTTACCCTAGAGTTTAGAGTGGGGAGGGAACCCTGACAACTGCCTATCGTTTGTGATAACCTATCAGATTCTCAACACACTAAAGCTTCCTTTTCCTTCTCACTCATTAAATCCTTTAATTTGGCAAACACATTTTCCCCATCTGAGCTTCTCATCAGGCACAAGTCACTACAGCGCTGCAGCATTTGCCATCGTGTTTATGCTTCAGCATCATCAGTGACAAAAGCATATCTCTGGCAACGTGTTTGCTTAAGATTCAACTGGTGCTCTGAAGCAGGAAACACTATAGACCAGTGCTACTCAGACCTCAGTGGTTCAGAAGCCAAAGTAGCGATAAACATTACACAAAAGAGCCACTGTAGTATGACTTCATTGTTTCATTTACTGTAGTGCTATATATTCATATTTAAGAAGTATGACAAGGGAAATTTTATATATGTATGTATAAAATTCTCAGAACAAAATGACTGACCAAATATTATTCTTTTATCAGCTACAGTTGGTTAACAACATAGCAAAAAAATCCTAATTGGTTAATAATTAAATCAGTGTTTTAATATAATGTGCTGCCAAGAGCCACAGGACACACATTACAGAGCCACTTGCAGCTCACAAGCCTCAGTCCAAGTATCACTGCATTACATGATCTGTCTAGATCAGCAGTGTCCAATACGCTCGCCACTAGCCACATGTGGCGAATAGGCTGAGTTGTGGCTAATGCATGAGCAATGCGTTGGTGTATTGAAGACAGCAGTACTGGAAGACAGATTGCGTGCTTTGATGTACAGCTTGTTAACGTGGCCAGGATATCGTAATTTTGTGTTAGTACCTATTAATATTTTTTTGTAATATCTACTTATTTTTGATATTTGAAATGTCATTTGTAGTATGTTTTTTAATCCTTTTTATAATGTGGCGAATAAGGAAATTCAAAACCACAAGTGTGGTGAATAAGAAAGTCAAAACCACAAGCACGGCTAGCATCGAATTTCTATTGGACACCACTGGTCTAGATGTTTATTACATCATTCAAAATTTAAAGAAGCACCATCAACTTCAAATCTGGTCTGTTAAAAAAAAAAAAGAGAGAATTAAATTAATTTCAGACACTACACCTGCTAGTGAGTTTTCTAGCTAGTTTTTGTGGTTTAGCAATAATATATTCCTATTTTTGTTCTCCACTTCTCTGTTGCTGTGTTAAAGACCCATACTAATCAGAAAACTGACTGGTCATACCAAAGAAACAGTAAAACAGACCATAAATGCAAATGAAGACAAATATTTTTTCTCTAATCTCTTTCAATTACAGTCATTTGAAGTGTCTTGTAACCACAACAAAGAAACACAAATAAGTTTTTGAAGTTGACTGTGTCCCTTTAAAAAGGGAAAGAATTTTATAAACTATTTTCTACTCAGTTTCTATTTTTTCTAATTCTGAAAATCAAGACATTTGCACAGGGGAACAATAATTTCAGATTTAAAAAAACAATTTAAGAAAATTAAAGCTTATTATTGAAAAAATAAAAATAATAATAAACAGATTTACTAATATTCCTGGCACAGCGATAAACTTACCTGCCACATTCCTTTCTTGGCTAATTTTTCTATTACCACCTGCCAAACTAATGCATCGAATCTTTCATTCAAAATGTTCTTAAAAATGGAAAGAAAATAGGGTGCTATATATTTTTCATCTAAGAAAAGAAGAAAAGAAGCTTAAGGAAAGTGTTTAGCATATGCAACTTTTACAAGCTGTGCTCTCCAAGTACATCAATTCATTTCATATGGTCAATTCTTCAGTAGTGATTAACACATTGAAACATTTCAAATTAGAACACACAATTCACATAACTAATGCTAGTAAAATGTCTGCTCAATAATTAGTAAGGGTGCATTATTTTCAGATGCCACAAATTTCATGAACAATGTGAAACTAACCATTTGCTTTTGAAAAATCTCTGAAGCCCATGAAAATCTAAAACTTTCCACCAGTTTTTCTCCTTATTGTGTATAAACAGAGAAGTTGATGTAAGTGACCAAACTCCCTAAAACAGGAATGAGAGTCCATGAAGCAAGTGAGAGAGAGGCACTGCCAGAAGCCAGATGGCATACCCTTGGACTCTCTCAGGCAAAGCTTGTAAACCAGACCATTGAGCAACAGTGGAGGAGGGAACATAGGAGCTTAGGAGAGGGGGGGTCTGACTCTGCCACAGAAATAAGTACGGTAGTTGGTGGGATGGGAAAAGCCAAGTATCCTTTCGCATATGTTCTTTTCCTGCTTCCCACTGCTACCATCACAGGCCTTTCTATAATTTGCTCTGGGAGAGTATTCCACAACTTAATACATCTCACTAAGTTTTTCCTGATGTAAAGCCTAAAATTTTCTCTTTCTTCATTACTCCTAGCTATTCCCTGATCTGCCTCACTGACCAGGAAAGCTGCATGGGCTGGAAGAAACCAGTACACCATTATGATTCAGCTGGTCCTAAGTTCTAGGCTTGGCTCCTCCCTGACTTTGTGGCCTTGGGCAAGTCACTTCACCTTTCCGTCTCACTTTCCCCATCTGTTAAATGCTGGGGGGAAGGGGATAGGGATGTTGTGTAAATTAATCAGTTAATGTATGGTGCTTTGAAAATACCATAAAAATGCTAAGTATTATTAAATGATTACTCTGCTTCCCTGGTGCTTACATCATTCATATATGTGGAGAACTTATTTCCTGACAAGTCTTGCTTGACCAAGATATACATGTTCAGTTCTTTTTATTATTCTGTTATACCTCCATGTCACCTCCACTCCATAATCATCTGTAATGTTCATTTCTAAATTCTCTTCAGTTTGTCACAATTTGTTTGTGTGTGTCACACCAGTAGTGTAGAGGACTATTCTCCGGTTCTGTGGTATGACTTGGAGTATGCAGCCCAAAATGACACTGGTGCTTTGCTACCAGATAACATTGCAAACTCAAGACTCAGTGGCTGCTCACTGCCACTGCAGGTCTCTTTCAGCATTAATGCTTCTCACTGAGTGAGCCTCTCTCATTATTTTTCCCCCAGATGTGTTGGCTTACATGTATTCTAGATTAATCTCATTTTGAGATTTTCTGCTCATATTTCTTACACTCTCCAGGTCCACTTTCTCTGTCCTGTGTTTGCAACTCAGCCCATTTTTGTATCAACTGCACATTTCACCGACATGCTGTCATTCCTTCCCCCAGTCACTAATAGAGATGTTAGCTAAAACTGTACCACACAACAATCCCCGTTATAACTGTTGAACATCCGTAACTCCAGTTGACGTCAGTGGGAGCTGTGGGTACTCAGAATCAGAAAAATTAGGCCCTAAATCTCCAGACTGCACTCAGTTAAATTCATTGCATATATTGTTAGAACCTTAAGGCCCATTAGATTAATGGAAAGATTCCCTTTCAATTGGCTTTATTGTAGGTCTTTTGGTCAGTTTTTAATACACACGACAGTATTCCTTTCCAAGCCATTCTGAATTAAACTTACTGCAGTCTTTACATCCACCAATTTTGTCCAAAAGAGCAAGCAAGTTTGCCTGGGAAGATTCATACTGCTCTTGGTTCCGTTTCCTTTTTTAAAATGTTGTGATCGTTCCTCTTGATATATCTGTTCTATTGTTTTACTAGGGATGGTAGTTAAAGTTAAAAAGTGGCAATTGCCAGGATCAATCTTTTATTACAAAAATCAGTACTACATTTGCTTTTTCTCCAGCCTTGTGCTGTCTCCCAGGTTATCCAAGTTTTCTGAGGCCCAACCAAACCATATTATAATTAGAGCTGTCTAAAACCCGCTACTGCTTCTCCTCCTTTTCCCATTATTTTAGTGGGAGGGTATTTCAAACCATTTGAAAACATTTTCCTTCCAATAGTGTTCTGAATGGACTGATTTAAAAAAAAAAATCTACAGAGTTATTTTCAGCAAACGATTTTTCCATTTTTTTAAATCTAGCTTTTTTTAAGAGGAAATTTTTATATTTTGAATAAATCCCTCAATGTAGCTAAGGTGACCAATCAAAAGCAGCAACAAACCCAAAAAAACCCCAAACAATTGACTAAACTTGGCAAAGGAACAAATTGAACTGTTTTTGTATACATTTTCAGTCAAAATTTTTCTAAATGGTTTCATGAAGTTTTTCCTCTTCCACACAAGTTTTCATTTTTTAAACGAAAAATGTCAACCAGTTCTAACTGTAACAACTGGGGCACTTGTGTGTGACAATTCATTCATCTATGTGGCAGTGGTGGTGTTTTGGGAATGTGGATATTCCTCATCTATAAACAAGATTAAGACTATCCATCCCAGTTACAGTAGCCACAGCATAGCTGTCAGATGTTAATAATTTTCAAATCTGATCCTGGTCGGTAGTGACCAAATGAAATATTCCAGGAAGAATGGCTTCAAATCCCATACACAAGCCCCTCAGCAGTCCTGTCAATATTAAATGAATCTAAATAAAATACAAGCCTCCATTCCAATTTACCATTAACACTTGTGAAGATTCCAACTATAAAATCAGCAATTTGAGATTGATCCACAGAACCACACAGAAGAGTCAAACCACGAGAAAATGTAATAACTGCATCCTGTATTTTTGACAACTGCAGCAGCGAATAGCCAGATCTATAGTAGCCCTAGTGGGGAAACAAACAACAACAAAAACACTGTCATCAAATCTCGTTACTTCTAATTTTGGGAGATTAGGAGCCCATTTCTGAAATCCCTACAGAAATGTATCAGTAACTTTACAATTGGACTTTTTCCTGAATAAGACTTACAGGATTTGGTCTAGCTATATACAAAGTTATCAACATTTTAAATAGTTGAGAAAATTACTCACATATCAACAGAACAAAGCTGTGAAATATTGTGGGCATCTGAATACCACAATGTTTTAGTCTCCTGAAGACCCAGTATCTTTGGGAAATTAATTAAATATTTTTGTAAACAAAAATATTCACAGATCCTCATTAAGTATCATTTTCTAGTCCCAAATTACTAATCACGGCCCAATATGTACCTCAGGTGTGGGTTGTAATACTACTCTCTCAGCTTGTTAAACTCAAACTCAAAGAATTCTGTAAGAATAAATATGACGTTGGCACTCATTGGTAGGGCCCCAAGAAAAATCAGATTTTTTTTTAAAAATAAAATTCACAGCAGTGTCATAGGCAAAGTAGTGAATTTCACAAAATATGCATGGGATGCAGTCAGCAAAAGATCACTGTTGCATTCTTTTGCATAAAAATCGGCTGCCGAGTTCACATATTATCAATATTATTAAAGTGTCTACAAAGAAAGCAGAGACCCCTCAAATCAAGGCTTTAAAATATATTTGATAGTTTGTTCTTTGGTTATTTTTCAATCCTCTCATAGTACAGAAAAACACTTGAACACGTGCCTATGTCAAAAATCTAGTACCACTTTTCAGTATCTGTTGAAGTATTTATATGGCTTAGACAATAGGGCTTTAAGCATACATTTAACTGTTTCACTGAATTGGGGTCATAGTAAAATCACTTTTCACAAGACAGCTTGCTGTATTGGAATTTGCATAGTGCAATGAAACATGGGAATTTCATTCTACAACACTTAATTATAGTTTCATTCTACCTGGGTTCAGGGTAAACTAGTTCCATGTCATTCAAAATTATGTCAAAACATATATTCGGCTCTGATTAGGGACCCTGAGGTTACTATTCTCTTATTCTTCTTACAAGGTGTTGTATTTGTGTACTAATCTTTTTAAAACTAATTTTGAATCTTGTTTAGAATAATAAGGCTGGCAAGCATTGCTGATCTGTTGGATTAAACGTGCAGTACCTTAACATATGACAAATCCCACTGGAGGCTCTCCTTGGCATAGTGATATGCTTCTTCCCACTTACCAAGGCTGTAAAAGGCATTTGATTTGTTGCACAATAACACAGCCATGTCCCTTTGAGAAACCCTATGAAAATTAACATTATTAATTTAATCAATTTTTAAAAGGTAAATGGTACTTTATATTGAACAAAAATTTGACAAAACTCTTCAATTTATTCCAAACAGAACTATGGTACAAAAAGATATCCTCTAGAAAGAAAATAAAGGTCCTGCAAATTCAGTTAACACAATTCCATCACTTAGAGCAATATTCCATATGAACAAACCCTACTTTAATACTACATTAATGTTACAAGGTGAAGTCAAGAAATACAGTTATGATCATTCATGCCACCTTAACTCTACCCCACCCTTTTCAGGATATGCGTTAAATACAGTCTCTTTTATGACTGCATTCTATTTCTTTTATTTCATCTCTGAAGGAAAATATTGAAAGTACATTGGTTCAATTAAACAATTTGGATGGGTTCATGATCCGGTCGAAGGCCTGAGTGGAACACTGGGGCTGTGACCTGCAGGTGGTAAGGAGGAAGTGCGCTTCAGCAATCAAGAAATACTAAATCTTTGGCTGATGTGAGCTGGCATAACTCCAGGGAAGCCAAATTTATACCAGCTGAGGATCTGGAAGAACATTAATTTAATTCTTACTTGGTTCTTGAATATTAATCATTTGAATGTTGGGGATCTGTCCCAACCCCCCAAACCAGTGGACCCAAGCAGTGTCTAGAAAAAGTTATACTTAAGATCTTGAACCTAGACACCAAGGCATTGGACTGGGACTGAGGAGGAGCGGAGCTACAACCCTGGCTTTGTCACAAAATCTCCATGCCTCCATTCTTTGCCTCAGAGGGATTGAGTGATGGTAAATCCATTAGTTTGTGTGAGGGGCTGAGATACTAAAGCATTTGGGGGCTGGGATGAGCATAAGTACATCAGATAGACTCATAGATTTTAAGACCAGAAGGGACCATCATGATCATCTAGTCTGACCTCCTGCACATTACAAGCCACAGAACCTTCTCCACCCACTCCTATAGTAACTTCTGCTTTAAAATCAAGATTTAAGGACTTTAATAACTCAGCCAGGAGCTCCCAAAATGGGTCACGACCCCACTGTAATACCAAGACTGGTGTTAGACTTGCTGGGGCCCGGGGCTGAAGCCCAAGCCCAACTGTCTGGGGCTGAAGTCGAAGCCTGAGGGCTTCAGCCCCAAGCTGCGGGGCTCAGGTTACATACGGGGGGTGAAGCCCTTGGGCTTTGGCCATCCTGCACAGGGCGGCGGGGCTCGGGCGGGCTCAGGCTTCGGTCCCCTCTCTAAGAGTAGTGTAGTAATTCTTATCAGAAGGGGGTCACGGTGTAATGAAGTTTGAGAACCGCTGGTCTAGCTCAATGTCAGGAGAAAGAGTCAGAGTGAAAGGGGAAAAAAAAGAAAAAAACAAGTCACAGTAAATAGTTTAATGCAAGCTTGAATTAAACTTATTTTAATTTACAATAATTCTCACTTATTTTGGTCTGTTCAAGTAATTTGATTAGTATCATGCCTATTTTACAGAAGGGGAAAACAATGAATCAGGGATGTGAAGTGGCTTACCAAAAAACAAACAAATCAGGGCTTGAAAATAGAACTCAGGAGTTCCTGATTCCTGCTATCCTCAGACAGCTGGACCACTTATCTTTAAAGTTCTGTTATTTACTCAGTCATACACTACCTGAATACTTACATCCCCCACTGCAATAAGTGAAAGAGTACACGTATGGCTTCATCGTAGTTTCTGATGGCCATGAAATAATTTCCATTTTTAAAGTTCTCATTTCCAGCTTTTTTCATAAACTCTGCATAATTCATGGGATCCATGCTAGTTGAAAGGGAAAAAAACCAAAAACAAATGAAAGCTATGTTGTGGTGCTCCTCCTTCCCCAAAATCACAAGAATAAGCCTGTTTCCTTCATAAAAGACCTAATCCTCAGAGGTGATAACCAGTTTGTAAGGACTTCAGTGAAAATTATGGATGTTCTTGGGATTAGACCCAAATTCTCTTTTGCAACAATTCACTTTGATTCTGATGCCAATTTAATCGTCATCTCAAGTTTTACGTGGCAACTTTTCCTTCCACCAGACATTAGGAGCAGGACAGATGATAACCATCTTTCCTATCCCAGCAGCTGAAGATGGTGAGGTGAACTTGGACCACAGCACTGACTTGAAAATTTACCCCCTCAATTTTTGTCTCAACCTTTGGCTAGCAGATTTAGTCCTTTGGCTAGTACGTGCTTGGTACATTTCTCAAATCTTGTTAGAATCTTATTTTTTAAAATGGTATTTAATCTAATTTATTTAAATGGACACGCACATATACATACACACACATATACATTTTTTTCCTGTGTGTGTATATGTGAGACCACTACAGAATTGGTTAAAAAAATTCAAATTAAAATTTAGTTAGTTGAAAAAACAGGAAACATTTTTGAAAAAAAAAGTTAGTTCTCCTGGGGTTTGACCAGCTTTTCTGGTTATAGTTAAGCAGACAATTACACAGCAAAACTGCATTACGATCTGATTACAGCCTGAATCATACAACGTTGTCATGCAAACAAAAGAGATATGCCCAGCCCAGAAGAGCTCAAAAGCGAATTTAAGACAAGATACAAGAAAAGGGTGTAACAAACACTCCAAGGGAACATAAAGGGGACAATGACAGGAACTAGAATTATTTTTGCAATTTAAATTGCAAAAAACAAAATTACTTGCACAAAGAAATGAAAGTAGTCACAACATCCAACATGTCTGGGGAGAAGGGATTAAAACACATTAAAACCAAAAACATTTACTTTGAGAAAGGTACTTAAAAAAAAAAAAGTCACAGAAGAGAGAGAGAAAAGCAAGTTTTGAAGCTTCAAGTAAAATCCTTTTTCAAGAACGAACTACCAACAAACAAAAGTGTTGCTAAGCATTCCCATCAATTTGGAAATCTTGCATCAAACTCAAAAATCTGAGTACTGACAGAACAAGATTTAGACCTGGGAGTTAGGCTGACATAGGTACAATGCTCAGGAGTGTGAAAAATCTACACCCCTGTCAACCTAACCCCCAGCATAGACACAGCTAGGATGACAGAAGAATACTGCGATGGAAAAACCACTTCCATTGGTGTAGATTATGTCTATACTACAGGGTTATGCTCAGTACTTGTCTTCACTATGGATTCTACAGCGGCACAGCTACGCAGCTATAGCACCCCTGCATAGGTGCTTCCTACGGTGACAGAAGGCGTTTTGCCGTCATAGTAGGTAATCCACCTCCCTGAGCAGTGACAGCAACAGAAGCTTTCTTCTATCAGCCTAGCCACATCTACACTGGGCATTAGGTTGGCACAGCTACGGCGTGCAGGGATGTGAATTGTAAGGCCTGGTCGACACTTAAAAAGTAGGTCAACCTAGCTCAATCTCTCAGGGCCGTCACCTTAGCTACCGCCTGTCAGAGAAATGGACTTACTGTAGCTCTTGTAATATAGACCAGGCCTCAGACTGGGTAGAACCTTGCTACAGGAGAAATCCCACTGATTTAAATAGGAGTACCTGAGAAGCAAGCTACTACTCAGCCTGAGTAAATATGATAAACTAATTCTTCCATCTTAACAAGTGTTTAAGTCTAGGTTGCTCCATACTGTCTGTGTACAGAGAAGCAATGATGCAGGACAATCCCACATCGGAGGGGGCTCATAGAAACAGTTTATTTAAACAAATAAAATATTTCTCCCACGCTGTTTACAACCCAAACTTTATATCATCCTGCTAATGCCAGAGAACAATCAAGAACTGATCAGAAATTGGCTATAAACAAAAATTGGCTAATATTAGGTTCTATCTACACTAGAAAGCTTTAGGAGATGCAGTAAATAACTTACAACAAAATAGTTAAACCAGAGTTTAATTTTTTAGTCTGGATAGGACCTAACCAAGTTTTTAGAATTATGCTAAAGCCTTAGACACAAATTAGAGAGAGAGATGCATTCATAGTGACGATGGAACCTTAGTTTCATTCCCCAAGATAACAAAAATATATATAAAAAAGCAAAAAAAACTGTAAATAAAAACGAGTAATATTTTAAAACACAAATTCTTACCTATGTTACAAAAAAAACCTTTGATTTTGTTCAATTCTTTCAGTTTTAATCTACGAGTTTGAGTTTTAATCCACATGTATCCCTTTAACATCAGGAGCAAGTAAAAAATGATTACAGGAAGAAAAAAAAATACCCTGAAACATGTTCAGCTCCCGAGATGTTTTCTTAATATGCATTGTGCACATATCTTTGGTTCTGTGTAGATAAGAGTACACATAACCCTTGATATAGCTCAGCTTAGCAAAGGTGGACTTTGACTGTTGTTTTTTCAACAATTAAGGTGGAGAATATAGTGACGGTGGGATGTCTGGCTTTTGTCCAGAATTAAATTTGTTTATTGTAATATTAAGTATTTGTTTTTAGGTCCATTTAAAATAAAAATCAACACTACAAAAGTAGTTTGACAGACATGTTATGGGACAATATAGTGAAAGATTTTTGGTTTCAACATTTGTTTGCTTTTTGTTACTGATTTTCTAATAACATACAAATAGAAAGAAAGGGGGAAGGGAGGGAAACATGAGTATAATGGTTACAGCATTTATCACAAGAAAGATCAAATTTAGAGACCACCAGAAATTTTAACCTCTTATCACATGACAACAAAATGAAAGAGGAAGTCTGCTGGTCTGTAGGACCTGATTCTGATCTCACTCACACCATTTTACACTAGTGTAAGTTATTCCTGATTTACACCAGCATAAGTGAAATCAGATAAGCTCATGTCTTCCCCCAGAAAGAAAAACGGTAAATGTAAATAATGGGAGACTGACCAGTTAAAGTCAAGAGACTCGAGGAACAGAACAATCCTTCCTGTGCGAAAAGCAAAGGAAGACTTCTCCACTCCTCCCTCTTCTCCTGCTGGGCTGGTGAGAGAAATCAGAGCTCTGCCTCTGGTTTCAATCTACTGGGTAGAGCTGACCCAAAACGTATTCCCCAACATTAACCAAACCTTGTTTGGCATTTGCAATAATTTGACCAACTTCCTCTGGCCAGTTTTTAAGTTTTGTGATCCCCTGCATTTCTTGATGCTGTCCAGCAGTAGGGATGAAATACAGCAAGAGAGTCTCTTCATGCAGTACTCCAGCACAACCAGAAGCAGAACTAAAAATCTTGTGGCAAAGCCTATTCTTTTGAGCTTGCCAGCCAAGGGCCTAAGACAGATACTAATGAAATCAATGGGATGATTGCTGTTGACTTCATTGTTTGGGAGAAAGGCTAGGCACAAGAACCAAGAGGTTTGGATATCCAAATTTGACAGCTGAGTGTTTATCGAAACAGAACCACTGAACTAATTGCCAATTGCTACATAAAACATGTTGCTCTAACTTCTTCCTGAAGCTTAATTCTCTCTCAAAGAAAGCTAAACATCTGTCCATTCATAGGAGTTCACAACAAAAGATATAATCTATTATTTTGGCTTGAATGAGCATAATTATTTCATGCAACATAAATGGGCAAAATCAGAACCATAAGAACATACAACCATAAGTAACCAAAGGTCTTGGCTTTCCTGCTGAGGAAATACCAAGTCCCTCACTGATAGAAAAGGCCTAAAAATTAACAAGCACAGGCCGTATCTTCCTCTCTTTCTCTGGCTTTAGCTCAAAGAGGGGCCTAGGAACTGGAATAACGAGCGAGACCTAGGAATCAAGGACAGGACATGTATCTAGTCTCACATTAAATCATGTTAACTATTTACTAATTAGTCCGCTTGGCATAAAAGTATATGCAGCTGTTTTCTCATGTATCCTTAAAAATATGTAATACCAAAGGTCAAGGTATGTACCCCATATTCCCTTCTAAATGATAAATGTATCCGCAACAGATGTGTCCTGTATCCCCCTCCCCAAAATTATGTATCCTGTGTGACCTGTTATCTATAGGTTAGTATAATGACGTATACTAAAGTTGTTTGTTACTGATTATAAAAGGGGCTCATGTCGCCCATGTAAAGTGTGCTCTTCTCTGGCATTAGTCGAGAAGAAACACCCGCTCAGCTGAACGAAAATAAAGGTGTGGTACCCGTCTTCTTGTTCTCCGTGCCTCCTTGGTGGAATTGGGTAAGCTCCAGGGGGAAACGGGCCCTATTTGGCCAACAATTGGCGACTCCGCCGGGACTTCTCTCCCTGTAGAGGACGCTGACCGGCGGCCGAGGGCGATTCTGAGGAGTGGCCACCTCGAGCTATTGGTTTGCTCGGGCCTTGGGTCGTCACAATCGGCCGGGGCGGCTGCGTCCTCTCTCAAGAGAACTCCTAACGACACGGAGGCGAGACGGTGCCAGAAGAAGGGGAAGGTCCAACAGCCGGACGCGGCCACTCCGGGTGGTAAGTGCGTTTTACCTTTTGGGTTTAAAGGATATAACGCCCCCGCAGTGTGATTGGACCTCATAGGTAACCCCGGTGTGGGAAGGTATTGTGGTTGCTTAAAGGTTATGTTAAGCAAGCCAGGCAGTTAATGAATAATACCACTAATTTCACGAGCCCGTGGGCTGTACTGGATAATTACTGGGACATAGAGCAGCCCCAGGGCTTGTTGTTGTTTTTGGGGGGAGTATTGTTTTTCTTTATATTGATGATGTATTGGAGGCCAAAATTATGATAACCAGGTCTAGGACTTAAACCGACTCCAGCCGCCCTGAGACTCCTGCGAGGGGAAACCCCGTGACCAGGATATCTTAATCGCAACGGGGGTCGGTCGAACCCGTGACCAGGTTTAACTACACACAAGCATAATGGGGTCCGGACAAAGCATTTATGCTGGGACGCCCTTAGAATGTATGTTAAATAATTGGAAGGCGTTTAGACGTCAAGCTGATTATGGAATGCCATTATGTAAGGATGATTTGATAAAATTCTGCACTGTAGAGTGGCCAACATTTGGGGTGGAGTGGCCCGCTGGGGGAACATTGAAGTTGAAAATTGTAGGAGCTGTGCATAACATTGTAACAAGGGATGACACAGTAGTCTGGCTGCCTGGTTAGCAAGCCTCACAGGGAGGACTCAGGCGGCCCTTGTGAGTGAGAATGTTTAAGAGAAGAGACCAGGAAGAGTGGGGGCTGATTGAGAAGCTCACTCTCCTGGCTGAAGTGATAGTGGAACAAGATAGCGAGAAAAGCAGGATCGGGCCCAGGCAGACAACAGACAGAGATATTGGAAAAACAGGTTGGAAACTTTGAGGGCATTGTAAATTACAGGCATGGGAAATTTAAATCCCTAGAACAATAATTGAAATGGTAAAATCTGAGTTGATTGAGTGTCAGTTTGGGAAATAAGCAAGTGATTTAAGGAAAGAGAGTGAGAAGTTAACTCTGTGGTTGCTGGAGGGAATTTAGCAGTTGAACTTTGTAAAAACGCTAAAAGAAAAAGAAGCAGAAGTTAAAAGTAAAAGGCAGTCAAAATTCTGGTAAAGGTTAATTGTGTCCCTTTTAAGTAACAATCTTTAAGCTGAGGATAGCTTTGGATCTAGAAGCAAGCCAAAAAGCATCTGTGTTAATGCAACTTACCTAGCTGATAAAGGTAAAAGTTACTGCAACCTGGTCTGCCTATGAATTTTAAGCAATGACTGATGGCCCTGAAAGGGGAAAGTGGGAAAGGGGGGGGGCAACACGAAGGGACAAACAGGATTGCAGGAGAAGGGAAGAGGCTCCCGTTTGGGACGAAATCAGTGTGCTATTTGTAAGGAAGAGGGGCACTGGAAGAATGAGTGCCCCCAGCAACATAACAGGAGGGAGGGAAGCAGGAATAGGACTCCACCTGTGCCCGTTTTCTATAACGAAGCGCACGGAGAGTCGGCTGTATAGGGAGGCCGAGGGACCCAGCGGCCTCTCCTAGCGGCACAACCCGCTGGTCTGGATCCCACGGTTATAATTGAGGTAGGGGGCCGCCCAATTGAAGCTTTGATTGATACAGGAGCCGCCCTTAGCTTGCTTCCCCTTGCAGAGGCTCCCCGTGGGAGGGCTCAAGGGTGTGCTATAGTCCAAGGAATAGAGGGACAAAGTATGAAATTGGAAAAATCTCTTCCTCTCCTAGTAAAAGTAGGAGACTGTCATATATCCCACCAATTCGTTTGTAGCCCCTCCTGTCCCATTGCGCTGCTAGGACGAGACCTGCTTACTAAACTGCAAGCGGAAATCTCGTTCAACAATAATGGGACCCTGGAGGTTAGGCTCCCTAAACAACAAATTTCCAACTATCAAATGGCCCTTTTAAATGTTAAAAATCCTCCCCCAGCACGGCAGGAAAGCGAGAAGAATCAACTGCCAGGGGTTAACCCTGAGGTCTGGGCTGAGGAGGGAGGCTTTGCTCGGGCTCGAAATGCTTTGCCAGCACACATTTCCCTTAAGGAGGGAAGCCGTCCAGTCCGAATTCGACAATACCCCCTTAAGTTAACCACTCGGATCGGACTTAAACCTCTAATTCAAAAGTTTTTGCAGTGCGGGTGGTTAAGGGAAGGCACTTCCCCATATAATACTCCAATAATGGGAGTGCCTAAGCCTAATGGACAACATCGATTAGTCCAGGACCTGAGGCAGGTTAATAAGTTGATAGAAGCTCCCTATCCAGTTGTCCCAAACCCCCACACTATTTTGAGCCAAGTCCCCAAGAGTCACGGGTGGTTCTCTGTGATAGATTTAAAAGATGCTTTCTTTTCCATACCCCTTGATCAAGAGTCTCAGAAACTGTTTGCCTTTGAATGGGAAGATCCAGATACCCACTACAAGGCTCAGTATCTCTGGACTGTTGTCCCCCAGGGACTGACTTGTGCACCCGAGATCTTTGGCAGCCAGCTAAAAAGAGACCTGGCCCCGTTCCTAGCTGCACATCTCTCATGTAATATAGTTCAATACTGCGACGATTTACTCCTAAGTACTGAGACAGAGACTACTTGTAAGGAGCATACAATAGAGCTCCTTAACTTTCTTGGAGCTCAGGGATACAAGGTCTCTAGGGAAAAAGCCCAATTGGTTAAACAACAGGTTACTTTTCTTGGATATCATCTTTGTCAGGGACGTCGTAGCCTAGGTAAGGATAGGATTCAGGCAATACTTGAAAGCCCTCAACCCCGAAATCCCAGAGAGCTAAGGGCTTTCTTGGGACTGACCGGTTTTTGCCGGCTTTGGATCCCCGACTATGGAGGGAAGGCTAAACCATTATATGAGTCCCTCACTAAAGAGGGTCTGCTTACCTGGGAATGGACTAAAGAAAAAGAAAAAGCATTTCAAGAGCTTAAAGAAGCCTTGGTTCAGCCTCCTGCACTGGCTCTTCCGGATCCCCGAAAACCGTTCACCCTATATGTTCATGAAAGAAAAGGGGTGGCATCCGGGGTTCTGTGCCAAAGGTCGGGACCGGCCTGGCAACCTGTGGGTTATTACTCCAAGGTGTTGGACCCAGTTGCCAAGGGCTGGCCAGCCTGTTTACGAGCCGTAGCTGCAACTGCTCTTCTTGTACAGGAGGCTGAGAAACTAACCTTGGGTGGGGACACTGAAGTTGTGGTACCCCATGGAATACCCCAGGTATTGGGAACAGGAGCCGGGGAAAAGCATTTAAACCCCAGTAGGCATACTAGATATGAGGTGGGACTTTTGCTGGCCCCTAACCTAACTTTTAAAACAGTTAGTTCCCTTAATCCAGCTACTTTACTGCCAGATCCCCAAGTCCCTTATGGGGCTAGTCCCACCCATGATTGTATTGAAGTTTTACAACAAGAGACTAAACCTCGTCCTGATCTTTCAGATTTACCCTGGCCCAACCCTGATGTTGAAATGTATGTAGATGGATCTAGTTATGTAGAAGATGGGAAGCGATTTACAGGAGCAGCCGTTATAGTTAAAGAGGGAGAAGTGTACAAGTTTAAGCTTAGCCCCAATCTATCTGCCCAGGCGGCGGAACTGGTGGCTCTTATTGAGGCGCTCCAAAGGGGAATTGGAAAGACTATTAATGTATATACTGACAGTCGTTATGCATACATGGTGGTGCATGCCCACGGAACTCTATGGAAAGAAAGGGGTTTTATTACAGCCTCAGGCCAAAGAATAGCCCATGGGGCTCTTATTAAGACACTACTTGAGGCCCTGATGCTTCCCCTCCGGGTTGCGATAATACATGTGCGTGCACATGGGAGGGCCCCTGAAACTGAGCAGCGAAAGTATAATCGATTCGCTGATCAAGCCGCGAAAGAAGCCGCACGAGAAGGGGCCATATGGCTCCTCTGGGTCCAAAATACAGAAGCCAAAACCCCGGCTCCCCACTATACGGCAGAGGAAGTTACACACGCCCTGGAGACCACAAAGCTCGGGCCAAGTGGAAAGAATGAATAGGACTCTTAAAGACACTCTTACAAAACTGTGCATAGAATCTGGGTTAAAGTGGCCTGATGCCTTACCACTTGCCCTTACTCGCATTCGGAGGGCCCCACGTAAGGGTTTAAAACTTTCACCCTTCGAACTGGTCTTTGGGTTTCCTCCCCGAGTACTCATCCCGGGATACCGAGAGGACATAAACTGGGAAGTAGGGAATGACTCTTTATGGAAACAGGTATCTGCGCTGCAATCTGTTTTGTTACAGTTACATCGATACGCAGCACCTTTCCAGACTCTTCCTTTGGAACAACCGGTGCATTCCTTCCAGATCGGTGATCAGGTCCTTGTTAAAAAGTGGAAACGTGATCCACTCACGCCGAGGTGGGACGGTCCGCATACTGTATCGCTCATCAGCCAGGCCGCTGTTAAGGTCCTTGGAAGCGACAAATGGACACATCATTCCCGAGTAAAGCGGTTCCTGAGCCCGGATTCAGAGGACAGCCTAACTGAAGAGGACATCAGCCCTCTGTCCTCTCCGGCTCCGGAAGCCCGGAGTGACACAGGCGAAGACTCTACCTGGGAGTACCAAGAATTGGAGGGACTAAAAGGACTGTTTAAAAGACAGAAACAATGAAACCATCCTTTGTATTTCTGGTCTGTATGTTCACTTATGCATATAATTGGGAAAATAGGTTCCTGCAACTAGGGGAACTAATAGCAGACTCTTTTAACCTTACTAATTGCTGGGTATGTGGCGGTCCGGGAGAATTAAATGAATGGCCCTGGGTAGCTCAGCCGGTACAGCCTAAGTGGTGGCTAAGTAGCTTAAGCATAGTACATAAGGGAACGGGAAGGTGGACTGAGAACCAGGGCCCCTGGCGACTCTATTCTACTGGAATAGGTGTCTTTTGCCTTAATCGGACTATTTGTTAGCAGAGGAAGGGGGACTCTGTGCAAAATTAAATGAATCTAACTGCTGCTTACAGATAGACGACAATGGCCAGGCAGTGAAACAGTTAACCAAAGAAATGAGAAAAATAACCCATGTCCCAGTACAGACCTGGAACGGTTGGGACACGGATTGGTTTACCTCCTGGCTACCGCAATGGGGATGGTTACGGAAAGGTTTCCTCCTTTTTATACTCTTTATTACCATCCTATTAACAATTGCCCCATGCTTTGCCCCATGCTTAATTGCAATGATTCGCAAGCTGGCTGGTCAAGTTACATACCAGCAAATGATGATCTTGTATAAACCTGAAGGGACTGAGGCGCAAAGCCCATAAGCTCTTAAAATGTTTTTAAGGGGGGAAGCTTGATAGAAAAGGCCTAAAAATTAACAAGCACAGGCCGTATCTTCCTCTCTTTCTCTGGCTTTAGCTCAAAGAGGGGCCTAGGAACTGGAATAACGAGCGAGACCTAGGAATCAAGGACAGGACATGTATCTAGTCTCACATTAAATCATGTTAACTATTTACTAATTAGTCCGCTTGGCATAAAAGTATATGCAGCTGTTTTCTCATGTATCCTTAAAAATATGTAATACCAAAGGTCAAGGTATGTACCCCATATTCCCTTCTAAATGATAAATGTATCCGCAACAGATGTGTCCTGTATCCCCCTCCCCAAAATTATGTATCCTGTGTGACCTGTTATCTATAGGTTAGTATAATGACGTATACTAAAGTTGTTTGTTACTGATTATAAAAGGGGCTCATGTCGCCCATGTAAAGTGTGCTCTTCTCTGGCATTAGTCGAGAAGAAACACCCGCTCAGCTGAACGAAAATAAAGGTGTGGTACCCGTCTTCTTGTTCTCCGTGCCTCCTTGGTGGAATTGGGTAAGCTCCAGGGGGAAACGGGCCCTATTTGGCTAACACTCACCATGTGGAAATCTTCCTTAAATCACAGAAATACAGAGGTCTGGGGGTAGGGAAGCCACAAAGACCCTTCTCCATGCTTTCAGAATAACTGAATGCAAATAACTACATCAATGTAGTATCAAGACCCTGATCCTGAAAATAATTAAGAATGAGCTTAACTTTTCTACTGCGAAGAGTCCCACTGAAGTCAATGGGACCACTCATTATAGCAAAATTAAGCGTGTGTGTAAGTGTTTGCAGGATCGGGACCTAAGTACTGTATACAACAGTAAAATCACTAAAGTCTGATCCTATTCCTACTGAATCAAAGGGCAAAGCTGCCATTGACTTGTGTGGCCAAGTCTTTGGATTCTGTTAAGAGTCTCATGATATTTGGTGTTTCACCAGTTCCTGGAGACATGGTTACATGAAAGTCCCAATTTTCTCGCTTTTTTGGGGGGTGAGAGGAGGGGGAGTTGGGGTTGTGGAGAAAAGCTTGAAACTGATCAGAGTGAATCCTAAAGGCTCAATTGACTTTTTTTTTAAAATAACATGATCTTTAAGCAAATCATCATTTTTTTGGAGGCCTGACTTATGATTTTTGAACATTTGGGGTTAGCAATACTGGATCCCATAATCAGGAAATGTGAACGTTAAAAGGCCCAGACACATTGTTCAGCCTGTATGTTCTGGGGCTATACATTTTGTAAGACAAACAATATGTTAAGCTACTTATTTAATGAGAAAAACTAGAATAGTAATCTACATTATGTAATGTGATTAACTTCATGCTGCTGTTGCAAGTTTATCTAGAAGCTTCACCTTATAGCAACAGTCGCAAAGTAGAAAAAGCCTTTTTCCCTAAGGCATGTCACTTCCTCCAAAATCCAGGCAGCAGGGCTACAAGTATTTTTTTTTTTTTTTAAATGAAAGATTTGGGGGGGGGGGGGGGGGGAAGGTATTTACATCTGGATGATAATGTTATCAGCAATGGTGGGAAACAAGAAGCCTCTCTCCCAGCCTGAGGAAATTCATCCTCCGGAAGTCTTTGTGGTTACCCTTCCTGTCATGCAAAAAGAATGCAACTTCTTACCCATCCTCAAAGACAGAGATCACCACGTCAGCAGAAAATACAAACAACCAAACTGTACAAGAGTGACTGCCAAACACCTTCAACAGCATTCAGAGAGAAAGCAAAGAAACACATTCCAACAGGCAAGAACATTTGCTAAAGAAGCAGCCTCTCTTACTTCCTTCTGAAAGCAAACATTGCAGCTGTCAGGCAGAAAGATGGAGTCCTCTCCCAGCCTCTAACTACCACAGACAGATGGAATGCACTAACATCAGGCCCATCGAATGTTATTGTTGCAATGAAAGGTCCCAAAAGCCACCCAAAGGAGGCTGCAGCACTTTACACTTTGTTCCCTAGATGCTACACAAAAGTTTTCAGCCTGCATTGAAATAGTTGTGTGCAAAGAGTAGGAAAACAAAAAAGAACTTTTTAAAAAATGTGATTTGTCTGTGCATTAAATGGTAAAGATGGCACAAAAATCTTAAAATTGCAGAATGTGCTGTTATTTTTGCACCGGTGATGTGCAACATTCTGGCTCATAATGCTGGCCCTTAGGCCTGGTCTACACTTAAAAATTAAACTGCCCTACCTATGTCACTCAGGTTGTGAAAAATTCCACGCCCTGAGTGCCATGGTTAGGTCACCCTTACCCCAAGGGTAGACACAGCAAGATCAACAGAAGAATTCTTCAGCTGACCCAGCTACTGTCCCTCAGAAAGATGCATTAACTACATTGATATAGGAAGTGTCTACACTGCAGTGGCGTAGCTGCAATGCTGCGGCTCTGCCATTGTAGTGCCAGTAATGTTTAAAAAGTGTGACTATCCTAGTTGTGACTCAAACAAATGAAAATTTCAGGCACAGGAAAAAATACACTTGTCAAGTTTGGACACGGCCTTCTAGCCTGTTTAGGCTAGGGAAAAAAAGTTAGGTAGCACATTTTAGTTGCTATTTAAAATTGTGTTAGCACCCAGCTTAGAAAGGTTTTAATACCTTTAAAAATGTGTTAGCTGGTGTTTATCAGCCCAAAACTCACCCATAAGCTAGACAAGGTCTACATTTTGTGAGATTCTACGCAAATTAACATGCAGGCCACTCGATGACTCCTGGCAGTCCATAACTATTCTTTGACCGGCTTTGCTCAGCCTCCCACTTCCACATCACACAATACAATAGAACCTCAGAGTTATAAACACCAGAGGTCAACCACACACCTCATTTGGAACCGGAAGTATGCAATGAGGCAACAGCAGAGACAAAAAATAAATTAATAAAGCAAATACGGTACAGTGCTGTGTCAAATGTAAACTACTAAAAAAAAAGGAACGTTTAAAAAAAAGATTTGACAAGGTAAGAAAACTTTGTGCTTGTTTCATTTAAATTAAGATAGTTAAAAGCAGCATTTTCTTCTGCATAGTAAAGTTTCAAAGCTGTATTAAGTCAATGTTCAGTTGTAAACTTTTGAAAGAATCATGTTTTGTTCAGAGTTACGTACATTTCAGAGTTATGAATCACCTCCATTCCTGAGGTATTCGTAACTCTGAGGTGATACTGTAAATCAAAAATCAACCCAGACACGCAAGCTAAAAAGTATAGGAATATCAAGACACAGGGGTAGGAGGAAAGCATGTGCCTGTAGGGAAACTATGTTCTCCCACATGTGTGTTGACAGAGCTATCCACCTGAAAAAAGTGCTAGGCCACGGGCAGCCCAATCCCCAATACATAGTCCCTGATCCTGTGCAGGACACAACAGACCATGCTCACACTATTAACTGCAGTATCAGACAGTACGTTAGTACTCATTTTCAAGAGGATGTACAGACACTGCAATTTAAGTGCCAAGTATTATTTTTCCTCTGTCTAGGGATGACCGTGACTTTAGGATCCTACAACAATAACTAAGCTAACGGTTTTTGTCCTGAAAAGGAAGCAACAACAATTCTAGTCCTTTCACAGCTAAATTAACTATTCACATGCAATTCAGCATCGTGTTGCATTCTTTAAAGTGACTTGCAAAGATCCTATTAAAAATTAGGCTTGTGCTCTTTTGTTTTATCGTGTATGAAAGTGCATGACCCAAAAGATTCTGGTCTCTCCAACTCTAGCTATACCTCTCTTCCCGGCCAAATTCATCATCAAGTTAATTTCTGCTTGTTTATTATTGTCATAAATGAAGGGAAGGGGGAGAGGGTCTGATGCAGTGCTATAAAATCCTCTTACCAGTAAAGGGTTAAGAAATACAGGTAGCCAGACTGACACCTGACCTGGCTGGCATCTGACCAATAAGAGGACAAGATACTTTCAAATCTTGGTGGGGGGGGGTGGGGGGAGAAGGCTTTGTGTGTGTGTGTCTTTGTCAGTCAGAGTGATCTTGGAAGACAGAAGGAACCTACAGAAAATCAAACCTCCCTTTTCTGAAGTAAGTTTAGATAGTATAGCGAATAGATTTCTGTTTAATTTTGCTTGGTGTATTCCCTGTGTTGGGGGGTGGGGAGTTATTCATGGTTTTCTGTAACTTTAAGGTTTTGTCCAGAGGGGGGACTCTCTCTGAGTTTGGAAATTGAGTGCCCTGTAAAATAGTTACCATCCTGGTTTTACAGAGATGATTTTACCTTCTTTATTTTTAATAAAATCCTTCTTTTAAGAAGCTGACTGTTTTCTATGGTGTTAAAACCCAGGGGGTGGGTTTTTAGATCACTGTGTAACCAATTGGTTGGGAGATTGTTCTCAAGCTTCCCAGGAAAGGGGGTGTACGGCTTGAGGGGGTATTTTGGGGGGGAGGGAAGTTCAAGTGATTCCTTTCCTGGATTCCTGTTAGACACTTGATGATGGCAGCGAAAGAAGCATTTCTCAGGGTGCAGGGAATTTTGTACCTTGCGGGTTTTAACCTAAGCTGGTAAAAATAAGCTTAGGGGCTCTTAATGCGGGTCCCCACGTCTTTACCCTAGAGTTTAGAGTGGGGAGGGAACCCTGACAATTATCTTTGAAATATAAAGATTATCCAGTCTGACCTTTCCCAGTATTCTGGGAAGACCTACGGTATGTCTCGAAGCATGTATTTCACTAGTTCATATTTTAATTGAAAGAATAAGGGTACTGAATCTTTATTAAAGACATATTCTATCCAAAGTGTTAGTCATTTACTAAGTTATTTAATTTGTTAAATAAGTGGGCTTTTTCAATAAGTGGTTCAGATTTTTTAAAATAAAAATAAAAACAAAAATTTAAGATTGTGAGTTAACTGCGATTAAACAATTAACTCAAAATTAACTGCAATTAAAAAAATTAATAGTGATTAATCGCACTGTAACACAATAGAATACCAATTGAAATTAAATATTTTTGGATGTTTTTCTACATTTTCAAATATAATGATTTCTATTGCAACACAGAATACAAAATGTACAGTGCTCACTTTATATTATTTTTTATTACAAATACTTGCACTGTAAGTGACAAAAGAAATAGTATTTTTCAGTTCATCTCAGACAAGTATTGTAGTGCAATCTCTATATCGTGACAGTAACTTACAAATGTCGATTTTTATTTGTGTTACATAACTGCACCAAGAACAATGTAAAACTTTAGAGCCTACAAGTTCACTCAGTCCTACGTCTTGTTCAGCCAAGACAAACAAATTTGTCTACATTTACAGGACATACTGCTGCCTACTGCTTATTTACTATGTCACCTGAAAGTGAGAACAGGCATTCAGCATGGCACTGTGGTAGCCTGCTTCCCAAGATATTTACGTGCCAGATGCGTTAAAGATTCATATGCCCCTTCATGCTTTGACCACCATTCCAGAGGATATGCTTCCATGCTGATGATGCTCATTAAAAAATAATGTGTTAAATGTGTGACTGAACTCCTTGGGGGAGAACTGTACGTCTCCTGTTCTGTTTTACCCACATTCTGCCATATATTTCATGCTATAGCAGTCTCGGATGATGACCCAGCACATGTTCGTTTTAAGAACGCTTTCAGAGCAGATCTGACAAAACGCAAAGAAGGTACCAATCTGAGATTTCTAAAAATAGCGATAGCACTCGACCCAAGGTTTAAGAATCTGAAGTGCCTTCCAAAATGAGAGGGAGAAGCTGTGGAGCATTCTTTCACAAGTCTTAAAAGAGCAACACTCAGGTCTGGCCTACAGTACACGATGATGTCGAATTTAGCCACGTTAGGTCGAATTCAAACTAAATCTGTCCACACAAACAACCCCGTTTTGTCAACTTAAAGGGCTCTTAAAATTGCTTTCTGTACTCCTCCCCACCAAGGGGAATAGCGGTAAAAGCAACATTGCTGGTTTGAATTTGTTTGTACTGTGGACGCAATTCGACGGTATTGGCCTCTGGGAACTATCCCAGAATGCTCCATTGTGACCGCTCTGGACCACACTTTCAACTCAGATGCAGCAGCCAGGTAGTCAGGAAAAGCCCAGGGAACTTTTGAATTTCATTTCCTGTTTGGCCAGTGTGGCGAGCTCATCAGCAGAGGTGACCATGCAAAGCTCACTGGCACAGGAGACCATGCAGTCCCAGATTTGCAAAAGAGCTCCAGCACGGACCGAACAGGAGGTATTGGGTCTGATAGCAGTATGGGGAGAAGAATCTGTGCAGGCAGAACTCCGTTCAAAAAAATGGAACGCCAACATATATACGAAAATCTCCCAAGGCATGACGGACAGAGGCTACTCCAGGGACACACAGCAGTGCCGTGTGAAAATAAAGGAGCTCAGGCAAGCCTACCAAAGGACAAAAGAGGCGAACAGTCACTCCAGGTCACAGCCCCATACATGCCACTACTATGATGAGCTGCGTGCAATTTGGGGGGGGTGGGGGGGGGGGAGGGGACGCTTCCACTACCCCACCACTGTCCGTGGACACCTGCAAGGGGGGAATCTCACGGAGGATGATTTTGTGGAGGAGGAGGAGAATGCAAAGCCAGCAAGCGGTGAATCCGTTCTCCCCGGCAGCCAATAACTGTTCACATTGTTTGACATGGTTTTATTTTTGAATGCAGTTATTTTTTGTACATAGTTCTACATTTGTAAGTTCAACTTTCATGATAAAGAGATTGCACTGCACTACTTGTATTAGGTGGATTGAAATATACTATTTCTTTTATTTTTTTACAGTGCAAATATTTGTAATCAAAAATAAATAAAAAGTGAGCACTGTACACTTTGTATTCTGTGTTGTAATTGAAATCAATATATTTGAAAATGTAGAAAACATCCAAAAATATTTAAATAAATGGTATTCTATTATTAACAGTGCAATAATCGCACTATTAATTTTTCTAATCGCTTAACAGCCCTACTAAAAATCTTTTCCCCGCTCAAATACTCAGCATTCAGACTCCTGCAATATCATTTTACTAGTTCTACAGTCACCACAGACTCTTCCAAGTAAAAAACAGTCAGAATTTTTTTTAAAAGAACAACAAAAGCCAGACTTCTTTCTAGAACAGAGAACAAGAAAAATAATTAACATAACCATAGGTGCTGGAACTAGGAGAGCTGCCGCACCCCCTGGCTTGAAGTGGATTCCAGCATATACAGGGTTTACAGTTTAGTTTAATGGCTCTCAGCACCCACACTATACAAATGGTTCCAGCACCCCTGAGCATAACCCTATTTTTTGCCCTGCCCACTTTTTTTGCAGCTCAGCTTTAAACAAAGATTCATCTGGAAAGAGGAATATCATTTGGACATTTCTCATACTACAATACAACCTATTAGCTGTCCTTACTTAATGGCTCTGAACCTGCAATAAACTCTGCATGCAGAGACCTTGGTACCCAGGATCAGGGCCTACGTCACTCTCTTTAAGGATATGAGTACACTGCAGCAGGAAGCATGCCTCCCAGATGAGGTAGACAGACTCATGCTAGCTTCACTCAAGCTAGCATGCTAAGAATAGCAGTGTGGACATTGCAGCATGGACGGTAGCTCGGGCTAGCCACCTAAGTGCAGACCCAATGGGTCAGGCAGGCTTGAACTCTCCCAGCTGCAGTGTAGACATACACTAAGTATTCATAGCAGCATCTGGGCCTAAGATACTTAAGTGTCCTCACTGAGGCCTGGTCTACACTACCCACCGGATCGGCGGGTAGTGATTGATCTCTTGGTGGGGGTCGATTTATCGCGTCTAGTCTAGATGCAATAAATTGATCCCCGAGCGCTCTCCCGCCGACTCCGGTACTCCACCGCCGCGAGAGGCGCAGGCGGAGTCGACGGGGGAGCAGCAGCAGTCGACTCAGCGCCGAGAAGACGCCGCGGTAAGTCGACCTAAATACGTCAACTTCAGCTTCGTTATTCCCATAGCTGAAGTTGCGTATCTTAGGTCAATCTCCCCCCCCCACCCCCCCACCTTAGTGTAGACCTGGCCATAGATTAGGTTCTTTTGCCCATGTTCTGAAATGCACACAAGGGTATACCTCAACTAAGGTTGACAATTTTGTTGGGTGCATTCCTGGAGGCTTGGCAATCTTAACTCCAACCCATGATACACCGTATCCCAAAACAAAAAGTTATCAGCAATTTTAAATAACCCTCACAATTATCACCCATTGACATTTGCAAATATGTGAAGGATTTAAAAAAAAAAAAAGTTACAAGATTTAATACCTTAAGATACATGATAGATGACATTTTAGAGATTGTCTCTTCAGGGCTTGAAGAGAAGGAGCAAAGTATGAGGAGTTAGTACAATTGCCTTACATGCACAGCTCCTAAAGGTGGAGCTGGGAAACGAAGGAGAAAGGAGATTTCTGATAATACCAGCAGTTGATGTTGGCAAATTTTTGCCACTGTCTGTTACAGATAGTAATCCTAGGTCAGTGGTGGGCAATCTGCGGCCCATCAGGATAATGTGATTGCAGGGCATGAGACATTTTGCTGACATTGACCTTCCGCAGGCACGGCCCCCCACAGCTCCCAGTGGCCGTGGTTTGCTGTTCCCAGCCAATGGGGAGCGCCGCCACTTCTCACAGCTCCCACTGGTCGGGAACAGCGAACCACAGCCACTGTGAGCTGCGGGGGGCCGTGCCTGTGGACGGTCAACATCAGCAAAATATCTCACGGCCCACAATCAGACTGCCCTAACGGGCCGCATGCGGCCTGCAGGCTCAGGTTGCCCATCACTGTCCTAGGTGTTATCTGGGAAATTAACAATGGGAGGAATGGCTGGGGTCACAGAGACCAGAGCGACGGGGGCGTAAGGGATTTTGAGATGAAAAACGGCCTGGAGGTTAAGGCACTAGACTGGGACTCAAGAATATCTGAGCTCAATGTCCAGCTTTGACACAGCTAGCCTGTATGACTCTGGGCACATCACTTAGTCCCTCTTTCCCATCTGTACAACTGGGATAATAATTCTTCCTGTCTCCCACCTTTTATCTGTTGTGTCTGTTTAGACTGTCAGCTCTTCAGGGCAGGTCACGTCTCTTACTCTGTGTATTTACAGTGCTTAGTGCAACGGGGCCTCAATCTCTGCCAGGGCTCCAAGCACAACTAAAATGCAAAAAAACAATAAAAAAAATAAGATAGATATTTAGTTGATTTTCAGGCAGGGAAGACAATGGGTGAGGGGGAAGCAAAACAATAAGGAAAGATGAAAGCAGTTAGTGGCAGACAGATGCCTTCAGATCCCGTTAAACCACAAATCATCTTTGTTACTAGTTCTTAAAAGGAGGGGTAGGATGGTTTAGTGATTAGGGCTATACCATAGAATTTGGGAGACCCAGAGTAAATTCCATGCTCCGCCACTCACTTTGTGTGAGCTTGGGGACATCACTTAGCCTCTCTCTGTCTCAGTTCCAAATTTGTATTATGGGAATAATAGCACTTTCCAGTCTCACAGGGGTTTTGGGAACTGCTGAGAGATCTACTGATTAAAAACTAGCTTGTGATATCTCTACATATGCTAAATAGCACCTATGACTGATTTGGAGCTGCTCTGCAGTAAATTATGAATACTGTGGGTTGACCTGCTTATTGGGATGTTTACTGCATAAATACCGGTTTAGTTTAATAGGGGTGCTGTAAGGAAAACAAGCAGGAAGTAATCAAAATGGCTGAAGATAAGCCACTTCTCAGCAAACACTTAAAAGTTGTTAAAAGACAATGCCCGAACTATTAATTTTGACAATTCAACCTCCGAACTCCAGTCAATTTACAAAACTGGTTTTAATGAGCAGAGCCAAGGCCTGGAAACCTGAAGAACAAAAACCACTAGAACAGTTGAAAAATGGACTCCCTCAAGAGAGAGACAGCTATTCAGGAAAAATCTGAGTAACCCTCAGGACCTGCTGGGGTGTCTCCAGAAGTTAAGTCTGTAAGATACCATGGGGGATGGCAAGTCTTTAGGCAAGATAGACATTTATGTAGACTGCTTCAAAATTCTTCTTCTCTAAATGTTTTGTTCCTATTGTTAAACAACAATTTGGTTTTAAGAGTGCTGTCTGGTCACTACACACACACACACACTCCTGAAGGGAAGAACTGCAGGTGCTGGACCTGTCATACCTGCTGTGTAAGCACAGTCAATACACAGGGTACTGAAGCTCAGAGCCTGGTGCACGAATGGGAGAAACGTGGAATTCCACCCCATGATAGAGAAGTAAAGGCTTGACACTTGCGGGGTTGCACTCAGAGAGCCAGCAAAGGAACAGAGGTGCAGGTAGCACTGAAACTGTGCCAGGACCGTACACCATGTAAGAACCTGTGTTTTTAAATTCTAAGGCAGCAGCACAAGTATCCATTTTCACAGAATATGCACGGCCACCAAGTCCCTCCTGAACTGCTATGATTTTGCCAACAGCAGGGAAGTGGAAGCGGGCATCCGTGCACATCGATCTTATGCTGGATACAGCTTGTAGTGCACAGCAGTGTTAGTTGGAGCAGTAGTTTGGGGCAGGGGAGAGAAGAACTGGGAGCTGGTTTTATACGAGGCACAGTAGCCAGTGCCGCAGCTGCTGCTTGGAACGCAAGCGACAAGCTGCACGAAGCTTGAGACCAGCGAGCACAGATGCCCGCTTCCACCTCCCACAATTTAGCCAACAGAACGTCTTGGGCTAAGTTCACTATTTCCACCCAGTCCGTGAAATTGTGATTTTCACAGGGCTCTAACCATGAAATCAAGGAAACTAGTCACAGAGTAAGATACTACTCAGTATGAGTGAAGGTATCACATCTGTCCCTTTGAGATCACTGGATAAATGGGGCTTCAGATGTGGGAAACCCTGATCCACCACAGATCAGTTACGACTCCATGCTCCTACCCTGTCTTTTAATTATCCAAGTTGTATTCATCCCATTTAGACTGTAAACTCCACAGGGCAAGCGTCTAACAACACATCTCGTAAAACCCCATGAAAACTTATAGCACTTTACAAGTAAAAGTTAATATTCGTAAAATGCACAATATTGCAACTCCACCACTTAAATACAAGAATTAAATGTGAATCTGATTTATTTAATGGTGTAGTTTTTTTGTCACAGAACAAGCCAAGAGCCATTGTGGGTTTATTTAAAAAGATATATCTATGCTTGACATTCTTCCTCCTCCCCTCCCCCAGCCAAACTTACAACTAGCATATATGGCATGGACCTCCCTGAAGTTAATAATTACTCTGTTTACACCTGTGGTGAATTTGGTCCTATTATCCAAAGTACTGTTATCCTATCATTGTAACACAGTGGTCCCCAACGTGGTGCTCGTGGGCGCCATGGCACCCACCGGGGCATTTATGTGCGCCCGCCTACAGCGCGGCAGCCGGATAACCAGCTGCTGAAATAACGCCAAGAAGCGTTGCCGCCGAAATGCCGCTGCTTCTCGGTGGCATTTCGGTGGCAACGCTTCTCGATGACGACACTTCTCGGCGGCATTTTGGCAGCTGGTCGTTCGGCGCCCGCCACACTCTTCTGGGAACATGAATATGCTATTGCAACAGAAAGGTTGGGGACCACTGTTGTAACAGAATAGGATTTTTCCTGTTGATTTCCAAGCTATTGCCTCTTCCTCCCTGTAACAAGGGCAATAGCAGGTCTTATCTCCAGGAGGATGGCTGTGTACATAAACCAGAGTTACACTCTAACAAGCAACTTTGTATTTATCTAGCATTTCCAATCTCCATTAGGGAAATACTGCAAATTGTTAACTCTGGTTTACATCCATGAGGGGGGAGGAAGGGGCAACAGGAACTTTGAGAATCCTAGTGTAGATCAGCCACCAGTTCCCATCACGCTTTAAGTACCATAAGATGTGATCCAGCCCAGAAAAGATCTAGTGAACAGGGTACTTGAAACTCAGGTAGCTGTTTATACAAGGTTTCCCAGTACAGTAACTCCTCACTTAACATTGGAGTTATGTTCCTGAAAACTGCATCTTTAGGCAAAACTATGTTAAATGAATCCAATTTCTCCATAAGAATTAATGTAAATAAGGGGGTTAGGTTCCAGGGAAATTTTTTTCACCATGAACTAGCACTCCACTGAGCCCTCAAGGGTTAACTCTCACACTCTACAAGCCAGCAGGAAACCAGAGATAGAGATGCACATTTCCAATTAGGTATCAAGAGTGGGGTCAGAAGTACACTGCCTTGTTAATTAGATCAGCAAGCCCTGCAGCAGCTCCCTCCCTCATGTGTCCCCCCTGCTCTATGGAAGATGGGGTAAGCAAGGTGCAGGGGGACATTAGCCCCCCCTCTTCTTCCCCTCCCCCTGACACAGCAAGCAGGCACACTGACATGGCTCTCCTCTTCTTCCCCTCCCCCCCACACAGCAAGCAGGCAGGCATCTCTGAGAGCAGCACATAGCAGTGGGAGAAGGGACTGCCATTGATAGCCTCAAAGGATGTTAGAATGGAACATTTCACAACTGTAAACGAGCATGTTCCCTAACTGATCAGCAACGTAAGAACGAAACAACATTAACCAGGACAACTTGTGAGGAGTTACTGTACTGCTGATGGAGCTGAACCAGTATAAGCGATAGTGAGAAATCTCTACAAGATTTCCCTGGTGTAGACAAGACCAGTGAGTCAATATCAGAGCTGGGAATACAACTCTACAACTCCTGGCTCCCTGGCTTATGCTTAGTCTATATTCAGCTCTGAAGAGTCCAGTGTATCTATTTTCACAGATGCATGGGGAAACCATTGGACTCCTACTAACATATTTTCCAGGAGATCTGGAAATCTTTTACCACTTGCAATAAACCTCAATTATCTATTTTTGCAATATTGCAAAACTGCTTGTTTGTTTTGGAACAAACAGCCAAGAAAGGGATTAAAAGAAAAACAAATATTACAAGGATAAACTATTACCAAAGTGCAGACACCATTCACTCTACTTTTTAAACAAAAAACTTTTCAGTTTGCAGAGAGATCAAAAAGCAGCTTCATGGTACAACAGTAAAAGACTTAATCCCAGTGTGGAAAGGGGCCCAACTCCATTAGAAAATGTGCTCTTTTCCAGACTGCACTAAAGAGCCCCCCCACTTGTAAACACAGATCCACACAACCAGTCCCTCTTTTTTAAGTACTCTGTACATGAGGGCACCACAAACCACACAAGGTCCGCCCCCCAGGTGAAAGAGCAAAGATGGCCTCATAATTCACCCCACATGCAGGCAAGCCTCTAAAATATTTATAACTACGCCCGTTATTTTGCACATGTAGAATCTAACACCCACCCCTTCCCTTAAAAAGCAATATGGACCCTCTTCTGCATCCCTTGAGCACCCCCACTAGTTTCATGGAAGTTTTGGGTGCCCAAGGAAGGTGGGATTGGGGGCTCCTAAAGAAACACATCCTTCAATGCAACGCAGCGCTGCCGAATGCGGGAGCTGAGTACGGGTGGCTATGTGAAGGTGGTCTCTGGGCGCTCTCTCTACCTTTTAGTCTGCAGGAATAAGTGGGGGGGGGGGGAGGCGGTGGGTTCGTGCATTAGCCCTGAGTGCACCCCGCCCACAGCAGAGGTGCAGGCTGCTTTCTTCTGTAGGAAGCTCCCTAGCTTGCTGCACCTCTATGGATCCAATGGCGACACGCACCCACCTACCTGAACCCTGAAGGGGCGGCAGGACGCCAGCACACAGAGGCATTTGCCGCTGCGGCTGCTCTTTGCTCCTCCATAGCGCGCAGCTCTACCCAGCGGCCTGGCGCCGCTCAGCTGCTAGCCGCAAACAAAACCCATCCTAGCGGGCGCGCTACGCTCGCGCCACACCCAGGCCCGGGCGGGCCACGTTCTAACCCCTCCCTCCCAGCGACGTCATTTCGGGGAAACGGGCGTACTCGCGCCAGGGTTAGAACCCTGAGCAGCTGAGACTTCGAAAATCGAAACCAGCCTGTTCTAAGCCACCCCCGCCCGGAGCTTTCGGGGCGGGGAGCAGGACTTGTCCCCCAGCCACCCACGTCCCTTGCCCGTTGGGAGTCATCTCCTGGACCGCTCACTAGGGACTTGTTAACCTACCTGTAAGGTACTTAATGCTCTCTTTATTAGGTGCCAGAAAGGGCAACATGAGGAGTGACAGCCCAAGCCTTGGATCTTAATGACCAATCTGAACGTCCCCCCAATTTTGGAATCCAGAGCCCAGGGGTTGGTGTTGACCATTACGATGCTTACAGGGGAGCTACAACGTCTAAATTGTGATTTCAAACTTCTCCAAACTTTGGCTCCTGTGTTTTGATCCTCTCTCTAAAACCCTTTGGATGCAAAAGGGATTTTGCTGTATGTTTTCCTGAGACATTTACTTTTCATATCATCATTTTAAAGTAAAAATGAAAAACAAAACACGAAGGCTTATGCCTAATAAATCTGTTAGTCTTTAAAGTGCCACAGGAATCCTTGTTGTTTTTGTGGATACAGACTAACAAAATTATGCTTCTGAATGTAATACATTGTTAGTAGGGCTGTTGATTAATTGCAATTAACTCGTGATTACCTCAAATAATGGAGCATGATTAATCGCACTGTAAAACAATAGAATACCAATTGAAATGTATTAAATATTTTGTATGTTTTTCTACATTTTCAAATATATTGATTTCTATTGCAACACAGAATACAAAATGTACAGTGCGCACTTTATATTATTATTTTTATTACAAATATTTGCACTGTAAAAATGATAAACAAAAGAAATAGTATTTTTTCAATTCACCTCAGACAAGTACTGTAGTGCAATCTCTTTATCGCAAAAGTGTAACTTACAAATGTAGATTTTTTTTTGTTACATAACTGCACCAAAAACAATGTAAAATGTTGGAGCCTACAAGTCCACTCAGTCCTACCTCTTGTTCAGCCAAAAACTAAGACAAACAAGTTTGTTTACATTTACTGGAGATAATGCTGCCTGCTTTTTATTTACAAGGTCACCTGAAAGTAAGAACCGGCATTCAGCATGGCTCTTTTGTAATCACCATTGCAAGGTATTTACGTGCCAGATATGCTAAACGTTCATATGCCCCTTCATGCTTCAGCCACCATTCCAGAGGACATGCTTCCATACTGATGATTATCGTAAAAAAAATAATGCATTAATTAAATTTGCTACTGAACTTCTTGGGGAGAATTGTATGTCTCCTGTTCCGTTTTACCTGCTTTCTGCCATATATTTCATGTTAGCAGTCTCAGATGATGACCCAGCACATGTTCGTTTTAAGAACACTTTCACAGCAGATTTGACAAAATGCAAAGAAGGTACCAATGTGAGATTTCTAAGGATAGATACAGCACTCGACCCAAGGTTTAAGAATCTGAAGTGCCTTCCAAAATCTGAGAGTGACGAGGTGTGAAGAATGCTTTCAGAAGTCTTAAAAGAGCAACACTCAGATACGGAAACTACAGAACCCGAACCACCAAAAAAGAAAATCAACCTTCTGCTGGTGGCATCTGATTCAGATGATGAAAATTAACATGCATCAGTCCGCTCTGCTTTGGATCCTTATCGAGCAGAACCCTTCAACAGCATGGATGCATGTATTCTGGAGTGATGATTGAAGCATGAAGGGATATATGAATCTTTACCGCTTCTGGCACGTAAATATCTTGCAGTGCCAGCTACAACAGTGCCATACAAAAAACTCCTGTTCTGACTTTCAGGTGACATTGTAAACAAGACAATGGCAGCATTATCTCCTGCAAATTGTAACCAACGTTTTTTGTCTGAGTGATTGGCTGAAGTAGGACTGAGTGGACTTGTAAGTTCTAAAGTTTGACATTGTTTTATTTTTGAATGCAGTTATTTTTTGTACATAGTTCTACATTTGTAAATTCAACTTTCATTATAAAGAGATTACACTACAGTACTTGTATGAGGTGAATTGAAATATACTATTTCTTTTGTTTTTTACAGTGCAAATATTTGTAATCAAAAATAAATATAAGGTGAGCACTGTACACTTCGTATTCTGTGTTGTAACTGAAATCAATATATTTGAAAATGTAGAAAACACCCCAAAATATTTAAATAAATGGTATTCTATTATTAACAGTGAGATTAATCACACACTTAATTGCAATTAAGTTTTTAATCACACGATTAATCGTGATTAATTTTTTAATCGTTTGACAGCCCTAATTATTACTAATTATTGGGAGACAGCATGGGATCAGTGAATAGAGCAAAAGACTGGAACAGCAGAGATTCTGTCTTAGAGGAACCATTAACTTGCTGTGTGACCATGTTCAAGTCTATTAAGGCTTAGTGTTCAGTAGTAGGTGTGAATGGTCAACGTGTATGCAAATCATGCTTTCTGTTTTCCCGTCTATAAAATAGGGATGATATTATGTACCCCATCTTCAGCAAGTACTGTAGTATTCTTGGATAATGTGTTCTAGAAGTGCAAAGTATTATTATTAGTACTTTGAAAAGTATTACTAATTGGAGGATTTTTTTAAAAGGTGTAATATTTTAAATGCTTCAATTACTTAACGTATAAGTATGTAGAGTAGTCATATATATTAAGTTTCAGTAGCATCTTTCATCACAAAGCACTTTACAATAATTAATTAACGATGCCTCATAACACCTCAGTGAGGTAGGTAATTATTTCTGCACTCATTTTAGTGTGAGACAACCCCGTCTGTATAAGGAAACCTCACATTTTTAAGCAATTTGAAACTTTCGCATGCCACTTTCTATGTTTTTTTTAATTAAAGAAAGCAAATTGATAGCTTACAGCAAAGATGAATAACTTGCAAATGTATCTTTCAGTAATTGTTTTTGTTATAATCAAAACTTTTAAAATGAGGCATTTCAATAGAGTGAAAGCTGTTACAGTCAACTGATCTCTTAATATATACATGGTCTTATAGGCTGCAGAGCATTTTCAGAATTTCGACTGCTGTAGCACCACACGTGGGGTACTAGCAACTGTGCTGTCACTAGAGATTTTTACCACCACATCATTAAACTCTGATTAGAGAAAGTCTAGACAACACATTGGTAAAAACACCTTGTGCATGATCTACACTAGTTCTCCCGTAGTTGCTAGGATCAGTGGAGCTGTATCAGTGCTAGAACAACAGAGGAGAACTTTAGCAACTACTTGGTGTAATTTTATTTACTTATTTTCAGTGCGCTGAAGAAGACAAAGTCCCTGGGTGAGATGCAGCAGTTCTTACTCAGGCAAAACTCGCACTAACTGGACAAAATGTATATAAGCCTGTTACCGGGGCTGAGTAATGGAAGGCTGGCTCATAGAGGTGAAGGCCAGTTCACTTGGAGTTTGGTGCAAACTTGAAACTAGACATCCATTCTGGGTCATCACGCTTAAATGCAAGCACACAGTTACACAGTTTCACTTTACTCATCCCACATTAATTCTGATAAAACATCTTGCAAAATTCTACTACAAAATTCAGCAGGAACTATGACCTGAAACACCCTCACAACAAACTTGCATTACGGTATCTCCAAGAGAACAGTCATACTTTTGAAATGAGTCACAATATAGCAAATGAAACTTAATTTGTTTTTTTTCCTTCTGCACCCAGCTTTACAAATGAAACTTGGCAGTAGAAAGTGAAAGGAACAATTCCAAATGATTTAGCCCTACTCCACACAAGTATGCGAGGCTTCTGTGAACTGTTGAGTTTCACCTTTAAAGTTGAGTGTGGAAGGAATAGAAATTGAATGGAGATGGACCCTTTTATGGAGGCAGTACTGAGTGTCCAGAGGCACAGACATGCTTGCTAGCAAGAATGGTGGTAGTAGTGGCAACATTTTGCCAATATAGCTTATTCCAGCTTCCCTGAGCAAAATGAACTATACTAGCAAAAGCAAAATTTCGCCAATTTAACTGTCTGCACTAGGAGTTTTTGCCAGTACAGCTATGTCAGTCACAGATCATACCTCGTCACACCCCTAACCAACATAGTAATGTCAGCAAAAATGTGTCATGTAAACCTGGCCTATAAGGCACCTAAATACCCATATAAATGCATCCACAATAGAGGTTATACCAGCATAACTATTTCAATAAAAAAAATCATAACCCTAACTGAAATAGTGCAAAAACTATGTGTAAACCAGACCTAAGTGACTTTATAATTAGCACCCTTTTCTGGGGAGGGGGCTTTCACTCCCCTTTGGTCGGCCTGCACCATAATTCACAGCCACCTTTCAATGTTATTATTCATATTTGTATTGTGGCAGCACACACAGGCCCCGGTGAGTGCTTGCTATTTAAAAAGACAAACCAAACCAAAAGTGACAGAATGGATATGGGAAAGCAGTACAAGTTACTGAGTGATCATGGTAGTTCTGTCTCTTTTGTGTTAACATATTTGCTTCTACTTGTTTTGGAGAAGAGATTGTTGGAGTAAGAACAAAGGTTGAGGGAGACAAGTGGAGTGGTGGAAGAGACTTTGCAGAAAGGGAGAGAAGCATGGTGGTGGGACCTGGGAGGATGAAGCAGGATAGTTGAAGGGTTACAGTGGCAGAAGAGAGGCAGGATCGAGGGCAACCAACAACGCATGACAATACAGCAAATGAGAAACAAAAATCCGGAGTCCACAGCAAATTAAGAAAATTAACAGCAAGTGTAACTATATTGATGCCATTACATCAACGTAAATGTCATTCATGTAGACAGGGCCCTAGTTTCAACGTTGAATGGATGATGATAGTGGTACTTCTTGTGAAAACTCTTTGGCTACTGCTGTTGCTCTTCCCATAGAAGACTGCTGAGCCCAGAGCCCATCCAGTTCCTCTGACTCTAGTTACTCCTGGGGGAATTCTGTGTCACTGCGCATTCGCAGAATTCATGGCCCCCATCGATTTCTTTGCTTCCCCACAGAAAAATGACTTCTGATGGGGAAGCAAAGGGAAGTCACAAGACCAATGACACGCCCCTCCCCGGCAGTGCAGGCAGGTCAGTTTTGACGCCTGGAGCAGCCAATAGAGACAGAAATCACCACCGGGATGGGAAGGATGGCAGTCATGCGTGTGAGACAAACAGACACTCTGTCCCTCTCGCTCGCTATTACGGCATGCTTGGCGTGGAGGGGCAGGGTTTGGGGGTGTGTCTGGGGAGGTAGGCATGGGGCAGGCTCTGTCCCCTCAGGCAGAACAGAATGTAGCAGCCTGCCTGCTTAGTGAATTGTTCCCATTGTTCTCAGTGAATTCCCCCAGGAATATAAAACAGGTGTAAACATTTTAAGGCTCCTTCGCATTGCCAGAGTGGTATAAAAGAGCCTTATTGTAAAGGATAGCATAGGCGCCGACTTTTGTCGGCGCCGGTGGGTGCTCATGCCCCCCCCAACTCCACCCCTGGCCCCGCCCCTTCCCCAAATCCCTGCCCCCGCCTCCTCCCCCGGGTGCCCTACATTTCCACTCCACCCCTCCGCCCCGGCTTGCAAGCCTGGGAGGGAGGGGGGAGGGGAAATGCAGCGCGCCCACCAGCAGCTCCCTGCCAGCCCCCCCATGCCCAGCTCACCTCAGCTTCCAGGTTCCCGCCGGAGGCACCTCCCACCGAAGCCGCTTTTTGTAGCTTTCACGCGCAGCCGCCCGCCTGTCAGCTGTTCGGTGGGTGGCAAGCGGCAGGGGGCGCGGGGGAAAGCGCAGCGGGGCGGTGCCTCGGGGGACGGGCTTGGGGAGGAGGCGGAGTGACTACGGGATGGAGCAGCCCTGTGCTCCCTGGGGGGCAGGACCCAGGGTGCAGGGGTGGGGGGTAAAGAGGGTGCTAAGCCCCTGCCCCGGGGGCTGCTGTGGAGACTGCAGGTTCAAGGCGTGAACAGGCTGGAAATCGCTTCCCCCCACCCCCACTACAAAGCTTAGCTGAGGAGCGGAGAGAGTTCCCCATGCCAGCGCTGTGTGGGGCTTTGGCACATCCAGGGCTTAGCTCCTCCTGGCCAGCATCCTGGGCAGAGGGTCTTGGGCTTTCCCAGGGCACCAGGCCAGCCAGAGGCTTGCATGCTCTCACCAGCTACTGCAGTTGGCAGCACGCAACGAGTGCCAGCCTGAAACACGACAGGAGGGTGGGCCTGCTGACTAAGAGCCGGCACGCAGTGGGGGCTGCGCTGATGGACCAGCAGGGGGAGCGGCCGGCCCTACACACTGCATCTTTGCCCCACCACCAGCCTTGCACACCCACCCCCATCTTCGGCCACTGGACTCCCCCCACCCCCACTCACCGCTGGTGGGAGGGCAGCTGGTGAGCAGGTATCTGGCCAGTACTGGAGACAGAAAATACGGGACAATTTGACCGTTTTTAAGAAAAAGTTGGAACACCTGTTAGGAGGGTTTAAATATGGGACTGTTTCTTTAAAAATGGGACGTCTGGTCACCCTAATCTGAGGGCTTGTCTAAACCAGGAAGTTAGTGTGTAGTGAGCGAGGGAGTGAATTTAAAGTGCACTAGCTACTATGAACCAACTCCCCGTGTGAACTCTTACTGGACACTAATAATGCCCTCAGGTGGTTTATCTTAATACACTTCCAAAGTGAGTGTACACTAAGAGTGTTCACATGGGGAGTTTGGGCAGAGAACTAGTGCACACCAGCTACTGTGGGCTTCTTCCCCTGTGAAGACAAGCCCTGAGTTTCTATTTGGATAGAATCCTGTTCAAGATTAATGCAAAGCAGTTTTGGTGTGTGTAGAACCTTCATTTTCATGCACTTTCTGTGTGAGTGACTTGAACTGGGCAGAGTTGGTATAAACACGTAGCCTTCTATAACTGGTGTTACTATTTGTGACGTTATACTCCATATGCTTATGATATACTTTATGGAAGATGGCTTATGTAAGATATCATTGGAAAGGTTATGATTTACTGAATGTGATTATCCAATTTGTATGTATCATTTCTGTATCTGAAGTTAGGAATATTGATCATGTATCTGTATTTTAAATGTGCTACTTTGGGTGTCACCCACAACTAGTCCTTCAGGTACAATGAAGCCAGACAGGGCTGATGGCCCAGTAGCAAAGACAATGAACTGTGAAAGAGCTTATTCTTCCTGGGGACGCCCCAGACATCCTATGAGTAACGGCTGCTACAACCCTGCAGAGACATGGGTCTGAGTCACCTGGTACTGGACCTCCCCCCCGTTGGGATGCCAGTGTTTTTCCACTGGAAGACAAAAGCTATATACGGCAGGGGAGTGACATCATTGTGGTTGTCCTCTGCTTCCCCACCCAAAGAGACACTGAAAAACACCTTGAAGCAAGAACTGAACTGAGGGGAGAAGGGTTGAGCCCAGGCTGGAAGGGCGTCCAGTCTGTGAGTGGAAATACCTGAAGTTTCAAGCTGCAGGCCAGTGCTGTTGGCTTTCAAGACTCTCTGTAATCTGCCTGTGACAATATTTAGGGTGAGAAATTACTATTTGTAGCCAATTTCTGTAGTGAACCAAGCTTAGTTTGCATGTTTTGTTTTATTTGCTTAGTAATCTGCTTTGTTCTGTTTGCTATCCCTTTAACCACTTAAAATCTGCCTTTCATAGTTAATACAATTTGTTTTGTGTATTATTAAACCCACCTTATGCAATTTCTAACTGGGGGGCAAGTAGCTGTGCATATCTCTCTTCACATTGAGGAACAGGGCGAATTTTAATGAGCTTGTGCGGTGTAGATTTTTCTATGCAGTGCAAGACAGTATTATTTTGGGTTTATCTCCCAAAAGGGGCGTGCACGTGAGTGCTGGGTGAGTCATCTCATACAGAACTGACTTCAGTCTGTGTCTGCAGCTGGGGGTGGCCCTACCTGTGTGTGTGTGCTGCAAGAGGCCGGAGAGCCTAATTCAGTAAAACAGAGAGAGGGAATCCAGGCTGGTGGAGCAGGAGAGGCTCAGTGAAACCCCAGTACATCAGGTGGCATCCCAGACAGAAGGGTCCAACCTGTCACACTATTGATATGTAATGGGCTCTGAAGACGAACAAAAAGTTAATGATCCTGCATACCAAGTAAAACTGGAAGTGCTAAAAGCAGATATACCTAAACCCTGTACCAAAGCAACTGATTGGAGATGAGTTATTGACAATCCTCAGCAGGCAATAGAAGTGGGGAGCAATAGTAAATGCCCCGAATGGAATGGAAGAAGAAAAACTAAGTGATGTGTAATTCTATAATTTTCAACCCTCTGGAGAATGGCCAAGCTTACCTGAGGGAGCGAACAAAGAAACCTGGTTGCTATAAGGAACACAGGACATATCTGCATAGGGAAATTTACCAGCCTAATTATACAGGTATAATTTTACCACTATAATTATACTGGTATAACTCTTTGTTTGGAAACTCTTATTCCAGAATAAGAGTCTTTTTCCACTTTAGTTTATACCGTTTTGGTATCTCTTGGCTTTTGTATAGTTTTGAACTCACCCACATTTAGTGCGTTAGTGTCTTGAGCTAGTTAAAATTTTCCTGAATGCTTTGTAGTCATACTAAGCTTTATTGTGGAAATTTACTAGCAGTTAAATTGTTGTAACCTTTGTTCTTTGTATTTGCAGAATTTGTCAGATGCAAGATGTATGTGTTGTTGAGATTTGTCATATATGAACTGTGTGCAGGTACAGTTAGTGCATGTGTCTCTACGATCTAGTGAAATCTGGAATGTTATTAAGGTTTGCCAAATATGAATTGCGTACTAGGTACAGTTTGTGTAGATGTTTCTATTGTCTGCTGCCATCTGGAATGTTATGTACAAAACCTAGATAAGAAAAGATGTGTAAAATTGGTGAATCTTCTACCAGTCATAAACAAGAGGAATAAAAATATAAGCATAATTTGGAACAGAGTGAAGATGTAACCACTGAAAGACTGTTCTCCAGTTTGGTAATGTGTGGACCTTTCCGTATTATGCTGACTTTATTTTCGTTCAATAAATAGATTGAACCTGATTATCTGACATCTTGCTCACTTACCATGGAACCCATATAGCTGACAACTCAAATTTTGTATTTATTTTGATTTCTCTCTAATGTCCATATTGTCCAGGCCCAATATTGTCAAGCCCAGCAGTTAAAAAATCATGAACTAGGCCCCCAACATTCATAATATTGGTCTAAATCGCATATGATTTTTTTAAAATAATAAATGTGGGTGTTTTTGTTATTTATTTACCTTCTGGTTTCTGATATTTTAGGTGCATTTGCCTCACATTTTCAAGCTTTCTGTGCAATCATGAGGGCTAAAAACTTACATTAAAAAAAAACTTAAACTGAGGTTTCTCATGAAACCAACTTTTTCTAGGAGGGGGGACTTTAAGTAAAACATTAAATATAATGAAACTCCCAATAAAATTCTGAGAGTTGGTACCACTGCATTCTCAGGAAAAAGGAAAACTAACTTGATCTTTTGTGGGAAGTGGAATTAGGGAACTGGATGTAAAAAGGTATGTAGCCTAGGGCAATCTCTCAAATGTGTGGGGCAGAGTGGTACATTTCCAAAAGACTGTTGAGTGCTGACTGTAGTCATCTGAAATGCTAGGAAAATATTCAGTGACAAACAAGGAGTGGTAGGGGCACATGTGAGAATGATGAGGACAAACTGAATGAGAGTTTCACCTGATCAAAATCCTCCGAAATTTGGCCCTGTGAGAACAGAATGGATAGTTCTTGACAACCTCTGCCTGAGTTCAAAAACCAAACTAACCAATTTAAATATGGGCACAGTCTATAACTTTTCACTGAATCTGCAACAACTTAGTGGTATGATTGGCTCTAAGTGTGGTTTGTGCCCACTTAGGCCTTGATTGCATTAGAAACAAATGGTACTTCTATTTAAGCAATGGTCAGCAACAGTGTGACTGCATTAACAAAAGCAAGAATGTAAAAGTGTTAGCATAGATAGGGCATAAAATTTTTTAGCACCATGACATGAAAACTGGCTCTGAGCAGGTCCAGCTCATCATGTGTCCATGGAAAAATGGAAAGTCATCCTTCCCCCAGAGATGTCAATCGCTGCTCCTATTCATTGGGGCATTCCAAACAAAGCTCTGAGTAGGTTGTCATGACATGGTGGTAAAAAAACAACAACAATCCCTCACCTAAAACAAAACAAAACAACCCACACAAAACTCCTGAACTGGCAATGTGGCTACCAATAAGTATTGCTGCACTATTCCTGGAATGAGAGTATTAATTTTTTTATGTAGGCAATGCCACCGAGGGGGGAAAAAATTAGTTCGGGCCCTGTTTGTTGAATCTTTAACAAATATAGCCTCTCTGTCAACTATTTATAAGGCATTTGAATTAAATCAACAACAAAATCATACATGCTTTTTCTACAAGCTAGTAATTTCAAACAAAATGAGCCCCATATAGCCCCAAACACTGCTGGAGAGGATGGGGCAACTGGATTATATGGTATTCTTCCTCCTCAAAGACCAAGTCACACAACAGGGGGGATACTGAGGGATTTATGTTTAATTTTTCTCCTCTAGGGACAATCAATATAGCAAATATGTAGTTGGTCAATAAAACCCAGGATCTGTCAGTAAATAAGCTCAGAGTGGTCAAGGTTTAGCCCAGTTGTACACTTTATCCCTCTCCTTGTCACAGCTCCGCCAATTACAATACTTGCCAATAATCTGTGGCTCACGAGGCTTTTGAATGTACAGTTTATAGCCCTTTCGGTCTCCTAGTTACACTTTGCCAATATGTAATAAGGTCACAGCAGGAAAACTTCTGCAGGTCTGTTCTTCTGATAGTGCACCTGTGAACTTGGCTATTTGGATCCAGTATCACCAGTAGGAACAGCCAGACAAAGACACAAAATATAAAAACACTTCCGGAGTGGGTATTTGCAGGTGAAACAAATTTGCCAGTTCCCAGGCTCCTGTCGTCTTTAGATCCTGCTTCTGAAGACTCACAAACCAGAATTCTAGGAATTCTATATGGTATGTCATCTTCAGTCACCAGAAGCCCCTGAGATCTATTCTGTCTGGGTGAGCAGAGAATAGAACTGATGAAATTATAATTTCTTTAGCTCAGGGATGTGCAGCACAGTACTGGTGTACCATGCACATCTGTCTCAGTTCCATGACAAACTTGCCAATGTTAGGCAAACATCGGTGTGGTTTGTGCAGTTGTACAAAATACAGATGTTTCCAGCTGCAGTTCAAGCCATTTCCTGCAACAACTGATCTGTCATGAAACTTCTAGCACATCTGTCCAGCACCACAAGACTCTGAAACTGAGGTACAGAGAAATTAAGTGACTTGCCCAAGCTCACTTGACAAATCAGTTGCAAAGATGTGGACAGAACCCAGGATTTCTGTCTCTTACTCCAGTGCCCTGTCCAGTGGACCATGTTGCTTCCAATTAAAGATAGTGACAAATGCTGGAAACATGATGGAGAAAAAGGTATAATTGCTAAACATGGTTTGGTAATTCTAAACACTTTGGAGTGACATAATGGCAGAATGGAGATGCACCAGGGATAAAATTGGTCCATTAATATTAATTCCTCATGCTAAAAAATTCAGGAACATGGAAATTGCTATCCTGGCTCAGACCTGACGTCTGTTTAGTTCAGTATCTTGCTGTCAGGGTTTCCTCCCCACTCTAAACTCTAGGGTAAAGACGTGGGGGCCCGCATGAAGAGCCCTTAAGCTTATTTTTACCAGCTTAGGTTAAAACCCCCAAGGTACAAAATTCCCTGCACCCTGAGAAATGCTTCTCCCACTGCCACCATCAAGTGCTCTAAACAGGAATCCAGGAAAGGAAACTACTTGAAGTTTATCTTTTCCCCCAAAATACCCTCTCAAGCCCGTACCCCCCTGTCCTGGGAAGCTTGAGAATAATCTCCTAACCAATTGGTTACACAGTGATCTAAAAAAAACCACCCCTGGGGTTTTAACACCATAGAAAACAGTCAGCTTCTTAAAAGAAGGATTTTATTAAAACAAAGAAGGTAAAATCAGATCTGTAAAATCAGGATGGTAACTAATTTACAGGATACTCAATTTCCAAACTCAGAGGGATTTCCCCCCCTCTGGACAAACCCTTAAAGTTAAAGAAAAAGAAAGGAGTAACCCCTCCCTCTAACACAGGGAACAGACACCAAGCAAAATAAGCAGAAATCTACTCACTATGCTGACTAGACTTACTTTAGAAAAGTGAGGATTTGATGAAAAGATGACTGATTCCTTTTTACTCCAATATCACTCTGTGTCTCACAAAGAGCCCCACACAAAGCTTTCCCCCTCCCAAGATTTGAAAGTATCTTGTCCCCTTATTGGTCAGATGCCAGCCAGGTCAGGTGTCAGTCTAGCTACCTGCATTTCTTAACCCTTTACTGGTAAGAGGATTTTATCTGCATCAGACCCTCTCCCCTTTCCCTTTATATTTATGACACTTGCCTGTGAGAGTTGCCAGTGCCAGATGCTGCCAAAGAAGAGGCAAGCAACACTGTAGTGGGAAATTATGGAATGACCTGCCCATAAGGAAAAAATCTCCCCAACAGTCATCACTTAGTGGTTGGCTTATATCCTGATGCAGGTTTTTTTTTATCCTAAGGAATAAAACTATAGATGTTCTCCTGCATATAAATAAATGTCTACATTTTGGGGAGATAAAATGACCTTGTGGTTAAGGCACAGTACTGAAACTTAGGAGAATGGGCTTTGATTCTCAGCTTTGTCACATATTGCCTGTATGACCATGGACAAATCACTCCCTCCATCTGTGTGCTTCAATGCCCTGTCTGTAAAATGGGCGTAATAATACTTCTTCTTTGAGTAGTTGATTCTCCACTTTAAGTGTGCACACATCTGTGTGCTTTCAATCGGAGAGTTTGGGTAGTGGTGCAATTGTGCCCTCCTTCCTTGTGTTCTGATCTGAGGGCGTGTAGAGGAGGGCAGACCCAATAGAACTCCTGTTCCTTCTCAACCACCTGCAGCTAGAGACTAAGTGTTGTGGTGTCCATTAGCTTCCTAGTTTTGGCTATCTTATTGTTTTATTTTTACCTTTTAAAATTTTTATTTTGTCATTTTATCAATTTCCCCATACACTGTGTGCTTTTCAGATCCCCACTGTTTTTCCCCACGGTTGCCCCACTCTTCCAATCTTGGCCTGTCTTTGTCTATGGCCTTCTCTGTTTTGGGGTATGCCCCAAACCCCAGACTTCAAAGTCTCCCCAAACTGTAATAGAGCTTTTCTTCTCAGCAAGGGACATTCCAGGACATTCTCAGAGAGTCCTACGTTCTATCTAATTGCAAGATCTGCACTGACTTTAAGAGCAGATCTAGGAAGCTGAGGGAAGACAGATTCAAGCTATTCCTCATGGACCGTTCCCTGAGATCCGCTATCGCTTCTAGCCCTGATTCCCCCCACCATATATCAGTTCAGACAGCCTGAGTGCACTGGTGACTTCTACTGCTCCAGTGATTGGAGAGCTAAGTATAGCTTCAGAGACCCTGAAGTCTTATAAGAAAAGGTTCCCCCAGAGAGAAACTAAGAAAAGGGAAAAGTCTCCCCACAAATCAGGTAGCAAGGAGATCTCATGTCCCACTAGGGGTACTGCTGAGGCTCCTACATCCTCCGGTACCAAGCTCCACATACCATCAAAGAAGACCTCCATCATGGTGCGCATCGAGAAGTCTCTCACAAACAGCCCCACTTGACATTGACATTGGTATGCCCCTTGGAGTCCTCCAGGCACAGGGACTTCTCAAAGAAACTATCTTTGATCTTGACCCCAGCACCCACTTCTGTGGGTCCAAAGCATAAGAACTATACGGATGGTCCAGCTGTACCATTCCTGGTACCGCCAGCTGCATCGCAACCACCACTCATTGTCCTGCTTTGCCAGTACCAATGAGATTTCGTTTGCAAGAGGATCTTTGAATGTTGGAAGAACTTGAATTCCCTCTACTAAGTATCAAGAGCGATCTTCTGCAGATACTGCCATACCTCCCAGGTGCTGCCGCACCCTCAGGTGAAGGCATGGCAGCCAGTACCAGCACAACTGCTGGTACTAACACAGCCACCGGTGCAGACATCTTTAGCCCCCCAACTCCTCCTGCCCCTGCCTCTATAGGAACAGGAGAAGATACCTCCTCAGACTCAGATGTCCATCCAAAATGTTACTACCTGTCTCCCAAGGAAGAGACCCCATAAACCAAACAATGACTAATTTAACAACCTCTCTGGCAGGTGCACCCTTGGGGTCCCTCCCCCTTCCCTTATGCCTTTCTGGAATCCTTGGATCCTATAAGGAGGCCAGTTCTATAGGATACTCTCATGCAAAAGGATCCACCAAGGGGCAACCCTTGGTACCACAGGACCCCCTCCCCTCCTCAAGAAGACCCTCCAGAAGAACAAGAACTGAGAGTTGAGGAAGAAGCAGTGTCATCTAACATAGAATCATAGAATATCAGGGTTGGAAGGGACCTTAGCAGGTCATCTAGTCCAACCCCCTGCTCAAAGCAGGACCAATACCCAATTTTTGCCCCAGATCCCTAAATGGCCCTCTCAAGGACTGAACTCACAACCCTGGGTTTAGCAGGCTAATGCTCAAACCACTGAGCTATCCCTCCCCCCCTCACCAGATGAGGCTGTTATACCTTTTTCCCACCCTATGCCAATAGCTTCAAAGTTTTCCAAGAACTTATGAAGACGATAGCTGAATCATTGCAGGTCCCCTTGGAAGAGGTGCAGGAACTACAGCATGTCCTAGTAGATATCCTACATATCTCTCCGCATGGCAAAATAGCCTAACCTATAAATGTCACCAGCTTGAACAGTATGGCAAACATCAGTCACTATCCCATCTATTTGCAAGAGGGTGGACAAGAAATACTGCATACCTTCAACGAGCTTAGAATACCTCTTCTCCCAGCCCAGTCCAAATTCGCTAGGGCTCAATGCCATAAAGAAGAGAAACAGACAACATCACTCCAGCTCTGCTCCTCAGGACAAGGAGCTCAAGCGTCTGGTACTTCTTGGCCACATTACAATTCAGGATAGTTAACGACCATGGCCAAGTGGCGAAGTATGACTACACAAATTACAACAAGTTATCTCATTTTATTATGTGCCACAAGACCAGAAGGACCAGTTCCAGGCTTTCATCACTGAAGGTCAGATGATTGCCAAAGCCTCTTTGCAAGGCTCACTGGATGCAGTGAACACAGCTTTTTGTTCTATGGCAGCTGCCATAATTATGCACCGCACTTCCTGGCTGCAGTTCTCTGGACTCCTAAGGGAAGTCCAAAATACAATGGAGGATCTTTGAGGGCCCCAAGCTCTTCAGCAGGGCCACAGATGAATCCCTTCACTTATTAAAGGATTCTAGAGAGATCCTCCAATCCCTGGGCATCTACATCTCTGCAATCAAGAGAAAATTCAGACGGTCACAGACAGCACAATGGTTTCATCCTGTCCAGTACCAAACCTTCCAAAGAACTGTAGAATTATGCAAGAAGAGGCCCAGATTCCTCAAGAAGGGCCCATCATCTACTGTCACCTCCCAGGCAGCAACTTCTTCTAACCAGCCGTTTTGACCCTCAGTCAAGGGTCATTTTGCAATCTGCCTCTTATGCTCCACCACCCTCTCACCTCCCCCTCCACCTGACAGGGATCATCTTTCTCATTTCAAACCTTCTCGAGAGTACATCACATCAGACAGATAGAAACTAGAAATCATTACATCAGGCTATGCCATTCACTTCAGTTCCATCCCTTCCATGCCCCCTTCCTCTTCACTTTTCAGGGGTTCTTTTCATGAGGGTCTCTCAAGGCAGGAGGTGCAATCCCTCCTGCTCCTGGGGGTGATTGAACCAGTTCTCCTCTCTTTCACTGGGAAGCAGTTCTACTGCAGGTACTTCTTGATACCCAAGATGAAAGGAAGATGGAGACCAATCATGGATCTCAGGAATCAGAACACATGCATCCAAACACACGTTCAGGATGGGAACCCTAGTAGCAATAATATTGTCATTCGATTCAGGTGACTGGTTTGTGGCCCTCAACCTTCAGGATGCATATTCTCATATAGCAATGCATCCAGCTCACAGATGCTTCCTGCAGTTCGTCATTGACAATGGCCATTGTTAGCACCGGGTTCTTCCCTTTGGCCTTTCTATTACAGAGGTCCTCTTTGTTGTTGCGGCCTACCTATGGCTATAGTAGAGAGAGTGAGAGAGCCTAGAGCACTGGGCCTGGTGCAAGACTTGAGGCCTGAACCACAGTCAGAAAAGTCTGGCCATGCTATGAGCCAAAGTCAGGCCCTGTCATAAAGCAGACGCTTGCTTACAAGTTCACTGTCTGGTACATGAACTTGGCAAAGGTACAGCAAGCCTTGCTAAAACACAGGCACTCCTAAGTACTGGATATTTATGTAAACACATTCCTGGGAGATGGTACAGGAACACACTGACCCCGAGTAAGACAAGGATGGGAGGACCGAATAATGAATGAATAATGAATGTTTTGTTCAAACCAGGAGGTACAAGGTGTAGACTTGGTAACGAACCACATCAGGAATGTAATACATAACTCGTTCCTATCCATGTATCAAAGAGAAATAATGAGAGGGATACCTTTGTCCAGCCTAGAAGGCAGCAGAAACTCCCGCTGCTGACTGAGCTGGTCCATTGTTGTGAGCATACATGTGTTAGTGTACTTTTAACCATGGAGCCAGGGCACTAGGATCGTGCTTCATCAACAATAAACCTGGCCAAGCGCCTTCAGCACCAAACTGAGTCTGAGGTCTTTCTCGGTAGTGCTATCAAGGTCTGCTGAACTGGTTATCTGCACGGGGCTGGGACTGTATACCAAGAGAACACACACGCACCCAACAGACAACATTGGTGGCCCCATCTGTTGATTTGGTAAGTAGCGAGCTGTCTGCTGTAGGGGTTGCAACCTAACATGACAGAAAACTCCAAGCTAGGGAACCACCTAATTCCCTCCCTAGATATCTTCAGAGAGTTTAATAAGGTTTGGACACATTGGGTAACAAAAAAAAGTGGTCCATATGAGTTTAAAAAACAAAGTGGAGAAGAAACATGGAATGGAATCTGTAAGGCTAGGGCAGAGACTGTAGCCCTGAAAAATAATAGTAAGAAATGTATAATATTGCAAACTATGAACAGGACTGTTAAATGGTTAAGACAACACACCACAAATTTGATGGGGCAAGTTACAGAAACAAAGGTGAGAAGAAACAACAGAAGCAACAAAACACTGGAAAGCACGGGAACAGAATAGAAAATTGGAAACAGCTGTAGAGAATCTGCAAAAAAGACAAGTGCCGTTCCCCATTATAAATCCTGTTGGGCAACAACAGACTTTGGTACTTATATAGTGCCTGAAGAATGGGGACGGAAATGGAAAAAGATGGCCCTAGCAAAATTAAAAGATGGAACACGGGATGATTGGAATGGGCGTTGCAATGGGGACATGTGGAATGACCCAGACCAGCCATCTAACAACCCGTGGGCAGGGACCACCACATTGCAACCACCACTGTAGGATAAAAGCCAGGGTCTGGTAAATCCTAAACTGAGACCTAGATAATTGGTTCCTATTAGAACAGGAGAAGTAAGTGCACAGGAGAGAGAAGAAGCAAACAATACAGTCACTGGATTGGTAAAACAGATGAAGGACAAAATGGAACAGTTCACAGAGCACATTAGGAGATAGGAGGTGCAACATGATCGCAAGGGAGTGGATAAAAAAGAATTTCAACGTGAAAAATCAAGAGTGAGTGGTTTAACACCTAGAATTGATGCAGTAACACTTGGAGTTACCCAGAAACAGTTAACTGCAGCAGGCAAGGGCACTCCTGCAATCCATTTGGCATGCAGACAAAAACAACAGACACCAGGGGAACAAATTCAGGTTTTGAAAGAGCTGATAATGACCCCCACTCTCTTCTCAGAGCCAGGATAAAAACCAGGGGTTATGGGTTCCCAACTGCTTTAACCCTTGGAGCCCCACTCCTCACGCAGAGCTAATAATATAACCTTCTTACGCAAATATTTTTACATACCAGTTAAGTTTTCCTTTATATCTTCTCTCAGTTTGCTAAACTCGCTGCTGCTGCCTGTCCTTTAAGATAACTTGATAAAGATAATTAATCTCTCTTGGCTCAGGTCTCCCTCCCATCCTAGGTTGCTCTTCCCATCCCCCATCCCTCTCCTCACTTCTGCCCTCTCTTTGTTTTAAAAATTAAATGTTACAGTTATTACAGAAATCTCCGCTGCTAAAAAATATGAAGCAACTGAAAACAAGACAACACAACAAACAGAGAAAACAAGGTAAAAACTTTACTTTAATTAAAGTCCGGCAAATTAATTTATTGTAAGCCTTCAGGAATGCAACAGCTGGAAATACTCGGAACTTTCTTAAAGATATGGTTGCCAAGCAACAGAAATTCAGGTTTCTAATCCTAACCACTGACTAATATTTGAAACATGGGTTTTCCTTGTTTTCATATAGCAGAGTTTTTAAAATAAAGTAATATAAAGTAATAGAAAATGCCTTCAGTTACTAAATTAATATAGCAAAGTGGGCAAATAACTTAATTTTTATTAATTCTTATTAAAAGTTTTAAATAAAAAGGTAAATACTTGCTTATTTACATGTTTACCTCTTTTGTTTACCTGTCTGTTTTCTAAAATACATTGCCTTAATAATTTTGAGCTCTTAATGCCTTATCTTTTATAGTTATGAATACAATTCTGGCACCATTCATCTTTAATTGTAAGTTTGTCATGTATATTTCCTGTGTCCTTCTATGGTGTGTGTCACATGACTTTTTAAAAAAAAAAATTTTGTTGCAACAAAAATCAATTTATCCTTCTTTTTACATGTAAGTGGTACCACATTATTTTAATATTATGGCTGGGGTATAACCATCATAATATTATTAATAACCAATTAATTTTTGCAAACCTCAAAAAGGCCTCATTTATAAATATATATGTCTACATATATTTTTGCCTCAACAAGTAATGCAACTGCAAACAAAAACAATTTATCTTTTATTAATCATGGGTTTTTTATTCAAAGAGAAAATTGTAAGGGGAAACCTCAACATTAACGCAAAGGTAATATTAACAAAATGTCAATTTCTTGTTTGGGTTTTTATAAAGTTGTATATGCATTAAATAATAAGATATAGTTATAAGAATGTTATAACAAAATGGTTTAAAATATATTACAATATATACTATGTCTTGTTATGTTGCAAAGTGTTAAATCTACCCAAACAATTTCAACAGGTTTCCACCTTTGTCTCCCAAATACAACCAAGTGTCATAAAAGTTTAATACTCTCAATGTGTTTGCATAGACCTTTATTTGGTTTACTTTTTATACTCTTTTCATTTATGTTAGGTTAAAAGGAAGTACTGGTTGTTAAAGTTTGTGCGTCTAAACAGTTACAAGTGGAATTGGTATCACAAGCAAATTAACGCTAAAAACTGTTGATGTTTTTCTACATTTTCATATATATTGTATTCTGTGTTGTAACTGAAATCAAAGTGTATATTATTTCTTATTACAAATATTTGCACTGTAAAAATGATAAACAAAAGAAATAGTATTTTTCAATTCACCTCATACAAGTACTGTAGTGCAATCTCTTTGTTGTGAACGTGCAACTTACAAATGTAGATATTTTTGTCACATAACTGCACTCAAAAACAAAACAATGTAAAACTTCAGAGCCTACATGTCCACTCAGTCCTACTTCTTGTTCAGCCAATCACTAAGACAAACAAGTTTGTTTACATTTACAGGAGATAATGCTGCCCTTTCCTTGTTTACAATGTCACCTGAAAGTGAGAACAAGCATTTGCATGGCACTTTTGTAGCTGACATCGCAAGGTATTTACGTGCCAGATATACTAACCATTTGTATGCCCCTTCATGCTTTGGCCACCATTCCAGAGGACATGCTTCCATGCTGATTATGCTCATTAAAAAAATAATGCATTAATTAAATTTGTGATTGAACTCCTTGGGGGAGAATTGTATGTCCCCTGCTCTGTTTTAACCACATTCTGCCATATATTTCATGTTATAGCAGTCTCGGATGATGACCCAGCACATGTTGTTCATTTCAAGAACACTTTCACTGCAGATTTGACAAAACGCAAAGAAGGTACCCATGTGAGATTTCTAAAGACAGCTACAGCACTTGACCCACAGCACTTTACCCAAGATTTAAGAATCTGAAGTGCCATCCAAAATCTGAGAGGGATGAGGTGTGGAGCATGCTTTCAGATGTCTTAAAAGAGCAACACTCCAATGCAGGAACTACAGAACCCAAACCACCATAAAAGAAAATCAACCTTCTGCTGTTGGCATCTGACTCAGATAATGAAAATGAACATACGTAGGTCCGCACTGCTTTGGATTGTTATCAAGCAGAACCCGTCATCAGCAGGAATGCATGTCCCCTGGAATTAGGGTGACCAGATGCGAAGACCCGAAAATCGGGACTTCCCACAAAAAAAAACCGCTCAACCAAACTTGTTGAGCAAAAAAAAAAAACCGCTCAACCAAACTTGTTGAGAAAAAAAAAACTCGGAAAAGGCGTCCCGACCAACCATCGGTCGGGACGCGGGACAAATGGTCTGAAATCGGGACGGTCCCGATTTTATCGGGACGTCTGGTCACCCTACCTGGAATGGTGGTTGAAGCAGGAAGGGACGTGTGAATCTTTAGAGTATCTGGCAAGTAAATATCTGGTGACCGGCTACAACAGTGCATGTGAACGCCTGTTCTCACTTCAGGTGACATTGTAAACACGCAGTGGGCAGCATTATCTCCTGCAAATGTAAACAAATTTGTCTGTCTGAGCAATTGGCTGAACAAGAAGTGCGCTTGCAGGCTCTAAAATTTTACATTCTTTTAGTTTTGAATGCAGTTTTTTTTACATAATTCTACATTTGTAAGTTCAACTTTCATGAGAAAGAGATTGCACTACAGTACTTGTATTAGGGGAATTGAAAAATACTATTCCTTTTGTTTTTTTACAGTGCAAATACTTGTAATCAGAAATAAATATAAAGTGAGCACTGTACACTTTGTATTTTGTGTATAATTGAAATCAATATTTGAAAATGTGGAAAACATCCAAAATATTTAAATAAATGGTATTCTATTATTATCAGTGCAATTAATCACAATTAATTATTTTAATCGTTTGACAGTCCTACTATTCTGTTATAGTTATGCCAGAATAAATCCCCCTGAGGACACTATTCTGACATAGTTTATTCTGCTATAGCTATGCCAGTCAGTGTCCTCATGTTGACAAGCCCTCAGAGGAATAGTTTTTCAAAGTAAAGATAGGTGGTTTTCACAATATCTGTCCTATTTTTTGAAGGTGTTGCTCTATCATTAAAATATATAGCATGCCTTTAATAACACAATTTCAGTAATAAAAAACTGAAACACTACGTTGTCCTGTATCTGAAAGCATTTATAGAATTTTTTTTCAGAATACTGTATATATAAAAATGAGGTTTATGGTTATTGTAGAACCAATTGCCCTGGTTTCAGAGGGCAAAGGGTTAAAAAGGGAACAAGACATTTTAGATGTTTATCAAGTTGTCTCAAAAAGAAATACAGAAGTCTGTTGAGAGGCCTGTGAACCAAGGACATTCAGCCTCTGTTTGCATTCTTTCAGTTATCTCCTTCTAGCTAATTGGACAAAGAGAAAGGAAGCTCCTCATATCTTTCATGACCTCTGACAGTAAAACCTGTAGGATAGAGGTGAAATGTTCAGAGTTGCTGACTAATGTTCAATTCAAGATTATTTGGGGGGCATTGAAAAGGCAGGAGATGCAGCCCCCAAAGTTGGCCGATGCTGGGGATTTTCAGGGATTGGGAATGCCAACCTCAAAGAAGGCAATTGACACTGGAAAAGTTAATTGGTTCACTGCAAAGCTGCCCAGCCTCCACGGTCCTTCAGAACAATAAAGGATTACACTTTTTGCTGAAGCTGTCAAATGTCTTCATGGTATAACTCGATCATATGCCTTGTTATCTGTCAGAGAGAAACTCTTAATTGTTTTATCCTTTTAACTGTATTTCTCCATACTTCAAGCTCAGTTCTGTAAGAGACCTCCCCGAGATTCTTTTTCCTAGCAGAGGAAAGTCTGCTGCTCATGCCTCACTACTGCTCTGATTTCTTGTGATCTCAAGGTAATAATTAGTGTCCCATGTTTAGGTTGACTTTATTCATATGCTTCTGCAATGATTTCAGTTTACTCCCAAAGGCCTAGATGCGATTGAAAGCAGAAGAGGCAAAAGCCTGGGGGTTCCAAACTGTAAAGCAAGTGCAGCTTGTCCCTTAAGAATCTACAGCCTGCTTGTATCATCTCTTAGGGTGAAAAACTGCTATTCATATCCAGTCTATTTAGTATATTAAATTTAGTTTGTGTTTTTTGTTTATTTGGTAGGTAATCTGCTTTGATCTGTTTGCTATCACTTATAATCACTTAAAATCTATCTTTGATAGTTAATACACTTATTTTTGCTTTATCTAAACCAGTGTGTGGGAATCATAACTCAGGGACAAAAGGCTGTTGCATATTCTTCTCCACATTGAGGGAGGGGGCGAATTTTATGAGCTTATGCTGTACAGTTCCCTGTGCAGTGCAAGATGATATAATTTTTGGGTCTATACTCCAGAGAGGGTACTCCTAAGGAGCTGGGAGTAGATTTCCCATGCAGGGGATGGTCAGAGAGCCTGCTTGTAATTGCAGCTGGGTGTCTCTCTACCTGTATGTATGCTGATGAAAGTGCAAGCTGGTAGGCTTCGTAGCTTGTCAGAGGAGTGCAGTGTAAAAGGGAGCCCAGGCTGGTAGGTCAGGGGGCTCAGTGGTATACCAGTTCCAGGTGGCACTCCGGGGGCAACCCGTCACACCCGGTGCAGCCAGACCCCCCCCCCCCCCCGCTTAGCCTCACCCTGCCACACCCAGAACCCCACCCCACTGAGCCCCATCCCCCTGCATCCAGACCCCCCACTGAGCCCTATCCCCCTGCATCCAGACCCCCACTCTTGCACCTAGACCACCACCCCACTGCGACCCCGCACTCAACCTCCACCCCAATGTGCCCCACCCCCCTTCACCTGGGCCACCCCAAGGAGCCCCCCACATCTGGACCCCCCACTCCAGTGAGCCCCAACCAGCTGCACCCCACCCAGCCCCACTTCCCCAGCACCCAGACCCCCCACTGAGCCTCCCACATCCAGACCCCCCTGCTGAGCCCCCTCCCCACAGACCCATCCTGCTGAGCCCCAACCACCTTCATTTGGACCCACTTGCAGATTTCCATTTTCTCTGCACCTGGAACCTCCCCCCCGCCCCTGTGCATCAAGATCTCCCCTGCACCCAGCCCCCCACTGAGCTGCCTGCACCCAGATTGCCCCATACAGAACCCTCTCACCCCACACCTGGATCCCCCCCAGACTAAGCCCCACCACACTTGGATCCTGCTGGGCTGAGCCTGCCTGCCCCACACCTGATGCATCTGGAGTGGAGGGACAGGACCCCGGGGTGTTTCTGGGGCAGGTCTGGCCCTTGCGATGTGTCAGGGTCAAGTGCAACCTCACTGCCAAGTCTGTGTGGGAGGGGAGGAGGGGGCTGCAGAATGATCTCCCACTTCCGTGCTGTGCTGCCGGTAGCCTGTGCGCCCCACTGCCATGCTGGAGCCGCCACATTTATTTATTGATAAATAACATTTGCAGAATTTTAAAATATTGTGTGCAGAATGTTTAATTTTTTTGGCACAGAATTCCCTCAGAGGTAATATTCATTGCTTCTGAAACTGCCTCTAATATATATCATGGTTCTTGCTGTGGTATTTTAAACCTGACAACAGTAGCGTAGCCGGGGGGAGCAGGGGGAGCGGCCGCTCCCCCAATGAGCAGAAGCAGCACTTTTTTTAGCAGCACTAAAAAAAGGCACCGCTTCTTTTTAAGCGCCGCTTCTTGCACTCACCCGGTGGCGCTCCGGGTCTTCGGTGGCATTTCGGCGGCGGGTACCACCGAAGTCCCGGAGTGAGTGAGGACCCGCCGCCGAAGTCCCGGAGCGCTGCCGGGTGAGTACAGGGGGAGGCGCCTTTTTATAGCGCCGCTCCCCCTGCGCTCCGGACCTGGCTGCGCTACTGCCTGACCACCCAAGGAAATTTCCTTGTCTATTTCGAGGTTTTCACAGGCACTACAAAGATCAATGATGGCTGCATCTACTGAAGTATGTGCTGCTGAAATCAATCACGGGGAGAGAGAAGTGTAAACCTGCTTGCTTGGTCCCAGTCTCCAGTATGCACTGACTGTCCTATGGTTGTGGCTGATAAACTAACGCTGCTGAAAGTTTCTTATCAGGACACACAATCCCCTCCCCACAATCCTGCTTCACAAATTCTCCCTTGGCAAATGGTTCGCGGGGCTTTACCGCGTCTCATGCCGCATGCGGGCCAGAAAGCACAGCGGTGCCAGACATCACAGGGGGTTTCTGTCTTGATCTGCCTCGTCCCCCCCCCCCCCCCCCCGCGCAATGGGCGTAGTTGGCTTGTTTGGTTACATAGTGGCAGCTGACACGTGCTTCCCAGACACCCCTGGCCCATTGGACACTCCAGCGCCCCCGTCCCCGCCATGTCCCTGTCCCATGCGTGATTCCTGCTGCCCCCTCCGTTGCCATGGCCACCGCAGCACCAACCCCCTCGGAGTCAGGGGCTGACTGGGTCACGCAGCGAAAGGGACATGGCGGGCCAGGGCCACCTATGGGAGCCACCAAGGGCCGTGCCGTGGCCAGTCAGGGGGAGACGCCCTGTGGCCAGAGCCAGGCCTCCCATGATGCCAGGGAGGGAACGGCCAGGGCCGCCAGGGTGGGGGTAGGGGAGCACCATGGCCAGTCCCTGGGGGGGCGGGGAGCTGAGCCCCCCCCCCCTCCCGGGCTCGAGTCTCAGCACTAAGCTGCGGCCACCAAGCACGAGCCTCTAACAAGGGACCCCCTGGCCTGCAGGGTCAGGTGGAACAACCTGGGCCCCGCCCCCAGTCCCGTGTGCTGCTGTTCGGGTCCCGGCAGCTTCCACAACTACATTCCCCACAACTCTCTGCGCCACGCAGACCCAGTCGCGTACCGGCCTGCCAGCCCTCTATATGGCAGGCCGCGACGCGGGGATCAGCCAATAGGAACGATCTCCTTCGTGTGCCCATGTAACCACCGCTCCCGCCCCCGGGGAGCGGGCAGGGAACGATGGGAGTTGTAGTTCTGCGCCACACAGCTGATGGCCGGCCGGCCCGCCCGCCCCGATTGAACCCGCGCCTTCCAATCGGCAGCTTCCAAGGCTCTCGCCCGCAACTGTTTGGCGCGAGTCTTCTGGGTTGAGCACCCTGCTTTGCCGCGCGCCCGCTGGAGTGAGGAGGGGCTCGCGCTGCGATCCCCGCCCTTCCCCTCCTCCCACTAGGCTCTGGGGGGCTCCCTTTCCCCGCAGAGATCCCGGCAGCCCCTCAGCATCTCCCCCCGCCAGGGTCCGCCTCATGGCGCTGATGGCTGGCGTGATCCGGCGGCTGGACGAGGTCGTGGTGAACCGCATCGCGGCCGGCGAGGTCATCCAGCGGCCGGCCAACGCCATCAAGGAGATGCTGGAGAACTGGTAACGCGGCCGGGTGGCACCGGCCCGATACACCCCCGCGCTGCGCACGCGGGCAGGAGCTGGACGGTTGGTGCGCGAGGCGAGGGCAGGTGGCAGTTAAACTCAGCGCAGCCCGACCGCCTGGGGGGCGGGGCCAGCTTCGGTCCGCTCGGTGCCTCGCGCCTGCTGTGCCACAAGGCGCGTCACTGGGGTGCCCCATCTCGCCACGGAAGTGGGGGGCTGGAAGTGGCCGTGAACGTGCCCTGCGGCTGCCCTGAGGGCGGAGGGGAAAGGCCGCTCCTGGGGGCGGGAAACGCCACCTCCGGTGTTCTCCTTCGCTGCCCGTTAGCCTGGGGTTGCCAACCTCCTACTACTCACACAAAACCCAGCACCTGGGCCCCGCCCCTCGCCCGCTCCATCCCCCTCACTGGCTCATGGCTGGGGGCAGGAAGGCGCTCTGGGATGGGGGGTGGGGCTGAGGGGTTCGGGGTGTGGGCTGCGGGTTGAGTCAGGGGGTTGGGGGTCAGAGTTCTGAGCTGGAGGTGCGGGCTCTGGGTGGGACTGGGGTTGAGGGGTTTGGGGTGCAGGAAGGGGGGCTGGACTGGGGGTGGAGAGGAGGAGTTTGGATTATGGGAGAGGGCTCTGGGCTGAGGCACGGGGTTGGGGTGTGGGAGGGGGATACAGGCTCTGGGTTGGGGGTGTGAGTTTCAGGGTTAGGGTGACCAGATGTCCCAATTTTATAGGGACAGTCCCGATATTTGGGGCTTTTTCTTATATAGGCTCCTAATACCCCCCACCTCCTGTCCTGATTTTTCACATTTGCTATCTGGTCACCCTAGGGTGAAGCCAGAAATGAGGGGTTCAGGGTGTGGGAGGGGGCTCTGGGCTGGGGTAGGGTATTGGGGGGGCTGTGAGGGTTCTGGCTGGGGGTGTGGGGATCAGGAATTTGGGGTGCATGATGGGGCTCCGGGCTGAAACCAAGGGGTTTGGCGGGTGGGAGGGGGATCAGTGCTGGTGCAGGAGATTGGGGTGCAGGTAGGGGTGAGGGCTCTGGCTGGGGGTGCAGGCTCTGGGCTGGTTCGGAGGACAGGGGGTTGGGGCACGGGAGAGGGTTTGTTGCAGGCTCTGGGTGACACTTACCTCAAGCAGCTCCCAGAAGCAGCAGCATGTCCCCCCTCTGGCTCCTTTGCAGAGGCATGACCAGGCAGCCCTGCACGCTGCCCCGTCTACAGGTGCCGCCCCTGCAGCTCCCATTGGCTGCGGTTCCCAGCCAGTGGGAGCTACAGAGCCAGTGTTTGGGGTGGGGGCAATGTGCAGAGCCCCCTGGCTGCCCCTATGCCTAGGAGCCAGAGAGAGAACATGCTGCTGCTTCTGGGAGCTGTGCGGAGCCAGGGCAGACAGAGAGCCTGCCTTAGCCCCGCTGCGCTGCCAACCAGACTTTTAATGAGCTGCCAGGGTCCCTTTTCGAGGGGGCGAACTGGACACCTGGCAACCCTAACTTAACCCCGCAGTGCCTGCGGGCATCACACCCCCAGTGTGCTGCTGGGATTGGAGAAAATAGGCTAACAATCCTTGACAGCGTTAAACTGCATTAAAAAACCCAAAACAACAACATCCCTTAGTGACAGCTTTGGACTACAAGGTTTATTGCATGGTATCATCAGTCAGAAAAGAAGGAACTGGCTCCCGGTGTCTTTGCCTTTTGTTGGCCTGGCTCCAGAATTGGGGGAAAGAGAAAAATAAGGGAGACTGATGCCATGACCGCAAAAACCCACACAGCAGCCAGGCTGAAAGGTTAGACTCATTGTGGATATCTGTGTAGTAATTGTTATGAGAAAAGGCAGGGAGGGGGTGTAATATAAATTGCAGTATAATTGCAGACTAGATTTCTTTGGAAGAAAATGTTACTTAACTGGATACTGAGAGATGCTTTGCTTTTTGCAGTTTGGATGCAAAATCTACCAGCATCCAGGTGATTGTTAAGGAGGGAGGTCTGAAACTCATTCAGATCCAAGATAATGGGTGTGGAATCAGGGTAAGCAAACCTACTGGACAGGTACAGGTTGGTGTAGTGCTTACTCATGAACTTTGTTTTCAGACATTCATAGTAAATTTTTCCCAGCCTTAAGAAATTGTGGAAATAGAAATGAAATGTTAATGCGTGTCTGTCTCATATAGAAAGAAGATTTGGATATTGTGTGTGAGAGATTCACTACAAGCAAATTGCAAAAATTTGAAGATCTGGCTAGTATTTCTACATACGGGTTTAGGGGAGAGGTAAGTTTATGGTTAACAGCTTGTTCATTGCCACTATGCTGTTGTAAAGGGATGTAGTTAATTTCTGATTCCTGAAGTCATTTAAAAAAGATAGAGTCTCATAAGAAACCCCATCTTGGTGCTGAGTATGGTTGGTGAGCGTGTGGGGGGAGTGTTTAGGGTGGAGGTAGAGTGCAAGGAGAAGATGAGTGATGTGGAAGCCAGGAATTGTGTGTTAACTGAGGGAGATGGATAGACAAATCCATTCGAGTGATCTGGCTAAGATTAGTTTTTGGGGTCACTCTGGTCCTCTTCCCCCATTGATATTCGAGCATTAGGGAATGTGTTGGTTCTCCCCCAGAAGAAATGGAGCAGTTTGGGTCAGGGAGAGTAAAGAGGAGGACATTGTTGGAATAAGACCCAAGCTGTGGAGCAGCTAGAACTGCTGACTGAGATCCCAGGGCTGGTGGTAGTGAAGCTGACTGGTTTGCAGAGGTGCTTGGCTTCCTGGCAGAGGATTACAGTGCCACCAGCAGTATAATTGTATCTGGTGTGGCAGAATTTTACATGCCCCTCTGTAGGGGGAACAAGTTGGAGATAGATGGATTAAGTGCTGTAACTCTGAATTACCCCCTCTCCCCTTATGTGCCTATGACCCTGGTAAGTTCCCCTGTCACTGCTTCTTTTGTGAAGGATGTGCTGTGGTGATGTGCCTTCAGAAAGACAAGAAGTAGTTACACCCTTAAAAATTGCCATCATAGATCTATAGTGTGTATTTACACTCAGTATAAGACTAAAACAAAACAGAGGAGATAAAAGCAGATTATACAGAAAATGCATTACTAAAAAGAGGTACAGTGGTTTTGTTAATGCAGCTAAAAGTTTCTATGCAAAGGAAGGAATAATAATTGCACTTTTCACCCTGTATCTCTGAGATTTTAGAGCTCTGACTGTGCAGACTGGGAGGGAGGGAGACAGCCACATGCCCTACTTTTTCTATCTTGACCTGCACTGTGAAGTTGCAAGCAAGTTAGGTTTCTCTTGTTGGCTTAATTTAAAACTGGCTCCCTTTGAGATCCACTCCCATGAGCAGTATGTGTTTAAATGGATTCACAGGGAGTTCTTCCCCTTTGCCGACTGGCTGCAAAACTTAATAGTTATCTCTCTAACAAAAGTCGTAGTAGCCCTTCTTATCACCACTTAATTGTAATTAGCTCTTTCTAGTTCCTTGATCATCCCAGCTCTTTGGAAGATCTAGGGTTTAGCCTTGTCTTTCAAACTCGCACAAAATAATAAAATAAAATTAGAACTTTTGAAAGCAATCAAAGAAAAAGCACATCCTGTCGTAATACAAATATATAAATATGTTGTAAGTATATTTGTTTCAAAACACATTCCTTGGTTATTTTCAAGGTAACCTGAAAAGGGGGTGGGATGGGAATGAATTTATGCCCTTTTTGCTTTATGATGTATTAAGAAGACTAGAAATAACTTTAAAAATTTTAAATAATGTAAATTTTAAGGCCGGTCTTTTCTGTTTGGGTGGAGATCTCCTGTCAAGAACCCAGAGATGTAGGCTGGGAGCTCTTCAGCCCTTAATTTTTGTTTTTTTGGTTCTTTTTTTAAAGTATTTCAGTTTCCATTTAAAAAAAGAAAATCAAGAAGGTAAAAAGCTACTCCTGAGTAGAATCCTTTAAAGGAAAATAGTACATTGATTAAGAACTGTTAAGCCTTTAATTATACCAGTGTCATTGGTTCTGTGTTAATACTTAGTCTATCCAGTGTTTGCTATTAAAATGCTGACATATACCACTTGCAAGTAATTAACAAATAGGGAATATCACAGTAACATGAATTACTTGCAAATGGTAAATGTCTACATTTTAATGGCTGCCACTGTAGAAGTATTAAGTCCAAAATTAATATTTCCTTGAGTGAGGTTTATAAAAGTTCATTTTTTTCCCCCTATAGGCATTGGCTAGCATAAGTCATGTTGCCCATGTTACTGTCACAACTAAAACTGCTGATGCAAAGTGTGCATACAGGTACGCTGTGTATTCACTCTCTAAAAAGTTTGTGTTGTTTGTAATAAACATTTATTCTCTTTTCAGAGTTGTTAATAATACGGATGGTATCTTGGATACAAATAAAGTCCTGGAAGGGATGATTTTGAAGAGGAGGGCATGGTCATTCAGGACAGAGGAAAAGGGAGGGAGTTTCAGGCATATGGGTGGCTACAAAAAAGTGCAAAGATTAAATGGAAGAAGAATAAAATGGAGCATTGTGGAGGAAGCTGTAGTAGGACCAGAGACGACAAGCATGGGGGTGGTAGAAGGAAGTAAGAGCAAAGATATAGGCACAGTTGTGAATTGAGTGCTCTTTATTCAGACCAGAGGTTCTCAAAGGAGGGCATGAGAAGCTTTAAGGGAGGAGGGGGGAACTTACTGCGCACATTTTACCCACAGCAATGAATAACTAGCAAAGCTGATTCCTCCAGATATACCAGGTCCTCAGATGGCGCTGTGCATTTGACTCTAGATGGCGCTGTGCATTTTTACAGATTTCTGTTAAGCTTGCATAGCATTATACAAAGTTATTGTTATCTGTACATTAATCCGTTTGCTACGATGCGGTGTGCACATTTAATTGTAAGCATTGACCATAATCAGTTTTGCTTTTGCTCTTATTGCAATGGATTGTTGGTTCTGTTTGTATCAATGCCTTACTATTTCTAATATTTAGTGTTGATTTTTTTTAATCGGTAAAAAATTGTGTGGCGAGGCAAGGGCATAAACTACTACAGACAACAAAGGGGTGCAGTCAAATAAGTTTGAGAACCACTGGTTCAAACTATAGAGTTGGGTAAAATTCCTGGGTTTAGCTAATTTAACATAATAATTTTGAACCTTCATATAAGATGAACAATTCCTTTGAAGTAGGGCTGTCAAGCGATTAAAAAAATTAATCGTGTGATTAATCACGATGTTAAACAACAATAGAATACCATTTATTTTAAATATTTTTAGATGTTTACTACATTTTAAAATATAATTTCAATTACAACACAAACTACAAAGTGTACAGTGCTCACTTTATATTTATTTTTGATTACAAATATTTGCACTGTAAAATACACACACACACAAAAATTCAGTTCACCTCATACAAGTACTTTAGAATCACTCAAACAAGGTTGGTTACAATTTGCAGGAGATAATGCTGCCTGCTTCTTGTTTACAATGTTACCTGAAAGTGAGAACAGGCGTTCACATGCACTGTTGTAGCTGGCGTTGCAAGATATTTACATGCCAGATGTGCTAAAGATTCATATGTCCCTTCATACTTCAACCACCATTCCAGAGGACATGCTTCCATGCTGATGATGGGTTCTGCCTGATAACGATCCAAAGCAGTGCGGACTGATGCATGTTCATTTTCATCTTCTGAGTCAGATGCCACCAGAAGAAGATTGATTTTCATTTTTGGTGGTTTGGGTTCTGTAGTTCCTGCATTGGAGTGTTGCTCTTTTAAGACATCTGAAAGCATGCTCCACACCTTCCCCCTCTCAGATTTTGGACAGCACTTCAGATTCTTAAACCTTGGGTCAAGTGCTGTAACTATTTTTAGAAATCTCACATTGGTACCTTCTTTGCGTTTTGTCAAATCTGCTTTGAAAGTGTTCTTAAAATGAACATGTGCTGGATCATCCTCCAAGATTGACATAACACGAAATATATGCAGAATGTGGGTAAAACAGAGCAGGAGACGTACAGTTGTCCCCCCAAGGAGTTCAATCACAGATTTAATTGATGCTTCTTTTTTTTTACGAGCATCATCAGCATGGAAGCATGTCCTCTGGAATTGTGGTCGAAGCATGAAGGGGCATACGAATGTTTAGCATATCTGGCACGTAAATACCTTGCAATGCTGGCTATAAGTGCCATGTAAATGCCTGTTCTCACTTTCAGGCGACATTGTAAATAAAGCAGGCTGCAGTATCTCCTCTAAATGTGAACAAACTTGTTTGTCTTAGCAATTGGCTGAACAAGAAGTAGAACTGAGTGGACTTGTAGGCGCTAAAGTTTTACACTGTTTTGTTTTTGAGTGCAGTTATGTAACCAAAAGAAATCTACATTTGTCAGTTACATTTTCACGATAAAGAGATTGCACTTCAGTACTTTTATGAAATGGCCTTAAAAATATTATTTCTTTTATCATTTTTACAGTACATATATTTGTAATAAAAATAACAATATAATATAAACAGTTAATATATATTAATTGTTATAAGTGCAGTTAATTACAATTAATATTTTTAATTGCAGGTAATTTTTTCGAGTTAATTGCATGAGTTAACTGCGATTAATTGACAGCCCTACTTTAAAGGAATTGTATTTTAGAGACCAATCTAGTGCAATCTTTCTTGTCCATTTTTCACCTTCAGGTAAAATTATATAGGTAGAACTGGTTACTTGATAGTTCCCATTATAAGACCATCTTTTCAGTTGCTTATGATTTTGCCAAACTCTTAACCACATGGGCTGAAATTTTCCATGCTGGGGATCTGCCTCAGACTAAATTACTTGTGGAAATTTTATCCAAAATGGTTCAGCTGTTCCGAGAATGAGGCTAGGAAAAAATACATTGTTTTGTCCATGTTAAAAAAAATGCTGGCAACCTTTTCTTTGATAAGCTTTAGTGACTCCATGCTTTGGAGCAGGGAGTTAAAATTTGGCAAGGAAGTGGCCTTTGTGATGAGCCTTTTGCCATTCTGATGAAAACCTACCCAAATTTGGCCAAGTTATAAGCCTTTGAAAATTTAGTTTGCATATGCTCATGAGAGACTTCTTAGATTTTACCAGCTAAATTTCCTGAAGATTCTGTCCACATTGGACATGTTCCCCTTGCGCATATCAGTTATGATACAATCTCTAATTACAACATTATATTTGAGGATACTCAGGGAACCTCATGGCTTAAGGCACTACAAATACAGGTGGCTTCTTGTTCAGATTTGTTTTTTTCCCCCCTTTCTAGGTTGTCTTGCTTTATCTTATACATACTGACTAACCCTTTTCTTAGAGAGACAAGGTAGGTGAGATAATACAGTCTTTTATTGGACCAACTTCTGTTGTTGGTGAGAGAAAAGCTTTCAAGTTTACACGGAGCTCTTCTTCAAGTTTGGAAAACTAGAAGACCTGAAGAAAAGCTCTGTGTAAGATTGAAAGCTTGTCTCTCACCAACAACAGAAATTGGTCCAATAAATGATATTACCTCGTCTGCCTTGTCTCTCTAATATCCTTGGATAGACATGGTTATAACATTACAGAATTAAACCCTTTTGTTAACATATTTGTTTTTAATACTTATGACATCTTCAAATAGCTAATTGTTCTCTTTCTTATTTATTTTGTCTTCAACTAAAAAAAAACCTAAAGGCACCTATCCAATACTTTGAACCACTGCGCCATAAATTAAAAATCACAACATAAACAAAGGACTGTTCATAAATATGTACACCTTAGCACCCACCCTCCTCAGCAACCTTAATCAAGGGGGAAAAGATGGGCTTTGCAACACATTTGGGAGGTTCATAAATCTGGTCTCTGGCAAACCAAACAGGAGCAGGCTCTACAACAGAGGACTCCTTACAGAGAATGCCCTGTCACCAGTCCCCTTTTGTTTATGTTGAAGGAGCTTCTGCTCAATTCCCTTACCTGGTGTTAACTGTGGGGCTGTGGGACCGGGGAGGGGGGGAGAGAGGTGAATTCTCAGTTAACCTGGTCCCAAGCCATTTAGGATGCCTTGAATTCCACCCTGAAGCCTATTGGAAGCCAGTATACGTCACAGAGCACTGGTCTGATGTTGTACCCAAGTTGAATGCCAGTTAATAAGAGTGCTGCAATATTTTGCATTGGGCTCAGCCTCCAAAGTGTTGCCCTGGGGAGAGCACATTGTAGTAATATAATCTCAAATTAACAAAGGCATTTTTACATGAAAAATGTTTAGAATTAGGAAGTTTTTTAATTTAATAAATTGATGATAGTTATCTAAATTCTGTACCTGGAAAGAGATGTATATTGGCAGTCCCCCATATCTTAAAGTTTGTTAAAATTTATGGGAATTTTGAAGAAAAATATTTGGCTAATAGAGGGCAGTGATGTTTATTCACTTTTTTTTTTTTAACAGTAATGAAAGTGTAGCAGTTTTTCATCTTTTTGTTTTTGCAAAAAGTGTTGTGAATATTGTTCTAGGAATACAAAAAATGGGACAGTTAAGGAAAACTTGTACCAGTTAGCTTAAGTGAGAATCTCTCCTGTCATTAGAGATAAAGTTTTTGTTATAACTTAGAACTACTGTATTTCCTCTTAACAGGAAACTTATAGTTAGTATAAGACAAAGTAACTGTGTCTTATACTAACTATACAATACGTAGGTAGGGACTAGAAACATATACTACATAAACTGATTAATCTGTATAACTCACTAAAGCAATTACATCGTTCAAAGATCCTAACTATAGTACTCCAATAGTGCAACTAATAAAGTGCACGTGTGGGTTTGTAAGATACTATATTTACAAGACAGGTCTGCTCATCTAACTTGTCCCTTGTTTCCAGCACTGTCCTATGGTCCTTAACAAGGAAATAGCTGAACCTCAAACAAAAAAGAATGAGTTACAACATCTCTGCTGTAGAATGGGGTTGTAAGATTCTGTTTTATTACCTTAGCAGGTGGGAGTGATTGAAAATAGATAAGAGAGAGCCACAATTGTATTCTATTTACTCGTCCATGAGAAAAGGGGGAAAAAATTGCAACCAGTAAAAATAAAAATAAATTAAGCCACATATAAGATTGATTAATCATGCAAATTAGTAATTCTTTTCACATCCATTTTTTCCTCTTCAAGCATGTAGAATACTTAAAGTTCTCCTTCAAAGACTGATATTAGAGCCTGTTTCTTGTATCAAAACATTCTCAAATAAGTGTTTTATATTAATGTAAATACGTCAGTGACATATACATTCAAAAAAATGAAAAATAAAACTCGGATCAACCTGAAAAAACAAACAAACAAACAAACCGCCCCACTCTGACTGGACTGGCTTATTTCCGGAAACCCGCTCGCCCCCGCCTGATTTTTCACAACATTAATATCTGATTTCCCCCATCTTCTGCCCCCTCCCCTACCCCCAGCTACCTCGGTGTCTGACAACTATTTATTTTGTTTTCTGATTAGAGCAAGCTATTGTGATGGAAAACTGAAAGCGCCTCCCAAACCTTGTGCTGGAAACCAGGGGACTCAGATCACGGTAGGTGGTGGTGATTTGTTACTTGTATTATCATAGTCCTAGCCCAGGTCATGAAACAGTACCCTACTGTGCTAGGTAAACACAGAACAAGAAGATGATCCATGCTCCCAAAGGATTTAGGTTAGTTGTCTGTCTTTCTGGCCTGCACATCTACAGCCTCATCAACTAAAAACGTATTTTATAATGGTCATGTAGTTTTTGTGACCTTGTGGAGTATTTTACAGATTCTACAACATATGTGCTTTGTGGAATCTGTCCAAAGACTGTAGGGCAAATTGCACAAGCTCCTCTTCCTCTCTAGATAGTGGCACTGTATAGTGACATGGGAGAAATATTTAATTTTGTTATGTTTGGACTTTACATGTTAGCATTGGGAGAGTTAAGTATACATCGTATTTAAAACCATGCAATATTGAATTGCATCATAAACTTAATGGGACATTGGCTTCCAAATCCAGTGTTAGGTCTAGTGCAGGGGTAGGCAACCTATGGCACGTGTGCCAAAGGTGGCACGCGAGCTGATTTTCAGTGGAACTCACGCTGCCTGGGTCCTGGCCACCGGTCTGGGGGGCTCTGCATTTTAATTTAATTTTAAATGAAGCTTCTTAAACTTTTAAAAAACCTTATTTACTTTACATACAACAATAGTTAAGTTCTATATTATAGACTTCTAGAAAGAGACCTCGTACAAATGTTAAAATGTATCACTGGCACACCATTTATTCACTCTAATTTAAGGTTTGAAGACTCGGCACACCACTTCTGAAAGGTTGCTGACCCCTGGTCTAGTGTGTTAGTTGACCTAATCACCTAAATAAAGAATCGGTACATAAAAAAACAGATTAAAATTGTGCAATAGATGTAGCAGTATGGGAAGAGAAGAGTTAGGTTTTTTTCCCATGCTGCTCACACTTGGGAGGAGCTCCCCATGAATATATGTAAAGCTACCTCATTGTCCTCCTCCAAAACCCACTTCAGAACTCTTTTTTCTGTGATGCCTACAAAATACTTTACAACAATTAAAGTGCTGGTATGTTGAGACAACTGCCTATCATGCTGACTAACATTGTCTCATCCATCTTTTGTCTCTTGTTTTACACTTAAATTTTAAATTCTTTGAGGTAGGGAGTGTGTTCTGTGTTTGTACAGTGCCTTATGCAAAGGGGTCTGGTCTGTTGCAAGGGCTTGCAAGTGCTATGTTAATACAAATAATTAATAACCATAATAGTGGTAGCAACTTTTATAACATAAAAACAGGAAACTGAACTTCCCCCTAATATTTGTGCCTCTAGAAGTCCAACAGTACATTTAATGTTAATTTGCTAAATTCATGAAAACCTCATATGTTCATTATTTCAGTTGGTCCTAAATTCACACAAGGGACTGTAGCAATGGATCTCGTTACTTAATTTGTATTGCACTAAAATACACTGAGGGAGTACTGTATCTATAATTGTAAAAATCCTGACACTGCAGTTGACCTCAGAACTCTTCTTTCAATGTCGTTTGATCTGAGGACCAAACACTGGTGAAATGTGTGTCTTGTGAAACATACAGTTATCAAACGTTTTGTGATACTTCACTATCTTTCTCTAGAATGGCATTTTGTTAGGTGAAACTAAGCAGCTAGAGTACAGCTCGACCATAGAATTTGAGTGTTCATAAATTAAAAGATGCCCAGACCATATAGATGATTTTATATCAAGAAGATTAGTTCAAATGAAATAAGCTTTTTAAGTCTTATTTCAATATGTGATTTTTTTTTGTAAATAGTGACACTTTTTTTTAACGCAGGTTGAGGATCTTTTTTACAATGTAACTACAAGGAGGAAAGCCTTAAAAAACCCAAGTGAAGAGTATGCAAAAATATTAGAAGTCGTTGGCAGGTAAAGTACTGAAATAAAGAGCTGCAGCTTATTTTATCTGTCGGGTTGGTTTTTTGTGTTGGTTAATGTAAGACAATCTCAGTTTATCTCCACACATCTCTTTGATAAATTAGAAACCCAAAATAACAGCAGAAACCGTGGACATTACTTTCATGGTGGTGTCAGGCTGTCATTATATTGATAAAAATGTCATTGGATCAAATTGTGAGAACCTTACAAGAGTGAACTCCCATTAAAGCCAGGTCAGAGTGAAAACTAAGCAAGGACCTTATGATTTGGCCAATTATGAATAAATGCATTGGGATTCTCACCTTCCCAGGGATAACTGAACAAGTCAGCCAATTTCCTTCTCCCCTTCCCAGAAACTGAGAGTTTATCCATTGTACTGAAAAAATCATTAAGGGTGAGATGGAGTTTTTGCTGCTCCTCGTAATACCATGCTGTCTGACATTGGAATGCTTTAGCTTTTGCCTAAAAGTGGTTAACTGATAGGTTCTTTTTAGAAATTATCATAATTTCCTATACTTGGAGTAATCTAGGTTGATCTTTAAATTTCATGTGGTTTGGGTGGGTCAGGTAATAGCAAACTGTTACAATCTCATGTGGCAGTTGGTTTGAACGGAATTTCTTTTAAACTAAAGAAACTTGCTGTATCACAAGAAATGTAGTTATTTGTTCACATGGACTTGCTTGTTAGCTGTTTTAGTAGAGTATGGAGGCACAACTTGTGATTTTTTTATTTCATGTACTGCAGTTTTGCTTTGTACTTGTTTTGCAGGTATGCCATCCACAACTCAGGCATCAGTTTTTCAGTTAAAAAGGTATGTAGAACCTTTGTAACTTCACATACTTGCATCAATTAAATAAAGGGCCTGGCCTTGTGCCATGGATTTTGTAATGGGAATAGTCTGTGTGGTAGTTTTCTTTACAGAAAAACAAATTCTCTTACATGCAATCTGGATAAACTACACATCAGTTTAAAATAATAAATCCAGATAAAAGCTGAGCATCAACAGTTCAGATTTTTCCTTGAGCTCACAAAGCTAACACATCCATTTTGTTTTGTGAGATGCTTCAGAGTGTAAACCAGTCTCTAAGGAATTAGGATGAGACATGGGTCGGGGATAGATTATCCCACATCTGCCTACTATGGGGTCTCTTGAAGCTCCCTGTGAGGTGATGTTGACCACTTCAGGAGATAAGATACTGGACTAAATGGAGTGTGGGTCTGATCCAGTCTTGCAGATTCTGTGTCACCCCTTGTTTGACTGCTTTCCCTATTACTGGGATTTGCATGGTTTTTTTGCAGTCATTTCTTTAGGAATTTTCATTTATTGTTACAAATCCCTAAAACAAGAAGTCTCAAATTTTACTGCTTCTTAAATTTAAAATAATGTATTTTAACTGCTAGAAACTAGAAACTTTTTTTCCAAATTGGAGTCAGGTTTTGGTAGTGAACTTTCCCCAAACAAGCATTGTCTGTACTATGAAACTTACTTTTTGCTGAACGTTGTCATCAGTAACGGGTACAGCTGAACTGATGCTAACCATGGTTTAGCTTGAAGTGTTGCCAAAGACAAACCTATTGATATGATGCTGAAAGTAGCTGCCATTTATAGTAGGGCTTCCAACATTGCTACCACTGGTGGTGGTGTAAAATTTTTGTTTAAAAAAATAAAAATCCCTAGTGTAGATAAGATCCTTTTCTTTCAAATAGTTGCAAAGGAGAAAGGCAGCCTGTTACGTTACTTGGCAAATCAGTCTATAATGAACATTAACAGAAATTTTATAACATTGAGGTCCTGCCCAATACTTCTTTATTAATAAACACTTAATAGCTGCTTCTAAAATATCTTTGTTCTTGATTGATTTTTAATTATCAGTCAGCAGATTTCTCAGAATTTGCTTGCAAAGGTAGCTTTACTTTAGCTTATTTTTATTTATTTATATTTAAATAATGAAAAAGACCCTTGAATAAAGGCTGTATTCACCCTGACAATTAATGTTACAACATAGCACCAACAGTGTTTAAAAAGAAAACATTTAGATAAGAGTAAAACTCAACTTGGTTAGCCTAGGTAGATTAGTCAGCCAGCTAGCCAGCCAATGACAAAAAAGCTCCTTTACCTATCTGCGTTGTTTTGGAAACATGCTCTTGCCTTTCTCTAAAAATCCTGTCAAATAGATGATTTTTATAGCATGCCCAGAAGGTCATCGAATTTAGGCTATTTTGGACCAAGAACTTATGCTTCTCTATATCATTTTCAAACAAAATAAAAGGTAACCAAAAGCACCTAAGTGACTTAGGATCCCAAACCCCTTTTTTAAAAAAAAGTCGTATAGGCACTTAGAAGCCTAACTCGCATCACTTTCAAAAAGGCTTTACTTTCAGTGGGATTTAAGCTTCTAAGTACCTAGGTCACTTTTCAAAGTAGAACTTTGGTTCTTAAGTCACTTAGGTAACATTTTCAAAAGCACCTATTTGAAAATGTTACCTAAAGACTTTAATGCTATTAAAATATTATTTATTTGGCAAATGAATAAACCACATTTCTTGTGTTCGATAGAATTTTTCTCATGAATAGACCACTCTTCAAACTTGCACCTGGAGCAGTTGCCCACTATCTCCATATCTTCCCACCACGCATTCAGGCCCTTAAATGTTGCCGTTCTAGCTATACCTGCAATACTCTCCTAATATAGATGCAGTTCATACTGACAAAGTGCTTTTGTACTGGTTAGGCAAATGAAATAAGCTATGCCACAAAGCACGTCCTTGCTGGTATATCTGTGTATATGCTGGGTTTTGCCAGCATATCCCTATCCAATAGTGCTAAGACAGCAAAAGTTTCTACTGTACACCTGATGTAATCTCCTCTTTGCATAAATACCTACAGACTTTTTAAAAAAGCAAAAAACGACAAAAAAACCCCACAAAATAACAAAACTTCAGGCAAAACAAAAATTGAGTTTGTGTCCCATATGTTTTTGCAAACTCAGTAGAAAATGTCTTGCAGTTATAGAATAGATTTCTAAAACTTTCATAATAATTGTATTTGTAAACAGTGACACTAATTTCTTTTCTCTTTTATTTTTAGCAAGGTGATACAGTGGCAGATGTTAGAACCCTATCAAATGCCACAACAGTTGACAATATTAGGTCCATTTTTGGAAATGCTGTTAGCAGGTATGTTGACCATAAAGTTGTTTTTAAATGAAATCTTATTTTGTAGCTCTGTTTAAAATAAATAATTAAAAAGACCCAAAATCTCTGTGATGATCAGAGTATTTCATAGTAGTATGGTGCAAATGAATGTAGTTACTGAGTTAACATACTACACTATTTCAATTAAGATAAAATAACATAGGGTATTATTACACAGCAGAGAAAAAGCTGCAGCTGGCCTATGACAGCTGACTCAGGCTCATGGGGCTTTGGCTGTGTAAGCTGCCGGGCTGGGGCGCAGGCTCTGGGACCCTGAAAGGTGGGAGGATACTAGAGTCTAGACTCCAGCCTGAGCCCGGAAATCTACACAGCAATGAAGTAGCCCTGCAGCCCAAGCTCCGCTAGCCTGAGTTGCCTGGTACAGGCCAGCCAGGGGTGTTTAATTGCTGTGTAAACATATCCTTAGTAGCCACTGAGCTGTCCAAGAAGAGTTCCACAGTGAAGAGGCCTTAGACCACAGGTGGGCAAATATTTTGGCCCACAGGCCACATGTTGGTGGGGAAATTGCATGAAGGGCCATGAATGTAGGGCTGGGGCTGAGGGTTGGGGTGCAGGAGGGAGTGTGGGGTGTTGGAGGGGGTGCTCTGTGCAGGAAGGGGCTCAGGCCAAGGGGTTGGAATGCAGGAGGGGTTCGGAGTGTACAAGGGGGCTCAGGACAGGGGGTTGGGGTGCAAGACAGGTGCGGCAGGGGGTTGGGGCGTGGGATGCAGGAGGGGTTCGGGCTGCGCGCTCCGGCACTGCTTACCTTGAGCGGCTCTAGGGTGGCAGTGGCTCATAGCGGGGCTAAGGCAGGCTCCCTGCCTGCCCTGGCCCTGTGCCGCTCCCGGAAGCGGCCGGCACCATGTCCCTGCGGCCCCTGGGAGACTGCGCGGATACCTACCCCGAAGCTCCCATTGGCTGCGGTTTCCCATTCCTGGCCAATGGGAGCTGGGGGATGGTGCCTGCAGCGGGGGGCTGCAGGGACGTGGTGCCGACCGCTTCCAGGAGTGGCACGGGGTGCCCACCCCTGCCTTAGACTGTATTAACTTTTCAGCAAATTCCCTTCAGGTTTAATGAAGATTGGGAAAGAATGATGCACATAGCAGAGCTCTCTCTAACCTCATAGAAGGGTCTTTCATGTATCCAAGAACAGGGTCGGGGGAACTAGGAATATTGCCACATAAGTGTCTGATCTCCCAGTGTGCAGAAAGGGAACTGTCTGTACCTGGAGAGAATCTTCTAAACGCTGATCTCGAGGACAGTTTGGCCCAATATCTTCTAGAAGTGCCTAGCCACCTCCTACACGGTGAATCTCAGTATTTCCGCCTATTACACCTTACTTGTTAGAACTAGTAATTCGTTCAAATGTGCTTTTCTTAAATCTGTTTTTGTACAGTCACTATAAATTTGAATTAGAGCTCTCATTGAACAAATCACAAGAAAGGGGTTATAAAAATATCCCCTATGCCAGAAAGTCTCCACAGTAGTTGTAGGAAGAATCCCCTTCCATAAAATGCTTAACTGCATACATTTCATAGAACAGTTTTGCAGAATGCTTTGCTGCCAACTCTGTTGGACTCCTGTCAACACTAATAGAAAGGTCAGTTTGATTCTGTTACTAACATTAGAAGTTACAGCTAAGGAATGGAACTGACTGTGTGACTTTAAAAATCACATTAACTCCTTTCTAGGGAGCTATAATGATAAATTACCTAGGCTTAATAGAATTTCCTTGGCCAATGTAAATAGGATCTAACTGTGCTATAAGAGTTTTACAAACTGTGATGAAGACTAATATAGTTAAGACCTGTCAGTACTGACCAGGGGAAATGTTTAAGCACTCTCCACTCTCTACCAACATCCCACCCCTTAATGCAGATCAGGTAAAAGTGGAGACTGAAAAGGTATGTAAATCATAGTTTCAGGAAAAGTAATAATATTCAGTTATGGACCCAGTGACCTTTTAAAACTCTCTCTTCGTCTCTTAATGCTAGTAACATGTGCCTTAAACCTTGCGAGTACTCAAATTCATGCTTGCCAGTGATAATGTAACAGTCATTCCTGGTCCTAGGTAGCCACAGGATATTGGACAATGTGGCATGTTAATTTATTGAAAAGCTATTCTGGATAATTTGTAGAGGCTTTTGAAATTTTTCTTTCTAATTTTACTATCAATTTGAAGGTACATGGTAAATAAGACTACTTGGCTTCATTATTTGTATGAGTAACAATTTTATGTACCAAAAGTTTATGGACCATGTTGGTTCTAGGATATTATAAAGACAAGGTGAGTGAGGTAATATCTGGTTTCAGTGTAGTAGCCGTGTTAGTCTGTCAGCAAAAAGAAAACAAGAAAAATACCTGTGGCACCTTAGAGACTAACACATTTATTTCAGCATAAGCTTTCGTGGGTTAAGAACCCACTTCATCAGATGCATGGAATGGAACATACAGTAATCAGATATAATGTATAAATATCTGCTTACTGTATGTTCCATTCCATGCATCCGATGAAGTGGGTTCTTAACCCACGAAAGCTTATGCTGAAATAAATGTGTTAGTCTCTAAGGTGCCACAGGTATTTTTCTTGTTTTCTTTTTGAGGTAATATCTGTTATTGGACCAACTTCTGTTGGTGTGAGACAAGCTTTTGAGCTGACACAGAGCTCTTCTTCAGGTCTTCAAAAGGCACTCAGAGTGTCACAGCTAAATACAAGGTGGAACAGATTGATTAGTGTAAGGAGTTAACACGTATTTCAAAGGACTTCAAGGTGAAGTGGCTCAGTAACACCCCTCCAGTCACAGGGGCAAAAGGAAGGGGGAGGGGAGGGAGTGCAGTTGTAGGGTGTGTGTGAGAGTGGGTTATAGATTGTTGTAATAAGCTATAAATCCATTGTCTCTATTGGGTCCATGTTTTTGCTAGACACTAAAAGTTATGAATTTAAGCTCTCAGACTCCTCTTTTGAACGTGTTGTGCAGATTTCCTTTGAGAATAAGGACTGAGAGGTCAGATATAGTGATCATTTTGTGAAAGCTGTTCACCCACAGGTGATGTGGTGTTTTTGTTTTTTATCATTTTTCTGTGAGAATTCATTTGAGAGTATAGTGATTGTCTGGTTTCACTCACATAGTTGCTATTGGTAGAGCCCTGCATGGAGACAAAATTTATATCCGCGGATATAAATCGGTATCCGCAGAGCTGCAAGGCTCTACTGGGAACCGCAGCGGCAAAAACAGCAGCTTGGCGGGCCGCTGCTTCCAGGAGCCAGCGCCCTGTGCCAGCAGTTCCTCTGGCATGGCTGTCTGCCCCCAGCACTGCCCACTGGGGCGGGCACCGGACTCACCGTCAGCAGTCCCTGGTCGTGCTAATGCAGTGAGCATGGCTGGGGGCGGTACAGCCACGCCGGAGGAGCTGCCAGCGCAGGGCACTGGCTCCTGGGAGCTCTGCTTTCGCCACTGCAATTCCTGGTAGAGCCCTGCAGATACTGATTTATATCCATGGATAGCTGCATTCATGGATGTAAATTTTGTATCCACGCGGGGCTCTAGCTATTGGGGCATTGAGTGCATTGGATGAGATACCACATGTTGTGATAGGAATGTGCAGGACCCATGGATCTTGAAAGGTATATCGTGGAAGGTGTTGATCATTATAGCATTGGATATATGTCTACAGGTTTTGCATCTGTTGTTCTGGCAGGGTCTGGTGCTGCTTTGAGTTGGTGTGTCATGGTCTGTGTGGAACTTGCTTCTGATGATGAGGTTGAGAAGTTGTTCGAAGGCCAGAAGAAGGATTTCAGGAAAGGTTTATTTCATTACGTGGTCCCCATAGAATATGTGTTGTAATTGTTTGATACCCCGTATGGGTTCCAGTATGAGGTGACAACTAGGGATGTGCAGTCAGAGGGGGGTTTATTTCTGTAATGAAGCAGGTTCTCTCGGGCTATTTGGCCCATTCCATGATGCAATTTATTTCTCTGTTGGAGTGTCCTTGTTTGGTGAAGGCAGTTTTAAGCATGTCAAGGTATATATTCTGTGGCATCTGAGTGCCTGGCTGCAGATAACAGATTTTTGGTGTGTTTGGAGTGCTTACTGGATCTGTGAAGGTGGGTGTGGTGATCTGTGTGTTTCTTGTATATAGTTTTCTGTAGGGTTCCAGTGTTGAAGTGGATCATGGTTTCTAGGAAATTGATGCCAGTGTGGGAGTTTAATGGATGGGTAGTAGTTGTGGTGGAAGTCGATGAGGGAGTTTAGGTCATCTGTCCAGATGATGAAAATATCATCAATGTATCTGAGGTGTATTATGGGATTCCTGGTGCATTTGCCCAGAAATCTTTCCTCAAGGTGGCACATGAAGAGGTTAGCATATTGGGTAGCCATCCTAGTACCTGTGGCTTCCCATGGTTTGGACAAAGTGTGTGTTGCTGAATGTAAAATTGTTATGGGTGAGGATAAAATGGAGCATGAGTTTGGTGGTGTTTTGGGGTGGATATCTGACTACATTTCCTAAACAGTTTGCTCCACCTTATATTTAGCTTTGACACTCTGAGTACATTTCCCAGACTTGAGGAAGAGCTCTGTGTAAGTTCGAAAGTTCTCTCTCACCAAGAGATGTTGGTCCAATAAAAGATATTACCTCGCCCACCTTGTCTCTCTATAACCAAATTCATAATGGTGTATTTCTACTTGCTAGTAATGTAATTATCTTAAACTCGGGTCAATAAAACCTTTGCACAGTACTGTGTATTTTCATGTATTCTCTTTCAAAATAAAAACTGTCTACAGAGAACTGATAGAAGTGGCCTGTGAAGATGGAAAGCTGGCCTTTAAAATGAAAGGCTACATAACGAATGCAAACTACTCTGTGAAGAAATGCATGTTTTTACTCTTCATAAATCGTAAGTGCAAAGAAATGTGTATAGTTTGTAAATACTTTGTTTCTTTTTGCATAATTTTTAGCAGAGTGTACATCCATTTCATTCTAAAGAACAGCAGCATCAAGGCTTTGAGTGTGCACCTGTTTGAAAATCACATTAAGGGCTAAATTCTGCCATTGGTGAGATCTTGTAGTAAGCAGGGAAGTCGAAGTCAAACCAAATGTTTACCTGTCTGCAGTGTTTTGTGATCTGGAGAGTTAGAGTGGCTGAAGCCAGGTTCAGACTATGGCAATCCATACGTACTATGACACAGAGTCCTTTGTGGCTCTCCCTACCCCCACTTGCCATAGACTTCTCCACCCAGACATGTAGAGGCATGGGGCCATCTCCTACTCCCAGGAGTAGGAGAAGGGGCCTTCCTCCCATAGGGGTCCCTTCTGCCCCCCTTCCCCCAGCAGCAGGGAGGCTTCCCCAAATACTTCTGAACTGGAGTTTATCTGCTGGAGTGGGTGGGCAGATTGGGCCTGCTGCACTTTTTTCCTCCTGTCATACACAGAATCCTCTTCCGGGATAATGTTGGCAGGGCCACCTAGGGTAATGGGATTGTGGAGTTAACACTGCATTAAGATGCATGGGGCAGTTCTGAGTTATTGTTTCTATCACTGCGTCAGTTGCTCAAATCATGTTTTCAGGCTTTACTTCTAGCCATAAACTTACTTTAAAAAAAATGAGATTCTGATATAATTGTGTGACTCCAGGAACAGCTGCCTTAAACACTGGCCTACAGTGCCTATATCTTAATCCAGCCCTGGCCAGAGCAGGGGAATAGGTTTTATTTCTGTCTCGCACAAGGATTTAAACTGTTCCTTGTTCTGGTCACTAAGGGAAGACAGCTTTCTTATCTCCTTGCTCCTGAATATGCACAGAATGTCATCCAGGCTAAGCGACAACTGCTTTATCTCAGTACCCTTGTTTGTGCTGCAGGCTAGAGACACAACTCAAAAGATTAGCTCTGGCACTGTTCTCCACAAACATCACATTGCAAAAAGGTCAGAACACTTGTAACTCTTGTGTTGCTCCTCTCAAAAAGTCATGTGTATGGTCACCAAGAAGATTGCTTTCAGAAGAAAGCTTTAGGGAACTCGAAGCATTCGATGGCCTGCTGCATGAAGGTCACTGAAGTGAAAAGCATGTCATGTGTTTGCCTTTGTGGGATCCCATTTAGGCTCTCCCAGCACACAGTTGAATATGCTACTGCATGAGAATTGGAAAGTGAAACTTAGACCCTGACTACATTGAATGATGAAAAGGAAGTCTGATGATGAAAACTGAAATAATCTTGAAAATTTTACTGTTTGTAATGTAGGTTAAAAAAATTATATGAAGGGGGGAAAAAAAGAATGGAAAACTGACCATATTCTAAGAGGACTAGGGAAGAGCAAGGATGGAATAGTAAATGGAAAATGAGCAAAATACCTTATGGAGCAATTTTTAAATCCCGTAGATTTATATCAGTGCTTAGACACTATGGAATAGATGCTATTGGGGAAAAAAAACTTCAGACTTGTGTACAGCGTGAAGTTTTGAGTATAAGGGAGTACTTATGCACCATATAGTGTGTGTTAATGTGCTTGTGACGGTGTTCCCCATAAAACTTTATGGGGAGATGCTTATAAATGTATATATGTAACTAGAATATGTTTTATGCTACATGTGCCATGTAACATATCTCTGTGAAAGTTATGACCTACTGAATTTATTCCTCCTGTTTGTATGCATGTATCATTGTTGTAGTTGAAGTTATGAATATCGGTTGTATTTCTTGAGAAAGGAATGTGCAGGTTAAGTGCCCAATCAAGAAGCACTTAACAGACAATAGAACTTGCAGTCACCAATCCACATTTGAACTTTGCCAGGAATGTGGCTGGTCTGGAACTGAGTTGTGCATGTGACTGGTCCAGGTGACCCCAACTCCATTTGGTAACTGGATGCTACACAGGGAGAGGGAGGGGTCTCCACCCAGAGGAGAAAAATCTATTTAAACCCCGAAGAAACCCCTCCATTTTGTCTTCAGCTGGCTAAAGGAAGAAGCCCTCCACCCCCCAAGGAGACCCTTAATAAATCCGTTTTACCCTGTATAAAGCTTATACAGGGTAAACTCATAAACAGTTCGCCCTCTATTTCACAGATAGAAAGTATGCACACCTGTTTGCTCTCCCTTTGCACTAACTCGTACTCAAGGAAACTTAATAAGTAAAAAGTGATTTTAATAAGTACAAAAAATAGGATGTAAGTGAGTTCAATTAGTGACAGACAGAACAAAGCAAGTTACTTAGTAAAATAAAATAAAACACGCACGTCTACGTCTATTCAAAGTTAACACAGATAAAAGCCTCACCAGATTCGGATATTTTCCTTTTTACAGGCTGTAGAATTAGCCTAGGTCCAGTAGCCGCACCCCCTAGTGTCTTTGTCCTTAGTTCAGTCTCTTTCAAGTCTCCTTGGGGGGTGGAGGGCTTCTTCCTTTAGCCAGCTGAAGACAAAATGGAGGGGTTTCTTCGGGGTTTAAATAGATTTTTCTCCTCTGGGTGGAGACCCCTCCCTCTCCCTGTGTAGCATCCAGTTACCAAATGGAGTTGGGGTCACCTGGACCAGTCACATGCACAACTCAGTTCCAGACCAGCCACATTCCTGGCAAAGTTCAAATGTGGATTGGTGACTGCAAGTTCTATTGTCTAAGTGCTTCTTGATTGGGCACTTAACCTGCACATTCCTTTCTCAAGAAATACAACCGATATTCATAACTTCAACTACAACAATGATACATGCATACAAACAGGAGGAATAAATTCAGTAGGTCATAACTTTCACAGAGATATGTTACATGGCACATGTAGCATAAAACATATTCTAGTTACATATATACATTTATAAGCATCTCCCCATAAAGTTTTATGGGGAACACCGTCACAGTGCTGTTTGGACAAGGTGTCACAGAATGCTTTCCCATGATTTTCCCCCTTTTATTCTTCATTCCAGATCGACTGGTGGAGTCAACTGCTTTGCGGAAAGCCATAGAAACTGTATATGCTGCTTATTTGCCGAAAAGTACACATCCATTCCTGTACTTAAGGTAAAGTAATAATAAGTCTTAGGGCTTGTCTTTACTATACCACTACATTGGCACAGCTGTATTGATGCAGCTGCGCTAATGTAGCACGTCTGGTGAAGATGTGCTATGTTGACGGGACAGCGTCTCCCTCTGACATAGCGCAGTATAGACAGTGCTTTAAGTCTATCTAACTTGCATCGCTCAGGGATGTGTGTTTTTCACACCCCTGAATGACGTAAGTTACTTGACTTAAGCAGTAGTGTAGACAAGTCCTTAACCTCTAATGCCTGCCTTGTCGGGCTAGCCAGAGTCAGTCATCAATAGCTAGATAAAAGGGAGCAACACAGCTAAGGTGGGCTTTAAGCTACAGCATGGGACAGTTTATTCCCAAGCACGTGGTAACTGAAAGTGTGTTTCTTTCATCCTTTATAAACTAGCAAGTCCAAAACATTAAAGAAAAGGCTTGATTTTCAGAAGTGTTGAGCGCACAGAACTCCAGCTGCAGTCTGTTGGATTTATGGGTTTTCAGCACTAAAAATCAGGCTCCCTGACTTTTTCCACAGCAAGAGAGATAGGGAACACTCATTTGTTCTATCCAAAACTACATCTATCTGCCTCTCTTCTTGCTAAGAGATAGCAGGGAGCAAGCAGGCTCTTGCAGGGCCCTTAGTGACCAGTGAGGAAAGCTCTCCAGGAGGCAGGCCTGGGAGAGGCCTTGGGGAACCAAAGACTGGTTGAAGAGTCACAGAGAGGGTGGAAATTGTTTGGTTTTGTTGAAAGATAGTTTTGAACTTTAGTTGGGACAAGTGTGACCCTGGAAGGGGATGGACTAAAGACTGTGAATCTGGCCGGATAGCTGAGTTACCTGACTGAGAAACCACGAAAGTGCTGGAGTGATCTTCAGCAATGGCGTTAGCCCAGTGAGGGGCTTCTATATGCTATGCCTTGTCACAAAGGGGTGCTAGTGGTGAGTAGACTGAAAAAGTGACAGCTTCAAAACAGCTTTTAGAAATATCATACAACAAAATTAGTTCATTAATGGGCTGATCCAAAGTAAATGGAAAGAAATGTGTTTTGAATCAAGCCTCTTAGTATTTAGTAGATATCTAAGTATCAAAACAAATAAGACTCCATTGCAATACCATTAGTTTTGCAGGCCCGTTTTAGCTGCCTATGGTAGACTTATGGCCTCAATTCTGACACATCTGGTGCTGAGCATATTCGCGCACACTCCTCCATCAATGGGATATTTTTAGGTTAGTTTTCCTTTAAAATGTTTTGCAGCCTGGAAATAGCCCCTCAGAATGTAGATGTGAATGTGCACCCTACAAAGCATGAAGTTCATTTTCTTCATGAAGACAGTATCCTAGAGTGTGTGCAGCAACATATAGAGAGCAAATTACTGGGCTCTAACTCTTCAAGGATGTACTTCACCCAGGTGAGAATATAACTATTAAGAGACGACAAGTCTTCACTGTGTTGATAGCCTGTGGTAGCAAGTATTCTAAGTTCAAGATTAGAATCTAGTCTGGGCCAGATACTCCTATTGTACTGTCGATCTTCTCATGAGAGCTGTGCTGTCCATTTCTGAAGTGTGTTTGCCAACATTTATATTTTAAAATGACACTGTCAACTTCAAATCTAATCAGTTTGTGGGGGGAGAAAGTTAAAAGTAATTTCAGGTACATCACATTACATCTGTAGCCTGACTCTTCCCTGCATATTTATATCTGCCCCTGGACATTTCCACTGCTTGCATCTGACGAAGTGGGCATTCACCCACGAAAGCTTATGCTCCAATACCTCTGTTAGTCTATAAGGTGCCACAGGACCCTTTGTCGCTTCTACAGATCCAGACTAACATGGCTATCCCTCTTATACTTCAGGTACATTGACTTTGAGTCTCCTTGCCATTGTTTTTTCTCTGTCTTATTTCTGTATGAAAGACCTATATAAATGGTAGAAATGATTTATACACAAAGTGCTGTCAAATGCACAATGAAAAGAGACTGAAAAAAATATAAGGAAAAACATTTTTCTTGATCTTCCAGTCAGTCACCTTTGAGTTTACAAATAACGAGATAAGATATTTTCAGATAGAAGGGTGACTTTTAAATGGATTCTTATGTTTAATCTTTTACAGTATATTAAATTAATGGATTTACTGTTCTACATTTGTTCAGTTTAATATTTAGGTTTATCATTAAATACTAACTGAATTAAGTGAATAGAATTATGTATTTATTTAACACTACCAATTTTTGTTTTTGCATAATTTTGTTCATTTTAAAATATTGTATTTTAGATACATTCAAAATAACTATATAACCTAATAAACACACACATATAGGTTAAGTTTTTTTACACTTCTAAACTTTTACACTACACTTTTACACTTTATACCAGGCAGGACTATACCAAATATAGTATAGCATTGCTAGGGATAAAACTGTTTATTATAATCACCTGGATCACCTGGATCGATCGGACTTCAGCTGTCGTTAAGACTGCGCCGATCACAACACGTTTGCCATTCTTCTCGCACTCTTGCCTTTCTTCTCCACGTTCGTCCGAAACGTTTAACAATGTCATCTTCCCATCTTTTTGGAAGCCGACCGGGGGGGTCTTTTCTGTTCTCGCGGGTACCACTCAGCAATGATTGCGGTCCACCTGTTATCCGTGAGCCGTGCTGTGTGGCCTGCCCATCGCATCTTATGTCTGCTTTCCACGACAATATCTTTCACACCGCTGCGTTCTCTGATTTCATTTGGTATACGATCCAGAAGGGAGATTCCCAACATAGTTCGTTCCATTGCCCTTTCAGCTACCAACAGCCGTTGCTCTTCTCTCTTCGTCAGTGCCCACGTTTCACTGCCATACAGCATGGCTGGCAGCACTGCTGAATTGAAAATATTTTTACATGTGGTCTTGTCAATTTTTCCTTTGAGGACGTCCTTGATGGAATTAAACGCACACCATCCTGCCCGAATCCTTCGCGAGAGTTCTCCGTTCAGGTCTTGGCGCATATTAACTTCTTGGCCCAAATATATGTACTGTTCCACCTCTTCGATGTCTTCTCCTGTTACCGTTATTCAGGCTTTTTGTAAGACATCTGATCGCATATATTTCGTTTTGCAGCGGTTCATTTTCAGGCCGACCTGACTACTTTTCTTGTCGAGTCTTTGTAGCATGCTCTGCAGTTGGTTGGTGCTTTCGGCAATTAGTACAATGTCATCTGCAAATCTGAGATGAGATAATCTCTCTCCGTTTATGTTGACACCACTCCTCCAATTGATCTTGTTCATAACCATTTTGAGGCAGGCGGTGAATAGTTTCGGTGAAATTGTATCTCCTTGCTTTACGCCTTTCTCGATTGGGATGCGGAGGGGAGTTTCAAGGAGAGTTATGTCTGTTGTACATCCAGTATTCGCTTCCTTCAACAAACTAATGTACTGCGTGTTAATGCCCTGCTCTGCGAGCGCCTTTAATATTGCGTTAAACTCAACGCTATCGAAGGCCTTTTCATAGTTGACAAAAGCAATGCACAGCGGGAGTTTGTATTCCTTCGCTCTTTCTAGGAGCTGGCTAAGGGTAAATATATGGTCGATTGTACTGAAATTTCTTCGAAACCCTGCCTGCTCTCTCGGCTGTTGTTCATCCAGACTCTGCGAAAGTTGATTCGTTATCACCTTTGTGAAGAGCTTGTAGATGTGAGAGAGCAGGCATATAGGGTGGTAGTTCTTAAGATTTTCTCGATCGCCCTTCTTGTGCAGCAAGATGGTATTCGACTCCTTCCAGCTTGATGGCATTTTTCCTTCTTCAAGATATCAACTGAATCTTAAAGCGAGGGCCTTCCAAAGTTTTTTCGCCTCCTGCATAAATCATTTCTGATGTTATTCCATCTTTGCCTGGAGCTTTTCCCTTCTTCATCTGGTGTAGTGCGCTTTGGACTTCGCTGACGATTATTGGGGGGACGCGTTCTTCTGACTCTTCGAGGGTTGGGAGGGGGACGTTGATTCTTGATTTGAACAGTTCTGTATAGAAGTCCTTGCAGACCTCCTCCATCCCTGCTCTGTCGATTACTGTCTTTCCATCCTTGTTCTTCAATGCTGTTACGCTCAATCTATACTGCGTCAATTCCCGCTTGCATGTCCTGAGGCTCTTGCGTGATTCAGCTGTTTTAAGGAGCTTTTCTTTCCGGAAGTTCTCGAAGTTTTCGCCGTATAAGCTTGCACAGAATGGAGTACTCGAGGTTGTTATCCAAGCTCCTTTTCATGTTTCTCTGCTTCTCCAACAAGCTTTTCGTTTCAATCGAGATTCTTCCCTTCGCCTTCTTCAGCTTTTTAATTTCAGCTGCTTTTATGCAACATCTCAACTTGTCAGCAAAGATACTATAGTCCTCATCACACTTTTCCAAGCAAATAAAAATGTGTTTTAAAAGTGATTGGATTATATTTCTATGATTGTAATTCTTATGTAAATAGACTATTGTAAAATAGTATCTATAGAACAATTTTAATTAAATCTCTCGTTAAACAAGTTTTCATATGCTTGTTTGTTATAAAACACATAGGGGATTGCATCTTCAGAACATTTAAAGATTAACAATTTCTTAACAATAAAGATGATTTCATTAGGGTGAAATTCACCCTATGAAGAGAGCCCACACAGGGCCCAGGCCCCATTTAAGCACTTAATTTGGGCTTAAATGAAATTTAGGGGGCCAGTCATGCAAAAGTAAATGTCACCTTTAGAGAGATACATGGGCATGTACAGTCTCCTGATGATGCTGAATTTTTCCTCTCCTCTCCCTCCCTCCCTCATTTTTGCAATGAAGACTTTGATCCCAGGAGTTGAATGCTCTTCCACTGAGGTTGTTAAATCAGTAGCAAGCTCCTCTTTCACAGCTAAAGGAACAGGTGATAAAGTCTATGCCCACCAGATGGTCCGCACTGATTCCCGAGACCAGAAGCTGGATGCTTTCCTTCAGCCTATAAACAAACCCTTGAGTACAGGGCATACAGCAGTGACCCTAGATGGTGGTACAGGACTTTCTGATGGCAGATCCAGACAGCAGGATACTGAAATGGAAGATCTCAATGACTTTGATACTATGGTCGCTGCACAGGGGGATTCAGTGACAACACCAGAGGGGCAGAAGGAAAGTGGAAGGCTGACTCCTGAAACCGTCCCTACTAGGTAAAGATGATCTATGCTGGATAGTTGTATTGTTGTCTTTTTATCAGAGCGAATAAAAATTGATCTTAAATTTTAAAAAATGTGTTTTCATTCAGATTTTTAAAATTTATATTAAATATGTTTAATTTTAAGAACTAAACCCATTGAAAATTTTAAATTGACAACATATGTTAAGGCCTAAAACTATAATCTGTTTAAATTTTTAAATTAAATACAAAAAAATATTTAGCAGTGCCTGCTTGCTGTCAAGTTTTTAAAGAAAGTCAGACCATTTAAGTGGTGGTAGTTGCTTGCTAAGCACCTGGAATCAGAGTTGTTGAAGTGCTAAACCAGCTTTTGACAACAGTAAACTTTTCTGCAGGTGTAAACAATATTTTCTCAATTTTAGTTTATTCAACTAGTTCAGTTCAATGAGTAGTTCATTCAAAGCTAAGAAACCAGTTGCTTTTGAAAAAGCTCTTTTCCCTCTTCCAGTCTATGAATAAAAACTAGGTGTGAGAAGATGAGATCTGCTAGTTCTAAATGTTGATGGATATGGTGATGAGAAGTCAGTTCAGTTCACTGGCTATAGTTGATACTTCTTTTGTTTAGTAAATCCATTAGTTTTAAATGCAACATATGTTTTTATGAGAAACAAAAACTTTTATGCAGCACATTTAAGAAAAATTAAATGCTGTTTTTGTGCATTTTATAATTGAATTTCCATCCAAATAGAGTTTGATACAAATGGCAAATAAAACAAATTAGTATCTATTAAATAAGAGAAGTATCACTCACCATAAAAGATATACAAATTTAGAATTGAATAAATGTAAGTTAAGTTCTATAGTTGCCTAAGTAAATGTAATAGGTATAGTGCATCCTCCTGATTAGCAAAAAGAAGCACCAAATTTAGTGTAATTCATTGCAAATCAGCATGTTTTAATAGTTACAATCAATGAGAATTAGCTTTCCTTTGTGAAAATAACTAAAATGTACAAATGCAAAACAATTAACCTTGATTTGAATAATAAATATTTTCTGGTTGTTGATTTGAATCATGGTTAAAATAGGTGATTTAAATCAGTTCACCCTGCTGTTTATGCAGGTGTGCTGTCAAGTTTGGGTGCGTTTTTTAAGAAAAAGGGATCAGGAAAGCTATAAAACCAAATATGAACAAATATCTTGAACTTTCACAGAGGAATTAAACTCTTTATAAATCATAACACACAAGCTTTGTGCTGCTGCTAGAGAATCAAAGTGAAAATGACCATTCTCCAAGTTGAGAGATGAATATAAAGGAAACTTCGAACAGCATAAATGGTGAAAAGTAAATAGGGTATGTGTTATTTGAGGCGATCATGTATGAATCACAATCCCTTATGTTCACCTATGGAGGATTAAGTACAGGGGGAAACTCCTCATTTGTGCAGGGAGGTTACACAGTGTTCCTTCTCCAGTCTTGCAGACATTCCCTGGAAAATATAATCTGACCTGAGGCTATTTAACTATATACAAAGCTCTTAAAAGAGGATCCCCGGAGCAGTCAGTCAGGGGAGGCCCAGGTAGTGCTGGTTCGCTGGAGCTGCTGTGACAGTTTGTCCAGAGCTACCCGGGAGAGAGCTTATTTTTATTATATCGAAGAAAATCAAATATAGTTAAGGAACACACAGGATCTTTTGAGATCTCTCCTTTAGGGCCTGGTCTATCTCCTGTTGAAGTTGATGGGTGCTGAGTTGGGCCTTTAAACACTTGATTTGTCCAATGTGATTAGTAATAAGGATCCCTAAATAGCCTTGACAGTTGCCCTGTTTTGTCAAACAGTGCCTTGTTTTGTTTAATTCCCAATCTTTCCTTCGTTGAAACTTTTTGGAGCTAGCTGGGTTTCCTGATTGCTGCTTAATGTAGGGTTACCACACTTCACTGCTGAGTATATACTTGTATATCATTCAAATGAGATTAGAAAATATTTCCTTTTTGTCTCTGTATTGCAGAAAGAGACAGTGGGCAGGCTCTGATGTGGAAATGGAGGAAGATGATACTAGAAAAGGAATGACTGCTGCCTGCACTCCTAAGAGAAGGATTATTAACCTAACCAGTGTGTTGACTCTGCAAGAGGAAATTAGTAGCCAAGCACATGCAAGTATGCAAGCCACTTGTTTCTCAAGATGGTTATTTTTCTGACAGTTAAACACATGATTGCTTGGACTGCTTAAGATAATTTTATAAAAATGGTACAAGAAGCCTGTTTCTGTTACAAAAGAAAGTTTTCTGGGACTCTTGCTGTGTCTCTTGTTCATGTTTCTTACTTTACAGATTGACCTGCTAAACTAGAGCAGTATTGAATTAATCCAACTGTTTGAGCAAAATTTGTATTAAGTTTTTTAAACTATGATGACCAGCTTCTGCACAAACATTTTCCACTTAGACAGGAGAGGCGCACACGCAGAGGCTGAAAATAACTTAAAGGACTTACCGGTACTCCGGAGTCCTGAGCAAGGGGTGTGGCCTCAGCTGGAAGGGGCGTGGCCTTTAGAGCCCCAGGTCCTTTCAATCGCCGCCAGAGCCCCAGGGTAGCAGCGGCAGCCGGGGGCTCCAGCGGCGATTTAAAGGGCCAGGGGCTCCCAGCCACCGCTACCACAGTGGAGCTCTGGGCCCTTTAAATTGGCGACAGAGCCCGGGGGTCCGGCAGCAGGGCTCGGGCGGCAATTTAAAGGGCCCCAGGTGGTAGCGGCAGCCAGAGCCCCGAGCCCTTTAAATTGCTGCTGAAGCCCCACACCCTTTAAATTGCTGCCTGAGCCCTGCTGCAGGAGCCCTGGGGTAGCGGCGACGGGGCTCCAACGGTGATTTAAAGGGCATGGGGCTCTCAGCCACTGCTACCGCAGCAGAGCCCCGAGCCCTTTAAATCATGGCTGGAGCCCTTGCCGGTATGCCTTCCACGCTGCCTGGCCAGTGCCGGCTGGGGCTCTCGCCATGGTAACAGCAGCTGGAGCCCCAGGCCCTTTTAAATCCCCAGCCTTGGGGCAGCTGGTCCTTTTGACCCCCCCATTAGCAGCTGAGGAGTGTTGGGGGGCAAAAGAGGCAACGATGTTAAAGCGCTGCCATGCTTTAAAGTCAGCTGGGTATGGGCCGGTACCAGCAGCCACGTTTTACTGGTACCGTACTGGCCTGTACTGGCTTACTTTCATCCCTGTATCTCATAGAAAATATGCAAATGAAAGTCAGGTAGCACAGTGCTCTAATAGTACTGTGATTGTAATGCCAAACCCTTGGGAAGAAGCTAGAGGAATGTAACAATAAGCCTTTTTAATAGAATGGGTGGAACAGAGTTTCATTTGAAGTGTCTCACTCTTTATTATAAGCTCACTTTTTCTAAACAATGAGGACAGAAATATCTTCTGGGAAAGCAAATAAAAAGCTAAGAACTCTGATCTGCGTATATACTTGGTATCAGTGGGGAGTATAGCCTGAGTAGGAACAACAGCAGGGTCAATTCTTAAATCGGATTTTATTGTGTAGGGTTTTTTTGCATTACCAACGTTCTTTTAGATACGTTTGGTATTTATTAATCTTTTCCAACCAGGAACTTCTCCAGTAAAACATGATAAAATTCAAGTAAAATATTCAAGATTTTTACAAATTATTTTCATTCATGGTTTGAATTTAATATAACCTTTCTCATTCATACATTGTGTTTATCTATTTTAGGATTAAATGATTGGAGTGTTTTTAGAATTTCCTTGGTAGTTTTTAGTACTTGTTTATTTTGGACTGAAGTGTATAGTGGTGATTCAAGTAGTAGTTTGAGATTTTTCATAACTTGAATAATCAAGATACTTTGAAGACTATAGCAGATCTGGGCTGGGGGGAATTTATATGACCTCATGTTGTTAGATGTATTATTCCAGGTCTTCAGGAGATGCTACACGATCACTCGTTTGTTGGTTGTGTTAGTCCACAGTGGGCCCTGGCACAATACCAGACAAAGCTGTATCTTCTCAATACCACACAACTCAGGTAAACACACTGATTCATGCTGTTAGATATGTTGTCAACAGTTGAAATAGCTGGTGAACACAACTGAGTAGTTAAAAATAAGAAAGAAAGAGGCACAAAGGCACCGTGAATGCTGCTTTTGAAATCTAGCCAAATTGGTGATTTGATGAGTACTCCAGTGTGAAAGACCTCAAATTTTTAATCCTCTTATTTTTTTTGTATTGATCCTGCAACATTTATGGGCTGCTGCTACATAATTAAAATGCACTTTACTGTGTTGTGTCCTACTGACTAAAAACCCAGAGGATGAATGGAATTTGATTCTACATCACACTTACCCATACCATTCATTTGAATAGCTAAATTATTGAAACATCAAAGAACCTAATTCTTTTAAAATCAGTTCTGTGCCTGATTACAGAGCCTGCAGAATATAGGGACAATGCAAATTGTATGTGTAAACCTACAAAAAAAAAACCTGCCAAATTTAGGCCCAACTGCCTTGAGATGTCAAGTTATGTACTGGTTTATCAGCATAGAATTAATCCTTTTCTCCCAAGCTAACACCACACAGTTCAGAGATTAAGGGTTTGTCTACACACTTAGTTCTCTGCAAGATGGGATGTGAATCTAATGATATGTTGTGCTTTATTCTAGTCCTCTTTGAAATGGGACTAGATCAGAGTGCATTAGCAAACTGTTAACCTGCACCAGCAAGATCTACACAGGTAGTTAGAGCACCACAGGGTTGAACTAAATGTTTGTATAGACAAGCCATGAGATCCTAACACATCAGTGTACTAGAGCTCTAACAGGCTGCAATAAGATTCATTCTGCAGCTAAGGCCTTGTCTACACCGGCAAGTTTCTGTGCAGTAAAGCAGCTTTCTCCAGTGTAACTCCTGAGGTGTGCACACTGCCACTCCACTTAGTGCGCAGAAACTCCTCAGTTGCAGCATTGCAAAGAAACCACCTCATGAGAGTCGTAAGCCTTAAAGCGCAGAGGCTCCAGCACTGTATTAGCAGTGTAAACACATTACAGCGCACAGAGCAATCATTTGGCCTCCGGAAGTGTTGTGGCTGCTCTGCTCATTGTTTTGAACTCGGCTGCCCTGGCGACATGCGTCCCTTTCAAAGCTCGGTTTCCTGACAGCCCTTGCATGCTGTGCTGATCTGCTCTGGAACACTAAGCAAACCATTAATGCGGAAGGGTCGTGCTGTTGAAGAGAGAGAGAGAGTGTGTATGTGTGCGCGCACACACACAGAGCTGGGGAGGGAGGTAGGGGCTGATGTCCTGGCTTCCCCTGCTTCAGTACTGGTTGCTTCTTACCGCTGTCTGAACTTACAAGACAACATACTGCCACACTCTCTGTCCCCCAAAACATACTGTCTCTCCTCCTCCCCTCCACACACTCTGTCACACATCTTCCCCCCCCCCCCCCCCCAAAAAATGCAGCTGGCAATGTAGTAGGATGCCCATGAAACAATGGGATTGGGAAACCTGCATCATGTGATGCCGTGCCTGCCCCATGAGGCACTGCAAACCCTTCCCAAGCACCCTGTGGGCCAGTTGCACAGTGGAATAGCTACCACAATGCACTGCTCTCTTTGCCTTTGCAAGAGCTCTTAATGTGGATGTGCTCCACCGTCACATGGAGCACAGTGTGGACACGCAACTGCGGTTTAATTCCAGCGCTTTAATAAAAGTGGTATAACTTGTTGCGCAGAAACTTGCAAGTGTTGATTCCCACACCCATCAGCTTGACTGTCTGTAGAGGGTGTGTACAGATTTTACTGACACTTATTATTTGAGAGAACAAAAGCATTCCTCTCTTGTTTTTTATAAGGCTGTTTGTTAGTCACTTAAACAGTACATGTGTATTGTTCCCAGTTGTTACAAGATCTGTGGCTAGTACCTCCTCCTCAGCATTTCTTTGAATTGTAACCTGTGGCAAATGAATATGAAGGTTTAATGTATGGTAAATAGGAACAAATATATAGTAGCTTTATGTTAAGAGTATTTTAAGCTTTTGCACCAGTATTGTGGAAACTGCTAACACTAAGGGCTGGTCTACACTGGGGCGGGGGAATCGATCTAGGATACGCAACTTCAGCTATGAGAATAGCGTAGCTGAAGTTGACGTTTCCTAGATCGAAATAAATCTTACTGTGGGTCCACGCGGCGCAGGCAGGCTCCCCCGTCGACAGCACTTCCTCCTCTCGCTGAGCAGGAGTTCCGGAGTCGACGGGGAGCACTTCTGGGATCGATTTATCGTGTCCAGATGAGACGCGATAAATCAATCCCAGAAGATGGATCTTTACCCGCCGAATCGGGCGGGTAGTGTAGACCTACCCTGAGAAACAGGCTCACATTTATTTGTGTATTGTATGTGCCTGGTGGTGCTATTATTAGTTGCAACATTTCAGTGACCTTTTTTCTGTCTTTAAAAAACTATACAGTGGAACCTTGCTTATCTGATCTAATTGGGACAAGGGAAGATCAGATAACCAAAAATCTAGATATACTGGAGAATGGGCGGCTGGGGCTCTGTCAGCCCCAGGCATTTGAAGGTTCAGTTAATAAGGAAAGCTGGATGCTTTCTTGATTAAATGGGGTTCTATTTGATAGCCAAAATTAGTGTTATTACAGGACAATCCATTCTTATTGATGTTTCCCATAGGATGTTTATTTCTCTCTAAGTGTACTGCTTTTTCCCACGATTCTGCCATCGCAAAGTAGAGAATATGCGTATGACACAAAATTAGACAGAAATGGTCATTTCAATAATAAATTAACTTTTCCTCCCATTCAGCCAAGAACTCTTCTACCAGATTCTTCTTTATGACTTTGCAAATTTTGGAGTTCTGAGGTTGTCAGTAAGTATAACTTCCCTTCTGATCTTATATTCAGGTTTTAGAGAGAATGATCTGATATAAAAGTTTTAACCTCGCATATGTGGGGTTGGTAGCACATGTAATTAATGACCACCTGTAAAAAATTGGTCTAAGTTACTTGTCCAGCATCACATAAGAACTCTTGGGCAGAGACAGAGCTGGAATTCTCCTGGTCAGCAATCAGCTGCCTTAATCATTCTCTCTCTTCCTGGAGCCCTCTGCCTTATTCTGATAGTGGTTGCTTTATTATGTGTCAGATTCTGTTCCTTAAACAGCTTCATTGTTAATGCAGTAGATTGTGTGTAAAAACATTCCTTCTGTTTTGCTCTGTCTTCATCAGAAATGTATTTGGGACGTGTAACATTTACCGCTTAAATATGCCACTGTATTTTGCAGTGGGCTTTAGAGAAGGGATTGTTGTAAAGATTCTTCTGTATTCTCAAGAGAAAAAATAAAATTGACTGCTTCATGAGGAACATCTGGATTTTGAAGGGTTGAAGTGTATGGGTGGTAGTGATGCTTGTATTGTACCTCATGGTTACTTACAGGAGCCAGCTCCGCTGTATGATCTAGCTATGCTAGCCTTGGAGAACACTGAAAGTGGCTGGACAGAAGATGATGGCCCAAAGGAAGGACTTGCCGAATACATTGTTGAGTTTCTCAAAAAGAAGACTGAGATGCTGAAAGACTATTTCTCTTTTGAAATTGATGAGGTGACTACTGCTGTTTCTATGTCATAAGGTTATTTGTATAACTTTTAGGTGTTAATGCACAATGGGAAACTATATTTAGTATTTTTGATTTGCTTTAAGGCTAGTACTAACCTAATAGTTACTGTACAGCAAACAGCAGTGTGTTGATATGGCTAGTAGGTAGGTACATTTTTATAAGACCATAAATATTTCAACATGTAAAGAAAATGTTATGCTTACAGGATGGAAACCTTACTGGATTACCACTCCTGATAGACAACTATGTTCCACCATTGGAGGGATTACCTATGTTTATCCTTCGCTTAGCCACAGAGGTATGGTGCTGTTCAGCAGTTAGTTAATAGGGAAGCTAACTAGTCTGCAAATGTTACCTTTTTTTTCTTTGTCGTTTATTAGGCAATGTGATTTTTAGATGTTCTCTAAAATGAACTAACTAAGAAATTCACCAGAAATTGATGTGGGGAGAACAGTTCATATATAATGTCATAGACCCTGTTCTGACAGAAGCACTTGGTGCAAAAGTACGCCTGCTAACATTCCTGTCTCAAATGATACACAGTATTTTTAAATATCTGCCAATGTAGTAATTATCGCCTTATAATGGTAATACAGATGTTGACATGGGGGCTGTGCTCTAAACTTTCTCTTCTGAAAGAAAAACTGCACTGATTGCTTAAGCTCATTCATAGCTAAATATTCACTATATAAGAATACATTAAAATGAATGTTTAGAAACTTTTTTAAAAAGATTTTCCTTTCAAAGATAAAGCAGAGACTAAAAGTCTGCCTGCTTTCTCTGTATCCTAACCGTACATCACCAAATGGCCAAGACAGTAGCCTATTTTGACTTTTAATTAACCAGGCATTACGTTGACTCAGACTAGTAACTAGTAGTAGTAATGTTCCTTCAGAACTATTTTAGATCTGAAATAAAATGTCTGCTCTTATCAAATTTCTGCTTTGACAGGTAAACTGGGATGAAGAAAAAGAATGTTTTGAAAGCCTCAGTAAAGAATGTGCCATGTTTTACTCCATTAGGAAGCAGTATATAGTGGAGGAATCTGACTTGACTAACCAGCAGGTACAGTAACTGCATATGCTGCTGCAGTCACCTGGGTAAATCACTTGTGTTGAATTGTAAAAACCTCTAAAGATGGCTTTTGTGACTAGCCTCTCACTGTATGGAATCAGTAAACTGAATAACAGTGCAGCAGGGTTCTGAAAGAATATACAGGCTTCTCCTTTGGAGAAAGTTGCTTTTACAGGGCAAAAAATGTGTATTTAGAAAAGTCATTAAATAAGACATTCCCAAGTGCGTAGAAAGAAAACATTGTGAGAATAAGGTCTAAAAACATTGCCCCACAGCTTCCATATAGATTAATTTCTCCCAAAGACTACCTGGTTCATATACCTCCAAAAAGTGTATGCTCGGGCTGAATCTCTTAAATGCCCAATTACTCCTTCAAAGTGCCAAAATCAGTATCAACTAAGCACTTTCCAAAAGTTGATTAATCATGTTGTGTGGAATGTGAGTTTCCTCTGAATAATGCAAAAGCAATAATACCACCACCTGTAATTTCAGAGTTTCTCAAACCAGAGAACTAAGGCATCTCCAGCTGTTAAGACATTGAGCTGAGCTACAAGAGATCCTAATCCAATTTGGGCCAAGAATTTGTGGAAAAACGGGTGTATTTTTTATAGCATTACAATGTCATTCTAGGGTGTATTAAGTGTTCTATATAAAACAGGAAATAATTGTTCTGTTCTACTTGTCAGGGGGGAGGCATCAGCTGGAGTATTGTATCTAGTTTTGGTACCACACTTAAGGATGTAGACTAACTAGAGCATCCAGAGGAGAGCAACTCAAAAAAGCTTAGAAAACATGAGGAAAGGTTAAATTGGGCTTGTTTAAACTAGAAGAGAAGGCTGAGTTAGGGGACTACAAATCTTCAGGTATGTGAAGGACTCTTATAAGGATGGTGATGAGTTCTCCATGTGCAGGGAGGGTAGGACAAGTAGTAATGGGCTTAGGTTTGATATTAGGAAAAACATTCTAGGTAAAGGTTAAGCAGTGAAAGAGGGTACCTGAGGTGGCTATCAAATCCCCTTATTGGAGGTTTTTAAGAACAGGGTAGGCAAACACCTCTCTACTTCTACTCAATCCTGTCTCAGCACAGGGGTGGACTAGATGACCTCTTGAGGTCCCTCTGAGCCTGACATTTAAGATTGTTTCAGTAAAATCTCCACAAAAATGAGATCCTTTAAGTAATTAAAATGGCAGCAGATGACTCAATGGTGGCAGTTGTGCTGATTGTAGGGGGAAATATTTTCTGTCTACAACCCCCTGCAAACTCCGCTTGAGCTGAAAAGGCATGTCTCACGAACAGTCCACAGCCCAAATTATACTGACATTCGTCAACCCAGTCCCTTGCAAGTGAGTTGCTTTGGTTTATGCAAGTCCAGTCATCTACTCCCTTGTTTGTACCAGTAAACATATAGTCCAGTTCGCACTTAAAAAAAAAAGTGTTAGCTATGCAAAGCTAAGTACTTCCACTACTAGTCTAAGCAGATCTGTTGCAGAAGGAGCTGCTGTTTTCCTTTCAAGGGGACCACTTCATATAAAGTGTGATAGACTAGTTATTTTTACACCCAAACTATGCACTAGAAATCTTTGAAAGGTATTTTGACTCAAACCTTTTCTCTAGCTTAATTTAGAGCTAGCACAGTTCAGTTAATGGCAGTGAGGGGCTATGGTTATCTGGAGGTTAACTAAGGGATTCTTTTATTTATCAAGATAGTGAACTAATTTGCAAAGACTAAAGTAACTGATTTAGCACTCCCAGCTACAGCTGTTTTAGTAGGAAAAAGTCAAAGTTTTGAAAAATGTGTCAAATCTACATTTCCATAAAATTGGTTTTAAGAGTAGTTGTGTTTTAAAACACAAAACTTTTCTTTCAGACTGAAGAGCTTGGAACTGGTTCAACATCATGGAAATGGACTGTGGAACATGTTATTTACAAAGCTTTTAGAACCCACCTCTTGCCTCCTAAACACTTCACAGAAGATGGCAACATTTTACAGCTTGCTAATCTGCCAGACCTGTATAAAGTTTTTGAGAGGTGTTGAATACTTCAGTTGGATGGACCCATTGGTGTATCCCATTGTTACATACCAGGGGGATGAAGCTGGATGACTGTAATGGAAGAAAGGAGTTTGTCATTCATCAAAGAGTATTTCAGAAATAAAACTGTCTATATTCAACTACTGTTGCTCTTTGCTGCTGTATTTCACTATAAGTTACATTAGAGACTCTGCTATCCTGAAACTTTCCAGCCATGTTGAAAGCTTCCCTCTTACTCAGAATGCAGCTGAGGTGCCTCTGGAGGAAGCAGATTTCCTGATAGAGCTGTGAAGATCTATACATAAGAGACTTTACTTCAGAAATAATTTTTGATAAACATCCACTTTAGCTCACAGCTCTAAAAGTTAAACCCACCTTTTATCTGTACTTATAACTCAAAGTTTTGAAATAGCAAATATAAGTACATTTAATGCCCTCCAAGATCAGGAATGTTTACTGGAGCACCTTACAGAATGTGTCAGGTAACACAGTGATCAGTTGGTTTAAATGTCTATTGATTATAGCTGTAAGATTGTATATAAAAAAGCCACTCATTTCTGGCCAGTACAGTGTCCATTTAATGAACTCCTCAGACATTTCCTCACCCCTCCTTCCACCCTAAAGCAGCAGTTGCTATACAATTTTACAAAGTACAACACAACATCTTCCTTGATTAAAGTCCCTATTTTTATATTACGAGTAACCGAGCTAGTACTTCCTTGGCAAAATAATCTAGAACTCAGATGTGCTATCACCCATGCAAAAAAGCAAGTTTTATAATAGTCCCTATTTTTTATTTTTATATAAATTTAAATATTACAAAAAATGCACCTTTCCATCAAAATTTATAAACTTTAATGAACATAGACCCCCAAACTGTATCTTAAAATAAATGTTATCTGCTTTCAAAGGTTAGATCTAACATATTTGAAGTCTAAATTGCACCATATAGAAGGCACTTGTGCTGTGTGATGTCTTGATGTACATTTGTTATTTTTTAAAAGACAGTGTCCTCTTGAATTCATGCAGTTGTCTTCAAGCACCAAGCATCATTAAAGCAGCTGAAAAAAAGTTTAAGTAAACTTGATTCCATAGTTGTGAAAACAAATGTTTTCTAGTAATAAGTCAATCATACAGCATTGTGTTTCAGCTCTGACTCTACAATTAAACTGCTAAATAAAAATCACTATCATTCACATAGGAATTCAAATTTTTCATTCTCTCATAAGTTACAAAAGGTATGCCATTTAATTGTGCAACTAAAATATTACTGAACAACTCAGTGTTCAAATAGTTTGTGCCAATTAAAGTCTGTATTAAAACAAGCTAAGGGCTAGTTATTTCAAGGAGCAGTGCACAATTTGTTCCATCTTCTAACACTTTCTTCTATTGTTGAGATAGAAGTGCAGTCCTGTTTGCCTTCATCTTCTCTAGCCTTTTCACCAAGTGGCTATTGGTCATCTCCATCTCGTCTATCCTGTCCAATGCTGTTCTTAACTAAAATGAAAACAAAGTTGCAATTATTCTGAAATTGAATGTAACTGGGTTTCTGGTTTTGTTTTTTTTTAATGCCCTGGTGTGAGCAGCACAAATTAAAACTCTAAAATGAGCTTTGTGTTTAGGATCACAACCCAATTTTCTCTGTTGAAAGTCTTGATAAGACTGTCAATTAGGTCAAGAAAAATGGAATCTTACTGACAGCTAACCATGCAGTTATTATATTGTATCCAAAGGAAGCAGAACTCTCAATTTCTGACATTAGCATTATCTAGAAACGATTTAAAAATAAAGGTGTATATTCATTTCTGAGCAGTTAGGTACCCAGAGCTTCATATTACAACTACTCCCTTGGGGCAAAGTCCTCGGTCATCCTCAATAACTGAGCCAGCTGCCAGGCAGATGTCTGAGATGGCAGGGGTAGGAATCCTCATGCCTTGTACAGCAGCTCCCATTCCAGCCCACTGGCTAGCATAGTTTAATGCAATCCCTTATTTGGCTCCCTATGCAGTAAGCATTGGAGATTTGCATAGTGGTACATCTCCACACTGTGTACTGGCATGTAGGGCCCCCCTCACATTTGACGGCTACACAGGGAGAGTTTGCTCCCCTGAAATTTTGACAGAACGATCAGCTCTGTCAAACTCTGTACTCCCTCCTGACAAAGGAAGCTTTGCACTGAGTTGTAATTAGCAGGACTCCCACTGCCTACAATTGTCTGTCTGAGAGGAGATTGGATTTAGGGTAGTTTCTTTTGAATACTAAAGGTTCTACCATTCCCATGTTGACACAGACCTATTCTTTGATTCCTGCCGGAGCATAGCTCTTGATCACCCAACTGGTCCAGGTTAAGGGAACACATTTCACTTTGTGTAAAGGTGAGGTTACTTCTAAAAAATTGCTGGAATATATGCAGTGCGGACAGCAGAATAAAAGCAATACCCCAAATTTGTCTTTGCCATCTCCCTCTTAAAACTCAGATAAAGCACAGGATAGTTCTCATTCTCCTCGTGGGTGCACAGTAGGTAATTGTCAGGTCCAAAGCATGTAGCCAGACACTTTGAAAGAGGCATGATTCCCAGAGACACCGTTCTTAACTCTGAAAACACACATTGAGAAATTTGACATCTAACAGGAGGGCTCAAACCCATGCATTTTAAATACAGTCCTTTTCTTCTATCACTTTTCTTTTGTAGCTGGGAGGGCTTGGATTTCCTGTAACATTTCTTCCTGGTGGTATTAGATTAATGGGCATTCTGAGTTGCAGTCCTATCCTGCTGAGCAACTGTGTGTCTAAGGGAAGAGGAGGTTACTCACCTGTGCAGTAACTGACGTTCTTAGAGATAAGTGTCCCTGTGGGTGCTCCACTACACACCCTCCTCCCCTCTACTTCAGATCTATGCCCTTTCTGGGGTAGTCCCACTGTCTTGGGAGAGAGAAAGGCTGGTCTGAAAATTTGGACACAGCCGTCCAGTTGACAAAGTTGTACTTGGACAGCAATGCTTGCTGATTAGCAATTTGCATCTGCAAAAAAGAGGAATAAATCTTCCTGCCCATCAGGTCCATGCTCTTAGAGTCCTTCTCCTTGGGAGTGGACTTAAACCTGCCCTGTTGGGCTCTATCGTTCACAATGGTTACCACCAAGAAGCTTGGGGCTGGATGGAAATAAAAACCTGCAAATCCCTGCACAGGAACAAAGCAGCACTTTTCTATGTGTTTAGCTGCAGGTGGTACTAAAGCCAGTGTACTCCAGAGGACCTTAGTATGTTCATAGAGCATAATGTTAATAGGGGGAATGACTCTCCCAGGGGCAGATAGCTGCAGGATATCCACTAACTTGTGGGTGTCACCTACAGGAACTCCGCTTGAATACTCAGGGAAGCAGCCACCGCAATAGGTCCCATTATGCCTTGAAATTCTCCAATATCGAAGGGAAGGAAGAGCATGGCACCAAAGAATCGTCCGGGGATGAGGATAAGGCAGTTAAGTGTGCCCAAGCCGGATCCTGCTCCAGGGCTGACCGGCCTGGGTGAGACAATTCGGGAGGCTCCGAGGGAAAGCCTCACCAGTGCCTGGATCTGTGGCAGATTGATGGTCACCACCACAGACTTGGCTGGTGATCTCAGCCTCAGGAAGGCTGAGGAGCAGGACTTCCGTGACTAAAGAGTCCCATGGATTCCAAGGAGGCCACTGATATAGATAGGGCATTGGTGGTCAGCAGGTGCCAGGCCAGGGACCTCCATCCTGACCTCAAGATGAATGCCAATCCTGGTACCAACAGCACTCCATGAAGGCCCCCAACCAGGGAATGGGAAGAGAAAGATCTTGACTTGGACACCAAGGGATCCCGGGCTTTGGGGGATGGCTGTGAGGCCAGCCCTGAGGGTGCAAGCAGCTGGACTGACTCATCCGTAGCCCAGAATGATGAGGGCTGGTGCCAATGGTGGAAACGGTACTTCCAGCAAAGTATACATCTCTCTCACTTCCAGTGCCTGGAGTGGTGGGCAACCTGCGGCCCAGCAGGGTAATCTGAGTGCGGGCCATGAGACATTTTGCTGACATTGACCGTCTGCAGACATAGCCCTCCGCAGCTCCTAGGGGCCTTTTCCTCAGCACACTCAACAGGGAATGACTCCTCCGTCTCTTTGGAGAGGCACCAGCAACAGGACACGAAGCAGCAGCACTTCCCACACCTGAGGGCAATCTCCAATCTGAGGAGGGCCTTGGTACCAAAGTAGGCCGCATGGCATGTTCGAGCAGGTGCTGCTTCAGATGACAATTCCCTTGGCACTTGAGTCCGTTTCATGAGTAATCTGCAAAGCGAACACTGCTCCTTGACGTGGGCTTTGCCTAAATACAGCAAGCACTGTGTGGGGATCGTTGCTGGGGATCGCCCCCACACGATGGACAAAGTTTAAATACTGGTGAGAACATCACCAGGGAAAACTAACTATACTACTGGTACTAATTAACTATATAAAATCAGGGAACAGAGTCACTAAAGAGAGGAATGTGAAATAAAAAACACACAGAGCTCTAACTCCAGCCACAAGTGCTAAGAACCGCTAAGAAGGAACTGGGGGAGGTTGGGCTGGTGCCACCTCATATAGCCAAAGGAGGGGCTACAGCCACGACCGTCGCCCCTCTATGGGTACTGCTAAGCAAAGTTCTTTGGTACCGGTGCGCTGGGCACGCACACATCTGAATGGAATACATGGCTGTATCTACTCGAACAACAACTTCATGTTAAGAGGTAAATAGGTCACATCTACAAATAGATGGACACTCTCCTATCTAAGCACTATAAAAACACTAATGGATTTAATCTCACAATTATCTCCTATTTACAGATAGGGAACAAATGCACAGTGTCTAAATGACTTTCCCCAAGTTACATAGGAAGTTTGGGACAGAGCTGGAAATAGTTGAGACTCTGGAGGAGTCTAAGTGCCTTAAAGTAAACTAAAGAGTATCCTCCTCTCCTGCTGCTACATCTTAGAATCCATTGGCTCAGTTACCCACGCAGACAACTCAGAGAGGTAAACTGAACTGGTTGATTTCTAATGGGTGCTTTGGAGGACATAATGCCTCCCATGAGGAGGAGCTGTGGCAGAGCATATAAGGCGTGAAGCATTCAGGCAAAGGTTGAAGTTTAGCTTAGAGACACACTCTGGTCTTTTCTCTGAAATCAAGACTTTAGCACTTCAATCAGATCTCCCAAGAACAGGCTGATGTTCCAGAGAAACTTCCTGAAAGTCCTCTGATCACTAGATCCCAAAAAGTACGTCTACAATGTAGCTAGGAGCAAGACTCCCAGCGCAGGCAGACTCTTGATAGCTTCACACACGCTAGTGTACTAAAAATAGTAGTGTGGATGTGGTAGGGGTGGCAGCTTGGGCTAGCCACCCAAGTCCAAGCCTGCCCAACTCGTTGGTGACATGAGGCACGCTCCCGGGTACAGTGCAGACCTAATATTTCAGGGTGACATCTCTCACCCGGGTCATTGCCAGACAATGCAGTAATAGTGCCTGCTGCTGAGTAACAGGGCTCAATTCCAGTCCAGATGCTTTTTGAAGTTATTAGAAGGCCTTCTTTCTACCATACCTTAAAAAGTAGTAACAAAAGAACAAAAAATTATACAATCTGGAACTGTATCTCAAAGAGTCAAGGTCTGGAACTGGAAGAAAACGGTACTTAGTGAGTCAGAGAGCGCGCAATGATGTTCACAATGTAACATGCTCCAGACTGGGAACAAAGCGCAAACAAAGGTGGAGTAAGTCAAGGCCTCAATGAAGACAAGGGCTTCAGAAGCTCAGGAGGTCAAATATCTTGTTCCTTTACTGCAAGGAAAAGACAATAAAAAAACAGGCTGTCAATGCACGGATAAGAAACCATTTACCAATGCTCTCAGGTTGGCTCCAATTTGACAGCAAAGATACAAAGGTGGCAACAATGGAAATGGACATAATTCATTCAAGGAACCAACACAATGAGGATGATGATGATGATGAACAAAAAATATTATAAAGGAGCATGTCCAAGAATTTAGAGAAAAGGGTTCAGAGGAGAAGCTGCTGCAGAACAGGAGAGCTTTGCTGTAAGCCAAGACAATTGCCAATGAAATGCTTGCAGATCCTGCAGAACTCCTCTGCCAGCTACAGTCAGAAAAGAAATGATCTTGAAATACATTGGGCAGCCTCAGGTGCATGAGACAGCATACTGAAGAAAAAGTTCTCTCTCTCTATATATGACCATTTGTAGTTCTTACCCCCTTGTTGGAAGCCAACAGACTGCTCACAGAATTACTCCCATAACAGCTACAAAGATTAAATGTTCATAGGCATTTGGTTTTTATTAATGAAACTCCATCATGTTTACTTTGAAAGGAAAATGGAGTTGATTACCTCTCGCTGAAGTTTCCTCTTTTCTGCTTTGAGTTCGTCTTCCACTTTTTCTGCATTCTCTGCTGCAGATTTATATCTTATCACCTGTCCTTCAAGTCTTCCAATCTGCAAATCAAGTAAACCACACACAAAAATGACTGCTGACTGCTTTATAATGGGGTGGGCTATCCACCTGTCTGTCCTTCTCCCCTCTCCTATGTGGTACTCCACAGCACTGTTCCCTGCATTATCTGTGGCACCCTCAGCAGGAGAGAAGGTAGTGAGTGTCAATGTGCAGAAGCAGCTGAGATTGCAGAGAAAGGGAACATCAGGGTTTAAAGAACAGGGAAACAGCAAGGGAGACTCATGGAGGGTAGAAACACCAGAGAAGACCCCGTCACTCTTCATGGTGAGACAGCAGGGAGTGGATCAAGGAGAATGGAAGAGCACTGGCGGAAGGGAGAGTGGGAAAACTGGGAGGGGAAAGAGAGAACCAAGGGAAAGCGAACTGGGAAACCGAGGCAGTGGAAACAAGAGAGGTGAGACATGGCAATGGGTCAGGGTATGATGTGATTTTGCTATTTATAAACTATGGAAACACAGAAGAGTTTCTCAAGTAAATTACTGCCTTGTTTACTACATAAGAATATCTAATTTTCTGTATCTCCTTAAGTCAAGGGTACCTTTTGCAAAGATAGTAATTTAAGAAAGCAATCCAGTTTACACAGTAAAAAACGTACTTCCGTTCCTTTTTATTTTCTACAATATGATGGAGATTTTAGAAAATTAACCCCAGAATATGAATCTCTACATTTTCTTTTATGGTGAGGTTATGAAGTAGTATTGATTTGTAAGAAAATGGTAACACAAGTATGAATTTAGTGCTGCTGGTAAAGCCATTATGGTGAATCACAGAACAGATAAGAATCAATTTTGGAATCTACATCTGAGAAAAAATGATCTTATAACTAGAGTATACTATGCATAAAAATCTCTGTGACTTACTTAAATTTACTATATACAAAAATCTAAAGAAAGATACACTTACATTTTGTTCCATAGTAGTTATATCTTGTTCAGCTTTTGAAAGCTTAAATTTGTATTCACTTATTTGTCTGTTGGCATCTCCTAAATAAAATCAGACATTAATGGATTTCTTAAAGTGTCACTAATAAGCAATTCCTATTTTAATTCAAATGAATTTAAAGTGACTCCATTGAGAAATAGATGTTATTTACCTGTAACTGGAGGTTCTTTGAGATGTGTGGTCCTATTTTCCACATGTGGGTACATATGCACACCATGCACTTGAGTCTGGAATTTTTTTAGTAAGCAGTGCCCCACTGGTCCACACGTGCTGTAGCTCTTCTTGTGCTCCAAATCCAAATAATCCATGACAGAGGGCAGACAGGGACCACCCAGCTCAAAGAACCTCCAGTTACAGGTAAGTAACCTCCATTTCTTCTTCAAGTGATGGTCCCTACCTATATTCCACATGTGGGAGATTAACAAGCAGTGTTCAAACAAGAGGTGGTTGCAAGGACGCAGATGTGATAGCTAATATTGCTGTCCCCATAGCTGTATCTGTAATGGAAGACTGGACCAAAGTGTAACGTCTTGTGAAGCGTGCAAGGAGCTCTAGGTAGTTCCCCTATGTATCTCTATTCATGGCATAGGGTACCGCCTGGCCAGAAGACATAACCCTGATGTTCTAGGACAGTGGTCCCCAACCTTTCTGTGGCCAAGAGCACATTCATCCCTTCATCAGAGTGTGGCGGGCAGTGACACTTCTCATCGGCATTTTGGTGGCGATGGTTCTCCGCCGGAAGCGCACCTCGGCGGCATTTCGGCGAAAACTTCTCCGCCGGAAGTGCTCCTTGGCGGCATTTCGGCAAAAGCTTCTCCGCCGGAAGCGCTCCTTGGCGGCATTTCGGCAAAAGCTTCTCCGCCGGAAGCGCTCCTTGGCGGCATTTCGGCAAAAGCTTCTCCGCCGGAAGCGCTCCTTGGCGGCATTTTGGCAAAGGCTTCTCCGCCGGAAGCACTGCGTGGCGGCATTTCAGTGGCAACGCTTCCCTGGCGGATGCTCCTCTCCTCTTCCTTCCTTGGCGCCGGCCCTGACGGCAGGCGCACATAAATGCCCCGGCAGGCGCCATGGTGCCCACGGGCACCATGTTGGGGACCACTGTTCTAGGACTTCTGTGCAGGGCCATCTTTGCTTGGTTCCACATGGACGCTTCTCAGGAGTCTAACTCATTGTAAGAAAACACCAGATCAACAGCAGTACATACAGTAACAATGATTTTGTACAGAGACCTGCACGTGGGAGAGGAGGAATAGCCTCCTCTTCTGAAGTAATGTCTCTGAATAGAGATGGTGCATGAGTGAGAATGAATGAATGAATATGAGAATAGGGAGACATAGGTCTCAGACCACCTGGGGGTGGATGGTGAATACACTGGTGGTGCCATTGGATCTGGAGCTTCCCTGGTCACAGTAGATGTCGGATCCTCCTGAGGCTGTGTCGGTATAGGCACTGCATCGGCTCTGGAGAATGTTTGTCCTGTGCTTTGGACATCGGAACCAGTACCGGTGGATCCATACCTTTATGTGCCACGGTCTCTTGCCAAGATGATTTACTCAGGCCTAAGTCTTCAGTGTCTGTGCACACAGGCTCTCCTGACTTTGGTGGGGTCGGGGAGTGATGCTCTCTCTTCGGAGCAGTTTTGGATTAAGACAGTTTATCCCTATACTTATGACCGTGCATCTTGCTCTCACCAGAAGCCTTCTCTTCAGGCTTAGAATTCTTAGCTTCAACTCCCAAGCTTGTGCTCAGAGGGATGCTTCCTGTCTGATGAGGCTGCTGTACATGGAGATCTTCCCAGCCTGGATCTAATTGGGGTATCATCACCTTCTCTTTTCCTGACCCTCATGAGTTCTGGGAGGAAGGAGCAGCAAATACTGTACATAGCTGAGAGATGACACTCACCCAGACAGTAGAGGCAACACTGATGTTGATTGCTCACAGAAAAAGAGAGAGGGCAGGAAACTCAAGTTTTGAAACCCTGGGACTCGGGACAATCTCAGCCTTCCTGGGCGGGGCAGAGGGGGAAATTCTGTGGAATGGGGAAAAAGGGGGAACAACTATCTAACTATTATACTGAAGTGTAAAAAGGAGAAGAATACTAAAAACAAACTAATTACAGTATATTTACAGAAATGACATAGTAGCAGAAGTAGCTGAGAGGACAGAAGACTCCCTCAGACTTCATAGCAACAAAGAGGAATGGGAGGTGTGTCTGTCTGCACCGTCCCTTATACTTTTGATTAAGAGCACAACAAATGCTACGGATGGACACTGCTTACTAAAAAATTCCAGACTCAGGAGCATGGTGCACATGCATAGCCCAGGTGTGAAACACACAGAGGGACCACTACTCAAAGACGACTATTATAGTCAGGACTCTTGTGGTGTAAATATTCTTTATAGATTCTCTTCTCTTGGAGACTTAAGAAGCTAGAATAATGATCCTATCTTTTACATATGACATATAACAGACCCATTATAAGAGACTGAAATTGTATTAAGCTCCAAAAGCAGAGACCTTTTATTAACTATTGTATACTGAAGAACGCACTGAGAGGAAGTTTGCCAACAAAAAGTAATTTTAAAATCCTGTACTCTGTTGGTACTACTACAATTGATGATAATTAAACCTACACAAGAGAGAAAATAGCTATGAGGAAAGCCCCTATGAAAACCACAAGATAAGTTTTCAACAAGATTAGATAAGTAGGTCTCACAACCAAAGAAGGGCACTCATCCTTCAAACATGGGCGGGGGGGTGGGGAACGACAAACTAGGTTTCTTTTCACTATGAATATCTATATATATTTAAGGTATACTTACTCTGCATTTCAATTAACTGCAAATCAGAACCATTCTCTAATCCTGTTATATCTGGATTTGTACCATCATTTTTAGAGTTTTTCTGTCGTTCCTCTTCCAGTTGCAGCTTCAGTTTCCTAATCTGAAATTAAAATGTCATATTGTGAAGAGTAATCTACTAGAAGTTATATTGTGACCACAAAACATTTCCCCCCCTTCATTATGATTCTCAGCATGAGGTGCCAATTGAGCTGTGTATGGAATTTTTCATGTACATTTTACATTTCTAAAAGTTTGCAAAAACTATGGCTCAGATCCCAAGATGTGCAAAGGCATACCAGGGCAAAGTCAGCATTATGATGTACCTCTTCCCTCATTCCCAGAAGTGATGGCTGCCAAGCTGGTCACCTGTGCAGAGTTAGAGTAGTCTCAAAAGTAGCTTAAGTTATATGTCAGCAGTTCCTACAGTTTTTTCCGGCAGTCAGGGCTCATCAGTATGTAAGAAATCCCCAACCATGACCCCTATAGTGGGGGCTGATGAAGAAGGTAGGAGCGCTTATCTTTGCTCTACACTATTGGAAAATTCCTCCACAGCTGAGTAGAATGGTGTAGGGAGTTTGAATCTCACAAACAGTAGTTTACATAAGCCACCTCATAATAGAATGATTTTTACAACTACCATGCTCTAAGTGATTGTATTTTTATGGACTAGCCAGTATTTGACTACTCTTTTGGCTTGAACCCAAAACATCTAGTTCTTCTTCGAGTGCTTGCTCATATGTATTCCAGTTAGGTGTGCGCGCGCGGCGTGCACGATCGTCGGAAGATTTTTACCCTAGCAACACTCGGTGGGCCGGCTGGCGCCCCCTGGAGTGGCGCCGTTAGGTGCCCCGATATATACCGCAGCCAGCCCATCGCCCTCTCAGTTCCTTCTTACCGCCCGTGTCGGTCGTTGGAACAGTGGAGAGCAGCTCGCTGACCTCCACAGCCCTAGCTTCATTAGCACTCGTTTATCTTTTAGATAGTTTAAGTACTGTTAATTAGTTGTTAATAGTTGTTGATAGTAGTTATCTTTCTCAGTGACAATAGTAGCTGGAGATAAGGGGCTCCCCCCCTTATCCCCACCCCGGTACCGGGCCAATGCCTGGCTCTCCGGGATTCAAGCCTTGCTCGGCATGCCAGAAGCCGATGCCTACAGGAGATCCGCACGCCTCCTGTCTCAAGTGCCTCGGGGAGTCCCACCTTCCGGACAAGTGCCGCATTTGTAAGTCCTTCAAGCCGCGGACCAAAAAGGAGCGGGACATTCGCTTAAAGCAGCTCCTTTTAGAGGCGTCGCTTAGCCCGATGTCGGCGCCGCATCGTACCCCGGCACCGACCCCGGCAGCCTCAACGTCTGCGGCACCGGAACGCCCGAGCTCCGGAAAAGATCCCCGGCACCGTCCTTCTCTACCTGGGACCTCGCAGAGCCGCCCTCTGTCCCCGAGAGCTAAGAAGTCGGGAGGACCGACTAAGGCGCCGCTGCATGCGCAGCCAGCTCCAGATCTGCCTAGGTCTGTTGAGGCGCCCGCACCGCCAGCTCCGGTACCGCAAGGACCGTTGAGTTCGGTGCCAGTGGTCTCCGTGCCACTTACTCCGGCCCACCATAGGCCGTTGAGTCCGGCGCCGCCGTCAACACCGGCGCCGGCCCTGCCAACTCCGGCACCCGAGAGGCCGTTGAGTGCAGGTCAGCCTCTGCAGGCTCCGGTACCGACGACTCCGGTCCCGCGAGGGCCGTTGAGCTCGGTAGCCGCCAGCTCCCCGGCACGCTCCGTGGTTGAGCTTCCGCTGCCGTCCACGCCGGACACCTTCGCAGCGGCACGGGACCTGATCCAGATGACCGCTCCGGCACCGACCCCGTCTACGGTACCGCCGGTGCGGATCATCACTTCACGCGGCAAACCGGCCATCTTCCACCCGGTGCCGCAGGCGGAGACCAGCCAGCAGCAACCACCTGCGTCTCCAAGGTACCGCTCGCAGTCCCGACACCGATCTCAATCCCGGCGCCGTTCGTACTTGCCGTTCGTACCCTGACTCTCGACGCCGCTCCCGGTCCCGCGGCCGGTCGACGCGCAGATCGCCGAGACAATCCAGGTCCAGATCTGTGTCACGGTACCGAGATCATCGCCGGTACCGCTCCAGGTCCCGCCTCCGATCCGGCTCTCGACGCCGGTCCCCATCCCGGCGCCGATCCGGCTCCCGGCACCGGACACCATCCCGGTACCGATCCGGCTCCCGGCACCGGACACCATCCCGGTACCGATCAGGCTCCCGGCACCGGATACCATCCCGGCACCGGACCCCACCAAGGAGGCAGACCCTGGCCACGCAGACGTCACTGCATGGCTACTCTGCCCCACCCTGGCCTTCGCGCTCTGGATCCCGCTCTTCCAGAGCTGGCAGCGACCTCTATGCTGAGGACCGCACCATCAGTGAGCAGGGCCACCTGCCAGAGACCGGGCAGGTTCAGGAGCGGTGGCCATTCTGGACCCCTATGGCCTACTACGAAGCCCAGAGGGTACCACCAAGAGCTCCCACCTCGACCACTTTGGAGCGTAGAGCGCCAGAGGCTACAGTCTCCCGACCTCCAGAGGCTACAGTCTCCAGGCCTCCGCCAGAGGTAGAGCAGACAGAACCGGAGCCCCCAGTCCTGGGCTCCAAAGCGGTACCCGTCGAGGACCCGCTCGCCCAAGGCCTGTCCTCCTCCTCCTCTCCTGACGAGGCAGTGGCTGGAGCATCATCATCCGGCCCCCCCTCCCATTGATCTCAGGGACCATCAAGACCTGCTCCGCAGATTGGCCCTCAACATGGACCTCCAGATAGAGGAGGTCCCTGAACTGGAGGACCCCGTGGTGGACATCCTGACGACCGATGCCCCCACTAGGGTTGCCTTACCCTTTGTGCGCACCATCCTTGCCAACGCCACATCCATCTGGCAGACGCCAGCCTCAATACCCACCACTGCCAGGGGGGTAGAGAGAAAGTACATGGCCCCCCCGAGAGACTTTCAATATCTATACACGCACCCCCCTCCGTGTTCATTGGTGGTCCAATCCGTCAACGAGAGGGAGAGGAACGGCCAACAGGCCCCAGCCCCAAAGTCAAAGGACGCCAAGCGCCTAGACTTGTTTGGCAGGAAGATCTACTCGGGGGGGGCCTACAGCTTCGTGCGGCGAACCAACAGGCACTCCTGAGCCGCTACGGCTATAACACCTGGGTCTCTATGGAGAAATTCAAAGAACTTATACCTCCAGAGTCCAGGCAGGAGTACAAGGCTTTCGTGGAGGAGGGCAAAAAGCTGGCCAGGACGTCGTTGCGGGCCTCTTTGGACATCGCCGACTCCGCTGCCAGGACTATCGCCTCGGGAGTCGCCATGCGGCGCATCTCCTGGTTGCAATCCTCCACCCTCCCAGCAGAGGTCCAGCATACGATCCAGGACCTACCCTTTGACGGGCAGGGCCTGTTTTCTGAAAAAACAGACCCGAAGCTGCAGACCCTGAAAGACGGTCGTACCATCATTCGCACGCTGGGGATGCATACCCCCGCGACGCAGCGCAGGCCCTTCCGGCCTTTCGTACAACGCACCTACTTCCCTCCCGCACCACGACAGGACTTCTACAGGAGGCCGCGTGGTCGAGGGGGTAGGAGACAGCAGCCCGGCCGACAGACTGGCCAGAGGCAGGGCCCCCACAAGTCATCGTCGGGGCCCAAACAAAATTTTTGAAGGGGCGCTCGAGGCCGGAGTACCAGTCCCAACCGATCCTGCCCTCCTGTTCCTGAACCGCCTCTCCCCCTTCTCCCCGGAGTGGTCAAATATCACCACGGACCGCTGGGTCTTACATACCGTCCAGGGGGGATACCGATTGCAGTTTGTCTCCCCGCCTTCATCCCACCCTCCCACCCCGTCCCTCTTCAGGGACCCTTCTCACGAGCAACTCTTTATCCAGGAGGTGCACGAACTCCTTACTGTAGGAGCGGTGGAGGAGGTCCCAAGGGATCTCAGGGGCAAGGGATTCTACTCCCGTTATTTCCTAATCCCAAAGGCAAAGGGGGGGCTACGTCCTATCCTGGACTTACGGGGTCTCAACAAGTTTATGGTAAAGTTGAAATTCCGTATGCTCTCCCTGGGCACTATTATCCCCTCTATGGATCAGGGAGACTGGTACGCCGCCCTCGACATGAAGGACGCGTATTTCCATATTGCCATCTACCCACCTCACAGACGCTTCCTGCGCTTCGTAGTGGGCCAGAGACACTTCCAGTTCGCAGTCCTGCCATTCGGCCTCTCAACAGCACCGAGAGTCTTTACAAAGTGCATGGCAGTGGTAGCAGCCGCCCTTCGGCGTCAAAGAGTTCAGGTATTCCCCTACCTCGACGACTGGCTTATCCGTGGCAACTCCGCCAACCAGGTCCAGTCTCACATTCGCAAGGCCATGGACATGTTCAACCGTCTGGGCCTCCTACTGAACGTAGAAAAGTCCACTTTGGTGCCAACACAGCGAATAGACTTCATAGGGGCAATACTGGACTCTACCCTCGCCAGGGCATTCCTCCCAGAGGCTCGCTTTCAAACGCTTGCAGCCGCCATACGCAGCCTCCAAGCTTTCCCAACTTCGACAGCCCGCTGCTGCCTCAGCCTCATGGGTCATATGGCATCATGCACCTTCGTGACAGCTCACGCCAGGTTACGCCTACGGCCCCTCCAAGCATGGCTGGCCTCCGCATACCGGCCACACAGGGACAACCTCGATATGATTCTGACGGTCCCACCGCAAGTCCTAGCCTCCCTCAACTGGTGGCTGGACACCGCGCATGTGATGTCAGGTGTTCCCTTTCATCCACCTCAGCCTTCCCGTGCCTTGACTACGGATGCATCATCCCTCGGCTGGGGGGCTCACCTGCAGAATTTCCAAACGCAGGGCCTGTGGTCAGAACAGGAGCTGACATTACACATCAATGTCAGAGAACTCAGAGCGGTACGTCTTGCCTGCCAAGCCTTCGCTCAACACTTACAGGGCCGTTGTGTCTCCATCCTTACAGACAACACGACGGCCATGCATTACATCAACAGACAGGGAGGGGCACACTCCCTTCCCCTCTGCCGAGAGGCAACTCAGCTCTGGGACTTTTGCATAGCCCGTTCCATTCACCCCGTGGCCTCGTTTCTCCCAGGAGTCCAGAATACCTTGGCGGACCGCCTGAGCAGGTCCTTTCAAACTCACGAGTGGTCCATTCGACCAGACGTCATCCACTCTGTCTTCCAGAGGTGGGGGAACAGGAAATGCCACGTGTTCTGCTCATTCCAGGGTCGCTCCCCAGGCTCCCTGACAGACGCTTTTCTCCATCCTTGGACGGACCACCTGGCCTATGCCTTCCCCACCAGTTCCACTGGTCCACAGAGTCCTGCTCAAACTACGCAGGGACAAGGCCAGAGTAATCCTGATTGCTCCAGCGTGGCCCAGGCAACACTGGTATACCACGCTCCTGGAGCTGTCCGTGACAGACCCGATCCCTCTACCGCGATGGCCGGACCTGATCACGCAGCAGCACGGCAGGCTCCACCATCCCGACCTGCAGTCCCTTCACCTCACGGCGTGGCTGCTGCATGGCTGAACCCGTCGGAGCTACGTTGTTCCAGCCCAGTCCAGCACGTTCTGCTGAGCAGTAGGAAACCCTCCACCAGGTCCACCTACTCAGCTAAGTGGAAACGTTTTTCCCTGTGGTGTGGCACTCGGGGTCTCAACCCCCTGCAGGTGCCAATTCACACCATCCTGGACTACCTCCTCTCACTAAAGGAGCAGGGTCTGGCTCTCTCGTCGCTAAAAGTCCACCTAGCGGCAATTTCAGCTTTTCACCCCTGGGACGGGGCGGGTTCTGTTTTCTCCAACCCCATGGTTACCAGGTTCCTTAAGGGGTTAGAACGGCTACACCCGCTGGTGCGCCGCCCGGTCCCTACATGGGACCTCAACCTAGTCATTACCAGGCTCATGGGTGCCCCATTCGAGCCCATGGCCACTTGCTCCATGCTGTATCTCTCATGGAAAACGGCCTTTCTAGTAGCCATTACCTCGGCTAGACGCGTCTCTGAGCTCAGAGCGCTTACTTCGGAACCACCTTACACGGTGTTCCATAAGGATAAAGTACAGCTCAGGCCACACCCGGCCTTCCTGCCCAAGGTAGTGTCGGCCTTCCATATTAACCAAGACATTTTTCTACCTGTCTTTTATCCTAAGCCCCATGCCTCTAGGAAGGAGCAGCAACTCCATTCCTTGGATGTCCGGAGAGCCCTCGCCTTCTACATCGAGAGGACAAAGCCGTTCCGGAAATCAACCCAGCTGTTCATCGCCGTGGCGGACCGGATGAAAGGCGTTCCCGTCTCTTCCCAGCGCATCTCGTCATGGATCACCTCGTGCATCCGCACATGCTATGACTTGGCAGGTGTCCCCACCATGCACACTACGGCCCACTCTACCCGAGCTCAGGCCTCGTCGTCTGCCTTCCTGGCACACATACCTATCCAAGAGATTTGTAGGGCCGCGACATGGTCGTCAGTACACACTTTTGCCTCGCACTATGCCATAGTGCAACATTCTAGAGACGACGCCGCTTTTGGTTCGGCGGTCCTAAACTCTGCTGTATCACAATCCGACCCCGCCTCCTAGGAATGGCTTGGGAGTCACCTAACTGGAATACATATGAGCAAGCACTCGAAGAAGAAAAGACGGTTACTCACCGTAGTAACTGGTGTTCTTCGAGATGTGTTGCTCATATGTATTCCAAACCCGCCCTCCTTCCCCACTGTCGGAATAGCCGGCAAAAAGGAACTGAGAGGGCGATGGGCCGGCTGCGGTATATATCGGGGCACCTAACGGCGCCACTCCAGGGGGCGCCAGCCGGCCCACCGAGTGTTGCTAGGGTAAAAATCTTCCGACGATCGTGCACGCCGCGCGCGCACACCTAACTGGAATACATATGAGCAACACATCTCGAAGAACACCAGTTACTACGGTGAGTAACCGTCTTTTATTTAATATTCATCTGAATAGTAAAGATAAGGTATCTGGTACACTCTCAATGAAAACAAAGGCTGATAAGAATGGCTAGATTTGTGTCCTGTGCAGCTATACTCCATGCCTTCCCCTAGAGTCTAGACCACAAGTTCACAAATTGTGGTCTGTGGATTAGTAGTCTGTGGAACATCTGCTGGTGGTCCACTGGAAACTTGCTGGTCACCAATCACCTCCTCTTTATTAGTTGCTAAATTGCATTAAAAGCTAATATTCATATTTTTCCTTTTAACTAACTGTAGTTATTACAGGAATATTGTGATGATGAATTGGAAGAGTCACAACATGGGAGGACAAATTATCCATGAGAGACTCTATGGTATGGGAAAGTTTGAGTACTCTTGTCCTGGACAGATATCTCAGAACATATAATGACCCTGGCTTCTGCTTTCTCTCGAGTCAGCCATACTGGTACTGTTTAAAAATGACTCCCAAACCTTGTTAGATTTTAATAACTTCTGACTTCTTGCTTTTATAAAAAGAAATAAGAGAAAGAATGAATAAATAGCTACTTCATTTCATATAACCATCACTGATCAATGATGATCTGTAATGGTAAGATGCAAATGAGTCAATCATACAGCACAAACTTAGTATAAAAAAGGAGAGGAAGGAAGCACCCTCACAAAGATCCATATATACTTCCAATTAGGACTACTCAGAACAATCATAAGGGAAACAGCTTGAAGACCAAGTTAGCTATTGCATAAACCAAGTTCATGCTGTTCCGGGCACCACAGGGAGGAGTTTAGGAGTTTTGGGCTGACCAAAGTTGGAAGTTTTATTAAAGCTAATATTTTGTTTTACATACAGGTTTAGTAGCTTTTTATTTTTTATTAATGTACTAACCTTTTTTTTTTTTTAGAAACACTCTTTTTTAAACCTAACCTATCTATCCCTTTACAGAATATTTATGGGGACAAAAAACAAAACACATTTCTACCTGTGACAATAATTCCTCCTTTTCCTCAGCCAGTTTTCGTAGCCGAACATCTAAGAGAACCAAAGAAGATCTCAATTAAAAAAGAGATGGATTTAAAACCAAAAATTTAATGTTTGTTTTATTTTCATTAAGCTTAAAAATAAAAATATTTTTCAAATTTAGCAAAAGCTGTGAATTTAATGACATGCTGAAAATGATAATTTGAGTTCCTATGATTTATTGTACTTGCCTAAATGGTAGCAAACATCAATACTTCAAACACATCACTATATTCACAGCAACATGCAGTTCAAATATATCTTTGCAACACATAAAAAGGTAATTATTTTCTTTACTTTTTTATATATCAAAATTTAGCAGCAATAAAGACATCTGAGACAGGCAATTCCTGGTAGTTAATGAATGGTAATGAATGGTTGAGGGACAGCTGGGGATAATTTATACATTTAATAAAACAAAACCATCTCCCACTTCCTAAAAATACTCACTTCAGTAAAAATACTCAAGACATGGCCAGTTACTGCTATAATCATTTTACCTGTATGTGTACTCCTTTCCCCAATCCTTTATTTCTGTCTTATCTTTCAGATTGCAAGCTCTTCAGGGAAGGGACTGTGCCTCCCTATGTTTGTAGGATACCTATCATGTTGTGTTACTAGAATACAAACAGTAGCTGGGCTAATGGCCTAAACTGAAGCTAAAATAAATTAACTCATCCAGAAGATCATTAACTGCTAGAACATAGCCTCTCACTCAGTCAGTACTAAATTCAGAATAGGTCTGGCAAGTTCTCAGTTTCTTAGAGAATTATTTTAAAAATAATGTAAACAAAGCAACAGTGTATCAGAAGTACCAAATAAGAGTATTAACAATTCTTTGTCCATTTCAACATGACTGGGCAATATCAGGACTATTTTTAAATAAATGGTTTAAAACAAAAAACATGTAGTCTTCCATTTAAAATGCATATACTACGTGTACCAACACATAAGGATGTTTCTTTGTGTACTAAGTAATGAAAAAACAATAATTTGTGCAGTTTAGCTAGGAAAACAAAATTAACCAGGAGCCTGGGAACAGAACCCTAATTTTGTCCACATAGTAGTTTGACTGTGGTAACTGGAACTAGAGCAAACCTTTCTATTCTAAGCAATTAAGAGATACCATCAATTTGCAGGAATACAGCATAAAAATATTTCAAAGGAAATGACAGGACTATATACACTCCTATTTCTTGTACATATGACTTCTTTCACAAATGGGCTCTTTAAATAGTTCATGTTTTTAAAGAAGCATTTATTTCATAACAAAGAAAAGGTGTGTTAATCAAAACACTTTACTAATCCTGCATTTTTATCCAATTATTTCCTAGTTTTCTTAGCTCGCTCTAAAGTTACCTCAAAAACAATAAAATGGACCATGAGAATTAACCAACTGCAGATGTCCTCATTGCACCTGCAATTTTTTTTTTAATAGTCAATCAAATATGCTGTTCGGTTAGTTAGACAAAGATAAGAGCATTCAGCTTGGCAATGGCACGTATTTGATAAGTAACGGAAATATCTTTGTGCAGCTCTAAAATCACAATTTCGGATGTGAATACTGGGGGGAAACAAAAATCCAGTAAAATCTTTAAAAGACAACATGTATTGAGTATATTTTTACCTAGTGGTCCTTCTCCTGCAGATTCCAAGACTTGAGCAGCTTCCTGCGATACAACTGCTATTGTACCAACCACTGGTTCATGGTTTACATCACCATTTGGAGTACCATCTGGGATTATAACTAACCCGTGTTTCTGAAAAAATAAAAGGAATTTCACTCATACAAAAGAAACATTTTCTATCCAATTACATTTTACATTTTCAGAAAGGTTTTCAACTTGACTGAAAGAAACAGTTACACCAAATGGAAATGTTCCATTTAACTTATGTGAGGATTGGGGGTTTTGGTCCGTATTTCGACCAAGCAGCATTACTTACGTCAATACCTTTCTTGGGATGTACTGGAGTAGTAACATACTGTTTTCTGTTTTGTGTTGACTATGGTTGATCCCCCATTTCTGTATTTGTATTATTGTATACTACTGCTACTGACATACCTGTCCTGTCTTCATTGTTTCCTTCAGGTCAGCCAACTCATCTCTGAGCTCATCTCGCTCATGCTTAATGGAGTCAAAGTACTCTTTCTGTCTTTCTAGGGCCTGGGTACAGGCAGATAGCAAGAAAAAGAATGGCACAGAGAGAGAGCAATATGATAGGCAGTAGAGAGATTTTATACAAATAAGGCAAGCAGCTGAATAAAAGTAAAGAAAGGAGAAGGGGAATATAAAATAATTTGTACAACTTCAATAGCTACCTTTTACAGTCATATGTTTGCCTTGTCATGAAACAATCTTTACCTACAGTAGGCTTGGCAGACTATACAACCCAACCATTTGATTCATTACATTGTTTACCAAAATGAATACAGTCCTTCCAAATGTGTCCATTTTAAGGCAATCTCTGCATGGACTTTTCTGCATAGTATCTATGTCTAGCTGAACTATCCTAGAAAACCCTCATAGTGGGAACAGCTTAGTGATGAGGTATTTTGACAAATACTTTGGTTAAGTTTAATAAATACCTGCCTCTGGCTTTATTTCAGTCCAAATATATATTTATTTACTAAAAATTGCATCCTGCCACTCAACAGGCCACCACACTACTACTGAACAGTCAAGCCTCCACATCCTTCTCACAGGCCAAAATGCTCAGGGATTTAATTAGTAGAGACCTAGAATACCACATCCATTACACTAACTACTCTGACTTCTACAGGTGCATAGAGTACAAGTCTTACAATCAAGGTCTGTATATTTTAGTTCCTTTTACCCATTTATGCTTATCTGCTTCTCTGTTACTTGCATAAATAGTTTAGCCATTTGGTTACTAACAAACATTTTTAGAAACACAAAACTAAAAAAAACTGGCACTAAAGACTCCATTAACACAAAAGGGGTCACAACAGAAAACACAACAATCTCATACAGCTATGTTACCCAGAGTTATGCCAGACATTCTCATCCAATTAGGCAGCACTCCAATATTCTATTTAAGTTAATTACTACATGCACTATAAATAATCCTGACTATGGGACAACTGCATTATAAATAATCCCAAATAAGAGACAACTGCACAAATGTAAACACGTGTTTGCCAAGAAAACTCATCTAACAAATGTTACGTCATGCATGAATCTTTAGGAATAGACTGATATAAAGAAAGAAATGAAGGTAAATAGCTTCACATTGTATTTTCTCCACTTCTCAAATTTACTACAATAGAACCTCAAAGTTACAAGCACCTCAGGAGTGGAGGTTGTTCAGAATTCTGAAATGTTCGTAACTCTGAACAAAACGTTATGGTTGTTTCTTTCAAAAGTTTACAACTGAACATTGACTTAATACAGCTTTGAAACCTTACTATCCAGAAGAAAATTGCTGCTTTCCCTTTATTTTTTTAGTATTTTACATTTAACACAGTACTGTATTTTGGAGAGGTCTTTGCTGCTGCCTGATCTGTGTACTTCCAGTTCCAAATGGTGTGTGGGGCTGACTGGTCAGTTTAACTCTGGTGTTCGTAACTCTGATGTTTTACTGTATATTGTATTTTAATTATTATTTATAGTTTCTAGGGAAAGAATATTTTATAATGCACAATTCTGTTCATTTATTTATTTCAACAGGAATAAATGAAACGTGCAGTTGAACTGGATTTCATAGATGGAAAAATTAATTTTAAGCACTGCATACTAAAAATATAGGAGTGGTCTAACAGCCACTTTCTGATGGATATAGGATTTTTAAAAAAAAAATCATTACTTATCTACTGTTTCCTCAGATACACTAGATTTCTAAAACTAAAATTATAAACTTAAAGTCAAGACCCTTATTTTTTAAATTCTATAAATGCTTTAATTAGGGCTTGAAAAGTTTACCTGATGCCTACTAGCTAGAGTGCCAAGTGCCACTGAATGCACTCAAAGCTACAATCTTTGCATTTTAAAGGAATAAACAATGTTTATTGCGTACGCTATTAAACTGTAAAATTATCAAATTTCTATTTAATATATATTTTTAAACATACCTTGTTATATATCTCAATTTAGTTATTCACGTGCAAAAGTGTCCTTAAACATGGAGTTAGGGTTGTAGGCACTCTGCGCTTCCCAGGACTCCTTATGACTTTACAGAACATGAGAGTTTAATTCCCAAAACCCAAATAATTGACAAAAACAGGAAATGCAGAGTTACGGTTGCACACAGTATAAGAAGGTTATCATTGCAAGAAAAAACCCCAAAACCACAAATGTTGAAAAACAGTTGTTACACTTCTCACACAACACAGGCACACAACCATAGCTCTGCTTCCCCGTCACCCCGCAATAAAAACTGGGAATATTCACTACCAAAACCTTTAGTAACAGAGATAGGGTTGGTTGTATTTCACCTCACCCACCATATAACACCAAATTTGCAAAGCTACTACTTCCACAGTCCCTCTTACTGTCAAAATATTTTTCAGGACAACTGAGCTCTGCAAGTCCATTGTAGAGTAATTTATTAATTACAAGCAGGTCACTTGGAAGGAGGAAACTTTGACTCAGAATTCCCTTGACCAAATATCCCAAAATTTGCCCCACAAAGTCTATCTCAGACCCTGATGTGGCATAGCTATTTTCAAGGCAATCTGCCTATGCAGGAGCACTTTGGAGCACTTTGAAAAGTAAAATCAATTCGGGGGTGGGGTGGGGTGGGGGAGGAGAACGTATCTCAGGAGATCCTGAATAAATGACTAGATAAATTGTACCTCAGCCCTCAAACTGACATATTGAGTTTCAATCCTATTTGAATGTGCCTGTGAATTTGAGAGCACTTTGAAAAATAGACTTGAAACTGACATGCTGTTTGTATCCTGCTTGTGAACCAGATTTCTGGTTTGCATCATCCTTGCAAACAACTTCTTAGAACCAGAATAAAATTCTAACAACTTACAAAATATAGTGTATTACACAGCTGCTCAAAGGAGTCTTAAGATGGGATACAGTGAAAATTGACCAGTCTTGACAAATCCACTAGAGCTTATCACTGGGGAAGATGACAAAAAATGAAAGCTGAGACAAAGATGAAGTCCTGGAAAATAAAGTGTCATAGAATCACAGGGGGAGCCAGAGAGGAACAATGTTCATTCTACTTTACAAGTGGTAGGGTGGGGTTGGACTTCAATTTTATGACACACAAAGGCTAAAAACTCTGTTATGGTTTAGATTCTGTAGAAGTTGATGTCACTGGTCTCTATATCCACATAGGCAAGTTTCATATTTGCAATGAACTGGTAGATTTTTCAAGTCCTAGCTACAGGTAAAAAATATTCTTAAAAGTGAAGGGACTGTATGCATGACAAACTGAACGAAGTCTTCTATTTAATAGGTTTAATTAATACAGTTCTATTTTATATAATGCCAATCACCATATTATTTAGGCACTTCAAGCTACTCAATCTTCTTTTCTCTTTTTTTGTTTGTAATAAGCTTTACAGCATTTAATCTATAGCAGGGGTAGGCAACCTATGGCACGTGTGCTGAAGGCAGCACGCAAGCTGATTTTCGGTGGCACTCTTACTGCCCGGGTCTGGGGGGCTCTGCATTTTAATTTAATTTTAAATGAAGCTTCTTAAACATTTTAAAAACTTTATTTACTTTACATACTACAATAGTTTAGTTATATATTAAAGACTTATAGAAAGAGACCTTCTAAAAACATTAAAATGTATTACTGGCACACAAAACCTTAAATTAGAGTGAATCAATGAAGACTCGGCACACCACTTCTGAAAGGTTGCCGACCCCTGATCTATAGTATATTTTGTTTAATCTTTTATTCTTCACAATGCTTTCAAAGTGAAAACCCTGGACTGCCTAAGTGAATGACAGACATGTGGTATGTAATCATATTAAATACCTGCATGCTTCTGATGTATTGTGAGGCACATGGCCACAAAACCAACCATGAGATGTGGGTATGACACATAGCTAGACTTCTTGAAAAAAATATGATTTTATAAGAGTGATTTTATTTAAAAACAAAACAAAAACACTGCTTTTTTGAATAGATGGCTAACAAATCTTGAAGTGTTATGAGCGCTTAGATTTTTCCTTTCTTAATATAAAATGTATAACAAGTTGCTTAATGCATATATAATTCAGTAAATTCAATATCCAAAATGAGTGTAGTAAGCCATATTTTCAAAACTGAATAGGTGGTTATGTATTTTTCATTTTCTGCTTGAAGTATTAGGCACTGGCTCCTGCTAGATGTATGACGACTGAATAGATGGATCCTATGGTTTGATCTTAGTATGGCCAAGCCTACGTTCTTAACCAATTTCTTAGGAGGATAAAATTGTAATGTATCCCTTTCACTCACTGTATATATAAGTGAAATTCAGTAATATGAAGTGAAGTTCATTTCTTTGTTCCAGTGGGGGAGCCTATGTTACAAATATCAGATTGCAGCTGTGTTTAAATGGCTAATATGTACATGGCCTTCATTTCTTTGGACTGTCCAGAATCCTCTAACAATACCAGTCTATTTCTAAATCAATGATCACTTTTCCCCCAGTATTAGTTTCCTACCCCAATTTTTTTATCTTTCCAATTAATTGTCTCCTGGAGGTCAAACACCTCTCTGGTTATGGAGTCTATTTTCTGCTGAATGCGTTGATTCTCCTGTAGTAAATGGGAGGAGGGAAAGAATAAAAGAGGATAAAGACAGACTCGTAAAGGAAACAAAAGCAGTTAAAAGAAACTAAATAGTAAAAAATATAGTAATATATATATCTCAACCAAAGAGTCTGTAAGGATGAAAGTTTAAAAACATAGATGGCATTTTAGGCTAATATGACACCTTCCCTCTTTCAATCACACAAGGATATTGTAACTAACTTTATTTATACACTAATGTTATAGGGAGCAGGCAATATATAAAATAACTTTTTGATAAAGTATCTGTGCATTTCCATTATAGTAGTTTCCACATCATTTGGAAGTAATATCCTTTCTAGAGGAAAAAAAAATACCTTTATGATAGCTCTTCAGCAGAAATTGTCATGTATCACATGGACATGACCTTTTAAAAAAAGTTCTTTTCACTATGGACTGAAAAGTTATTTGGCTATTAAAGATGAGACTGGAACCACAGGCCTATGCATACATTAATGTAAACCCTTATGTTAATTCTTATAAATTATGACAAATGCAATACATTAAAAAAGTTCAATGTCACAAAATTAATGAAATGTAATTAAAATACAGCATTGATGCAAGATATTAGAAAAAAAGTTAAAACACTGACTTTTACACTTCCTAGCCACTGACTTACCCTTACAGCCTCATTTAGCATAACAGAAAAAGGTATAAACATAACTGTACAATATCAAAATGTTTGCAATGTATTGGATGCTAGATATAGAAAGTTGAGAATAACATCTGTACCAGTGCAAAACAAGTGTATTTTGGTTGTAATATGTTTGAGAAAATGTAATACATCCCAAGTCGGTGGTCAGGTATGCAGCAAACAGAATACAAACAGGATGATCAGGAAGAAAAAGCACATTCCTTTGAAAAGGTGCATTATTTATGTATTCTGCTTTCAAAACATGGAAACTCTAGGATATAGTATCTATGGATAAGTGTTCTGTATCTTTTTTAGAACAGTCACACATATTTAGGGGTTATTTCTGGCCCAGGAAACTTAGAAAGTTAACCAATATATATGCTGAAGTGTTGAAGGCAGTATGTGAATTGGTGTAAAAATTTCAATTTCATCTCATGAGGTATTTGTATTAGAACAGTGGTTTTCACCAAAGGCGGTGCTGACCCCTTTGGAAATCTTAGACATAGTCGGTGGACCCCCCAGGGTTCTGTGGACCACAGGTTGAAAACCATTATATTAGAAAATATGTAGTAACACAGTAAACGTATTAGACATTAAAAAGAAAATAAGAAAAGGAATACTTGTGGCACCTTAGAGACTAACTAATTTATTTCAACATAAGCTTTCGCGGACTACAGTCCGCTTCGTCGGCCCAAGAAAACAAAACCACAATTTCTTAAATGATCTGTAAGAAATATTGCAAAAAAGTACTTCTGTAACTGAAAGAACCTTTTCTAACTTTTACATTTTTGTGTGTTGACAGAGTATTAGGTTTATCACCTCATGTTATAAAATGAAAAACAACAGAAAGAAGGAAAGGAAGAAAGAAGGAAGGAAAGAAAGAATTGTGTATTTACACAAGATAAAGCATCCAGCAATGAAATGCCTGTCAACTAATTCTAGGTAATAATGTACTACTGTGGTCAGAGGGGGCCTTAGCATTTTTGGTGGGCCTACTAAAATTCTTCTTATGCCCTCAAAATATAACCAATACCAATCTGTTATAACCATGCCCCTATATATGGGGCTAGCCTGAGGATTTTGGGGATGATTAGAGAGAATTCTTTGATATCCCAACAAATCAACTCATTTTGTATTTGTGAGTGGAGGAGGTGACTGCCAAAACCAACCTCCTGCTGATCAAGGGAATCCCATTGGTTGTGTTGGGTTATGTATATAATGCCAACATTTAGAAAAGTATTGCAATGAATAACTGTCTAAATATCCTGCAAGTGTGAGTGCCCTTTGGCCCCCATTTTGTGAAGTGTCCATGTGCATCTGGTGAATATAAGCATTGATATGCTCTTGCACGTGACAAAAGTTAATAATCCATACCCTGTGAGGCAATTAAGTATTCCGGATAAAGCTCAACCAGAAAGGTTCAGTGACCCAACTAAGGCCACACAGGGAGTAAGTGTCAGAATCAGGATTAGAATATGCAGGAGATCCTTGCTCTCAGTGCTTAGTCCACTTCATGCTGAGAAAAGACAGTTACCTTTTTTCATAACTGGTATTCTTCGAGATGTGTTGCTCATGTCCATTCCATTGTAGGTGTGTGCGCTCGGCACATGCACTGGTGCCGGAAGTTTTTCCCTCAGTGGTATGCATAAGGGACTGGCTCTGGTGCCCTCTGGAGTGGTGCGCATATGCTGTGGTATAAAGGGCACTGCCAGCAGGGCCAGCCTTTGGGGTGGGCGACTAAGGTGGCTGCCGAGGGTGGCCTGCCAAAGAGGGCGCCATGCGCTAGCCTGGCCCGGTGCTCCATTTGTGCGCTGCAGCCAAGTGGCCGCGGTGCTGGTTCCTCTCCACCCAGTCCAGCCCCGCTCGGCCAGTGAGCCCAGGGCTGCCTTCTCCCTTCCCACGGTCCCTAACCCCTACCCACTTGCTCCTCTCAGCCAGCTGGACACTGGCAGAGAGGAGCCCTCAGCCACTGCGGCTCCGCTTCGGCCCCACATCCTCCACCCAGAGGCTCGTACCACTTGGTGGGGGGAAGAGGGGATGGCTCGACAGCAGGCCCAGGGGTTTCTGGCTGCCACGTGCCGCGGACAATTAGGCTCCCACATGGCGCAGCCCCCACCTCCTCCCTGAGCTCTCGGGCAGCGCTGGAAGGAGGGTGCTGTGAAATGCAGAAAACGTCTCTGCCCGTGGAATATTGATGTGTGAAAGTAGGCGTCCTTCAAATCGAGAACGGCATACCGATCTTTTGGATCCAGAGAAAGAATGATGGAGGCCAGGGAGACCATGCGAAACTTCAACTTCTTGAGATACTTGTTGAGGCCTCGCAGGTCCAAAATAGGGCAGAGACCACCCTTGGCTTTTGGAATGAGAAAATACCGGGAATAAAACCCTTTCCCTTTCTGAAGTGTGGGGACTTCCTTTATGGTTCTGACTTGCAGGAGAGCTTGTGCCTCTTGGGCGAGAAGTCACTCATGAGAAGGGTCCATGAAGGACGGGGAAGAGGGATTTTAAATAAACTATAGGGTATACCACACTGCTGAGGACCCAGTGGTCTGTTATTATTGCAGCTCAAGTGGGGAGGGAGGAAGGAAGGAAGGCGGCTGGAAAACAAAAGGAGGGTAGGAACTGTCTGTAGACTGGGATATTACACTTGGGCACACCCTCAAAACGCCCACTTATTGCCCTGGGGGTAGCAGGAAGAGCCCGACTGGGAGGTAGAGCTGAATTGTTGGCCCTGACGATGCTTATAGGCCTTGCCCTTCTTGTGATAGAGCTCTGGTCTGGCTTGACTGCTACATCTATGAAGTTGTTGGGGTTTGAACCTCTTTCTAGCGGGGTCCAGGGTGTAGAGGCCTAGGGAGTGTAGGGTAGCCCTGGAGTCCTTAAGCCCATGTAATTTTGAGTCTGTTTGTTCCATGAAAAGGGCCAGGCCGTCAAAAGGAAGGTCTTGGAGCGAAAGCTGGGCCTCTGTCGCCAGCACAGAGGACATCAGTCATGATGCCCGCCTCATTGCCACGGCCGTGGCCATGGACCTTGTGGCCAAATCCACCACATCAGAGGCAGCCTGGAGGGAAGCCCTTGCCACCATTTTCTCCTCACCAAGGATGGCAAGGAACTCTAGTTTGGACTCCTCAGGCAACGAGTCAGCAAATTTGGAGACTGACTGCCAAATGTTAAAATCATACCTCCCAAGTAGGGCCTGATGGTTTGCCACTCGGAGTTGGAGGCTGGCATACGGGTAAACCTTTCTCCCAAACAAGTCAAGCCTCTTGCCGGCCTTATTTTTGGGAGTTGGGCCTGGTTGCCCTTATCTCTCTCTTTCATTGGCCGCCGAAACCACTAGGGAGTTCAGAGCCGGGTGGGAGTACAAATATTCGAACCCCTTCGTGGGGACATAATACTTTCTCTCCACCCACTTGGAGCTTTTAGAGCTTTACCACCTCATCGTGCACAGGGAATGCCACCCTGGACTGGGCCACCGCTGCCAAGATGTCAAACAGGCCATCAGTGGGTTCCACCAACTCCTCTGCCTCTAACCCCAGGCTCACTGCCACCCTCTTTAGCAGCTCCTGGTGTGCCCTGACATCGTCCTATGGCACTATCTGTGATAGTCCACCATTGCCTCATCTGGCTATGACAACGAGGAGGCAAGGGCAGGAGGAGAGGTGACCTTCACTGTGAATGGGGGAGGCCCGTGGGCACCTTGCTTGGACCCTGTGTCCGAATCAAGGAGCAGGCGGGAAACGGTAGCTGACCTTCTCTCTGATGCCAGTGGGGCCATGCATTGGTTGGCGGCCCTGGGGGAACCCCCACCAGGCTTGGCCAAGGACATCTGGCCCAAGGGAACCAGTACCTCCAAGGAGGAGGAGGAGGAGGAGAAGGAACGGTCTTGTCTCGGGGACCACTGCGGTGCCGACATGGCCTCAAAGTCCTCTTCCTGCCTGCTTCCGTGACATTTGTGGCAGGGGGACAGGTACCAAAGCTCCGGGTCCTGGAGCTGTCTGCTCAGGGCCTGGTGGCGTAGCTCAGTGGATCAGCAATGGGCATCCGGCGATCGACACCTAGAGCTCTGAGATTGGTGCTGAGAGTCAGATGACCGAGAGCGGGATGGCAAAGAGTGCGGTCTTGACCCAGGTGATTGATGCCGCGATCTATGCCTCAGCACCAGGGATCAGCCACACCATGACTCCAATGGGGTCCTTTGCCCCAGGGAGTGATAACTCCTGTCTGGAGACCAGTGTCATTCTGAGAACCAGTGGTGCATTGTGTCCTGTATCGGCCATCGGGTGAGCGGCACCATCCCATGGGAGACTGTTGCTGAGAGTCCCGCTAATAGGGCCAGGAACTTCAGCCGGTCTGGGCAGGTCAGAAGTGCCTCACTGGGAATCATCGCTTCAACATCGACCGCCGCAGTGCTAGGGAGCAATGCTGCACCGACAGGGACCGTGGTTCAAGTCCCAGTGCTAGCTTCCCCCTGGAGACAGCCACGTCTTGGGAAGGCATCGGGGCACCAGTAAAGATAATGTCTTTTGCAGCCTGGAAGGCCTCCAGTGTGTACAGGACTTCCAGGTGCAGGGGACCTCTGCCACTACCTGGGGTGGGCGGTGGATCCCTAGGAGGGCTGGTTGGCAATGTCAGTGCCTGGCTGGGCTCCGGAGACTTACTGCCTCGCAAGGGTCTATACTCCTCCCCAGACTTTCCCTTTGCCACACAGGAGGTCAGGGCACGCCTCTCCCTGGGCGCTTCTTTTGCTTCTTAGCTGGTACGGGGGACTGGTACCGGCGCCGGGAGGCCGGTGCCGGGGGGTGCAATTTGCACCAATGTAGCCGTACTTGGTGCAGAGTCTGATTTTGGTGGCTCAGAGTCCGGCACAGGGGCCGACTCCATGCGGAGCGCTCTTAATCTTATGACCTGCTCCTTTTTTGTCCTGGGATTGAAGCTCTTACAAATACAACACTTATCGTTGATATGGGCTTCTCCCAAACACTTCAAGCAACTTTGAGTGTCACTAATCAGCACAGGCTTCCGACTGTGATCACCAGGCTTAAAGCCCAGGGAGTGGGACATGCCCCATCCCTGTGCTAAATCCCGGAGGGAACTGTCTAAGCTATCTATAACACTGACACTTTAACAGTTAAGAAGACAAAGAATTACTTATCTATATTCAACGCGAAGAGAAAACCAATGGGTAAGTAAGCACCTGCTGAAGCAAGGAAACATTCTAGCACCGTCACTGGCGGTAAAAAGGAACTGAGGGTGGGGGGAGCTGGCAGTGCCCCTTATACCGCGGCATACGTGCACCACTCCAGAGGGTGCCAGAGCCAGTCCCTTACGTATACCACTGAGGGAAAAACTTCCAGCACCAGTGCATATGGCGAGCACACACACTTACAGCGGAATGGACATGAGCAAGCACTCGAAGTAGTACTGCCCCTTCTCCTGGCCAGAGGTCATATTGGCTGCATACATCAGTCTTAGCACCATAAGCTGCACCCCCATTAGTACCATATCCTCCCACTACTGATCGGGGTCTTCTCAAAAGTCTTTTCAGTTTCACAGGACCCAAAAGACCGACCCAGGCAACTGGCAGGGCAGTGGAGGAACTTGAGGGGAAAAAAATAAAGAACTTTCAAATGTTATATCCTTGATTGGTGCATCTAATTAAAAGAGCTAGAAATGTAGGGTTTTTTCCTTAAATTAAGGTTGAGATTAGCTCCGACATTCTTTGGACCTACAATTTAATGTGGAGTTTGCAGACAAGAAGCTGTCACTGAATTTTGAGAGCCAGTACCATGCCAACTAAAAACAATACATTCACGTACAACTTCACAAACACAAGCCACAATGCAAACCTAATTAGCGGACATTCACAAACACTGAAATTCCCCTCCCCCCACATCCCCTTTTTAAATAAACTGCAAAACAAACATTTTTGGGAAGGCAAAGTAAGTTAAATTCATTTGAGGCTGGTGTCTGAGATTGGGACAACTGCCCAATATTTGGGTGTGATAGTAGAGCAGGAGTTCAAGCTACGGAAAATTGCTAGTCTATGAACTCATGTTTTGCACATAGAGGCATTGGACTTGTGTTCACACAGAAAGAAAAAAAAGAAAATACTGGTCTAAGGCCCAGTAATTAGATTTTTGGGGGAAGAATTTTACAATATACAATATAAATTTTTGAAAATTTCATAGGAACATTTCTAACTTTTAAATAAATTCATAAAAATTAAGATAGAATGGTAACTCAAATACTGATCAGATAAGTTTACGTTCCTGTCACAACGACGAAACTTTTTGTTGCTCAAGAAATATAAGCTGGTATTTGTGTCTATTTTGTATAGGGGAAATACGTACATATCCAAACTTGATATAGTCTATCTACATTAAAACAAAAGAACATAAGAACGGTCAGACCAAAGGTCCACTTAGCCCAGTATCCCGTCTTCCGACAGTGGCCAATGCCAGGTGCCCCAGAGGGAAAGGACAGAATAGGTAATTATCAAGTGATCCATTCCCTGTAGCCCATTCCCAGCCTCTGGTAAACAGAGGCTCGGGATGCCATTGATGGATCTAGCCTCCATGAATTTATCTAGTTCTTTTTTGAACCCTGTTATAGTCTTGGGCTTCAGAACATCTTCTGGCAAAGAATTCCACAGGTTGACTGTGCATTGTGTGAAGAAATACTTCCTTTTGTTTGTTTTAAATATGCTGCCTATTAATTTCATTTGGTGCCCCCTAGTTCTTGTGTTTTGAGAAGGCGTAAAGTAAACACTTCCTTATTTACTTTCTCCCTCACATATTTCCATAAGTATAGCCATATGATATTGAATGTGTACAAACCTCTATTAGTTCATCTCTCTGACGAAGACCCTCTTTAAGTTCATCCATCTTATGCTGTAGAACACTGCACGTGTGTTTCTGCCTTTCCAATTCCTATATTAAACAAATATCAGTTAAGCAGAGCATGCTTTGTTGAGGGTTTGACACATTATTTTAACTTATATTGAAAATGTAACATGTTACGAACATCAGTAAATAGTTGTCTTAGCAATGATTTCCTGCCGCAGTTCAGACTCCTTAACAGTTAGAATTTACAGGTTCAGGGTTTGAATAGTTTTCCAGACACTAAGTAGCTAAAAGACTAAACCTACTATCTGGGAATGTGGGCAACCCACCAACAAGGTGTAAGTGCAATGAGCTAGTGAGAAGCCCACCAGATTATTGAATCTGCACAATGCTCTTTTTGTATTCTATTTTCTAGCTAGTGTTGAAATGTTTGGGGCCTGGACCTTTGTGGAAAGGAGGAATCTAAGTGACTGACACAATAATGATCACACACACACACTTCAACAGAACATTCCGGGTCTTAATTTTCAATCATGATATGGCTTCTCTGTCATATCTGCTTAAAAAATAACCTCAATATTCAAGGTAGCTACTGCCCATATGGCTCTATTTTCATTTAAAAATTCAGGCTATTATAATACAGTTTAATATACAAAATATCAGTACCTTTGACTTTTCTTCATTTTCCCTATAGAACTCTGCCATCTGCTCTTCCCTTTCCTCAATGACATCCTTTAGCGTATCCACTTGATAAATCAAATTGTTTTTCTCATTATCTAGCTGAGCATTGGAAACCATAGCTTTCTTATACTTCTCTTCAACATCAGACAGAGAATCCTGCACAGATGTTAGAAACATTAGCATTAATTTAACTGTTTGATGCATCAGTATAAATACTACATGTGAACATAATACTCAAGAGCTTACATTTGTTTTGAACTAAAATCATACCAACATTTTAATTTACTAAGTACTGTTTGAGGTCTTTCTTTAGCAATATAAATTAAATTATAGTAAATTTATATTATTTAGTTGATAGTGTTAATTGCATTGCAAAATTGTTTCAAATGTATGCAACAAATTACAGAAGAACTTTTCACCTGCATTTTTTCCTGTGCCACTCCCGGAACTTAGAATCTTGCTATTATGTCTAACTTTGGAAGATGTAGGAGCTATTTCCCCCTTAACTATGAACTTTCTTTTTTCTGTCAGTTTGTGTCACAGCCACAACATTTGTTCAGTGTTTGCATATGTAAACGTTTTTTGGAATTCAGTAAAATTACAAAGCTGATAAGAGCTGAAATGATTAACCAAATAAGTCACCTAAAAATATGGAAGAAAATCTCTCAATGATTAAGAGTGATTTTAACTGATAAATTTATTTTGGCAGGTTAAAAATCAGATACTTTAACACATCAGCACCACCACAATCACTTAAAAGTGGTATTTGTTTTATAGCTCAGAACCGAAGTTTTAATATTGTTACAGACATTTTAGTAATCATCCCATGTGGTTTTGGAGAAATCAGTGTTTAAAGAGAAGTTTTTGTGCCTCTAACTGCTTAGATCTTTTACCAGTTGTGGCATATGCATCTCATTTACATTTTGGAGAACTCCACAGTTTTGATTCATATACTTGATACTAATCTGTCTAAATAAGGTCTTATGTGCATATGAGAATGCTATGTGCTACTCAACCACTCTTACCCAATTCTTCTCTGTCCTGAGGGTAAAATCAATCATGTAAACACAATTTTCAAGCATAGTAATAAATGCCAACTATTCACATAATAGAGAAACTATTAGCCTACTTATATCCTTGAAATATGCAGTGATCTCAATACAAGATAATTTTAAAGTGCAAAATCTCAATATAGACTCATAGACTTATAGACTTTAAGGTCAGAAGGGACCATTATGATCATCTAGTCTGACATCCTGCACAATGCAGGCCACAGAATCTCACCCACCCACTGCTGGAATAATCCTCTCACCTATGTCTCAGCTACTGAAGTCCTCAAATCATGGTTTAAAGACTTCAAGATGCAGAGAATCCTCCAGCAAGTGACCCATGCCCCATGCTGCAGAGGAAGGCGAAAAACCTCCAGGGCCTCTGCCAATCTACCCTGGAGGAAAATTCCTTCCCGACACCAAATATGGCGATCAGCTGAACCCCAAGCATGTGGGCAAGACTCACCAGCCAGACACCCAGGAAGCTATATCATAGACTCATAAATTTGAGGTGGAAAAGACCTGTTAGATCATCAAATCCATCCATCCAGTGTAAGACTGTTCCCCTACTATACATTCTCTAGCGTTCTGTTGTCTATTTTTCGAAGTTGGAACTGATGGCGTTTCCACCAATTCCACTTTCTGAAGGAGACTATTCGATAATCTAACACATTTTCATTATTGGGAAGCTGTTCCTTACAGCCCAAATCTTCCTTTTCACAATTTAATCTAGTTATGTCTACTCATACCTCTTCTTCCCACTTCCAGGATCCAGAAGCCCTGTGCTGGAGAAACACCATATCTCAAGCACCCTTCCTAGAACAAAAACTTCCAAATGCCATATTGAATTAGAATGATAGTATTTGGAAGAAACTAGTAGCTAGGGTCCCAGAATAATCGTGCATGGATAAATTAATAGATTAAACTTGCAGAACATGATGATTTATGAGCATGATGAAAAAGCATTCATTTGTTCTATGTTCCACCAGAAAATAAAGGATATCTTCAAAGTGGAAGTCATACATATCAGAAGATGGAAAACCATAACAAATAAAAATTACAGGTAAGGAAATTTTTCATCTGTCTCCATACTCTGGGAAGTAGCAAACAGTAACCAGATATTGAAGTCAGGGTGGGACAAAGAAAAAATTAAAATATAGATAAAATCTTTATACAACTATATACAAAGGAATTTCTAATTTTCAATTAAGAGCAGCATAAACACTACTTCTGGTGAGGTCACTATGACAATTCTGCAATGACTGGTGAAAGCATTAATTGTTGAAAACTAAGCATCTACCTTGCAGATCTCATCAACAGTAGCTCTTATCTCTTCTGCTTATGAAGTGGTTGTTTTTCTAGTTGAGTGTGCATTGAGTCCCCGACAGATACATTTATAAGCCTTAAGGTGTTTTTTTGCCCATGAAAAGAACGTTAGTTTTATACCATTCCTTAGTAAGCTCAAATAAAGTTTTATGGCCCTTAGTATTTCCAAAGGATGTATAGATTTGGGAGAGTGGGGGAGAGCTTAAATGGAAATTAAAAGGAACAGACAAGAGTGAAATACCTGCAAGCTCCAAGGAAACTTCTGAAAAAACACAATAATAGAGGCTCTCACACAATATGTACACCACCCGCTCCCCAAAAACAAAAACAAACAAAAAAACCAGTAAGAGGAGCAACAAAAGAAAAGTACAAGAGGCGGCTAGAGATAAAAAAACATTTTTAAAAAACGGAAGTCAAATCCTACTGAGGAAAATACAAAGGATCAAACTCTGGCAAGTCATGTGTAAAAATATAATTAGCAGGCCAAAAAAAGAATATGAAGACCAACTAGCAAAAGACAAAAACTAAGAGCAAAAATGTTAAGTACATCAGAAGCAAAAAGCCCACCAAACAATCAGTGGGACCACAGGATAATGGAGATGCCGAAGGAGCACTCAAGGAAAACAAGGCTGAGGAGAAGCAAAATGAATTATTTGCATCAGTCTTCACTGCAGAGGAGGTGAGGAAGGTCCCACACCTGAGACCTTTTTTTAGGTGACAAATCTGAGGAACTGTCCTAGATTGAGGTATCAATAAAGATGATTTCAGAATAAACTGATACATTAAACAGTAATAAGTCACCAGGACCAGATGGTATTTACAAGAGAGTTCTGAGTAACTCAAATATGAAATCACAGAACTACTAACTGTGGTATGTTACCTATCGCTTAAATCAGATGACTGGTGGATAGTTAACGTAATGCCGATTTTTAACAAAGGCTCAGAAGGCGATCCTGGCAACTACAGGCCAGTTAGCCTAAGCTTCAGTACCAGGCAAATTGGTTGAAACTATAGTAAAGAATTATCAGAAACATAGATTAACACAGTATGTTGGGGAAGAGTCAATATGGCTTTGTAAAGGGAAATCATGACTTTCCAAATCTATTAGAATTCGCTGAGGGTGTCAAATATGGGGACCAGGGCAATATAATGGATATAGTATATTTGGTCTTTCAGAAAGTTTTGACAAGGTCCCTCACCAAAGACTCTTAGCAAAGTAGGCAGTCATGAGATAAGAAGGAAGGCCCTCTAATGGATCAATAACAGGTTAAAAGATTGGAAACAAAGGGTAGGAACAAACGGTCAGTTTTCACGGTGGAGAGAGCTAAACAGTCCCCAAAGGATCTGTACTGGGACAAGTGCTGTTCAACATTCATAAATCACCTGGAAAAAGGGGTAAACAGTGAGGTAGCAACATTTGTAGATGACACTAAATTACTCAAGGTAGTTAAAATCCAAATCTGATTACAAAGAGTTACAAAGCGATCTCACAAAACTGGGTGAACTGAGCAACAAAATGGCAGATGAAGTTAATTGGTGATAAATGCAAAAGTAATGCACATTGGAAAACAATCCCAATTATAAATACAAAATGAAGGGATCTAAATGTGCTGTTACCACTCAAGATAGATAGGAGTGATTGCCGATAGTTCTCTGAAAATATCTGCTCAATGTGCAGCAGCAGTCAAAAAAGCTAACAGAATATGAAGAATCATTAGGGAATGGATAGATAAGAGAGAAACTATCAATGTCACTATATAAATCCATGCTACACCTGTACCTTGAATAATGCATGCTCTTTGGTCACTCCATCTCAAAAGATGCACATTAGAATTGGAAAATAATACTGAGACGGGCAACAAAAACGATTAGGGGTACGGAACAACTTCCATATGAGGAGAGATTAAAAAGACCGGGACTGTTCAGTTTTGAAAAGAGATGCCTAAGAGGGGATATCATAGAGGTCTATAAAACCATGAATGGTGTGGAGAAATGAAAATGGGAAGCGGTATTTAACCCTTCACATAATACAAGAACCGGGAGTCTCACTCAAAGAAATTAACAGGCATAAAAGAAACATAAGTACTTCTCCACACAACATACAGCCAATCTGTGGAACTCGCAGCCAGGGGATGTTGCAAAGGCCCAAAGTATAACTGGCTTCAAAAAATAATTGGATAAATTCATGGAGGATAGGTCTACCAGTGGCTATTAGCCAAGATGATTTAGGGACAATTCCATGCTTTGGGTGTCCCTAAACCTCTGACTGCCAGAAGATGGGACTGGATGACCAGAGATGGAGCACTCGATAATTGCCCTGTTCTGTTCATTCCTTCTGAAGCATCTGGCAGGGCCACTGTCAGAAAACAGGATACCAGACTAGCTGGAACATTGGTCTGAACCAGTATGGCCCTTCTTATGTTCTCATTTTAAAGTAGAAATATATTCTATTTGGGGACAAATTCCAGAGTGGTACAAAAACCACAACTATCTCTGGAAAAATCTGCAAGTACAGGTCTTTAATAGAAGGGGTCCCTTTGTTCACTTATTTTTCTAGTTGAGGTGACTGCTGAAAAAAGGGAATTTTTCTCATCATGAGGAAAAGGCAGATGTCCAAAAGAAAAATACTTGGTGAGAGCTTGGAGGATGAAATTCAGATTCCCTTGTGCAACACGTTGATTTTTAGTTTCTGATGCCTTAGGCTACGTCCACACTACCCGCCCGATTCGGCGGGTAGTGATCGATGTTCTGGGATTGATTTATCGCGTCTCATCTAGACGCGATAAATCGATCCCAGAACCGCTCCCCGTCGACACCAGAACTCCAGCTCGGTGAGCGGAGAAGTGCTGTCGACGGGGGAGCCTGCCTGCTGCCATGTGGACCGGGGTAAGTACTTTTAAAAATCGATCTAAGATATTCAACTTCAGCTACGTTATTCACGTAGCTGAAGTTGCATATCGTAGATCGATCCCTCCTCCCCCTAGTGTGGACCAGCCCTTAGAGACTAACCTTTTATCTGCAGATTTTCTCAAAGAAGTGAGTTTTCAGACAAAAGAGAAAATGGATTGTTTTTAGAACAGACACCTGGCTTAAAATAACTGAGGCACAGGCGACTTTGAAAACTGGACAACTGAGACATCAGTATTCCTTGTATAGTGGCCTAAAAGGTGTTTATTGTCCTTTGATCATACCAAGAAAACCATATATTTCACATTCTTTTATATATTCTGAACATGCACAGCTTTCTTGATATAATGAGGAAATCTACTAGTTCTCTGGAGTAATCAGGTGAGACAAGACTTTAGTTTTGAGGTTCCAGCTAGCAAGAGCAGCCTTCATGAGGACTTTGATGAATTAAGTCCTTCATAATTGGCAGCTCCCAGTGGCCTGATTACATGACTTACTAAGGCACAGCCCTCCCAAATATTTTAAATTATACTCTCTCTGTTGGCAACGGTAAAGTTGAAGACTCATCCAATGGAAAGAAAAAAAAATACACATCTTTGAAGGTGGCTGATGCCAGTGTCTGGAGTAAGATAAAAGGACCTGTTTGTTGAGTTGATTTGAAAAGTGTCTGTTTAATTAACCATTTCTGGATTAGAAGCTGAAAAAATGTTAACTCAGTTTCTATTTTCACAGGAACTGTAGGACTTCTTAAGGCTTCTATTTTATTTGTTTTTGCTAGTAGTGCCTCCCTGCCTGCTACAATAAGTGAGGGTAGAACCATTGTTTTTTCTATATGTAGAGATATTTTGGAGATGGCACAATTTTTGGAAGGAGACACAAGACAATATCCCTCTGCACTCTTAGTTTCAAAAGGTGAAATGGAATGAGTTTAGCCTTGAGATCACTGGACTAAGTGATTCCCGTCTCAGCACGGTAGCCAGAGCAGCTTGCCTATACAGTTATGCACAAGGCAGGAAACATGCCACTTGAGTGAGCTATGAAATGGATAAGATAGCCCATTCAGCTTGTTCATACTCTTGTATTGCTAGTTTCAGTTGCCAGGAGGAAGTGCAAATGAACTCAAAGATGTATTATGGCTCAATGGACTATGTCTGCACAGAAGATCATCAGAAGTTGCACGCACTAGAGCGCTGATACTTCCTGTGTGCCAAGCCCATTAAGAATCAGACTTGATCTTCTGAAATAGATTCTGGGGTGGCAAGATCTCTATATCAAGTTGATCACAACCTCAGGTTGTTGAATTACTCTGGTGGTCTGAAGAACAGTCCAGGCTATTTCCCTTGTTGGGGAAATGTATCAGTACATCATCCAAATTATATGAGATTTGAAATACTCTGGGAGCTGATGACAATCTGAAAGACATTACTACAAATGTGAAGTAGACCTTGAGATTAACTGAAAACACATAGCCCCTTAGTGATATCTCCCGAGTCTGTGCTATTGGTTCCATCCAGAAGTTCACCTTCCTGACTGCTAGATTCAAGACCTTGACTGGACAAAAGCCACCCTCTTTCTTGGAGGCCACAAAACATCTTAAGAAGAAACCGTTCCCCTTTCTCCAGAGAAGAAACACAGATGATGGCTTCTACCAGCAGCAGATTCTGTAGAGATATCAGTATCATAGATCTGTTGGTCAGGTTCATAGATAATACCAACTTGGAAGACTTTTGGAAGGAGACATTGAGAATTCTAGGGAGAAATGGGCTGGAAAATGGAAATAAAAATCTACAGGCAACTCAAAAGAGCTACAGGGGAATAAAGTCACCTCAAATTTTAGGTGGGAATCTGAAGTGGAGAATCTATATAAATTAGTGAGACTGACCTGAGGAGGTCAATGGAGGCAGATTATACACTTTTAGAGCTAAGTCCAAGAGTCAGAAAGCCTGAAAAAGATGGAAGGATTCCCTTCAGACTGAGTTGAGGGTAGATGGCACTGGTGGCAGAAGCCAGACATAACTGAGTTAGACTGGGTGGAACCACAATCTGGACATTTTCTATCCCTTATACAAATTTTTTAATTTGTGTATTTCTCAGCTATCCTAGAGATCTTGAAGGATGAACACCAGCCTTAGGAACAGGAAAGTGGTAGGCTGTCAGGTCATTGCTCCTCCACTACTGGAAAAGCACTCATGGGAATTGCAAAGCTGGTATGGTTCCCAGGCAGCTCTGAAAAGTGCCCAACAGAAAACTGCTAGGCAGAGATCAAGAAACATAAGATAATTTCCCTGTTAGGAGGAGGAAGAGAGCTGAAGAGAGCTACAGAGAACCATTACCTTACAACTGGAGGCCGAGTAAACAGAGAATATGGTGCAGTGAAGAATTTCTCAAGACAACCTGTCCTGAGTCTTGAAAGGGGAAAAAACACGCAGTGCCACTGAGCCAACGCTGTAAGAAGGGCCAAGTAGTAATAGCATATGTTAGGGGACGGGCATTCATAAGAAACAGGCTCAAACTTAAGAAGGTCTTGACTACAGATGCAAAGATTTCCAAATACTTATGAGAATACATTGACTTCATGTTTTGGTGATCTGCAACTCACATCAGCTCTGAGTATGATCATGCCTCTGAAAAAAATCCATTATAAAATTATAATCTTGGACTGGTGCTTCACTATCTTAAAATTAGATCCCTTAAGGATTCTTTTAAAATTACAATAGTAACAGCAGCAATCCACTTTTTAAATCTGTCAGCCAAGCAAAGCGTCTAGAATGTTAATTTCTATTGATAGCTTGTGCTTATGGTAAGTGAAAAGCAATCACATTAGCTGCAAATAAAACATTCCTAATGATTTATAACATCACTTATGAGATGCAGACAAGCATGCACAAAGTACTTCATGTTTATTAGCGTTAAGCCCATTTTGAAAATATTCTTTCAGGTGCAATGCACAGTTAACAAAAAAGGTACCCTTTTCAAGTTGTTAAATGATAACGGCCTGTGGATGAAAAGTGTTTTGACAAGATCAAGAAAATGGAGGACTTGTAAAATAATAGATATTTTGACAGTTAAATAAGAACTCCATATTTATATTTGAACCTGTAGGTATACAGTCATTACAGAATTTTTGACATCTGCATCTACAGTAACACGAGTTCTTAAAGACAGATATCCTCCAGCTCTGCCACCATTAAGGAAATTCATAAGACTGCATCAAGGATTCAATAGGCTACAGAAAAAAAAAGTATTTTGACCATTTTACTATGAGGCCCATTAACACACTAACATCAAAGAGATGCAAATTATGTACTTCATAACCTCAAACCATCTGTTCTGATCGCTTCTGCACTCATTCTCTGAAAGGGAGATGGACTAGTGTAGAATAATGAAATGTTGACTTTAAAACACGTGACTTCCCTTTTATCAGAATATATTACATATTCTCTTTAAATCCCTTCTCAAGAAGGCTACTAAACAAAACAAAATTGCTGTAAAATGTGATTTAGGTAAGGTTAGAATTCCACTTGATCATTAAGAGCATCTTCAATGTGTGTACGTGTGTGTGTGTGCAACAGAAATAATTACAATTACAAGCTCTTCATATTTAAATATTACTAGTGACAAGAAATTTGAATACAGGCATCTGGATAAGAATATGCTGAAAAAGACTATCAAATTCTCCTCTGCATCCAGTTTCTTCTGGGCATAGCCGAGAAAGGGGGAGGAAGGCTTTAGAATATAAATTAATTGTAAGTTATTTCTTAAATAAATTAACTGGACAGAAAACAAAGATAAGAATGCCAGTTATAAGTGAACCAAATGGGAAAGTAATTGTACTTTAAATATTAAGCAACATATTGTTAATTATGACACAGGACTATGACAATGAGAACCTTGTGTATATGACAGAAAAAGATGGCCAGAGTGCAAACAATGTATACTAAAAAAAATCCACCTCTCTCATTTGATACTAGTTTATCAATAGGCCATAAAAGCCTCATCTACTCCTGAATCCAATACACACAACAGTGTATTTTTTAAAAGTATTTTTGGATTTTTAACTAACATTTTCTGAAATTTATAAGTTTAATTCTTGACAATTTGCTTGGTTAAATTATTTTGTCAGAACTACTTCCCATTTCTGTCTTTTTTCACACATTGCATGAATGTTTAATGTGAATTTATTTTCCATTAAAATATTAAACCATATATAAGGCTTCAATTAGTTTTCATCTTATTGGCACTTGATATGAAAACTGTAAATGTTTAATGTTATTTTCATGTGAGACTAATAAATAACACTGAATCTACAGGGAAATAGTATATTTTAGTTATTTACACATACAAAAAACTGATCCATCCTATGCATTGCAGGTTAAGCACATGCTTCAGAGAAATATTTTAAAAATCTAGTTAGTAAAGCTATGTGCAGTTAGTGGAACTGATAAAAATCTCCATTACCAACATACGTCCATACAGAATGCATGCTTGGGATGGTGAGCCCTTATACCTTTAGTTCTTTAAGTCCCTGCATGTATCTCCCCTCTACATCTTGTATCTGGTCCTTAAGATCATAGATATCCTGCAGGACATAGGAATGAACCATTACATAAAAGAGGGGAAATAGTTTACAGTTGAAAATTTTGTGAAGAAAACAGGACTTTTTGGCATTTGACTGAAAAATATGCAAAGCTAGAATGCAAAATAAAATATACAAAACATATTTAACACACAGAAATTGAAAACAACCCTTAAATCGGTGGAAAATACTATTTTGTTATGCAACCATTGTTTGAAAACTACTACTATTAACAATTACTCAATTCCATTTCTTAAATGTATCCAATGATTTCTGTTAAAATAAAATTTGTTTCAGTACTCAGCTTCCAGTGCCACAAACATTTACATATGTAAGTAGTAACATTGCTATAACATGAATCTATTTTTCCTCACCGTCATTAAAATGATACGTCACATTTTATTTTTCTATGTCAAACAGAAATCCCATCTCCCTCTCTACCGCCCCATCATATTAAAGAAAGAAACGTAACAAAACATGGTTTACCCGTAATTCACTTAATGAAACATCAGGATCCACCAAACTGCTTGTATCCCCACTTCCTCGTCTGGATGAATTCCCACTCAGAGGAGTTGTACTTGCTGAATTGCGAGATGCCGGCTTAAAAAAAGAATAAACTATATCAGGATTCATACTGTGATATTTTCTGAGGTGGTAGCCTTCCACTTTGTGATATATCTCACGTCTCATAATAAATTACTTGACAATTAAAACAACACCAAAAACATACATTTAAAAAACCCGTTTTATACCTGACTTAAAATTCGGGTTCTATATCATCATACTTTTGACCAAGGTTAATTTCCAGAATCTAGTTTATATCTTGGTTTGCTGGCTCCATATGCTTTAGGATACATGAGCTGTTTTGTCAATGAGATGTTTAAAAAACACTGGTTGAGGTGATGCAACAGTGAAGAGAAAAACTAGAATAAGTAGCTGATCAATCATCGTATTTTTACTTATATCCTATGGAAATTTGAAGTTCTATACTTAGGTACGTCTGGAATGATCTCAAAGTTTCCACACTTCTATAGTCATTTTAATCCCTCCCACACAATGACTTGGAGCAATGTCTGCAACAGCAGTTAAAAAAATCTGAGTTTCTCCAGTCCTGTCCCCTTCAAATTCAATCTCTTTGCTCAATATTTCCTTACATATGGGGGTGAACTGTATAAAAAAATAGCTCCTTTAAGAGACATTCCCTTCCTATGGGAAATAAAGGGACAGGATCAGGAATGTTAGCTAGGCTTTACACAGAGCTTTACAAGTGTCATTTTGCAATTAACTCTGTCAAAGTATTAGGATACAAACACTACTAAAACATATGGCATATAAACTTTTGGAGATATTTCAAAATTGACTATAATTAAAGCAAGAAAATTGGCTTTCAATCTTTTAATAAACAAACATACCCTTGTGTAAATTTCAGAATACGGTTTGTCACACTTCTCTTCCAGCTGGAGGGAGAAAAAATGATTATAGTTATTCATTTTGTGACTGAACAGCTGTAACACCTTTGTGTTCATCAAGCATAATGAGATGTACACAATTCAAAGGATTACAAAGAATGGTTAATAACCCTCCAAAACATAATTGTTCGGCCTAAAATAAAAGTTATTTTAAATTGTAGCATTAACAAATAAATTAATGCTCATAATTAAAAATAAAACTTCAGAAATTTTAGATAACCTTTCAGGTAAAAGCTTTTGTTAATATTAGAGAACTGAGAACAGAAATTATTTTCAGTACTATAAATCTCAGCATAGCAGTGATTGCGATGGTAAACAGAATAGCAAACACTAACCTTTCTGGAAGTCTGGTTTAGATCACAAGTGAAATCAGTTTGAGTGTCTTTAATCTAGTCACCAGAAAACACACATTCACATCACAATACACTAGTTGGTAGAACTGGCAGTCACATCAGGACAAATAACTGAGGTTGAAGGCGGCACGATAGAAGAGAGCTTACTATTTATTTCAGACAATATTTTAATTAATCAATCTTGACCAGAAACACACACATCTGTTATAGGAAGTCTAGATGTACTAAACTTTGAGTAATAAAATTAACACATTCACACAAGAGACTGATTTCAACATTTTCTTCAGTCAAAAATCCAAATAAAATGTAAGCCTAAAACATTAAAAATCTATACATTTTTAATAAAGCCAGCTTCTCCAGAGTAACTTATCCAATAATTGTCTTCAGCACAAATATCTAATTCTTTTTGCCCTAAACTAATGGAGAAGCAGTTAAGAGGATTTGGCATCACAGTAGAAGCAAAGTTCATACAATTTTGAAGACATCAGTTCTCCATGTCTCACGTTCTTTCCTGGTTTCATCTTTAGAGCTGCCACTGCAGCATGTTACTACCTGAAGCAGATAGCTATTATTAAGACAGTCTACTGATGGATTATCTGATAAGGACTATGTCTCAAAGGACTTGTCTTCACTACCCGCCAGATCGGCGGGTAGCAATCGATCTATCGGGGATCGATTTATCGCGTCTCGTTTAGACGCAATTCATCGATCCCCGAACGTGCTCCCCATCGACTCCGGAAATCCACCTTGGTGAAAGGCAGAAGCGGAGTCAACGGGGGAGCAGCAGCGATCAACTCGCTGCCGTCCTCACGGCCAGGTAAGTCGATCTACGATACTCCGACTTCAGCTACGCTATTCACATAGCTGAAGTTGCATATCGTAGATCGACCCCTCCCCTCTAGTGTAGCCCAGGGCAAAGAGTTGCAACTTACAACTCCCTTTCCCAAAGATCAACTGTGGACCTACATTACATTGTTTGAACCCAATCTTCCCTATAGAGCAGGGGTGGGCAAACTTTTTGGCCCAAGGGCCACATCAGGGTTGCAAAACTGTATGGAGGACCGGGTAGGGAACGCTGCGCCTCCCCAAACAGCCTGGCCCCCGCCCCCTATCCGACCCCCCTCCCACTTCCTGCCCCATGACTGCCCCCACCTCAAAACTCCCAACCCATTCAACCCTCCCCCTCCTGCTTCTAGACCCCTGACTGCTCCCTCCTGAGACCCCCTGAACTTAACTCCCCGCCCTGGACCCCACTCCCTATCCAACCACCCCTAGATATATATAAAGATATAAATGGAGATATGCCAATCTCCTAGAACTGGAACGACCTTGAAAGGTCATTGAGTCCAGTCCCCTGCCTTCACTAGCAGGACCAAGTACTGTCCCCTGACAGATTTTTTTGCCCCAGATCCCTAAGTGGCCCCCTCAAGGATTGAACTCACAACCCTGGGTTTAGCAGGCCAATGCCCAAACCACTGAGCTATCCCTCCCTGCTCCCTGTCCCCTGACTGCCCCTATCCACACCCCGACAGGCTCCCCGGGACTTTCACGCTTATCCAATCTCCCCCCCCCCCTTGACCGCCCCCCCATAACCTCCGCCCCATCCAGCCACCCCCTGCTCCCTGACTGTCCCCTGCGACCCCCTGCCCCTTATCCAACCCCCCGGCTCCCTTACCATGCCACTCAGAGCAGCATGTCTGGCAGCCGTGTCGCCCGGACGGAGCTCAGGGGCTGGGCAGGACGGTCTTGTGGGCCGGATGTGGCCTGCAGGCCATAGTTTGCCCACCTCTGCTACAGAGTATCAATTAGAAAATTTTAATAATGTAATTTTTATTGCTACCATAAAAACAAGAATTAAGAATCCATTCACACAACAGCAATTCTAGTAAACAAGAAAATAACGCTAGTAACCTCTCTCAACACATTGTCATGTCCTTGTACCAGAGAACGCTAATACCAGTAAAAGTAACTTTATTAGAAAAATTATTAGCTTAAATTTCAATCTGAAACAGAACGCACACTGCAACTGACATCTATCCATGCTCTGGACATACAGCTGCACACAGTGATGGTGAACAATGTACATTGTGGTGACAATACTAAAGAGAACAGGATTACTTGTGGCACCTTAGAACTAACACATTTATTTCAGCATAAGCTTTCGTGGGCTACAGCTCACTTCATCAAATGCATGGAATGGAACACACAGTAAGCAGATATTTATACATTCAGAGAAACATGAAAAGGTAGATTCAGTTAACGTAATGACCGAGCCATTTGGCACCAAATTCTTCGCTCAGTTAAATAGGAGTAACTGATGGTAGAATGTGGCCCTGCAATTGGAATTAAGATAATTCTGTCAATAAATGAAAAGGAATAGAATCCAGCTTACACTCCCATAACTGTGTGGCCATAGAATGGCTACCAGCACCCCAAACTAACTTTGTTTGTTCTTTGGGGTCACTAAAGCAAGCAGATATTCTTTGAAAACACTCAGCAAATAAGATCTGTGGAACAAGAGGGTGCCTGTTTTGCACAGTAACTTGTTATTTCAGACTAAAACCACAGTTTACTCTCAGGGCTTGTCTTCACTACCCGCCGGATCGGCGGGTAGCAATCGATCTATCGGGGATCGATTTTTCGCGTCTCGTTTAGACGTGATTCATCGATCCCCAAAAGCGCTCCCTGTCGGCTCCGGAAATCCACCTCATCGAACGGCAGAAGCGGAGTCAACGTGGGAGCGGCAGCGATCGACTCGCCGCCGTTCTCACGGCCAGGTAAGTCAATTACGATACGCCGACTTCAGCTACGTTATTCACGTAGCTGAAGCTGCGTATCGTAGATCGCCCCCCCCCCCCCCCAGTGTAGCCCTGGGCTCAAAGGTGTTTAGGCTTATTATATAAAAGACATTGTACATTCCTTACATATTTATATCATGGAGTGTTGCTGTAGCCATGTTGGTCCCAGGATATTAGAGACACAAGGTGGGTGAGATAATGTCTTTTACTGGACCAACTTCTGTTGGTGAGAGACAGGAGCTTTCAAGCTTACACAAAGCTCTTTTTCAGGTATGCATAGCACTCATACAAATGGATGCATTAAGTGTTAATGATTCCAGTACATTAATATACATTATACACAATACAATTAGATTGTTATAAATTCATGTATATCTCAGGCAAAGGACAAAATAATTTTGTGAACTGTCTTAAAAAAATAGCATTCCAAGAGATAAAAGATTTGTTTTTTATTCAGTGTGCATTCTGTTATTTTCTAAGAAGGAAACTGGCAGTTAGTTTAAAAAACAGCCACAAAACTCATTCACTATTGAGTAAATTCTACTGTTCTGAGGGTTTTTTTTAGTTTTTCAGGCAGTTATTCTTTTTTTCAGTAAAGAAAACTCATCATTAGTAGCCCATTGTATTCATTACAATATAATAATATGCATTACACTCACACTATTTAAATCTGGGATACTGACATCGTCCACATCAGAAACAATGCTCCCTCTGCGATTGGAACGACTAAAATAATCAGCTGCAGTTTCACTTTGATCAGAAAAATCAGTTGACTTCAAAGCCAGATTAAAAAAGAAAAAGAAAAGATGAATAAAGGGTAGAATGGAAGATATTTTCACTGAATGAAGATAACAAAAGCCCTTTCCACTACAAGGTACAATTATATTTCAATGTAAATCAAATTAAAAAAATCAACTACTGCAATTTGCTCTTGGCATTCTTAAAGTTTAATAATGATACAACGACTGAATTCCTCTTCTTACTGTTTTTGGTAATTTAAAAGTTCCCGTTTAAAGACTTACACATGTATATTAGTTTTAAGTGCACAATACCAATACATTTGTTTTTGTCAAGAAAGAATGCGTCTCAGGTCTACTACTTCTTTCCCTGTGACTATTCAACACTGATTGTATTCTTAAATTATGATTTACAGCATTTCTAAGGCTACTGATGTCTTCCACTGAAACAATTAACATTTATAAATTTTACCTTCCCATTCCAATTAATTTAAAATGGGTTTTGGCATCAACAGTGTGCCAGATCCAATGGATAACAAATGACAATTGCAGTTTAACACTACTTGAGATCCTTTTCCCAAATCACTATTAAAAAAAGAGCTTTATAACAGTAAAGAGTAAGCTCTCTAATCACAAGTACAGCTCAGAAACTGATCATTAAGTACAAAATTTACACCAAAGTATCTGCAAAAATAACACAAACAGAGCCTGGTAACAACAATGTGTGTATTAGAACAAGTTATAATTATCCACATAATCTGGTGGACAGAGCCCTGCGCTGATATAAATTTTGTATCTGCGGATGTGGGTATCTGTGGATATAAATCCGTATCTGCAAAGCTGCAGGGCTCTACTGGGAACTGCAGTGGCGAAAGCAGCAGCATGTTGGGCTGCCACTCCCAGAAGCCAGTGCCCCGCACCAGTAGCTGCTCCATCATGGCTGTACCACCCCCAGCCCCGCCCACTGGGGTGGGCACCAGGCTCACCAGCAGCTGTCCCTGGTTGTGGAGCCCCAGTGGGCGAGCCTGGGGGCAATACAGCCGTGCCAGAGTTGCTGCCGGCGCGGGGCGCTGGCTCTGGGTAGCAGCGGCCCAACATGCTGCTGCTTTTGCTGCTGTGGTTCCCGGCAGAGCCCTGTAACTCCACAGATACCGATTTATATCTGTGGATATAAATTTTATATCTGTGCAGGGCTCTACTGGTGGATACCCTAACCCAAGTGAAATATTCCTTTAAACTGATAGTATTCATCTTAAATGTAGTATGTTCAATGGAAAGTATCCCTTTTATCAAGCGTTCCCTGATGTTTATCATTTAATCTCAGAGCTGCAGATGTGGTTAGAGCTATGAATGTTACATGTGTATAAAGAATGCTGATATGACCAAAGGTATCTAAATTAAAAAGAGGTATAAAATACTATTTGATCCAACATGCTTGTTCTCTCTTGGTTTGTCTTCATCCCATTTTCACAATTTTTAAAAATAACCCTTGATAAACAAGTGACTGATGTAATCTGACTTCCTTTGCAGTCTGCCTTAATTGCTTTTCTCATTTTATGTTTATGGCCCTTCACATAAAATATTTGTCTGAACCCCTATGTAGTCAGTTATTTGTGCTTTGGACATCAGAAGCTGCATTTTAGTCATTGCTACATGGAGTCCATGATTTTCATGGATTTTTAAAATCCATGGATTAAAAAAAAATATCCATAGTTTCACATCCATGACTTGAACTGTTGGAATTTAATTTGAGTAAGTGGGTAGATGATACAACAGTGAACCAATTTCACTGAGACCCCTGAAATCCGTAAAGTTGAAATCTGGACTGTACAAGAGCTTGAGAAATTAGGAGATCAGCATTAATATGATCAGAAGGACCAGACAAGTTAACTTTATGTGAAAAATTTAATCATCATTAAATGTGGTACTAACTGATGGTCCCAATCAATGCCTGACTGCACATACACATATACACTGGAAGAACATGCGCTGGCTCCAAAAAGTTAGCAATTTAAATATCACAAGAACAGACAAATTGGATGTAATTTCCTAGGTTATTAAAAAAGCAAACCTCGAAAAAACAAAATTTATGACATCATACTGACACCCACATTGGTCATCTGCAGGGTTGGAACATTTAGATCCACCACACAGACCGCTGACACTTCAACTAACAAAACAAGTGACACTACTAATAAATTGTCATCCTCTAGGTGGACCAGCACTAGATGGGGATGAGGAACACACTTTACCAGTGAGTTTCAAAGACCACCCAATACCTTCACCCATCCAGTCCCAGTCTTACAACCTTGGGCTCCCTATCCAATTTCAGTCTCATCCTCAGATTCCCAATCTCCTTGTCCAGCCAGTCCCAGTCTCCCCATCTGGGCTCCTCCAAAAGTCCCAGTCTTCCCCATATCTCAGCTCCTCGCCCAATCTACCTCCATAGCACCCAGCTGTGTCTCGTCCCACTGCCTTATCTTGTACCACTCTGAGGCTCATTACCACAATCTACTCTGTCTCTCCTCTGATGTGGCTCTCATTCATGTCTCCTCACCATATTCAAACTGGCTCACTTCTTCCTTGATGCTGGTTTAGCACCCGGGTTTAGCAGCATGAGCATTGAGAGTACAGGAGAGACCGTCTTTCTGCTTTTTCTTCCTGTGTCCAGCATCACAGCAGACTAAAACAGCCAGAGCAACAGTGGCACAGAAAGTCCTACTCATTCCCTGCAGCCCTGTGCTGAAGCATGCTCCGTACAGATGAACTCTTATGAGAATTTAGCTGCTTCGTGGCAACAAGTCCCTACTGAGCATGTGTGAAGTGAGATTTTTTTTCCAAAGGATTATGACTTGGCCAAATTTTGGTGGCTTTTCATAGACACTTTTCTGTTACAAAAGCCATCCCCTGCCAAATTTCAAATCCCTACTCCAAAACATGGAGGTTCTAGAGCAGGGTGGGCAATAATTTCCGCAGGGGGGCCACTCCATGAATTTTGGTAAGTAGTCACAGGTCACATATTTCTACTATATTAATGGAGGAGTGTGAGGTCTGGGAATTTGGGTGCAGGAGGGAGCTCCAGGCTGGTGCAGAGTGTTAGGGTGAGGGCTCTGCCTCTGGGCAAGAGTTTGGTACAGGAGGGGGCTCCGAGCTGGTGCAGAGTGTTAGGGTGCAGAAGAGAGCGTGGGGTCTGGGACGGAGTTTGGGTGAAGGAGGAGGTTCTGACCTGGGGCAGAGGGTTGGGGTGCAAGGTGCAGGCTCTGGCCGGGGGGCACTTACCACAGGCGGCTCCCAGCTGGTGGCGCAGAAGGCTCAGGCAGGCTGTCTGCATGCCGTGGCCCCACGCTGCTCCCGGAAGCGGCTGCAGCTGGCACGCCTCTGCGTGCCCCTTGGGAGGAGGGGGGCAGTGGGTCTCTGTGTGCTGCCTGTGCCCGCAAGCACCACTCCCGCAGCTCCTATTGGCTGGTTTCCGGCCTATGAGGACAGTGCTGGGAGCAGGAGCAGTGCGCAGAGGTGTGCCAGCAATAGCCGGTCGTCTCCAGGAACGGCGTGGGGCTGCGGCAGGCAAGCAGTCTTCCTGAGCACCCGGCTGCACTGCGGGACTTTTAGCGGCCCGGACTCTGAGATCACGAGGGAGCAGAGGAGGCCAGACAGAAATGTTAGTCATGGCGAGCTGGACAGAAATGTTAGACGGGTCGGATCTGACCCACGGGCCATATTTTGCCCACCCCTGTTCTAGAGCTTCACAGCAAAATAATGTTGTTTTTTATAAGTCTGGTAAAACCATATATTTTCCCCTAATCTCATTCTCTGAAACAGCTGAACCGGTTTTGCTGAAATTTTCAAAAAATATTCAGCCAGATGCAGCTATTTGGCATGGAAAATTTCAGCCAGAAAAGTTAAAATTTGGCAAAATTATAAGCAACTGAAAACAGGGTCTTATAATGAGAAGTAATGTTTGGCAACCTCAAGTATAGGTGGCTCTATCAGTTCTGCCTATAATTATATTTCTTTAAAAATTGAATTAGCTCAAAAAGCAATTCAAAAACATTCACCCAGTACAAATAAGGTCAACTGTCTTATTTGAGCTGCATTATAAGACATATATAGAGATGTCATACAACTCTGCCTAAGTAATATAATGGATTCCAAGAAAATGCAACTCAGGCCAATGGGTGCACACAAGTTGCAAGTGAATGGGGGTGTCTACTTTCCTTCTCTCACAAGCAGCCCTTCATATCTGTGGAACAGTATGTGCTATAGTAAATAGAGTAATTAGGGATCTTAAAAAAAGTTAAGATACCACCAATAACATCAGACAATTGCATGCAACCCGGCTCACCATGCTATCACTCCGCCCTCGGATGGCACGATTAGAGGATGTGGTACTTCCTGTTTCATTGTCTGTAAACTACAAAGATTTAAAGGCATGTATTTACAGCTGATAGAAATTATTTGGACTGCAGTCAATCTTGAAATAAATAATTCATAGAATGTCAGTGAACGAGGCACACACACTACAGAACACACAAATTTAAAGAAAAATAGTTACTCGCCTTCTCATAACTCTTGCTCTTCAAGATGTGGTGTTCATGTTCATTCTAATCAGGTGTGTGCGTGTGTGTTCAAGGCAGCTGGAAGATTTTTCCCCTATCAGTATCCGTTGGGTTGGTCCGGGCGCCCCTTGGAGTAGTGCCATCATGGAGCTCAACATAGGGCCCTACTGACTCGCCACCCCCTAAGTTCTTTCTTGCTGAGTACTCCGACAGAGAGGTAGGAGAGAGGGTATTGGAATGGACATGAACACCACATCTCGAAGAACAAGAGTTACAAGAAGGTGAGTAACCATTTTTTCTTCTTCGAGTGCTTGTTCATGTCAATTCCAATCAGGTGACTTCCAAGGCTAAGTTCAGGAGGCGGGGTCAGAGTTGGCCACTGACTGGAGCACTGCTCTAGCAAAGGCCGCATCGTCTCTGGCCTGCTGGGTAAATCGCATAACGCGCTGTGAAATATCTATGGAGGACTACAGCACCACTCTGCATATTTCCTGAGTTGAGACTTGCGCCAGGAACGCTGCTGAAGAAGCCTGCGCCTTAGTGAAGTGCGCTGTGAGCGGAGGGGCAGGAACATCTGCCAGGTTATACCATTCATGGATGCAGGACATGATCCACAAGAAAATTTGTTGGGAGGAGACTGGAAGACCCTTCATCCTGTTTGCCACAGCCACAAACAGTTGAATGGACTTCCTAAACGGTTTAGTTCATTCAATGTAAAAGGCTAGTGCTCTGTGGACATCCAACAAGTGAAGCCTCTGCTTCCCGCTGCTCAAGTGCGGCTTAGGATAGAACACTGGGAGGAAGAGGTCCTGGTTGATGTGAAATTGGGAGACCACCTTCGGGAGGAAAACTGGATGTGAGCTGGGCTGAACCTTGTCCTTCTAGAACATGGTGTAAGGGGGCTCTGATGTTAGGGTCTTGAGCTCAGACATCCTTCTGGCTGAGGTTATCGTTACCAGAAATGCCACCATGTATGACAGATAGAGCAGGGAACAAGTTGCCAGCGGTTCAAAGGGCAGGCCCATCAATTTGGAAAGGACCAGATTGAGGTCCCAGGTCGGGGCTGGTTATTGAACGTGCGGCTATAACCTGTCGATACCTTTCAGAAAACAGCTGACCACAGGATTGGCAAAGACTGAATGGCCCTCTGCGCCTGGATGGAAGGCAGAGATGGCCGCCAAGTGAACCCTTATTGATGACATGGACAGTTCCTACTGCTTGAGATGGAGAAGGTAGTCCAGTATGAGTGGTATAGAAGCGAGCGTCGGGGACGAATAATGCTGTGCCGACCAGATTGAGAATCTCTTCCACTTGGCAAAGTAGGTAGCCCCTGGTGGAGGGTTTCCTACTGCCAAGGAGGACTTGTCTAACCAGGTCCAAGCAGGAGAGCTCCAGGGGGTTCAGCCATGGAGCTTCCATGCCATGAGGTGTAATGTCTTAAGGTTCAGGTGCTGGAGACGGCAGTGATCCTGAGATATTAAGTCCGTGAGGAGTGGCAAGGTGACTGGGGCTTCCACGAACATTTCCACGAGAGATGTGTACCACTGTTGGCGGGGCCAAGTTGGAGCTATCAATATCTTGAGAAGCACCTTGTGACTGAGAGGGATGGGTGGGAATGCATAGCGGAGACGGCCTCCCCATAGGAGGAGGAACGCATCCACGATGGAGCCCGGGCTGTGATTCAGGAAGGAGCAAAACTGCTGGCACTTCCTGTTGCATCAAGTGGCGAACAGGTACATCTAGGGAAAGCCCCATCGTTGGAAGATGGAGTTTGCAACATCCGGCATAGGGAGCACTTGTGGCCATGAAATGACCTGCTGAGACCGTCTGCCAACTTGTTCTGGACTCCCAGGAGGTATGATGCTTGCAAGTGTATCGAATGAGCTACACAAAAGTCCCACAGCATGAGGGCTTCCTGGCACAGGGGAGAGGAGCATAGGTCCTCCTGTTTGTTGATATAGAACATCGCCGTGGTATTGTCTGTCATAACTGACACACATCTCCCTGTCAAGTGAGAAAATGTCTAGCATGCCAGGTGCACCGCTGTAAGCTCTCTGACATTGATGTTGAGAGCGAGTTCCGCCTAAAACCAGAGGCCTTGTGTCCTGAGGTCTCCCAAATGTGTTCCCCAGCCCAACGTTGATGCATCCGTCACTAGTGAGTGAGATGGCTGAGGACCGGTGAAGGGGACCCCTGCACACACTACCTGCGGGCCCAGCCATCACTGGAGGGAGTCGAGGACTAGGCGAGGCAGCGTCACGACCCTGTCCAAAATGTCCCGAGCCGGCAAATACACCGAGGCTAGCCACAAGTACAAGAGGCCACATGTCCTAGAAGTTTCAGGCAATTCCTTGCTGTGCTGGTGAGAAACTTCCTGACACTTTGAATGATGTCGCCCAGGGCCAGAAACCTCGCTTCCAGGAGGCATGCCCTGGCCTGTGTCGAGACCTGTACCGCCCCTATGAACTCTATCTGCTGGACAGGGGACAGAGTCTATTTCCCCATGTTCAGGAGAAAGCCCAGTTCATCAAATGTTGTTCCTACGAAGTCAACTTGTGCCTCTACTTGAGCCCTGGACCAGCCCTTGATCAACCAGTTGTCAAGGTACAGGAACACTTGTACCTGGCGCCTGCATAGGAATGCAGCCACGACTACCATACAATTGGTAAACACACGAGGCACTGCTGATAGGCCGAACGGGGAGACTGAACCGGTAGTGTTTGTTGCTCACCTGCTGGACCTCATATGGCAGACCTGAGACGTGGGGCCAGGAGCCCTTCTCATGGCAACCCCGCTAGCCATCACCCAAGTGGCTGCATCAGCCCCGTCCAGAGCGGCCTACAGTGAAACTTGAGAAATGAGCTTGCCCTCCTCAACCAGGGCCGAAAATTCAGGCCAAGAGTCCTGCGGCAGCAGCTCTGTGAACTTTGCCATTGCCTCACATGTATTGTAGCAGTAGCTGCTGACAATGGCCTGCTGATTAGAAATGCGGCACTGCAAGCCACCAGTGGAGTAGACCTTTCTTCCAAAAAGGCGGAGTAGTTTAGCCTCCCGATTCTTTGGGGAGGGGGCTTGGTAGCCCTGGTGCTCATGTTGGTTAGCAGCGTCCATGACCAGGGAATCTGGTGGAGGATGGGTATATGAGTGCTTGTAGCCCCTGGATGGCACAAAATAGCATCTTTCATTGCATTTAGCCGTAGGGGGCAACGAAGCTGGGGTCTGCCCCAAGGTTTTTGTGGTGTCAGCAATGGTCTTTATGAGGGGTAGGGCAATATGTGTTGGTCCGGAGGAGGCGAGGATATCCACCATTGGATCTGCAGCCTCCATTACATCCTCTGTCTGAATGCCCAAGCCCTGGGCATTCCCTCTTCAACAATTGCAGTAGGACCCTGTTGTCCTGCAGGACCGAGGCTACCGAAGTGCCCGCCAGCGCTTCATCTGAAAAGGGAAAGGAAGAAACCCCCGCAAGGAGTGGCTGCTCTCGTCCCTCCAAGGGGTCCCGTGGCACTTGGGGATCCTGGGCTGGAGCCGACTCAAATGGTGCAGTGCCCCTCAGTGCCAGAGCTGTATACATGGGTGCTGAGGCTGCCAGTGCCGAAGTTGTCGAAGCCAGAACCGATGGTGTCGGGGCTGTCGGTGCCAAGGTCATCGGCGCTGATACCACTGGGGCTGGTGCAGGGGTTGGGATGGTGGCGTTAAGGAGCAATGGAGCTACCCCCGATCCTGTCGATGCTGACGGTACCAGAGGGAGTACGAAAGTGGCCGAGGCACTGATGCTGTCCTGGAGTGACACCCTTGGCACCACCCTTGGTCTTGGTGAAAGGCCCAGGAAGTCCAAAAAGGCCACTGTGCCAAGGGCTGCCACTGCATGGGCCATGGTGCCGGGTAAGGGTGCCAGTCTCATGATGACTTGGACCGTCTACTTTTGCTTCTGTGAGATTGATAGGAGTCCGACTCTGAGGTCTCTGAAAAGGAGGACCACAGAGGAGTGGTATTTCGAGGCATAGAGGGTCCATGCTGAGGACTCAGGGACCAATAAGGCTGCTGACCCTGTTCTGGCACCGGGGAGCAGTGCATCGAGGATGGAGACCGCCAGGACATGATTGTGGGCTTTCCCCTTGGCAGTGCCAGGGAGCGACTGGTGCCAGGGAGCGACTGGTGCCGATGACCTATCCCGTCTCGGCGGGGAGAATGGCGCCATGAGCTGGAGCAGGTCCCGGCTGCCTCAGATTCCTCCGGGGTCGATGAGAGTTGTACTTGTAGGCTAGGCCTCAGCGAGCAAGGGTCCGGACTTGACCGCCCTTCCATGGGGGCAGGAGTCGACACGACCATCTCTGGCAGTGGGGCTGAAGTAGTGTGGCCTGACTCAGGTCTGAAAACGGCCGGCTCCTTGGGTCGGGGGGAGGGGTGTGGAAGGGAGGCGAGGACCCCTCTCCGGCACCTGCAATTGAGACCAGTGCCTGCCTGTAGCATGTGAGCCACGAGTGGAGCCATGACGGTACCGAGAGTTCTTGTCTTTACTTGGCACCAATCTCTGTGCTGATGGTGCCGGGCACTGCGTAGCGAAGAGAAGGTACTTGGCGCCAGGTCCACCTACCCAGGGTCGGAGTGCCATTTCGATTAGTAGGATCTTCAGGCGCTGAGCTCTATCTTTCAGTGTCCTGGGGTGAACCCTCCTGCAGATCCTACAGCGATCCTTTTGATGGCTCTCCCCCAGACACTTCAAACACAAAGTGTGAGGATCGCTTCTGGGCATACACTTGCTGCAGACCTCACAGGCTTTGAAGCCAGGAGACCACTTCATGCCCTAGTGCTGGGATAGCACTGGAGGGGAAACCCCTCCAAAGGAAACTTAAGAACTAAGTAAAGAACCTACTAACTACTTAACACTAAGTACAAAAACTAATGAACAACTATATACAGACTGCCAAATGCACTTGTCACGACAAGAGCAAGGAGAAGTTCCAGCTAACTGTCACTGGCGGTAAGAAGGAACTGAGGAGGTGTGGGGTCGGCAGGGCCCTATATTGAGCACCATTATGGCACCACTCCAGGGGGCGCCGGGACCGACCCGATAGATACTGCTAGGGGAAAAATCTTCCGGCTGCCGTGCAGGCATGCATGCGTGCGCACATCTGACTGGAATTGACATAAACAAGCACACAAAGAGGAAATTAGGTTTGTAACCATTAAATTCTAAAGGACAGCAAAATCTAAAAATAAGAAAATGAAAGTTTTATACGGTCTTGAAAAATGAAAAACCTGTAGGCAGGTAAATAAAACTGCTAAACATACAACTGTTTTTGAAAAGGAGTACAATTAAGTCAAAAGGCTGGACTATTAGATATGTACTCTACATTCACCTACCAGATAATTCTCAAAAAGAACAAAATCAATGGATGCAACAACAAAAATCACTTTTATGGATTTAATAAACATATTATTCTCCAACCTCAAACATAATGCAGTACAGTACATGAAGCTGACAATGAGAGCTAAAATGGGTGTTCCAATCTTAATGGTGACCTGCAAAGAAAAAAATCATCAGCTTACTGGCTTTTTTTTGCTTCTCTATGATGTACAAACGGGGTCCGAATGTTTTTTGTTTTACTTATTTTAAAATTAGAAATGTAGGTGTTGTCTACCCTGAAAGTGTCAATGATTACTGGTAAGAGCATCACAAACTCATGCTGAAAATAGCAGCAGGTCCTCCAACAAAATCAGAGAAGATGTCAGACTTGAAATTAAATATTTCTAACTTAAAAATAATCAGATTTTTTTTTAAAGCCAAAAACAAACCTACTCGACTTCTGGCTTTATATATTGTAAAACAACACAAGGATATAAATCCTTTTCTGTCTCCCAAATCCTTTGCATGTCACTTTTGACTTTCACCATGATAGTTGTTCTGCCAGGAATTGGAAGTCTTGCTAGAAAGAGACATACTTGTGGGGGGTTTTGGTGGTTGTTGTTGTTTTAAGCGGACAATTTTTGGGGGTGCATGGGCAAATAAAATAGAACAGACTAACACTTAGAAAAACACTCAAAGAAAACCAAATTGATAGGCCCTGAGTCTGCATGCCATAAACATGAACCAAATTCTGCTTTTGATTTTGCTCTTGAAAGTCCACCGAGCAGAATTCAACATGCCTTAGGTAACTTATTTTTCTAAAAATTTATCACAATGTAGTAAACTTGAAATTAAAATACAGATTTACTTGAGCTATATTTTTCAGCCTTCTAGTTACTATTGAAAATGGTTTTTATTTTAAACAAAATCTCTCTCTCCTCCTAACCCCATTTTTTCTCTAGCTAGAAACTACAGTGAAACTTCAATCCTGCATATAGAAGGCTAACACTAAAATAAGTGTCATGTCATCAGTTTCAGAACTACATCTTCACTGCTCGACCAAAAAGATACATTAGTACGAAGCTGCAAAGTCTTGCTTAACGATAAAAAGGTAATAACATTTCTTACATATTTTAATCAAACAACCATTTGTGTAGATATTTAGACATCACGGTATCTGAGTACCTGCCAAAGAAACAAAGAACACGATTCTCTCCCTCCTCCCCCTTGGTTCTACCAAAGGAAGTAGTACTTTTTCCAGTGGCTATGTTTTAAGCCTGATTTAATTGGAAGCTCTTCCCCAACCCTCAATTATGGCAGAAGTCCTTAGTGTTAAATATTAGATGTAATTTTTGTAAAGGCCAAGGGATTTGTTTATATTAGCAACTGTGATCTACAAAAGGCAACAGATAATACACACTGTTTCTTCCTGCATCAAGCCCAATTTCATTCCAATCTGTACTAAACAATGTCAGCTTATGTTCTGTAACATATCAAATACACCACTGAAAGTCGTAATGGTTCATAGAGAAATGTTTATGATCTCACTGGAAATGAGCTCTTCCATTTTTCCTCTGAGAAGACAGCTACCAGTTTACCTGCAACTGTCAGGTGTCACCAGCCTATTTCCTTTCTGATGCATAGGAACTCTCTCTCAATCTCTAATACGGGTAAACCGGAGAAATGGGATACCTACTTCTCACAATATGCAGGCACCAAGCGACACCAGAGTTCTCTTCCTTATGAAGTGTCCCTTTCAATACAAATGAAATTACTCTGTCACTCCCCTACTCCAGCTATTATACTGATGTTTATATTTGGCAACACTGTCTTCATGCTTCTAGCTGAACTTTTTGAAGTACCACCTGGTAACAGTGACGGAGTTCTATATATGTACTCTTTTTCAAAATTTAAAAAAAAGTATGTCATTCATTTTCAACTTTAAACCTTTTTTTAAAAAAGGAAAACCTTGTACAGCAACTTCTACAATTTAACTGTGAACAAAAATTCTCAGTTTTGTTAAAATTTTATTACAGCTGATTTAATTTTTCTGAAGCAGAAACAAAAATCTATAATTCATGTATTTATCACTAGAGTGACCTACAGTGCAAATGCTCACAATGATTATTGTGAATTAGTCAAGTAAGAAAAAAAATACCACAAAATCATGCAAGATGGCTCACCACAGGACTACTTCGAGCTGAGCTTGCTCTCGAAGAATAATAACTGTATTCAGATGGCTATAGACAAAAGTTAGGAGGGAGAAAATTGTAAAAACTTTCAATCATTACATTAGTAACACAAATGTTTTCAGAAAAGAAGCTAATTAGACTTACAGTGTGAGAGTTATATGAGCTATATAATCCATCACCACACAATGATGCCTGGGAAACAAAGGGAATGGATCATGGTTGATATCTCATGTCAAAGTAATTAAAATGTGACAACCTCAAGTCATGCAAGATAATAATTCTATTACTGTGCAATCCAACTTCATCCTTATAATATTCAGTTTCCATGCATTTTCCACCAAAGGCTGTACTTTTTGAAAAGGGGTAAGGCCAAACTTTTAGTTCCTTTTTGTCACTACTTCCTCCCATCAAGCAGGGAATTCTCTCTCTAAGAGGAAATCTGACTATTCTGTTAAATCTGTTAAAAGATTTAAAAAAAGCTATTTTAAGTAGTATTTTAAACCTTAATTATGTTTTAACCAAAAGATTAAAACTGAAAATTTAAAGTGTAATTTTATATTATTTATGCTGTTTAATCTTTTTTGAATTTCACTCAGCTTGAACAAAAACTAGATGAGTGTTTCAGTGATTCTACCTATGCCTACAAGAAGGCGTCTCCCATTGACGTAGATAATCCACCTCCACAAGAGGCGGTAGCTATGTGGACGAAAGAAGCACCCTGCAGTAATGACAACTTCAAGAGATCGAAAATCATGAGCCTGGACAACCCAAAATCATGAGATTTTAAAAAAAGATTATATTGCATTTCTTAGGTTAGTCTCTTGATTTTTGAACTCCCCCTGCCCATCCCCAGAGTGTGCGTATGTGGCAATTAGTGTTGCCCACTACATGTACTAGATAAGCTGATTTTGGCCCCTGCTGCAGGAGCTCTCACCCCCCACATCTGCCCATCTCCTGCCCAGTAATTAATCGTGTCCTCTAGTCACTCATCAGTTCTGTCTCCACCCAACCCCCCCCCTCAATTCAGCTTCCCCTCAGTTCAGTTCCCTCACCCCCATACCATCAGTCCAGCCCCGACCCCATCAACCCCCACTGCCATCAGTTCAGCACTCACCCCATCTGCTCAGAACCCACAAACAATACAGACCTCCCCCAGCCCTGCTTCCTCACATCAGCCTCCAGGCCATAGCTCCAGCCACTACAGCGATTTCTAACTAACATTAATTCTGACTCACGATCTGTGGATAGAACTCTCAAACGTCAGGATTTTTTTTTCTTAGAAATCACAACTCTCATAATTCACGAAAATTGTGTGTCTGGTCCCGTTAACAGCGCTGCCTAGACGGGGGGTTAGGTCGATATGACTACATTGTTCGGGGTACTACGTCACTCAGATGTAGTTATATTGACCTATTCCCCTGTGCAGACCGTGCTATGTCAATGGGAGGCCTTCTCCTGTCAACGTAGCTGCCTCTTATGGAGGTGAAGTACCTGTGGATTTTTCACACCCTTGAACGATGTCGTTATATCAATGTAAATGTATAGGGTAGACCCAGCCTAAGTGCCCATGTAGACAGAACTAGGCTGATGAAAGATTTCTTCCATTGACCTAACTACTGCCTCTCAGGGAGGTGGTTTATCTATAGTGCCAGGAGAACCCCTCCTCTCACTGCAGTGAATGTCTACACTGAAGCACTACAGCAGCACAGTTGCAGCTACATTGCTGCAGCAATTTAAGTACAGACAGTCAGGGGCGATGTGGGGATTAAAAAACAGATTCTTCAGCACCTTAAAACTTGAAATCCCTTATTTTGAGAAAAGCTCTGAAACTTATTGTGGTAGATCCAGCGTACAAAAGAATTTTAAAATATTTCATTTTACTAATTTGCACAACAGTACTTGAATTATGAATGCGATTATATTTATTTCACCATAACTTCAACTTGTTTCATGAACAGTGTTTACTTACAGAGCACTTAAAAAATATAGACCTTAACATGAATATCAGAGTTTTTTGAATGCTTGAATATTTTTATACTGATCACAAATATCTTATTTTTTTATTTCATAAAAATAAAGTTAAAAAAAGTTCCGACTGAGACTGCATTTTTATTAAGTACGTGAACTTCTGAAGGCAAGCACAACTGCCTCTCTTGTCATGAAGTCTGCCCCCACTGTGTCTGTGTCCTAGCTATGGGGCTCTCCCCCATCCTCCAAGGGTCCATGCTAACAGATCTGACGGGATTGCAGAATGGAGCTTTACCATACAGGAGAAACAGGATACTAATTATGAAGCTGTTGTGACAAATGCACAGAGCACACAAACTGGAAATATTAAAAAAGTTTTCTAATCTCATTCAGTTATAGTATGCTTGTAGCAGTAGTAGGTAAAAAGTTCCAGGCAGAATTTTTTTTTTAAATATATAATTATGCTTTTTACATTAAAAAAAAACCCTGACGTTTAGCCATTTTTCATGAAAGCCTTTTTAACCACATTAGGTAAGACTTTTTTTATTACTAAATACCCTAAGTATTACCTAGTTTTTATATAGTATTTTCAATCAGTAGGTCTCAAAGCGCTTTACATAGGAAGTCAGTATTATCCCCATTTCAATGATGGCAAAAATGAGGCACAGGAGGGTGAAGTGACTTGCCTAAGGACAACCAGCAGGCCAGTGGCAGAGCCAAGAATAGAAGCCAGGTTGCCCCAGTCCAGTGCTCTGTTCACTACACCACAGTATTTTAAGCTCCGTTATGACAGAGTCCTGTAGCTACTTGTTGTAGTGCTTTTTCACTAACCTTTAAAAACACACAACAAAGGTTAATCAGTGTCTGAAAAATCAGACATACTGAGTTTAGCTCAGTATGTCTGTCAACCAATTAACAATAATGCAGAGCTAAGATTCTTTAATATCATCTTGATATTCAGGGTTTAATACTTACCCCTAAAAGAACTTAGCATGTGAGTTATCATCAAAATATAGGAACTTATTTAAAGGGAAGCTATCAAAGTTAAGATTCTTCAAATATTAATCCACCCCAAAAATGTGTCAGGCTTACCTTACAAAAAAGCAAATAAAACTCAACATAAATCAATACATACACACATACCACCTAACCAGACATGCCAAACCCATGGAGGAGAAAACAGAGAAATTGGGCTTGTTTTTGGCTTAATTGGCTTGTTGGCTAGTTTTTGGCTTATAGTTTGCTGATTGTTTGGTTTACAGCTTGTTGTAACTTGTTGCTTCTTTTTTTTTATTGGCTCCCAGCAAGCAGGAGCAAGGGGGGAAGAGAGTGAGGGGTGCACAGTGGGCCCACCACAGTCCCAGACTGCACGCCGGGGGATAGTCACAGAGTGTTGGGGTTCTTAGGGATTGGTTTGTTCTGAAATGGGATTAGCTTAATTTTTGGCTTATTGTGAAAGTCGGCGTACTTATTTACCACGTGAAAATTGGCAACTGTGCGCCTAACTCTAATCTTTTATGGGATTCTGATCCTCAGACGATCTGCGAGGTTATATCACAAAAGGAAAATTTCAGAGTTCTGGTCATATACTGCTTACATTATGCTGAAGAGGAGCTTTTCTCTTAACATGTGTGCCGACATTTAAAAGAGCTTGATAGTACTGGAGACAAAGTTTTAAAGCAATCTCATTTTTAGGTTGTGTAGTAGTAACAAGGGAAATAATAACGGAAGAGTGGCTTTCATATTTGGAACCTGTCACCCTTTACTTTGTACCATTAGGTCATTAAAATGAATGAAGAAATAGTTTGGTGCCCAGCAATTTTGTTGTCCTTTACCTTAAAATTATGTCTTTGGAATTGCATAGTGTTTTGCAAGCTAATAATTAATCTATATTATCAATTATTAATATTTTGGCCAGAGGAGGAAAGGGGAGAAAGATTAAAGTGACATTTAAAACTGACTCATTTTGTTCTGAACTGAATGGTATAATAATCTGATTAAACGTACACCAACTGTATTAACACACAGTCAAATCACCATGTTAGTATTTTTTGCAAGGTGATGGTTGGAAGAGGTAAATGTGCATCCAAAATCAGGACAAGATCTCATGTATCATATGCAGAGCAAGTGGCTTAGGAAAAAAATTAAAGATTTTTAGTTACTTTTTATTGTCCCAAATTCTCAAAGAAGCTTATGGCCCTCTTGTCCTAGGTGTTGTATAAATAACTGAAACGCCAAATAAAAAAAAAGTCACCACAAGGTAGAACAGTTTGAAGTTGTCTCACCAATTTAACATTACTTCGACACACTTTTTGTGTGTGTGTTATTTAAAGGTGGCCAGCAAAGGAAAGAAAATTGAAGGCTTGAGGGGGTTTTCTTAAAGAAAACGTTAAAAAACCCACAAAACATGCAGGGGTTGTGTGTCTCTTTTAACACTGGAATTTTATCTTTATATAGGCAATAAGACAAAAAAAAATCACTAGAGAACTAATGAAATGTGACATCAAAAGAGCAAAAACTGAAAGTTAACCTACTGGGAAAAGAAGATTATCAGGGTCTAAATTTTCTTTTTTACCAATACCTTAACTGCAATGACTAATTAACATTTTGGATAAAGAAATGCTTTTTTTGTTAAAAAAGCAACAGCAAAAAAATGCTTTTTTTGTTAAAAAAGCAACAGCATTGCTCCTTAAAGTAAGAGGGTAGAGTTGGCAATTAACATCCCTAGCACTCCCTAGCAAAACCCGAACAGATGACATTTGAGATCCCTGATATTTCTAAAGTAAAAATAGCAGAAAAAAGCCTCCTGCATTCCAGCCTCTCTTTAGAAAGAAACGAGCCGCAAGCTCAATTTTAAAAAAATACAGTGGAAGTCATCTTTAAGAACATCTTCTATATTCCTGTACATTTCACATTGTCTGACACATGCAAGCTTTAGCTTTATTTTAAAATGCAGCAGGAATACATATGCAGTACTCTCAAACCAGTCATTTGAATGCAGGTTTAAGGCAACCATGCAAATGGACTCATACGAACCAAACTAGCACTTCTTATCAAACCCGTGTTTATAGTAGGAGACACCTATAAAGAAAAGCGTAATTATTTGTATTTTTAAAAAAAACTATTAAAAGTTAGCCAAAAAGCTTTTTCACCCCGTACTAACCCTATAGGTCTTAGTAGTTGCCAAAGGATCACTGTAGAGAGATGAAGACTGTGATGGGAAAAAAAACAAAACAATTTTGGCTGCAGTACAAAGAAAGGTTTAAATCCATTGTTTTATATGTGCAATGAAGCTCTCAGAACTTAATGAAACAGGTAAAACTTAGATTTAGTACGATAACATTTTAAAGAAACCATACATCTTGAAGAACAGAAGTCTATAATATGCTAATTAAAGAGAGTTAGTATTTTAATGGTAAAAACGTGGCATAAAAAAAAAAATGAAACATAGGACTGGATGGCTCGGTCATGCAATTTCTCTCCTTGGTTACGAATATAAATCTGACCAAATTCTGCAATAGACAGAAATTGTTATCCTCTGATGGTAGACCAGAAGTTTATAATTTGCATTATGATAGCACTTACAGTCCCCCATCATTGATCTGGGCCCTATCATACTATGCTCTGTATAGTGCATAAAAGTTAAAAGTGATAAAAAGTTCCTGGTTTCAGAGTTCTGCTAAAGAGCTAAAGAAAAGACAGCTACCTATCTGTACAATAGCCGTTTGAGATGTGGGTGCAGACACTTATTCCACTCACGTGTGTGCACGCCCAGTACACAGAAGCCGAAGAACATAGCCTAGCAGTACCCATAGGGGTGGTGCTCATGGCCTCTGGTCCCTAAGACCCTCTCCTGGGCAGTGTCACCCCAATCCCCCTCAGTTCCTTCTCACCAAACATCAAGAGATGAGACTCTTATGCAGAAGGCACCATGGGTGAGTTGTGGAATACACATCTGCACCCATCTCTCAAAGAAGAACAGTTATCGTCCAGGTAGGTAACCATCTTTTCATCTTTGATTGGTTCAGTCGTGTATTACACTCAGGTGATTCAGAAGCTGTATCAGTAGGAAGTGGGCTCAAAATCTACTTAAAGAACAACTGCAGAACTGCCTTCTCAAAGTTTGCATCTGATGTAGATGCAACCATAACAACATAGCATTTGGTAAAAATACGTACACATGGAGACTAGGTGCAAATGTCCAATATCAAAACATCATTGATAAATGTGATTGACGTCGCTTGAGCCCTAGTTGAATGAGCCCGCAGTCTTGTGAAGGTATTGCCTGAGCTACTCCATATGCTGTCATAATACAGGAAGTTATCTGGAAAGAGTGTGTGGAGATACAATACATCTGTTAGTCTATAAGGTGCCACAGGACTCTTTGTCGCTTCTACAGATCCAGACTAACACGGCTACCCCGCTGATATATTATTTGGCTAATGTGAAACCATTTCATACAAAAATTTAGAATGCAGCCCTCGGGCTACTTAGTCTTTGAAAAACTGAGTAAATGGGTGGCTCTGCCATTAAAGCCTGCAGCTCACTTACTCTTCCTACAGATGTGAAAACATGACGGGCGCAGGAGAGAGGGAGAACAAGTTGCCAGGGGCTCAAACGGAGAACCCATAAGGGCAGCCAGCACAATATTAAGGTCCCAAAAGGAACTGCTTCTTTCACCAGTGGGGAAAAAACAAATGATTCCTTAGATACCTTACTACGACGGATTTGAGAAAATTTACTTCCTTTGAATCAGAGTATGGAACATCAAGATCACTGCTAAGTGGATCCTCAATGAACTGAGACACAGACCGGAGGACTGAAGGTGTAACAGATACTCCAAAATGCCCTGAACATGGGCTAGCATCAGTTGATTCCCCTGGGCCAATGATCAAACCAAAAACTGCTTCCACTTGGCCAAATAGGTAGCTCTAATGGAGGGACTTCTACTATTGAGTAGCACTTGTTTAACAGTTTCCAAACAGCATTGTTCCTCTTCATCTAGCCATGCCAGGAGCTGCAGATTACTTAATGCTGGAAATCAAACTTGACCCTCAAGCAGAGTTAGTAGGTTGGGATAAAGAGGAAGAGATATGCGATGTCGAACAGATAGACTGAGGCAGTTGGATAAACAACTTTGTCTTGGCCAACTTCATGCAATAAGAATTAGTTTAGAATGATCCAGCTTCAGTTTGAGAATAAGCAGAGGAAACAAGTGGGATCGGGGGAAAGGAATACATCAGTGCCAATCCCCAATTCAGGTAGAATGCATCAGTTAAGGAACCTGGACTGAGACCCACTTGAAAGCAAAACTGATAGCACTTGTTATCTCATTACAAACAGGTCATTAGCCAAGATGCCCTATTCTGTGAAGATGGACCTCAAACTGATCTTCAGAGACTAGTCATGATTCTTGGAGAAATTCCTGCTGCTGTGATCGGCCAAATGATTCTGGACTCCTGGTAAATGAGATTCCATGTCTTCGCCTTCATATTTGGCATCTCAGGATAAAATGACGTTCAAATAAGGTGCCTTGTTGTTTTTCCATCTTCTGCAATGCTTTTTTTTTAACCTCAGATACCTCTATATATAGGTCTAATGGCTTATCATTGTTAAATTCCAGTCTTGTAATTGGTTCTGGTTGGTTTCGCACTTTTCTGAAGTGTTACACCCATATAATTTCTTGTTTCTCCTGTGTTTTCAAAATTTCTCCTTGTTTCCCTTTCACTGGAACACTTCTGAATCTTGATCCATATCCTGTTAACTTTTTCAGGATTGCGTAGACTGTTCTTGTATTGTTTCTTTCACGATTCTTCAGCTTCACTAGCCTTACTTTCTATCTAATTTCACTTATCTTTTTTTGCACTGCTTCTTTACTGCTTTGTCAAGGTTCCTGTAGGTTTGTTTTGTTTTCTAAGTCGCATGTTTTAGTACTAGAGCCTTTAGTTTTCTTTTGTTTATAATTTTCCATGTTTCTTCTGAGATCCACTGTTCTTTATTGCTTCCTCTCTTTTTACCAATTATCTTTTCAGCTGCTTCTAGCATAGCTGTTTTGAAAAGATCCCAGTATTTTTCCACTTTGTTTTCTTCAAGGTAATTAAGGGCCTCAAACATATTCTTGACCTCTATCTGGTACACTTTTTGTATCCTAAAATCTTGTCGTTTCTGTGTATTGAATAATCTGAGTCTGTGTTCTTTCTTTTTAAGTGAAAAACAACAAGGCACCTGGTCTGGACAGTATTCATCCTGAGATGCTTAAATATGGAGGTGAAGACGTGGAATCAGTCATCTGTTCGCTGTGCAACAAAATATGGATGGAGAAGAAAGCGCCAGAAGAATGGGCCCTTAGTATCATAAGCAAGTTACCAAAGAAAGGTGATCTAAACAATTGTTCAAATTGGAGGGGAGTAATCTGTCACAGGAAAAGCATTAGCAGCAGTCCTCCTGAACAGAATGAAAGGAAAGATGGATACCATCCTACATAAACAACAATCTGGATTTAGACAAGGGAGATCATGCACAGATGTTATTTTCATCCTGAGACGGATTATTGAGAACAACTGAATCCCAAGGCAGTCTTGCCATCAATTTTGTGGATTTTCAAAAGGCATTCGATAGTGTAAACAGAGAAATAATGTGGGAAATTGTGGAACAATACAGAATTCCAACAAAATTAATTATTATGAAGGCATTCTACGCCAACTCAAAATGCTGCATTAAAATGATTTGAGTAAATCATTCATCATCAAGACTAGTGTAAGGCAAGGGTGAGTCCTGTCTCCTTTTTTGTTTATGCTAGTCATCGACTATGGATTAAAACAATGCGACTGTGATACACATGGCCTAAAATGGAACAATTCAAGGCTATTTGATCTAGACTTTGCTGACGACATCGCTCTTATCAATGAAGATGCCAACAGACTACAAAAATGGACAAACCAAGTAGTAAATGGAGAAGATAGGTTTGAGATACAATGCAATGTACAATGCAATAAAATGTAAAGTCATGTTAATGGGCACTACAGGGACAGAAATCAATATCGAAGACGAGAAACTGGAGAAGGTGGACAATTTCACATATCTTGGCAGTACCATCAGTTCCGAGTACTAGTTCCGAGGAAATAAGAAAAAGAATCGGGAAGGCAAACGCTGCATTTGGAAGACTCAAAAACATCTAACAACTCAAAAACATCTCCCTCAAGACAAAACCGAACATGTACAAAGCAACTGTTATCGCCATCACAACATATAGAATCATAGAATCTCAGGGTTGGAAGGGACCTCAGGAGGTCATCTAGTCCAACCCCCTGGCTCAAAGCAGGACCAATCCCCAACTAAATCATCCCAGGCAGGGCTTTGTCAAGCCTGACCTTAAAAACCTCTAAGGAATGATAAGGGCCTCCCACTCACACTCGGTACAGGAGCAGACGTCAGTACTGAAGTTCAAGCTGGCACCAGTCCCACAGGTGCAGTGTGTGCTGGAGTCATCATTGGCACCAAAGACAGTACCCTGTGCTGACAAGCCCGAGTACCAAAAAGGCAGGCAACCTCAACTCTACACCTTGAATTGGAGGAGGCACAGAAGATCGTGCCGACAATGACAAGTCTGCAACCACCGGTCCAGATGGGGCCGACGACACCAAAGAAGCCATCACAGCTGAACATTCCTGAATTAGTGGAGAGTCAGGAACAGACAGGCTAATCAAGTCCAATGCTGCCTGATACACCACAGGAGTTGAAAGAGTCAGTGCAGACACTGATGCCATCAGTACCGGACTCAATGGATGCCCCATGGATGATATCAGAGTCAATGGTATGGAGTCCACTTGCTTTTGTCTCAATATCTGTGAGAAGTCCTGCTTTCTCACATACTGTATAAATCATGGTGCCAGTCTGCAATCCTCTTAGAAGGGGAGGAATCTTTCCTATCTCTGGAACAGCCCCGGTCCGTTTTATGAGACTGTTCTTTAGAAATACCAGAGGGAGAAGAACAGTCTCTTTTCCTCCTGGGAGAGGAATCCAAATGTGGACAAAAACCCATGTCAGCTCAGACGCCCTTGAGTGTGGGAGCTGACATTATGGAGGTCCCCAATGCTGAAAGCAGGCCTCGTGGCCTGCTCCAGAAGGTACTACTTCAAGCAAAAGGCTCTGGCCACATGCTCTCTCTTGAACTCACAGATGGAACAACTTTCTTTAATGTGCCCTTCCTGAAGGCACAACTAAAAGAGTATGGGGGTCACTACTAGGGACAGTTGCACATTACAGGCAGTGTTTAAGCTCTGGAGAGGGCATCACAATGGGCAAAATCCTACCTATTAATAAACTAAACCTAAGGGTACTACTAAACCAAATACAAGCAATAACTGTATACGGGGGTGGGGGGGGGAGAATTACTTACAGCACTGTGAAACAAAGTGCCAGGTAAAAACCACATTGAGCACTCTGATTCATGCCAGAAGCAGGGCCGGATTAACTCTCCTGTGGGCCCAGGGCTATTAGGTTTTGTGGGGCCACTATATACAAGTCTTTTTCCTAATTTAAAACAAAATGATCACAATTATGGCATCGAGGCTATTAACACTATACTACACTTGCCTTTTAATTAACATAAGGCCATTCTGTGGTTACATTTCAGTCTTAAAACATGTAGAATATAGTTAAATTAATTCAAAATAGCCTACTTCTTACCTTAGAACAGCTGTTATATTAGTTTCTTTGTAGGAGGGAGTTTGGGTGTAGGAGAGGCCTCCAGGCTGGGGCAGAGTGTTGGGGTGCAAAAGAGGGTGAGAGCTATGGGAGGGGATTCTCACTTTGGGTAGGGGGGTTAGGGTACAGGAGGGGGTGCAAGGTACAGGCTCTGTCCGGGAGGCGCTTACCACAGGCGTCTCCCGGCTGGCAGCGCAGCAGGGCTCAGGCAGGCTGCCTGCCTGCATGCCATGGCCCCATGCCGCTCCCGGAAGCAGCCAGCTCCTGGCATGTCTCTGTGCGTCCCTGGTGGGAGGAGGACAGCACGTCTCTGTGCACTGCCCACACCCACAAGTGCCACCTCTGCAGCTCCCATTGACCAAACTGCAGGGATGGTGCTGGCGGCGGGGGCAGTGCCAGGAGCCACCTCTCCCACCAAGGGGCTGCAGAGATGTGCCAGCAGCCGGCTGCTTCCACGAACAGCATGGGGCCACAGCATGCAGGCAGCCCTGACCCCTTCTGCATCACTGGACTTTTAGTGGCCCAGAGATCGCGATCGACTGGCAGAGGCTCCGCGATCAACAGGTTGGTGACCACTGAATTGTATACAACTATGGATTTATTTTTGCCTTAGCTGCAGCCCCTAAAGCTCCTGCGTTAATCTGGCCCTGGCCGGAGGCAGTAAGAAAGAACTGAAAGGGGACAGTATGGTGTTGCCCTCAAATAGCTAAGGGGCCAGAGGGCACAAGTTCCAGCCCTATGGGTATTGCTAGGCAAAGTTCTCTGGCTTTGGTGCACACATACTTGAGTGGAATACACGTTTGCAATCACTCAAAAGCAGCACAAGACGTGTCACATCTTGGGAAAGTCTGTTGAGCTAGTTATGAACTTGAGGACTAATGTTTTTCCAAGATAAAGAAGGATGAGCAGAAAAGTTTTATTTTTAGTACCAATTTATATTTATAAAGCTGTAAAGAGGCTGGATCAAGTAAAATAGACTAATCATAAGGTAATAGAAGATAATAGAAAGGTTATTTAATTTAGGCACATTTCACAAATCAAAATCAATTATTTTACAGAAAACTGTAAAAATTGAACTTTTGGCCTTGCTTATTATTCTGAATAATTTCCCTAGTTTGCCTAGGCAATTCAGTTAAAGCTGGCCTTGAAAAGCATAAGTAAACTAAAAACTCAATTTAAAATCAAACATAGTAATGATTCATAACCCAACCCACTTAAAATTTATCTCAAAAAACATGCAGGAAACAAAACTGCTTCTATGTTATTCATCAAGCTCTACAGTGACAGAGAACAGTCCTTCATAAATTAATCTGAGCAGCAATGTTAAAAACTAAGCAAGCATTTGGAGTTATGCTAATATTAGTTTTAATACTCCAGAATCTTAAGAGGAAAAAAACGTGCATAATAATTAAGCAGACACCAAAGTACAGACAGACCCGAGTATGGTAGGTAGAGATTGGTTTGCTATGTCTAAGGCTGCTATAATTTCTTTGGTCATGGTAAAATCCACTCTGTAAAAAACAAAACATTGTTCATAAAGTTATTGTGAACAAGAATTAAAACACAATGATGCCCAGACATCCGCAAACTTGTAAACAAACATTAAAAAAGTTATCCCTTTTTTTTTTTTTTTTAGGGCCAGGGCTCAAAATTGGTGCAATTTTCTGAAGGAAAAATGGCAAACAGGTTTTTTTTTTTTTTTGGTTTGTTTTTTTAAAGAGTAGTCTTTTAAAAATTATGGAAAATGCTGACACATTTAAAAAAAGCCTCATCCAGCCAAGAGAAGAAAATATGGGTTTGTTTTTTGCCTCACACAAAAATGAGGAATGTCCCTGACAAGTGAATAATTACTTCAAAAACTTAACTTCAAATAATAAATCAGAACACATTTATGCTTATTTGTTTAATCTGTTTCCATTAGATAATTTGTTGAATCAGAATTTGAAAGTAGAGAGAATTCATAAGTATATAATAGTTTGTATCTTCACTACGTCTTCAAAACACCAGTGAAAATATTTAATAAACCAGGCACCAACCCGGCAAACACATAAGCATATGCTTAGCTTTACTTATGCTTAACTTTACAACTGTGAATAGTCCCACTGACGCTCACTAGTGGAGTTAAACATGTGCTAAGTGTGTACAGGATCGGGGCCTCTTTTTCTTACACCACTGTTCTCAAAGAAAAACACACTGAAAGCTTATTGATTACATTTCTGATTATCTACATTGTGGAATTTAGCCCTCTCCCCTTTATTAACTATAAAAGTGTGTGTGTTTAAAGGGATCAAAAAGCACTGATCCATATTTCCATTGGAATCCGTGCAACTCAATGGGGAGTAAAGAACAATATATGCACATCCCTTTGCCAAATTGGCTATATTTGTGTTCATGCACGCACAAAGAGACAGCATGCAAGAGCATGTGTATTGAGATGTTACAAACTGTGGTTCTTTGGCAAGAATGGCATTTTGAAAAATGTGGCAAACTATAGGTGCTGTGAAAATAAGAAAATATTTCAGTAGTGAGAAAAGTATAGATTCAAGGTGGGATTTTTCAAAGGTGGCCTAACTCTATGCCCATTTAATCAATGATATTTATGAGGGCTGGGAACTTTTGAAAATACCATCCTAAATGTACGTATTTTTTATTAAAGATTTCCTGTCAATATCTTATTTGTTTAAATTGTATACTTGGACATTCTACAACCACTTTCTGGAGATCACGATAATCCCAACATCTTTTTCAACAAATTCACTGATATGGTGTCAAATGTTTATGGCAAACCTAACCTGCACAATAGAATTTAAGCTACTCATTACTGATAGAGTCAGGGGGGTAGATATGAAGTAGGTTTCTCTGTCCCCACAGAGCAAATGAAATGAAATTAAATGAAAAAAGCTGAAAAATGTTCGTCCACAGAAGTATTACTATTGTAAATATTTCCAAAAGCTTAGCAAAGACTTCTTTGTATATGATTTAAATTCTGCTCTGAGTAATACACACTATTCTCTGACATGACTGGAGTTGCAGTCAATTCAGATTTGGTATGGGCCAAATTCAGAGCAGAATTTGGCTCATACCATCACATAGGTCACCTAGATTTCTTTTACTATAAACCAAGACATGCATAGCCCCAGTATAGTAAACATATATAGAATTTACTTGTAAAGGACCTTCTGTACTTATTTGGTATATTCATAACAAATATTGCATAAGAACACTAACCAACAGATCTTTATGGGAACTAGAAGACTTCTTTATACCATGAGAGTCACTGTAAGCATGATTCTATAAGTAAAAATTTAGAAAGTCAACACTAACCAATAACAGCATCTTCAACATCAGAGCATAATAAAAGAAGTAACATACAATTCTTAACAAAACGCTTACCTTTCTAGATGAGTATGGCCATAGAAAAAAAACTGACCTACCTAGTGAGAGGAATGGGGATTGGACCAAAATACCAGATGCAAATTGCTCATATCACTAAACCCAAAAGAAGGGTCAGATGAGTGTGACTGTAACTTTACCTGTCTGGTTGTCTTTATTGGATAACTCAAGTGTTCAATATTTACAGTAGTTCTCAAAAAAGTAAAATGTGCACAATTGAAAAAATAAGCTTAAAAGATAAAAAGTATATTAAGTGTTCATTCCTTTCACTTAATCTATTTCATGGTTTATTCAAAGTGTATGGGTGTTAATCATCAGTGTTTAAGAAAATTTAGTTTCTGGTTTGTTTACAGGTCCATGGTAGTAACAAAAATGTTTGATTCCTGTCTCTGCTTAAAGGGATCTGCCCAAACCCAGCTTGATATACTTCCAAGCAGGAATGGTAAATGGGAATCATTTTTTTAATTTAAGGGATCAGAGACCCTGATCCCCGTGTTTGAGAATTTAAGCTTTTTTGTGGTTGTTGTATCTAGCCCTTATGGTTTTGTGACCCACATGTAACAGATACAATCTTTTCTTTCTGCATTTACAGAGAGTCTGAATCAAGAGGCCTGGTCCACACTGGGGGGGGGGGGGGGGGGAAGGGGGGAAGAGAGGAAATCGATCTAAGATACGCAATTTCAGCTACGTGAATAGCGTAGCTGAAGTCGAAGTATCTTAGATCAAATTACGAAGTACTTACCTCGGGTCCACGCGGCGCAGGCGGGCTCCCCCGTTGACTCCGCTTACTCCTCGCGCCGAGCTAGAGTTCCGGAGTCGACGGGGAGCGCTTCTAGGATCGATTTATCGCGTCTACATGAGACGCGATAAATCGATCCCAGAACATCGATCGCTACCCGCCGAATCAGGCGGGTAGTGTGGATGTACCCTTACAGATCAAGTCTCAGACACAGTGCAAAATCTCACACGTTCTGCAATGAGAAGCAGAAGAAATCCTTCCTGGACAGGTCTCTGAGCTGGCTCTAGCCTAAAAGCTGATGTGGCCTCTGTAATGCTTGTGCTAATGCGGCTGCGGGGTAGGTGGTGAACCATTCAGATTGCACGCAGCAGATCAACTAGTCTTGGCCACAAATCTTTGCTGCACAATGGCAATCCCTGACTGTGATGTGTGAACCTCCTCTTTATTATTTGCCTCAGTATTATTTTCCCCTAACTGATGTATGACGTGCCTTCCAGTCATCAGAACACTTCTTCTGTGTATACTCTATGTACATTTAAAAAAAAAAAACAGATTTCCCAACCTTCCAAATACTACTTCTGTCCCACTGATATAAGCAACTTTGCGAGTCCTAGTGTAGATGAGCTGGCAGCTCACCCCACTATTTTAGGGCCATGGCAGCAGTCAGTACAAGTGCAGGGTTCTGCCTAGGTGGAACAAGTTGAAAGATCAGGACATTAGCAGCTATCATGAAGTAGTATATTTTGATGCACAATAATAATATATTAGTTTTTGAAAATGTATGTTTCCTCAGTCTAATGTGTATGCCAAGTTAAATGGAGGTAATATTTTTAAATGGCAGAGATAAGTAGAAAAGACTTTAAAGCACCACCATGCCAACACCATGCTCTTCAGAACAGTAATTATAATGGTACTATAATATTACCGTAAAATAGAAATTAATTTAACAACGAATGACATACAGATGCTTATTTAGATTTAAAATCGTATATTCTATAACTTCATTTTTTGTCAGAAGAGTAGTTATACATGCACCCTTCCAAAATAGTTACGTTTGTAATCATATCTTAACTGAGAACACAGTAGGTAATATCAATTTAGTGATCATTTTTCAGAGCTCACATTCAAAATCAATGCGATCAGGTCTTTTGAAAGTAGTCTTTATTCATAGAGAGACATGCAAATTATCTACGTACTGAGAGTGAATGTCTTGTAGATCTATCCTTCACACCATCACACTAAAAGGTATGGTAAACCAACAGTGAAGAAAGAAGAATTTCAGAATGCCAAGACAACAGGAAATCAGGATAGGGGGAAAAAAAACATCTAAAATGTTAGTATCAATAAAGTAGTAGTCAAAAATTAAGAGGATTAAAAGAATCACAGATTTACTGAATACAACAGTCAAAATTCACACTAAGGAATATTATGCATCACAAACTGGCATTTTTGAGGGAAAATAGCCATTCTAATTTTTAAAAATCTATTTCTTAGCACACTACTAAAAACGTGCAACTTTCTGAAAAGCAGGGCTGTCGACAAATCGAAGTTAACTCACACGATTAACTCAAAAAAATTAACCGCAATTACAAAAATGAATTGCGATTAATCGCATTGTTATACAGAATATCAACTGAAATTTATTAAGTATTTTTGGATATTTTTCTAAATGTAGATTTTTTTTGGTTACATAACTGCACTTAAAAACAAAACAATGCAAAAAACAATCTCCTTTTTTGGGACCTTTTCTTATATAGGCACCTATTACCCCCCATCATCTGTCCCGTTTTTTCACAGCTGATATCTGGTCACCCTACTGTGACCTGTCCATGACTTATACCATAAATACCCATGATTGAATCTTGGAGGGGATGCTGGGGAGGAGGGGGGGAGGAAGAGTGCGGCACCAGCTGCTGGGAAGGGTAGAACCCCTGGGGCCTGCTGCTGCTCCGGCCACTGCCATGGGGGAAGCCCCGGGGAGCCAGCCGCTGCTCTGGCCGCCCCAGGACCACTGCAGGAGCCGCCTAGCTGCATCCAGTCCCATCAGCCCCATGACTGCTGCGCAGGTGGCCCCGGGGCCAGCCACATCGGCTGTTGCTCGAACAGGCCCCGGGGCCAGCTGCCAGAGCAGAGGCCCGTGCGGCTGCGCCGGGGCCAATGCCACTCCAGCAGCAGCTGGTGTGGCTGGCTGCGGGGCCGCCTGAGCGGCTGACTGCAGAGCTGCTGCAGCAGCCGCCGATGTGGCTGGCCCCAGGACTGCCTGAGCAGCTGGCCCCGGGGCTAGTTACTTGGGCGGCCCAGGAGTCAGCCACACTAGCTGCTGCAGAAGTCACAGAGGTCACAGAAAGTCACGGAATCCGTCACTACCGCGACCTCTGTGACAAACACAGAACCCTAATCATAATTCATCAACAATTCAACAACTTCAGAAAACATTAAAATCTGCATATAAATATTACAGATAAAACTGTCTAAGCTAGAATAATAGTTATCCTTCATTTTCTTATTTCAGCCCAGATCATGGGACTAAAAGTGCAGTATCTACCCCAAAAAGATATGGCTTAAGCAATCTACAAATTGAAACTTGAAGCAGTCTCCTGCCAAAAGCTGCAGCAGAGAATCTACATTTAATTTAATTGAATGCAGTGGTTTTCAAGCTGTGTCATCTCAACACATTTCTGTTATTTGAGGAACTGGAAGACCACCTCTTCCCACAATGTTCCCACCCTGGTTTGCTGAGCCAAAACCAAACTTAAGCCACAGATTTCTTAGAGCCTTCAAATACATTTTTGCTGGAAGAAAGCTGTATTATACAAGTAATAAACTTCAGTAACTACGGTTTTCCATTAAAATAATGTGTTCTAGCTGAAATAAGTGTTCAGTATTTTATTACTATTTCTGAACAGTAGGCACAAAAAAAGTTACATCACATGAACACATCCAAACATGCTCATTTCCAGGTTACACACCACAAGATCTCTCCTTCTGGAGGTGCTTGTTCTGCTGCTCTGAGACCCACTGACATCCAAAGATGAACTCTTAGGAATGAAATTGTAAAATTATGAATTTCAAATATATAAACAGTAAATAAATTCAAAATAAAAAACTGCTTTAAGCTTAGAGATATATACAAATCTGAACTCAACGCATGGTGAGCAGTGTAATAAAGCTAATTTTATGCACTACGGATGACAGTATAACGTAAGAGTGAGTTGTGTGGTCACCACCACCAAGTACTATGGATGACCATCTCGTGCTATTTCTAACCATACTAGTTTGTGCTCTCTTTAATCTTGTTTTATTTCTTAAAGAATGAGAAATAACATGACTGCTTTGAGCAAAGTATTTTCTCTTTCGAAGATGAAGAAAGGCTAATGTTTATCTACCAAATTAGTTTCTCTAGTTTCTGGTGTGGGTAGGCACATTTATTAATGCTTTTTTTATCATGGAATACATTCCTATACACTTTTCAAAAATACAGCATCATAATAAGACCTGCATACATATTATACATGCACGTTTTATTTTATATTAACATCTAGCACTTCTGTTTTCTCATTAAGTACCTCAATTTCTTTGCTTCACTTATAATCTATAAATTCAAGTTTTATGGCAATTGCATATAAAAAGTCCCAGTGGAATTTTATACCAAAGGGTAAATTATTCCACACTACAGATATTAACTTTAAAACATGACCAGACATATGAAGGTGACCAACATTCTTGATGGTTCTGAATGTAAAATATGCTATTATTCATCTCATTTAGGGCACAATTTAGCAAAGCACTTGAATAGCATGGTAGCCCTAGCCCCATGAGCCCAAGTATGTAGACCTAGGCTCTGGGACTTGCTGCCATTGGCTGTGTAGACTACATGGGCACTATCATAATACAAATAATAAATGCGAATAAGACTTGTTCTTATTTTCTGACATTTGGTAGCTAATCATCTAGCTTCTAATGACAATATCAAGATTTAAGTATGTATTCCAAAAAGAAGGGTCAGAGATGGTCTGCTTTACAGAAAGGCATATTGAATATTAACCTCATAAATGAAGTATTGTTTGCATTAATTGAGGAACGAAGCTTGGCTATTCTTAAGCCTGGAAGGTATTCGATTTTTATCGGTACATGTCACGAAACATTGATTTCATTGCACACACACAAATAAACAAAAAAAATATTTCCATCAATATTAATAAAAATGTAATGATAGGCAAAATAAGAAAAATGCTGCTTGGGAACTTCTTAGATTTTGATTTAGGGATATTTACTTTGTATATTTTGACATGTGATATTGGCTATTTGAGTTTTAATAGTTAGAAACCTTTAGTTTTTAAGTCTCAACATCTACTGTCGTTAAATAATTATTGTCTGACCCCCCCGCTCCATATTCTGACCCTCTCCCATAATTTCCTGCAACTGTGAAAAATAAAATACAAAATATGCTTTAAAGTCATAACTTTATGCAAGTGTGAACACTGAAATGGATAAACCTGGAAAAAAACAGTTTAAAAATAGTTATCTACTGAAATTATGAAAAGTAAAAACCAAATTCTGCCAAGCCTCTTTTGCACAGAATTTCTGTAATTACATTTATACATATACATATATAGCTATTATAAGTAATAGATGGAAAACACGCATATCAATGTATATTGCAGCAATACTTTGTAAAATGTTTGACTAAAATCCATTTACCACAGAGCACACAGTTATCACTTTCTCATTAGTAAACTTCTAGTCATTTTTGAAAAACATCAACTTTGTTGGACAAGATCTGTTCTTTGTAAACTCACACTGACAATTTCTTATGTTCCAGTTCTGTCCACGCAGTAAGTTGCTTAAAAACAAAAGTTTCCTGAGATTGAAGTTAACCATTAGTCTGTAATTAGTCATTTCACTCCCTCAATATTGACATTACAATGTTCCTCTTTCAGTTTTCTAGACCTCTTATGGAGTGATGAAAACAGAAAAGCTAATAGTAAGATAAATAATTTATTTAATGTTACTACTGAGTGAATCATACTTTAGGATCTTCACAGTATTACTGGATATAATAAAAGCTCAACATTTGTTTTCTTTAAGATACAAAATGCTCTAGTGGAGAACTGATTTTCAGCTCTAACCTTTCCTGCTTTTGTCTGAGTCGGGGGGGGGGGGGGGGGGGAGTCTGTCATAAGACTGGGGGGAAAGGATGGTCAAGGAAAGGGGAACAGATTGAAGGAAAGGAGCTGTAGATGTTGGTGAACTGCCACACTCACACCATCATTACAAAATTGTACTCTATGGGGCTGAAGCCAGTGAACACAGTAGCCTGCAAGTCTCTTTGGGTGGGCTGCTGCTAAAAGTGAATAATGAAGTAACTTAAGAATGCATATTCTCTGCTTCTGCAATAGTGCAAAAACAGAATATAGGAACACCACACAGATCTCTCTCAAATGTGAAAGAAAAGCCACCACAGGAAAAGAGGAGAGAGAAATGCCAGGGTAAAGAAATGAGTAGAGATAGATGAGAGGGAAGCAACTCCTTGGGTAGAGGAAGAGCAGGTGAGAGAGGGAAGTGGAAGGGAAATGGAAGGGAAACAAAGCATGAACAAGAAAGGAAGGGGGCGGGGGGGACTGGGAGAAAAAGAAGGTAGAAAAGCAGCAAAGACAAGAGAAAATTTGGGAAGGAAGAGGTGAGGGAACTAGGACAAAGATTTTTAGATCCACTTTTCTTTCAAAAGTATTACCAACCTAAACAAAGCATTCTAATCGATTATCAAGAGCAGCTTCTAATGTGACCTCAGTGCACAGCTGCTGAGTGCTAGTAGCTACAGACATAGCTTGAAGTATCTTAATGTACAGATAACATGCATGTACATGACTATGCAAGCTTATAATTCTCAGCACTTGTTTGGTAGAAGAACATGTGACGCTCAAGTACAAATGACTTGACCTAAGTTTTAAATACAGTCTATTTAAAGTTGTACATGTACTAACACTAAGTATGTTATTTTTAGTTTGCTTCCAATGAAAGTAAAATTATTCCAGGTAATCAATATCTGAACTGCTTATGTTTTGGGGCTTATTTCCAAACTCACATTAAGTTAATTATTTTAAGTAACTAAATTATAGTACGAACAAGTAAGTGTTGGGGGGGGTCAAGGTCTCTCATAGTACAAACAGTGAGATTTTCAAGATTTATTAAGAGATTCAGATAAATTGATACAAAATACAATTAAAATGTTGACGTGAACACACAACCCCATTTATATTGATTAAAACAGATACGTTGCATGTAGTATCAAAGTTCATACAAACTATGTACTAACCCTATGACTGCCAATATTTCGAGCAGACACCAAGTCATCCGCTCCCTGATAACAAAAATGAAAGCAAAATGAAGTTAAATGTTTGTTTGTTGAAGTTAAATGTTTGTTTGTTAAAGTAAAGCCTAACAGGGAGAAGGGAGAGTTTATAGATTAGCACAAACCAGATAGGAATGATGACTAGACCGGACAGAATACTTGGCTCTCTCTGAATCTTCCTGAGAAAGAAGAAATGTAAAAAAAGTTATTTAATGAAAAAAAAAAAGATGAACAAAATAAAAGTAAGCAAACCGAAGAGCATGCAGTACTTATTTTCCACACAGATAAGCGTTTGGAAAATCAACTGAAGCAAGTGAATCCATTCACATCAGATGAACATTGCTTTCATTTCATTTTGACTCTAAGGCAGGTGTCTACCACACTATGTTGTTAAGAAAATGCAGCTGAAGTGACATATTTAATTAAAAGTAAAAAATGGACAATCTTTTGCTGGTTGGGCAGAAAAATATGCTATATCGAGAACAAAATGTAGAAGAATCTCATTAAAGACTAAAAACAAACAAAAGAAACCCAAGAATTACACTCTAGTTTGTCAAAACAAGATTGTGAAAGTTGATTCCAAAGTTACTTTAGCCCAGATAAAGATACCTCTGTCCCACTGTCACCAAGATTAACTTCCCGCTGGGGGTAGCAACCAAAATTAAAGTGTGATTATACCCTATAGTTATGCATTTTTCATTTGGGAGCTCCTGATCTTTTAATTCCCCTGGCTTTGTCTGACTTTTGGAGATGTCTGAAGCTGAGATACCCCAAGATACTTTCTTCAACTGAAGGATTGGGGAGGGTTTACTATAACCTGGAAATAAGGGAACCTTTGTGGGAAAACTGTGGACAAAATAAATACATTTTTAAAAAAGAGGGGGGGAAAAACTATTGTTTTAATTGCCAGAAGCATCTTAAAACATAAAAAATGTTTAGTTACAGGGAATAAATACACTACGAAATTCTGTTTCAATATAAACCATTCTGTATAAAACTTCACATTTGAACTGGACCCACTTGTAAAAAATAAGTCCTTTAAAAAAAAAAAAAAGTCTTGCCCTCTCCAGTCTTCCACCTCTCAAAAGTTCACAAGGTGCTAGCAGTCAGACCTCATCTATCAACAGGGTAAAGAAGGGGTCCATTCCAGCAACATCTTTTAGACTGCACATAGAGGTGACATTAGTTTTGGACTTATGGTCCCTCATTCATACTACACTTTTAACCAAGTTCTCAACCACATGGTTGACTCCAAAAATGATTTGTGCCCACATTCAAAATGGATAAACAACGATAAGTAACATTTCTGGCTAAAAGTGGCCTGCCCTTGGAAGCAGCCAAGATTGGCAAATGGTTGCCTTCCTTAACGATTCATAACACTTATTTTGGTGTATACAAAAAACTCCCCCAACTATGCCTGTGCAACTGTTGGCTAACATTCCTTTTCCCTGTCATTTTCCAGAATGCATTACCCCACATGTGCTTGGGCACTCTGTGGCAATTTTTACCTCTATATAACCCATCACAAAAGGCTATCCTGCCTGCATAACAAAGAAATGTCAAGCAACTATAAAGTAATCAGCACTCTCAATCACAGGACTTAGTGAACACTGAAGTGTCTACAGCAGGCAGACTGTTGAAGCTGGTGATCATTTCTGCAAGTTATTATAAATGATTATCAATTTTAAAAGGGTAGGTGTTTAGGATGTATGCTTTGTCTAATGAAGATGTCAGGCCCAGCTTATGATCAAAAGCAAGGAAGGCATTTAGGCAGTTCTGAATTCTACTTAAAGGCAACAGAAAGTTAAGCAGATGGCTAAGAATCTAAGGGAGAATGAAATCCACTCAAATGCCTGTCAATGCAGAGACAAAAAAAAATTTTAAAAAATCAAGACACAAAGTCCAGTATCACTGGGAAAGAGACACCAATCAGGTGTCCTGCAACCAGCTGACTACCTGATCCTCCTTTGAGGACTAGACCGAATTCTCAGGATAAGGCAGGCCATCAAACAGTGGAACAAAAATGGAAATCTACATACACTCATCCTAGCATGAGTCCGGAGATGACAAAGAGTTGGTATGTCAGCACAAGTACACTGTTGGTGTTTAAGGCTATGTCATCACCGCAGAGTTAACTTTGATTATCTACACTTAAGCTAGGTTAACTAGAGAGGAATTAACTCAAGTGAGTGGCCACACTGCAAAACACTTGAGCTACACAGAGTGATTGTATTAGCAGTTGGTGAGCTGTGCTAACTCTAATATAGTCTATACCCCTGGATAGGCTAGGCAACTCTTGTTAATAGCAGCACCACACTCAATTTAAGGATTTGTGTGTGTAGAGATGGGACTCCTGGTGAGGTTGCACTGGAATTATACCTCAAGTTAACTCTCCAGTGAAGACAAACCCTAACAAATAAATTAAACAATAATGAATAATAAGCACTTGGACCCTGAGATAACTGCTTTTTAAATAAACAGTTTGTGGGGGATTGACAAGTTAAAAGTAAAATTAGGTAGACAGATTCAGTTGCAATTTCAGCAGGCTATGAAGTCAGTTTGCTGTTTAATTTATAAATCAACTTTGGAACTAAAATGCATAGAAGCCAAATGATATGGTTACAATATGCCAACAATCAAATAGAGTAAATCCCTAGCCTACAAAATTATTTGACATTTAGAAGCTAATCAAAGTTTAAAAAAATATTTATTTTGACTTGATAAAGGTAACTTCCTTTTCCTCCCCCAAACCCATCCCATGCATTATCTCAGTGCTATTAAGCATGTAACAAACGGGGGGGGGGGGGGGGGGGGGGGGGGGGGGGGGGGGGGGGGGGGAGAGGAGGAGGAATCAACATGGCATCTGGAGAAGTACATTTTCAACATTAACAACATAGCAATGTTTATCATTAGGTTACAATCAATCCAAAAATTAAAAAATAATGTTCATGCTCTTAGACCTTTACTTTCTGCATTTTTTTTTTCTTATTTTAGAGAAATGTATTACAAAGTTCAATGCCTGAACATGTTCAGTTTTCCTTGTTAAATGGATTAAATGCAATTTGGAGTGTAAAAAAATTAATTCCTTCTAACTATAGGCTGAATTTGTAAGAGTTAGCATAAAAATGTGAAGATTTAACCCTCTGAAAGCTACAAGACTTCTCTATAGAATTGCTGACAATATCCCTGATTATGTTGCTGTTTTTTATACTTTGAAGTTACATTTGGCTAAATTATATTTGAGCCTGGTTTACTTTAATCTTCTTATACCGGTCATTACATATTAAGAACTTTTCATAAAACAAATAATCATACTTGAATTTTGCTTTTAGAAAAACAAAGATAGGCCTACAAATTTGTGAAAACAACTCTCTAATTAGACAGCTGAATAAAAGCAAACAGATTGAGGAGCACTGTGTTCTAATTTCAACTCGGTTATCTCCATACCATCCCATGTAGAGGAACCAGTCTTGCATTTTTTTTCACCCCAAAGTCCCACCCACTGGAATCAACTGGAAGTTTGGAGTCCAGAATGCAAGAGTAAGCTGCCTCTGCCCTCCCCTCCCCTCTTATTTTTAAAGACGGAAAGAAACGTTGGAGGGTACAGTATATCAATTTTAAACTGACTTATTGTTTTGTTTAAAGCAAGTATTAGCCACTGAAACTTAGCCTGGATCATCTGTGGAAGACAACACCTGCCAGTCTAATCAAAGAAGAATATAGAATAAGGCAGGTCTACAAAAAAGATAAAGTAAGATGTGGAAGTAAGTTAACCTAGAAATATTTACAATTTTTAAAATAAGCCTTTTCCAACATCAAGCTACTTTAATTCCATTCTGAATGCAATTGTATAAACTTTAAACAAACTCACTGTGAAAGAGAAAATGGCACACTTTCAATGTTTTTTGCCTCTGTACAGTGTCCTATATGTGACCTTATGTAATGATTTTTTCCCCCATCAGTCATAAAATATGTTCACACTTTGCAAACCATTAGTAATTTATTCCCTCCAAGTCTATGTTAGTTCTGCAAGAGTAAACAACATGCACAACAGGCAGTCCTGGCCTACCATCCACTTTTGGATACGTCCCCATTTTCTATCGTATGAGCGATGAGAAAGCTACAAAATGTTTTAAAAAAATTAATACAGAACAGGCATCATAGAGATTACATCATCTTGTACAATTTACAATTCACAGTTGCATGTAATTGTCCACAGAATACGATATCTGTAAATTTATTTTAGATAACACAATTAGAATAATTAAAGCCAAATACAAAAAAAGTTCATTAAGAAGTTCTGCCTTGATTTCTAATTCACTCTATACCATCATACCAAATTGTCAAATTCTCAACACTATGGAAGAATTTAAGAGAGACTGCCATTTTTTAATTCACTCATATTTCAAGTGAATGTCATTTTTATTATTATAAATGCAAGAATATCAGACTAGTCTACAGAACTGACTAGTGTGTTTATTGTTTAACAGACAGACAGGGAGGGATGAAATCCTGGTTTTGTTGCAGTCAAAGGGAAAACTCCAATTCACTTCATCACGGCCAAGAGGCATACTATCCCACAAGTATGCTAAGTGAAGAGGCAGCTTTCTGTATACATTTCACCACAGTCTATGTATCAGTTTTAATTAATGTTCCCATGATACCCATTAATCTTTTTCATTTTTTCATGCTAAACATGGAGTCCTGTTAAAAAAACTTTTCAATTAACTGTTTATCTTCTGTCCAAATGCTCTTGTACAGATTACTCAGACGGGTACCATGGTTGTAGATTTGTTCTTTTCATGTTTAACAGAACACCATCAACTTGGAAAAAAATTCAGACAGAACTGTGATTTATTTTGACAGGTAACAACCAGGATTATTATAAATAAGATTAGAGAAAAAATATTTTCTCTACTATTTCAGTTTGTTTACTTTGAACAATTGACAGCATTTTGGGTTCAATCACTCAGATACCCCTGCTTACATAGTGGGTTTTCCACAGCACCAGTAGAAAACATCTTAAAAACAAGAAAATGTCCTTGTAAAACAACATTAATTGTCAGCTGACACAGGGGTAGGTTTGGCATTTTAAATTATTTTTAATTCATTTTATAAAACTGTCTGGATTTCAAATTAAAGATGTTCCTTTAATGAAAGCATTAAAATAGCCTTCTTGTATACTCAGAATTAGTTATATGGGCACTGGCTTTTGCGTTATGTACTGTTTACTGAAAATAAATTATAAAGTTAAAAGGACAACAGTCCATTTTCAAAGGAAAACATTTAGGTCAGTCTATATCTTTGAGCAGTTATGTTTTTAAGCAATTAATTTATTGCATGTTAATTATATTATACAAAACTGCTGTTTATTGCAAAAACATTCTAACAACTGGAGTCCCATGCCAAATTAGAAAAGACATACGTTTCAAAAGGTATTTTTGTAGTCGTATGGTTAAGCAAAAATGTTAGTCATATTTAAATAGCTGATCACGTTTTTGCTTTAGTATTCTTTGTTATTAATGAAGTTTAAAATTAACATTTTAATATGACCACGTACATGCAGTGCTATCTACGCATAGGGTGACCAGATGTCCCGATTTTATAGGGACAGTCCTAATTTTTGGGTCTTTTTCTTATATCCGCTCCTATTACTCCCCCACCCTCATCCCAATTTTTCACACTTGCTGTCTGGTCAGGCTATTCACGCATGTGTAGAGATAGGAATGGAGCAAATTACTCATTTGAATTCCAACACTACACAGGACAAAGCTACAGTAATGGCTACCCTATGTAGGAAATGCTGACATACAGCTATACTATACTGAAAAATATAAATAACTTTTCTTAAGAAACATAATACAAGGCAATTAATTAAGACGTTCAATACAAAATAATAAAGCATAGCAAAATCAACATTACCTCTTTCTGTTGTCGCTCCAATTCTCTCATACGTATCTCTCTTGCTTCTGCTCGAGCAGCCCGTTTGGCTGCAAGCCTTGCTTCTGCCTATAAGTTAATTGAAAGTAATAAAAGTTAGGTAGTTTTTTAACCACTTAGCTTTGTAAAATGTGTTTGAATACCTGATTCAATAGTTTCCTCCACAAAAACAGATCCTGATTCTAATAAGCAGCTTGTACATATTTAAAAAAAAATAAATTGACAGCAAGCAGCAGTTCAAAGGGAAAGAACAAAAAAACCCGATTTGTACTCATTTTTGTGAATTTTTAAAGATGCCACTGCCAGACAAAAGATTTACAACTGAAAGCAAGTGTTGATAAAGGCCTAAGCCTACAAACACTAACAGATTTTAGTTTTATACACATGAATAGTTCTATTGCCTTTAATAAGACCGTTCACATGCATAGCGTTAAGCACAAATGTGTTTGCAGAACCAGAGGCCCAAGTTAGCAATGTTTTGAGTTAATACATAAGTAGTAACACACTCAATTTAAAGACCTTACAACAGATGCATACCATAGGCCAAAGCCCAAATCTCATTTGGAAGGATTTATAAAAACAAAGCTTAATATTTAAGGGGAAATTACCAAAGTCAACTATTACTGAAAAATGCAAAATTCCTGGAGGAAAAGGCACAAGATGAGTGTCCCTGCTGGAGCCCTAAATTAAATCCCCATTTTTCTCTATTTTATTCCTTACCCTTATGGACAATACACTGTAGCAAGATTCCAGATGAGGAATGGGGTCTTTTTCAGACACTTTCTAATAATAAAAATTAAGTTCATCCATATATCAAAATGTAGCATTTAACAAATAATTTAAAGCTGAATAATAAAAGCCATCATTCATTCCATGAAGGGAATTAGGTAAATATGAAATGCCTCAAATCAAATTCATCGGTGGTTAACATTTTATTCCCACTTTAATTTTACTGTCTCTCCAGCCCCCCACCACTTAACATTAAATTTACTCTTTAAAATTAAAAAAACTTCAAAGTTTCCAAGGGATTTTATAGTATAACAGTTAGCTCTTTCTCCTGCAAATGGCATAAAAAAAACAGTAGTTACCGTGCGGTAGTCACTATTTTGCTGATAAGACACCCTATTCGTAACATTAATCAGATGCGGGACAATCTCATTTCACACTAATTTGTGTGGTTTTAACATGAATATAAATTAATGAGTTTTGCGTTCATGAAACATTTTGTCTTAAATGTCAAACCTTTAACAACTTCTAAATGTAGGCAAGTGTAAAAACAAGATGTAAATTGTTATTGGATAAACCTTTACAGAATCACAGCAAGCACGATAATTACATATATTTTTAAATGAAGAGGTGACTTGTACATGTTTTAATAAAGATTAAATGTGTAATTGACAATGTATGCAAGTTAAGGGCTCAAAATGTAACTTTTCAGAATGCTGAAGTGAGAAAAATGGTGCACCTCTCTTTATGGGTGGGTTATAAACACTAGAAAAGTGATTTATAAAGGAAACACCAAGAGAGAATGTTGCTGAGTGCAGCTACATGATCTGAGCAGGACAGGGTTATTTTGGGGAAATGGAGTTTAGGTGACCTTTAATCCATATGGGTTCAGATGTACAAAGTTCTTTGTTCGCAGTGGTATACATGAAAGTATCCATCAACTTTCCCCTTGCCCTCAACTCCAAGCTTCCTTCTACATCTAAAGCTGACATCTGCCAGAAATCAAGCGACAGTACTACCACCCAACACATCTCAAATTTTATGGACTATTACTGAATCAGATAGTCTGAAAGTTGTAGACACCAGATGTTCTATGTTCATGCAATTTATTCTCAGAGCCTCTTAATGCTGTAAATCCATTTGGCAAATTCAGAAGATGGATTCTCCAAGATACAGATCTCTCTGGGTGAAGTCAGTAACAGTGGCTCTTCAAGACGACTGACTATATGGAAATCTACTTTTAGAAGACATAGTTCCCTAGAGCACTAATTTATAAATTTTAGCTGATGAAGTCACGTGTGCAAACACCCCCATTGTGACTTGCCAAAATCTGAAGACTGAAAAGGGGGCAAGGCCACAAACGTCATTCAGTTCCTTCCACTAATTCAAGAATCAATATCAAGATTCTGAAGAAATGGAGAAGGTGGGTGAGGAGTATAAACTATAATCTGAAGAATTACAATTACCTGAAGAATTATAGTTATAAGGGGAATAATTGTTCTTTCTTCTTCAAGAAGTGCTAAGTGCTAATACGATTCCCCACTGCTGAGAGAACAAGTAGGTGGGGACCTGAAGAATATTAACTAAATAGAGATTGCAGGACTGTTCTCCAAAAATGGGCATTGAACCCAGAAACAAAGTAAAGGGAATAATGCTGTATCAGATTGTGTATAGGTAAATCTTGAAGTAACAGACTACAAAATGACAGTGATGGAAACATTACTAAGGCATGCAATCAAGGCACCTCTGGACTTGGTGGCGTGTGTTCTGATATTTTCAGACGGCTGAACACCCATCAAGGCATAACAAATTAGTATGTTTACTTAAATTCATTCAGACAAACTTCTGAAGAGACAGACTAACCCCTGGATTTACCCCACATGCCAGAAATTCTTAGGGAGACTTACAAATTGATAATATTTAAATAATTAAAGGGCCTTCTCTTCAATTCTAAAATGTGTCACCTGACACCCTCAGGATGTGAATGAGGTTTAGATAAAAATACAAATGTGTAGCCTGAGATGAAAGTTAGATCACTTTAATAAGGAGTTTAGGATGGGAATGTAGGACCATTTTATCCTTATGAAACTGTGAAAGGGAACACTGTGGTGAGGGTAAGGGCCAGCCATCAAGGCTTGGATCTCCATGCAGATGTTACAGTTGGGAAGAACACCATTATCACAGGAGTGACAGTTCAAAGAAAAGTCAGACAGGAGTTCAAATGAAGGCTCCATAAGCCTCATTAGTGCTGTCATAAATGAAGGGAAGGGGGAGAGGGTCTGATGCAGTGCTATAAAATCCTCTTACCAGTAAAGGGTTAAGAAATACAGGTAGCCAGACTGACACCTGACCTGGCTGGCATCTGACCAATAAGGGGACAAGATACTTTCAAATCTTTAGAGGGGGGAAGGCTGTGTGTGTGTGGCTTTGTCTGTGTCAGAGTGATCTTGGAAGACAGAAGGAACCTACAGAAAATCAAACCTCCCTTTTCTGAAGTAAGTTTAGATAGCATAGCGAATAGATTTCTGTTTTATTTTGCTTGGTACATTCCCTGTGGGAGAGGGAAGGGTTATTCCTGTTTTCTGTAACTTTAAGGTTTTGTCCAGAGGGGGGACTCTCTCTGAGTTTGGAAATTGAGTGCCCTGTAAAATAGTTACCATCCGGATTTTACAGAGATGATTTTACCTTCTTTGTTTTTAATAAAATCCTTCTTTTAAGAAGCTGACTGTTTTCTATGGTGTTAAAACCCAGGGGGTGGGTTTTTAGATCACTGGGTAACCAATTGGTTGGGAGATTGTTCTCAAGCTTCCCAGGAAAGGGGGTGTACGGCTTGAGGGGGTAGTTTGGGGGGAGAGGGAAGTTCAAGTGATTCCTTTCCTGGATTCCTGTTAGACACTTGATGGTGGCAGCGAAAGAAGCATTTCTCAGGGTGCAGGGAATTTTGTACCTTGGGGGGTTTTAACCTAAGCTGGTAAAAATAAGCTTAGGGGCTCTTAATGCGGGTCCCCACGTCTTTACCCTAGGAGTTTAGAGTGGGGAGGGAACCTTGACAAGTGCAAAATCAAATCCCATTACAGAAGTGGATGTGGCTCATGTGTCAGAGAAACTATATGGACAATGCCTTTCAGAAACCTGGTGACTGTAGGATGAACAAAGACAAATCCTATACTGGAGAAAGAAATACCAAGATGGCAGCCAGATAGAATGAGACCACTCAATGAAAGTTCAGACTGTTTAAGGGACAGTAAAGAGACCAAAACTGAACAGATGGAAGACTTTTTCATGGTTCCTTTTCAGGAAGGCCAAATAGAGAATCTCTTCCATTTCATCATACAGATTTTCCTGGTGATGTTTCCTGCATCTAAGAAGGGTTTTAGACATAAATGCTCCATTTGTTAAACATTCACAGCCACTTTTATTGAGTGGGTAAGAGTTAAAGAGCTCATTAGTACTAAACCCTCAAACCAGTATTAGTGAAATAGGTCTTAAGAACCAACTCTATCATAAAGAGTTTAAAAGCAGACCTCCCAATCGTTTCAGGTTTTAGCAGTGAAGGCAAAATGAATAAACATTTGTCAGAATTATGATTTTAATTCAAATCACTGACATCACTGAATACTGTCAGTGACCAATATGGTGATATTGCAAGGAAATCAAGTTTAAAAGCCTATACTCTTGAAGGTCTTGATCATGTCACCCCTAGAATCCACAAACTCAAAAGCCATTGTGAAAAAGAAAGCATGGAACAGCCTAATGGGGCTGATAGCAAGTGAAGGGATAAACATAACAGAGTTATGTTCACAATAGTTCAGGCAATGAAAAAACAAGGATATTTTGTTTTGTAAACTATTTATTAGAAAATGACTAAACACTAAAGTGAGTGTATGCTAAAGATTTTACTTTCGTCTACTGGCTGCACCTTGTGATCCAAACTCTTAGGACTTATCTACATGAACATTTAGTTTACAGCAAGCCGGGATGTGAATCTACGCTGCACTAGCCTGCTGCAGACTAACTGTCCCTGTGGACCCTGCTGATGTGCATTAACAAACTGTTAAAGCACGCCAGCAGGGTTCACACAATCAGTCTACAGCAGGCTAGATTCACACCTCCACTTACCGCAAACTAAAGATTTCATGTAGACAAGGCGTAAGCTTTTATTTAAAAAGTCTCTAGTCTAGCCCTTATGGTTATAAAATTGAAGTCTTCCTTGGTCTGCTGGCAGCCTCAAAACAACAGCTCTAACGCAAGTATGAACTACCTCTATGCTAAGAGTGTGACCATTGTGAAGCCAAATTTTAATGCCAACATTGTTAACTATTTAAATTGCTGATAAAAGCCTGCAATCCTATTATTAAAATCAGAACAAACTAATGTCTCATCTTATTTTGTCATAATGAAAAACACAGTTTGAAAGAATACCATCAATCTCATCACTGTTTGTAGATGACTTTTAGCAGGTGGTAAATAAACTGACATTAAAAGCAACGAAGATACAGTGGAGTCTTGTTCTAGTATAATATACATACACAAAAACCGCAACAAAAGCCAAGATGTTATGCAACACAGAAACAGAGAGTCTACTGTATAGAATCGTTTCCCAAATAAAACCAATGAAAGATTACTCTAGGGCAACTTCTTTTCAATGTCTAATTCCTCTGCACCATTTTTCTAAAGGTTGAAAATAACATGTTTACTTTTAGTATACCAGTGAGGCTATCTGCAGCCACTTCAACAATTTCTTAACATAAGGATTATTTTGTTCTGCATTTTTATTATTTGTCCCTTTAATTGATCAGTAAGGTAAAGATTTTGTCACGGTTATTTTTAGTAAAAGAAACGGACAAGTTGCGAGCAAACAAAAAAAAAAAATTCATAGACGTCCATGACCTGGGTTTTTACTAAAAATAAAGGGCTGACACCCAAAGGAGGAACTAAACAGCTTCAGGTTCCCCAAGGCTGAAGCTGAAGCAGAAAATGTTATGGAGGGTCTCTGACAGTCACGGAATCTGTGACCTCCGTGACAAAATCTTATTCTTACTTATCAGAATCAGGAATCCATTGAGGAAACTGGATAAATCACAAATCATCCAAATAATTAGATTAATTAAGAAATTCTTATTCTTGCTTTAAAACGTGATCCACAAACATGCTTTAAAACCCTATAACCACATAGGCCCAAACAAGATTATGGTGATCCAGAAACATTATTAAGAAAGACAGTTAAAGGATTGTTAAAATATTAAAGTGACTCTGTGGTGCAGAAGGGTAAGCAAAAAAAGGGTAAGGCTTTCTTTTTAACATCTGAAAGCTAATATAAGGAATCATCTGCAAAGGAAAATGGGTATATGTCCTTTTAAAAAAAAATATTTTTCATATCTTGTATTTGGCTGTGTGACTGATGTTTTTTCTAAGAATACACATTCATTTGCATGGATCTAAGCAGAAAGAATTGGAATATCACATGAACCGGAAATGCTCTGATTTTTCTAGTGGAATTGGAAATCAAAAAAGGGACACTGACTACTGTAAATCACATCATCTTAAAAAAGTGTTAAAAGTAGTTCCAGGTATTTCACTTGCGTTTGAATCCTCCTGCCAATTTTGTGTTTTTACATGCAACAATTTCCCATCTTTCTTTTTTAAAAGCTCCTATTACTGTGTGGAAAAAATAATATAAACAAGAGAAACTGACTACACACTGTGTGCTGTCATATGCATAAAGTGAACAATGTAGAAAAACAGGGAATAAAATTTTGTCTACTCAATTACAAAAGTCACTGTTACAGGTATCAGTAAATTTAAAAAAATTAGGCTGAAGCCTGATTTTTAAATTGACCTTTAAATGTCCCTTTTAAGTACAAGTAACCCTTTGGTCCTTTGCATTTTTGCACATTTTAATGGCCCACAAGAGTTAATACCTAATCAAAATTTATTTGAGCAAAACTCAGTAGTTACATTTTAGAACAAGTTTTGGAATTAATGAGACTCTATTTGAATTTTCTAATACACACCGTGCTCTGGAAGAGGCTTATCGATAACAGAAGAGAAGCTGCAGCTATACCAGGCAGCTGCTGGTGACAAACTCCCAGCTAGAGTAGTGAAGAGAATCCCTCCCCTTCCCTCCCCTCCTTCAGGAGCTTCAAGTATCCAGCAAAGTGATGGAGAAAGGGGTGGAGGCAGAGTCCCAGCAGCTAAAGAGCCAATCATAACTAGCCCCAGAAGGAGTGGACAGGAAACAAACAGCAGCAGATGCCAACAAGCTGCTAGCTCCTATGATGGAAGCTTGGCAGAGTAAAGAAAAACCCTTTAGTCTACTTCAATAAACCAGCTAGCTGATACTAAACTGGATCTCACCCAGGCTGAGTAAACCACGCACAACTCTTTTGCACCTGCTGAGCCAATGGTTGAATCTCTTTTTAGTACTATCAAGGTGGTCAATGTATGGTTTCATGAGCCAGGGAAGCAAGGAGTAGGCTGGGTCCCCCAGAGTCACTATTGGCATTTCAACATTGCAAAAGGCAATGCACCAGTTGGGGAAGAATATTCCTTCATGCAGCTCTTTGAAAAGCCATGTGTTCTTAAAAACGCAAGCATCATGCCCCTTCCCTAACTAGCCCACATTAATATCAGTGAAGCATCCTTGGTAAACCACTATTGCTTGCATAACGATGAAAAAATATTCCTTTGTTGTTGTACTCAATAGCAAGGTGGGCTGGTGCCAGAATAGGGATGTGTGCGCCATCTATTGCTCCATCATGGTTTGGGAACCCCAATGCTGCAAATCTATCCACTATTCTCTGTACATTACCAAGAGTCATAGCCCTGTGTAGCAGGAGACACTTAATGGCCCTACATGCTTGGATGACACAGGCCCCCACTGTGGATTTACCAACTCCAAACTGATTCCCTCACTGACCGATAGTAATCTGGTATTACAAACTTCCAGAGCGTGATTGCCACTCATTTCTCCAATATCAATGCAGTTTATTTTGGTGTGCCTGAGCTAAGCTTCGTGTACAGATCCAGAAAGTGGGCATTTGCGTCTGAAATTTTTCCAGCTACTGCTTGTCTTCTCAAATATGCATTATGATGCAATCTCACCAATCAGTGGTCATTTCTTGGGCCCAGAAGCAGCAATCCACCAACTGGAGCTGCTTCATGAATACCTGAAGGAACCTCGCTCTGCATCTTCCTCATCACACTCCCTGTTGTAGTAGTACCCTTTCAAGTTCTTCAAATACAGAAGAAGCATACGTCCTATATTAGCAATGCTCATGATAATTGCACTGAGTTCTACTGGGCCCATGTTTCTGCCAAAGAGACTGAGACCGAAAAAAGGTGCATGGGACTGTGAGTGTTTTAAAAAAAATGGGGAAAGCAATACGTTATGGGATGGAGAAAGTGGCATTGTGGGAACTTGATCCCTAGCTCCCAAAAATCCCTGGACAAATAGCTAGAGCCCTGCAAATCCATAGATATCTGCTTTATATCCATGGATACAGTTGTATTGTTCACCATGTTTGCAGATCGTGGATTGGATGGGAATATAATGAAATTCCTGCATGTACTTCCAAGAGACACAAAGTCCTCCTCCCCCAAAAAGAGAGAAGTGTGATATAGACCAACACACACAGCAAAGTCTGCCTCTCCATAGAGACTAAATATTTGTGCCGTCCCCACCCCCCGTATACAGAGAAAGGGGAGATGATAGATCAAGACACGCTGCAAAACTCCCCATGCTCCTATCGCTGCAGTTTAAGCAGCCAAGCAATTTAGGAAACTTCACCCGACTGCAGTATTGCCGCATAAGGTCAGTTGGAAAGGGAGGTAGCTGCTTCTGCAAAGTAAGTCGGTATGGCTCTCTCACTCAGCGCACATTAGAATACCATATTTGAGTACATTACCGAACCGGGAAACCAGAAAGAGGAAGCAATAAACCAACCGATACACAAAAGCCAAAACCTCATTACTTACTTCAGGAAATCTGGACTTCAAAGATTACAAAAGTCTCTGACAGGAGATGCAGAGACATGATGGAACAGCAAGCTACTCATACTGAAGACAATCGAGGAGCAGTGGGACAGAATATAGGATGTTTTTACAGAAAAGAGGGATACTCAGCTCATTGATAGCATTGACCACAAGACCTTGACATCTTAAGAGTTCCTGCAGCTCTTCAAGGAAGCGTCAGATGTGCTAGAGCAGTCATCACAGCCCACTCTCCACTTGGTGCCCATTTGGTACGAAAAGCTGAAAAAGTATCTCCATCGTCTACCACTGATGTAGATAGTCTACATCTACACAAATCCAAAACCTTGCAATGTCTCACTGAAAAGTTTGAAATCAAGCCTATGCAGAGACTAGCAGTTTTCCTGCACCAACAAATGAAGGGGATGAAAGTTTTCACTGAAGAGGAGACACAGGAAGTTTATCACAATCTTATGCTTCTTTCATCAGCTACACAGACACCATTACCAATGGAGACAAAATGGTCACATGCAGAGTTTGATGATTTGGATAGCAAGTGTAGAACTGACGAAGTGTCAAAGTATATCACCCTGAAGCTGTCAAAGAATGAAGATGTGCAACTGCTGGAGTGGTGGAGACAATACAAGCACAACTTTCCCCTTCTTAGTCAAGTTGTACAGTTTGTGCATTCCATCCTTGCATTCAGTGAACCTTCCAAGGGAGCCTTCTCAGTCTCTGGTCACACAATGAGAAACGTACTTCACTTAAGCCAGAAACAGTGAATGATTTAATATTTTTTACACTAATATTTCAAAGAAAATCACCTGTTCCGAGGAAGACACCTAAGACTAAGTCCCGCAATTCAGGGCTGGTAGATAGCCCTGCAGTGCGGGCTTTGTTTTGAAAGAAGTGCCAGGGCTCAAGCTGACAGGTGCCCTGCAATAGTATTCCCCTTGCATGCTTCCACAGAGAGAACAGACTTCCTGTACCTTTAAATATCGGGACAATTTAGAGCAGTGGCTTACAACCTTTCCAGACTACCCCTTTCAGGAGTCTGATTTGTTTTGCGTACCCCCAGGGAAATACTTTTTTAGCCCTTTCAAGGAGAACATTAGCTCAGTCCTCTTACACTCAGTTAAGTTGGCTAACAGATGGACTATGACAGCCTGTATACTGGGCATGAAGATGGCTATGGTATTTTCTCTGAAGCAGTATATAAGAGCCTGATAGGTGGTTTAGCCCCTTTGTTCATGCAAAGCTGACAGCAGAAGGCACGATCATACAAGGTTTTAATATTAAAAATGATGTAAAAGTTAGTTTCCCTGCTCTCTCTGCAGAAGTCAGTTTCCCCATGTTTGTGGGAAACTGACTTCTTTCATCCAACAAAATAGAACAAAAAAGTGTTTTTATACAAAATATGACTGAAAAACCACAATTATCAACAAAGTCATTGGCAGCTATAGCTAAAACTACTACTTTAAAAAAAAAAAAAAGTTGACTAGGTTTTAAGTTGACAGTCTCTAACTTAATACTGAAATGTGTTCTAAAATTAAGTTTCACCAATTTTGGAAAAAATTCTGAAAATGGTAGTTACATACTCATTATAGTACTTCCTGTTCACATGCACTAATATGATCTAGTTACATAAAAAGTCATGGTAAGAAAGCATTTAGGTGGCAAAGTCAAGCACTCAAAAGTTAAGATATGCCAGAATTTAGGTTGTCCATACAACCTTAATCCTTCCCCCTTGCGTGTACACAATATGGTAGCCTTTAACTGCATCATATTTTACTTTTCCCACCAGACCTCACCCTTTCAGCACACAGGATAGATGGTGGTTCGGAAAATGAAGCAGCTGTTCAATATTTTTATCCTCACCTTCAGTTGGTGTCCCATCTTATTTACAGCACACCATCCAAAACCTACAGTAAACACAGGATTTTTCATTTCCTCATGTTCTTTTCTATGACACTCATCACCATAGTATCTGAGTGTCTGACACACAATTTCCACATCTTTACAGTGATGTAAGAGCATTATTTCCCCCATTTACAGATGGGAAAAGGACAAACTTGTCTGAGACCGTAAAGTCGATCACTGGCAGAGCCAGGATTAGAATTTTCCCAACTCTGTGATCATTATACTAGATTCTGCTAGAGGTAGTAGAGGTGCTGAGCTTCCAGAATCCCTGACTTCAGCTGCAGTTGAATGCTCAGTATCCCACCATGTTAGGCTGCATCTCAAATTGTGTACCCAGGAAATGAGGTACACACAACTAGGGCACCTGTCAACATTTTGGTTAATGTCACTTGCTCAGCCCCACAGAAAAAGATGGCAGAGATGGGGATAGAGCTGAATTCTCTATGGCATTCACCTGCACAAGAGCATTGTTTCTCTTTCTGCTGTCCTATGCCTTGTTCTCCACACAGCTTCCAAGTTCTACAGCAAATGAGGCAAGGATCCTGCAAATAGCCTCATTCAATACACAACCCTGATTCATTCCCTAAGCAGATCTTATCGGTCATCTAGAAAAAATAATCACATTCTATGTAATTAAAGTATCAAAATTAATGCACACAAGAAGTCAGAATTAAGGTACATGGGCAACCTAAATACTGGCATTTCCTAATTTGAGTGTTTGAATTTGCAAGCAAAACAATTTTCTTTAAAACTAAATGTTCAACTTAAAGTACATTCTATACAGTGGCTCTAGATCCATAGAAGTAAGTTTGCATCTCTTGACAGTCCAATGAAAATGAAAGTTTTGCTGACAATACAGGCAACAAAAGAGTGACCTGCAGATTTAGTCTCTCTCATTTTGTGGAAACTTTGCCTCTTCTTGAAGACTCAGCCATTCTCTGGTGAAGACAGGTGAAGGATGTGGCCTTTGTGGGGTACATGACTGCTGACTGACGTGTTTCCTTTTATGGGCTAGTGTGTAGACCCCAGGGGATCTAAGTATTACACTCAGATTCTTCAGAGGGTGAAGGGCTCCATCTGTTTTAGAGCTGAGTAACCCAATCCCTCAAAAGGCGTAGACTGCACCTCCTGAGGAAAGCCCAATGATCCTTGCAGCCATAAGGCCCGTTATATAACTACTGATGTAGTTACTGAATGAGATTATAGCATCAGTTACTCCAGTGAGGCCAGGAAGCTGGTTTTGGTGACTAGTTAACCCTTGTTATCCAGAGTGGCATACTCCTTTGTATGAGGCAGCCCTTGTTGGCAAAGATGTGAACTTTTCATAATTAAGGAAGTGATACCTGGCCATCATGACCTTGTAATTAACAACACAGAACTGCAAGTTAGGAGTACGACCTACGGTCAATAAAGCAAGTCTGTTAGGTTCACTGTGTTTTGGAGTGTTTTTATCTTGACAACTTTTGATTAGCAGGGGCCACTATTAATGATGATGATACTGGCTGCATATAAGAGAACTCAGCCCCTTAAGATGGAACTTGATACTTTTCATCCACTTTGCAGGATGTGGGAAGCATTATAGGCAAGATCACCTGTGTAAGATCCATAAGGGCCTCGTTCATGAGAAGGGTTAACTTCCCTGAAGAAACAGACTGTAAGCTATTGATTAGTTTATGGATAGATTCCTAGACCTCCTCCATTGGGATTTGTAAGGCGTTAGAGACTGTCTTCTGGAGGTCCTGAAATCACCTAAAGTTGTTTAAGATGTACTTAGGGGAACAACAGCATCACTAGTGGATGAGGAAATCATAGTGGGCCTAAACAGATTAACCAGAGGAACTGTGACATCACCTAAATGTGAGGACATGCCAGAGGAAGTCTGAGCAGGTGGAGGCTCAGGTGCAACCTGACATTTCCATGGCTGTACAAGGAGAAGCCTTAGAGTAACAAAGCCTGTCTGGGTAGTTCTATCTTCCCTGAGCAGTCCAAGGCACCTCAGTATGGGCACATGGGCATTGAAGGGTCAGAGTCTGGTGGCCATGGTGTCAGGAACCACAGCCCATGTCCTGTCTAGTGGGCATTCCTGTATCTGTCTTGGGAGAAGTTCCTAGATTCTCTAAGCAAGGCTGAGGAAGGTGGAGATGACCTTCTGGGATGTTCCATTCCCTAGTCATCATGTGAAGCCACCCAACAGGACGATGAAAAAGGGGCATGCCAACTCCATAGGTGGTGCCATTCATTGTTGGTAACACCAAAGCGATACTATTCACTACAGACAGTGTGTCCTGGTGGCACCAGCAATACAGATGTGGACACCAAGGAAGATTCTGGTTTGTGCAGCACTATGAGGACTGTCAGTGCTGTATGGCAAAAGGGATCAACAACAGAGACTGTGCCATGACATCATGGTGAAGATCTAGAGATTACTACTGTTGTCTGTGGTGATGGAAAAGCTTTTGTTGGTGCTAATGTTAAAGAGCTGGAGGTTAACAGAGTTAAGTTCTTCAATTCAAGTTTTCAGCAGTGCCACTTTGGATAACTCATTTGACTGCCATCTCTGAGCTGAAGCCATGGCAGCACGGCAAAATTCAGCATTGGCAGGAACCACACGGGACTGCAAAGTCTTGAAAGTAGAGCGGTACAGGGAAGAAATTCTTTATGAGAAGATTTTCAAAAGAGGATCTACTGCTAGAACTCCTCTTGGCCTGTACCTTCTCTGATGATCTTTTATTGTGTTTGGCCACTCTAAAAATCAGAGCTGAAGATGAAGCCCCGTGAGTCCACGAGCAGCACTTGATCACTTTAGCACTGGGAGGTCATGTACAGTGGTGTCCTGAGATCTAGGAGTTGATGCCAGCTTCATGGACTTGCCTGTGAGATATATCTATAATCGAGCCTTTGTTTGAGTCCTGCAGATGGCAAATTTTCCAGGATTTACAACTCCCATAAGCAGGGAATGCATTTAGTTGCACATCATTTTAAAAGCATGGCACACTCAAACAAGAGACAGTATTTGAATCTGGGGGACCTGGAAGAATTAGGAGGTAGTGAAAGGAACCGAGTGGAAGTTGATGCGCTTTGCCCTTTTATGCCCTTGACATGAAGCAGGAAGAGAGACATGCATCCTGGAGATGAATGCATAGCTGCACAGATGGTGTGAAAGCAGGGCTTCTGCTTCCTCAACTATGGGCCGCTGTTCCGGGAAGAAGAGGTTTGCTGGAAATAGATGGGGTCCACCTGACCAAGAAGGGGAGGAGCATCTTTGCACACCTTCACACATCAAAGGAGGCAGGTGACAAAAGCCCACAGGTAAGCATTAAAAAGTGGTCTTAACAGAGGGATAGATATTTGGGTGACACTGAAAATTATAATACATTCGTTCACAGGAGCAATAAAAAGGAAATCAGTGGGGGAACTGCTTAACCTCTTAGATGTCTATACACAAATGCAAGGAGTATGGGGAATAAACAAGAACTGGAGCATTAGTCTGTAAAATAAATCATAACACTGGTCTACAATTTTTGAGACGTCATCTGCTTCAGAGATAAAATGTGCTATTTAGTATGTATTTTGATGTGCTGAATTCAAATATGACAATTAAAACAACTGATTGGCTACTGTTTCTAAGATATTTAAGTTTGTACATTTTATGTCTATGTATATTGTGTAGATAGTAGAGTTTTAATCATAAATTGTAAACCTAGGTCTTTTCATGTGTTTAAGGTTGCTTTACATGATACTATTTCACCTGTCCTGTTTATGTAACACTTTAAAAATCAGCAAAGGGGTTATATAAATAAAATTTATTATGAAACAAAAGGCAAAACACTATTCTGTACATAGTTTAGTCCTATTCAGTGTCTACTCGGCACTTCTTGGCTTGTCTCTTGTATTCATGAAATGGAGCATCTCTTGTCACTGTCCAGCAATAGTCTGCAAGCATTGATGGGCTCCATTTGCCTGGATAGCGTTTCTCCATTGTTGCAATGTCCTGGTGAAATCGCTCGCCGTGCTCGTCGCTCACTGCTACGCAGTTTGGTGGGAAAAAATCTAGATGAGAGTGCAAAAAATGTCTCTTTAGTGACATGTTGCAACCAAGGCTTTTGTATGCCTTGAGGAGGTTTTCCACCAACAACCTGTAGTTGTCTGCCTTGTTGTTTCCGAGAAAATTTATTGCCACTAACTGGAAGGCTTTCCATGCCTTTTTTTTCCTTGCCACGTAGTGCATGGTCAAATGCATCATCTCGAAGAAGTTCACGAATCTTAGAACCAACACCTTTCTTTATCTTAGCTTCACTTAACCTTGGAAACTTTCCACGGAGGTACTTGAAAGCTGCTTGTGTTTTGTCAATGGCCTTGACAAAGTTCTTCATCAGACCCAGCTTGATGTGTAAGGGTGGTAACAAAATCTTCCTTGATTCAACAAGTGGTGGATGCTGAACACTTTCCCTCCCAGGCTCCAATGACTGTCGGAGTGGCCAATCTTTCTTGATGTAGTGGGAATCTCTTGCACGACTATCCCATTCGCAGAGAAAACAGCAGTACTTTGTGTATCCAGTCTACAGACCAAGCAAGAGAGCAACAACCTTCAAATCGCCACAAAGCTGCCACTGATGTTGGTCATAGTTTATGCACCTCAAAAGTTGTTTCATGTTGTCATAGGTTTCCTTCATATGGACTGCATGACCAACTGGAATTGATGGCAAAACATTGCCATTATGCAGTAAAACAGCTTTAAGACTCATCTTCGACGAATCAATGAACAGTCTCCACTCATCTGGATCGTGAACGATGTTGAGGGCTGCCATCACACCATCGATGTTGTTGCAGGCTACAAGATCACCTTCCATGAAGAAGAATGGGACAAGATCCTTTTGACGGTCACGCAACATGGAAACCCTAACATCACCTGCCAGGAGATTCCACTGCTGTAGTCTGGAGCCCAAAAGCTCTGCCTTACTCTTGGGTAGTTCCAAATCCCTGACAAGGTCATTCAGTTCACCTTGTGTTATGAGGTGTGGTTCAGAGGAGGAGGATGGGAGAAAATGTGGGTCCTGTGACATTGATGGGTCAGGACCAGAAGTTTCATCCTCTTCCTCGTCTGACTCAAGTGAGAATGATTCTGGTGCATCAGGAACCGGCAGTCCTTCTCCGTGGGGTACTGGGCGTATAGCTGATGGAATGTTTGGATAATGCACAGTCCACTTTTTCTTCTTTGACACACCTTTCCCAACTGGAGGCACCATGCTGAAGTAACAATTGCTGGTATGATCTGTTGGCTCTCTCCAAATCATTGGCACTGCAAAAGGCATAGATTTCCTTTTCCTGTTCAACCACTGGCGAAGATTTGTTGCACAAGTGTTGCAGCATATGTGTGGGCCCACCTCTTGTCCTGATCTCCAATTTTGCAGCCAAAAGAAAGGTGATAGGCTCTCTTAACCATAGTGGTTATACTGCGCTTTTGTGATGCAAAAGTCACTTCACCACAAACATAGCAGAAGTTATCTGCACTGTTCACACAAGTACGAGGCATCTCTGCTCACTTTGGCTAAACAGAAATGTGTCCCTTTGCAAAATCAAACACTGACAAATAAGAGAGCACAACACTATATGATTTCTAGAGCTGATATAGGGCAATTTGTTCAGCAGAGTGGTGTAAGCTTCGGTATGATTGCATCATCCATGACTTCTAGGAATAACATGATGCAATTCATATCATGTATGATGCAATACCAGCTTCAGATTGCATCATTCATTGTTTTGCCTAAAAAGCAAGTACTGTCCAAACCCAATCATAGATTTATTCACAGATCCAGTCAAAGATGTATTTTAGTCATTTCTGGTTTAAATTGAGATCCCTTCCCTTTATAACTCACTTATCCTCCGCCATTCCCAAGTCAAGGGTCTTATATACTGACCCAATAGCATGTCTTGAAAACTAGAGCCAATCAACAATTTTAAGCATCATTTTCGTTCTCAGTGACCCAGAATTAGTAAAGTTTGACTACATTTATTTCAGAAGCATTTTGGCTGTAGAGCAGTGAATTTAATTGGCATCACAGAGACTTGGTGGGATAAGTTCTATGACTCGAATATTGGCATAGAGGGTTATGGCTTGTTCAGGAAGGATAGCCAGGATAAAAAGGGAGGAGGTGTTGCATTTTAGATCAAGAATATATACACTTGTTGGGAGGTCCAGAAGGAAGTGAGAGGCAGACCACTTGAACATCTCTGGGTAAAAATAAAAGGGGTACAAAAAAAAATATAGATAATGTCATGGTTGGGATCTACTCCAGAGCATCAAACAAGGAAGGTGGAGGAGGTGGCAGCGTTTCTAGGACAAACAGAAATATTCAAAACACACCTGGTAACAACAACAAAACACACATTTTCCAAAAAGTTCTTGGACTGTATTGGGGACAACTTTTTGTTTTAGAAAGTGGAGGAAGAAACCAAGGGGACTGCCATTTCAGACTTGATTGTGACCAACAAGGAGGAATTGATAGCAAATCTAAAGGTAGAAGGCTATTTGTGTGAAAGTGAGCATGAAATGATAGATGTCCATGATTCTAAGAAAAGGAAGGAGTAAGAGCAGCAGAATAAGGATAATGGAGTTCAAACAGGCAGACTGACAGACACAGAGAACTGGTAGATAGGGTCCCATGGAAAGAAAAATCTAAGGGAAAAAGGAGTTCAGGTGAGCTGGCAGTTTCTCATGGCAAGAATATTAAAAAGACACAACTGCAAACTATTCCAATGCAAAGGAAAAACAGGAAGAATAGGAAGAGGTCAATATGGCTCCAACAGGAGCTCTTAATGACCTGAAAAACAAAAAGGAATTCTAAGAAAGTATAAACATGAACGAAATGCTAATAAGGAGTATAAAAGAATAGCAGAAGAATGAAGGGACAAAATCAGAAAGGCTAAGAAACAAAATATGTTACCCTTAGCAAGAGAAAGAAAAGGTAATAAGAAGAAGTTTTTTAAATACATTAGGAGCAAGAAAGACAAAGGAAAGCATAGGCCCTCTACTTAGCAGGAAAAGAGAGTCGTCAATTAGGGCGGTCAAGTGATTTTAAAAAAATCAATCACGATTAAAGTTTAAATCACAGTGTTAAACAATAATAAAATACCATTTATTTAAATATTTAGGATGTTTTCTATATTTTAAAATATAGGCTGGGGCTTCTCTCCGGCCGAGCTGCTGGCTGGGACTTCACACCTCTTCCCCCCGCTACCTGCTGGGGCTTTGTGTGCCCCCCACCCCCCTCAATGAAGCTACAGTCTCCCTGCTGCTGATACCTCTCTCCCCACAGGCGTTAACTATGATTAATTAATAGCCCTACTTATAACTGATGACTAAGGCTACAATTTTGTCATAGCGGATTCCATGACTTTGGTGATCTCCGAGGGCCCCCCCCCCCCCCCCGAAGTTTACAGCTGCTGCGAGCAACAGAGGTCCCTGGAGCTGCGAGCCGCAGGGGAACCCCACAGCTCCCAGCCCCCAGGAGCTCTGAGCTGGGGCCCCCGCAGCTCCTCATTTTGTCATGAATATTTTTAGTCATAGTCAGGGACAGGTCATGGGCTTCCGTGAATTTTCTTTATTGCCCATGACCTGTCCGTGACTTTTACTAAAAAAATTTAAAAAAATTAAAAATCTGTGACAAAAATCTTAGCCTTACTGATGACATCAAGAAGGTTGCGTGTTTAATGCCTATTTTGCTTCAGTTTTCAATTAAAAGCATAATAGTGACCAGATACTCAACACAATTAATATTAACAAGGGGGAAGGAACATACGTCGGAAGAGGAAAAATATGTTAAAGAAGATTTAGATTATTTGGACATATTCAAGACAGCAGGGCTTGATGAAATGCATGCTAGGACACCTAAGGAATTAGCTGAAGCAATCTCAGCTGTTAGCAATTATTTTTGAGAACTCATGGACGACAGGTGAGGTCCCAGAGGATTGGAGAAGGGCAAACATATCTTTAAAAAGAGGAACAAAAAAGGACCCAAGGAATTACAGACCAGTCCACCTACCTTCGATACTTGGAAAGATGTTGGAATAAATTATTAAACAGCATGTAAACTATTTTCATGACCACAGACCGTAATGTTACAAAAACAGAATGATGTCTTCACTACAGCATCCACAAGACAGAAATTGGACTGTAAGAGTGGAAGCTCCAGTGCAATCCAAAATATCTGAATTAATATTCTATCAAATTCAGGGCCCCATAGAACGTGGCACTTAATTTGCCATACACCAAGTGTGCTCACAGCTTCAAGTTGACAGTGGGGAGAGAGTGCAGAACCTCATCTCCAAAACCACAGGACAGCTAAAGAGAAAGGAAGATGTTCGTTATCTGTTTGCAAAGTGGGACCAGTTTTTCACATTTGGGGCCACATCTCTAAAAGAAGTCAGCTCTTATTTAGGCACCTAAATAAGACTAAGTATATCTTGATTTTAGTGCAGTTCCACATGACATTCTCATAAGCAAACTAGGGAAATGCAATCTAGATAAAATTAATAAGGTGAGTGCTCAGCTAGTTGAAAGACCATACTCAAAACAGTAATTATCAATGATTTGCTGTCAAACTGGGAAGGTGTAAGCAATGGGGTCCCACAAGGGTTAGTTTTGGGTTTGGTACTAGTCAATATTTTCATTAATGACTTGGACAATGTAGTTGAGTGTGTGCTTATAATATTTGCAGAGGACACCAAGCGGGGAGGGGTTGCAAAAAAACAAACACAAAAAAACCTGGGCATGTTTGTCTTGAGAAAAGAAGACTCAGGGGAGGACCTGAAAACAGTCTTTAAACATGTTAAGGACTGTTATAAAGAGGATGGGAATCACTTGTTCTCCATGTCCACTGAAGGTAGAGCAAGAAGTAATGAGCTTAATCTGCAGCATGGGATATTTAGGTTAGATATTAGGAAAAGCTTCCTAAGGGTAGTTAAGCTCTGGAACGGGCTTCCAAGGGAGGAGGCACAGTCCCCATCATTGGAGGTTTTTAAGAACAGGTTGGACAAACACCTGTCAACCATGGTCTAGGTTTACCTGGCCCTGCCTCAGCAAAGGGAACTGGACTTAATCCTTTCACGTCCTACATTTCTAGGACTATGAATCTCAGGTAGCACATGCACCACATGGAAACTGTTGGCCAAAAGACTGCAAACTCAAGCACTTACACACCATTAGTGGAATGTTTATATGAACAATCATTCGAAACAGAAGCCCCTACTCTGGGGGGGGGGGGGGGGGAGAGAGAGAGATCCATCCCCACAAGATTCCCCCAGACACGGGGTAATGGCTAGCCAGGGCCCTGTACTAGGGCCAAGGAGCCATCCAAGCTCAGCTCTTTGTACCCCTCCTCCCAGAAAGGTTGCCTTCTTCTGGTATTCCTAGTCAGTTTCTTGCTGCTGCTTGGATGGTAGCACAGCCATTTAGAATACTCATGTTTAGTTCTTTTAACATGCTGACAACATTTTGCTGACAACATTTTGCTGACAAGTGACAAAGGGGAAACGGCAATTTTAAAAAGTTTCTCTCAAATCTGAGTGGAATTTCATGAGGCCAAGAAACGTCATTTTTCTGATTCCCAAAGCTTTATCCCTGCCAAATTTCAAAGGCCTGTTGTAAACAATGAAGGCATCAGAATTTTTCTTAACAAGGTCCCCAGAAACTTTTGTAGTGGAAAGTGTTGGACAACCTAAGTAAAGGGATCACTGTGAGCTTCCCCTATTATGCTCATTCACTACCCTACAAGTCTAGGAGCATTATTTTACTTCAGCTCTTTCATGGCTCAATATCTGATAGTGAATTCAACATAAACAACCCAAAGCATGGTATAAATCACAGCAGAGATAAATATAGATTTTCAAAACATTTTTGGACTAACAGCCATTTCTTTGGAAAACACATAACCAATTACTTTAGAATAAATGAGTAACATCTACAATACACTTTAAAATGTTACAATAATATATTTTAGCTTAAAATTAAACTAAGTTACTACTTATTTAAATACTTCCATTTTAATAACAAGTGTCAAATACCTGCAACTAGTTATTGTTGCCACTTTAAAAACTATGTATTAAACAGCTTTAATTTTTATGGCTGCATTCTGGGTTAAACAATTTTCATTGTACTTTATATGTTAGATAATTTAATATTTACAGACCTCTCTGGCAATGTGACTCAAGGCTTCATCTTCTGCAGAGAATCTATCTTTTACTGGAGTTCGTTTCCTCCCCGATCCAGGAGTCCCCATTTTTATTCTCTAGTTTCTGGATTTCTTTTGCAAGAATGAACTGGTCAAAACTCAACTTTAAGATCTGAAATAAAAAGCATAAATATAATCAGGGTTTTTAAAAATTCTTTATATGCAACACACTAAGCACTTAAGAAGTCTACTTGCCATGGTAAGATTTGTCTGGCATTTTTTTCTGAGGAAGGAGAGGAACAGGGAATTACACCCAAAAGTCACCACAGGTCTTGAAGAATCTCAGCTTTCTTTTTAGAAAAATGTCTTGCCTTTATGGTCATAGAGACTACATTCTATTTGCATTCAACAGAATTTTTAAGGGCTGGTCCACACTGGGGGGGGGGGGGTGTTGATCTAAGATACACAACTTCAGCTACGTGAATAACGTAGCTGAAGTCGAATATCCTAGATCGATTTTAAAAAGGTACTTACCGCTGGGCCACATGGCAGCAGGCAGGCTCCCCCGTCGACTCCGCTTACTCCTCGCGCGGAGCTGGAGTTCCAGAGTCGACGGGGAGCGGTTCTGGGATAGATTTATCGCGTCTAGACGAGACGTGATAAATCGATCACCAGAACATCGATCGCTACCCGCAGAATCGGACAGGTAGTGTGGATGTAGCCTAAGTCTGCAGGAAGCTCCAATATCTTTGCTGATGCACATAGTTTTGCCAAGCAGCAACTTGTCACTGTCAGTATCTTGTCACTTCACTACTACTATTCAGAACCCCATAGGTGGTATTTAAGCTCTCACAAACATGAATTTCATTCTACTGCTGCTAGGAAGAGTCATAAGCAACAGTAGATCCAAATATTGAAGCTATTCGCTGAGGTGGGCCCAAAATGGAGGTGAAAAAGGATTAGAGGCTAAAGTAGAAAAAACTGCCCTCTTCACAACAGACTAGAAGTAGGCTAGTAGACATACACATACCCTTCATTGCAGCCAGAAGGCTGGATGAGAAAATACATCACCACAGCAGCCATAATGTCTAAGAGAAAGAGAACACTGCTTTGTTTCAAGCAGCCAGAGGGGCGGGGCTTGGGGGGGCGGAGATTAAAGGGAGGGAAGCTCAGACACCTACTACTTATTATATACTTAAGTTTAATATTTTTTGGTCAAAAAGTTTGCTCTGGAGCAGGAGAAATTTTATATGCCAAGTACTGGCTCACAAAATGTTTAATTGAGAGTTCCCTTTATAAATATTTTTATTGGAACTGCTGAAATGACCTTAAGTTAAATGTGAAACTATCATAAAATCATTGTAATAGGGAAATATAAAATAACGTGAACTTTGTTCAAGAGGGTGGAGCATTACATTTCTTAGCTGCTTTTCTTCTACGAGTTGCAGGATTAGACAAGGAACTTTAAACTTACTTTTTATTGTATGGTACTATATACAGCATAAATAGTACCCTATAGTATACACCATGACTATAGAACATGCCCAGAATATTAATCTTGTTTTTAAAATTTCTGTTATTCAGATTTACTGAAATTATATTAAAGATGTAATTAAGTTTCCCTTTAACGCTCTGATGAATTCAGAATTCAGAACACCTGAATAATTATTTTATATATACAGAATTTATTATAGGCATTATTACGCTGACTGGCAAAGCTGCATTCCACCTTCAAACCTTGTATATTCAGGTTTTAAATAGGGTGACCTGGGAGGGGTCAATCTGTCAAAATAAAGATTGCAAGTGCCAGGAAAGCAAATACAGCAAGCTGCTCCTCTCAACTAACCGAGCCCTTATCTGTAATAGCTCAACATGCTTTACTTTTCTGCCTCATTTATTCTATACCCTGAAATGCTTCTGCAGTTTTAACAAAAACAGAAAGAAAAATCTCTATCTATTAAATGTTAATACTCTCCCATACAGACCTTTTACTTCCGCAATGCTTTCATAAAACCTTGCGGGGTGTAGCACAACAGAACTTTTGGTGCTACAATAGCAACATTCACACTCAAGGTTTCTCAAAACAGCCCTACAAAATAGATACTAGTAGCACAGTGATTATATAGACAGAGGCGGTAACACCATTCAATAGCTAACACACAAAGCCTTTAACATTAGAACATAATGTTTACTGAGAAGAGAGTTTGCCAAGACACCATGGCATTTTCCTATTCCAGTAACAGAAAGTCTATCAAGTGCCCCCTCAAAGATAACTAGCTTGGCATGTGAAAGGGTAACACAAATATCAACTTTGCCCCAAAACTATTTCATGTTATCACTTCGTTCATTTCTTTTTCTATTCCTTTACATTCTCTCCTGATATATCTACATGTATACACAACCTAAAAACACCTTCCACCCTACTCTCAGTCTCACATACTATGATCTTCTGATTCCAGACTATACTGCAAAAGCTCTCTTCAAGGTGTGCCCTCAGTTTACAAACATCATATTTTAGGCCACACAACTAATCACCTCCAATGGCGCCACCTGTTCTGATGCCTGGATCTATGCCAACAGAGTTGGTACCACATACATGCAAGGCATTTAGATAGTGAGAGCATTCTATAAACAGACAAACCATCACTTGCCTTACCTCTTTTCAAAGAGTGCCACAGGGTCTTTAAATGCCATCTGAACAGACTGATTTTTGTTTAATGTCTCATCCAAAGGTGAGTGCTAAAAGATCAACAGAAACCCCACTATACAGCACTGGATTGTCAAGATACCATATGACATGGGTGGGCAAATGTTTTGGCATGAGGGCCACATCTCGGTATGGAGGGCCGGTTGGGGCTGGGGGTACAGACTGTGGGGTGGGGCTGAGGGCGTTTGGGTGCAGAAGGGTGCGCCGGGCTGGGATGGAGGGGTTCAGAGGGCGGGAGGGGGCTCTCAGTTGGGGCAGAGGATTGGGGCACACGGGGAGGGGGTAAGGCTCCAGCTGGGGGTGCAGACTCTGGGGTGGGGCTGGGGATGAAGGTTTGGGGTGCAGGAGGGTTCTCTGGGCTGGGATCAAAGGGTTTGGAGGGCGATCAGGGCTGGGGTTCAGCTCAGGGGTGCAGGATCTGGGCAGCGCTTACCTGAAGCGGCTCCTAGAAACAGTGGCCCGTCCCTCCTCCGGCTCCCACACGGAGGCGTGGCCACACTGCCCTGCGCACTGCCTCGTCTGCAGGCAGTGCCCCCAGAGCTCCCATTGGCCACGGTTCCCGACCAATGGGAGCTGCCGAGCCGGTGTTTGGGGTGGGGGCAGCGTGCAGAACCCCCTGGCCGCACCAGCTTCCAGGAGCCGAGCGGAGCTGTTGCACACACAGAGTGGAGCAAGGCAAGACCCCGACCCTGCACCCCGGCTGGAGTGCCAGAGCAGGAAAAATTCCCAACCCCACTCTCCAGCAGGAGCTTGAGGGCCGGATTAAAAGATCCGACGAGCCAAATGCAGCCCGCAGGCCGTAGTTTGCCCACTCCTGCCATATGAGTACAGTTTTTGCTTTGGGATAATAACAACCAGCAATGATATGGATCTCAAGTCCCAAGCTGCAGGCACTAAAAAGTAATTTGTATCTTAAAGAAGTTGATCTATTTATTCATTTGCGCTATGGTGTGAAGTTTCCAGCCCAAGCCTAGCAGTTGAAATGTTTGAACTGCTAACCTCTCCACACAACAGTAAGTCTTGAGGTCCTTCTGAGTGTACCCTTCATTGATTTGAGATCTACCATACCATTCTCTCATTAGAAGTGAAAACCTATAATAGCAGCAGGCCGTAAAAGAGAGACCCAATTTGGGAATGTTTTAATGAAGTTCCTCTACCTGTGGGTAAGACAGGCATGCATGCAAAATGCAAACAGTGCAACAAAGAAATGCAAGGCCTGGTTGTCCGAATGAAACATCATCATGAGAAGTGGTCCTTCTCAGGAGGAAGCTATGATGAAGATTATCTGGTGATGTTCTCCTCCTAATACAGCATGGCAAGAAAATCCTCCAAATATTAATGATTAACTTGTTGAATTGGAGATATTTATGAAGTCATTGGGAGGTGAACTATCTGCTTCAATTACCTTTGCTAAATGAAATAACCAAACAATCATTCATTTTCTGATATAGCTGTAAAACTAAACTGAAAAGTTTTCAAAATAAATCACATTAAAAATGTATAGTAGGTTTCATTTTTAGAAGGTACACACATTATCTGAGTTGAATATGTATTAAGGTTATAACCAACCAACCAGAATGCACTTTTATGTAGAAATCCATGATTAAATCGAGTCTTCCTGACTAGTGATTTAAATCAATTTGATTTAAATCAAATCCACCCTGGCTGTATTACACATAAAAGTAAAAGAACATTACCTCATAAGAAGATGCCTATACTATGATGGGAGGAAGGCAAGTAAGAATCCTGTGATATCTTTAAAGAAGCAGAATTACAAGGCAAGTAATTTTTCTCTCTCTGCAGATACTATATGCACCAGCTTTCCACTCTTGCAGAACAACTAGTGTGTGGGATGTTCTAAACTAGTGCGACAACAAACAGAGCAACAAGTAAATTAAGCAAGACAGGGTGGATAGATTTAAATCAAGCAATTTAAATCACCAAGTGGAAAGCCTCGATTTAAATCAATTTTAATCAACCTTTCCATTTGTACTTCAGTTATTTTCTAAAGAAATGTAGGTGCATTCTTATTGGTTGATACAATCATTAAAACATGTTGATTTACAACTAAATAGAGCCTTTACACTAATTTAGTAAATCTTTTTGCTACCTAGGAGGTACGCTATAATGATATATGTTTATTTAAGCAATTGTATAGTTTAATATTTTCAGATTATTAACTGTACACTTTTAGTATGTTAGAAAATGGTGAATGATACATTGCCTAATTACTAGAAAAAACTGACTTTTTGCTCATTTGTGTCAAGCTGCATTAGGATTTAACTGGAATTAAACAAAACAACCTTAAATGTTTTGGATACAAATTTCTCTGATCAAATTATGTTTCATATTTATAACAATGATTTATTAAACATATGGGTTAATTGTAAGTGAATTAAACTGATTATTTCAGGTCAGCATAGGAACATTGTCAAATATATTTAAGTGAAAGTGACTGGAGCTTAAGTTCCTACTCTTTGAAAATCAGAGCCTCTTAAATTACTTAGGCTGACCTACTGTGTCATATTTATAAAGCTTAACCTCAAAAGTTAAAGAAAGACTCAGGGAAAAATTTATATAAAAACCTTTAACTCAAAGTTTTTGATAGAGGTTCATGGTTTCAGCATATTTCTTTTTATTTAAATGTTTAAAAAGAGTGTAATAAATTTAGTCCATAACATTTTGTATTAAATTCAGATTTCATTTTAAACAGTTTTTAAAAAGTAAAAATAAGTAAAACAAAATCAATTTTTTAAAAAAATTTCTTTCAACAAAAAAACCAACAAAACAATTTTTATCAAACCTGTTGAATATAGTTTAAGCACAGGTGTGGGAGTCAGGACTGATGGAGTTCTGTTCCCAACTCTGACACTGACTCTCTGGCCTTATCTACACCAAGAAATCTTGCAAAGATTTCTCACCACTGCTTATACTAGTCCAGCTCCACCACTGACAACAATGTTGGGAAACCTTGTGTAGGCAGCTACCTGCATTTCAAGTACCCTGTTGACTAAACGTTCTCCAGGCTGGGTTAAATCTTCTGGTGCTTAAAATGTGATGCCAATTGGTGGCTGATCTACACTAGGATTCTCAAAATTGCTACCCCCAATGGAGGTAACCCAGAGTTAACAATTTGCAGTATTTCCCTAATGGAGATGGGAAGTGCTATATAGATACAAAGTTGCTTATTAGAGTGTAACTCTGGTTTATGTACACAGCCATCCTCCTGGAGATAAGATATGCTATTGCCATTGTTGCAGGGAAAAGGGGATAACTTGGAAATTAAAAGGAAAAATCCTATTCTGTTACTATGACAGGTAATAGGGCCAAATTCACCACTGGGGTAAACTGTGTAATTATCGACTTCAATGAGGTCTAAGCCACATATGCTAACAGTGAGTTTGGCTTGAGAGGGGGAGGAATAATGTCAAGCATAGAGATATCTTTTTAAATAAACCAAAAATGGCTCTTTGCTTGTTCTGTGACAAAGAACTACACCATTAAATTAATCAGATTTAATTCTCGTATTTAAGTGGTGGCACTGCAATACTGTGCATTTTACTAGTATTATATTTTACTTGTAGAGTGCTATAAGTTTTCATGGGGGCCTCAGAAGGCCTGTCAGACAAGTAATTGTTCTGTGGAGTTTATAATTCTAAACATGAATACAATTTAAATAATTAAAAGACAGGGTAGGAGCAGAGTGTCATAACTGATCTGTGGTGGATCAGGGTTTCCCATATCTAAAGTGTCATTCATCCAGCAATCTCAAAAGGAACAGATGTGATATCTTCACTCATATTTAGTACCTTACTCTGACTAGTTTCCTTGATTTTAATAGAACATGGTTGGAATTTGGAATTGTGATGTGTCATATGGTTAGAGCCCTGTGGGATGGGGGGAGAAGAGGGGGATGGGGAAATCACAATTCCAAATACTAGATGGAAATAATGCTGTTAGAGAAATTGTGAGAGGTGGGAGCCGGCATCCGTGCACACTGGTCTTGTGCTCAGTGCTAGCAGTGCATGTTCCAAGCGGCAATGCTGGCTACTGTGCCTTGCAAAAAAAAGAGATGGATTAAGGCAACTTTGGAATGGGTACATAAAGGGTCACTGAGGGCTGTTTGTAACACACAGCAACTTTTTCCCCCACTTGAAGCTGCATGTCCTTCTGCTAGATAGCTTTCATGCAGCCAGGACTCAAGCCACATGGCTGGATACGCCATACCTAATAATTTCAACCTTGTCATTAATCAAACTGCTACTGAGAGGGCTCCTGCACTGGGATGGAATGAGGTACACTTTGGGGATGATCCAAAGCCAGATTCTCAGCATGATATAAGCATGAGTAGCTATAAACACAAAACAAACACACAAAACAGATTTATATTTTTATGGGCTAGCATTGGGCTATGAGGATCATTTGACATGCCTGAGCTTTGCCAGAATTTAGCTACCAGAGGTATCCGTAAAAAGCCCACCGGAGCCTCTTTCCACAAAGGATGAAGACGACATCTCCTGTTAATACTTTCTTTTCTTGTTACAAAGTGTGGAAGATCGATCAGCCTCTTGTTCAAGTCAACGGCTAAGAAATTCACTTTCAATGTGTCCCACTGGAAGAAGGTCTAATACATCACTCTCACTGCTCTTGAGACCACTTGTCCTAAATCATGTTCCCTACCACAAGACTGTGCTCAGTTCTATGTACCAGTGCTTCCTTGTGCTATACCAGTCTCCGAGAAACAAGGCTAGCCTTTGGACAGCTGATCATGAACCCAAGGATATTTGGTATGTGCTGGATAACACAACAAATGACAAGATGCAACATGCTCATGGTGGTAGATTTGTTACCTTAGTAAAACCTGATGTACACTGATTAAAGTTTGCCCAGTGCCTGGTGTCTAAATAAGGGTATGGGAGTCATAATGCCTCAACAATATTGGTCAGTAGGTGTTGAGACTACAAAGGTGTTTAAGACATGGAGCTTTTGGCTGAATACGGTTGAATCTACCATCAGTGACCTTAACAAAAAAAAAAATCAACCTGGAAAACTGGCTTACAAATATTCATGGCCCACACATGAAACTCCAGGTCCCATTGGTGCTGTCTGCTGGATTCTAAATTGTAGTTATTGACTAGCTAGTACTCTGACACCCTCAGCTGACAGCACCAACTACACTAGCAAACCCAATGTGCCAGGTATCTTACATCTCCACAAGGGCATGAATATTCTGGCATAGCTACAGCAGCAGTGATGTCATCTTGTGCTGAGAGGTGTATTGTAATTGATATCTTAAAGTACTGGTACCTGGGTGGCCACTATCATGCCAGGCAAGGTGTAGAGGCTCCCTTCACACAGTGAAATCCTTTATAGAGTAAGATGTGATTACAAAGCACAAATACTTTGAGAGGCTTGCTGAGTTACACTTTATGGGCACCAATACTCCATAAGGTGCTAACATAGCAGCAGATCACAGGTTATATTGTACTTTGGGCTCTTTGATTTAGTCCTGGAGCTCTGACACTGTTCGTGCCACTCAAGCCAAAACATACCATGGCACTATCTGAGGCATCTGTGGTTTGAGGGGAGATGCAGTGGAAGAAAATAGCTAAGCTTTCAATAATCAGTGCTACCCAAAGTAGCTAACCATGCTGGAGATACAGGAGAACAGACCTACCAAGTACTAAAAATGCTCTGGAACGCTAAATGCAACACCAGACTTAGTCCAAGGCACCAGGTTTGTGTATTAAATTATGGACAGGCACTAGAACTTGGGATAGGCACCAGGAAAACTGAAACAAATGCATAAAACCAAACCAAAAATAAAATTATTCTATAGAATTACATTCTTACAGCAAAGCGAGATTTAATATGAGATCAGATTTTTATTTCATAACTAAGTGAACAGCATTATAACAACACCATCTTTTCACACCCAAATTTTAAAAACAATTATCTTCTCACCAAGTGACATAAGCGAAAGATTCATTCACTGAAGATACATATTGCTATTACAGACCAAGGTTCTATTTTCTAATGAATTAAAAAAGCAAAAAACAAAAACCCACAACAAAAACCATGGTGAACAGGTCACATTCTGAAACAGTGACTATACAACAGTATGTACTAGAAACAAACACTAAGAGCCTCAATATTTGAAAACAGAAGTATTTAACAAGTGCATAAAATAGTTCATTCTGTAAAATGACACTTAGGAAATTAACAAATACTTTTAAAATAGTAAAACTTGAATTGGTCAGCATTCTTTTAACAGAGAGAATGTTGGATCTTGGGTTTGGTATGTATAGCATACCCTTACACTTCCCTACTATTTCATTAATTATACAATATATGCCTAATAACGAGAGCAAAAACTAAATTATTTCAAATATGCCTATCACTCTAACACCTAGGCACCACTACTATGAAATATTTTATCACATTGAATGTACATGATTATCTATATTTTTAAAGGGCTTATAAAGAGATTAACTATCCATTACATACATTTACACAAACCTATTACCTAGTTTCAAGAGATGTTTTATATGTTGCAGTAAATACTGTACAATGTAGGTATGAATTCCTTTCTTTAGGAGTCATTACAATGTAATTTTGTAACCACTAAAAACAAAAAACTCTTCAAATTAATCAACTACATTACTTTCCCCCAAAATTTCCTGCTCTTGGCAACAGAAACCAAAGCCTGAATTGTGACACTATTATTAACGCATTGCACCACATCACAAACATTTACTACAAGTATCAACCACTATATCAAACCTCCTTTTTGTTTCTCTCCTCCTCCACAGGCTCTACTTATAATAAATACCTGTTCAGCAATGTGTCCTATCAAATTACAAGTTTCTCAAGAGGCTGTATCTAGTAATGTTCAGACAAGTTGTACATTAATTGTGAGTTCTGCTTTTGCTGTTTATTTTTAAGACCTTTGTCATATCCAAAACTCAGTGACTTGGCTTCCTATCTGAATCACATTTTCCAAAATTCACATGTTAAAACACTATGTCATCTTCTATATATTGGCTAAAGAGAGATTCATGATGAAAATGAATTCTTTCCTTCGAAGCAATTCCACAGATTGCTCTAGAATGGACACTACTATTTTGCCTGATGCCCCTTTCACAGAACTTTCCTCAGTCCTCATACTTAACTACTCCTAGATCCAGCTCAAGAACATTGTCAGACCTGGCACTACAGTGAGCTTCTCTCAATTCCTGTTAATTCTGCATTCTCTTTCTGAAATAAAGAAAAAATTATCGGAGCTGCGAGTGATACCTTGTATTTCTATAGCACCTTTAATCAGCTCTGACATCATGCAACTAGGCAGTGAAGCATTAGGGAGACAATATTGTTACCGCCGCTCTTCAACTGCTAGCTCAAAAGGTATTTTATTTTTTTAATGTATTTACAGGCATTGTAAACAGTAAAAAATAAAAATAGCAGCTAGGAAGTGATTTAACTTACCTCCTCACAGGAGAGTTAGAGATTTAAGACAGTCTCCCAAAATGCTGGAAACTAAGCCCTGCTCCCTGAGGAAAATGAAGTCAATCATATGCCCCTCTTCATGTATTGTTATATCCCAACCATGTGTTGTTAAAGGTGTACCCAAAATAATTGCTCAATCAGATTAGATTGAAAATATCAAATGATCTACACATCTCTTCTCAAACTTTGAGAATCAGTGAAATACTTGAAATGTCAACAATATTAACTACCCAATATTAACTACCATCATTTAAATGAATGGGGTAGCCATTCATCAGACCTTTCATTCCAGGCTCTCTGCAAATACAGGCAGACACTACTGCATCAATTACTGTGGTCACATTTTTAAGGTTTTCCATAACAGCTAAACAGCACTCCTTTTCAAATGAAAGCTGAGACCCAAAAGAACAAAAGGGAAGCCTGTCTGAACCCCTGCAATAGCCCTGTGTGTTCACCCTGGGGGGGGGGGGGGAATTCAACACTTTGGGAAATCATGAATCAGGGCGTGTTGGTAGAGTGCACTGAAATACTCATCTAAAGAGGTGCTGCATAGAAGGGTTTCGTACTCAGTTTATTAGAGAGAAATAAATTTAAACAGTCATAGTTAATTTAATCCCAACACCTCAACACTGAGGACAGCATCTCATGGATAGGGCATTGCCTCTTTCCCACCGCACCTGTGAAACCATCAGTGGGCATGGGGGCATCTGAATAGCACTTGGGGATCCCACACAATAAATGTACGTATGTACATGGGATATATACAGTACACATATATACCAACACCCCATATATAAATACACATACCACATACATCTATAATACATACATATTCAAATGTATTGCAGGTTGCAGTGGGGGTATTTGAATATTTGGCCTTCTTTTTCCTCTCAGGTCTTCAATGAGCTCCCCTCTTCCCCCGCAGGATCGGGGGTTCGGGGTCCCTCTCCCCCCATAGGGTCAGGGGGTGAGGGGGGCAGGGTCCCTCTCCCCCATTCAGCCATCCCTCTTCTCCCTTCGCCTCCCCCACGGGAGCGGGAGCTCCGGGTCCCTCTCGCCTTCCCCGACCTGAAGGATCACGAGCTCCGGGTCCCTTACCTAGGACAGTCCGCTACAGGTCCCCAGCGCTAGCAGAAGAAATGGCCGGGGGGCCGCCTGACACCGACCCCGCGAGCCGAGCGCCTCACCGGCCCCGGCTTCAGCCCAGGCTGTTGCCCACAGGAGCCCGGGGAAAGCGGGAGATCCGGAGCCCACAGCGAGGAGCCGCCCTGGGTGAGCGCGGTGCTGCCGGGCGGGGCACCCCAGGCCCCTGGCAAGGAGCTGCTCTTCCCGAGCAGGAGACAAGAGAGCGCGGCGATGCCCAGGCCCCCGCGCCGCCGGTTACAGCCAGGCCCCAGGAACAGCGGTTATTTTCAAATCGGTCTCAGCGTTCCATGGGCGAGGGAAGCGCGAGGTGGCGGTTACGGGGCTGCGCCGGCGGTAGAACACCGGCGCTACCGCTGTAACCGCTGAAGGGGCTCGGAGCGTCCCACCGCGCGCGTGCGCGCCGAGCTCTACTCACTACTATCCACAGGGGCGGGGCGGGGCCAGTACGGCTACAAGGCGCAGACGCATGCGCACCAGTAGCAGGGCGAGGGGCATGCTTTACAGGCGCAGCTGCGCAGTAAGCGGGGTTTCTAGGCAATGAGCCTGGGCAGATCCCGCTGGCCCCTGCACTGGCGGGTGCAGCAGCTTCTAGCTCGGGCTCTGCCCCTGTTGGTTGCTCAGTGCAGTAGGAGCCGGCGGAGGTGCTGCTGCTCAGCCGTGGAGGAGACTATTAGCAGCGTGACTCGCTGTGGCCTCTGTGACAAAAGTCAGTGTCATCTGTCGTTAAATACGGGAGGGGGTTTCTCCCTTTTCAGCTGCCCGCCCCGGAGGAACTGGGTGCTGGGCGGAGAGCGGCGTTTCTGGGAGGAGCCACACCCAGCTTGGGGCCACGTTGGTGTGTTTTCCCTCCGCGCCTGCCCCAGCAGGGTGACGAAGGAGAGTGACACTCATGGCAGCCGCCTGTCAACATGTCCTCGTCACCGCCCCTCAGCCAGCTGCGTGAAAAGGGACCCCGGGATCCGCCAAGCCGGGAGGGCTCAGTTACCTTCCAGCTGACCCGGGAGATGCCGGGACAGGCTGCGCCAACCCCCTAATTAGTCATTAGTATCAGCACTAGACTATGTGAATCAAAACAGTGGCAGGCAGAGGTAGGTGCGTAAGTTTTTCTGCGAGGTTGAATAAAGTGATCTGGATTTATCATCATCTTTCCCCCAGGGAACAATGCATGCGGAGCCTTAATCAAGGCTTTATCCCCTCACCTCCCCCGGCAAAATTGATTCAGCCCTGGTGTTTTCAGTACCAACTTCCCTTTATGTTACTACCTAAACCTTGAGTTATTTTTCCTCTAAATAGCACCCCCTCACAAGAGCACTGACAGTTTGGGGGGCAGTGCACCCCAGCCCCCTCCCTTCAACGTAGCTCCCTGTAGTATATAGCTCTTGATCACTTGATACCCACAAAAATCCCAAATCCATTCTCTAAGGAACAGTGTATCACAGTTTACACCCCTGCTCGTGTATTCGGCACAGCACTTGAGTTTAACTATAAAACAAAAATATTTTTTTTAGAAAGCATGAGAGATAGGAACAAATTGTTACATATAAATAAATCATCATCATAACAAGTCTTCTAAAACCTAAGCTTAACTAACAGGTGGTCCTCCTGTCTATAGAAGCTTATCTCACCCAAAGTTCATGCCAGCGTTTTTAACCACGCCTGGTTGAGATCCCTTTCTCATTAAACAAACCCCCTTTCAGTTTACTTCCTAGGTGAAGGATGCCAGTGCCTCTTTTTGCATCCCCAAATATATCAGAACAGACCTCAAGGTAGGGTCCCCTCCTCCCCTGCTGTTTACCTCATTAATTTCCTTCTCAAGTCTTCACCAGCTCTTCATTAGCATTTGACTTAGCATGCTAAATTAGCCTCTTGTTGTATGATATACAGTACATATTGGTCCCCTAGCCTCTATCTGGGGGAGTTTGGCTCAAGCCACTCTACTGTTTTAACCTACACACCTAGAGAACATAATTTGCAGTATATAAACATAAGTCCTCACATGTTTGCCATAATACATCTCACAATGGTTATGTGACACAGGCTTTCATCAGAGACCTTACATGACATTCTTTTGGTGAACCCAGGGGGTTCCTGTAGAGTTAGACAGCCCATTGCCCTCTGCCAGTTGGCATCCAGAGGTTCTTGGGTCACAGTGCTGATGTATGGGTATATGGGTAAAGGTCCCTCATTTGTATTTACATCATATAACAGTTTGCAGAGGCCCCAGACCAGAGTGGAGTGGAGCTCCATTGTACTAGGTACCATACAAACATACATACAAAGATATGTCCCAAAGAGTTTACTTATCTAATATGACATATAGGTGGTGGGAGGAAAAGGAACACAATCAAATATATACCATTTTTATATACACATAGGGCCTGATCCAACACCCATTGAAGTTAATGGGAATCTTTCCATCCATTTTTAATGGGCTTTGGAGGAGGTGCATACATACTTACAAGCTGTTTTCATTATTGTAAATAGGCAAAGTATCTACTGTCTTCATCTGCCCTTCAGCTTATCATTAACTGGCCGATTTCTCATAGGCATCAGACAGATGTGAGGAGAGATCTGGAGAAAGGATAGTGGTCTCTAATGGATCAGTTCAGCGAGGGCATGCCATGTGTAAGGGCCAGTATGGAAAAAAGACGTGGGTGAAAAAGTGAGGAATGGGTAAGTAAATTAAGTGACAGTCCTAATGATAAGGCCTCAGTTACAAATACCTCCAAAGCACTCAGTAGAAACATAATCCTGTACCATTAGAAAACAAAACAAAAACAAAACACACACGAATAGAATGAGGAAGGGGCAAGAGTGAAGGAACTTTGGCAGTGACAAAGTCAATATTTGCCAACCCTTAAATCTGCCCATAGCTGTTACGCTCTTAATTCAGAAAGTGAGACTTTGTCTCCTTTAGAACAATGTTCACACATACTTAAAGAGTAACCTCCTTAAAAGTTTCACTAGTGTTTCATACTTTTTCTTTGATAATTAAAGATATTCAGGTTTAAGGAAAAAATGGCCTGATCCTGTCCCACCCTCTTTCCTTACTTGATCATGCAGTGCAATCATCATGCTTTATTTGTAATATGTTAATTTTTGTGGTAATAGATGGTGATCTCACTGCAGGGTGAAGCAGAAATGTTGGTGCACGGGAAAAAAGGCCTTTTCAAACACAAAGTAAAAGCAAGAGAGGAAGTGACTGGTCTTGAAAATAAGTAATCTCTTGTTTTGAGCTGATTCCTGTTAAAAAAGAAAATGTACCTACTGATTTTGTGGAATTTATGATTGTTTAGTGGGAGTCTTCATAAAAAAATATTAGGAGCATTTTGGTTTGGTTTAGCTGGTGAAAGCAACCTTCTAACTTCTATGATATCCTTTTTAAAACAAGTTCTTCCTAGGTCTGTTTGGGCTGGCTATGTGGAATCTTCTGAAATGTTCTAGCTCTGTGTGGGATGGCTTCTCCGGCGACATACTGCTAGATGTAGGAAAAAAGTTTTCATTTGTGTTAGTACATTTTTTTATGATGAAGTATTGGGATTTGCGTAATGTTGTTCTCTTCATATCATAGGCAGCACATTTTTCTTTAATGATGCAGTCAAATGTGTGTCCACTTGAGAGCAGACATGCATTTTTGTGGTTTAAAAGGGGCAATTGTTTACTTTTCTGAGAAGCAATACACAGTATCATCTGCAAACGTTCTGCAGCGGTATGACATGCAACAATACCAATTCATAATACAATCTCACTGATAGGTGGCTGAATAGCCACTTTTCTAACAAACATTTAATTAGAAGCATGCAAATGAAAAGATTGTTTGAATCTCTGTTTTGAAAGGGCTGAAATTACTGTACAGAGAATGGTCTGAGTCTGTGAAGCCTCTCAAATTGCCACTTAAGTAGCTTCCAATATTATTGAATTATCAATTTTTCCCCACTAAAAATTGCTGGATGCTCATGCTTAATTGTATGTTGTGTTTAATATTGTCTGTAATTCTTGCGGTAATTTGAAAGGTGGATATCTAGAGAGATAGGGACAAGGAGCTGTATGACCCCCTGGTTCCAAACAGGAGAAATGGGATTCAGCAAAATTCTGAACACTTTCTGTGAAAAAGTCAACATATTTTAGAAAGAATTCCAGACACTGGAAGGATTTTTTGAGAGTGTGCCATATTCCAAGTTTCTTAACCTCAAGAAAGAAAGACTGAAAATAAACTTGCAGGTCAAACAGCATATCAATTTTCAACCTCCCCTTTCTTTTTTAATTAGAGATTTTCAAAGTGAGCACATGTCCAATTAAGGCCTTGTCTACACTAAATATTTTTTCTTGAAATTTCCTACTGTATATACCATTGTTTCATCTCCACTGGGGAGAATTTGAATGTAGACCAACTGCCAGCCGCTGCTGGTGTTTTGAACCATCACATCATCTAGACTTGTTCTGAACACATTGGTGGCTCATCTATACTAGCACTCATTTTTGCTACTGTCAGTGGAGAAATTTTAAGTTAAAAAAAAAGCTAATGTAGAAACAGCTAAAAAATATATTTGGAACAAAAACATCCATATGCACTTCTACCACTACATGTATGTAAAGGACCTAGCCTGACCCTAAGAATTGCCTGTGGGAGGAAGCTATACTGAACTGCTTTGTTCTATTTAAGCATTTAAAGGGTGAAATCTGCATTCTGCTTAAATAGAAGATCACACTGGGAAACATTCTGTAGAAATTTTGTAATTTGATTAGTGGGAACAGTTTCAATTATGGCTTGGTGTCTGCTTCCTGCAATAAAGTTCTGATCCTATGTATACTATTTTAAAAAGAGACTTTCACAGTGAAGCAATTTTTAATAGAGAGTGCATACATTCGTTTGCTTGGGATTTGTTTGCTATTAATCAAAATACTTGATTTTGGATGAGGGTTCTCTGTCCCCCTCACTTTGGCATTTCTCTTCTTGCAATAAAGCTTTAGCTCTGAATTCTGATGCTACAATTTATTGATGAGAAAGTTATTGTGACATTACACATCACTATTATTGGCTAACTTCATCCCTGATGTAACTCCATTCATATCCACCTTTTGTGTCCTTCCACTCTTGTCTCTGTGTTCTTCTTTCCCTATGCATGAAACAAATTTACAATCCAGTCTGTCAGGCCTCCTTTTCTCTTCATTTTAACTCTTCTAAACACTTCTTCAATCAGCTCCACCCACAAACAGTAAACCACATCAAATGCCTTCTGAAACAACATTACATGAGTAAAACAAGGGAAGCAGTAAGGAAGGGGGAATAGGAAAATACAGAGATTGCTCTCTCCCCTGGGTCTCCCAGCACATCTTATCTATATCACCTTTTACATTGGAAATTCCTCAGGACTGAGATTATCTTAATACAAATATGATCTGGTATAGCATAGCAGTCACACTGTCTATCATGGAGGAGCGTGTTGAAAAGCTCTCATTATCATAGTGCCTAGGAGACATAGTCATAGACCAAGACCCTATTGTGCTATGTGCTGTACAAACACAGAGAAAAAGAAAGTCCTTCCCCCAAAGAGCTTATATCTAAGACCAGATACAACAGATGGATACAGACAGGAGAGTACATTCTTACTGAAACCTTCTGAATAGATCATTGGTAGGGCCCTAGCAAATTCACAGCCACGAAAAACACATCACGGACTGTGAAATCTGGTCTTGTGTGTACTTTTACCCTATATTATACAGATTTCACAGGGGAGACCAGTATTTCTCAAATTGGGGATTCTGACCAAAAAGGGAGTTGCGGGGGGAGGGGGGGGCAAGTTATTTTAGGGGTGTGTGGGGGAGGGTATTGCTACCCTTACATCTGTGCTGCCTTCACAGCTGGGCAGCAGGAGAGTGGCTGCTGCTTACTGAGAGCCCAGCTTTGCAGGCAGCAGCGCAGAAGTAAGGGAGGCAGTACCATACCATGCCATCCTTACTTCTGTGCTGCTGCTGGCAGCGGCTCTCCAGCTGCCCAGGTCTGAAGGCTGTGCCAATGCTAGCAGCAGCACAGAATTAAGGTTAGCAGTACCGCAACCACCCCCCCACTATAATAACCTTGCGGACCCCCCGCAACTCGTTTTTTGGGTCAGGACCCCTACAATTACAGCACCATGACATTTCAGATGTAAATAGCTGAAATCATGAAATCTTCTATTTTTAAAACCCTATGACCATGAAATTGAACAAAATGAACTGTGAATTTGGTAGGGCCCTAATCACTGGAGAGTATGAAGTAACTGTTGGAGGCAATTACACACCAGGTGAAAAGCTGTGATCAAGATATTATAGATATAAAATAAAATCATAGACCAAATACTGGAAGAAGCAATGCAGCCTGGTATCTGAAAGTTAAAAGCTGTTCTTTCTAGCTTGTGTCTCAACAGTAAGAGATTTTGTAATTGCTACTTAGTTAACAATGTAATTGATGACAGGAGTCAAAATAGAATCTCGTTTACTGTTCCATAACATCTTTCTTTCAGGAATAAGTCTCAAATGAGTCTGCAGGACTAGCAGGAGTGAAAAGCAGTAACAGCTTCTTCTTTTTTTCTCAGAATGAAGCAGACTTGTCTAAACACACAGATCTTTTGAGTATGTACATGATATTTATTTCATAGTTGCTTTTCAGACCATAATCACACTTATCTAGGAATTTTATTACAACACAATTTAGCCTGGCTTTTCAGTACAAGTGGGGTTTAGAATTTATTGAAAGTCTAGTGGATCTTGTTATTAGAGATAGCCTAGCCCCATAAATTAATGTAAGCCTAGTGTAATATAATGACTATATTTTAGTCTTATAATATTACATAAGCCCAAATAATATAAATTACTTCCACCCAGTAATGGTGTACCCACAGAGCACTCGTAAGTAAACTAATAATCAACAAACATGTAAGAAGCTACTGTTTCTTTCATCCCTCCTTTTTGTATCTTACAGATCAACTACTGCTGTACAATTCTCCTCAAGAAATGTCTGACATGCACACACTGTTTGCTTAACAAAATACTCTCAACCAACTTAATTTACTGCCTTTTGATTTCAATGGAGCTTCTCTCACATACTCCAGCAGTGAATCTGGTTGTCTAATGTATTTCATTTTATAAACAAAATAAATCAAATAACTTTTAAAGGTGTAAAACTCACCTTAGGCATAGAGGATATGTTGGTTTCCCATTAAATATATTGTCCAGATTACTCAACCTGACTGCTACATGTTGTTTCTTGCCACTCATCTGTGCTTTGTCTCCTTCTCACACTGCATACATCTGACATTAATTTACAGCAGATTCCCTGGAGGTAAGGTAGATACTTCATTTATACATTTGGTGTTAAATTATAGGAGCAAGGCTACAGTAAAATATTTTAATTTAAATTTGTCAGGGATTGAAATACATTTCCCTTGTGAGAAATATTAAACCTGAAAACTCCCAGAGGCCAAATTGGTTGTATCTTCCTAACACTCTTGGCCATTTTTCATGCCATAACCATTGGCACAGGTTCAAATGCTTATGGGACTGATTTTCACATTATCAGTAAAGCCAACTGAAAACTCAGCACACCTCAAAAATCAGGTCATTACAATGTAATGCCCCACTCCTACTAAGAGGTATGTAGGAGTTTAAGCATGTGAGTAATTCTGGACTACTCACATGTTAGAAGTTAAGCATGTGTCAAAGTCCTTGCAAGACAGGGGCTTTAGAAGGTAAAATTTACTAATAGGGTACATAGGCCAAGGTCTAAGACAACAGCAGTATTGTCAACCCATTATTTTAATACATGTCTTGCAACACTTGGTATTTTCTGACAGTCCTAGCTCTTGAAATTATGTGAAGATAAGAATTGCAACTTTTTTTTAATTAGGATGTTTCTAACCTTCATGTTTTCAGAGACTTGCTGGAAAACATGACCCTAAAGACTCAAACACCAGAAGTCAAATAAAAAGACCCCCTAATAGTTATTTTATGATCTCACTATTTTTTATCCAGTTTCTTGATTTTGGGAGCCTGAACCATGATTTTTGAATGCTAGAGATTGTCACTATTGTAACAGTAAACAAATGTCAACATTTAGAGGTCAAGAGAAAAAAAAGTGTTACACATGATTATTCCTAACACTTTTCCCCCTTCCATTTATATTTAAAGGGACTTTCAACTTAAGATAAATTTCTCTGTAAAATTTTACCTACTGAAGTTAATACGCTATGTTAACTTATAATAGTAAACAAAAGAAAAAACATTTCTTTTTTCAATTTGATTACAGTTTTGCGAAATATGCATAGTCATTTTCACTGTTTATTGAGGGGCTTACCCCAACTACAGAGAAGAGAAGAATTTTTAGAAAACTAGGACAGTATAATCAAAATACAAGAAGTTTTGATAGAGGGACTCAAAAACATGTCTAGTGCCTGAAAATAAGCAATTTTTATTGACTAGCTTTCAAGTTGACAGTTTCCCTTTAACTCAACTGAGTATTGAATTATAGTGCCCCAGTAACAGATTACTTGGACTTCTGTATCCAATGAATTTCTGTGTATATTTCAAGTTGTATCGGTTTGTCGAATTCTCCACCCCTAAACTGGAAAGTATAAAAAGTGTGAGGGCATGTTTTTACATTCCTCTGCTTAAAGTGTAGTTTTACTCTAAAGAATTACTTATTTAAATTGCATGTGGGATTGCATGTCTATCTTCTCAATTATTCATGTATCAAATGTTTAGTCTGTAAGATGTTTTTTCTAAGTGCCAGCCATGTAAACAGAGTCTGGGTTTTGAGCGGTAAAGTGCATTTTTTCTATCTCATGCATCAGCATTAATAAGAATTCTGTAGGCCAAATTATGTCCTAAATTACATGCATGCATTACCATTGTTTTTAAATCTATGGCCTCACTGACACCTATGCAATTCCATTGCCTTCATTGAAGTTGCATATGTGTAACCGATTGAAATTTTAGTAAAAAAGTCTGATGGTGCAAGAAAAAAGGAGCTTAGGGTTTTTTGTAGTTGTGTGACAGTATTTTTACTGATTTTTATTCTTAAAGCCAACACAAGTCAGCAGATCTGACTCCGCATATACAGTGAGGTTTTACTATATTTAGTATGATTCTGCTCTGAAAAGTGGCTATGCAAAAATGACACTCTTATTCAAACTTGCTTTCTTGTTCAACGATCTTCTAACTTTAGTGATACATTTTTAATGCTTTTTACTCTGGTTAGCACTACAGAACCAGCACAAGAGAGTGAGTTGGATTATATTTCTGGTGTAGGCTTGTTTATCAACTTCCAATTAGAAGCCCATTTGGTTACTTACGCAACTTTGTTGATGGCAATGGAGTGCACATCTGTCATTGAAGCCATAATTTTTAAACAGGTGTAATTAGGACATGTTTTGGTCTGAAGAACCTTTGTTACAGGTGATGATGCATGAAAAGGAAAGAACCCTGCTTGACTCAGAGCCCAGTCTGATTTTTAAAGAGCTGGCAGCTGTAAAAACAGTTTTTTACTTGTAAACAGAACACATCTGATATAAAAATGATTGAGACACACTAAACATAAAGCCCTACAATGCTATTTTTACAGTCAGTTTTCAGAGTAGAACTACACCTTGAGCCAGATCCTCATTTGTCATATATCGGCATGGCTTTACTATTTTGAATGTTGCTAGGTTGATTTACACCAGCTGAGAATCTGAACTTTAAGTAGGATTGAGAGCAATATTTTTAGTCTTTGCTTCAGATCAACCGTAAAAGGTTAAACCATCACTGATTTAAGGTATCTTTCAATGTAGCAAAAATAATCCGTAAGTATTTAAATAAACAGAGCATCTAAATGTTAAGTACTAAAAACATTTTAAAAAGAGGCTTAATGTCTAGTGACAAACAATGTTTTAAGCAATTATGCGTACATTCTCTGTGGTTACTCCCTCTTTGAAGATGTGACAGTATTCCGTTGACTACCCATTACTGCTTACCTTGTTTCAAAAGCTGCTATAAATAATTTGAATTGTCAACTGATCAACATAAGTAAGATGAAGGCTGTCTGTTCAAATGGTTGCCTCATTTCCTGGAGGTAATGCCAGAGTTGCCAACTCCTGATGATGATAAGAGACGTCTAGGTTCATTTTTAGAATAACCAAGCCTGCTGTTGTGTGTTTTCTACTTTTGCAAATTGTGGAGAGGATATTTGGCTGGGATGCTTCTAAAATATGATCCCAACATAGCAACTTAAAGAACAGGCAGTAATTCCTGCTTTAAATATGAGAGCTCTGGGAGCAGATTGACTTAAGATAGCTATTAAGTATGTGTATGTTACAGTATGGCTGCTGTAACTGTTAACTGTGCTCCCTTTATTTCTATTACTCTACTCCAATATATTTATGATCATAAATATCCATATTTTCAACATTTTAACTGAGATTAGGGACACTGTGTAGGACAGGGTAGATAGAGAGAATCAATGGTTCACCAACTTTGATAGATTTTCAGTGCTATGAGAATGTGATATCCCCTCAGAAATACAAAAAGGAAAACATAATTAAAGTTAAAAATACCAGTTGAAAGAAAGAAGAAATGCAATAAGGAGCAGCTAGTTGTAAAATAGCCACTTTAGGGATACAGCTGCTTGTGTCTGCCAGCTTTAAAGGGCCAATCCCTAGAAAGGCATGCTGGGAGAAAGTAGTATCCTGAAATTGAGAGGATTAATAGGGAACAAATAGCTACAAAGGAAGATCCTTTTTCTAAACTACTAATCAGCTGATATATTATTAGATGACATAAATAGCTTTAGATACAGTTCAGCTTTTCTTATATACATTTATTCTACTTGTTTCTAAATTCTTTTGGAAAATATTGCCACATTAAATAAATGTTTTAAGGAAAAAGTCCTTGCTGATATTTATCCTATGGGCCAGAGCCACAAAAATACTTAGGTACATACCCTCCAGACGTTGGCACCTAAGTCCCAGTTTAAGGCTACACTTTGATCCACAAATTGTTTGTCAGTTTGCCTGCATCAGTGGCGTCAGGTGAACGCACCTTCAACGTGTTGAAGTAGGTAAAGAACTATCACCGTTCAACTGTGGGTCAAGAGCATTTGAATGGGCTCGCCATGCTTAATATCAACAGTGATATTGCATGAAAGCTAGATTTTTTCCTCAATAATTGTTGCATTTGCACAGAAAAAGGCTAGAAAAGCATTTGTTAAATAAAAAAATATTCACATTCTGTCTCTCTCTTTTTTTGGTGCCTTATTTTGTTTTAACATGTCATCTTTTTTTTTTTTTATTATGGCTAGGGGCCTCAAAAGCTGGAAGTGGCCTGGGCCTCTCTGGACCTCTGAGAGGGCCTGTATACAATTAAGTATCGATTTCTGAATAATAAAAGGAATGAATGCATAAAGGGCCAAATTTTGCTCAGTGAGACCACTCATGGGGAAGGCAAGCAGGAAAAGAAAAATACTACATGAAACATTTTCAGTATAGAAAGTTAGACTGTTCAAAATACATTCTTAAAATCATGAATTTGAGTTCTTGTGTAGCCGTGTGACAGCGGACAGCCTATATATTCAAACTAACAGAGAAGCATTTTCTGTTCATATATCTGAGTTTAGCCAAAAGGAAGTTGTGCTCTCCTTACAAGTGATAAAAGGCATATTTATAGTACTGTAATTATGAAATATTGACTGGTTGCATCATTTTTCTCTGGCCATTATTTTTTCTGCACTCACTATGCTAGTAACTAATGAGAAATGAAATGGGAATGGAATTGTAAGACTAGCTTGATACTGTGCCTCATGCCAGTTTGAAATTGATGCATTAGAGATCCCCAGCAGCATACAAAATTATAACCATTACAACTGGTGTAAAATGTTTTGAGATTTATAGTGGTTTTAATGGGGGTACATGTGCTAACCTAAGGTGCTACCGTAAATGTCACTTAAAATAAAAACAACCAACATTTCCTCTTGGTCTTGTGGCTGGGAGGCGGGGTGAAGGTAGAGGGTGAGTAAGAGAGAGAGAGGGAGAGAGGATGAGTGGGCAAAGGGGGAAAAATCAACATATCCAAAATGAGGATTGCAACAGAAGATTTAAAAGCCATCTACTTAAGTGGGCAACTCACCAACAAACCCAAGTGCTAGGTGTGTTTGTAGGGTACATATGTGGGTATGGTACTATTCCTCCACTTTGTCATTGTGATTAGAATAAGCAGAGAACCGCTTATGCAATCAGTCCATGATAAGTGAAAAGATAGAGGTAGTAGTCCTGAAATGATCTGATATGACCTCCCTCCTCTCTGGTATCTCTAGAACCCGTATCACCACCCCTTCACCAAGTCCATACTAAATAGGGATGCTAAGATCATTTAGGGAGCTGTGTGAGACAGAAGAGGCAATTTCCCTTCAATATCCTTGAAAGACCTTATTGTATTAAGTTTATGTGTTATTGTATGTAACCTCTAGTGGGGAGAGGTGACAGATGTGAGACCTGGGAGTTTAAAAGACTATATTGAAAATGTGCCAGACAAGTATGGACTTTTAGGCCAATAAGTGTTAAGTGGATGGTTAATGCAAATTCCTCAACTCCAGTTGTGCAAAAACCCAGCCTTTTAAGGCTATTCCCTAAGGAGAGGGTCATTGTCTGCTGATTACCTGATACAGAAGACCAAGATCAAGGGCCCAAGCTTATAAGAAACAGCTGATCTGCTTGCAATCTGTTCTGGAGCTAAAATGGATGAATTTGTAACCTAGGGGAAAATCTAGTTGTGGGTTTTGAAGGTGTGACACCCACCAGAGCAGGAGGCTGGAGTTGTAGGGACATCTGGTAAGCGTCCTAGTTTACTAGAGTGTAGGTTCATTTATTGTTTTAATGTGTTTTCTCTGTAATACTTTTACTTTAAGAATAAATATGCTTGCTTAGAAAGGGCTGCGTGGTAACTTATAACTGCAGGCAATACATTGTTTTCTCTCTGAGGGCAATGACTAAAGTGAAGATGCTGGCCTTTTTAGTCAGTCTGGCTTGATGGGGATATCACAGTGTAAGGTAGGAGCTGTGCACCCTAGAAAAACCTTGGTCAGGAGGGAGTGAGATGTGGCTCTTGGTCTGGGAGAGATGATGGCTTGAGCCAAAAGTGGCTGCCCTGGGTGGACCATGGAAGGGGACTGCAGGTACCCAGCATCACAATTTCAGGATATCCATTAGTCATTTGCTTATTAATAATATTTTGTGCTTTTAATAACATCTACCATCTCAAAGCACACTAAAAACATTAGCGAATTATGTCCCAATCCTGTAGTGAGCTCCACATTGGATGATCCAAGCGTCTGCTGGGGGGCTTTGCATCTGCCACAGTTCTCATACTTAGAGCTCAGTGCAGGATCGATGCCCTTATTGTTGTAGGACCCCTACTAGTTAAGTATTTTACAGATGGGTAAATATGAGAGATGTGCAGAAAGTTAAAGGGCCAGATTGTAAACCCTCTAGTGAGCAGTGACTAAGTGACTTGCACAATTATTTCCTTTGACTTCAGTGGCACTACTTCCATAAGTAGCTGCTCACTAGTTGAAGTAAGGGACTCAGAATCTGGCCCCTTGTTTCACAGGAAGCCTTGGCAGAGCTGGGAATAGTATCAAGCTGCCTGAAACCCCAGTTGTGTGTTTTAGCCACATATAGTATAAATAAAGCAAAAATTAATTTGCTTTTTATGCCAAGTTAGTATACAGTATGTTTTAAATGCTGTAGCTCTAAATTGAAACTGGTGAAATTGTCAATATAATTCTAAGAAGGTATTTCACAGTCTGGATTTTCAGATCCTGGCCTCTACTTGTTTGTATGCAGTGCACGCACACACTTTGAGAGAATGATTCTGTTGCCTGGTCATTAGGGTACTTTTCTGGGAGGTGAGAGACCTTGGGTCCTGTCCCCCTGCACCAATCACGCGTTCATTATTTATCCACGGGGGAATAGTTTCAACAGGGGAGACTGAAGGCACCCTTCATCAGCATGTCCCATAGCTCAGTGGTTTGAGCATGCTCCTAAGAGGTGGGAGACTAGCTATTCAAATCTTTTCTCCCGCTCTAGCAGAAAGAGGGGAAATGAACCTGCATCTTACACATTCCAGGTGAGTGCTCTATCCAGGGGCTAAAAAAGTTACAAGGTGAACACCTCCTCCAGTGAGATTCTGAATGGGACCCAATCCAGTAAGTGGCCTCCATGCACACCACTGGACTGAGCATACACAACTTAGGCAGCTGAATGCCTATCTTCCTGACGTTCATGGATCGCTCTGGAGCTTAGGTGGGACATAGGCATCCAAACACCTAGAGTGGACATGCCCTGAGGTAGAAACATAGATGTCTAGGAAACTTGTACCCTGAAAACTTAGGCACTAAGAGAGTTTAGGCACCTACCAGGTTCAGCAGGAGTTTTGTGGATTGCAGTGGAGCCAAAACTGGGCTTTGGGTACCTAACTCTGGGGTTTACACACCTAAGTACCTTGATCTGAGTCTTAAACTCTGTGCTCAGTTTATCCATCTGTAAATGGGTGTACTATTTATTTCCCATATGTTGCAGTGTACAGAATCTACTGTTGCCATAGAGAACAAAAGTTTTTTGAAGAAAAACCATCTTGTTCTGTAGGTACACTGAAACCATACAAGCACAAATATCTGAAAGCTCATGTTCCTAAAACTTTTAACTAGTACTTTAGGCAGGATGTCAGAAGGCTATGATTGTAATGGAGTCTGGCATATTGTTTGGGGAGTTTCAGATTAGGAAGTTGTCAGCATTCAATATAATATCCTGATTATCTGATATTGCAGTCTGGAAATTACCCATCATGCAAATTACTTGGTACTCTTAATTTTAAAAATGTGGTTTTGACTGGAGACTCGTATTATTGTTTTATCCTCTGTCATACCTCTTGCTGGCTTCAGGTATTTACTACAAGTTTGTCAACTATCATTACGATCTCCCTGGGTGGGGTGAAATATCTAGCTGGATACACCCAAAGGTTTTAAGGCTGAAATTCCTTTCATTTATGATCTATTCCTAGGTGACAGGTCCACAGGATACTCCTGCATAAAATGTAGGGTTATCTATATTGCAGCTAAAGATAGTTAGTTTGTTTATATGCTGCAGAGCCACTGGAAGATAAGGGGCCATGGCCCAACCGCGTTTTGGCCAGGCCAAACCTGAGCAGTGCTGCTATCCCACATGCCAGATTGCAATGCCACTCACTCAAATTTGGCCCAGCTGCCTCTCTGTCATGGCAGATGGGCTGGGCCAAACCTCAGTGGTGTTGCAATCCTGCACACGAAGTCAAAACACCACTCACTCAAGTTGGACTGGCCGTGCCTCTGTCATCACAGAGGGAGAGGTGGGCCAAATCTGAATGATGCTACAACCCCATGTGCCAGGTCACAATGCCACTCGTTCAAATTTGGAGGAGGTGGATATACAGATCCTGGGCCAGGACAGGCAGGCTCCTGGTGGTGTGGTGGGAGCTCAGAGGGGAAGAGGAGGGTCAGGTGCATGGGGTAAATCTATCTCCCACTCTGTAAGAGTCGCTTCTGCTGACCTGTTACAGGAGCAGTATTGTAAAAATAATGAGTTAAAATTGTGCTTATTATCTAATCACCTTAAAATTCTTTATAAACACATGTTAATTAGGGCTCATAATACTTCTGTGAAATAAATAGTACACCCATTTTACAGATGGATAAACTGAGCACAGAGTTTAAGACTCAGATCAAGGTACTTAGGTGTGTAAACCCCAGAGTTAGGTACCCAGGGCCCAGTTTTGGCTCCACTGCAATCCACAAAGCTCCTGCTGAACCTGGTAGGTGCCTAAACTCTCTCAGTGCCTAAAGTTTCAGGGTACAAGTTTCCTAGACACCTATGTTTCTACCTCTGGGCATGTGCACTGCTGCTTCCCTTTAGGTGTTTGGATGCCTATGTCTCACCTAAGCTCCAGAGCAATCCATTAACGTGTGTTTATAAAGAATTTTAAGATGATTAGATAATAAGCACAATTTTTATTCATTATTATTTTTACAATACTGCTCCTGTAACAGGTCAGCATCTAGTCTGCATCCATCACTACCCCATACGTGATGCTTCAAAGGAAGGTGAAAATCCTCCTTAATGCACCTTCCTAATTGTACAATAAGGTAAGGGGGGGAAATACTTCATGTCCCCTCCCATGATAATTTTATACCCTGACATGTAAAGTTTGATTACCCATATTTTAGTTGAATAGTTACATGTTATTGTCATAAAAATATCCATCTTTTTAAAATCCAGCCATAGTATGACTGACTTTCTGCAGCAGTGAATTCTGCTGAGACTGGCATTCTCTCTGATGTGGTTTTAAATGTACTATCCTTTAATTTAGTTTGTACAGTTCCTTTGGCTAAGATAGTTTCTTAGTTCCTCCCAACTGTACTGAGCTCACTATCTTTAGCAGTTGGTATACTTTTGTAGCTTCACCAATGGGGATGTTTAAATGGATGGAATAAGTCAGCATGGAATAACTGAATAGAAAAAAGGTCACAGTCAGCAAGGTCTTTTAAAGAGATAGTCAACATAATCAGAAACTTCTTTTTATTCCTTGCTATAAATACTAACAAGAACAACTCCCAGCTTGGGGTTCTACCTGATGCTGTGACCCTACATGGAAACCCAACCTTCCCAAAGGCATTCTCCCAAGCATACGTTCCTGTGTCCATTCCTTGAACACCTGTGCAAGAAGATAGGGAAGCTGAGTTAAAAGTGCATCTCTTGTTTGCCAAGAGTCAGGTAGTGCCCTGGTCCTTTCTGAGTGCTAATGGCATTTTAAGCGAATTGCCCCTTTAGTTACATTGAGTCACCCCTTGGGCTCACTTAACATCTCCTAGCTCATCCCAAAAGGAAACGCCTACTATCTCTGTGTACAAAGCTCATTATCTCTAGGCATTGGTGTAGCTCCACCTATTCTATCCCCACTGGCTGTACCCCTTCAACAAGTTCTTTGTCCTTTTGGACTCAGGTCCCTTGCTTACCCCTTTAGACATACATAACTATTAGATATTGGCAACTAAAGTTGCTCAAGAGAACCCTCGCTATTAGCTAAGGTAGAATCTAATTACTAGCTAACTTCATTTGCAGAAGTAAAGGATGTGTGCGCCTTATGGCTCCATATGCTTTGTTCTTTATGGTGGTGGCCCAGGGTCAAAGAAAGTGCCGGGGGGACAATCCAGTATGAGACATCACAGGTCTCCAACACAGCCAGTCCTCTGACCGCAGCCACCACCCATCAGCATACCTGTATGACTTGAGAAGAGGGGCAGCAAAGTTCTAGCTTGTAAAGGGGCTGCCCATGAAGTTCCTGAGTGGGTGAGACTCCAGCCCTACTGATTGATTGGCTGAGAAGCTTTACTTAAACCAAAAAGAGGCACAGGAAGTAGTTTGAGCAACAAGAGGAAACCCTGGTTTGCTGTTCTTATGGATCCTGACTCCTGAGCCCTGCCTCCCAGCTTGTTTCTGTCCTCCTTTTCCCTGTCTATTCCCAGTTCCTCCTTTCCTGCCTCACTCAAAGTCCTTGCTCCTACATCCTACCCCTGGCGCTGATTCTGGTTTGGCACCTGACTGTCTCTAGCTCTGACCTTTGGCTTGGCATCTGACCTTGACCATGGTTCCAGGCCCCCCCTGACTGTAACCATTAGGCCTGACCACCCAAGCCTCAGTTCTTACATGCAGCCAGTGATTAAAGTAGATTGAAACAGGAGAGGGGAGTCCTAACTGCACTAATCAAGGAGGAGGGGGGTACACTATTTATCCAAGTAGAGAAGTGTGAGGCAGTTGTAAGTTGCTTTTAGCTTTCCTACACACTCTTACTTTAACTTGCACACAGCTCCCCTGCCTCTCCAGTTTGGGGGAACAATGCTCTCTGACAGTTCTTCTCCCGTTTCAATCTACTTTGCAACCAGTGATGATGCTTATATTCTTGCAGTTCTTAGGATCATCTCCAGCATGCTTAGCAACTTCCACTATTCTTTTTAGATCTTGGTGTTTGAACATCTACACAAATACAACCCTCTTTTTTTTTCCTCACAAGTCCCTTATTTAAATGGCCATTAATTAAACCTTTTTGTTCTTTGTTTTTTCCTTTTTTTAAAAAAGGGAATTCACTTCAAATCCACCCCCCTTTTTCCCAAGTCTATGTTGATGCAACACTGTGGGTGAGAATTTAAATATATATTATGAAATTGTAAAGGTGTGGTTTCCACAGCAAACATTGTCAGCCATATTGTACAGAAACAGAGCTGTAACTAGGGCGAGGCCAGTGAGGCACTCGCCTCGGGGCGCACGGCTGTCAGGGGCACAAAAGGCTGCATCCAGGGGCACCTCCTCCTCCCCTGCTGCCGAAGCCACCCCGGTTTACCTGCGGGAGGTCCGCCGGTCTCGTTGTAGAAGGTACCCTCCTCCGAATTGCCGCCGAAGCCGCGGGACCGGCGGACCTCCCGCAGGCAAGCGAAAGCGGCTTCGGCGGCAATTCAGTGGAGGGTACGTTCTTCCCTGCCGCCGCAGCCGCAGCCGCTTTCGCTTGCCTGCGGGAGGTCCGCCGGTCCTGCGGCTTCGGCGGCAATTTGGCGGAGGGTACCCTCTACAATGAGACCGGTGGACCTCCCGCAGGCAAGCGGAAGCAGCTTCGGTGGCAGGGGAGGACCTCTTACCCTGTAGGTAAGCCCCTTGGAATTTCTGCGCTCCTGCCTCAGGGGCAGAAATTCCTAGCTACGGCTCTGTACAGAAATGTATGCCATAGATTATTGCTAAATATTATGTGGTAGCAGTGCACACTATATATACTCACGAGGGAGCTGAGTTGCTCTATTTTTATAGTTTGTGCCATTAGTATATTTAAATTCTCTCCCATGTTGCCATTGACATAATTTTGAGTTTATAATAGTGACAAGGTAAGACAATTACATTCTTCTAAAACACTGGCATCTGGTGGTAGTTTACAGTCACAACACCTAGATATAATATTTAAAATTGAAAGTATATCAAATAAAACACAAATGCTGTCTTCTTTTAGCTTTGATGATAAAGGTCCCTTTTGTTTTGAAGTAGTAAAGCGTTTTCAGCCACCACAAGGTGTTGGCATCCTTTCGTCTGCGAGAGACCGTGGGAATTGCAGCCTATGATGTAGATAGTTTGCAATGTCTCATGTGACTGAATTGCAAATGTATGTATCTTGGTTGGGAGCTGCTTGCTTCCTACAAGCTCTTTTCTTTTCAAGAAGTAGGAGCCAGCTCCTGTCATGGACTTTGATATCCTGATGGAAAAAATGGCACTACACTTACTATCTGGTCACCCTAAAATCACTTGCCAAAATTTCCCATTGGTCAGGATCGGTTCAAAATTCCTTCATATCTCGCTTGCATGTGTCTTTGAGCCACAGTATTATATAAAAGAAATTCCCCAGTTTCTCCCATCAGAACCCTAATTTCCTTGCTATTCTGTTTCTCATTCTGTGTTCTTCCTGTACTATTTATTAGTGCCATAACTGTTTTAATTTCAGTGTTAGAATTCATTTTGCCATACATAGCCTTCATGATGAAGTAAAAACCAAATTACTTTCCAAATGACTGGAACACAGAGGGTCTGATTTTCCACAGCCTTGCAGCTTGCATGGTCATTTATACCCATTTTGTAGAGTTAAATACTGCCAAGTCAGAAGTATAGTGTTCTATGTTCACTTTGTACTCACTTACACAAATGTAAAGGACTACACAAACTGCAAAGTGGTGAAGATTCAGGACCAGAGGATCCACAACCTACTCAGCAGGAAATGTTCTATTAAAACAAACTGCCTTTTTCCTAAATACCGCCTAATCTAAAATTCAAAATCCTTCCCTCATTCTCAGATTAGTCACTTTTGTTTACTAGTTCCTTGGTGTAACAAGTCACATTTGTAAATACAGTTTTGCTATTGACTTAATTATCATCTGCATGCTGATGAAGCCCTGTCAATACGCAGGTTTTCCTTGTTTCTATAAATTCTATTTTATAATAGCAATAAGACATTCTAGGCAGTTGTTTCTGATGTACACCACCACATCAAAGTATAATATTACTAAGCAGGAAGTGCCCCTATAAAATAACAGAAAGTAGCTGTCTCCTCTGTGCATGTACAAATGGTGCACTGTAACCCAGTTGTAATAGCTACATGACTCTGATTTTACACAGCAGGAGTTAGAACTGTGAGTATAGAATAAGTATAACAGTCCATGAACTATAGGTGTCAACAATCTGTCTTATTTGGTCAATGTTTATTTTTTGTTAGGACGGTCTACTATAGTATCGAGTTTCTGTTTTTGTTTTCTTGGACTGTCATTTTCCCCCTCTTTTCTGGAGTAATTGCTTCAATTTTTAATATTATCCAGCAGGAAAACTAGAGATACTTTGTAGGAGATGAAGTTCTTATGACAACACTCAGAATAAGAGATATGAAAATTAAAATATTATTGATGGCAAATCTTCTCCAGAAACTTTCATAACAAAAAAAGATTATCAGAAATGCTGAATATGCTGTGTTGCTTTTTCTTATGTCACTTCATATTTGCAACAGAAGATTGGTTTGAAAGATCTAGCCTTTAGCAAACTCATACATTTTTCACAAAGTAATTGGAGTTGTGGGTTGGGAAAGCAGTGCTGAAAGCCATATTAATAATTTATATCCATCTCCCAATGAGTGGCTTTCTTGTGACTTCCAGAAAGTTGTTTCAAGTTCAAGATAGTGTTTTTAAAACCAAATTAGACTGGCAGGAAGCTGCATGTGTGATTACTTTGCCTTCATTAGTTGCCAACATAGTAAGTGAAATAGTAATTCTTTCAGTATTTAGCTATAGAAAGGCAAGTGTAGTTTGAGACTAACTTTAGCACATGCCTAACTTTAAGCACAGGAGTATCCCAAAATAGGATTACTGTTTAAAATTTGGCAAATACTTAAGTACATTGCTGAACTAGGACCATACTTTCCAATGTAGCCCAAAGTAAGAGAATCACTTGTATATTAGTGGTCCAATTCTGCTCCCACTTAGGTACATGGCAAATTGTGACTGATTTAAATGGGACCAGAACTGCACCCTCAATTAGTTGACATGAGCAGTACTGCTTGCAGAGATTTTTCAGTTTATCCTTCATAGTTGAAGCAATAAATGTAAAAGTTGTATTTGCCTTCATTAGAGCTATTTTAAGGCAAATATAAATGCTGCAGTAATGGCCTACAGAATACTGTAGATGAGAGAGATACAAACCTACTGTGTATCAGAGGGGTAGCCGTGTTAGTCTGGATCTGTAGAAGCTACAAAGAGTCCTTTGGCACCTTATAGACTAACAGACGTATTGGAGCATAAGCTTTCATGGGTGAATACCCACTTTGTCACAAACCTATTGTGAACTCCTTGCCCACATTAAATAGTGTAATTTCAATGGAGCTATTTGTGAAGTGAGGTAAGGGACTCACAATCTAACTCCTAGAAAAGCATGAAAATACTGTTTGGCCTGAACCAACTCCCTGTTGAGTTCAATGGGAGCTGGAGCAAGTCCTTTATTAGTGCAGTATCCTTTAACTAATCCAGGCACTGCAGAATGTACTGCTTTTTACATGAAAGGCTATTGACATGACAATATGTACCATTTTTCACAAATGTAGAATATTTTCAGATATTTTATACATCATTGCTTAATGTGGGATTACTTTATATTGCTCAAGTAACACACTACACATGTTGCTGTGTATAATAAGACATTTTATACTAACTTCAGAGTACAGTAATTTTAATATTGATGGCATTTATGTAGTATCTTTAATCCAAAGCAGGGTACAGGGATTACTTCACCCTTCACTCAAACACAATCTCGCTGTCATGGAACGTGGCAACGCTTCAGCTATGTACAGGAACACTCCAATTAAGAACAGAAAATGATGGCTACCTATTCAGTTGAAAGAATAGGAGGTAATTATCCAAACTGGCATATGGCCAGATAATATACCTACTCTTGTGAAAAGTGCTATAGAATATATTTTAGTAACCACTCTATCACAATAATGGGGCACCAGGACAACACTGACTCAGACAGTTTTTCTCAAGGAATCACCATGCTACTTTTTGCAACAACACATTTCTCAATACAGGAAATAACTTCTTGTTCCCGATATGCTTTTAGTATCTCATTCTTCTTGCTCTCTGTTCTGTAACCTTCAATCCCACTAAATCCACCCTCTCCCTCCAAAATCCCCCAAATCCTCTGAGCATTTAGGACATCTTGTACAGGAGAGAGCAAGTAACTCATGATTCTGCCAGTAGTGTTAGAAGTATTCATCATGCTGCTTTAAAGACATTAGGTCAGCTTTTGCTGTCCTCCTTGTAACTGATATTATATTCCCTGCTCTCCATGTTCTACATAGCAGTGTAGAGATAGAAATGCCAATCTAAACGAGATGGCCTCATGGCATTGGAGAAAAATGAAGAGCATTACCTACACATGGGGAGATTTGAAGCACTATTTTCCCCCAGACCCTCTAGCTCCAACACACACAAGCACATGCAGATGAACTATCGGAACACCAATCTGGACTGTTCCAGCCTATGTTAAAATATAAATTGCAACATAACCTACCCTGTATACAGGCTACACTTAATATAGACTGTATAATTTACACCTAAAATATGTAGGTTGCATTATCCATATTCAATAGCACAATTTAAAGGTCGACTATCTTTGACTGTGAATTTCTCTAATTTGTAAGCACAAATAGTAAATATTCTTAATGTGTTACAAGTGAACAGGGGTCTCATCTCCCTCTCCTAAGCAAACAAAACCTCTTTCAACTCCCTGATATGTCCTTTCCTAACTTGTACGTGTCAGCTTCATGCTCCCTCCTCACCTCACTCTGTTGCTGGCTCCCATCCCAGTTCTTTAACCTATCCCCACCCTGAGTTCCAACACAACCTACAGATTTCCAAGGCAAGTGTGGGTACTCAGCAGCAAGAGGAGATGAGCTGCAATTGGAGCAAAAGCCAGGGGAGGGAGGTTGTGATTGTAGAAGCAGGAAAATAAGCCAAGTCGGAATGCACTCCACTGGAATACCACTTTTCCTCCTAGCTTTAGGAAACCTTCCTGCCACCGTGCACCCACAAACCTAGACATTAATTTGTTCCCAGAGAATTAGCCAGTTTCCTAAAGTCCAAGGGTAACATTTTGAGAAGTGCCTCAGTGATTTAGGTGCCTAACAGAGGTGAAAGTAAGCCGCTCCGCCCTGGTACGGCGTATCAGCAAGAGCCAGTGTGCCATACCAGGGCGGAGCGGCTTCCCCAGGCGGCCATTTAAAGGGCCCGGGGCTCCTAGCAGCAGCTGGAGCCCCGAGCCCTTTAAATTGCCACCAGCTCCCCGCTGCAGGAGCCCTGGCAGGGCTCCAACTGGTATTTAAAGGGCGCACGCTCGGAAGGGGCCCCAGCTGCTCTTCTCCGCCCCCTGCTCTCTCCTGCGGGGGCAAAAGCTTGGTGCTGCTGGCTTCTGGGGCTCTGTCCTGCTGCTGCAGGGCAGGCTCCACTGGCAGCCAAGCTTCCCCCACCTCTTCCTCCAGCGTGCTGCATTCCCAGGGAGAAGGTAGGTACCCACTCTATGTGGGCAGGGACAGGGGGAATCCACTTGCAGTTTACCCCCAGCCCCTCCATTGCTCCAAGGACCAATCCTAGCTCCCATCCCAGTGTGCTTTTGCCCCCAGTCCCTGCTTTGCTGCAGTCAGCAGGGACTAATCCTCCCCCCATGCCCCACTGTGCTCATCTTGCCCCTGGCCCCTCCCTCACTCCAGCTGGGGACCAATCCTTCCCCCCGCCCCATGCACCGCTGTGCTCTTGCCCCCTGGCCTCTTCATTCCCCAGGGGGAACCACACATATGTTTGGCGCTGGGCCCACAAAAAGTTAATCTGCCCCCAGCCCCAGGCCTTTTAAATCGTCCCTGGAGCCCTGCTGCCAGAGCCCTGGGGTAGGGGTGGCAGGCCTCTGGTAGCAAGTTAAAGGGCTGGGGTGGTAGCGGTGGCCCCGGGCCCTTTAATTATAAGGGCCCAGGACTCTGCTGCAGTAATGGAAGCTAGAGTCCCAGGCCCTTTAAATCGCCTCTAAACCTCAGGGCTCTGCAGCTGGGAGCTCAGGGGGTGATTTAAAGGGCTCGGCTCCCAGCTGCTGCTACCACAGCCCTAGCCCTGGGCCCTTTAAATCCTGATTTAAAGGGCCAGGGGATTTAAAGGCCACGCCTCTTCCGGTTAAGGCCCCACCCCCTCATCTGGACTCTGGAGTACCTGTAAATCCTTTAAGTTACTTTCACCCCTGGTGCCTAACCCCCATTGATTTAAATCTAAATATCTTCTAGGTTATGGGCCACAGAGACTTTTGAAAATGGGATGTGGCCTCCTAAATCAATTAGGCAGTTTTGAAAATTTTACCCTAACATTCCAAACCAGTAACAGAATTTGTTCAGACTTAAAAATTCCAAATTTGTTTCCGTTTTCCTTGTAAATATTGATTACCTCTCAACCCAATACAAATGAAAAGAATGCTGTGGTTGTGAGTTTATGAGCATTAACGGGGGGAGGGATAGCTCAGTGGTTTGAGCATTGGCCTGCTAAGCCCAGGGTTGTGAGTTCAATCCTTGAGGGGGCCATTTAGGCATCTGGGGCAAAAATTGGGGATTGGTCCTGCTTTGAGCAGGAGGGGGTTGGACTAGATGACCTCCCAAGGTCCCTTCCAACCCTGATATTCTATGATTAGTAGGACAATTACTGTATGAAACCTGGAACTCAGATCTTGTAAGCAAATAAAAAGAGAAACTGATCTCTGTATATTTTGTTTTAAAAGTTATTTTTAAATCTGCACATCTAGGTCCCAATCCTGCAAGCACACACCCTTATCTTCATGTCCATGAATATTAGAGAGACAAGGTGGGTGACGTTATATCTTTGTCACCAATAGAAACTGATCCAATAAGAGACAAACTTTCAAGCTTACCCAGAGCTCTTCTTCAGGTCTGGGAAACGTACTCTGAGTGTCACAGCTGAATAAGATGGAACAGATTATTTAGTATAAATAGTTAACACATATTTCAAGGGACCATTCAAGCTGAAGTGGCCCATTAACATAGCAGTAACACTTGTTTCGCAGACCTGAAGAAGAGCTCTGTGTGTAGCTCGAAAGCTTGTCTCTCTCACCAACAGAAGTCGGTCCAATAAAAGATATTACCAGTATCCTGGGACTGACAAGGCTACAACACTGCATGCTATTGTTAATAGTCCCTGTGATTTAAATAGTACTACTCATGGTAGTAAAGTTAAACACAGATGTAAATGCAGGATGGGGCCATATTCTGTTACCATTACTTAAAAAAATAAGTGACCCACTGAAAATCTCCAAAAACTGCTCTCTCTCTCAGTAAAGGGTGATATTCTTTTTGCTCTTTTTGCATAGGATTTGACAGATACCATCTTATGACTTGGCTGAAATGGTAACCTCTCTGTGGAGTGTGTAGTGAGAAGATTCTAGCTACAGCCTGATAGGTTTACAAAAAATTGAGGAACAAGAAAAAGGAAGTTAAGAGGCACATGGGGAAATACTGTCTTTTTTTGTCAGGAACAATCAGAGCACAGAGACTACCTCAAGCGTCAATTTTTCCAAAGAAAGAAACATGACCTTTATTATATGTAAAATGCAGGAGTGAGCAAAATTCCAAACTTGATCAGAGGGGGGCAGGGGAAATAAGGAGGAGGAAGAGGGAGAAGACACATAGAAAGAAACATAGAAGGATCTTATTCACATCTTTACATCTTGACAGAAAATCCACCAGGACGATGCTCTGAAAGAGAGGAGACAGCTGCAAACTCCACACTTTCATTTGATACCTCTGGGATCTGTATTCCTTTCAGTTCATGTCTAACTATCAAACTCACATACTGCATTTAATAGTTAGATTATATTTGGAATGTATGCAGATTCTTAAGGATACAAGAGAACTTGAGCTTGTACCATTAATACAGTGGTTCTCAACTTGTTTCAGTCCACGGACCACCAGGCCAATCAAAAATTTTTCGTGGACCACCGCCTTTTTTATTTATTTATTTATTTATTTTATTTTGTTGAGACGTGATTAAAAAGAGCAGACACATTTTGGGTTGAAATTTATTTATTTCTTACTAGATGTTTGGATTCTCTTCTCACTTACAAACTTTTCAATGTTTGGAGTGGTACTTGATAATGCACAATGAATATCGCTTTCCACTGCGAGCCGATTCCTCTGTTTGGACTCAACGTGCAACAAACACGAAAATCCCATCTCACACATATAAATTGATGCAAATGGCAAAAGAAATCTGACTGCATGTGCTGACAGATTTGGGTAACTCCCAGTCATGCTGGCCCAAAAATTATCTATGGTAGACTGCTGGTTCACGTCTTGGGTCGCAAAATCATTTTTCAGATCCAAAAATTCTTCCTGTAGATCTTCTGGAACACCATTAACATCTGTTGTGAATGGATTCCTGATGAAAGATAATCCATCCTTTGTCCTGTCCACCTCCAGAAAGTATCATTGGAATTCATCTCGTATCTTCCATAAATGATCGAGAATTTGCATCTGAATGGCTTCCTTTTTCCCCGAGCATGGCATCCACATATGGAAATTGTACCAAATTATTGCTCTCGACTCTTATGATCCAGAGTTCCAATTTGTCAAGAAAAGCCTTGATGATGCTTTGGTGAGAGAACAGATTTGCACCTTTCCTTTGCAGCTGAAGATTCAGTTTGTTCAAGATTCCAAAAATATCGACAAGATACGCAAATTCTAAATTTGACTGCATCAGCACATTTCGGAATTCCTCTTTCCCTTGAGCCTGGAGAAACAAATCCAACTCCTCTCTCAACTGGAAAACTCTGAGTATGTTCCCTGCTGACAACCACCATACAGAAGTGTAGAACAGCAACACATCAAAGTCAGAACCCATGTCCTGGCAAAATCTTTTGAACAGCCCGGAGTTCAGAGCTGATGATTTGATGTAATTCACCACTTTCACCATCCCTTTGAAAATGGCATTGAGTTGATTAGGCAATGTTTTTGACGCCAAAGCTTCCCTATGAATGAAGCAATGAACTCCAGTTACCATTGGAGCGTGCTGTTTCACCAATGTTTGGAAGCCTGATCTTGAGCTCAGCATGGCAGGTGACACCCTCAAGATTTGCCCAATCCAGACCATGCACTTCAAAGAAATTGTTAACAATTTCCATCACATCCTGAGCCTTTGTGGTGGTATCAAGAGTCTTACAAAAAAGAAACTCATCTTTGAAGTTGTAGGGATATTAAATAAGGTACTGAAAGTGATTCCCCAAGTGAAAGTGACTCCCCATAATTTGTCCCCCACACTTTAAAATCCAATAGCTTCACCAAGTAAAAAGATCTCTTGGGGCTTCTGTTAAAACTTGCAAGCTACTGTCTGTATAAACCATTGATTGTATCTGTTCTCAGAAAGATACTTTATTGCTATGTGAAACTTTAAGCTGTTGATTGTGTTAATACATCCTAAGACAAAGAGCCTGTTCTCAAAGCAATACTTAAACAATTGTGATAATGTATGTTGATGAATGCTTGGTGTACATGAATGGTTAGGGAGGTGCCAGCCTAGGAATGCAGTATCCATCGGCCGAAGAAGGTGCCAAGGAATGACCAGACAACCCCCGGAGAGTAAACTGGGATCCACCCCACCACCTGGAAGGATGAGAAAAACAAACATCTGACAGCATGGAGCCATCAGGAATGTGCCATCTGCTGATTGATTCAGCAACAGCAGGATGAAACAATTCCCATAGACTAACATAGGAATAAATTCCTATAAGTATGGACTCTAAAGACTGAGAACTTTGAGTCTGGTTCTGCTACCACCCTCAATACCACCCTCCAGGAGCATCAGGTGCGCACCTGACAAGGACTCAGCTCCATCCTCATGCCCAAGTTACCTGGCCAGTAACTTGGCATGAGCAACTTCTAGGCTGGTAACTATAACATCGGTGCAGAACCCGTAAGTCTCCCTCAACCATATATCATGCGAACACCAATAGCTGAGAGCACAATGCGACATCGGTCCATTCATGCAATTGAATGGCAAACAATGGAGACTTCTTTATTTCATCCACAACTTGTTCATTGATGTTCTGTGATCTCATTTACCTGTCTCGCTATTGTGTCGTTAGAGACAGATATGATCTGCTGCTTCCTCACCAAGAACTAGCCGCACCATCTCTTTTGCACAGGGGAGCACAAGTTGCTCTACAATGGCATGAGGCTTTTTGGCCTGTGCAAATTTGTATGCAACAATGTAGGAAGCGGTCACTGCATTGCTTGTATTTTTGTAGAATGCACTCTATGGATGACATGCTGCATGCTTGTGAACATGGCGTAAAACAGCCTGCTGACACTATCTGACTTTGGACAATAGTCGTGTGGACCACTGAAAAAGTCACCATGGACCACCAGTTGAGAACCACTGCATTAATGGAACACAAAGATGAAAGCTACCAATTTCTTGGAGAGTAGGGATGTGGTTCTTAGAGAGTCTACCTTTCTTGTTCACCAAAAGTTACTTTAAATTGTATACCTTGCCTGTGTATATAAGATTCATAGGGAAGAGAGATTATCTGACTGAAGTAAATAATTGGGTGCTTACTATGGTCTGCAGCAGGCAATGCTGGGCATTGTAAACCAGCTTCCTGGCTCCCTACCTCCCTGAGGTTCTATACTCTATTTCTTGCCTTCCTCAGTTCCAGAGACTTTCTCCTCCACCCCCCTACCCCCCCGTTTCCTGCATTCACCCAAACTCCATGCCTCCTTTGCCATGCATATCTATAGAAAGGAGAACATGAGAATCTTCATGGTAAGCGCCTAACTATTCTGGCTCTCACTGTCCTTGCTCCTGCGCTGAAGCTAGTTTTTTTGGGGAATGGTGACAAGAGCAGAGGTCGAGTTAAAAGTGAGGCTAGGTGACGGGCTGTGACTTATTAGTTATTCAGGGACTGCACAGTGGTACATTAGTGCTTGTTTCTCACAATACTGTACTAAATAGTTAAATTCAACAATGGCATTATTTGAGTAATTAACCTGCCATGTCAGAGACTGGGCCATCCGATCTGTCCTCCCTCACCTCTCATCTTTCACCATTATACTCACAGAGTACAATAATAAGGTCAGTGGTAACAATAGGTGTGGCCTCGAAATTGTGGTGTCGCGGGAATCCTTTCAGCTGACCTGTGCCTAAGGCCTTGTCCATGCTACAAAGTTTTGTTGATGCAACTTACGCTGAGGTAGACCCACCGCTGTAATTAAACCACTGTTGCATGTCCACACTGTGCTTCTTGTGTTGGTGGAGTGCATTCACAATAGCAGCTCTTGCATCAACACAGAGAGCAGTGCACTGTGGGTAGCTATCCCACTGTGCAAGTGGCCGCAGGGTGCTTTGGGAAGGGTTTACAATGCCTTATGGGAGCAGGTTCAGTATCACATGATGAAGGATTTCTCAATCCCATCATTCCATTGGCATCCTACTAGATTGCCATCTGCTTTTCAACTGCCCAGGTAACCTGCAACCCAGCCATCTCTGTCAGAAAGCATGGATCCTGCACTGCTCTTCTGTACTGTGCTTTGCGTTATGAACACAAGACTATAGGAGGACCCCAACGGGGGCTATTTGGCTGGGGAATGCCTTGAAGGCGCATATTGACACTGAGCCACAGTAATGTGTGTTGCTGTAGTGTGCTGAGCCTGGCATTGTTTGTTTGCACCATGCTATGAACCTTGTAATGATTGCTGTGTGTGTCGAAAAGTAACACATTTTAAATAACTTTTTAAAGTAGCACTCAGTAATATGACCAAACTGACATTGCTGAACACTAACACAAGCCCAGAGAAGTGTGTGTGTGTGTGGGGGGGGGGGGGCACAGTGGGGGTGACAGGGAGTGTGTGTGTGAGAGAGAGACTGGGACAGAGTGTGTGTTGGGAGAGTGTGTGTGGGAGGGGAGTGTGTATGTGAGCGAGAGGCAGAGTGTGTCAGCACATTGTCTTTTTAAGTTCAGACAGCAGCTAGAAGCAACACATCCTGAGGCAGGAGCTGATGTACAGACAGCTGGTTGCGCAGCACAAATGGAGCAGGCCAGGGCCCCTTCTGAGCATGAGCCCGGCTCCATGGCGCCACTGGCCAGTACTGCCTGTAGTCTGCAAACCTCTCTTGCCTAGCTTCTCGAATGAAATGCATAGAAAACAATAAGAGTTTCCCATCAGTCTTTTTTCCTTTTTTGATTAGTTAAAAACAGCAGCAATTTGAAACCTGGCAGAAGCATCAAGATTTCCGCAAACATTTTGGAAGTCTGTTTATGATTGAGGAATGAGAAGTGTGACCAGTTACATTTCCAGGAAATATAGAGATAACTGTGTGAAAACATAATACAAGTCTTATTTTTAAAAGAGCACACCACAAAGTTTGGAGTTGGGCATAAAATTGCATGGTTGCATCAGCATCTGATCATTGCTGACAGAGAGGAGATAAAGTGTTTCTTGTATCAACTAGGCACAAGGCTTCGGACATTTAGGCACCAAATACAGGAAATATAGAGTAATTGGGTTGGTGCATTGGGCTCATTCTCTCCAAATGTGGCCAAAAGCTGTGTGATAAAGATCCAAGATGAGTGACACTCACAATTATCAACAAAGGAAAGTTCAAGTCCTGCGGAGGGAGCCTATTCCTTTGGTGTAACTATTTCTAGAGCATCAGTTTCCTGCCTATTTCTCATTTTCAACCATAAAACTGAGGGGACACCACGTGCGTGTGGAATGCAGGGCCCTTATGGGTTCAAGTGACGGTCAGCTGTCGAGAAGGGCGGGGCTGCTCTACCATCTCTGCGGGTGGACTGGCGGTATCCGCGAGGAGGGTGTTGCCCATTGTCCTAGAAACTGCCACTGAAGGTGAAAAAAAAGAAAAAGGGGCCGATTAAATCCCATCTAGTCCAGATTCTCTTCTCCAGGGGCTCAGGTAGGACCGTTCCCTAAAGGGCATTTCCTAGGGCGCTGGTTGCTCAGGGCAGAGGGAAGTGACGACTGAGCTGCGGGGCGGCTCCCTGCCTCCCTCTGCCCTTCACCCGGTCATTGCCGGGCACAGCGCGCGCGCCCGCCCCTTGGGGAACGACACTAGCAGGGCTGGGCCACGGGGAATGCCCCCAGGCGGTTTGTCCCTCGCCACGCGCCGTAGCGTCCCGTCGTCTCAGCTCCACGTTGGCCGCGCAGGCGCAGTGGCTCTTCTGTTCACCTGCTGGGGAGGGGGGGATCCAGGAAGGAGCGGAGGTGAAGCGGCGGCGGCTGATCCGGGGAGCGGAGGCACCAGCGCTCGCGGGAGGTGCTCGGCTCCCAACCACCCCTGAGCCCCAGGCCGCCGGGAGAAGGGACGGGGCGCGGGAAGGAGGGAGAGTGACGTGACGCCCCGTCCCGGAGCCGGAGCGGGGACCGGCAGCGGCTCCCCGAGTCGCCCCCTCCCCCCCGGGCCGCTGGGGGGCCGCCGCCGCCGCCATGTTCAAGAAACTGAGGCAGAAAATCGTCGAGGAGCAAACGCAGCCGCGGAGCCCAGGGGGGCGGGCGCCCCAGCACCCGCAGGTACCGCGCGCCCGGGCCCTGCGCCTTCTCACCCCCCCACCCCCGGGCCCTGGGGGCTCGGAAGGGGCTAGAGCCGCGGGGCTCGGCTCGCTGCGCAGTGCCGGTGCGGGAGAACCCCGCTGCTGTCCGGGGTGTCACTCGTCACCTGCAGGCAGAGGGGCGGGGAGCTGTGTGCTCACAACTGACTCCTTTTACATCTGTGACCCCCCCCCCCCAGCTCCCTCATTAGTTCCTTTCCCTTGTTGGAAGCTCACCTTTATTACTCACAAATACGTGTTATAACTTCCTGCAGCGCTTCAGGAGACAGGGACTTTTTATCTTACTTTATTTCTTGCTCTTTCTGTCCCGGCTTTAGTATAGGACATAAAATACCCAGACCTCTACTTCTTGGTATGATTTTGTATCTTGGATTAAAAGAGAAATCAGATAAAGTACGAAATCATAATACAAGTTGTGCTTTGGCTGTCAGAAACAAAACCTAGTTCTTATTCAGGCAGGACTCCTATTGAAGTCCTGAGAAATTGATATAGCACTCTCTATATAGCACATTAACTTTTGTCCTCTGCTTTTTCCTCTAACAAAGTGAGTAAACTGCTGCCTCCTGACAAATCAGTTATTTCATAGGAAAGATGTGCAGTATGCTTTAAAAATAAAACTTTATGAACTTGATGCTTTGAAAGGGAGACACCAACATCTTTACTTGGGCACGGTGCAAGGTAGGCGCAGTGAACCGAACCCACCGTCACTCCTAACATACATCTGCTGTTGTTATAGCCTTAAATAGGGTGTGCCGGTCATGCTAAATTGTGCAGTGCTCTTCCAGTCTTCTAGAGATCACTGAGAACTGATTTTCATGTTAACTCAGTTTCCAGAAGTAATCTCGTTCAGTATTCTCACAAAATCTTTTTAGTTGTCAGGTTAGCGAGAATAATGTGTGTTATGAAGCTATTGAGTTTTTAGTGTTTAAAGAATTTCATATGATAACATTTTAGTTTACGTCAGATCTCACAGTTCAGTATTGTGGTCATTGGTTATCTTTGTCACACCGTCCTATAATAGTATATTCTGCCAATAACCATCTTTAGAGGTGATTTAATTTCAATATAAGGTGCTAATGACATCTTAACTGTACAGTGAATTACTTTTGTTTAACTGGATCTTAACGTTCGAACAATATTTGATAAACGAAGGAATCATTAACTATTTAAGAATTAATGTCTTCACCCCCTACCAAACCTTGAACTTCAGGCTTTGTGGGTCTGCTTTTTTTTCTGTCCCCATGTATTTTAATTCCTGGAAGTCTCTTTTCTCCCATGCTGCTTTTAACTCTAAAGAAATTAAGAAAAAACCTACCAAAATATACCTTCACTTCAGAGGCCACTTGGTTACCTAATCTTAGAAGTTGGTACTTGGTTATTTAAGTTGCTGTTAATATTACTAATTTTAAAAAATATTATTGGATTATGCTTGAATTTTTACATATAGAATATCTGGAATCCGTGGAAATTTATTACATTTTTGTTCCAGATTAAACAATTTGACTTTTTTTGGTCCAATAAGTACTTCAGTAAAGGTAAAGTTATTACTGGATTTTAGAGATTGGATGCAACAGCAATTTGTAAATTATAATAATATAGAATGTATACTTGTCTCAGAAGGCAGTAACTCAAAGGGCAAAACTAAACAAAATCATTAAGTACATGATAGGCTGTGCAGAATGAGCAACTTCTAGTAAGTATTTTGAGTATGTATATTTACACTCAATTTCATCCAAGATGGTGATCCCTCAAGTAGGAGTGATCTCTTTGTTGACAGTTGTAAACAAGATCTTTATAAGGTTGTATAGTGAATTATCACATTTCATTTTACATTCTTTCAGATGCCATTAGTTATGGGCCTCTTCACAGTTTTGTAGTGGTAAAGGATTGCTTTCATCAGGGATAGATGAGAGGCAATATATTTGTATGCATTTTTCCAGAAAATTATAGAGTGATTTAGCTATAAGATTTCAGTTTAATTTTAAGGAGATATTTCAGCTAAATCATTGTGCATCACATTGAAAATTTTACCCCATTTAGTTTGGGACAGTCAGTATGTATTGAGGAATCAGTACTTATTGGGAATCAATATTGTTGATAAATTTGTGCCTGAGTGGGGTGATTTTTTTTTCACTAGCATAATGTACAGTATGGCTTTATTTCTCTGTTGAAATATTCATTGGCAAATTTTGTGAAACTCAATCAAACAGTTTAAAGTAAGTTAAATAACACTTTTATTTGTTCCACCATGCTGTCAGTTTCTGATCTGTCAGTGATCTGATATACTATATTGTCACTTTGAAATGAATTAAAAACCCAAAACCCCACAATGAAAACAGATCTGTTTAGTTTTAAACATTCTCCTGCAATGCTGACAACTCCAAAATTGCACCACTATGTTAGCATGTGAAATCAGAGTGAAATTTGACTTTGAATAAAACTGGAATTGACTAATCTGCTAACTCTGCATTTCATATTGCTTGGACAATAAAAGCAAATGACGTAAATCAAAAGAAATGGCATCAGCCCTTAAATTTTTTTCGCAAGATCTCCCAGTCAGGGTAAAAGTATTTTTTCCTCCCCCACTTTCCTTGTAATTTAAAGGAATAAAATAACTGCAAGCAGTTAATTGGATTATATTATAATGTCAATCAATTTTCTAATTCAAGACAATTTAAAAAAAACAACAACGTACATCTATTGCTTTAGATTTTCTTTTCCTTCATGGCTTCACTTACTTTCACTCTTTTCTTATATCCTGTCATGATGCATCTTTTCCAGGGCTGTGTTCACTGTCTACTCTTTCTTTTTTGGTATATTGTCTTTATCTCTTACACTATGTAATCTTTCTCCAGTCTATCTCTACTCCATTTACTCTCCCACTGCACACACATTTTCTCACTTTGCAGATAAGGCTTGGTAATTTTACCAGTCAATAGAAGCTAGAGGACTAAATGTTCTGGCCCAAGATTGGTTGATAGGCTGGTGCCACTTATTCAGGTACAATGACTAGGTAAGAACCTATTGCTGTTGCTGGGCCTTGCTTTGCAGCTTCATCTTTTGTAAGAGCTGCTAGCTAGTAGGTGTCAGGTGTCTCAACTTGGAGCCCCCAAATTTCCTCTGCTCCCCAAGTCCTCCCTCTTCCCCCCCCAAACTCTCTGGCTGCAGAAAGGGAGAAGGAAAATGCTCTTGCTGTTCCTCTTCCCTTTCCAGACCCTGATGCTGGTCTCCATATTCTGTTCCTTCCCAAGCCTCAGGATCCTCCTGTCCAGTGACTAGCTTCAGTACCTTCCTTTGCTGCTGCTCTGTCTCCTTTCCAAGAGCAGCACTAGAATGAAACTGACCATGGTTCTGAACACAGCAGCAAAAATTGACCAGACTTTGTTTAGACCAGACCAGACAGTCCTTCTGAAACTTATTAGAAGCATTGGGGACACTGGAGTATTGTCTGTAGACAAGGAAGATGGCACTGCATCAGATAACACTTGGTTTGTGTTTGAAAGATTATTTTTGCATTCATAAGGACCAGAAACCTTTTTCTTTAATTTTTTTTTGCACTAGTTTGGGGAAACTATATTTGCAATGGGTGAGTAGATTTTTTTCATTCTCTATGAAAAGTAAATGTCATAAAGTCTTTGGAGCTCAATTTCTCAGCAACATATATTGCCTCCATGGTTGCATGGTCATTTGGTACTAAATGAGATGTTTGACTTTCTAGCAGTTTTTATTCTGAGATGGGAATATCCTACTTATTTGGTAATGGCGGTACTCATGGCTGTGCCAGAAATTGGAATAATCCATTGTATTTGGTTTGATATTTCACATGTTGGCTATTATCTATCAGCTCTTCTATATTAGCTGTTCTCAGGCAACTGGTAGGCAAAGTACAATTAGTTATTATTCTTTCCCATCATATTACAGGGTTAGACTAGAATTGTGCAAGGTCTTTATACATACAAATCATTAAACTCCTTCTGCTTTCTAAAAATGACTGATTTTACTGGGAACATAACTATTTCTTTTCAGTGGGTGGATAGTCTACTATCCATGTTATAGAACATCTAATACTCAATGCCTGATTCTTGTAAGCCATCCATTTGGAAGCTATAGAGTGTTATTGAAAGCAAGATGATGCTACTATCATCTCATGTTTCTGGAAGTCAAACAGTACATTTGTGACAAAAGCAATTGTACATACTTGGTATATTGTCAACAGTAGTTAGACATGTACAGTGAGATCTTGTTAATTAGTTTTATCTATAGCATTGAGCTTTTGGTATTTTAATATTTTAGTTAGTTCATAATATTATATTTGAGCATGATGAGACAAACTACATCTGAGTTGGTTATGGTGTTTCAGTCTGACTCAGCAAAAGTTGTGAAATTTGTCTTTTGATGATAGCCATTCAGTAAAGTTTGTTTGCATTATTGACTTCATAAACACGGTCTTAAATTCTTCTGCTCACTTTTCCTTGTGCAGCTTCTATTTTTCTCTTGCTTTTTGTAAATGTTCTTGTTCAATTATTTCCTTGTCATCCCCATCCCCAGCCTTGAAATTTCCTTTTGAGCCACTCTTTTTGGCTATGTTGGCAAAAGTCGATAATTGCCTAAAACAAAAAGTAATTTACACATGAAATTTAAGATTTCTTTACTACTTAAAATTAGTGTACATTTTAGTAATTTTACAGCACTTGCAGCAATCTGGAGTTGTTAGCTACATGATAAGGTACTTTCATGATTTTTGCATATGTTTACACATGAAGAACATTAAACATAATGTGACATGTTACTCAACTAACAAAATTATCTCAATCTGCAGAAAATTAATAATACATCCCAAGAAAAACCTCCAAAATGATAAATATCTCATATCGCAGCCTTAATTATCATTAATGGGGAAAAATATACATTGAGAGGAAAATAGACTTTTTTATATTTCTTAAAAGATAAATCCTGCAAAATCCAGAAAAAGTATGATTTGCCTTTGAAAACTCTGTGTTCATTCAAGTTTAAAGCAAGTTTCTGTGCCACTTGTATTTGTGATCCTTTAAGCGCATAAGTTAAGGGAACCAGAAAACAGTACCCATCAAAATGATTGTGTGTACACACACACACACACCAATTTGCAAACCTTTAAACCTAAAACTACTTTATAATGACACTAAAATACCATCTCTATTTGTCAGGCCTCAGATCTGTACTAAGTGTGAACCATGGTTATAAATTATTAAAATAGCTAATGTAGCCTCACTGCAAGTTCTTGAGACTGACTGGAGAAGGGTGCACTTGAGTGCCTGGTATTCAGTGAGGATATTGATATAGGCATCTCAGAAACTTGGTAATATGATGATGATCAATGGGACACTGTAATACTAGAGTACAAAATATATAGGAATGACAGAATAGTTTGTGCTGGTGGGGGTTAGGGGTGGCACTATATGTGAAAGAATGCATACAGTCAAATATAATAAAAATCTTAAATGAATCAAACTGTACCATAAAATCTCTATGGATAGAAATTCCGTGCTAAGAGTTTATCAGTAAGAATATACTACTGACCACCTGACTATGATGGTGATGGTGTGAAATGCTCCGGGAGATTAGGGAGTCTATGAGAATAGAAAACGCAATAATTATGGGAGATTTCAACTATTCCCATATTGACTGGGTATGTGTCATCTCAAGACCGGATGCTGAGATAAAGTTTCTAGACACCCATTATTGACTGCTTAGTGGAGCAGCTAATCCTGAAACACACAAAGAGAGAGGCAATTTTTTATCCTAAGTGGAGCACGTGATCTGGTCCCAGAGGTGAATATAGCTGAACTGATTGATAATTGTAACCATAATATAATTAAATTTAACATCCTTCTGGGAGGGAAAATATTAAAGAAGTCCATCACAGTAGCATTTAACTTCAGAAGGGGAGCTACTCAAAAATTAGGATACTAGTTAAACGCAGGGATTTGGAGCAATCAAATTTTTGAATTGCTCCGCTCCGGCTCTGGGCATAAACCTACTACTCCGCGTTCCCGCTCTAAGCTCGGCTCCAAAGCCCTGGTTAAACGGAAGAGAAAAGGTACAGTCACAAGAATGAAATGCCTGCAAACTACATAAAAACGTTTTTAAAAACACCATCATAGAGGCTCAAATTAAATATATACCCCAAATTAAAAAACCTAGTAAGAGGACCAAAACAATTCCACCATGACTAAACAGCAGAGTAAAAGAAGTGGTTAGAGGCAAAAAGGCATTCTTGAAAAACTGGAAGTCAGATCCTACTGAGGAAAATAGAAAGGAGCATAAACTCTGGCAAGTCAAGTGTCAAAGTATAATTAGGCAGGCCAAAAAAGAATTTGAAGAGCAACTAGGCAAAGACTCAAAAACTAGCTGCAAATTTTTTTTAAGTACTTCAGAAGCAGGAAACTTGCCAGACAATAAGTGTGGCCACTGGACGATTGAGGTGCTACAAGAGCACTCAAGAAAGACCAGGCCGTTGCGGAGAAGCTAAATGAATTATTTGCATCTGTCTTCACTGTAGAGGATGTGAGAGAGATTGACACACGAGCTATTCTTTTTAGGTGACAAATCTGAGGAACTGTCTCATATTAAAGTGTCAATACAGTGGTTTTGAAACAAACTGATAAATTAAACAGTTATAAGTCACCATGACCAGAGGTATCCACCCAAGAGTTCTGAAGGAACTCCCGTATGAAATTGCACAGCTACTTAACTGTGGTATGTAACCTATCACTTAAAATCAGCTTCTGTATTAGATGACTGGAGAATAGCTAATGTGATGCCAATTTTTAAAAAAGTTTCAGAGGCGATCCTGGCAATTAAAGGCCAGTAAGTCTAACTTCAGTACCTGGCAAATTGGTTGAAACTGTATTCAAGAATAGAATTATCAGACTCATAGATGAATATGATTTGTTGGGGAAGAGTCAACATGGCTTTTGTAAAGGGAAATCATGCCTCACCAACCTATTAGAATTCTTTGAGGAGGTCAACAAACGTGGAAAAAAGTGATAGTGTACTTGGACTTTCAGAAAGACTTTGACAAGGTCCCTTACCAAAGGCAAATAAGGGAAGTAAGCAGTCATGGGATGAGAGGGAAGGCCCTTGCATGGAACAGTAACTGGAAAACAGGAAATAAAGGATAGGAATAAAAGCTCAGTTTTCAGAATGGAGAGAGGTAAAAAGTGGTGTCCCCTAGGAAGCTATATGGGGACCAGGGCTGTTCAAAATATTCGTAAACGATCTGGAAAAAGGGGTGGCAAAATTTGCAGATGATACAAAATTACTCAAGACAGTGAAGTCCAAAGCAGACTGCAGAGTTACAAATGGATCTCCCAAAACAGGGTGACTGGGCAACAAAATGGCAGATGAAATTCAGTGTTGATTAATGCACATTGGGAAACATAATCCCAACTATACATACACAATGATGGGGTCTAATTTAGTTGTTACCACTCAAGAAAGAAATCTTGGAGTCATTGTGCATAGTGCTCTAAAAACATCTGCTCAGCGTGCAGCAGCTGTTAAAAAAAGGTAACAATGTTAGGAATCATTAGGAAAGAGATACATAAGACAGAAAATATAATGCCCCTATATAAATCCATGGCACACCCACACCTTGAATACTGCGTGCCGTTTTGCTCGCCCTATCTCAAAAATATATTAGAATTGGAAAAGGTACAGAGAAGAGCAACAAAAATGATTAGGGATATGGAATGGATTACATATGAGAGGGAGATTAAAAAAGATGGGGACTGTGGAACTTGGAAAAGAGAGAACTAAGGGGTGGTGTATTATAGAGGTTTATAAAATTATGAATGGTGTGGAGAAAGTGAATATCTTATTTACTCCTTCACATTACACAGAAACTAGGGGTCACCCAATGAAATTATTGGGCATCATGTTTAAAAGAAACAACAGGAAGTACTACTTCACTTGGTGCACAGTCAACCTGTGGAATTTGTTGCCAGGGGATGATGTGAAGGCCAAAACTATAACTAGGTTAAAAAAAGAATTAGGTAAATTCACGGTGTATAGGTCCATCAATGGCTGATAACCAAGCCAATGGCTGTTGATCAGGGATGCAACCCTGTGTTTTGGATGTCCTAAGTATCTAGCTGCCAGGAGCTGGGTGTGGATGGATCACTTGATAATTCCCCTATTCTGTTCATTTCCTCTGAAGCAGCTGGCATTGGCCACTGTTGGAAGACAGGATTCTGGGCTAGATGGACCATTGGTCTTAACCAGTATGGCCATTCCTGTGAATTGTGGCCTTTTCTGTGGTATAGGCTTTGAGTCAAGATAAGATCTGTCATATAGGCACTTAGGAGAGCTGTTTTTCCCCTTTTAAGAAACTCTTATGGAATGCTTTAGCAAAGCTATATTGAGCACTGCAGTTAATAGTTGTAATTTGAAATATTACAACACTAGAGAATTGTATGTGAAATTAGTTCAAACTACTTGCTGATTTGTGCACTTTCTCCATGCAGACCCACTCCAAATCTTCACCACCACCACCAGGCAACAGGAGCAGAACATCTTCACTTACAGAACAACCTGATGAAGGCACTTTAACACCAGACAGAGAGGTCAGTTCAGAGCTCTGTTTTTCTTTTTGTAAACTTTTTATATGTAGCATATTACAAAATATCTAAGTGCCTAATCCTATTTATCACTTTACACAATACCTTTTCATCTAAGAACTCTTTATCAGTATTCTCAACACCTTATCTGTATATACAAATACAACTCTGCATTTTTAATATCAGTAAAGCAGGGCTTCCTAAACTTTTCAAGCTGGTAACACTTCCTGGCTGAGAAATGTTTTGTGACCTTCTCCGTGACTTCTAACCATAAGCAGGTGAGGTTTTGTAACTAACGGAAGTAACTGAAATGTCAAAAAGTGAGCTATAATTGTAAAGGAGATACATTTTTATATACACTCATCCAGAATTGATCTGATCTTGCTGATGAGGTTGAATTGGGGAAATAATCTCAGTTTTGATTGGTGGACAATTGCAATATTTCATTTTTATCACAACCACCAAAAAGAAAGCTGGCTTAATGGCAAATGGAGGAAAATGGCCTAGTCAGTGCTACTGAGTCAATAGGTTCTTGGGTTGGAGGGGTTGTTACCACCTTATTCACGTCATTAGATCATCAAGAAAATAGTCCCACAGCTAGATCTGATGTTTCCCTAAAAGATGCTGACTTACAAGTTCCTGATGGTTCCTGCCTGGTTCCTTGGTTCCCTCGATGTAGCCTGAAACAAGAGGAAATTACTGCAAGTTTCCTTTGTGCTTTGAAAGACTAATTTGAAAGTTTTCCGATTAGTTTGTTTACCTTACTGAATATAGACAGAACAATCCCCTGCTTCCCCTAGAGAGAATTTCAGTTCATATGTGCTTCAAAATGTCAGCAACCAGTGCCGTCCAAGCTAAATTATTAAAGATATCAAGGGGAGTTTTCAGAGTGGTAGCCGTGTCAGTTTGTATCAGCAAAAACAACGAGGAGTCCTTGTGGAACCTTAGAGACTAAGAAATTTATTTGGGCATAAGCTTTCATGGGCTAGAACCCCTTTCATCAGATGCATGGAGTGGAAAATAGTTTTCTGGAAATCATTCAGGAAAAACTACTTCTGCTCTTAATGTAAAGTGTTGAGGTAGCACATTACCTCGTGAGAGCCACCTGACTCCTACGTAAAAGAGGAATTCTAGGCAATTGGAACCCATGTCATCAATGACCAGTGCAAAATGTAGAGAATCTGTTGGATGATTTTGTTTTTAATTAATTTCATTACTCAACAGCTTTGAATGACTGACACCCGTTTTCAGGCATTTTCTTAATAGGAGCTTGACAGTATATGTGTATGAAACAGTGAAACCATAAGGCATTAGATGTGGTGATGTTATTCATCTGTGTGACCAGCTTACTAATTTTCCAGTCTTTGACAACTTTATATGGTTCTTGCAATATCTCTAATTTTCTTGTTTAGTTATGGCACAGCTTTATAAACAAGTAAACCCTCTTCAGTAGAACTATCAGAAACCTATTCGTGATGGCGCAGCCAAAGTGGGGATGTTGAGCATCCAAAGATAGGGATAATCCCTAGGATATATTATGTATTCTAAATTTAAAATAAAGACTTTCAAGGAGTGCCTTGTGCCTTGTAATTTTCAACACCTTGAAGTTATTTCCCTGATGTCATTTATCTTATTCTGTAGCACTGCTGTAATTTTTGTTCCCCTTCCTTCTAATGTCTCTGTACAGTGGAGAGAAGAATGTGGATGAAAGTTGAATAACCTTCCTAAGAAATAACACCTTGTTGCTTTACTGAAGTTAGAAATTAAGTTTAAAAAATCAACAAAAATTGAAGATTATTCAAAGTTAATCCCTTTAGTGACTTGAACTCTCTTCCTATCTCAAATTCATGCTCTTCATCCCTCACTCTTTAGGCTCGGCACAACTATTTCTCTGCCTCCATCTGTACCCATCTCCTACACCACCTTCTCTACTAAACATTATTCTCATACAAAGAAGCTTATGTCTACGCTGCAGTTAAACACCCACAGCTGGCCTGTGTCAGTAGACTTGGGATTGCAGGGCTGTAAAATTGCGGTGTAGATGTTTTTCATAAGGAGGAAGAGTCCCAGAACTTGGGATCCAGCCCAAGCCCTTAAGTCTACACTGCAATTTTACTGCCCCGCAGCCTGAGTTCCACAAGCCCAAGTTGACTGATCTGGGCCAGCTGCGGGCATTTAATTGCAGTATCCACATACCTTCAGTTAACTGCTACCGTGTCTTTTTTGCTCACCTTTGACTTCATGCCTTCTGTTATGCTGCTCTTTATGCTTGGAACAGCATCCAGTTAATGTTCACCAGCCCTCCTACCTTTTTCTTTAGAAAATTTCTTAGGACTAATTTCTTCCTTGAATCAGCCTAGCTTATAAAATCCTGTAGCCCATTTTGGGTTTAATCTGTTTTGTGTTCTGTGTTGTTACGTATCTGTACTTTTTTTTTAATACAGAAATTCTCTGGAGCTGGGACTCACTTATTTGACACATTCTCCAGATCGTACAATGTTGTGTACCGTGCCATGACAATTTAAAAAATAAAGATGGGCCTAAACCAAAACTTGGAACTGATGTTCAGTTATATGTCCAAATTTTGCATCTTGAGCCCATCTCTTAAAAATAATTAAAAATGAAAGCCTCCTTATAGAAAAGTTATTTTCTAAAAATATACATACACTGTCTGGCTTGTAATGTGTTCTCTTGCAGCATTGAGATTGTTGTTCATGCTTTTCATTGCCATAGAGTCCATCTTGCTGTACTTCATTTAATCGATGTTGCCTTTGACCTTTATTTGTCTCCAGTCTGCACAGTAACGCACACTCTTTACAGACAAATAGGAGAATCAAAGGCAGCCCACAGGATGTGCCAAGTTGCATTGGAAGTACATTACCCATGCTCTAAATACAGTGGGTGAGGCTGGGAAGAAGCACAGAAGCAAGTTATGCTATTATTCTGTGTTTGTTTAGGCAGGAAGGGGAAATAGGACAAAGAGACGGGAAGACCATAAGGGGGCTCAGGTATACGATTGTCTCTCAGCCTAGAAATTCTGATAGCAATTTTGTTGTGAAGCATATTCTGTAATTAGAAATGCAGAAAGTAGTAAAGCTGAAAAGTGATAGTAAATCTCCCAGATTTATTTAGAACCATTCTTCTCAATATTACGTGAAAATAAGTTTCTCTGTAATAATGTACATTAAAGAAGTTATCTCAATCAAGACATTAAAATTCTTCTCTCAAAATATTCTTTATTTTTATTAAACATGATTAACAACAAAACATGCTTGTATATTTATTTTTATTTTAAGTGTAATTGGACCAGATATTCATAGAATACAGTTTTAGTGTAGAGAATTCTTCTCTTTAGAAAAGAATTGTTAGTGGAGTGTTATTGTAGCTAAATAAAATAGGTCAAAATACAAATAGTAGCATTTGGGGATTACTTTAATGGAACATTGTCTGCTAAAAAATCTCTTTGCAATACGTGGGTCTTAAAATATATTAATAATATATTAGATTATTGGTAATTGTCTAAATTTTAATATATTGTTCACTATACTCATTCTTTGTTTTGCATTTCTCTGGTTTAAAAATGAAAATCAATGAATTAAGTGTCAATGTTATTTCACCCACCTTGTCTCTCTGATATACTGGGACCAACACAGCTACCACAACACTGCAAACAATTCTATTTCCAGTCAGTTTAATTTACAGGTTCTTAGTGCTGCAGTGTCCAACTTGCAAATAGTGCATGGGAATGTTTTTATTTAAAACTTCAAATTTTTGGAATCATGGAGATATTTCCACTGTTCATATGTTTTGTGACAACTTGTTTTGAAGAAATATCTTAAATGTTGAGAGAAATTTAGATAGTCCCTTTGTAACAAACGATACATTTATATAAAGCATTCTTTAATATTTTACTCTTACATTCCACTTAGTTTGAAGGGATTTTAAGTCAGAGATAATGTTTTGAAATGTTGAAAGACTTGCATACTTGACCAACCACACATTGTTGGAGAGATTTTTGCCTTCTGGTGGTTAGTTTCCCTTTCCTTTTCAGCCTCCCATTTGGTTAGAGTAGTGGTTTTCAACCTGTGGTCTGTGGACCCCTGGGGGTCTTCAGACTATGTCTAAGATTTTCAAGGGAATCCGCACCACCATTTGAAATTTTTTAGGGGTCCACAAATGAAAAAGGTTGAAAACGACTGGGTTAGAGGGAAGACTTGGCTCACTATGGATACAGTCATTATTGCAGAGCAGTTTATGATCCTGCTTTCCCCCCGCCTCTGAGAATAGAATTTGCTACCTCCTTGCTTCCCTGGCCTTTGCCAGTTCTGAATTGTGCTTGGATCTAACTCAGAGCTCATTGCTGCTGCCCCACATCATGATTCTAAGGAGAAATAGATCTGCCAAACAATAAATTTTTATAAAAAATTAGTTTTCTTTCTCTTTTTAAGAATTATATATAGCTCACACATGCCCTGCCCATTTGCAGAAGGCAATGAATGTAACTCTGGGCCATCATCTGAGAGCCTTTGCTCTAGGGCTACTGTAACTCATGCTGGTCTTAGGGTATGTCTATACTTACCCGTCGCGTCGGAGGCGCGGGATCGATGTTCTGGGTTCGATTTATCGCATCTTGACAAGACGCGATAAATCGAACCAGGAAGTGCTCCGTCGTCGACGCTGGTAATCCAGCTCGACGAGTGGAGTAGGCAGAGTTGACGGGGGAGCCTGCGCACCGCGTCTGGACCACAGGTAAGTTCGAACTAAGGTACTTCGACTTCAGCTATGTTATTAACGTAGATGAAGTTGCGTATCTTAGTTCGATAGCGGGGGTTAGTGTAGACCTAGCCTAAGAGTCTCAGCCTGGCTTTCAGGATGTGTTTTGGAAGTAAGACTATGATGTCCCTTTTTCACCCAGCCAAGGAATCTTGCAAGTTTCTTGTAGAGTGTAGAAATGAAGCTAAGCCACCACGACTGTGCTTGTGCATTTTATTTTAGGGTTACAAGATGTTTGTGTTGGCATATACATTTTTAATATTATGATAGGTTTTAGATTAACTGCAGTCTTTCCCAAGGTGGTCTCAGAAGAAAGTAAGACAAATGAACTGGTCTTTCCAATCTGACAAAGACACTTCCTCTTAATACCCTTACTAATGCTGCTACATCAATTCATTCATGCTCTGCTTCATCTGAAGTGCTTCTAATAGACATTGTCATGCATGGATACTAGGTGCTCATATATAACTATTTTTCCTGTCTAATGGGCAAGTAAAATATCTGAAAATGTTGAAGGATATGTAATCTGGTATTTGTTTGAAACCTAGCACTGTATACTTTTGGCAGTTATGTATACTTATACAGACATGCTTAGATTGGACATTACAGCAAAAACAACAAACCAGAAAAAAGCTGTTCTTGATACAGACTTCTACTCTTTCTGAAAAAGGTTGCAAAACAAATATACACCCTTCTGTTTTATTGCAGGAGAAACCCTTGATGTATAGATCTTGACAACTTGCTTTTTATATTTCCAACAAGCTCAAGAGTTGTCTCTGTATATGTTAGCTGGAGGGCACTTATGTCTTGGAGATAGGTCTCAATGAGAAAATGTGTGTGGTGGGAGACAGTTCTTACTGTATGTCTTTTGTTCTACCTTTTGTGGCTTCCCTTTAGAAGGTTTTATCTGTAATGTTATTGCTTCATTTGAAGGTATGCCAGATTGATCCCTACCCTACAGTGAGGCCATAAATATGACAATCAAGAAACTTGATGTGCTATTGTTAATGTTTGATCTTTACATTTAAGTCCACTGCTAATATTTCAAAATATTACTTTTGATGTTCATTGTTAGCAGTCAACCTGTCACTCTTACGATCTACTGTTTAGTTATTTTAATTTTTAAATCTGTACTCATTAGAGGTTTTCCTTCAGAAAGTGGATTTGAAATGTAGGTTTTTTGAATTTTTTTTAGTCCCTACTGGAATACTACATATAATTAGAAATTGCACATTTTTCCTTTGGGCTGTACTTCATACATGACTTTTACCTGATTTATATAGAAAGCAAACAAAACTGTTGTCATTAACAGTGGTTTTCAAAAGCATCTATCATAATAGTAATGTCCAATTGTTTTCTTAAAAATCAGTGCTGAAGAAAAAATTTATTACAGTATTTTAAATACTAAACTACAGTGAATTTCCAGTGTAAGGCTTAATGGTGTGATCGTGACAGATATGAAGAAAGGGGATGTATTAATTTGTATAGTAAATTACATACAAATTAGAATTAAGAACATTAAAGTTGCTAAGTCAAACATCAGAAAGTTAGAAAATGCTGGAATTAAGGCTGCCCATGCAAAACTTAATTTGGCTTGTGTGTATGTGTTTGTGTTATGATAGTTTATCTGCATTTCATACACATCTGTGGTAGAGCCAGAAACAGAACCTAGCTATTCTGGGTCCTAGTCCAGTGCCTTAAACACAAGTGAACATTGTTATAATCCTGAATGAGCTCCATCTAGTGATCACTAACCAGGTTGCTGAACGTGGATCTACCTGCTGTATCTCATGTGCTTTTAAGCTTTCTGTGCACAGTCCAAGTGCAGAGCCACTATCTCAAACCCCTCTTGTACATGTGGACTCCTCAGACCATCTATCTAGGCCCAGAAACTAGAGCCAGCTCTCTCAAGTCTCCCCCATAGCCCTTGTGTGCTCGCAGAGTTCCACCAAAGCTGTGGTACTTCCAGTATACTGTTTTCTCCCTCTAGGGACTATGTGACAGTGAAAGAAAGTAACACATAGACTGTACAGTGGAATTTCTAAACTGATCACATTTTACTCACATACAAAAAACAAGAGAGATACATAGGGTTGCCATATTTCCGTATGCTAAATATGGGACACCTAGTAAAATTACTCGTATTGAAGCAAGTTCAGTGGCAATCAGTCAGAACTATGCAGTACAAACATTCAGATTAACATCAAGTTGACTGAGCCCCTGTAAAAAAGAAATACTGAGTAGTTAGATTGTTTTGATTTACCTTCTTATTTTTAAGACTTTAGGATTCATATGGGGAGAGGTCACACCCACACTTAGTCCCGTACACTTCTCTCACACGGGGGAAGGGAGGGGTGACCAGCCAGCCCAGCGGTCTCCGCCCTCCGTGCCTGGCTGAGTCCCCAGGATAGACCCATCTCTCCTGTTACCTGGCACCGCAACTTTTGAAGGCAACACAGGGAGGGCGGGACACATGCCTTCCCTCCCCAGATTTCTGTCAGGGTTCACACCAGAATGTGGCCAGGAGCAGCCTTTTGTCACTGTGCGGGAGGGAAGGGACGGGATGGGAGTTGCTTCCAGCCACTGGGGGGAGGGGGAGAAGGAAGGTGGGAATGACCTGGCTCTCTTTCCCGCCCCCCCCTCTGTGGCTGGAAGCACCTTATCCCTTCCTGCCTGCACAGTGTTGAAAGGCAGCTAACACCTCCAGGCTGCTCCTATCCACCAACATAACGCAGCTGCCTCCTGTCCCCCAGCTACAGCGCGGGCAGGAAGGGGTTAAGCCCTAAGGATGCATTGTGTACCAGGGCCCAGGGAACCTGACTGCAGGGGCTTCAGCAAACCCAGCCAAAGAGATGGCTCAGCAGGGGAGGGTGCCGAGGGGATGGAGCAGCCCCGTTCTCCCTGGGGGCAGGCCCTGGGGCAGGACTCAGGGCAGCCAGGGGTGGGCAAGAGGGTGTGAAGCCCCTGCCCGAGGGGCTGTTGGGAAGCCTGCAGGTCAGGATGTGAACAGGCTGGAAATCGCTTTCCCCCCCCCCTGCCACTCCAGAGCTTAGCTGAGGGGCAGAGAGGCTTCCCCCTACCAGCTCTGTGTTGGGCATTGGCACATGAAGGGCTCGGTTCTTCCTGCCCAGCTCCCCGGGCCAGGGGGTCTTGGGCTTTCCTGGAGCTCCTGTCCAGCCAGAGGCAGTCAGAGAAGGAAGGAGCCTGCCAGCCAGGCTGTTGGTGAGCTGAGCACTCCAACTGGGGGCTGGTTCTCTGCATAGAGCTGGCAGTGGGATGCGCCCCATCGGGTGTGGGGGGATGAGGAGCAATGGGGCTGGAGGAGGGGGGGCAAAGCAGGGAGAGGACAGCAAAAGGGGGACCACGTAAAGGGCCAATGGGTGGGCAGCAGCAGCGACATGTAACCACCTGGTACCTGCCTGCAGTCACCAGCCACCGCAGTTTGCAGCCCATAGCCAGTGCTAGCTGAAAATGGGATGGGGGATGGGGTCCTGCTGGCCGAGAGCCGGCACAGAGCGGGGCTGTGCTGACTAACCAGCCAGGGGAGCGGCCGGCCCTGCGTGTTGCAGCTTTGCCCCACCACCCGTCTTGCACACCCACCCTCATCACCGACCACTGGCCTGCTGGTGGGCGGGTGACTGGCTAGAAGAGATTCAGCCAGCAGCAGAACTCGCCAGTACTGATGTGGGGAGAGACAGAAAATATGGGACAATTTGCCCGTTTTTAAGAAAAAGTCAGGACACCTGCAGGAGGGCTTAAATATGTCACTGTCCCTTTAAAAACGGGAGGTCTGGTCACCGTAGATATACAGGTCCCAGGAAAACAACAAAACCTGTATGCAAATCCCTGCCTCCATTTCCTTACTTCTCTAAGAGCCTCTTAGGATTTAGTCATTGTCCTTGCAGGATCCCAGGACCCTCCTCACTTCCTCCTCCTTCTCCAGCACAGCCTTGTCTTCTGGTTCTTGTCTGCGTCTCTCAAAAAAAATACCCCCAACCACCCAGTGAGAGCCAGTCTCTCTCTCTTTCTTGCCTCCCACCTCCAAAGTCAGGTGGCCTCCCTGACTGACATCACGTCCCGTGTCAGGTGGCCCATTGCTTGGGTACCAGCCTACCTGAGGGAATTAGTTCGCCTAGGCTGCAGTCAGCTCATTCTCCAAGTCTGTTTCTATTTAAATGAAGGATTATCTAAATTAACACCCTTGTTTGCTCTGAATTGTTAGTCCTCTGCCAATACTTCCTGGAATTCTAGTCCACAATGGAAGTAAAAAGACAACAATGAAGGTATAGTGCAGTTTTACAATCAAAATGGTACTCACAAAACAAAATGGAGTTTTGTAGTTTGATATAGATTAGTGCGTTTCTATCACATTTGTCCCTTTTCTTGCAACCCTCTTTTTCAATATCCATCCTGTGTACTGAATGGCAGGGGTCTGGTGGGAAAAAATAATACACAATTGTGTAATTAAAGACTTTTTCATAATACATATGCACAAAGTGACCAAATTATGATTCACCTGGGCAGCCTTATTTCTGGCATTTCCTAACTATTGAGTAATTGACTTTATGACCTTCACATTCTTTTAACTTAGCTTTTTGTATTTAATTTCCTTACTTTTGTAAAAAGATAAGTGAACAAATTTTTTAATGTAGACTCATATTGACATCCTCCATGGATCCATCACAAGCATTGTAACCCCAAACCTTTAGATCCACAGCTGACATCTCTACTTGAAGTAAAGGAGAAACTAATAGCAGTAGTGAGCTCTTGTCTCTTTGTGGATCAGCTACTATAAGAAGTTATCTTACACTTAGGCTGTGTCTACACTGCCACTTATGTTGATGTAAGTTATGTTGCTCACGGATGTGAATAAAACACTCCCCTGGGGGACATAAGTTACACCGACATAAGTGCTGGTGTGGACAGCGCTATGTCGACGGGAGAGCTACCACCACTTGTCGGGGGTGGATTTACTGTGTCGACAGGACAGTTCTCTCCATCAGCATAGAGCAGCTACACTAGAGATCTTACAGTGGCACAACTGCATAGGTACAGCTGCACCACTTGTAAGCTGTCTAGTGTAGATATATCCTTAGACTGTAAGCCCTTCTGTCTCTTTGTTCTGTTTGTATAGTGTCTAGCACAGTCATTTCCTAATCCATGATTAGGGCTTCTAAGAGCTACCACAATACAACTAAGTACATGACACACAATTTCCTGGTGATTTACACAACTGTTTGCTAGACAGCAGAGGAATGCAGGTAATCAGGAATCTTGAGTTCTGTTCTTGTTTTTGGTGGGAGTGTGATCTAGTGATTAGACATCATGCACAATCAAGCTCATAGATTTGGCACGTTCTGAAAGGCAGTGTGGGTAAGTGGAATTTAAGTCAGCTTCTAACCCGATTCCCCTTTTATACTGCTGGAACAGCGTAAAAAGGAATAGCCCCGTAGGGAATTACCCCAGTCCAGGGGTAGCATAGAGCTGGTGTACATGACCCTGTGGTACCCCTCCTCACAGCCCTGGTGTAGGGAGTGCTAGGGGCATGGCATGTCAGGGGCAGGATGGGGGTTGGCCAAGATGCTCTGCACTCCAGCAGTTCTGGTCTTCAGAGAAGACTGTAGGGTGCAGCTAAGGCTTTAGTAAGTTAGGGCAGCCTGTAGGGCTGCACCAGCCCATGGAGCAGCCTAGAATCTGGGTGGTAGAAAGTTGGCTTAAAACCATCTTTGAATACTCCCTGTGACTATACTTTCTGTGCCACACTTTCTGAGAGGTGCAGCACAGTATGTGGTCCCTGGATTCTATTGTCAGCTCTGACAGAAATGACTTTGTTCAACTTCTAGATACCCTCTCTGTAACTTACCTTCTAAAGTGGCCTTGGTTGGTAATAACAATGAAGTGTGCACAGAATTATTAATGTCAGTGAAAGAGGACAGACTAGAAATTGTGATTTCCTTGTGCTTAGCAGCCTTCCTTTTCTGGCTCCCGGTCAGCAGTGCAGCAGGGCTGCTAAGGCAGGCTTCCTACCTGTCCTGGCATTGTGGACCGCGCTGCGCCGCAGAAGCAGCCAGTAGCAGGTGGTCTGGCTCCTAGGCGGAGGCGCTCAAGCAGTTCTGTGCAGATCTCGCCCGCTGGCATCACCCCCCAGTTGGCCAGATCCCAGCCAATGGGAGTGCGGAGCCAGTGCTCAGGGCAGGGGCAGCGCGTAGAGCCCTGTAGCCCCCCGCCTAGGAGACGGACCGGCTGCTGGCCGCTTCCGGGGTGCAGCACAATGTTAGAACAGGTAGGAACTAGCCTGTCTTAACCGGGCAGCACCACCAACGGTGCAGTGGTTTTCAAACTGTGGGTCACGTGTCTTATATTCCGTGACCCAGTATTGGGCAGTTTGAAAACCACTGCTATAGACAAAATTAAATTCAACAAAGGCAAATGTAAGGTGCTACACTTAGGGAAGAAAAACCAAATGCACAAATACAGAATAGGGGATAACTGGGTTGGCAGCAGCACTGCTGAGAAGGCTCTGGAAGTAATGGTGGTTCACAACTGCAACATGAGTCAACAATGCGATGCTGTTGCAAAAAAACCTAAAGGCATTTTTGGGTTGCACTAACAGAGGCATAGCATGAAGTCATGGGCGTAATAGTACCGTTCAACTCAGCGCTGGTTAGGTAGAGTACTGTGTCCAGTTTTGGTCACCGCTGTATAGAAAAGATGTAGAGAACTGTAAAGAATCCACTGGTAAGGGGATGGATTGCAAGCCATATGAGCAAAGGCTGAAGGAAATGGGTATGTTTAATTTGGAAAAGAGGAGATTAAGGGAGGACATGATAGCGGTCTTCAAATACTTGAAAGGTTGCCATAAAAAGACAGAAACATTATTCTCTCTTACCACAGGGGGCAGTACAAGAGGCAGTGGGTTCAAACTACAGCATACCAGATTTAGATTAAATCACAGGAAAAATTTCCTAACTGTAAGAAAAGTAGAACAATGAAACAAACTGTTTAGGGAAGTGATGGAAGCTCCCTCACTGGCGGTTTTCAAAAAGGCTGGATAGCTATCTGTCTTGAATGGTTGACTCAACAAATCCTGCATCTTAGCAGAGAGTTAGATTTGATGATCCTTGTGGTTCTTTCTAACTCTATGGTTCTGTGATTCTGTGGAAATAGATTACTCAAATAATGCCGTGGTTGAATTTAACTATTTAGTATTGTGAGAAACAAACACCTAATATACCACTACTGTGCAGTCATTATTCAGAACTATCTGATTCCTGAAATTCTTGACAATGTAAAATCAAACTAGTCACATTTTAAAATATACTGAATCAACTGAGCTACAGATAATACACATTTCATTTTGGAAACCTTCATAAATCTTTAATTATTGGCAATTATTGCATTCTACTTACAAGTTTTTTACAATTTGCATTTCATTGTCTTAGCTGATCTTGTATAAGCACAAAAGAGAACTAGTGTAAAGTCACTTTTCTCTTTGATAGTTTTAGCTCTGCTGGTTATTTATACAAATAAATTAAAAAAAAAACCTGTTAGTGAAACATTGATGGTTGAGATTTTACACACCCCAAAGTCATGAAACCGTGAACCTCAAAGTTATGGTTCCCACAGCTATTGTAAGTTGGCCACTTGTGCATATGTAATGTTTGCCCTTGCTCTTTTTGCACATATATGTTAAGCCAGAAGAATTATCACGTATGTGACCAAGCAACTGTAACTTAGAATTGTATGCTTTTTGCTTGTGTAAAATCTCACTCATAATCATTGTTTTCATTTAATCTCCCCTTTTCTCCTCTCCTAGAAAGGGAAGATGAACAAAAAAAGAGATGAGACACTTCCTTGTATTTTTCACACTTGAATAAGTTTACATTTGAAAGTGTCCTCGAGCAACTCTCTCTCAAATGCAAAAGTGTATTTAGCTGAATTAATGGGTATTAGACTGCTTACAATTGTTTGTCTCCTTCTGGCCCTGCTGCTGTAAATACTGTGCACTTTGAGAGTCTTTACCCTGTAATGTACTGCTTTCAGCATGTGAACTTTGAAATGAGGGTGTCTCATGTCCAAGACAGCCCTTGATAAATCATCCAGTAGGTTGCTAGAGATAATATTTATACTATATTCTACTGTGCTTGAATTACATCTCAAGCATAGCCAACATAGGGACAGTTGAAGCCTTTACTGAAGTTGAAAATTTACGGCATAGTTCTGAGAAGTAAAACTAAGCATCATAGTGGTTTCAAAATGAAACTCTACTGAGGCATTGGTCGTAACAGCAATTCACAATTTTCTAAGTGCTGAATCTCGATCTCCCATCCTGGTCTGCAGAAGATCTTGTTGTAGAACCAGTGAGGTTCTGCTATATAGAGGCTGGTATAGTGAACTATATGTGTGATTTTTTTGCTCACTATTGGCTGATGTACTGAGAGGGTAGTGCATCTACTGAATGGGAGGAATCTTCTTTAGCTTTAGGGTTTTTTGGAGGACCAGCATTCAAGGCTCAGCTCCTCAGATTTGTGTGTGATTTCTGTCTCCAAAACATGGATACATTATAAGAGAAGATTTGGGGAGCTAATAAAGCGGATGGGCACATGTTGCAGAGTCCAGCTTCACTGAAGCAGATCCATTGGCTCTTCCTCTTGCTTAATGGGAGCCATGAGAGCATGGAGGTTTCTCCAACAAAGAGATTTAGGTAGTGGTTCTGGTGTTGAAGAGTGGCCTCAGGGCAGGGTTAAGGATTCTCCTCTCCCTCCCTGCCTCAATTTCTGGAGGAATTCTCCAGCAAATAGTCTGGCTACTGATCTTTATGATGAAATAGGCGTGTGCTTACTCAGACACGCACATACTGGAATCTGTTGAGGCTCTCATTTATATTTCTGTTGCTAAGATTTGCCTTAAATAACAGAGCCAAGGGATGGGAAGGAATGAGAACTAAGCCTCTTGAAATTATTATTTTCCTAGCCCTGACTCATAATATCCAGAGACCACTAGGTGTACTTATTAATACAAAACTAAGCACGTCATCCATTTTCTCTAAGTGCTGTAATAAACACTAATTATAAATCATTATGTTTATGTATGTTATTCTAAATCTTCCCATAGATCAAATTGTATCCTAATCACAATTATAAACATACATATATGTTTGTTTTTATATATATATATAATATTAAAAAAAAAACCCATGGTAACAGGAAGTTTATGTATCCATTTAAAAAAAGATTAGGAACCTAATCATTTTGCAATGGTGTCTCTCCCTAGAGATAATACGTAGGACCTTGAAATCGAGAAATGGTTTCCTTCTGAACAAGTCGCAAACGAAAAGCCCTTTTAAGTGATTCACTCAGCAGATTACTCAAGTCTAGAATTTCTGAATTGATCAACATGTTCGGCAATAAGATAGCCTGGCCTTTGGTTTTTGAGTGTCAGCAAAAGCTTGAAATATATTAACATATATATTAATATATATTAATTATAGTAATATATTGAAACCTGTTGCACCATTCTAACAACATTAAACTATAAAACACACTTGAATACATAATAACGGATTTGAATTGTTATTCCACAGTGTCTCTTCATGGATGCTTTTACTTTCTGTGAGTTTACAAACTCATTTCATAAGCGGATTCAAATATTTTAAATGTAAACACTACCAGTTGAATTAGCAATTTCTTGTATCATTCTGTAACTCCTCACGATTCCAGTCATTATGTGTGGAGGTGATAGCTAAAGTACAGTTTTGAGCACATCCTACATATGTTAGCATTCCAGGGTTTAAGGGCTTTTTACAATATAATTAATGAATCTTAATAGGTAAATATTCAGAAGAACATAGTTTATATTAATAGTTGTATTAGGGTAGACATAAAAGTACTGATGTTACTTTTCAATATAAATATATTCTCTCATAAGCAAATTAACATATCAGGACAAGACACCTGTTCCGTAGATGTTTATAAGTAAAACTATAGTGTCAATGCAAAATAGTACTTGCTCATCCAAGGCTAATTTAGGGCACACTTTTACTACTACTTTCTTTCCCCTCCAAATAATCAATATAATAGATCTTGGCTGTTATGACAATGAATGATGTAATATATTTCTGTCCTTGCTTTGCATTTCTCAGTGGGTTACGTGTATCATGTTGTATCTTTTTGTAGACCCTTTTAGCACTGTGTAGCAATTGAGATGTTGAGATAAACGTTTGCAACATTCTTTGATTTTTTTCCTTTCTCATTACTTGTGTTTTTCATCTCCCTGCTTTTTGCATTGAATGACGCAGCTGCTAGCCGGGATGATAGCAGAGCCTGCTTTTCTCTCTGAGTATACTATCTTTGCTTTGGATCCCAAACGACCTAAACCACAGAGTGACAGTGTGGTGAGTCCTCCTGCCCTTTTCAGTGATGCCTTTAGCAGGGGGAGGAGAATACTGTTAATTCTAGAAAGCAAAACTAGTGCTGCTTATGGCTTATAGTCTCACAAAGGCATCTTGACTACCCTCCTGCTAACCCTGCACTAAAATTCAGGGGTAATACCCGATAGCTCATGGCTGGTGTGCTGTATGATGTGAACTTATTTTAACACAGAAAATTAACATTGTTTTGTTACACAGGAAAATGCATTGTTCCCAAACTTTCAACAAACAATTGCCACGTAGGTTTGTAGATTCCTTGCCTGCAATCCATAAATGCTTCTGTAAGTCATTCTGCTAGTTTTTAATGTCTGTCTTTGAATATTTGAAGGAAAATGGGTATGATAAACATTGAGGGTAGTGCTTTTTCTAAAAAAGAACTTTAAAAAGTATGCTATTTCAACATACATTACTATATATAATGGTGGTAGAAAACCGTTTTCTTACATACATACTGAAATTCAGCCATGCTTAGCTGGTGGCATGGCTGTTAGTGCAATAGTGTGCTATCACTCAGCAAATACACTTAACTCATACTTTTTCAAATGTATATTCCCTTGTCTTGTGCATTGTAAAAGCATTGTTTCCAGTCTTGGAGCTGGGTGAGAAGCAAGAACAAGAAGACAGGAGGAGGAAGAACAAACACAACAAGGGAATTCTATTTCCGACCTGAACCAAGGTTTCCTTTTACACATCCCTCTTCTTTTGAGTGTTTCACCTACTTCTATTCCCTCAAAATCAGAAGAGTTGCTGCCTTCTATGCTCCAGTGTTAGGACATTTCTGGGTGCATAGTGACTGGAAAATATAACAATTTCAAGGGGCTCTGGTCTCCCCGTTCTTCAGTATTTACGCTTGGCACCCACTGAAGTGGCTGCTTTTTGTTCCCCATATAGAGGGGAAAAGAAATATGAGAAGTCACAGAAAGTGCAAGGGGTGAATAAAGTATAGGAAAAGAATTGGGATGTGATCTACAGCCCTACCACTTTGTGCTTTTGATCCTATCTTGCAAGTTAAGCAGGACTGGACGTGGTCCTTGGAAGTTTCACAGATATTTGAGTGCTATGTTGATTTAGTGTGTGGAATAGTTCCCTCAGTATTAGTACTGAATCAGTCCTTTAGTATGGTGCTAAGAGGACGGTCAGATGCTGGAGGGGTGCCCTGTTTCTGCTGAGATATGAATCAGAGGTGCTAATCAACTAACATTAGCGATCCCATGGAACTTGATCAGTACCTCACTCGTCTCCTGGCCATGTTCAACTCTGGGCCATGTTCCAGTTTAGATACTTTCTGCATACCTAAACTCTCCCTGCAGTTATAATTAGGTTCTGTATTCATTTGTGCTTCCAGCCATAGACCGTTGTGCACTGAAAAACAACACACTATGTAGTATCCTAGATGTGGCTTCATTTTGGAGCATACATTTCTGTGTATGCTGAAGTGATGGATGTACATGCCCTCCATGGGACCACTAGCTGCAGAAATACTCCCCTCTCCTCAAAATAAGATCATGTGAGGTTTAGCATTAATAGGTATTGCCAGTGTTTTTAATAATGCTTCATCTGTGACTCTGCTACTTTTTACTTAATCCTTTTCTAAAAATACAGTGTGCCTCTGAGGGGCAAGAATGAGAGGGAGAGGAGGTGATCACGAGAACAGTTTTTCTTCACTCCCCTTAATATAGGGAAAGGTAGAAACAAAATAAACGGGTTTAAATAAGAAACATTTATTTAGATGAGTGCAGAATATTGGAAACTAAATGTTAAATTAGAGCTCAACTTCGGTTAAATTAAAAATGAAAGAAGAGTGTTGTCTGGAATTTTTACGGCTATGTAAAGGGTGCATATGATATAGAAGACTGGAGCATAGTGGGGAAGCTGTGAAAGTCTGGCCGCTCTGAATTAGAGAGAAGCTCTTTTATTCCTTGTGTTCTGTTGATTCTGAGAAGACTGTTCAAGGTGAAATATTATTCCCAGGTGGAATTCTTGTGTGTATAAGAAGTCAGATTATGGGGGAGAAATATATACTAACTACTTCCTATCCTACTCTCTCAATCTCAGAATTTACACAAAATCCCCAAATAGCTGAATTTTTTCTGAAAAATGATTGGTAATAAAACAGTTAACAATTTAGACACTTAAACTACCTAAACTTTCAGATTTTCCACTCCACTGAGGTATATGGATCAGTTCACACCTCTCAGACCTATATTTTCAGGCTGTCTGTGGACTCAGGCAGGCTGTGGTGTATCAGTTCATGCTCAGGACATTATCTTTGTAAACATAAAGGATAGAAACTTTGAGAGAAACGGAGACTTTATTTTTTCTGTGTTCTTGTGGGGAAACCTGACTGGGTTGGGGGCACCAGAGAAGTTCCATTAGGATATATCCAATCAATCTGACCCCTCATTTATATACAGTGGAACCTGATGAATCTGCACTAATAAAGATGACCTCATTTGTGGGTTAATGAGGTCTGCACACAGAGCTGGGTTTGGTGATGTCATGCTATGGATCAGTGGGAGAGAGCCCTGGCATATTAAGTGCTGAGCCAGGCTACTTGCATTATTACTGCCGCTTACAGGCTCCTCGTATTCTCTTTTGCTGGTGTTGCTTGGACTGAAGATGCATGGGCCAGGGTTTCTTTGCTCCTGCCTGATTGTGTTTGAGTCACCAGAGGAGTGAAGAGGGACCCATCAGACTAATGTGAGGGGAGCTGGGGTTATTTGCTATCAGAGCCTGAAGCAGCAGTAGCAGTAATCAAGGTAATCTTGATTCAGAACTTCAGTCAGTGCTAGGAGTCCAGGGAGTGGTGTGGTGCTTCTCCAGTGGCCTGCAGGAAACCTGACCTCACCTGCACTAAGTTCAAGCCTATAGAAATGTCAGCAGAGCCTCCTTGATTCTAGTTTTAATAAACATATGTGTGTTGAAATCCACTAGCATTAAAGAATTTTAAGCTTGTGATTTACCAAAGAGTAAAGTTTTGACTAGCACCTTCCATCCAAAGATTGCAATGCACTTTACAGATATTAAGATATGATCCTCAGAACATAATGTATGTACCTCAGAACATAACGTATTTAAATTACTGTAACATGGCACTGTGTGTAGTGGTCCATTTTTAGTCCTTAGGCATAGGCGCCGACTCCGTGGGTGCTCCGGGGCTGGGGCCCCGCAACGTCGCCCGGCGTCGGGGGCTGGGGCCCCGCAACGTCGCCCGGCGTCGGGGGCAGGGCCACCGGAAGTTGGCGCCTATATCCTTAGGTGGTACATAAAATTAAACAGTGTTATTTCCATTCACTACTACAAAACAATAATTTGGTGTATATTCTTTAAGGGTTGTGTGTGTACATTAGGACAACCTACAAAAAGGTTAACATAATTAAGATGAAATTGTTAATTGTATGCTCTGATGGGGGATAGCCAGTTGTGATGCTTCTGGGGTTCACCTAACTTTGGGGTGTTTCTATGCTCGACAGCTTTGGCTCAGCCCTGGCACCAGCAGCCTGCTTACAGCACAATGAGCTCACCCTGGCTTCTGCCAGCCTGGTTTCTTCTTGCAGGGTGACACCAACAGCCCTTGTAGTCCTGAGTCTTCCCAGAACCATATCCTTTGCAGTGCTCCACCCCTCCCAATGTAGCACTCATAAAACCTTATCAAGTTCACTGCTTCTTTAAAATTTTATTCTTCAGTTTGAAACGCTGCACCAAGATGGTTTTGTAATAAAACAAGATTAAGTTTATTAACAAAGAACAGATAATTAAGTGATACCAAATAGAAGAAATTGGGATAGAAATGATTACAAACTGTCATTCACTGTCATCGATTGGTCTATCAGCCCTCACAGAGAGAGCGCCGATCACAACATATTAGATGTGTTGTTCTAGCCAGTCCTCCAACTACCCGCTGACCAGGCTGTCAGTAGCACCGGACACCCGATTGACATAGCGCACAGCAGCCTAGAACTCCTGAGCGATCTGCCAACCGCAGCCTCCCAAGCAGCTGGGATTACAGGTGCGCGCATCTAAAACTAAAATCTAATTTAACAAACTAGAGTCTTTTTGTTTTCTCACCTCAGTCATTCTTTCAGCATGGCTGGCCAGTCCTTAGCCAGGCTCCACCACAGAGCCCAAAGCACATGGTTTCTTTGTCTCCTCAGGTGAAGGATGGCAAAATGGATTTCTCTGTTTATATTTTTTAAATTTCGTTGGTTTCAAAGTCAGAAAGACCTTCTGGGGGCTCAGCTTGTTGCCCACCAGAGAGCTGATGCCATGTAAAATTTTGTAGTCTACCTGTTGTGATAGTTAAGTGGCTATCTCCCCCACTTGCTAGTTTGATGGCTTTGTTTACCTATTATGTACTTTTATTGTCTCTCCTTGCCCACTTTACATTGGAGACACATTCAAGTGGGTAGAACCACATTCCTTTGTTTAGGGAGAGGTGACTTAAGCCGCACCTGCAAAACACATTTTAAGAACGTATTTCCAGTATATAGTTATAATCTTTCATAGCACATGTAAATACACCACTCATAATATTAATGACTAGTGTGTTACAAGTTCGCATGTGATACTTTACATGACACCTTTTAGATACAGATGATGACAGCAGTGAGTTGGGGTATGCTGAGCTAGTCAGGCCAGCTGAGCCTTTGCTAGATAGCAGTGAGCCCCTTCCACTCTGGCATTGGGGTGCTCTTAGGCTCACAGTGGGGGTGTATATTGGTTTCAACTTTGAAACTACATTTCACAAAAATCTTTATAGATGCTGTTCTCGTGTCAGTTCATATTTTTTTATAAATATAAATACCTGATTGAAACTAATAAATACTGTTGCTTCAGTCTTTCAGTCTAAAAAATGTTAACATACTTGTTTATGAAACAGACATATGAAACCTTCACAGCTCTGCTAAATCCATGATATGGCCACCAGGTTCATCTTGTAGCTGATGCGTGTTTCTTACTTAGGCCAGGTCTACACTCAAAACTTAAGTTGACCCAGCTATGTTGATCATGGGTGTGAAAATTCTTCCGTCAACCTACCTACTGCCTTTCGGGGAGGTGAATTAACTATGTCAACAGGAGAACCCCTCCCATCTCTGTAGTGTCAACACTGAAGCAATACAGCAGCTTTGCCATTTTAATGTTTCAAATGCAGACAAGCCCTAAGCCTGTAACCTCATTGCAGTAGGGATTGTCTTCCCTCTCTATGTGCAGTACAGAACTGAGCATAGTATTGGTACTGCACAACTGATTAATCAGAAGTTTGTTTTTATTTAGGTCTCCCTAATTACTAGCTTTCTAAGATAGAAAGTGAAAATTGAGAGCCAGGGCAGTTGTGAGTAAAACCTATTGAAAGCTATGACAGCCCCATAAGTAAAATACACAGGGATTGTAGGAAAGTTGTCCCGAGAAACTTGGTATTTCCTTTAGCGGTGCAGTCCTCTGAAGGAGTGCACAGTTTTTGTGCTCAGTGTAGACAGAATACAACTTTCAAAACTAAACAGACTTTCTATATGGTTTATTTTATTGCTCATTTCACTCAGTGTCAGTTTGGATGTGCAAAGTGTATCCCTCTCGGGCTTCCTTGTCTGTTCTGGATTCCCTTCTTCCTTGGCACCCTAATTCCGTCCATCCTTTCTGAATCCATTAGAAGCCCTTTTTAACTTATAGGAGTACTCTTCCTCTTTCCCGTGCTCCTCCTTTTAGTTTTTACAGTAAATATATACAATATAATTTAATTGTAGACATATTGTGTTAAACCCATGACATTTGCAATTGTAGTAATATCTGAATACTTTAACTGCACGTCTTTCATGTGATGGCTTACGTACAAATGTTTGTGTTAAATTAATTTGACATATCTTGATTTAAAAATTCCTTTTATATAATTGTAATGTTTTCATTATAATGTAATTCTTATTTTTGGGCTCAGTTTAGATACATTGCAGTTCTTAGCCTGAAAGATCCTCACTTCCAGATTTTAGCATGTTTACCACTTCAACCTGCATTGGTTTGAATATCAATAAAGTATTTGAATTTATGCAGGTTAAGAAGCTGCTGAACTCATGTAAACAGAGGGGGAAGAAAAGGAAATCATATCTCAATTCTTTAATTAAAAAAAAATTGCTTTCTGTTGACTTTTCATTTTGGAGTGAAGGAGGAATGTTTATTTTAAAAAGTTTTGCATTTGCATACCGTAACTTTTCTGAAAATGTCATTTCTTTCTCTGTACTTAGTCATAAACTTCTGAGTGTATTGATATGAGGGACGGTAATACGGGTAACTGCTTACAACCCATGTGGTAATAGTGTAATACTTATCAGAGGGATAGCCGTGTTAGTCTGGATCTGTAGAAGCGACAAAGGGTCCTGTGGCACCTTATAGACTAACAGAGGTATTGGAGCATAAGCTTTCGTGGGTGAATACACACTTCATCGGATGCAAGCAGTGGAAATGTCCAGGGGCAGATATAAATGTGCAGGGAAGACTTAGGCTAGAGATAACGAGGTTAGCTCAATCAGGGAGGGTGAGGCCCTCTTCTAGCAGCCGAGGTGGTAATACTTGTTACCAGTCAATCACACTTTTCCTGCTATCATTTCCATTTGTTTTTGGTACCTTTGTTAATGAATAAATATTACAAATGTAAGCCCTGTGAGTAATTTAAGAAGAGAAGTTGACATTTGAAGTTCTCAGTGTCTTAATCAATGCACGCACAGCTGCTTTGTAGTTCTATATATTGCAGCAATTTGTTTTTTCAAAACTTAACATACTAGTTGCAGTTTGCATGAAGGCATTTAAAAAAAGAAAACATACTAATTATGTTTACTAAAAACATTTACAAAGCCACAGAACCGGGATGCTGTTTGTAACAAGTGGGTTTCTTTGTGCTTTATATTATGTTCCTTTTCTTGTAATATTTTTGTTTTCTTTCACCATAGAATGTATCTAAACAAACACCCCCCAAATCCACAGACAGCAATGGAAGTGAACCACCTTCTCCTCAGGTACTTTTTTCTGTAGCATTTTCATTTCATTAAAAATGCTGTTGACTACTTTAGCCTATATTGATACGTTCACGTGACTCAGTATAAGAGTAGAGGTGGCCAAATACTTTGATGTGTAAATTGCCATGCTCTGAGATTGCCCGTTAGGACTGGGCAGCTTAATCTGTTGGATTACTATTAATAAATGTTAGTTTTGTAGGAAATGGAGATTTTGATGTGTGAAGCTGCATAAGTCTCTTCCTTTCCAGTGGGCCATTTTAATAAAATGTGGTGACATGTAGTCCCCCAGTCTTACCCCAAATAGCATGGCTAGTTCAGTGTAGCTGGGTATTACTTTCAGGCTTTTGTAAAACCGATTGTGTTGCATGGATGCAAAGTGAGTTTCTACTGGAAGAAAAAGTTTTGGTAGGGTTAAAAAGAATTGTGGTAGAGTACTGGCTGAGTGTGCAGGATATGTTTAGTATCATTGGAGAACTTCATTTGTATAATTCAGTAACTATATTCTTTTGCTGTGGAAAGTTCTATATTAAAACTACGTATTTGAAGTGAGTATAAAGAAATAAGACGATCAGTAAACCAGTGGTTCTAAAACTTTTTTGCTGGTGACCCCTTTCACGTAGCAAGTCTCTGAGTGTTGACCCCCCCCCTTATAAATTAAAAACACTTTTTAAAATATATTTAACACCATTATAAATGCTGGAGGCAAAGCAGAGTTGGGGTGGAGGTTGACAGCTCGCAACCCCCCCCCCCCCATAGAATAACCTCGCGACCCCTTCAGGGGTCCCGACCCCCAGTTTGAGAACCCCTGGAGTAAATACTATGCTTATTTACTGTAGAAGTACTTGTATAATAAACTTACTTCAATATCTTTGAGATATGTTTAATGACTTATAAAGCTATTGTAAAATATTGGCTTCTGTTTAACAGTATATATTTGCCTTCTTTTGTAACTTAGGAGCAAAAATGAGATTTATGCAACTATTAGGTTTTTGTTGTTAGCTGCTTTTTAAAAAACAAATGAATGATCATTTAAAAAACTGTTTAAATTATTGCTAGGATGCTATTAATTTAAATTCTTTACCATAGAGTTCAGTACAGGGGCTTATTTCAAACTATATTTCACTAGCTAAGTAGTTTTATTTCAAAGAAAAAGAAAAATCACTATGAAGATAGTATTTTAGTGTGTATATGTACCTATATTTTAAATTGATCTGATTTATTGACGTGCCAAAGTAATCAATTCCCTTATATTTTTGCAGTTAAATGACAATCAGACTTTTGCACAGAAACTCCAACTTCGGGTTCCTTCAATGGAATCTTTGTTTCGAAGTCCAGTAAAAGAATCCCTGTTCCGCTCTTCTTCTAAAGAGTCCCTGGTACGAACTTCTTCAAAAGAGTCATTAAATCGACTGGACTTTGACACACCTGGTCCCACATTTGATCCACCATCTGATGTTGAAAGCGAGGCAGAAGAGTCACTGGGAAACATGGACAGCCTAAGCAAAGAACAGCTTTTACAACGATTGCGTAGAATGGAACGTAGTTTAGGCAACTACAGAGGAAAATATTCTGAGGTAAGAAAATGTTTATTGACTTTCTTAAATGTGGGAGGGAAGAAAAGAGGGTGATGAGGCAGGAGTGACGGGCTGAAAAAGTGGAAGAAATTTATCAGTTCACTATTCGACAGTTGTGTATTTGGGATAAGGGTATTAATTAGTGGCTAGTAACTAGAAACTTAGATTATTTTTTTTTAATTTCTGGATGAATTTGTATTTCCAGATTATTATTTTTTTATTTTGGTAATCTGTAGAACATTGAAATATTTAACTTATCTTATTTATAAACAAAACCATCTTGTTTATAAACAAAACCATATTACCACCGACTGAGTTGGATTAGTTGGGGGATCTTTTGAGTTATATGAAAAATATACTTGTGAAAGGTTTCCTGAGCTAACGATCATGTTGAATATAATTGAAATATTGCTCAAATCTGCAATTGTAATAGTGTTTCACAGTGAGTTTAGCATGGGATGTGGTTGCATGGCAGTAGATTGTACTTCTCAAGGATAGCATTCAGAGGCAAAGTACAAAGATGTATGCTTACATGTTCTGATTGATATATTCCATGTACAACATACAAATATTTGTTTCTATTTTGCCTCCATTGGTCTTTCATTTTAAATCACACCCCACAGATTTCTACTTAAAAGCAAACAAAATTTCCCTTGTTTACGTTCAAGGACTATAGATTTCACAGTTTTCAATGAAAATTGATCACCTTCATTTTCTAATGTTGATCTGAAAAGCCATCCTTCCCCATTTTTTCTTTAAATTCATTTTTTCATTCAGAATTGAACATTGCAAAAGTCTTTATGGTTCTCTGAATATACTCTGCCTGTGGATATAGAAATTCCTATGCAAATCTGGCTCCTAATATAACAATGAAGGGAGTAAAAATATGTGCATATCTTTATTTTTATTGTTTCGTGTGTGTGCAGGGAGACATCCTAGTCTCTCAACCTTATTGACAAAATAGATTGCAATTAGAATGAACAAAACAAAACTGACAAATTCATTTTCTCTCCTTTCACTAAGAATCTGAAGCACAATTATATACTTTTCAGTGTTTTCTAGCTGGTCGCTGCAGTATTCACTATGTTAATATACAATAAACTAAACCTTACCTATGTAAGCCCAGTGATCTTTGTATAACTCTAAAGGAAGTGTTACTAAAGAGAAGGTTTTCTTCAGTGTCCTGATTTTGAGTATGGTCTATTAATTAGTTCCTAATTCTCTCTAAAAATCTGTTAGTTTATTCTATGGAACAGATTTCCTTTTCTTCCTGAAACTGTTTTGTTGTTCAGGCATGTACATTGAGATTTCCATGCAGCTACAATCATTTTTTTGGTGCTTTTAATAATAAATTATTTAAAAGGGGAGTTGGCTTTGTGGGCTACGTATTCCCACAAAATCCTTGAATGGCTGTTGTCATAACTAAACGTGCTTTTAAAATATTATCAATTGTTCTCTTCTGTCCCAAGAGTTGTGTTTTTTTCCCCCCCTAGACAGGACTATCACGTATGCATAAAATTGCTAATTGACCCACATTTTCTTCAGCATAGGATTTTGTGGCATCTCAGATCTCTGGATGCGTACAAAGTTTTGGCTGAACAGAGTACTGCTTAACTAGTTTCAAAAGTTTACGCTCTAGCACTCGAATGACATTATGATATTGTAGGGCTGCCAGCTTTGCAAATGGTAGGGGAACATCCCCAAAGTTTAATTAAACTGAGTTGTGCTATTATTCATTAAGTCTTTGACAATTTACAATGAGAAACTTTGTCCATTTACAATTTTTCTTTGTCCACCAATTCTGCTGGGTGTATGTGAGGCGAATGGGAAGAAGTTCAGTGCTTCAGGAGCCTCTCTTTATAAGGGTTTTATACATTCTGTCTTGTACATCCTCATATTATAAAATAAAGTTTAGTCTATCTGGGGTTTAGAGGAGTACATAGAAGCACAGGGTAGTTTTTCAGGTGTGTTGTTTTTCAGCCATACTCCTTATTCTCTTGACTGCCTGCATGAAACTTATTTTATCACTTGTGCTTAAAGGCTTTTCTCTGAGGGGACAAATGGTACATAGCACGCTGAGGAACCTTCCTGTTTTGTTTTTGCCATTCAGACTTTGAAACCTAAACACATTTGGTATTGGGAAAATATTTTATTAGAAAACATTCCCCTGCTGAGCTTTGGTATGTACTACCCAAAGGAGCAATGTTCATGAAAAAGGTATCTGTAGGGGCCTGCCTGATGAAGTGAGGAGTTTGAGAATTTAGTTAAAACTTTATAGTTTAAGCAAGTTAACTTCAAATTAGATAATTCTAGATGGAGCTGGACTTAATTAACCAATATGCTTGCTTTGCACATTTTTAGCTTGTCACTGCGTATCAGACTGTCCAGAGAGAGAAGAAAAAGCTACAGGTAAGAAGAGGTACAATTTTTCCTGTATTGTCTAAGCATATTTCTGAATTTTAAAATGTTCTTCCCTTGCATAGTAAAATATGTAAGTGATATACTAGTCATTAAAGAAAAAGAAGCCAAGCTGATGAATCTCTTTATTTTAAAGGTAATTTTCCTTTTCCTTTTAGCATCTTAAAAATAAGTTACAGTAGCCCTAAAATATTTTTACTACTAAAGTTTCAGATTAGGGATTTTTTTGTGGTTCAATCTTTTCTTCTGTAATAGCTTGAAATGTATTCTCTTCTTTATTTAAAAAAAGGCAAAAACATAGCTCATGCTAAATAAATTGAATAGTCTGTAATACATTTTCTACATAAGGTGGTACTTGTGTGCATCTTATGTGCAGTATGGATTCCAGATTCCACTTAATTTTGTAGTTTTCCTTTCACCTTTTCTTTAAAGTGTTGTAGGCAGTGTGCTTGTGCACTATGTGCTACATTGGATCTAAAGTCTCTCATATCCCCCTGATTTCTGCATTGTCCCATTGCAAAATTTTGTGCTAGTGTTAACACATTGCAAAATCTTTCCAGAATGATTTCAATGAAATCCAAAAATTTGCTATCCATTTAATTACTCTAATTTAGTATTGCCATAATTTTCTGTATGAAAGGACACAGTAATCATTTCACACACTTATATGTGCATTAGCAAAGGCATGCCAGGTATATGGGCTCTAAAAGCCCCCTTTATTGCTTGCATATGAAGTAGCATTCACAGCTTTTTGAAACCAATATAGCAGGTACAAGAAAAGCAGGGGGGAAATGAAAAGCCATTGTGTCCTACAGGGAAAAATACTCTTATGAAGGTGTAGGGGGGCTAAACACATGGAACAGTAATTTAAAAAAAACAAAACAACCTAAACAAAAAGTAAACTTAAATAAATCTCTCGGGGAAAGACTCAGGGGATGTAAAAAAGGGTAAGAAAACATACAGACCGTGGAAAAACGAGAGACCAGTGTTCCCCAGGGGAAACAAAGTAAGTGAGCATTCTGAAAAGCTAGGGACTCAAATGAGAAAATATCATAATACAAGATTAAAAGTTAAATTCAAGTAATAATAAAAAAAAGAAGCCACAGGTTATAGGGGAATAAAAAGAGGCTGTGTATTTTCAATTGTGACTCTTCAGTTAGGGATGCTTGCTACACTTCTGTGTGGTTTGTTTTTTTGTTGGTTTGTTTTTTTTTAGTAGCAGCAGCCAGGATCAGGACATAGGGATTTTAATGCTCTGTTTTATATTTTGCAAGTACTGTAACCCCTTTTGACAAGGCAAAGTAATCAGGCAGCTTGATTTGGAAGAGAGATGCAGAACACAAGTCCTTTATACTAAAGCAAAGTATCTGTAGCTTCAGTGTGAATACTTTAAGTAAAAATTTGAATTTACTTTAAAATATTCTGCTTATTCTTTTTTATTAAGGGTATATTGAGCCAGAGCCAGGATAAAGCACTTCGTAGAATTGGAGAACTACGAGAGGTAACTTCAATTGATAGTTGAATATTTTTAAATTCATACAAAATACACTGATGATTTATCCTTTCATGTGCAATTATTTTAGTTTGTAGTAATTAACAAATTCTATAATACCACTGCCATAAACCTGTAATTCCCTTCACCATTTCTGTCCCCTTTTTTTTATATTATGTTCTTTCCTATCTTGCTTATTTTCACGTCAGCCACTGCTGTCTTGATCAAGGATAAAGCATGGTTTCATAACATTGTGATAGAACTGTGTTTGTCTGTTTACACTATTCCTCTTGTCCCCATCCCAAATGAGTTACAACGTGAGTACCCCTAACTGTGACAGAGAACTGAGGCTAGCATGTGGTTCTTCTTGCAGCTTAGATGAGGCCTAACAGTGGATGAGGATATGAAATTTGTGACTGCTTCAGTGGTTGGAAATGGGATTGCAAATCATTTTAATATACATTTTCCAAAGATGATCTGCAGATAATTTCAGATAATTTTGTGACAAGATTTGCACACCCCTATCTGTTTTAGACTCACTGTGCTTAGTTACTACAGGTATAAGCACTATAGAAATACCTAAAATCACCTTTAAGCAGATAATAGAAAAGTACTAAGTTACTGTAAAAAAATGAGTTAAATTTCATAACTTTCTCATACAGTCTCTTTCCCGTCTTGGTGATTGTTGAAAAGTCATTTACATTAATAAATGAGTAAAAGTTATCCTGCCTTTGGTATTGAGCAAAACCAAACAATGTGCAGAACCCAGTTCATGAAGAGGCATTATCTTGCTTTAATTTCGACCATGTACGACTCTATTCTTTAAATCCATGCCAGGGTTTTGAGTTATTCCTTATTTACAAAAATATTTTTATCATGTAATATACAATATAATTAAAATCAGGATGAGTGGACATAAATATGATAAACTGATCAAATTAAAACAGTTTGTTCATTTGAAATCATGAACCTATACTGTATATAGTTAAGTAGCACATTAGGTAAATTAATTTGTAAGTATGCCTCCTTTTAATGTAACTTGCATGGTATTTACAAAATGTATAGGAATCATGTCACAAGTTTAACAAATATCTGCAACCTGTTAGAGAGAGAGCAAGTTATACTGACTGTTTTACAAAACCAAGTTAAAGATCCCTAATGAAATGCAATCAGAAATTGAAGCGACTTACCACACAGGTATTGGGCACCAGAGTGAGATGTCACCTCTGCTTTCACACAGAACATTAATCTTCAGTTCACACATGTTCCTAACTCTTCGCAACAAGCTCCCCCAAAAATCTAGCCCCCCCCCCCTCATTCAAAACCAAACACCTTCTCCTTAACTGCCACTCTGATGTAACTGGGTTTCACACACTGCTTTCATCATTGCTGCAGCTTTCAACACAGTTGCTAAGATCCTTGGAATGTTGTTGTATCAATCATTCTGATTTAGGAATTTGTAAGTGGTTAAACTCCTATATTTTTTGCCAAACAAATGACCTAGAAGATTATTTAATAAAGATAAAAGGAGTTTCTTAGGCACAATCTCACTAAAATAAAGGGGCCGTATTTCACATTCATTGGCAAGAAGGGGCTCACAGATTTCCTTGTGTGCCAACCTTCTTTTAAACTATTTTTTGGTGTGTAATCACAAAGTGCTGTTCCTCATCCATGTGGGGTCTAATTCAGGTGAGCAGAGTTTGTAGAATTTTAATTGTAACTCTCAGTAATTTTGACTCATGATCACATTCTGTCTTGTATAGCAAATCTGTAATGTTTTTACAAAAGATAAAGGGAGGTGACAAATTAGCTACCCCCTTCCCTTACTAAAAATGTAAGTAAAATTTCCATGGCAGTCATCTTATAACTATCTAAAATGAAACATCCTGATTTGGGCATGACCCTTTTCCCATGGAAGTAACAAAATGCTCAGTGCAATGGTTCAGGAGTTGGGTCTCTACTGAGAAATTTAGACAGATCTTGCCTTAAAAGATACTTTGGTTTTTATCGTGCTTTTTGTAAAGATAATTTACTCTAAATCTGAGTACATCTTTACTGAAAGCCATAGTCATATGCATAGCTTAAGACTGATGATAATCCTATAGAAGGGTTACTAATTATGTAATATTTAATTTATTCAGGGTTTCCCTAATGTGCATCAAATTACATCTGTACCTCTGGAAAAGAGTGTCTAAAACCAGATCCTGGAAAAGTCAAAAATGAATAGGAAGCTCTTTGTTGGTCTAAGCCAGTGATAGTTAATTATTTTTTGTTGAGGTCTCAATTTCTTGGTCAAGGTATAGTCAAGGTCCAGACTCCAGAGAAAATAATTTAAAAAAACCCCCACTTAATGATAATAAATAAATTAAAAAGATTTTGGAGTCCGTTCAAAAGCGTCAGGCGGTCCGTATTTGGCCCATAGTCCGCCTATTGACCACCCCTGCTCTAAGCCATCAACTTCTATAGAGTTTGATTCCTAACTTTCCAAAAAATAATCAAAGGTGTTACTAGTAATCTAGATATATTTCTTGAAACAAAATTTGTTTTAAATAAGTGTCCTTTCTTAGAAAGAGTTGCCCCTTATTGTGTAGAAATGGAGGTCAAATTGAGTCTCCTGTGAGGATAAATCCACAACATAACAGTGCCCTGTAAATGAACACCTCTCTGCCTGCCTTTTCTGTTCTTTATCAATAATACTTGGAGGGCTTGCAGATACAACAGAGGGAGATTTTATCATCTGTAACTTACATCTGTAGCAGTAGAATTCTTTGGCATTTGTTATCACCCTGAGCTCTCCTGCTTTTTGTCTTTGTAAGCTTGAAAGTATTGCAGGTGAGGCTCTCAAATGCAGGAAACAGGGTAATCAATAGATAATGAGAAATGTAAAGCAAAACAAGGCTCAAAAAGTGAACTCAGTTGAATGGGAAGAGAAAGGAGCAGTCTGTGTCTTGGAACTCTCCTCTTAAACACAGTCCTCTTGTCTCTTCATGACTCGTATAGTAAGCTCACACAGATGCTATTCTTTATAGGCAGTTGCTGTTCTCAAAGCTGACATCAGGGAGGGAGGGTTCAGTTATGACATCTGGAACTCATCCATGAAGGTAAGGGGTAAGGCAGTAAGACTTAGAGCCTAAAAGTGAGGTTAACAGTGTCAAATGGGGATAAAGAGGAGTGTGAGCAGTCAGTGTCCCAGGTCTTGCCTCAGCTGTCTTGCTTTATCTCCTCGTGTCTCTGCATGGCTTGCACAAACCCAGACTTACAGGTGCAGTTCTCTTATAGGTAAATGCTATTCTCAAAATAGGCACCTGTGAAATGGTAGTAATTAGATTTGATCCACCAGCTCTACCTGGTAAACTTACTTTAAAAATGTCTTTGGCCTGGTCTACACTGGGGATGGAGGGTCGGTGTGGGTCAATCTAAGTTATGCAACTTCATCTACGTGAATAATGTAGCTGAAGTCAACATACTTAGACCATCTTCACTGCGGTGAGTTGACCGCTGCTGCTCCCCTGTTGACTCTGCCTGCGCCTCTCAAGGTAGTGAAGTACAGGAGTCGACGGGAGAGCGCTCGGGGGTCGATTTATTGCATCTAGACTAGACATGATAAATCGACCCCCACTGGATCAATCACTGCCTGCTGATCCAGCGGGTAGTATAGACATATCCTTTATTAAGTATATCATTGGGGGCATATGTGTTGATAAAAGTGACTTTTTAAAAACTAAAATCCTAGGAAATGATTTTCAATGGATGCATGTTTAAATGCATTCATTTCTTACAGTCAACAGAAAACCTATTAAGTCTTGCTCCAGTAGAACTGTTTAGCAATTGAACCACCTAAAGAGGTTTACAGATGTACCCTTCCCCTCTTAGAGCACTGTTGTACTGTACTTGCTGCTCTGTAATATAGATCTTATTGTAGCATTTAGGAATATTTACTCCTTTCAGAGGAGAAGAAAAAGAAACCAAGAGAGACATGGTGGCTCAGGGAATTGGTAGTGATGTACATAACTCTTTGGTGCAAGATCACTGATTAACATTTAGTTTAGGTTAGTAGTCCATTATCTGATGTCCATTCAGGGAAGTAAATAGGTAGTACCAATATAGTTTTTAGTGCCAAATGTTGTTGACAAAGGCACTGTCATAAGTAAAATTAGTTGGTATTCTGTTAGCCTTCTCATTAGGGAGGCATAGGAGTGGAGACTGACTACCGTCTGCATTAGAAGTGGTTAGAATAGAAGCAAATTGTTTGAGCAGTGAGGGAAATTTGATTTAATCGATGGATAAATTAAGGATTTCAGTCTCATGAGGCCTAGTCACGTGAGGGCCATGTGTTCTCAACTCCAAAGGAATTGAAAGTGTGTGGCAGCTTTTAGGAGTGGAGATGAAGTGATCCCATCACAAGCATTAACTCACTTAACTTTAAAGAGAGGGAAAAACCCTGCTCTTACATCAGATCTTGCCTCTTTTGCTAATTTTGAAGGATGTTACTGTATTTGCAAGCAAATGTACTGAATGTTTTACATATATGCTGTACTGTAATAACTGTTTTAACTATGGTTCATATTCTGGACACAATATTGCAGTCAAATTTAATTCAACAAAAACCTTAGTACATCTTTAAACTTTGTATTGAGATAAATTAAAATGTTATGATGAAATAAACTTTTAAACAAACTTTTCATTTTGCATTGAAAACTTTTCTGTGTGTTACTTAGGAGCTCCAAATGGATCAACAAGCTAAGAAACATCTCCAGGAAGAATTTGATGCATCTTTAGAAGAAAAGGATCAGTTTATTAGTGTCCTGCAGACTCAGGTAACGTCACTGATCTAAGAAAGAGGCCCTTGAATCTGTTGAGGGAACAAAAGAGAAATGATCGCCCTCTTTCCGAATACTGTAGTATACAAGGTTTTATAAAGAAATGGCATGGTTTCATTTCTTTAATGGTAGTATTTAGCTCCACATGTCAGTGTCTTTTATAACGATTGATGTTTGTTACATTTGTGATCAGTAAAGCTTCTTGTACACATGCATAGTACAGGTGATAAAGAGCAGCTTTGCAAAATCACTCACACAATACATGAATTGTTTTCTAATGGCAAATAAAATATCAGATCCATCATTATGAGCATGGTGTGAGCAGATGTTAGGGCTGGTAAGTTTTCACAACACTTGTGCAAAGGTGCTATTGGAAAAATGTCCCATTTTGCTTCACCGCCTATAAGAACGGTAGTGTCTTTATGATGGAGAAAAAAACAATGATTATTGTGAACTCTTATCAAAGAGAATTTGCCTTTCTGTGGTACTGAGATACCAATTTGACTAAAGCGTCTTTCCATTTTGAAAGAAAAACATGTAAGAATGTGCATGTATCATAATATTGCTTCATTTTTAACAAAATGAATATTTTATTTAGGTATCTTTGCTGAAACAGCGATTACAGAATGGCCAAATAAGCACTGAGTTACCTGAGACAAATACTGAAACTGAACCACAAGTTCAAAGTCCAGCAAAAGAAAACAGTGCAGAAAATGTTTTGGAGCTAGGAGGTACTGGTAAGTGTTTTTCAGAGAAATTTTGGAGACCGTGGGACCAAAAGAATGATGCAGTTATGACAGCATATCAGCAGATGCAACCTAGGCTAATGTAATAAAAAACATGCTTTCCAAAGGGAGACAGTCTGCCTCAAAATATGGCAGCTAAGAAGCTTGAGGGAGTACAGATGAGTAAAGACTCAAGTTCAGACATGTTACTTGTTGGTCATAGAAACTTTGAGAAACTGTGTTGCTGAAGTCATGTGTAGCCCGATTAATCCAAACTGCCTCATACCATAGTAGTTCATCCATTTGGTTTACTGTGATTTTTATGGTATTGTTCTTGGATAAGTTTGGCCCCAGGCTTTTCTTTCTTGGTCTTTTGACTTCAGAAGGGATTGCTTCTCCAGGGTTGCATTTGACCTGCTTTTGAGGAGTGTGTCAATGGTTGTACAGGTTCCTTAAATTTCTGATCCATCTTGGCTTCTTAAAACATTATTGACAGCCATTGTTAGCAAGGGGAGAGTGCTGCCCATCCTTATTGTTGAGGTCTTCATTTTGGAATCCATCAAGGAACCCTTTCTGGGATTCTGGAATGGTTGCCAGTTACTACCCTGTCTCATTTCTCTGCTTCCTGAGAAGGTGAACATTTATACTTGATTTACCTTGCTGCCTAGTTCATGAATGATCTCCTGATTTGGTTTTTCTGAACTTCTCATCTGCTTTTGAAATGATTGCCCCTGGCTTGTAACTTTTGTGACTTCACTGTTGTTTTGTTTTTTATTTCTTTAAAAATTCCCTTGAGCAATACTGCCAGCTAGATACTTTTGAGTACATCATACTCCACCCTGTGAAAACAGGAGTCTGGTTGGTTGGAGCTAGAGAGAAGTCCACCACGTGAAGTGGTTTGCTTCTCATTTATATCTCTACATGTTGAGGATATTCTATTTGAGGCAACAGGCCAGATTAAGAATCTTGGTGTCATTCAGCCACACCATTTTCATGGAAAATCTTGTTGGATGTGGTGCAACTTGTGACCGAGGTGGTCTCAATGAGCCTTGTGGTCTCAAGAGCATTGTTGTTCGTTTTTCCTCCATTTTTGGTGAATCATACCTCTCAAATTAGTTAATTGTTTAAAAACATCTTGTTAAAAGTTAATTGTTTCATATTATTTTAAAATATTTTTATTATGTTCAAGGTTTGAGGAGCCTTTGTGGAGGGCTGCTTTAGAAATAAATATGTGGTTTTATTATGAATGCAGTGCATTAATGGCTCACTGTATATAATGAAGGTGCATTCAACTTGGCTCTGTGCACTTATTACAGTCAATGAAAGAATCTTCATATTTATTTGATGCAGAATTAGTCCTCATTGTCAACTAGAAAACTGGAAAAGAGATTTGAGGAAAAGACTGTTTGCCATTTTGTGTATATATGCACATTTAGGGTTGGATCTTGAAAGCATTCAAGTTTTGTAGGTGGCTAATAGTAACTCTAAATTCGATTGTAATGTTGCTGATTTGGGGTTTTTTTTTAACTGTACTTTCCTCTGACACTCCCAGAGGAGTAAACAGTTTAATTTCTGTTTACAGTTAAAAATCACTGTTGCTGCTTTTAGGTGTGTTATGCTGTTTCAGTTGCTTTCCCGGTTGTCTGTCTGTATCCAGAACTTCGATCTGGGTAGTCAGTCATGTTAGTATCATTACAAGGAGTCTTGACATGAGAGTATGATAAAATATCTGTATTCTGAAAAAGTAGTGCTTGTAGTAATGGGGTTATGTTTTCTGTAGAGGGTGATGGAGATTCTGCAAAAACACTAGAAACTCTGATTAAGAGAGTGAAACGTCAGGAGAACTTGCTTCAGAGATGTAAAGAGATGATTCGATCGCACAAGGAACGCTCTGCACAGCTAACCAATGAGAAGGAAGCACTGCAGGAACAACTAGAAGAGAGACTTCAGGAATTAGAGAAAATGAAGGTATGGCAAAATCCCTAACTTTTGATCGATATCAGCTAATGAAGTGCAAGAGTTCTGGTATCATTTCATTAATTTACACAGCTGTTCTGATAGGGCATGGGTCATTAAACTGATTAATACAAAATATTGTGTGGCAGCTGTGCCAAGCTGCCACAGGAAACAAAGATGTAACTGCACAATATTGCTTGCAATGCTACTATTGTACTATATGCCAATGGTATTTCTATAACATTTTTCATCTGATATCAAGCACTTTGCAAAATAAATAAGTCCTACAGGACTCCTTTTAAGGAAAATCAGTCCGCAGCTAGTATTTGAAGGATCCCATGCCTGCAGCCCAGCCTCCTGTTATTCCCTCCCAGTGGCTGCTTCTGTCATAATCCCCTGCACTTCTGCCCCTTCCCCGTAGAAAGCTCATCTCCCATCTAGGTGGGTGTTGCTCAGCGAACCATGCACTCACTCACCATCTGCCTCTATCTTTAGATGTGCATGAGAAGACAGGAAGCCATAGTGCGCCTGGGTGATGATTGTCTTAGCAGGAGGATCCTTGGGGCAAGGAGTTTCCTTATAGCTATTTCATAGGCCTTTGTGTGGGGTGAGTAGTAGAGGACAGAAGAAGTCAGGAGGTCATTGCAGATGTTGGGGGAGAGGAGGAGTGATCCCAGAAGAGGCCAGAGGATTTGTAGTTGGCTGTAGAGGGAGAAGTGCAGGCTCTCTGAACCAGCAGTTAAGCAAAGAGTATTTTCACTTATAGTCAGATGTGAAAAGTAAATATCTAATGCTTAGACCAGTATTCCCTATAATTGGGTTGGTGACAGGAATATGAATTCAGAGGTTAGGTAGTTTGCCGAAACTTCACTTCAAATTTCCTGACTTTCAAACATTTGGTATCTTAAAACTGCAAAGTTCTAATAGTGTTTTCAGTTGATGTTTACACTATTAACTCTGCCTTAACCAAATTTTTAAAAAGTTTCATTTTAGTGTTTTGTCACAACTATATTATATCACCCAGACTCAGAAATTGTCCTTGTAAGTCAGAGGTTTAATCACTGTAATATTTGTCTGAAAGTTCCCCTATTTTAATATTGAAACAGTTGTGTCACTGGAAAAGCTAGACATCTGTGGTAGTTGGAATAGAATACTGCAAAAAAAATAAAAACCTACTGGTACATATCTGAAAGAACAGATCAAGAACTTTTCACATAAAGATAGCTGTATGAAGAAAGAAATGGATAGATATAAAGTTCCTGCATTCAAATTTTTTCAACATATCAAAATAAACATGGGATTTCTTAATAAGTGCAGAATGTATTTATACTAGTTTGCCTATTTTGTTTCAGGGCGATGAGCATTTGGATCTTGTTTCCATTTCTTGGGTGAGGTTCTTATCCTCACCCTGGCTTATACCAATTAAAAGGGCTGGAGCAACGTAAACTGGCTTTTGTGCATAGGAAAGGATTCTCCCAGTGCAAGAACTGTGGAAGGCAGCTGCAATGTTGCCTTCTTCAGACCCACTTAGGAGCCTTAGGATGGGGTTGGGTCTGGCATGTCTGGGGTGGGTTTGCATCATGTGGCTCTGCAGATATTCTGGGCAACACTGCCACCTGCAGGATAACCTCGGGAGGCTGCCATAATTTAGGCCATCCCTTAGAGATATTTAAACTACAACCGGGACTGGTAAGTACCTTGCCCTGGCTTGTGAGTTGTGTGATGGGCTGCTTAGAAACACAGCACAAAATCTAGTTTCTTCTCTGTCTCACGTTTAGGGACTCTTGCTTACATTATCCAGACTTGAAGGCTGTCAGAAGAGGAAACTTTTTCTTATTGATGGAAATGCTTTAGCTCTTTTTCATCTCTTGTGGTTTTTCAGGAACTTCACATGGCTGAGAAAACTAAACTGATTACTCAGTTGCGTGATGCAAAGAATTTGATTGAGCAGCTAGAACAAGATAAGGTAAATAAGGCAGTATTTTTTCTTTAAACTTTCAGTATGGCTAGCACATGATCATTTTGGGATAAAATTTGTACAAGCTCAAACTGTCTGACCTCTAGTTCTAGTTCCATTACAACTGTGGTTTGGTTTTATTTTACATTACAGATTCATAGTGTTTTGTTTGCTTGTTAAAAGTTAAACTGGTGTTAGAAGGCTGTATTTTGTAAATGCTTTGGTATGGTTGACTAGTAGTTCAGATTTGATGTTGCAAGAATATTTAGAGCTGATTGGGATATGTTTTTAAAAGACAGCATAGTGATTAGTAGTCTAGGTGAATTTCTAACTAATAGTTACAATAATAGGTTATGAGAAAAATAGTTTCTAAAATGTAATTTGAAATGTACATATATGGTAAAAAGTGATCAGTGAAGTAATAATACCCATCATCGGTTTGAGATAGGAAGAGTTTTAATGGCTTCTGTTTTATATAAGTTCTTATACTGCACTCATCACTTTAGTATCTGAGTGCCTTCCAGTAGTGTGTTAAGCATTGTGATTTAATATCTGTCACGTTTTTGTTTTCTCATCTTTTCCCAGAGGAAGATGTATGCAGTGGAGTGCTCTGGGTTTTTATATATATATATATAAACACACACACACGCTCTGCTATATGTTGGTTAGAGAATACAAGGTCTAAGAATGGAAGGTGGTGAGGTTTGTGATGATCCTTATGGATTGTGTCCTGGTGTGTAGTAGTTTTTGGCACATGCTATGTATTTATGTATTAGTCTCACCTGAAGCATTTCTTACCTAGGGCATGGTAATAGCAGAGACAAAACGACAAATGCATGAAACAATGGAAATGAAGGAAGAGGAAATTTCTCAGCTGCGTGCTCATATCAAGCAGATAACTACCCAAGGCGAGGAGTTACGAGAACAGAAAGAAAAATCTGAAAAAGCTGGTAAGAAATTCTGGAGGTTTATTGGCTTTTATGTTTGAATGGGAAAAAGCTTCAGCATGGTCTGTCTGCACTCTCTCATCAGTCATCTCATCTTGGTATTAAAACAATTCCCTGTCCTGCTAGTGTTCCTCCAACCCTTCCTACTAACATCACTGCTGTGTAGGGGAAGCAAGTTCAATTTGGTCTCTGCCTCCCCAGATAACTAGAGGTTGAGAACATTTTATATTTTCTTTTACATCCACATTCACTAATCCAATGATGAAATATTGCTGAATGACAACCATACCTATCCCTTTTTGCATGAGGAAAGATTGCTGTGATTTGGTGGGTTTGTATAGTTTTCAGCAGAGAAGATTGGAGGGGAAAAATATTAGTGCATTTTTGTCAGAAGTGTAGTACATCTTTTCTGTAACCTCAACCGTCAGCGAGAATGTACATATGGGAGTGGAGTGGGGAAGAGGATGAAACAAGTTAGGTTTTTACATTTTAGTGGAAAATCTGTGACTGTGCCTCAAAGTATTAGTATCAGAAACATCCACTAATTTATTTCTAGCTGAACATAAACACAAAGCATAATTTATTTGTTCCAGGCTTTAAACTGTTTTGTTATATACACATGTCAGTTTTCTTTACAAGAAAATGGGTAACCTACTAAATGTGTGTGCTAGTGTAGTACTAATTTAACAGGCCAAACTATATTCCTTGGAAAACAAAATGAGACCTTGTACAGCACAGCTCATAGAAAGTTTATTTTTATTTGCATTCAATTTGCTTTTTCATAATCATTTTGAGAAACCTCACCTGAAAGTTGCATTTAATGCAGCTAATAAAAAATGAATAGTTTAATTTGCATAAAATGCACATTACAAATGTATTGTGTTGCTAAGATCAAATGAGAAGTTCAGATTCAGAAATTTTATTGCAGTTCACTTTATATCTAGGTAAAATTAGAACAGAACTTTACACTATAAAGATGGATTTACAACATGAGTAAATCATGTACGTTCTGAATAGCGCAAAGAAACTGACTGAGCATCTAAAGCCAAAAAAGGTAAACAGAAAAGAAATATAATTCCATAGATGGTCTATTAGCAAACCTTTGGAAAACTTGTGAAAACACCAAACATCTGACATAGAAAACCCACTTTTCCAGTTGTTAGGGTTTTTTTTATTTTTAGCTTTATGAAAACCAGATTTCAAAACTAAGCAAATATTAGCTTCAGGGTTTTATAAAATTAGCCTCTGATAATGTTTTTCAGAGACTGTAATGTTTAATTTGTAGTATTTGCTTTCAATAACGTTTCTTTAAAAATAAGTGCATACAGGTTAGTTGTTAGTATTTTAACTTCTCTCAGCAGGAAAATGTGCTTTAATTAGTACACATGTAGGAATGAAGTATTTTACCTTAGCTATCTGAATAGAACATTGAAGCAATTGAAACCAGTTGTATGTCTTGTAGCATGGAGATTAGTCTGTAAATAACATCTTCTTTTGGCTTACTTAGAGCTTCAAAACAGGATAGAGATGATTCCCTTGGTACTTCGCAAAATTAACTATTGTGGTGATGCACGCAATTTGATTTACAGGGTGTGTTATGCTGAGCACCACATTTTGGGAAAGTGAGATTTCCACCCCAAATCTATTTTGAACCAAAACAGCAACAACCAGAAAAACCACACAAAAACAACAACACACCCCCAAACCACTTTGATGTATCAGTCCTGTCAGCATCTAAGCACATGCATCCATTATAGTGACCTTTCTATGGGTTTGAGTGCACTGTGTTCTACACTGTTGAACATGCTATTAAAATAAGAATGGTTTTGGCTTCTGGACCATTTGCTGTGTCATATTGGATCCTAGTTTTCAGTGATAGAAAGCTAGTAATCAAATTAGAGTACAGAAAATTTCCATTGATAGTAGCTCTGAGAGGTGTTTCTTTGCTTTTCCCCTTTATTCAGTTTTCCTTGCTACTGCCTTGCTTTGTGCATTCTAGAAAATCATTCAGGATGAAGAATAAAATCAATCATGTCAAGGCAGCTATAGCTTCAGTTTAAGATGAAAGTGTCACACACTGTTTAAAATATAGTTTGATTCAGCAGCATTAAATTACTATAATTGTCAGTGGTAAAACTACTTTATTATTAATTGTAACAGAGCAATTGGCATGGCTTTTAGTCCACAGCCCTCTGCTGTAATGACTGTAATATTACTATTACATGCATTTGTCACTGACCTGAACATTTTGTTTAGCACACTAGGCCCTTGAAGTTCCATATCCTACTCTTTTCACCATGTTACCAATTTTGGTGAATGTCTGTATTCCTAGACTTGCTTATCTTCGCAAAGCATTGTTACTTAACCAAAAGGGAACATGAAAGTGAATATTTATGGAAAGAAAATTTGTTTTATGTTAAGTAACTTATGGCTAAGATAGGTGCAAGCTTACTTTCATTACACTTGTATAGATACTGTATCATTCATAGTGATGTTATATCTGTTTAAATACAGCATGTTATAATATGTCAAGCTGTATTTTTAACTTACCTGGAATCATAAATCTGTTCACTTTCTTTCCTTTGTAGCTTTACCTTTATAGTTAAACCATCATTTTAATTAGGTGACCTTGATGAAATGGACCATTATTTCATTTGATACAAATAACTTAAATTGGTGAATATTCACTATTATGTATGGTTATGTAGCAACATGATATATAAGCTTATTTTGTAAATAAATATTACATACGATCACAAGTATGTAAATCTCCCTATTTGATAATTTACAGTTCAACTTGTTGTAGTCAGGGTGCATTATATTGAAATCTCACAAAGCATCTTATTTTTGTGCATCCACACATGCCAATAAGTGAATCATGGTGCCTTTCCCAAGCCTTGTATGAACAGGACTGGGGTAAGGGCTCTCTTTTTCTTACATCACACAATGGGTGCTTGAACTAGGCTCTATAAAGTAAATTCTGTGCTTCTCAGGCAATGTCAAACTTCAGTTCTTTTACCTAAATGAATTGTAACTAACTTTCTAAATCCTTGCAATACAGTATTTGGCTATCAAGTTACAATTTATCAAAAGTAGCCAGGGTGTTTGTAAACTTGCGCTTGAAAACCTCAGTCTCTTACATATTATTGAATACTTGGCATAAGTCCTCACTATTCAACATTTTGAACACTATAAATATCCATTTAATGTTAAAGACAGTAATCTATTTTAGTACCAAGTAGAATCATGCAATTATTTCAGCCTTTACTAGGCAAATTATGTAGTGTTTTATTTTGCCATCTCTTTGTAGGTCATACTGGTATTCATTTTGACAATTTAAATAATTCTCCTTTCATTTACCCTTCATGGTTTACAGAGAGCAAGAGCATGCTTAATAAGAATTCTAATATACACGTTTCTTAATATTGGGTTAAATGCACAAAACAACCACTCTAAGTATATCGAGTTTAACTGTCATATTGCTTATTGAGTTGCCTCTTCTCAGCAGTTGCATTTTGTGAGTTGACTGAAACCGATGAAATTTATATTTCCCCAGTCTGTTTCATATCTATGCTCAGTGCTATATTCTCTAGTTTTCTCCACTTGGTGGTATTCTAGTTGAAGATTACCCCATCAGTACTCTTGAGATATTGGTTATCAGGAACCCTTGATAATACAGACTGACATTAAATGAAATTTAAAAAAATTAGATATTTTCACCATGTGTACTTACTGTTGTAGAGCAGTGTTTAAAAAATTGTCAAGAACTTGTCAGTGCAGTGGGGGTGGTAGGGGTGGTAAAAATAATAAAAGTGTACCCTACTTTTTCTCTAACACAAACTTTAAAAAATGAAAGCTTTAATTCTGCAGCATTGATGGCTTTAGTCATACTGGACAGAAAATATTCCTATTTGACCAGGGTGAGCAGATGAATGGGATTTTGCAAGGCTAGACTATAGTATTGTTTGCTATATTTCTTGGATTTTTGTTTTGCCAAGATATGTTAGAGAGGATTAACTTTAACGTTATTCCAAGTGTTTGTATTTTAACGTGTCTGTTTTAGCAGTCACTGTGCTGGTGGAGAGAAGGACAAAGATAACTTTGCTTTCTAGATTCAGCCTAGAGATATTTTAATGAACAAACAAGGCTGCTTATTACAGTTATATAGCCTCAGTAGAAAAAAAACACGTCCTGATAGGTGCAAAATTAGTCAGTTTTGTTTAACTGGAAGGATGCTAGTTTAACCTCCTGCTGGTTTGAAATTATCACTTGAGTGTCATATTACACTAGAATTAACTACCTTGAATAAAAATATTAGGTTCTTGCTTAAATACCTAAAGTGCCTGAGATGCATATAATTTCACTTTTAGAGAACAGATTGCCTTCCTGTGAAGTGTTGCTTCTTTGTGCTATCATGTACTCTTAACCTTTTATGCACCAGCTTATCTAACTTCCCCTCAGCATTGTGCTTGTGCTTATGGTGATGGAGCTGGCCTACTGCATGTTGCTAAACTGCTACATTTTAGTAGTCGGTCCTAGTGTGAACTTGAAATCTTTTATTTGATGGATCTGCAGGTATGGCAAATGCACTTCCCCCCCCAGTAATTAACAAATTGCTTACATGAAATTGTAACGTATATTACTCAGCCCAAGCATTGAAAGTGTGAGATGCTCTTATGAATACAAAGTTAAATAAATTTGAAATTTTTAACGGCAGTTTTTATTTCTGAATCTACTTCTGGTAAAAGCTGTTATGTTTTTAAAAAAGTAATTTGTGACACTGGCATTGTGGATACTCTGCGTAAAGGACTTATGGACAAACTATAGCCTGCGCCAGCCTCTGCTCAGCCGGAACTGCCTCCTACCTGCAGGCAGACTCCTTGTCAGGTTGCTGTCCCAGCCCTGGAGCAGAGGGAGCCCAGCGGGTGGGAGTGAGGAGGAGATGATCCAGGAAGTGACGCCGAGGGAGAAGGGGAAGGAGCACGCAATGGGGGCAATTTGGGGTGGGGTCTTGGGGTAAGAGGTGGAAAAGGGGGCAGAGTTTGGGGAAGAGGCGAAGAAGGGGCATGGCCTCAAGGGAAGAGGTGGAGCAAGGGCTTTGGGGGAAGAGACGGGGGAGAGGGCAGGACCTTTTGGGGGGGGGTCCAGTTACCAGCAGTTAGAAAGGTCACAACTCTAGTCCATACTTGATATATATGCACTGGCGAATGTGGAATAGGGGATATGGACTATTGCTGACCCCAGAAGGTGCATGCTTGGGTGGGCTGCGGGGTTGTGCACTAGCAGAGCTGTTTGTCGTAGAGCACTGCATACCTCTTTTTAGCAGCGCTGACTGAGCAGAGTGTACGTTTCCACCCTGTTTTATATTGGTTTACTATATATAAAAAACGCACAAAAAAAGAATCTCCAGTGTTGTTAATGTTTATAATGTATTTCAGCACTTCAGTTCTTCTGATCATTAAAGCAGGAGGGAGGTTTTTAAAAAAATCTGAGTCGGTGTTTTGCTACTGTCAGAAAAAATATCACTTTCTAGTTCCTATTGTGAGGACCCACAAAAAAGCTTTCTCGAGAAATTAACTCCAAAAGGTTATAATTTGAGTGAACATAATTATTTAAAGAAAATAAGTCTCCTGAAAATTCAGGAGTAGGCTCAGAAATGAAGATTATAGTTAAAAGCTTTATTTTTAAATGTAATTCAAACACCATAAATGCAAAGTGTCTTTCACCTTTCAAACTCGTGGGCAAGTAAAACATCTGGACGGTTTTTAATACATACTAAAAATATGTAACCATAAGTGGATAAGAATTATAACTACTTAATAATATGTAACCATTTGTGTTGTCGCAGAATAAGAGGAATTGTAATGATTGGTCTGAACCACAGATTAAGGATGAACCAAAGAAACCTGGAGAGCTCCTGCCCTGTTGAAAGGAAATTACTATTAAGAGGAAGAGAAGCTAGAACTCTGAAGTTTTTAAAAATCATTCTCTTTGTTTCAAAAACAGTATCCAAGTATTTAGCCAAGCTTGTAGTTGAGCTGTAGGCTTTTTTTAGGCATTTTGGATTAGAAATTTCTGAGATTTTCACCTTGAAGTTGAATTTTACAAAAGTGCTGAAAAGAAGGTTCTACTAATCTGTACCAACAATTAGCTATATACGAACCCATTTTAAAAATGGGTTTTCCTTTTTATATTCCTTTGCAGCAGAGAGAGCCCCATATTCATTACCACAGTCAGAAACAGGGATTCTCCAGTAAGGGTCAAATCCTAGTCCCAGTACGTTGGTTTAATTTACTTGATTTTAAAGGAATCCTCGGCATAACCAAGAGTGATTATTCAGAACTATTGTAGCATTTAACACAAAAATAGGACTTCTTGGCATGTTTAAATTATTATGTATCATGGAAATAACTGTGACATCTCTGATGCTACTGTGCCTTAACAGTTGGCAAATGTTTATTTTTTAAATCGTGACCACTCTCTGTATTTGGACTATATAACAGATTCAGAATTTGTTCCTGAGAACCAATTAATATGTACAAATTTAAATAACTATTATATTTTAATATTCTGTGCTGGGTGTCCGTTGTGGGCATATTTTTAGTACCATCTGAGTTTTTTGGAGGTAAAACATCACTTAAAAGTAATGTTTTATTCTGATATTTAATTTGCAAATTTAAAAATATTTGTCTTACCACAGATATCTGTTGATAAACTGACAAAAACTCTGTGATAAATGAAATGTACCAGAATTGTTCTTCCTTATTCTAATAGGACAGAACTCTTTCTATGGTTCAATAAAAGTAGATATACATTCCAGTCATTCCTGGCTTTCTACTTATTCTACCAATAATTTTAATGGAAGATTTCTTTAAAATAAACTGATGATAAGTTACCTTTTCTTCATGGAGTGTTCTTCAGTCCTTTTCAGTTAGTCAGGATATGAAGCTAGATGAAGAGCTATGGTTTAATATGTTTATAGTTGGTGCACTTCATTCTGGTTCTGAGTGAGCAAAATATATAGTAACCTAAATGCAATACTGGTCTAGGAAGTAGCAATTACTGTTCTGTTCTCTTCCCCTTCCCGATTAATGAGCCCATGTGAGCATACAGTGGATTGTTAGGGTCAGATTCTTCTGTCAGTGGGAGCCCTGCATACATGTCAAGGAAAATAATTATTTCTGGAATATCAAATATCTTTTTTTTCCTTTCTTGCAGCATTTGAAGAGCTTGAGAAGGCTCTGAGTACAGCCCAAAAGGTAGAGGAAGCACGGAAAAAGCTGCAATCAGAGATGGATGAAAAAATCAAAGCAATAGAAAAAACAAGTGAGGAAGAACGTGTAAACCTTCAACAAGAGTTAACCAGGGTGAAGCAGGAGGTGGTTGAGATTATGAAGGTAAAAGTTAAGGCTGAGTATGTCTCATTTGTTTTTAAATTAATGCTTTAATTTAACAAAGGTTTGGCTTTAAAATGTGTTAAAATATCCAGGCTTGTTTTTAAACTCCTCACTATTTAATAGAAAAAATTAAATTCTAAGGAAAAATGTTTTCAGTAATAAAATACTGCAGTAGTTTAAACCTTCCCAAATTCATCTGTCCCTTTCTCTGGCAGCCTGTGGAAGCTTAAAATTAATATGTTAAAGGAAATGCACACAAACTGCTCAGAACTGACCTCATGGTTGCACACTGTTTAATCAGTGTCTCTGGCAGTGCATCTGAAATAGTCACAATAGACACCGCTTTTCTACTGATGTCTTAAAATATTCCAGTGCTATTTGTTACAAAGGAAAACTGAGAATGATTAACATATCAGGTTTTTTGGTCTCTATTATGGTTATGATTTTTAAAACAGAGTACTTTTTATTGAGCATTTTTAGTCTAACAAGTCTGAAGATTTTAAAAGCCTGCCACAGCGTGTGCTTTTGTAGAATGTGATCTCATTCCATCCACTGTATTCTGATACGTATCTGTGCTCCTCCATTTTATTTTTCTAATAATTTTCAATTTGAACAGCAATTTCTTGTGTTTATTTGTTACGTTATTAACTTTTCTGTGGTGATAGATTGCCACACTATAGTTCTAATATAGTGTTTTAGGTGAATGTGGTTTGTAGCTGGGTCAGGATTTATAAACTTGTTTACATAAATAATTTACCTACATGTGTAGGCCTTCAAATCTGACTAAGCAGTATCTCTGGCAATGATTTCACCAGCTGAGCTTTGTCCTGAATATTGGCTCATGAAACTGACCTACTGAGTATAGAAAGGGAGCTACAGACAGTAGCTTATATCCTAAAGCTGTGAGAAAATTTTCTCCAATTTAAAACAAAATTAAAGCCATAAATGGATTTGGGAGCACTGTTGGGAGAGACCTCAGAGTTTGGTTATTCTGTGACTAGCACTATGCATGAGGTGAGAGAGCATGGGAAAGCATTTCAGAAACTTTAAAATAACTTTCGAGTTGGGATTATTCTTTTAATATGTAATTTTTACTTATGCATGTTGAGTAACATGCTACCTATTAAAGGGAAGCAATTAGACAATTCCCTTTGTTACTCACAGTAGCATTGTTCCTCTACTGTGTGAGAAATAATGCAAGGGATGTTTGTTTATTGAAAAATCAGTAATTTCTCTGACTTTGATTTACAGAGGTCTTCAGAAGAGCGTGTTGCTGAGCTAGAGAAATTGCATAAAAGAGATCTGGCTACCAAAGAGCAGGAGCTAAATGAGAGATTACAGGCTCAAGAAAAGGAGTTCCAGGAGAAGATGAGGGCAGCTCTTGTAAGCATTCCTTAAATATACAAGGTTACTTCTGGAAGAGCTGGGTGGGAATAGAAGTCTGTCTGTATGGCAAACCCATGTCTCATCCCCTAAATGTCACCGTCTTTCAGTAATCCATACTGGACCCTGGTAAGGGTATTCCAGACAATCCAGGAGTCTGAGACATTCAATATGGATACTGCAGCTGCTCTTTATATGCCTTGCTGCTTAATTGAGATAATGAGTCACTTGCACTGGCCAGCAATTGCAGTTGTGTTAACACTCAGAGAGACAAGGTGGGTGAGGTAATATCTTTTATTGGACCAACTTCTGTTGGTGAGAGAGACAAGCTGTTATTGCTCAAGAAAGAGATCTTGGAGTCATTGTGGATAGTTCTCTGAAAACATCCACTCAATGCACAGAGACAGTCAAAAAAGTGAACAGAATGTTGGAAATCATTAAGAAAGGGATAGATAATAAGACAGAAAATATCATATTGCCTCTATATAAATCCATGGTATGCTCACATCTTGAATACTGCGTGCAGATTTGGTCGCCCCATCTCCAAAAAGATTATATTGGAATTGGAAAAGGTTCAGAAAAGGGCAACAAAAATGATTAGGGGTATGGAACAACTTTCATATGAGGAGCGATTAATAAGATTGGGACTTTTCAACTTGGAAAAGAGATGACTAAGGGGGAATATGATAGAGGACTATAAAATCATGAGGGGTGTGGAGAAAGTAAATAAGGAAGTGTTGTTTACTCCTTCTCATACCACAAGAACTAGGGGTCACCAAATGAAATTAATAGCCAACAGGTTTAAAACAAACAAAAGGAAATATTTTTTTTCACACAACGCACAGTCAGTCTGTGGAGCTCCTTGACAGAGGATGTTATGAAGGCCAAGACTATAACGGTTCAAAAAAGAACTAGATAAGTTCATGGAGGTTAGATCCATCAATGGCTATTAGCCAGGATGGGCAGGGATGGTGTCCCTAGCTTCTGTTTGCCAGAAGCTGGGAATGGGCGATGAGTTGGATCACTTGAAGATTACCTGTTTGGTTCATTCCCTCTGGGGCACCTGGCATTTGCCAGTGTAGGAAGACCGGATACTGGGCTAGATGGACCTTTGATCTGACCCAATATGGCCGTTCTTATGTTCTAAGCTTTTGAGCCACACACAGCCCTTCTTCAGGTCAGAAGTTGGTCCAACAAAAGATATTACCTCACCCATCATGTCTCTGTAATATCCTGGGACTGACACGGATACAATTACACTGCATTGACACTCAGTTCACATTTTTAAGATTATTTTCTCAATCATAAAGATTAGAAGCTTGATTTTTATTTTAAAGTATAGATTCTGCAGAAGATGGTGGATTATAAGTATGTTAGCTTGTGGCTATTTAGCTGGAAAAACTTTCTACAGTATTTACTGCTGGTGTGGGGATTTTGCAAAAGATCTTTAACAAAATTTTATGTTTATGTTGGTATGAAAAACAAAGTTCATTGTGGGTAGAAAATGTAGGTATATAATCCTTTGAAATGAGATTTCCTTTTCTCTTGCTAATTGCTTTGTAGAACCATCTCATGGTGTAAAAAGAGTTACTTAGTGGAGGTTACTTTTGTACAATATTGTTTTATTCATAATTTTTGACAGGAAAAACGTCAAAGCGAGTGTTTACAAACAGTACAAGAAAAAGAGCAACAGGAATCTCTGGCATTAGAAGAATTAGAACTGCAGAAAAAAGCAATACAATCAGAGTGTGAGAAGAAACTTCAGAACATGCAGCAAGAAATACAGACATCTAGAACTGTGAGTAAAATATTCAAAATTTTAACTAACCACTTTTCTGCATATTAACAGCTTCATGCTAGTAGCTGTGGTGGACTTATGTGAACTGGCTATGATGAAAGACTGTCATACTTAAAACATACATTTTTGAAGCACCAGAAATTAAATTGTTACCATGATGTGCTGCAGTTTATAATTTTGTGGTGGAGTGTTAAATGGCAGAACATGGAAATATACTTGTTTCATATTCAGGCCTAGGGCATGAACTTGTATTCCCCATGCAGAATTTTTGGGGAATCTTTGGGGAATCTTTGTACATTACCTAGCACAAAGAGGTCAATCTTTTTGGCCTCTTGGTGGTATCATGATATAAATGTTAATAATAAATAATGATCAAGTGAATAAGACTTTGCTTGAGTGAGAGTTTGAAGGATCTGACCCTTTAGGTCACAAGTAAAACAATTTTATCTACTTATTACCTAATGGATGTTTTATACATTACTAAACCACTACAGAATTTTTCTAGATTGGCAGTTTGTGCTCAAAACAGGTCTAGGATTACAATATCAACAGTGTAAAGACCAGGAATAAGGTATGTTTGCAGATGTGTGTGAAGACTACTGAGCACCTGCTGACACGCAAACTACTGGAACCAGAGCCATCAGCCTCTCAAGCTCAGAGCAGTTCTGATGAATTACCTCATGTATTTATTAAAGTATTTTAAAACCTTTCAAAGAAGTTATTACATCTAAATTTTTAATATAAGTGAAATAGGAGGACTTCTTTTATTTTATTACCACCATATAACTTCGTGGAAACAAAATTAATAACAAATGAAAATACAATTAATGGCTTACATAAAACAAATTGATTCTGTTTGTTTTAGTGTATTATTGATGATTATTATTTTAAGTGGGCGACAGTTGGAATTTGTAGAATTTGAATCTGGTAAAAAATAAAGCAGTCATTAAAATTCTTTATATTAAAAATTGTACCCCTTTTTAAAATCTTCTTTCAACAGAGAATTCTTGAATTGGAAAGTTCCCTTGCAAAGTATTCACAAGATGACAAAAGACAATTGGAGGAACTAACTACTTTGATAGAGTCTGAAAAAAACAAGCACAATAAAGAAATCACTGTAATGGTTGAAAAGCACAGGGAAGAGCTAGAAAATGTGAAGCAGCAGGAGGAAGAACTTTGGACAGAAAAACTTCAAATCTTAAAGCAACAGCAACAGTCCACAATAGAGAAATTGAGAGAGAAACATGAGCAAGAAATGGATATAATGTTGAAAGAAAAAGAAACAGTTTTCCGTGCACACATAGAAGAGATGAATGCAAAAACATTAGAAAAGCTTGATGTGAAACAAACAGAGCTAGAAGCATTATCTTTTGAGTTATCAGAAACACTAAAAATACGTCATGACTTAGAACAAGAGCACTTTGTATTGAAAGATGATGTAGATAAAATAAAGCAGGAGTCTGAGGCAAAACTGGAACAACAGAGAAACCAGTACCAGGAAAAAATTGACATGATGGTTAAAGAGCATGATATATCTGTCCAAGGAATTGAGAAGGCACACACAGAAGAAACTAACCAACTCAAGGTACAGTTGGAAGAAAAAGAAAAGCATCTGGAGGAATTAAAAGCACAAGAACATAAACTAAAGGAATCGCTTGACATATCTGAAGCTGAACTTAAGCAAGTGTCTGCTAAACTACGAGACCTCGGCCAGTCACACCAAAATAATTCCAGTGAGCAGGCAAAGGTTTATGAAGGACAGTTAACAGAGCTGCAACAAAAGTTGACAAATATGGAAGCTGAAAAATCACATCTTAAAGAACAGATTGTAAGAGCCGAATCACAGCTGAATGAAGTTAGGACTGAATTAGACTCTTACATATCCCAGGTACGTGACTTGAGGCAGCAGCTGGAAGAGCAGAGCAGTGAAAACATGCAGAAAATAACCTCTCTAAAACAACAATATGAATCTCAACTGAAAGATCTCGGTACAGAGATCGATCAGGCAAAGAGAGATTTGGTTGAGAAGGAAAATCAACTCGAACAACTAAAAAAGCAGCAGAATCAACAAGTGGAAGAGCTCAAACAGAAAGTATCAGCCAAAGAGAAAAAAATTAGTGCTTTACAAGTTGAATATGAAAATAGTTTTAAACAACAAGGAACCAAGATGGAAAAAATGAAACAAAAAGCAAAAGAGATGCAAGAAATGTTCAAGAAGAAACTTTCAGAACAAGAAGCTAAACTGAAAAAAGAATGTGAAAATAAGCAGTTGGAGTTCAGTCAGAAAGAGAAACATTTCAATGCAAAAATGCTGGAAATGGCACATGCCAGCTCAGCTGGAATAAATGATGCTGTGTCAAAACTGGAAATGAATCAGAAGGAGCAACTAGAAAGTCTTGCAGAAGCTCATAGGCAGGAACTAGAAGAAGTTGCACATACATGGGGAAAAAACCTCAGTCAGCAGGTTGAAGAGCTCAAGGAAAAGCACGAAATGGAACTACATAAAAAAGAGAAGGAAGTTGGAGACCTGAAGCAGAAGCTTGCCACCTTCAGTTCTGAGAAAGAGGAGACTAACATAGAGATCACCCGTCTGAAGGAAGAACAAGTGAAGAGAGACAAATCTCGGAATGAATTGCAAGAACAACTAGACCAGTTATTGGCACAGGTGAACATCTTGTCACAAAGTGAAACTGATCTCAAAGCACGACTTGAAAAACTAGAAGATGACCTCAGTCACTCTCTGAAGGACAGGGCCGTACTACAGGAACAGCTCAGGGAGCAGAAAGCAATGGAAGAAAAACACAAGATGAAAGTTACGGAACTGACAGATATGCTGAAAACATCTGATGAAAAACTCCAAATTCTGGAATCTTCACACTGTAAAGAACGTGAGGATTATGAGAAAAAACTAGAGGATAAACATTTGGCGAGTCAGCAAAAACAGATTGAATTTGAGAGGTTGTCAAGCAAACTAGCAGCACAGCTAGATATTTACTGGAAGGAAGGTGACACATTATTGCAAACTAAAACCAATGAAGTAATTGAAAAATGTAATGAAAAAATTAATTTAGTAATCTCCAGAATTGCACATTGTCAACAGCAAACTACAAAAATTAAAAAAGCAATATTAATTAAAAACGGTAACATTTCTGAACTAGAAGCACAACTTAGACAAATAACAGAACATCATACTACAGTAAGTAGCTCTTTGCAGGAGTCAACACAACAGTTACAAGATAAGGAAAAAGTAATTAAACTCATGAAAACTGACATCGAAAGGCTTGTAACAGAAAAGGAGCTGTTGCAAAAAGAAGGAGGGCATCAGCAACAGGCTGCAACAGAGAAGGAAACTTGTATCACCCAGTTAAGGAAAGAATTATCTGAAAATATTAATGTTGTCACTTCAATGAGAGAGGAGCTTAAGGAAAAAGAATCTGAGATCTGTGCTCTCAACAAGCTTGTGAATGAATTAAATGTCAAACTTGAAAACAGCATAGGTTTAACAGAAAAAGAAGCAGCCATATCTTTGTTAAGCAAGCAACACCAAGAGGATCAACTGCAATTATTGAATCAAGTGCAGGAATTATCTTCTAGGGTTGAGTCACTGAGTCAAGAAAAAGCATCCGCTTTGGAGCAGGTAGACCACTGGATGAACAAACTGTCAGAATGGAAGAAAAAAGCACAGTTAAGGTTTACTCAGAATCACAATACTATTAAAGAATTACAAAGCAAGCTTGAATTAAATAATATCCAAGTTGGTGGAAAAGATGAGGAGATAAATCAACTGAAGGAGGAGCTGGATAAGCAAATCCGGAATTTAGATTGTTTTAAAGATGTAATGGAACAAAAGCAGAGGAAAAGGGAAAAGCAAGAAGGAGAATTAACTGCAGAGTTAAAAATCCAAACAGCGAGAATTGCTGAGCTAGAGGAACACATTGCTCGGAAAACAGCCGAAAATGATTCTTTAATGGAAGAACTTAAAAGGCACAATGAGCGAAGAGACACTGAGCAAAAAGAGCTTGTTCAGCAACTTCAGCAGGCTGAGGTTGTAGTTGTCGAAAAGGACAACAGGTTCAAGGAGGCTGAAGAAAAAGTGCTAAGTCTTGAAAAGCAAATGGATTCAATGAAAACTGAACTCGATACAAAGCGGAGAGAATTTGAACAAATGAAAACTGCAGTGATGAAAAGCAAAGAAGAAGAGTTGAAGATAATGGAAGATAGGATGAATGCAGAAAACACTACTAAATTAGCAGACCTGAAAAAAAAGGCGGAACAAAAAATAGCTTCTGTTAAGAAGCATTTGACCTCTCAAATGGAAGAAAAGGAACAACAGTTTAAGCTAACTATGGAAAATCAGTTAAAAGATTTAGAACAAAAAATGCAGGAAAGAGAGGCAAAAATTATGGATTTAGAAGAAAAAAATAGATTAATAAGAGATTCAGCAGACTTGGAAAGAGAAATGATGCAAAAAGTAGAAAATGTAAAAGCTTCCTTAGAGCAAGAAAAAGCCAGTGTGCTAGAGAACTTACAACAGATGTATGAAGAGAAAATAAGTGTAATACAAAAAGAATTAACAGATAAGGATGGATTATTGCAGAAGTATGAGAATGAGCAACAAGAAAGTAATGACTCTAAGCTAAAAATGAAAAGCCAACAGGAGGAGCTCTTTAAAAAATTGGAATGTACTGAGAAAAAGCTACAAGAAGAACAAGCTATGATCAAAAGGCTCCAGAAAGAAATAGAGGACAACAGTAAGAAATATTCTTTGTTGCTGGATCAACACACACACGATGGTGATGACTTAGCAAGCATCAGAGAAGAATTAAAAACCCAAGTACAAAAACATCATGATATGGAAAATGTGATTGGAGACTTCCAGAAAAAGCTTCAAGAAAAGGATAAAGTGAGTCAGTCTTTGGAGCAGAAGATAAGAGAGTTGGAGGATGATATAATAAAGAAGAAAGAAGCATGGAAGGTTGAGATGGAAGAGGTAACTTTGAAATATGAAGAAAAATTGCAAGGTCTCCAGCAGCAGTTGGATGAAAGAAATAGCCAGCTGAAAGTTTTTGAAGAAAATGCAGAAGAAAAGACTAAATCTGATTTGGAGCTGCAGAAATTACTTGGTGATATGCAGACTCAGCAAAAGGACTTGCAATCTAAACTGGAGGAGGCTGAGAGAGAGAAGCAAAAACTGCGCAAAGAAATAAGCAAGGTGCAGAAGGATTTGCGTACTTTGAGGAAGGAGCATCAGCAGGAACTAGATATAATGAAGAAGGAATCTTTAGAAGAAATGGAACAGAAAATCAGGTACCTTCTATATTCCTTAGTCCATTAAACTTTTTTTTATTTTAAAGTGATCTTTAGTCACTTTAGCCTGAAGATGACTACATATATTTTTAAGCTTAATTTATACCAGTAAAATAGAGAGATTTTTTTTTTTACTAAGAATTTGTGGGGGAAAAAAGCACTTGAAAGTAATGTTTCACAAACAAGTGAAAAAATAAGTTTTAGTTTGTAAACCACAGAAAAGTACAGTATTTTGTAAAACAATATATGTCACTCTTGGTGTGGGTTCAGTGATGTTTTTTGCAGCTTTCCTATTCAACTAACTCCTGGTGGAATTCTGAGCCAAAACATTAAAAATTCTGCAACAAAAAAACAAAATTTCTGCGCACAGTATTTTAAAATTCTGTATATTTTATTTGTCAAAATAACTCAGTATAATCACACCAGTTTCAATTATTTTTGGTCATTTATTTCAAAATACCTGTCAGCAAGTATGTCTGTAACAATACAGACAACAAAAAAGATTCAGGAAATGTTTTTTGACAAATAGATTCCTTACTAGGCATATTAATACAGAACTGAGTAATAATTAATTTAAACTACAATACAGAACTGTATTTCCCGCACCCCTCAGAAGCAGTGCAAAGGCTTGGGAGAGTCAGGGGTAATGGAGGAGCTGAGGGAGAGGGAAGTAAATTGCTGGGAAGGAGCCTGGGTGTGAACCTGGAGGGCTGTTGGGTGGGGATGAGAAAAGTATGGAACAGGTTTGGGGGGTGGTGGGGGGGGCTGGGGAGGGATTGTTAGGGAGCTTCCCCCATGCAGACCCTGGCTGACTCCTAGCCTCTCTCATTCAGTCAGGCACATCTGCCCCTGTCCCCCCACTCAGCCACTCCCCTGTCCCTGTGTCTTCCTGTGTCCCCTCTCCGTCCCCCTGTCCCCTCTCCCCCGTCCCCATGTGTCTGTGTCCCCACCCGGTCACCCTCTATCCTTTTCCCCATGTGTGTCTGTGCCCCGCCAGGTACTCCCCTGTAGGCAGAGTACAACTCTCTCTCTTCCCTCGCTGGCGGGGAGCTGCAGCTTGAAGAAAACATGATACTTAAGAAGATTTAGGCAGAGTACAACTATGGGCCTAAATTTGCAAAAGTAATGTGATTTGGATGCTTCGTCTACCTTCTGAAAGGTTTCCCACGTTTAAAGTGCCTTAGGTTGTACCCCAAATTCAGCTGACAATTCAGGCAGTGGACTTCAAAGAAAGAGGTACAAACTGATTTTAAAAAAAACCCCAAACCTCTGTGTGTCATAAAAACGTGATATACTGTTGAGAGCGCTAACAGTTCCTCAACCCAGGTTTTGTCTAATAACACTGTCTACATGCAGAGCATTACTATGTTGATCTTTCCTGAGCAAAAGTTCCATGACTCATTTTTATTGGTCTCTTCCATCTTGGCAGAATACCTGGGCCTTCCAGGTGCATCCTATAGGAAAATAGCCCCCCTGGACTCCACGGAATTAATCCCAGTGCCAACCTTCTCCTCGATGCAAAACCATGCTTTAATAAGAGTCTTGGAGAAACTACTAAACTACCTTTGGTCTTTCCTTCATACGCTTCAGATCAGTAATGAATGTCTTGACTTTTTTTGTTCTGTTGTACAGAATTGAACAGGAAGATATTGAACTAAAGCACAACTCCACCTTAAAGCAGTTGATGAGGGAGTTTAATACTCAGCTGGCTCAAAAGGAGAGGGAATTGGAAACAGCTGTACATGAAACTATCAGTAAGTGAAATATTGTAATCTGTATGGATTTGTTGTTTTGTTGTCTGTTACAAATAAAAATGGTCAATTTCAGGTTAACTTTTGTGTGGTCAGTTTCATATGGGTATCATAGAGGAGGAAGAGTCACAGATCTTAGTAGTAGCCATTGTGTGAAGTTAGCCCTGCCTAGAGGCTACCACGTCAGGAAATCCAGGTCAGGGGGAAAAACTTGCTTCTGCGGTATGGAATATTATTCTTGCCTAGGGAGCAATTGTAAAGCCTGTAAGATGCACACTGGAAACTTTGTACTTTTGCAGCTATTCTTTCTTATACCCAGAGATTGGGTTCCCTAGCTGTTGTGTGGATTTCTGTACCTGCCAGTGTATAAGACACCTGACTTGTGCACGGTTAACTAGCTTTTTAGGAATTTCTACAGGTAAATTGTTGGTATGTGAGATGATTTGTATCCTGTTCCATGAGAAAAGTACAGTAATTGTATTTGGTTGGTGAGTTTGCATTTTAAAATTTGTGTTTTCAGCACAACAAACTTATAGGAAGCATTAGACCAGGGTATCTGACTGTAGCCTTTGATAGCAATTGTTTAAGAAAATGTATATTTGATTATGAATTGGAAATACATTCCCTGAGCAGCACCCTGCGGCTTTTAGCCCTGAGAGTCAGTCTAACTTGTGCCAGCTGAAAATGGTCCCAAAAGGATCATATGCCAGCTGGGAATAGCTGGAGCACAACATGCTTCTTCATCTACACCTTGCCTGCCTCTGTGCCTAAAACTGTGAGGAGAGGGGGAAAGCATAGGAACTGGCTATTTTGGCTATGTGCTTGCTAGAGATGCCCCTGTACCTGGGGAATTGAGACAGGGAATTGCAGGTGTTTTCTGCTCCCTCATGCTGGCAGAATAGGGCATCTAGATTCAGGCCAGGACATGGAACTAAAACTGCTACAGTGGCACTCATGGATGATCTCCTGTCAATGGATAGAGGGTAGACATCTGTTCTTATCCTCTTGTATCTCTCTCTAGCATTCAGCACTGTTGACCGTGAGGTGGCAAGGGTCCAGGGTAATATACTAAAATGGTGGGTGTATCCCTAGATGGACACACCCAATGAGTAGCGATGGGAAACTCCACCTCCATCACTAGACCATTCACTTGTGGAGTCTCAGAAGGATCAGTTGTCTCTCTAGTCCTTTTCAACGTGCACCCACAAGTTGAACTGGTCTTACAAAGTGGACTCAAATGCCGACACTAGGTAGGTGAGTCATGCAGCTCTACCTATCCTTCACCACATATGGCCATACCACTACCACCGAGATGATCCAGTGTTTCGACAAGACAGCTCATGACAGCCAAGAACAACTGGCTGAAGCTGAACCCAAGCAAGACATCAGTGAGGCTGGTGGGCAGAAGAAAGTATTTTGAAGAGTTTGCAGCTACGGTGCAGTCTCCTTGTGTTGAAGGTACACACTCACAATTGGTCAACCGAGTCTTTAGTTTAGGAGTGCTGGATTCTTTGCTGATGGTAAGCAGCATTCGTGGGTAACACTTTTGACCGTCTCTGATTGACTAGGAAAATCTGTTCCATGCTAGTGGATAAAGACCTGGCCTCAGTTATTCTTGCCGCCTTCACCTCTCGGCTGGACTAGAACAATCTATATACTTGGGCACAAAGACTGCTGTGCTTAGGAAACTCCCAACTAGTACAGAATACTGCAGTGCTTCTCCTCATCAATTCAGGCTACTGCGAGCACAACAAACCTGTCCTCTGCTCTATATGCTGACTTCCCATAGAATATCAAGTCAAGTTCAAGGTTTCAGTCCTTGTCTTCAAGGCTCTCCATGGCCTGGGTCCAGGATAGCTTTAAGACCACCTAAAGCCCTGGGATGAAGAGCATGTCAACAACTTCATTCCCTGGAACAGAGGAACTCTTTAACAAAGGTAAAATTTATCTGTGTGAGACAACTTTCTCGGGGCCAGTCCTGGACTTTGACTTTGCCTTCTCTAACATAAATATATATATATATATATATATATATTTTTAAATCCTCTATCAAAACAAAGACACTCTAGGGAGGAGAGAACAAACATGCAGCAGATATTAGTCACGTTGCTTAATGCACAACTGGAAAGTACTCAGTTTCTGTGATCATGTGCATGGTATAAAAACCTACAGAGTATAGTAGCATTGAATTTGCTGCCAAGTATTGTGACCTTTCACCTTCTTCAAATCTGTTCGGCTGAAAAAGAGAGGCACTGTAAGGGGGCCCAGACTCACCCGGCAGCACCTCCTGCTGGTTGTCCTGGGAATTAGCTCATCCAGCCCTGGAGCGCCCTCTGCAAGCCAGGGATCTGGCTTGCCCACTTTCCTCTAAGGCCCACGAGTCCCTCCCAGGACCCGGTGCCCCTTTAACTAGGGTGTTACCCCTTTAACTAGGGTGCTGCCCCTCCCGGCAGTACCCCACAGATCTGGGTCTCCCCTCCCCAGGGGAACCCCCAACCCACTACCCCCACCTCGCCTCAGTCTTAGGCTAGTGCCAGTCACCAGCTAGCCCCCGTGCCCTGGGGCAGACTGCAGTATAAGCCACTCATCACAGGCAAGGTTGGGTTGGACCTGCTGCCTCGGCCTACCCGTGGGTTACCCCCCTGTAACCCCTGTACCTATTGGGCCTTAACCAGGCCTGGAGCCTGGGGTTTTCCTATGCTGGAGCTCCCCAGCTCCTCTAGCCTTCCCCCAGCCCTGCTCCACTCTAGGTCCTTGCAGCCAGGCCCCCCCTTCCTCTAAGGCAGAGGAAGGCTCTCTTTGCTCTCTCCTGGCTGCCCTGGCCTTTATAAGGCCAGGCTTGTCTGTTTGGGGCGTGGCCCCCAGCTGAGCCTGCCTTCCCACTCAGCCCAGCTTTTAGCAATGCCCTTGCTTAGGGCTGTTTCAAGCCCCTCAGGGCATAAGCGGGGTTCTGTCCCGCTACAGGCACCACTACTTTTAGAGCAGGGATCTCAAACTCAAATTACCACGAGGGCCACATGAGAACTAGTAAATTCCCGAGGGCCGCATCACTGAAACCTTTTCATACAAGGATACAAAAGTATAATAAAAAATGAAGAGTAATATAGTATTCTATTAAAAGTCAATGTATTAACTTTTTAAAAACTGTAATGCAAAGAGGAGTTTTAATAAAATATAAAAACTCAGTAATGTTTGGAGCTTGGCTGCCAGTGGAGTTGGCACCTAGGGCGGGCCGCAGGAAATAACTCCGCGGGCCACATGAGGCCCGTGGGCCGCGTGTTTGAGACCCCTGTTTTAGACCACGTATAGCATGAATTGTTTGTCTTCCTTGAGTTTTGCCTCTTGAAAGATTTTTTTTTTCCTCATACACCTTTACAGAAGTGTCTTCAAATGTTACTTTTTAATCCTGTTCATAATGTGATGTTGTTTTTTATTTGTTAAAATATAGCTACCTACTCAGTTGCGATATTTTTTGACTCTTTTAAAAAACAGGTAAAGCCCAGGATGTGGAAACTGAACTGATAGAAAGCCATCATGCAGAGACAACACAGTTGCATAAAAAAATTGCTGAAAAAGATGACGATCTAAAAAGAACTGTAAAAAAGTATGAAGAAATCCTTGAGGTATCTTTCTTGAGAGTGATCTGATTCAGTACATTTCAGTATAATTCTGTTTTTTAAACTTCCCAGTGGGTCCTTTTAGGCAAGAATTTTAATCTTTATAAGAGATTTTAAAAAACACATTATTATATAAATGTTTTTATGGGTTTAATATTTCAGATTAATTTTTTTTGTTTAGATCTAAATATTCCCCTGCAGTGTTTGCACTTAAAATATTTCTGCATTTTGCTAGTCTGTGAGAATCCCCAAATGAAGCTGGCTAGACACAAAAATAAGGCTAGTTTACTTGTAGTGCTCAACTGAGATCTTGATCCAACAGCGAAATCGATAAACTCTGGAGCTTATCCACTCAGTAGCTTTCAAGACCTTATCCGCTCAGCTCAACTCCGAATTTTTCACTGAGCTTTCTTTATTGGCATACAATCAAGCTACTCTTGAGTTGAACAGGCTCAAGCATAGTGGGTACATAATACACATCCAAGGTTACACAGAAATCCCCGTAGTTTATATACACATCACACTCGCATTCACTATACATTGCATTACATGTTTTGGGACTGGTTTGGTTATTTTACAGGAACCAATCCCTATACAACATACTCTGTCCACTTGCTGTCCATGTTCTTGTTCTTAGGGCTGGTCCACACTAACCCCCTGGTTCGAACTAAGATACGCAACTTCAGCTACGTGAATAACGTAGCTGAAGTCGAAGTATCTTAGTTCGAATTACAAGGTACTTACTGCGGGTCCACACGTGGCAGGCAGGCTCCCCCATCGACTCCGCGTATTCCTCTTGCGGAGCAGGAGTACCGGTGTCGACGGCGAGCACTTCCGGGATTGATTTATCGCGTCTAGATGAGACGCGATAAATCGATCCCAGAAGATCATAGAATCATAGAATATCAAGGTTGGAAGGGACCTTAGTAGGTCATCTAGTCCAACCCCCTGCTCAAAGCAGGACGAATCCCCAATTTTTGCCCCAGATTCCCAAATGGTCCCCTCAAGGATTGAACTCACAACCCTGGGTTTAGCAGGCTAATGCTCAAACCACTGAGCTATCCCTCCCCCCCCAATTTTCTTACCGCCGAACCCGGAGGTAAGTATAGACGTACCCTTAGTAAATGGTTCCCTGGGTGTTTCCCCCTCTTATCTTAGCTAGCTCAGACATTGTCTTTTAGCTTAGTGACCTATTTACTCATCTTGGCACGAACATTCTGTTTTCAGCCTGCTGATCTAGTCCTTTCCCTAATCCTGTCTTCCAAAAAAATGAGGCCTACTATGTTTACTTACTCATGTCAAGCCAGGCCTACACCTTTTAGGTGTAAAGGTCTGCACACAGGTCTGAATGTAAGAGCAGTTTCCAAAGTGAAATGCAGAAAGCAAACAAATAGCATGAAGTAGCGTGAGGTTTTAAAAGGATTCAAGTTTAATAATCAAAGGTGGTGGTGGTTGCATAGTAGCAATTTAAAAAAGTAAATGTTTTTCTCCTGTTAGTGTTCCTTCAGTGACCAATGTGAAAGACTGCATATCAGGCAAAGTTAAGAGGGCTGTGTTCTATTTTAAAAATAGAAAGGACTCTATGGGCAGAAGACCATATTCTGATTTTATACCTCTTGAATCCTGAAGAGTTCAGTGAATGGGCCAAGTGTGTAAGGCAGGGTAGAATTTGGCCCAGAATCACTTTCCCTGATTTCATTTCCTAATTTGTGTGTTTTGGGAGTATTCCCACCTTTTTTCATCCACTGTCTTGTATGGTTTAGGCACAATAAATCCTGCATCTTGTCAGGGGGTTAGATTAGATGACCCTTGCGGTCCCTTCTAATCCTATGTTTTTATATAACTTTTTGTGAATAGGTCTCTACCTTTCAAAGTCTGCGTAGAGTTTCCTCAGTGTTTTTAAAATTCCTTTTGTTAAAATTTCTCTCAGGTTTTTGGCATGCCTTGTTCCTATCATGTTTTGGTATCTACACTATTTTGATTGCTGTGCAATTGAAATAAATGAAATGTATGAAGAGCTTTGTGTAGCTCGAAAACTTCTCTTTTACCAGCAGAAAATGGTCCAGTAAAAGATATTAATTCACCCATCTTGTCTCTCTAATATCCTGGGACCAACACGGCTACAACACTGCAAACACGAATTTTACATACCCTCTCTTCTTTTTCATGAATTTTATAGTGTGATAAGTAATGACTAGTGTATACAACAGAGCAGATGTTAGAGAAAACTACAGAAAACTGTTTGTCTCTACGTGTTCCAGATCTTAACCCCCTCACGTCCAGGTAGCATGGTTTTGCTGTATTTAGCGCTGTAAAGTTAGCTTCCATTACTTTGTTAGAACCAATTAATAAAGTGTTTGCTATCTTGCTTCTTAGATTACTTTTTTAAAAAGTAATTATAGCTCAGCAAAATATTAGGTGGGGAATGTGTCAACTCTAAGATCTCTTCTTGGAATAGGAAATATCGCTATCGTGATTAACTTTATAATAGGGAGAAAATGGCTATCCATTATTGCCCCTCCATGTACCCCTTTATTGAATCATGATTTGAGCAAAACATTTCATATCAAGTTTCTTGCGATATAAAAATGTGCAGTGTTCTTTAAGAGCTATGCATGTTATGGTATAAAGACTAAATAAGTTACATTGTTTACTGCTTATGAACTATATACTGTAGAACTATTATGTATGCTTCTGCCTATATAAATCTGTGATTACCTTTTTAAAACTAGTTAGAGAAAGGTAGTAATCTCAGTAAAGATTGTAATTTGACATCTGGACATCATAGAAGACAAAGAAATAGATCAGTCTACTAAACTTTATATGATTTTATTTACTTTTCATTCTGGCATTTTTCATTAGGTGTCTCCTTATCTTTAATGAGAAATACTGTGTGATAAAGGGTTTATGAAAGTCCCCCAAATGAGGATTGACAAGTCAATGGTAGTCTATAATTTGTGTTCTGTGATCTTCAAAACACAAATTAAAATATATCATTAGAGGAAAAATTGAATGTTGCACTAGAGTTAGGTGAATTCATTTATGTATGAGTTAAAAATGAAGGATCTCATTTAAAGTGTGTAATCTTTCATTTGTCATAATACCTCCCATGTGCATGCAGTGCAGGCTTTGTGGTTAAGAATTGGTAAATTACAGTTTTATTGATGTCTTCATCTATCATCATTATGAAATCAGAATAGAATTTGGTTTATATATTGACAAAGTACAGCCAGTGCTTTATAGAACAGTGAGACTATAGTGTAGGCTGTGTGGGATGGATTAGAACCAAAGTCCCCCCTCTTGGTGGTACTGACTGGGCCCAAAGGTTTGGAACACCAAGACATTTGAAAGCCAGTGCAGCTGCAGGAGATGCTAGAGAGCAAAGCTGAATTGCAGTGCCAACTTCCTGGTGCTTCCTCTGCAGAAGATTTGGTCAGGATTTTCTTAGCCATTGGTCAACCAAGAACTGGCCGGGAGGCACAACATTGGAGATTTAAGCAGAGTTTTGTGAAGTAGATGTTCTTAAAACCTGCCGTGTCATAAAATGCTCCCTAACCTATATTGTATAGGAAAAACGCCATTGATTAACTGAATATGAGGAAATAATACTATCTTAGTTTCTTCATATGATATTCTACGGGGGGTCTGAGGCCCAGATCCCTGCTCTAGTCCTCCATTTTCTTCCTCATTGCTTATCCCTGATCTTTGCACTCTTCCTCATTGTGTACCTTTGTCCTTCACTCTTTTTTGGGCTTGTCTACGTGTGGAAACTGACCAACTATTGTGGAATAATTATTCCATTATAGCTATTCTGGTTTAACTCCCCTATGTGGACGCTCTCTATTGTGGACTTTATTCTGGAATAATTACTCTGTTAATTTTTCTGGAATAAAGTCATTTTTATTCTGGAATAGTGTCTACATGGGGGAGTTATACTGGCATAGCTATAGCTGAATACATTATTCCACTTTAGCTGTGCTGGTCAATTTTTTCTCTGTAGACAAACCTTCAGTCTGTCACCAAATAAGCTCTAGCTTTAGCATCTCTTCAATGTTACTTTATTAGGTCCCGCTGGGGATGGATAAAATGTCATAATTTACAGGTATACTATTCAACCCAATTTTTCAGAGTTTATTAACATGGGGTGTAGTATGTTTTCTGTAAATTTGGCTTCAGGACCCTTAGTATTGCTTTGTGTGTTGTTTGTCTGACTACAAATTCAGTATGAAACACTGTATCAGTTAATGTAGCTGTTCTATGGTGAATCCAGTGAGTTTAAATTAATTAGTAAAAGCACAGCTCAGAGTTGGGGGGGTGGGTGCGGCATTGACTTTGTTCTACCTCTGCTGTGTTATTAGGCAGTACTGAGGAAAAAATATTGTAAGGGTATGCATAAGCAGTAGCTGTTCAGTGAGGTGTGTGTTTTATAACTTTCAGCAGCAGAAGGCTAGTTTATATTGGGGGTTTTTGGGGGGGGCGGTTCTTTTTTGTTTTTTAAGTCTGGTGCACAGACCCCAGGAGATTATAGCTATGTGAGAGTATGCCCTTTATTAAATAAAATAGGCTTAAATATTTGCAGTATCTCCTTTTCCCCTCCAGACATTTCTAATCACTGCTGCTAGTTGCAATTTTAGAATTAAGATAGCCCCAGTGTGCTCTATTTTATCTCTTGTTGAAAGAGCAGATAGTGTGAAAACATTTAGACATGCTAAAAAGCCACCATCACTCCATCCCAACCTCAGTTTCTTTCAGCCATACAATTTCTCTGATCTTAATACCTTTTTTTTCTTCCCTATGCTCTCAACTTTATGTTGCTTGGAGCAACTCTGCACTTTCCAGTGCCATACTGTTAATTCCTTTAAATATGGAGATGCTCCTCTCATCAGAGAAGACAAGTTGCTTTGAAGTGTGAGGAAAAAATGGAGGGCAGGGCTCGGGCAAAATTTATTTACTGGCATACAGAGACATAGGTTATGATACACTATATTGCAATCTTGCCTAGAGTCTTCTCTTGGTCAATTGTTATATTGAATCTTTGCTCTCATTTTTCTCCCGTATACAAACTGTTGCCAAATCCTGTCCATTGTTGTTATTGTTGGTAACATCTCTAAAATATATTATTTCCTTTCCATCTCTGCGGTTAATGCTTAGCCCATTCCTTGGTTATCTCTGGTCTGGATTACTATAACCTCTCTCTCTCTCTCTCTCTGGTTTCCAGTTTGTCACCATGCCCCACTGCACTCTGTTCACAATGTTGCTACCAAAAAAGAAAAGAAAATGCTTTTGTTCTGTGTGACAAGGTGGGTGAGGTAATATCTTTTATTGGACCAACTTCTGTTGGTGAGAGAGACAAACTTTCAAGCCACACAGAGCAATCTTTCAGGCCTGGGAAAGGTACTCTGAGCGTCACACCTAAGTGCACGGTGGAACAGATAGAGTAACATAAGTACAGTAAAATCTGTTTTATCTGACATGTTGGGGGAGTGGGTGGTGCCAGTAAGTGAAAAATGCCAATTAACTAAGAGGGAGGGAGTTTGGGTGCAGGAGCGGATGCAGGGCAGGGGTTTGGGGCACGGGGCGGGGGTGCAGTGCCTGGGCTCTGGGAGGGAGTTTGGGTGTGGGAGGGGACTTGGGGCAGCGGGTTGGGACGCGGGAAGGGATGTCGGATCCGGGGGGCACTCACCTCAGGCGGCCCACCGCAAGCAGCAACCTGTCTTGGTTGCTCCTAGGTCGAGGCGTGGTTAAACAGCAGCTAAGCAGCTCTGCGAGCTGCTGCTCCCCAGCTCCCATTGGCTTCAGTTCCCAGCCAGTCATAGAATCATAGGACTGGACCTCAAGAAGTCATCTAGTCCAGTCTCCTGCACTTATGGCAGGACTAAGTATTATCTAGACCATTCCTGACAGGTCTTTGTCTAACCTGCTCTTAAAAATTCCCAATGATGGAGATTCCACCACCTCCCTAGGCAATTTATTCCAGTGCTTAACCACCCTCACAGTTAGGAAGTTTGTCCTAATGTCCAACCTAAACCTCCCTTGCTGCAATTTAAGCCCATTGCTTCTTGTCCTATTTTCAGAGGTTAAGAACAACAATTTTTCTCCCTCCTCATAACAACCCTCCTCATAACAACCCTTTATGTACATAAAAACTGTTGTCATGGTCACTCTGAGTCTTCTCTTTTCCAGACTAAATAAACACAGTTTTTTCAATCTGCCCTCATAGGTCATGTTTTCTAGACCATTAATCATTTTTGTTGCCCTTCTCTGGACTTTCTCCAATTTGTCCACATCTTTCCTGAAATGTGGCGCCCAGAGCTGGACACAATACTCCAGTTGAGGCCTAATCTCAGCGCGGAGTAGAGCAGAAGAATTATTTCTTGTTTCTTACTTACAACACTCTTACTAATACATACCAGAATGATGTTCGCTTTTTTTGAAACTGAGTTACACTGTTGACTCATATTTAGCTTATGGTCCACTATGACCCCCAGAGCCTTTTCCACAGTACTCCTTCCTAGGCAGTCATTTCCCATTTTGTACGTGTACATCTGATTTTTCCTTCCTAAATGGAGTACTTTGCATTTGTCCTTATTGAATTTCATCCTGTTTACTTCAGACCATTTGTCCAGGTTGTCCATATCATTTTGAATTTTAATCCTATCCTCCAAAGTACTTGCAACCCCTCCCAGCTTGGTATCGTCCGCAAACTTTATAAGTGTACTCTCTATACCATTATCTAAATAATGATTAAGATATTGAACAGAACCAGACCCAGAACTGATCCCTGCGGGACCCCACTCATTATACCCTTCCAGCATGACTGTGATAACTACTCTCTGGGAATGGTTTTCCAACCAGTTTTGCACCCACCTTATAGAAGCTCCATCTAGATTGCATTTCCCTATTTTGTTTATGAGACGGTCATGTGAGACAGTATCAAAAGCTTTACTAAAGTTAAGATATAGCTAGTGTGCGGGGTGGGGGCAGCGCGCAGAGCCGCCTGCCGCGCCTCTACCTAAGAGCAGCCGGGACAGGTCACCACTTGCAGGGAGCCGCCCAAGGTGAGTGGCCCCCAGATCCGGCACCCCGCACCCTCTCCCATGCCCCAACCCCCTGTCCCAAGCTCCCTCCTGCACCCAAACTCCCTCCCAGAGCCTGCAACCCGCACCCCCTTCCACACCCCACCCCTCTGCCAGCCCCGCACCAACTGGACTATAAACTGGAATTTCAATGAAGATCAGAAATGCCAGTTTATAGAGATTTCCAGTTGGTGAAGTGCCAGATAACACAGCTTTTACTGTAGTTAGCACATGTTCTGAGGGACCATTCAAGGTGGAGTGGCCCATTAACACTTCTGCAGTCATAGAAGAAAAAACAGGAGGGCGGGTTACATATTGTAATACAGATTGTTCTGTGTGTCAGGCTTTGTCTACGCTGGACTTTCGTCGGTAAAACTTTTGTCAGTCAGGGGTGTGAAAAAGCATCCCCCCTCCCCCCCCGAACGACAAAAGTTTTACTGACCAAAAGTGTTGGTGTGAACAGTGCTTTGTCGGCAGGAGAGCTCTACTGCCAACAAAGCTACCGCCGCTCGTTGGGGGTGGAAGTCTTTTGTCAGTGGGAGAGCTCTCTCCTGCCGGCAAAGAGCGGCTACACTGCGCGCCTTTTAGCAACACGGCTGTAGCGGCACAGCTGTGTTGCTAAAAGGTGCATAGTGTAGACATAGCCTCAGTCCATTCTTGGAATCATTTCATGGGTTTTCTCTTGTCTTTTGTATCAGATTCAGGCTTCAAGTTCTGCACACCTCTGTCCCTGATTACATAGGCACATACGACTGGAAGGGACCTCCTGGTCCCCTACAATTGTAGCCAACACCATCATATAATCTCATTCTTAACTCTTTTTTTTCTTATTCCTGAACCCAGCCAGCCTCACTTCCTTTGCATGCACAGTTCGTTTCCTCCCTCTTAATTGCTTCCATTTTATTCCTCTAAATCAAGTATCCATGCATTTTTCCCTGCTTCTCCTTACACTTGGAGCGTACTCTTACTGTGCACGACTCAGCTAAACTCTATTTATTTAAATCTCTCCTTAAAACATTCCTTTGTGAAGCCAGTAAGTAGCAATCTACTGTACTGTAAGTCAGCATTATAGTACAACAAACACACACAAATGCCATACTACTCTGACATGTTGGCCTCCATCTAGCCTAGAGTTGCCAACTCTCCAGGATTGTCCCAGAGTCCCCAGGAATTAAAGGTTAATCTTTAATTGAAGAAGATTATCATGTGATAAAACCTCCAGAAATACATCCAACCAAAATTGGCAACGCTGATCTGGCCATCCAATGTGGTTTGTGTATGAAGTAGTCTCTCTGAGGGTAGGTCTATACTTACGCGTCCGGTCGGAGGCGCGCGATCGATGTTCTGGGTTCGATTTATCGCGTCTTGTCAAGACGCGATAAATCGAACCAGGAAGTGCTCCGTCGTCGACGCTGGTAATCCAGCTCGACGAACGGAGTAGGCGGAGTCGACGGGGGAGCCTGCGCGCCGCGTGTGGATCCCGGGTAAGTGCTTTTTCATTCGAACTAAGGTACTTCGACTTCATCTACGTTATTCACGTAGCTGAAGTTGCGTACCTTAGTTCGACAGGGGTGGGTAGTGTAGACCTAGCCTTATATTGTAAATCCACATGGTAGGGACGATTTTCAAAAGTATATAAATGACTTAAACCAGGTCTACACTACAGACCTACATCAGTATAAATACGTCGCTCAGAGGTGTGAAATATCCACACTCCTAGGCGACGCAGTTATACCGTCCTAATCTCTCCCACCCCTTCCTCCCTGGTGTAGACAGTGCTATGTCGACCGGAGAGCTTCTCCCGTTGATATAGCTATCACCTCTCAGCGAGGTGGATTAACGAGCCAATGGGAGAAGCTCTCAGGTGGTGTCTTCACTGCAGTGTTAACTCAAGCATAGATAATTTAACTCCTCTCAGTAAGCCTAGTTCAGCCGCACTGCAAATTAACACTTGAAGTACACAGACCCATTGGATTGCAGAGTGATTGTGTTAGTAGCTAATGTGTTGTACCAACCCTAGCTGTAGCCTGTGTCCCCTTACAGGTTAGTCAGCTTGAATTAAAAGCACCACCACAGTCAAGCTTAAGGGGTTTTGTGTGTGGACAGAACATAAGTTATAACGTGGGTTAACACTGCAGTGAAGACAAGGTCTTACAAGTATAAGTGCGTTTTCAAAAGTGACTTAAGCTGATAGGAGCCTAAATCTTATTGAAAGTCAATGGGACTTGGGCTTCTAAGGGTATGTCTATACTTACCCGTCGCGTCGGAGGCGCGGGATCGATGTTCTGGGTTCGATTTATCGCGTCTTGTCAAGACGCGATAAATCGAACCAGGAAGTGCTCCGTCGTCGACGCTGGTAATCCAGCTCGACGAGTGGAGTAGGCGGAGTCGACGGGGGAGCCTGCGCGCCGCGTCTGGACCACGGGTAAGTTCGAACTAAGGTACTTCGACTTCAGCTACGTTATTAACGTAGCTGAAGTTGCGTATCTTAGTTCGATAGGGGGGGTTAGTGTAGACCTAGCCTAAGTCACTTTAGGTGCTTTTTAAAATTTCACCCCATGTCTGTCTCTTGTGAAGTGCCAAGCATATTGGTTAGAGCTGCGTGGGAATTTTCCATCAGAATGGCTTCCTGAAGGAAAATGCCCTTTTTGCAAAATCAAAATTTTCTCTGGGAAAATTTCAAATGTTTTGAAAAAAATCTATTTTTGTTTGGGAAAATCAAAACGATAACACATCAGCTGCCTGCCTGGAAGGCTCTTGTCAACTTTATTTTCTGGCAGGAAGCTCGCAAGCCAAAAATTTCATTTGAGTTCTCATGAAATGGAATCTTTTATTAAACAAACTTCTATCCTGTGGAAAACTTTGAGGTTTTTACTTTTTGTCTGGAAATGGGACAGCTTTTTTCTGATCCTTAAATTTTCATGGGACAAAAATTCCATTTTCCAGTCAGATCTAATACTGTTAAATCGTACGCTCCTGATTCTTCCATATTGATAAAATGCTTTGTATTTACTGGCTATCTTTATTGGAGACAGATTAATAGTTTGTAAAATTTTGAATGCTGCTGAGAAGTAAATAAGTGATTTATTGACATGACCATTAACTAAGTTGACAAACTAAAATCAAGAAGATCTGGAACAGAAGATTCCCAATCTTTTTTTCTAAGTGAGAGATGTTTCTTTAATGAAATGGAAATAGTTTTATTTAATGTATAGTCTGATTCATGCTATCATACTGCACTATCCTGTGACTGGGTCTTTACTGAGATTTTAATGTTGGAATTGTATTGTAATATGTATGACAATTTCAGACTTCCAGGATACTCACTCTGGGGCAAAGCATGGGGTTTACTGGTGTGTACATCTTGCCAAAAAAGAAAAGAAAAGGCGGGGGGGGGGGGGGGGGTCAGGGCTAGTAGCTAAGGGTGTGCACTGCTACACAAAGGACCTTGAGACTTTTATTCTGCTTTCCAGCCAGGAAAAGTATTTTGAAACTCATGATAGGGATGATCTGTTTCACTGCTACACAGTGATGTTACTAGTCTTTTCAGTCTTTGGTAAGTATGATGACAACACTTGCTACTATAGATGTACTTAATCCTGCCTCAGCAAAATGGGATGGACTAGATCAGCGTTTCTCAAACTTCCTTGCACCGCGACCCCCTTCTGACAACAAAAATTACTACACGACCCCAGGGGGAGGGGGTGCTGAAGCCCAAGCACCACCGCTCCCGGGGGGGTTGAGAGTGGGGAAGCCGAAGCCTGAGCACTGCCACCCAGGGCAGGGGGCCAAAGCCTGAAGGCTTCAACCCCAGGGAAGGGGCCAGTAGCCTGAGTCCTGCTGCCTAGTGTTGGAGCTCAAGCCCTACCGCCCAGGGCCGGGGCAATGGGACTTGGACTTGGACTTCAGCCCCGGGCAGTGGGGCTCGGGCTTCAGCTTCAGCCCGGGTCCCAGCAAGTCTAACTCCAGTCCTGGGGACCCCCATTAAAACGGGATCATGACCCACAGTTTGAGTACTGCTGGACTAGATAGTCTCTTCCATCTCTAGACTGCTATGATTTTATTGGGCAGAAATTTGAGAAGCTCTATGGAGTACCCAGAATGAAAGGGTGTGTAAAATCTTTAGGAACTTCATTCGCACCAAAACACCCAACTATGGTGTGGTCACCACTTTGGAGAGGGAAGGGTTATGTTTATGTCCCTTCTGGATTTAATGGGGAAAAGGGGGAGGTTGATTTAGACCTCTTTCAAGCAAAAAATTAAATATATTTTATAGAACCAAAAATTAAGATGGCTTTGCTTGGGGTCCCAATATGTTTATCCTTGATAAGTAGTAGTCACTATGTGTTCTGGGACTGAAGAGCACTGGTAGTCATAAAGTAGAATGTATTTTTATATATTTTCCTACATAGAACTGTAAAACACTTTACAGTTAAAACCACTTCCACTGTAAAGGTTTCATGATTCTCAAACATGCAAAGAGGGTGAACTACATACAAAGATGGGGTAGAGGAAAAGGGCTCAGTTTCAAATTCAGTAAAGATGTAAGTCGATATTATTCTTACACTTATCTGCAAAGTGCTCAGCGCACGTTTAGTGGTGCATAAATAAATAGACTACTACAACAGGAAAGGAAAGATATGCAGTAATGGGGCAAGGGAAAGATACAGAGGTTTAGTGTCAATTGTATACTGGAGCAAACAGATTTGATTGCATGGCTAATGGGTAATATTTCAATAGCCATAGACAAAGTTTGGAGCTTGATAAGTGGGGCACAAAAATAAAATCCCTTTCCCATCAGCAAAAAGTCGTTGGGATGGAATAGAAGAGACTGATATTGGAGGAGCAGAATGAGAAAGTGGAGAAATGGGCTATAGGGTTAGGAAAGGAAAGATAGAGAGCACTGAAAACAAAGATGGCAATTTTAAATTAAATTCAGTTGATAGGTAGTCAAACAGTCTGAAAGGGGGTCATATCATCTCACTTCCTGAATCAAAAATGGCTTGACCACAGCGTTAGGGCCTCAGTGAAGTTCCAAGAACAGAGATTTAGTACAACCTTAGAGAGAATTAAAATATTTGAGACAAGATATGATTATGCCCTGTCATTGCCAATAAACTGGAGATAGAGTATAGAAAATTTTGTTTGCATGACATGTCTTCTTTCACAGAACCTTATTTGCTTTCATTGATCTACCTACTGTACACCTTCTGGAAGTATTGAATATTATTTGAATGCCCTTTTTGGTACTCATTAAGGATGTATAATCCTTACTAAAAATTTTCAAAAAGCTAACTAATTTTTTTTGTGTTTGACAATTGAAGTTTTGCTGGTATTATATGATAAGTCCCTAAATGTCATTCCTCATTTTCATGATGATATAAATTGAGTAGTCCTAAACTTTCAGTGAGAGCCTTTGCATTTCAAGTTGATTATTTTCCTCTCTGTATGAAGGTGAGCTGTATTTTAAGTGCTTTTTGTCTAATCCAGTGAGAAGGTTTTAAGTGTTTAGACATTAACTGTGTAGTATGTAAATTAATGCAATTATTTTTCATTCTGAAGGCTCGTGAAGAAGAAATGACAGCAAAAGTAAATGAGCTGCAAACACAGCTGGAGAAATTGCAGAAGGAATACAAACAAAAGCTGGCAGATGAGGAGAATAGGCGCAGGGAAGAAGTGAGCTGACATTAATATTTATACTTGTAACTTTAGGCATTAGTTTCACAGTTTTCATGAGACCCTGTAGTAGCTGTTAATTGATCTGAGTTCTATTTATATATCAGGTCTTGGCTTTCTTGTGCAATTCTGAATTCTTTGACCAATCTGTTTTGCTGCAAGTTGTGCAATATTTAATTTGATTTTGTTTTAATAGTTTGCTTATTGGTTGTTTTTTCCCCTCTGCTTCTTTGTTTTTAAACACTGATTTTACACTGAAAGCACTTGTAACTTGTTCAAGAGGATGCAAAATAGCCCATTTTGATTATATGAAATTTGGAATAGGAATTCAAAAGGACATAAAAATGTTTCTCTACTCAAATAGGCCAAATAAGGCAATTTTTTGTTCATGGAAAGATGGATGTACACTTCTTAAAGGCAGATTAATAGGACCAAAATGTAGTTGAGTTATAGAATATAAGTGTTAAAACTAGTATTACACTTAATAGGGAAAAATAAAAAGTATTGGGGGGGACGACAATTTTGCTTTTCTTCATTTTAACAAAAAATGCTCATTTTGCCTGTAAACCAATGGGAGGCATTAGAAGTATTTGATACTTCAGACAGAGCATCATAAATTACATCAATGATGTTATTAAAATGTCTTTGTGTGATTTTGACTGGAAGATAATATACATTAAATTTTTTTCTTTCCCCTTAAATTAATTTACAAAAGTAGTATAATGGGTGTATTAAATATTATGTAACATAGGGGATTTGTCTTGAATATAGAAAAAGCAGAAGGCCTTGAATTAAACTATTGTAAACCAGCCCTATTGCACCTATTTATAGTAATATGCAAGATACTGTGATTTTTTTTTAATACACTCTTTAGAAAGCCCTAAAGTATTGAGACACAACAGAAAAATTTATTTCTAGGTCTCATGGTTTTGTTCATTTAATCCAATGATTTAAATGTCACACAGATATTCTGTAAATAAGCAGTCACAGCATATGTTATGTTCATTTGCCGATCATGCAGATTACATAAAATCCATGTGCCCGCAACTGTGTTTTTTCACTTACATTTATACATTTAACTTTCCACAGAAGTGCAAAGATGGCATAGAGATGTAAACATTTTTTGTTGTTGTCCCTATATAAAGATACACCCACTTAGAGTTTAAAAAAGACTACTGGGTAAACTACTAATTTTCTCTCTTTGGAATCTCCTCCACAGTTCCTCACTCCTTGGAGTTTCCATGGTACGCCTTGGAGAAACTCAAAGGAGTTGGCCCATCTGTGGAGGAAATAAACCAATTGGGAGAACTTCAGTGGCTGGTAAATAGCCTCGTTGTTTAACCAATAAATAGTAATGTGTCCATAGGAACAATAGTCTGGGTCTGTTTCAAAGTGCCTGTGTAAATACAAGTATCAGAGGGGTAGCCGTGTCAGTCTGGATCTGCAAGAGCGACAGAGTCCTGTAGCACCTTATAGACTAACAGATATATTGGAGCATAAGCTTTCGTGGGCGAAGACCCACTTTGTCAGATGCATGATGTCATGCCCACGAAAGCTTATGCTCCAATATATCTGTTAGTCTATAAGGTACTACAGGACTCTTTGTCGCTTGTGTGTAAATACAATCATTTTATCCAAGTTATAAATACTTGCAGAATAAGGATAGGATTTTTAAAGGAGCCTGAGGTAGTTAAGTGCCCTAATGCCATTGAATTTCAATAGTCTGGGCACCTAACTCCCCTAGGCTCTTTTGAAAATCCCCGCTGAATTCATTTCTGACAAAATATATATACAAACTTCATGTTCATCTCTCCAATCTGATGTCACATGAACTTTTTATTTACATATGTATTGGTACATATTTGTTCATTCATAAGCTATTTGCTGATGCATTGAGAATGAACCTTCATTGCATAGTTGTTATTCTGATGGAGAAATGCTACAATTGTTTTTACAGACGACACTTGATGATCTATTCACATTCAGATAAAGACATTTTAAGGTCACCGATGATTATTTTTGTTTTCATGTGTTGGATTAATATTTGTAATGCCTTCCTTTTGACCTTGTGTAAATGGAGCTCCATTTATTTTGTAGATGTTTAGTTATTAGGACACAATTTTCACACTCCCTGCCCCAAAGAATGGTATGGCTGTGAGGTGAATGTGGTGGGAGTGGTTTTTCCCCCTATTTGGTTTCAAAGTTGTTTTGCTGTTGCCCTTTGTTCTTCTCCCCAGCCCTTTTCACTTTGGAGTTGCTTTCCTAGGAAACTAGCTTTGCAGTTTACCTAATGCAATGGTGCACCTTTGCAACATTGAGGGGTTGGGTAAGCAAATTGTGCAGTACCAGTGGGCCACATATTTTTACATAAACTCACATGAATTGTGTACACATTTGCATAAATTTAAGTGGACATTTTGTCAGCTTTATACCCCCCATGATGCATTTAGAATAAATGGAACCTGTATAAGTAAAATATTTCATGACCCTTACTACCCTTCATTTTCTCTTGATCTTTCTGTCCTTACCCATATTCTTTATTGCATTTTTCCTTTTTGCTGTTTTTTCTGCTAAGTTAACAAAACTGTTCGGTCTTCAGGTTCAAGTAAGTTAAAGCTACTCCTTATTAGGAATTAATATTTGTTGGCTGTTGTTTCTTCATATCCTTCTAATTTATAAATGTCTTTCTTGTAACAGTTCCTGCACTAGGTAAATGTAGATCTAAGCCAAAGCTTGCACATAGTATAATTAGTTTTAAAGTAAGTATAATATTTTTGCCATGACATTTGTTTTTATTCCATGACATGACAATAAAATAATTATTCGCCAAATGCTAACATCTAAAATTTTCAACTGGGGTGTTTGAAACTTTTAGAAATGAACTCTAAGAGAAAAGAGAAGGTGCCTGTTCAGGCAGGCTCCTGATCCTGTTGAATCGGCTCCATAGGGCACACACGTTCCCCAGAAGCACATCTTTTATGGAATGTAGAAGGGGAACTTCTCACCTGCAATCTGAATATTAAGGAATCTTGTCTTGCTGAGGGGCCAATGAAAGCAGCTGTTCTTCTTCGAGTGCTTGCTCATATGTATTCCAATTAGGTGTACGCGCCGCGCGTGCATGATCGTCGGAAGATTTTTACCCTAGCAACACTCGGTGGGCCGGCTGGCGCCCCCTGGAGTGGCGCCATTGCAGCACCTGATATCTACCTCAGCCGGCCCAGCGCCCTCTCAGTTCCTTCTTACCGCCCGTGATGGTCGGATCTGTGGAGCAGCGTAGCTGATCTCCACCTCCCTAGCTTAGTTAGCACTCGATTAGCATTGTTAATGTTTTAAGTACTTTAAGTAGTTGTTAATAGTTTTGATAGTCTTGTAAGAAGTTTAGTGTAAATACTAGTGCGAGATACGGGGTTTTTCCCCTTCTCTCGCCTCTGGTACCGGGCTCATGCCTGGTTCACCAGGATTCAAGCCGTCGGCTGGCTCCAAGCCAATGCCTACGGGGGACCCCCCCACGACTCCCGTTTGAGGCGCTGGGGGATCCCATCTTGCAGATAAGTGTCAGGTCTCCAAGGCTTTTAAGCCTAGAGCCAAGAAGGAGCGGGGCTTTCGCTTAAAGCAGCTCCTAGTAGAACCGACACTTGGCCCGAGGCCGGCCCCACTGTGACTCAGCAACAGACCCCGGGGCTGGCACCGCCGGACGCCGCTGCAGCTGCAAGTACAAGCCCGCCCGGCCCAGACTTTCGGCCTGGCGCCATCGGCTCCCGGTACCGCAAGGTCCGTCGAACTTGGTGGCCGTGAGCTCCCCGGTACAACCCGAGGTAGAGCTAATACTACCGTCCAGACCGGCACCGGCCCCAGCGACTCCGGTACCGCAAAGTCTGTTGAGCTCTACGCCCCAGGCGAAGACTCCGGCACAGACGACTCCTGCACCCTAAGGGCCGTCGACCTCGGTGCCCGTGCGCTCCCCGGTATGCACCGAGGTAGAGCTAATGCGGCCGGCTGCATCGGCACCAGCACCCACCAACTCCGGTACCGCCAGGGCCGTTGAGTTCCGTGCCCGACTGAGGCACCGGCACTGTCACCTCCGGCACCGTACGAGGGCCGTTGAGCTCGGTAGCCGTCAGCTCCCCGGTATACACTGAGGTAGAGCCAACGCTGGCGCCTGCATCGGCACAGGCAGCCTCAACTCCGGTACCGCCAGGGCCGTTGAGTTCCGTGCCCAACTGAGGCACCGGCACCGTCACCTCCGGCACCGTACGAGGGCCGTTGAGCTCGGTAGCCGTCTGCTCCCCGGTATACACCGAGGTAGAGCCAACGCTGGCGCCTGCATCGGCACAGGCAGCCTCAACTCCGGCACCGCCAGGGCCGTTGAGTTCCGTGCCCGACTGAGGCACCGGCACCGTCACCTCCGGCACCGCAGGAGGGCTGTTGAGCTCGGTAGCCGTCAGCTCCCCGGTATACACCGAGGTAGAGCCAACGCTGGCACCCGCATCGGCACCGGCAGCCTCAGCTCCGGCATCGCCGGTGCCGTCGAGTTCCGCGCCCGACGGAGGCACCGGCACCGGCGACTCCGGCACCGCAGGAGGGCCGTTGAGCTCGGTAGCCGTCAGCTCCCCGGTATACACCGAGGTAGAGCCAACGCTGGCGCCCGCATCGGCACCGGCAGCCTCGACTCCGGCACCGCCAGGGCCGTTGAGTTCCGTGCCCGACTGAGGCACCGGCACCGGCGACTCCGGCACCGCAAGAGGGCCGTCGAGCTCAGTGGCCGTGCACGAAGATCCGGCACCGGCGACTCCGGCACCGCGAGGTCCGTCGAGCTCGGTGGCACTGAGCTCCCCGGTTCGCACTGAGGTAGAGCTAATGCCGCTGCCTGCATCGGCACCGACCCACTCCGGTACCGCAAGGTCCGTTGAGTTTCTCACCGCAGGCGAACAGACCCGGCACTGATGCACCGCAAGGTCCGTTGAGCTCGGGGGCCGTGAGCTCCCCAGTACGTACCGAGGTAGAGCTAATGCTGCCGCGAGGTACGTCTGCCATGCTGTGCCCGCTACCGCACACCGGAGCTGGCCGACACCGATCCAGCTCCAGGCGGACCCCCAGTCTCGGCACCGCCCGCAGCCGATCGATGAGATGGCCCCCTTCAGGGTCCAGGTCGGGCTCTCGGCGCCGAGACATGTGTCAAGGGCACCGCCGGCAGGAGCATTCCGCTCCACCCTGGACCTTCCGCTCCGCATTTAGATCCCCTCCCGCCCCAGACAGGGAGTGGTTACCATATGGACCAAATCCACGGGATGGATTGTCCTAGACGCTGGCTGCAGAATGCACAGAATTCTGCCCAGAGACCACATCAGTGGTATTCCTGGACACTGCGGTCTTATTACCAGGACCAAGGGGTTCCTTCCACAGCCTCTCAATTGGCCTACTCGGAACCCCGACTGACAGGGGCCACAGTATCCCGCCCTTCCCTAGAGGAGGTGCAGGAGATAGTGGAGCTCCAGGGTCACGTGGTGGTCATCCTCTTGGCTGACACCCTTGCCAGGCTAACCCTGCCTTTCGCACGTACGTTCTAGACCAACGCCACTTCAATCTGATGATCTCCAGCTCGATTCCCCCCACTGCCGGGGGGGTTGAGAAAAGATATATGGCGTCCTCAAGGTCCTGTGAGTACGTATACACTCACCCCCAACCGTGCTCCTTGCTTGTTCAATTTGTGAAGGAGAGGCACAGCCAGCAGCCCTTCCCCTAAGTCTAAGGAAAAGGGATTTCCCCCAGAAATCCAGGCAGAAGCACTCAACCCTGATTGAGGAAGGCAAAAAGGTGGCCTGAACATCTTTGCAGGCCTCCTTGGACGTCACCGAATCGGCGACTGGGACACCGGCATTGGGTGTTGCCATATGGCGTATCTCGTGGCTGCAGTCCTCTAACCTCCCGGCGGGGGTACAATTCACGATTCAGGTCTTGCCCTTCGATGGGCAAGGCCCTTGTCTTCTCTGAAAAACAGACTCGAGACTTCACACCCTGAAGGACGACAGCACTATAATACGGTCGCTGGGGCTGCATACCCCTGCCACGCAGCGCTGGCCCTTCCGGGCCCTCGAGCATCGCCCCTACCCTACGCCCAGGCCTAGGCAGGACTTCATTAGAAGACCAGGCCAGGTGCTACAAGGAGGCACCCTGTCATCGGGCTGGCCAGAACCAGCCCCCCCCCCCCCCCCCCCCAAGCCATCGATGGGGCCCGAACAAAATGCTTGAAGGTGCAGCATCACTCCCTGTCCCTCTTCAGGGACCCTTCTCATGAGCAACTCCTAATTCAGGAAGCGCAAACGCTCCTCAATATAGGGGCAATAGAGGAGGCTCCAAGGGAGTTAAAAAAAAAAAAAAAAAAAAGGGGGTGGGAGTATTACTCCCGTTATTCCTAATCCCCAAATCAAAACGGGGGTTATATCCTATCCTGGACCTTCGCGAACTCAACTAATTCATGGCAAGTTGAAGTTCCTCATGTTTTTTCCCTGGGTTCTATTATACCTTCATGGGATCCTGGAGGCTGGTACGCTGCCCTCGACATGAAGGATGCGTACTTCCACATAGCTACTTACCTACTTACCGACACACAGACGTTTTCTTCGCTCTGTAGTCGACCAAAGGCACTTTCAATCCACCGTCTTTCCCTTCGGCCTCTCCTCGGCTCCGAGGGTTTTTTCACGAAGTACATGGCCGTCGTAACGGCTTCTCTTCGTCAACAGTGAACCCAAGTATTCACATGTCTCGACGACTGGCTCATCTGCGGCAGCGCCAACAGCCAGGTCCAGTCACAGGTTCAGATTTCCATGAGCTCGACTCTCACTCGAGCATTCCTGCAGAGCTTCCCAGCTTACCAGCATGAAGCTGCCTGGGTCTACTGGGTCTCATGGTGTCCTGCACATTCGTGACCAGACACGCCACTTACGGCTCTGCTCGTTCCCGGCCTGGCTCTCGCCAGCGTGTCACCCACACAGAGACAACATGGTTGTGGGACTGAGGGTACCATCGCAGGTCCTAGCCTCCCTAGACTGGTGGCTGGACCCCAAGAAGGTGCCATAAGGGGTGCCATTCCATACCCCACAGCCCTCCCTGGTCCTGACCACAGACGCGTCATCCCTCGGTTGGGGGACCCATCTGTAAGATCTTTAGACGCAGGGCCTGTAGCCAGCGCAAGAGTTATCCCTCCACATCAACGTAAGGGAGCTGCGGGCAGTGCGTCTTGCCTGTCAAGCCTTCTCCAAACACCTTCAGGATCGTTGTGCTATAGTCCTCACAGGCTACACAACGGCCATGCTTTTATATCAATAGGCAAGCAGGGGCACGTTCGTTCCTGCTCTGCCGAGAAGTCATATGATCGTGGGAGTTCTGCATAGCCCACTCCATCCACCTGGTAACCTCCTTTCTCCTCACGGTTCAGAACACCTTGGTGGACCGCCTCAGCAGACCCTTCCAGGCTCCAGAGCGGCCCATTTGCCCGGATGTTACTCACTCTGTCTTCCGGGGCTGGGATTTTCCCACATACACCTGTTCGCGACTCGCGAGAATCGCAAGTGCCACGTGTTCTGCTCGATCCGGGACGCTCCCCAGGCTCCCTGATGGACGCCTTTCTTGGGCCTTGGACGGATCACCGGTCCTATGCCTTTCCCCCATTTCCACTGATCTGCAGGGTCCCGCTCAAGCTGCGCAGGGACAGGGCCCGCCTACTCCTAATCGCCCCGGCGTGGCCCAGGCAGTACTGGTACACTGCTCTCCTAGAGCTCTCGATGGCCGCCCAGATCACTCTCCCTTTGTGGCCGGACCTGATTACTCAGCAGCACGGCAGGGTCTCGCACCCTGACCTGCAACCTCTCCACCTCACGGGGTGGCTGCGGCATGGCTGAACCAGTCCGAGTTATGTTGTTCCGACCCGGTTCAACAGGTTCTTTTGAGTAGCGGGAAGCCCTCTACCAGGTCCACCTACTGAGCCAAAAGGGAAACGTTTTCCTGCTGGTGCGCCCCTCGGGGTATCGCCCCTCGCTGGCGGCGATCTCGGCCTTTTCACTCTGGCGAGAGTGGGCACTCGATTTTTCCAACCCCATGGCCACTAGCTTCCTCAAGGGGTTGGAACAGCTGTACCCACTAGTCCAGCATCCGGCCCCTGCATGGGGACCTCAACGTTGTGATAACCAGGCTCATGGGGGCCCCATTCGAGCCTATGATCACCTGCTCGATCCTGTACCTCTCCTGGAAGACTGCCTTCCTTGTAGCCTCGGCGAGGCACGTATCTGAGCTCAGAGCGCTCACTTCGGGACTCCTTACACGGTGTTCCATATGGACGAGGTACAGCTGTGACCACACCTAGCCTCCCTCCCTGAAGGGGGTCGGCCTTTCATGTCAACCAAGACATTTTCTGCTGGTCTTCTACCGGAAGCCGTATGCTTCTTCAAGGGATCGACATCTTCGCTCCCTGGCCATCCATAGGGCCCTCGCCTTCTACGTCCAGCGGACAAAGCCCTTTTGCAGAACGACTCAACTGTGCGTTACTATGGCAGACCGGATGAAGGGCCTCCCGGTCTCCTCCCAACGCATCTCCTCCTGGATCACGTCGTGTATCCGGGTGTGTTATGACTTGGCTGGTGTTCCCACCACGCACCTTGCTGCCCACTCCACCCGAGCTCAAGCCTCGTCCTCCGCCTTCCTGGCACATGTACCTATACAGTACATATGTAGGGCAACAACCTGGTCATCGGTGCACACCTTTGCCATTCATTATGCCATAGTCCAGCATCCCAGAGAGGACGCTGCGTTTGGTTCACCAGTCCTGCAGTCTGCAGTATCTCACTCCGACCCCACCGCCTAGGCAAGGCTTGGGAGTCACCTAATTGGAATACATATGAGCAAGCACTCGAAGAAGAAAAGACGGTTACTCACCGTAGTAACTGTTGTTCTTCAAGATGTGTTGCTCATATCTATTCCAAACCCGCCCTCCTTCCCCACTGTCGGAGTAGCCGGCAAGAAGGAACTGAGAGGGCGCTGGGCCGGCTGAGGTAGATATCAGGTGCCGCAATGGCGCCACTCCAGGGGGCGCCAGCCGGCCCACCGAGTGTTGCTAGGGTAAAAATCTTCCGACGATCATGCACGCGCGGCGCGTACACCTAATTGGAATAGATATGAGCAACACATCTCGAAGAACAACAGTTACTACGGTGAGTAACCGTCTTTTTCCCTTCTGTACTCCATCCTGGGGCACGGTAGAAAACCTTATGTACTTAGTATGTAAAGGTCATCTAGTGTCCTCTGTGTATTCCCACTCTTGGGGATGTACTGATAAGTAGAGCTGAGACATTGAAACTTTCTGGTAGAAGTGCCTTTTAGGGCTAGTCTACACTGGCAATGCGTGGCAGTGCTTTAACGTGGCTTGTGTAGTCATGGCAGAGCGCTGGGAGAGAGGTCTCCTAGCGCTCTGAAAAACCACCTCCTTGAGAGGCATAGCTCCCAGCGCTGGGACCACTGTTCCCAGCGCTGGTGCACTGTTTACACTCGCGCTTCACAGCACTGAAACTTGCTGCACTTGGGGGTGTTTTTTCACGCCCTCAAGCGAGAAAATTGCAGCTCTGTGAAGTACCAGAGTAGACAAGCCCTTCGAGCATTCGGGTGCCTCTCCCACCCTCACCCTCAATGTATGCGCACATTCTGACAGCATGGCTATAAAAGAGGATGTGGTGCCTATTGCTGCCTTAGTCCCTCTCCCTTGCAGCAGTGAAAGGCCATAAATCTCTCCAGATCTTGCAGATCCATAGCAATACAAGTGCCTTTTTAGATTAGTTATTGTTAAAAAGTTTTATAGTTAGTTAGGATAGTTTTAGATTAGAATTTTATTTTGAAGTAGGAATACTTACTAGTTCTTTTTGGTGGATCTCAGTGCGAAGCAGTATGGGTTTGAGGTGTGTGTCATGCCAAGCTGTCTTTCATCTGGTGTGCATGTTTGGTGTCTGAAATGACTAGGTCAGAGTTATTCCCTAGCACACTGTGCTGTCTGCAGCACATTTACTCCTTAGGCCAAAAGGAATGACAAAATTGACTTCGGGTCCTTCTGTTACAAGAGGCTTTATTGGTCAAGCCACTGGGATCCAATAATTCCAAGGGATCTGAAAGGAAAGGTAGGAGAGCTGAAAAAATACAATTTTAAGTGAAAAAGATTGGTTATATGGATGTCTGAATATTGACCCATGTTCAGCCCTCATGCAACTTATTTTAGAATATTTACTATGCTTGAAAGCACTGGGTTTTTCTGTCTCCTCCATTAAGATCCACTTAGCAACAATAGCAGAGTGAGTTTCACACTCCCATTAATGGAAAATCCATTTTTCGCATATGTGGCTGAAAAACTTTTTTAAAAAGCTTATTGAATTTGTATCCGCCAGTGTGGGACACTGTACTTCCATGAAATTTGAACTTGGAATTTTAATGCAACTTATGTTTCCCCTGTTTGAGTCTCTAGTGAGCTGCTCTTTGTTGCATCTTCTACGAAGACAGCTCTTACGATAGCAATAACTTGTGCTAGAAGGGTTAGTGATCTTAATGGCAGACCCACATTATACTGCTTTTTATAAGGACATGATAATTCTTAGACTGCATCCCAGATTCTTGTCCTAAAGTGATATTGGAGTTTCATGTAAATCAAAGTATTAATTTACCAGTATTCTTTCCAAAACCTCATACGCCTGTAGGTAACATTCCTTAGATACAGAGAGAGGACTCTTACATTATCTGGCTACAACTAAAAACTTCAGTTCCTCTCCTGAGTTATACATCTCATATGTGGGTAACTCTGAAGTTCAAGCCATGTCAGCACAGTCTTTGTCTGGATGGGTTAGCCAGTGTATTGAAGAGTGTTCTAGAGAGACTTCACTCTCTTCTCTTGTTCATCTTAGAGCCCATTCTATTAGAGCGATTGCTGCATCTGTAGCATGTGTTAAACATATTTCCCTTACTGAAACATGCAAAGCTACTATGTGGATTTTGGTTCACACTTTTACAAAGCATTATGCATTGGATTTGGCAGCCAGATCTGGCACCGGTTTGGCAGTGGTGCTCTGGTCATTCTTTAATTAGGACTGATTCTCCCTGCATCCATCTTATGTACTGCTTGCCAAACTTCCTAAGAGTGGGAATATGCAGAGGGGGGCCTTGAAGAAGAAACCAAGGTTACTTATTTGTATGAGTATTTGCATTCCCTGCCTGCCTTCCCCACTCTTGCGGAGTCCTAATTTCAGTATTACATGGAATTCTACATTAGCTGTGGAAGGAACTGCGGTAGTAGTGGGTGCCACATCCCCTTTTTTAGAGCCAGGCCCTCAGAACGTGCTCGAACAGTGGGGGTGGATGGTCGGAGGGGCACCGGGGCACTCTGATGGACACTGCTACCAGAAGGTTTCATCCTCTTAGCTACACAGGCTGGCGCATCCCCCAAGAGTGTGAATATGCATCTTGAAGAACTCCAGTTACAAGTAACCAACCTTCAGTTTCATATATTGCCCTGATTTACGCTTTCAAGATCTGTATTTTAAGAATTACAATAAATTTCACACAAATGTGTTGACACCCAGTTAAGGTTGCTGACATTTAATATAACCCAATATGCAAAATGTATAACTAATATAGCATTATCAATTTTTTAAAAAACCTAAGCATTTAAAAAGATTGGAAGTAACCAGCTCAGGTAATTTCTTTATCTACATAAATGTACAACTCTCAAAGGTAACACTATTTTGGATAAGGAAGCTATTGTCATATGAAAATTTACCTTGCACATTTCCTGAGTAACTCTGAGCCAAAAGACCTAATTTAATTTACATAATTAGATATAAATATATTAATAGTGTGTGTATAAAGTATATAGTATTTCCAGTAAGGTTAACAGCAATTAGAATTTCTTTGAAGTGTATTCTATGAGCATTCAGTTACCATTATTACACAGTATCTGTTTTGTAGAGATTGAACCTATTAGCTTCTTCACCTTTACATTAAAATTAAGTTAATTGGCCATAGCTGAATTAATTGGTTATACTCCTTCCAATGTTATTCAAAGCGTAACTTACATTACTCATTCTAGGTACATGTAACAGTGATGAAGTACATTTACAGGACTTTATTTTTAAATTTGAGTATATATGTAATTTTGTGATTTTGATCCTTATTACTGTCATCAGTCACAAACACAAAGAGTCCTGATTAGGTGACTGATTAATCCTTAATCGACTGCTGCTATCTCTTAACATATGTGTATTCTTGTCCAGTGCAATTCTCCATGATGGCATGAATTCTTTTCGAAAGATATTGTTGTAGTTTTATATTTTATATCTAAAGATGCAAATGAAAAGCTCTGTGTTTAATTGTATCTTTTTTTGTTCTAGGTAACAATAACAGAGCTTCAGGTAAGGTTTGAAGTTCATTGTGCTATCTAGATGTTTATATTGTGCTCCTCAGTGGCTTGTGATTAGAAGTGCTGTTTTTAGGATTTCATATATTAACTGATGAAAGGGGAAAAAAAGTTTAACAAGGAAAAAAAATGTACTGGCAATGCTAAAATGTGCAGTGTATGTACAATACTTGATTGATGAATCCCATATGTGGCTTTTCTTTCAGATACAGCTATCACAGAAGACAACTCTTGTCAATGATTCAAAGTTGAAAGAGCAGGAGTTCATGGAGCAGGTAGGGGTCTTGTTTGAATAAGAAGAAATAGTGCTCATAAAGTCATAGAGTTTAAACCCCGACGGGACCACCAGATTATCCAGTCTGACCTCCTGGATGTCACAGGCTACCACCAGTGCCACACACGCACTAAACCCAACAACCCAAATTAAACCAAAGTATTGCAGCCTGCAGCAGGCTAAACTATTATGTGTCACAGGCAGACTGTAGTGGGGACTGCGGTGCACCATTGCTTGAGGCTCCTGGACTGGCAGGGAATTGATTAAATAACGCAGATAAGTCTGGCAAGTGACCCCCACACAGTGCATCAGAGAAAGGTGAACCCCCTACCCCTCCAAAGTCACTGCCAATCTGACCTGGGGAAAATTCCTTCCCAACCCCACATATGGTGATCAGTTGAACCATGAGCAGGAGCCAGTCAGATAAACATTTGAGAGGGAATGCTTGGAAGAACCTCAGAGTACTGGCTCACCCCATCTAGTGTCCCATCTCAAGCCATGGCAATTTATTCTTTTTTTCTCTCCCACAGTAGAGCTAAATGTTGTTTAACAGCTAGTCTTAAAATGTAATTTTCATAGTTTTGTACTCTTTAACCCCTCAATAGTCCAGTATGGAAACAGTGTTTAGTGTTTTCTTTCTGTACAAACAAAAAAAGCATCCCACTTACATGGATGGTTGAGATGTTCATGTTGTATATCTGAAAGTCATTTCAGTTATGTTTAATGTTAATTGTTTATATTCATCACTTGTCCTTTTGTGACTGTTTAGATTCATATACTGAAAGACCAGTTGAAAAATTATGAGAAAAATGTGTATGTCACAGCTGTTGGATCACCATACAGAGGTAAGGAAAACATATTTCACCACGTAGTAAATAAAATAGTCCTTTAAAGGAAATGGTCACACTTCACTTAGTTTGAAAATGTTATATTAATCTTTTTTGTCTAATGTGACATTCAGTAACTGCATAATGGCTGTGCAAGATCTTGTGAGATTTACTATGGAATCTTGCTCATATTTTGTCCTGTTAGAGCTTAATAGAGCTGTCACATGATCCCATGAACATTTTGTGATAGTTATCTTTATTGTGTCACCACTCTAAGAGCTTTGTAACCTCTCTACCAGAGCTTTTGAGAGCATTATGTCTCTCTACAGTCAGGAATAAAGAGAACAAAAAAGCACAGCAATCAACACAAAGTTGAAAGTATTTGATTGTAAATCTATGGTCTGATTATGGGGTGGCATTTTATTATTTAGCCCTATACACATGCATGATGCCATGCAATCAGTAAACCATAGCTTTGCCTCAGGAATCTCGTAGGTTACTTTGGACAGCTAAAATACTGTGGTGAACACGGAAAAATCCATTGTTTTGAGTGAATATGGTGCATGTCTTTGTGTTTGTGGTGTTACTTACTATGGGGTTGTTAAAGTAACCAAGCAGGAAAGGTAAAATAATGGTCTAGGTGTGGATAATCCCAACCAATACTCACATATAATAGTCAGGTTTATATTGATGAAGAGGTGACTGTTTGACCCCAGCCCAAGTGACAGCTGTTTTGCCAAGGCTGAGAAGAGATATCAGAGGGAACACAAAAACGTTAGCGGTCCCTAGATCTTAAGAAGGGTGGGGATTGGATAGCCAGAGACTGCCAGGGAGTGTCAGTGAGGGCTGACAGTTGGGCAAGAAACACACATTGACAGAGAGATGTGGAGACTATAGCAAGCAGACTGGGTTTCCCAAGAGAGAGCTGGGAGTAGGCTGGACCTTCCTGAACTATGGATAGAGAGGTTACATTTAGGTAAAGCCATGTGTTAACCTGTTTTCCTAAATGCTGTGTTCCTTTTGGTAATTAAATGCTACTTTATTTTGAAGAAGCTGGTTCTGTCACTTTAATTAGCTGCTATCACAGTTTTCTGGAGAGAGAGGCTTATAGGTGCCAAACACAGTTGGGCCTGTCAGATTAGCACAGTGGGTAAAGAGGGGAGCTGCAGCCCAGAGCTCTAGTAATAGAACCGTCATAACGTGTAGGAAGCCAAGCCTGTCACCTGACAGATGCACTCAAGACTAATTAGGGGTCTTAAAAAAACTCAGTAACCATGACAAAGACAAAGAAAAGGTCAGAAGAGTGGGGGAAGACAAATAGGGGAACAGTAACTAAAGGCTAAACAAAAGAAGAAAAGGAGAATTTTTAGAGGGGAGACGCTTCCCAAGAAATGAGGGTGGTATGAAAAAGTTCAGTACCTAGCACTTTCTGGAGTGTGTGAGAAGTAATAGTCACCTCCTGTTCGGGAATACTAGAGACATAAAAATGGGCAAAATTTAAGCCTTCTAAAGCCAAGTGCTGAAATATAGGTGGTAGGAGATCTGTGTCAAGCCTTGAGAGTAGAGGCAAGGAGTTTGAATTTCTTGCAGAAGGCATGCCATTAAAAAAGACTTGCAGGGAGTGGTATGATCAAAGTCAGGAGAAGAGGAGAACCACCATTAGGTAATTTTAATATGTTCTATCATTTTCCATAAAACGTTTTCTTTATTTAAAAACATTGAGAATAATTCAAAGAATTGTCACACTCAGCTGTGATAGCTAAAACTATATTGGTGACATAATGAAAAAAATATACTAAATTTTGTTTCATGTGGATGAGCTAACGAAGCCATGCTACGGCATGGCTTATACATTCTATTATCAAAAAAAGCATCCTTCAGATTAGATTTTAAATAGTTACACTGATTTTGTGGTATTGCAATGGCTCTTTCCCGTATCAAAATTTAAGAACAGACACAAAGGCTAGAAGTATAAAGTAATATAAATATACTTCAGCATTCTTTTGTCTTAATATGAGTAATGATTGTTGTGATAAACATCTTGTTCTTTGCATTGGTGCTTCCTTTTGGGTTTTTTTGTATTTGTTTAAAAAAACAACTACTCCTTACAATTAAATTGAAAGTAATACTAAAAATACACACTTATTTTTTTATACATCTGAAGTAATTAGCTTTTTGGAAAGTTGTAAAATATACGTTCACATTCTGGGTAAATGCACAACTGTTTGTGGGTTTCCAGAGAGCTGCTCATTAAACTTGGATATGTAACTAGACAAGAATGATTATTCTTCAAGAATGTAGTTTTTTTTCCCTTTGTCTTAGATATGGAGATCAATGATTTCTAGTGGGTTTTGTGGAAGTTGCTCCTTTCCTTGTGGATCTATGAAGCTAATTTTTCTGAAATGTCCATTCTGTCGAGCATTTGGAAAAATGCTGAAAAAAGTTAAGAAACAAGCTGAATAAGATTGACATTTCCAAAGGAAGACCTTGCTTGTGTCTAGAATTAGGTCTGGTCTAAGCACACCTTTGTTATTACTATATCAGATTAGAAATTGATATAGTTAAAGCAGTAAAACATCCAAACTTGGATGCAAGTATGCTTGTGTAAAATTCCTTATATTGATATATTTTAGTTATACTAGTCCTCAATCTACAATACATTATAGTTTTATTTTCTAGTTTTTTATCTTTCTTGGTATAGTTTTTTTGTTATACTCGTTTCCCTTAAAACTTTTTATATCTAGATTTTAAAGATTTACTGATTAGTAGGTGAAGTTTGTAACACAATGTGCACCCCAACACGGTGTAAAAATATATTGTACTTTGAACATACTTGAATTTAATGATTATACCAGTATTGCATAAACTGTGATAAACGCACATAACTGGTAATTGTGTTACTGTAATTGAATGGATTTTGCTGTTGTACATTTTGGATTCACTCCAAATGAAGTAATACTTTTAAAATGCTGAGTCAGATTAATACAGATGATGGTGCTTGATCACAAGAGGCACAATCCAGACAATCTGGCACATATCTTTCCTTTCATTAATCAATTACAGAGCAAGTTACTTATAAAGCCAGGAAACTATTACATTGGAGCAGAAAAGTACTCTTAAGTAGAAAGCAAATTTTGAGCAGAGAAGGAATATGAAAATACTGCCAATGCATGTAACAACACTGAGATTGAGAACTTCTACCACTAATGTATAAACTTAAACTTGATCTGGGAAACATCTGAAAGCAAAGTGATTTATAGGTCTAGACAGGAATATTTTATATCTGTAATGAGAAGATGAAGATGTTGTCAACATATAAGATCTGCAGTTGATTCTAAATACAGACCAATAGGATGTGGGTAAAGTGATCTCCCTGAGGCTCCAGAAAAAACCAAAGCCCATAGGTCTGGTGACACTTAAATAGTAGTTGAGCAGTTGGTCACTATACAATTTCTAATCAGGGGAGAAGCTTTCATCTCTTGGATAGAGAATTTTGACAGATCTACAGTGAAGGGAAACCACTGAACAGCTGTTTTAAATAAAGACTTCTTTTTAATTCTGATCAGTATTTTGATTTGCTAAAAATGGTTTCCTTATTCCTTATGGATGGTGAGCGTATGGAAAATGAAAGTATTATAGTAGTCTTATGAGGAATTCATAGGTGACCATGTGTACACAATTAATAAATTTGGACTAAAAGTTATCACGCATTTGCCACACCCCTCTTCTGCATCATAACATACGCCATCATCCCCCCTGCAGCTCCATTTCCCCCTTCCTGGCTACCGTTGCCCTCTACAGTTCCAACCAGCTCTACCTGCTCATCTTCCCTTCTCCACCCAATCTTCCTCCCTCCTTCCGTCAGCACAAATGTAGCTCCCACATCCATATCTTCCTCCTCACCTCTGGTGACATGTGCCTCAGCCCTCCCCATCCCTACCTCTCCACCTCCCATCACATCTGCCCACTCTCACCACCATTCCTAATCTCATGCCCATCTCCTTCTCTGCCCCCCAGCACCTTCCCCTTCTTTTGCTGTCTCTGGAACACATACTCCATATCTATCTGTCATCTGTGATCCTCTTCATATCTTGCTGCCTCTAGCTCCTGGCTCTCACAGATCCCTTTATCTGACACTGCTTCTGCAGCTGCCCAGTCTTACAGAGTTACTGCCCTCCATCAGACCATGATTTGGGTTATTGGGCTTCTCTTCCATTCTTGCTGCTTTGACCAAAGTGTCTAATGACCTCTTCCTAGCCAAACTTCAGAACCAGTACTCCATACTCATTCATGATCTGTCAGCTGCCTTTGACACAGTCGACAATGCTCTTCTTTGAAATCTTGACCTCCTTTGGCTTCTGTGATCTTGCTCCTGTGGTCACCCTGCAGAGCTTGTCTGGTGGAAATTCTGTGACCAGGCTGATTTCCTCTGCTACAGATTTGTTCTGCCCTCTTTCAATTCTGCCATCTTCCTAGCTAAACAATTTTACTTCTCCAACTTAATTGAATGTATGTCCTCAATCCCAGCTGCCTTTTTGACACATTTGACTTACTCCTCAACCCTTATTTCATCCTGCCTCTACTTCTTTCTCTGCACAAGATCTTGACTTTTTTTTTCCAGAAAGTTGACAAAATATGACATGATCTTACCTTCCCCCTTCTATAATTTTCACATCATCATCTTCCCTCTCTCAGGTGCAGAAGTTTCTCAGCTGCTCTGCTCCTTGAACTTCTCCACTTGCGTCAGTGACCCGTTCCATCTCCTTATCCCCTTGATGCCTACTCTCATGCCCACCTTACTGTTCTCCTTAACTTCTCTATTCTCCTTCTGGCTCTTCCCCTCACAATACAAATATGCTTTAATTCTCTCCCATCATAAAAAAACAAGTAAATCCACCCTTGACGCCACTTCCCTTTCCATCTAGTATCCCAGTTCCCTTCTCCCTTTCATCTCTAAGCACATTAAAAATGCTGTCAGCAATCCCTGGTTGGAGTTCCTCTCTTCCAGTTCCACTCTAGACCCTTTTCATTCTGGCTTCTGCCTCCATTGAAACTGTTCTCTTCAAAGTGTCTAATGACCTCTTCCTAGCCAAAGTTCAGAACCAGTACTCCATACTCATCCATGATCTGTCAGCTGCCTTTGACACAGTCGACGATGCTGTGCTTTGAAATCTTGACCTCCCTTGGCTTCTGTGACTTTTGTCCTCTCTTGGTTCTCCCCTGTATCTCTAATTGTTCCTTCAGTGTGTCCTTTGGAGGATCCTCCTCATCCACCATCCAACTTTCTGTGGGGGTTTCAGAGAACGTTGTCCTTGATCCCTTTTCTTTCTTTCTTTATTCCTTGTCTCTGTGTAATCTTGTCCACAAATCCAAATTCAGCTGCCATCTCTATCTGGATGATTCACGTATCTACCTCTCTACTCCAGTCCGCTCTCCTTTTGTGCAAACTAAAATCTCCATCTGTCTCTGACATTTCCTCATGGATGTCTAGCTGTAAGCGCAAGCTCAACATGGTTAACATAGCTCTGAATCTTCCTCCCCACCCACGCTTTTCTCGATCACTGTGGACAGCACCCCATCTTGTCTGTCACTCAGGCCCATAACCTGGGCATCCTCTTCACCTTGGGTCTCTGTCTAGGTCTTCACATCTATTCTACGTCTAAATCTTGCAGATTCTTTTTGTTAACATCTCTAAGATATGGCATTTCCAATCCATCCACACAGCTAAAACTGTTATCCAGGCTCTCATTGTCTCGCATCTCAATTACTGCAACATCCTTTTCTCTGGTCTTGACAAATGCGTTCTTTCCTCCACTCGTATCCAATCAGAATGTTGCTGCAAAGATTATTCTCCTAGCTGTAACTTTGCATCTGTCAATTGGCTTCTCTTTCTCTAAGGTGCTTGTCTTCATTTTCAAGGCCCGTCATTCACTGTTGAGATGTTGGCTCCTACCTCCATCAGTCAATAATATCAGCCTCCATCACCTACTTATTACATTTTCAAATGAGCACCATCATGCTCTCTTGCATGCCCCTCATGCTGGAGAGGTGCTCTTCATAAACATCCTTAAAGCAAACTCATTATCCTCCTCCAAATCCCTCCTTATAACTCTCCTTTGCCATAATGCCTACAAAAAACTTGACAATGGTTAGGCTGCTGTCTTCCAGAGACCACTGTCTTTCACACTGACCAATATTGTCTCCTGGTTTCCTTGTACTCCCCTATTGATTTATCTGTATCCATCTGTTGTCTCTGATCTTATACTTGTGTAAGCTCTTTGTAGCAGGAACAATCTTTTTGATTTGCTTGTACAGCACCTAGCACAGTGGGATCCATGATTGGGGCTTCTAGGTACTCTGATAATATAAATAATATTGTACTATCCGAGAGGGAGGTGTAATTGGAAAGAATATTAAAAACTGGAGATATAGCCTGTCTGCCTTTCAACCACCCTGTCACCTCCACTTCCTCAGCCTGTTTGCTCGCCCTTTTAAATTACACAATTTTACTATATCATCTGTATAAAATAAAACTAGGGCTGTCAAGCGATTAAACAAAATTAATTACGATTAATCGCACTGTTAAACAATAATAGAATAGCATTTATTTAAATATTTTTGGATGTTTTCTACATTTTCAAATATATTGATTTCGTTTACAACACAGAATACAAAGTATACAATGCTCACTTTATTATTATTTTATTAGAAATATTTACACTGTAAAAAACAAAAGAAATAGTAATTTTCAATTCATCTAATGCAAGTACTGTAGCGCAGTCTCATTATCATGAAAGTTAAACTTACAAATGTAGAATTATGTACAAAAAAACCTGCATTCAAAAATAAAACTGTGTAAAACTTTAGATCCTACTTCTTGTTCAGCCAATCACTCAGACAAACAAGTTTGTTTACATTTGCAGGAGATAATGCTGCCTGCTTCTTGTTTACAATGTCACCTGAAAGCGAGAACAGGCATTCACATGGCACAATTGTAGCAGGCATTGCAAAATATTTATGTGCCAGATCCGCTAAAGATTCATATGTCCCTTCACGCTTCATCCAACATTCCAGAGGACATGCTGATGACAGGTTCAATAACAATCGAAAGCAGTGCGAACCGACACATGTTCATTTTAATAATCTGAATCATGCGCCATACCTCATCCCTCTCAGATTTTGGAAGGCACTTCAGATTCTTAAACCTTGGGTTGAGTGCTGTAGCTATCATTAGAAATCTCACATTGGTACCTTCTTTGTGTTTTGTCAAATCTGCAGCGATATGCTGGGTCATCATCCGAGAGTACTATAACATGAAATATATGGTAGAATGCGGGTAAAACAGAGCCGGAGACATACAATTCTCCCCCAAGGAGGTCAGTCACAAATTTAATTAACACACTTTTTTTTTTTTTTTTTTAATGAGCGTCATCAGCATGGAAATATGTCCTCTGGAATGGTGGCCGAAACATGAAGAGGCATACGAATGTTTAGCATATCTGGCACATAAATACCTTGCAATGCCAGTTACAAAAGTTCCATTCAAACTCCTATTCTCACTTTCTGGTGACATTGTAAATAAGAAGTGGGTAGCATTATCTCCCATAAATGTAAACAAACTTGTTTGTCTTCGCGATTGGCAGAACAAGAAATAGGACTGAGTGGACTTGTAGTCTCTAAAGTTTTGCGTTGTTTTGTTTTTGAGTGCAGTTATGTAAGAAAAAAAAATCTACATTTGTAAGTTGCATTTACACGATAAAGAGATTGCACTACAGTACTTGTATGAGGTGAACTGAAAAGTACTATTTCTTTCAATTACCATTTTTACAGTGCAAATATTTGTAATAAAAAATATAAAGTGAGCCGTGTACACTCTGTATTCTGTGTTGTAATTGAAATCAGTTTATTTGACAATGTAGAAAAACATCCAAACATATGTATTACATTTCAATTGGTATTCTATTGTTTAACATTGTGATTAAAACTGCAATTAATCATGATTAATTTTTAAATTTGTGATTAATTTTTTTGAGTTAATTGCTTGAGTTAACTGTGATTAATTGACAGCCCTAAGTAAAGCCTTTGCATATAGAGGTCTGATCTTGTGAGGTACTGACTAACCCAACTCCCAGTAAGGTCAGAACTACAAAGACTTGTTTGAGGCCCTTAAGATTAAGAATCCTAATTAGACCAATTTATCCTGTGTTTTTATTCAGATTTTTAAGTAAGCAACTAAACTGGTGTAATTTCTTCATTCAAATGAGCTGACACAAGCTTCTGAATTTAATTGGAAGGGGGGAAGGTAGCAGCAGCAATCAAGCAATTCTGTTTTAAATGCATCTATTGCTGTATGTTGGGGTAGAAAAAAGATCAAGGAATGTATTAAAAAAACAACTTGAGAAATAATGGAATGTCTTCTATATAGATGTTCTGGAATATTGTACATTCAGTTACAATTAAATTTTAGGCATTTGACACAATTGTTCAGATTAATACGATGTTTCTCTACTTGACTACATTTTATTCCAGTCATTTCTAAGTAAGAATAATTTTGGATTATATGAGTGACTGTCAGTATAAATATAGTCTTATTTTTGTTTACACAGATGGGAATCTCTGCCATGCTGATGTCTCTCTCTTTGGAGAGCCTACTGAGTTTGAATACTTGCGGAAGGTGCTGTTTGAATATATGATGGGCCGTGAGACAAAGGTATGGAATGCTATATGCTGTGATTTGACATGTGGTTTGGATTAGAATTGAATTTCCCACTCTTGCTGTGTAGAATTTGAGCACTGTGTATTTACTATTGATGGAATGCTGTGACGGTAGCAGATAGTGTGTAAAGAACCGGGTTTCACTCCTGTTCGGAGTTTGAATGATAGATCTTTGTTGTCTTTTTTTTTTTTCCTCTTGAACCTTATGATGTTGTTTTGACACCAAATTCCAGCAATAACAATTGTATTGAACTATATCTTATGACTAGTTCTGAAGGTTCAGAAACATCTTCCCCAAAACCCCAAGTATCCTATCTCACAAGGGCATGTATCTTTTCTGGGTGGTGTTTGTTATTTTTTGAGGTATTTTGAATAATAGAAGAGAATGACTGAAAGCCAACTTTGTCAGCTAGTGAAATCCTCCTTCAGTTGGAATTCTAAATAACTAGTATGAGTAGCTATATGTAGAAATTGGTCTGGTTTGAAAGAGATAATGTCATAAGGTTTATCATCTAAGCAAGATGTTTGTATTATTTAGATGAAAATCTTTGCTTCCTAGGACAAGATACACCTATCTATAATACTTCCACTCTTCCAGTTACATCTTTCAGATGGGGCTAATGTTAAGCAGCTCTCCGTATTTCATTAGAATTCTAAATGAATCAGATTTGCTCTTAAGTTTATTGTTGGATGAAATGGGCATGGTTGACATTTTACAAACAAGCACAGTAAACAGCTAAAGCCATGTCAGCCTAGCTTTGAGATAGATAGTACCAGACAAAAATCTTGCAATTTGATTAATGTGTCTGCATTCAATAAAGTCTAATTTGAAACATCTCTAGACTAATTTCAATGTTCAAACTATATTTAGGAAGGCTCCAGTTATGTGTGTTACTGATTACAACTGTTTCTTGTTAAGTGTCCAAAATATCACTATACTTAAACTGGGACTTTGAAATTGCAAATGTGAGTAGTTTGGTAGTAGTAACACATTAAAGCTAAGCTTAGGGCTTGTCTACACTGGCAATTTACAGCGCTGCAACATTCTCAGGGGTGTGAAAAAACACCCCCCTGAGCACAGCAAGTTTCAGTGCTGTAAAGCACCAGTGTAGACAGTGCACCGGTGCTGGGAGCCGGGCACCAACGCTGGGAGCTACACCCCTCGTGGAGGTGATTTTTTTAGAGCACTGGGGAGAGCTCTCTCCCAGTGCTCTGCCACAACCACACAAGCCACATTAAAGCGCTGCCGCAGCAGCACTTTAGTGTTGCCAGTGTAGACTAGCCATTAGTTTCAGCAATCTTTCTAGGAAGGAAAGAAACCACAGAAGTTGTGGGTGTAAAAGTGAATAGCCATATATAATGCTTGTGATCTGAAGTAAGAACAAAATTTTCATGTGACATGCAATCTGCAATACTATATAGACATTATAGTAGATTGATTTTAGGGGTCTGACTTCCATCCAGGGTGCAAGTTGCTTCATTTAAAAAAAACAAACAAAAAACTTAGTTGCATCCTCTCACAACCAAAGACAGTTGGAAGCCATTCTTGGAGGTGGTTTTCTAAGATTGTATACATATCCAAAATGAAAATAAATTGCACTGAAGTAAAGACAGATGTCTAGCTCTTAGACTTGCTTAAGAAGGTATTATTTTTATTTTAAGTGAGAGAGGCATTTTATTTAATTCAAATAAATGAATGGAGAGAGACATTTTCAAAGGATTTAAAGATTTGGTAGCTACTTTTTGTTTTGATAGGTGATGGAAAATTGTAGAGTCCTTTTAATGCAGCTTTTTGCAAGTGTCTGATTGTACTCTTTCTTTAGTATTCATAGTTATTTGGTCATCTGTTAGCACCAAAGAATTAAGGTAGCAGGACTAACAGAACATACACAACATTTAAAGAAGTGATAAATTTCTGGAACAGCCCATGATTTCCTCTCTAACAATTCAGATCACAGTAGTAATGGGGTTGATTTATTTTATGCGTTTGAAAGCTAACCATGAAAATTACACTGTTAATAAGGTAAAAATCGAATGAAACCTGACATTCTCATTAAACATAGCAACGTTGTCTCCTCACTTGTGCTTCAGAAAGTACATGTAGTTATACCTTTTTGCAAGGAAATCTCATCTACTCAGTTTGCATCAACCATGAACTCTATGCTGATAAAAATGTCTCTCCCACTCCTGAGTGGCTTCCCTCCATCAGTCACCCTACACACACCTTAGCGTAACCAATGTAATTTAACTGTCTTCCTACCCTACTTAATCTGGTGCCACTTTACTGTGTCATGTGAAATTACAGTGTACATTTTTCTGGGAATGCACCTTGTTAAGTTTATCTGTACTGTGAGATGCATAGCACGCTCTGTGGTGCAGTAATATAATTTTCTTAATCACCATGTGAATAACTGAATTAACCAAGTATAGTTATACTGCATCTTTAGGACATTGTGTTGAAGTTTTGTTTGTCAAGCACGGTAAAAGCCCAGTTCTTACAGAAATCTAGAGCATTGCTTTTACAGATGCTGAGACTCACAATTTGGAGTCTGTTCTAGAGTCAAAATGCCAATCTCTGTGTAGTTTGTCTGCCTCCGATGTGTGCAATTCATGTGTTGGTTACATAGGCTGCTTTGCAAATATTGAAATGGAAGGGTGGTCTGTCATAATAATTCTAGATTTTGTTGATTTCCAACCTGTATTTCTGAATTAGTTAAATGTATGCAGAGCTCTCAGGGAACCTAGACATATTTTTTGCTCTTACTGGCTTGTACACTTAAGCATAGGAGGTGGATAGCCTTAGCAATCATACTGAATCATGTAGCAACAAATAGTGAATTGTGTGACAGCATGGGACAGTTATATGCAGATTTGTGGTGAAATTTGTGGCTTGTGTGCTTGTGAGGAACAATATTGTTCAAATTATAGAGTGCCTTGATATCTTTAAGAAATATCCATTCATGAAACTGTTTAAGATATTGTCTACTCGCAAGGACATTTGTAAATACTTTATACTCCTTGAAAGAATTGGCAGTAAGTAGGAATGTAAACAATCAGCTCTTTTATTAGAAGTTATTACTGTGTATGTGGGTATATGAAAGGTAGGAATTATTATTATGCTTCACCTGGAGTTTTCTAGAAAAATATAATCAAGATAATAAAGGCATAATCAGGTAAACACTTTGTAAAGCATATAGTCTTAAATTCCAAAATGCTTGCAAGTTTCATTCACACTATTTGCAATCATTTGGACCTGAAAGAATTTTATCTCTAAATCTCCCTTGTGACTGCAAGAACTTGAAGAATTTCAAGGCAATGCTAGTGATAAATTACAAAACATACATTTCAAGAAAGAAGGTTTTAAAAATGTTTGTTTAAGTTGGCACATACATATATGTATTTTCATGTGGTATTTGCAATGCATGTATATTTTTTTAACTTACTTGTGCATACCATTGTGTCCTGTTGAAATTAATAGTGAGGGCTTCAGAAGTAGCTGTCCTGTAAGTGTGGGTGTACATTCCGAGTTCATTGCTTTGTGATCTTTCAGTCCTAACTGGTGAATGAGGGGTTTGACCAGAGAGATTAGAAAAGTTTGGTGCTGATTTGTGTTTTCAGAGAGGTTCCTCAATATCTTTCAGCGGTTCTCAAACTGGGTTGGGACTCCAAAGTGGGTCACAACCTCGTTTTAATGGGGTCACCAAGATTGGCATTAGACTTGCTGGGGCCTGGGCCAAAGCTGAAGCCCGAGCCCCACAGCCCAGGGCCAAAGCCAAAGTCCGAGGGCTTCAGATGTGAGTGGCAGGGCTCAGGTTACAAGCTCTCCGCCTGGGGCTGAAGCTCTTGGGCTTCGGCTTTGGGCCCCCACCCAGGGCGATGTAGCTCAGGCTCTGGCCCCTCTGCCCAGGGCGGTGGGGCTAGGCGGGCTCAGGCTTCGGTCCCCCTCCTGGGGTCGTGTAGTAATTTTTGTTGTCAGAAGGGGGTTGCGGTGCAATGAAGTTTGATAACCTCTGAGTTTGAATCATGAACGGTAAATAGCTTAAATTAAGCTGATTGAACAGAACAGTTAGCAAGGGGAATTCTTTCAGCTTTATAGCTAGGTAGACGCTATATATAAATATACATGAGATGAATTAATCTAGACAACCCTTTCACCTTTATGATGGTGGTGGTCAATTCTGTCCTCCAGTTGCTTCGTTATTGTTCCTGTTGTCTCCTCTTCGCTCAGTGATCTGTGCAGAGCTGGAGGGAAACAAGAGCAGTAGATGGGCAGCAATCTTGTCACCACTGCATTGTGTGAGAGCTACAAGTATGACTCTTCTAGCACATTCTGTTAGAGCTGTACCTACAGCTGTTGCAGCATGTGGGAAAGCACCTGACATTTCCTGCGAAAGCACCTGACCACCTATATTGATCCATGTTACTGCACCTTCTTCCCCCTTACCTTCTGTTGTTGCTGACTAAAATGAAAATGGAAGCGTTGGTCCTGTTTCAGGCGGAAGTATGTTGGTGGCTAAAACATTCAAATGAGAGTTGTAATCCTGGCTCAGTAACTATTGATATGACCTTTTCTGGTTTGTTTTCCACATACAAAATAGAGGTAATTCTTACCTACCTCATACAGATGCTGTTATAGGCTGAATTAACATTAATAATAATGCTTTCTATTTATGACTCCTTTCATAAGAGGATGTGGGAGCACTTTGCTGTATCAGCGCAGCATACTACACACCTGCCAATAATGTTTCCACAAATTGAAGTTCTGCAGTTAATCTTGTAACCTGCTTGTGCGGTAGCTTATTCGTCTGGATTTGTTTTACAAGACGTCAGGCTGATGTGAATACAGTTGAGTTGTAGAGCATTATTTCATGTGACTAAACAAATGTATCTTGTAGTGACATACAGATTAGATTGTTTATAGGAAGAGATCTCAGGAAGGGTTGAATCTTTTGCAACAGCAGTCAGTAGCGCCATTTTCTGAAAGAGGTTAATGTGCTTTGTGCTTACTATAGAGCTTATACTGTAGTATGGTAGCAGTAGTTTGTGATAATATAAACTGAAGAATTTTCTATAAAATTCACATAACATGCCATCTGTTAAGCAAATGAGATGTGAAACTAAGGTGCATGTCTTACTCTTTTTGCAATGGCTTCCATTGACATTACTAAAAACATACAGAACTTTGATAAATGAATAAATGTGTCACTGTTAAACAACAGTTTAATCTCTTCTTATGCACATTAAGTTACTTATAGACCATTAACTTTTTTTCTTTAGACAATGGCAAAGGTTATAACCACAGTGCTGAAGTTCCCAGCCGACCAAACTCAGAAGATCTTGGAACGAGAAGATGCTCGACCATTGGTAAGCCTTATAAGTAGATGAGCTATATGAACATGGGCCGCTCACAGGTGGGTGAAACTTGGTTGTTTAACGTCCCTCCCTTCCTCAGGAGAATTTCCTATTGTAGAAATAGGCTTGAGTTTGACAAAAGGAAAAAGTAAGGGCCTTGTCTCCACTAATATGTCCGACCATTGGTCTAGTACTGGAGCAACTTCACTGGTGGTAGTGACAATGAGAGCACTGTGTAGCCAATGGGTAGGCACTTTTGCCACTGTGCCATCTATCCTTACTAAAAGTAAACATGGTAACAACTCCTGTGCTTACTTGGCTTTGATGGTGTACAGTAGCAGTTCTGCTGATAGAGCTTTCTCCTAGAACAACAGAGGGGAAAAGTGCTGAATATAGCCAGTATAGATACATTCTTGATGTAGAATGCCTTTTTAAAATTGACACAAACATTGAAAGCCTGCTCAGCTCTCCCAATATGGGATATGTCATGAGCATAGAGAAGTCTAGATTTTTGGAGGGACAGAATGGAACTCATACTGTACTAGTGTCTTTGAAAATCTAGCCCTGAGGAACTATTAGTTATTTAAGGAATTAAGGGGTGCTGTGCTTTACAAAAGGATTTCCAGGTAGATGAATTGCAAGACCAGGAGCAGAGTACTTTATGTTCTCAGGAAAGCAAGATACAGTGCTAATCAGAAAAAACACTCCTTGCACGATCACTATTTTGTAAGTGTAAAAGGCATTTTATTAATTGAAAGGTTGTGAAAATATTTTCTCTACACAATATCTGAACTCAGTAGGATCGTTCCCGTTTTTGTGGGCCAGTAAAATAAAATAGTTTAGTTAAGAGTTTATTGTAGCTTATATTTCCCCTATTGGTTTTATTTCTTTTCTCCTTCCCTCCCTACTGGCCTTGGCTCTCTCTGATCATTTTAGAAACAGATAAGGTTATTATTTTAGGTAGTTTGTATGTTTCACTTTACGAAATCACACAAACACCTATATCTCTTTGAAGCAAACTTTAAAAAAATTTTCAGTTACTGTTAACATAGAGTTGAATACAACAAGCAAAATTATAGATTTTTGTTAGAAGGGTGTTGAAGGTGTTTTGATTGAAGGAAACTATACTGTAAAAGCAACATTGGTATTAATAAGTATTCTATTCCAGTCCAGGCTCTTGGCCAGTCCATCCCAATCTCCAAATATTTATTTAAACTCATAAAACAAAAAGAGTGTAACTTCCTCTCCCAGCTAAGCAGTCCTTACACTGAAAGTATCTTCACCCTGTTGTCTGAAGTGATTAGCACCATGCTTGTCTTCAGAAGCAATTTAATAAAATATTAAAAGAAATAACTATTACCTTTTTAACCACCTCCCAAACCTTCAAAATTAAACATTTCTAACCAGTTTATTCTTTTTATTAGTTTACTACTCTGCCTGGAGTGGCACCTATTTAGATATTTACTAAACTTTTTGATGTACTTGTGTGTAAGAGATAAACAGATTTAGGCTGCTGGGATTAGACTAAACTATCCAAGCATATTATATTAATAATCAGTTGATGTAGGGTTTCTCCCTATTTCATAATAGAGTGATGGTGGTATTTGAAAAACATGTATTAAACACTTAAATTTCCTTTCTATAAATTGTCTAAATTAGAGCATAAGTGTACATTTTAAAACAAGTCTGCAATGCTTTGATTAGTCTGATAAGGAAAACATCTGATATTCCTATTAACTTTTGCCTGAAATATTTACAGATTATAAAACTGTAAATTGTCAACTTGTTTTGCTACTGAAATAAAACACATTTACACGGTAGTAAGTTAAGGATACTTGTCAGTTTTATTTACCATTTTAATGCCTGATCTTTTCCTTACCTATACAATGGGCATATATCTAAGAGTTTCTCTTGAAAGTTTATAAACAAATCACAGATAAATGACTTGGGATATTGACCTTGGTACATTTAGTATTTACTTCAGTGTTGTTTCTGTTGAATCCGCTCAGCCTCGTATGTAAGTACAAGCTGTCCACTGAGCTCAAATTTGTGCTATTAATAAAATACTCCAATAAGGTGTTTTCTTCCTGGCTTTGTAGTTTACCACACCTCACGTTGGTATCTTCTGAATATTCCATCAGTCTGTGCTTAGTTAGCATGTGGGTGAGTGAAGCCTAATATGTGTATTGTGTTTTATTTGAAGATCAAATCTATAGCATGCAATTAATTATCCTTCTAGATTTTTCTTTCTCTTCTCCCTGGTTTTGTTCATAATTACTGAATGCTCTTTGCATGACAAGCTTGTAATATACCCCCTAAGCTAACTGTTTGTCTTATTTTGCTTTACAAAGCTAAGTTTGTAAGACGTAAGCCTCAGTTTCAAGATTAATATATTTTCTGATAGGAGGACAGTTTGCATCTTTTCAGATTCAGAGCTGTACAAACCTCAGATATGTCAAAAGGGAGTAGAAAAAGATTCTTAATCAAATAGCCTGTAATACAAAATATATTTAACTTGGCTTTATTCTAGTTGTGCTTTTATCATTTTCTCGGCTTCTTATTTGAATAAGCAAATAGGTAAATCAAATTATTGGAATATGCTTACTTACTTTGGTGCTTAATATGGTTCCTTATGCCATATAAAAATCAAAAGGGGTCCAAATTTAATAAAATACTTAAAATGAAATAATGCAGACATGGGCCCTGATCCAGTAAAGCACTTAAGCATGTGCTTAACTTCAAGTTGGCTTTAATTAGACTTCAAATCTACTTAAAGTTCAGCACATGCTTTAGTATTTTGCTGGTTCAGAGCCATGGGTTGGTGGTAACAAGATGACAAAGCCGGGGGCGGGGGGGCGGGAGAGAAAGACCTTTCAGATTGGGGACGTCATAATATTTGTTATTACACAATTTGTTACAAATTAGTTTGGCTTCATTATTGAACCTGTACACAATTAACTCTAGTGTTAGAGACCAAGTGGCAGGGTTGGCTTACAATGAAAAGGGTGCATCAGACCACTCAAGGTAAAAATTAAAACAATAATGATCCACAGTAATAGGAAATGGAAGTAAATAGTCACAACTTTCTACATAATCTAATGTAGTTAGCACTCTGATTTAAAATGTATAATATTTCAAAACAAATTCTGTGAGACATGCAGAGCTTGCCTTAATTTTTTTTCTCCCTTAAAACTAAAACCAGACAAAACTTAGAACTCAAAGATATATTTTGCATCTATAAAGAGGGAAATCTGTTCCTCTCTACCAGTCCTTAAAGTTTCTACTCTTTTTTATCCTTATTTCATACTCTCTTAAATGTTGTATTCTAAGCCTAATATTTGGAATGTCTGTCCTCTGGTCCTTGCTTTTCTGGGATATTAGCGTCAACTGTCTTTTCCTTTGCCATGGCTGAAAATGGTTGAAGTGTCAGTATCGACAGGGTAAAACTACTTTCAACACCATTATAGAAAGCATGATTGAGATGTAATCCCTGTTACTCTTTCTGTGGCCCTATTGAAAAAAGGTTTTGTCCTTTCTTTCAGTAAAACAGTTTTCAGCATCATTTGGAGGAGCAAAGAAGGGGCTTGATGCTGACCATGGTGTCAGCAACAGGTCATTTTACTAACATAAATGAGGCCTGTGCATGTAAATCTTATATAATCTAGTAAAATCTCGTTGCAAGAATAAATTGTGCTGTCCTCAGTTTTCAAAACTTTAGTGGATTATGACCGTTTATTGCCCCCAAATATGACATTCTTGCCTCCAAGCAACTTATGATCAAGGTGATGCTGACTGCATTGCAAATGTGAGGTGTACACTTCTTGATTAGGTACAAGGGATTCATTTCCATGATTGGCCAAGGCAGGAATTGTTTTGAGGTGGGGTATTGTTACTTTCCTGTCATTTTAACTAGAGGCCTTGATAGGAAAGAAGGGAGAATAACACTGTCTCATTCTAAAACTCAGTTTTGTATTTTACTTAACTAGGCATGATGCTCAGATGCAGTATGTAGTTTCCAGTGGGGTCTTACTCTTTCACCCAGCTTCTCAGTTGTGTTGACTGAAATATATAGAAATCGAATTACTTGCCCAAGATCACAGAATAAGTCAAGTTGTTCAGCCTGACCTCAAATCCAAGCTCTTTCTGTCTCCTATTGCTTTTCTCCAGCAATCAGATTCAATTGCTTTCCTGATTTATTTATTTTAATACAAAAAGTACTTGTAATTTTCTCTTCACAATGTAACATTCATTTACTTGCCTTTACTTTTCTTCCTTTTTTCTCCCCTCCATAGTCATGGCTACATCCATCTTGAAGAAATTGTGATAGTAAGGTCTTATGACAATGCTGCTTAGAAATACATTCATATCTCTGTTCTCCGCTGAGAATGGACAAGAGGAAAAACTATTATTCAGGGTCCCAGATGAAGCGGCAAGACAGAAAAAATCAACACACGCTTTGGACCGCCAATATAGTTAAAACTGCCTTGAGAAGAGATGCTAATCAGTGGTTATCTGGTGAGGAGTCTTTTTTTTTTTTCTCCTCGTATTGAATACTGTCTTCTATTTTGTGTTAAAGGTTATTTTTTTAAAGGGGAGAAAAAAGACTGTAACCTAGAAAGACTTTGCCCCATTCTTGTATCTCAGTACAGGTTTCACTGGGTGTTTTTAAGAGTTGAACTTAACAGTTTGTCTCTTCTATTTATTTTTGATTTCTTGACTGAATGAATTGTGCAATACATTTTTGGGTGGGTAGCAGTTAGTGGGTGATTCCTGGTGAATTAGGCCATTTGTTTGAATATTTTCTTCCGATTTGATCTTTTGATTGTATGCTAAAGGCCATTTCTTTAAGCTTTTGCTTACAATAAATCCAAATTTTAGTACCTCATTTATTTACTCTTAGCTTTTGTACTTATATTTTCTGGAGAAGAAATACACTATTGTAAATTGTAAATAGTTAATACATAACTGTAACATATGCTGATCTGTGACTGGCAATGCTAATCTGGCAGGAGCTGAGATGAAATAAAATTTTATTTACTATACAGTTTTGGAATTACGTGTATTTTTTATATTATACATATTTTTGTAATGAGGAGCAACTTTATACTTGACCACCGACAAGACCATAAAGCAACATTTGCTTGGAATGTTTACAATCTAAGGCTGTGATCCTGCAAAGACTCACTTAACTTCAGGCATGTAAGTAGTTAATGGGGCCACTCAAATGCATAAGTCTTTGGCGGATCATAGCCTCAATGACAGACATAGAAAACATGATGAACTGGAAAGCGAGGGAGTCACTTGGTATATTTTGTTATACCCATATGGTTATTAGAATGCAAAAAGCGGCTTGATCCTCTAAACGCTCATCCAAGTATCCCCATATGGGTAAAGATCAATTGTCCTCTATTTATAGGGGTATCAGGCACAGTACTGTAGATCCAATGAAGGTGAAACTTACACCCCCACCTCCCAAGTGTTTATAGTTGTGGGAATAATTCTCATCTGTACTCTGCCAATTAGTTTCTCTCTGCCAGGATTACCTCTAACATTCTATGCACATAGGTAACTTCAGATTTGTATTTGTTTTTTAGTTAACCGTCATTATAAGATACATACCATTTTACTTGCCAGAGCACTATTTGCTCCATGGCCCAAGATGGGACATTCCTCAGTCCTGTACCAACAATGGGTAAGAGCTGATTGCGTGTGATGCATCAAGACTACAAAAAAAGGAGATTTAAACCATACTTGACAGCTGCCATGTAGAATGCCAGCAATACAAGATGCACGTTGGAAGGCCTGTTAGACTGACATATCAGACCTTATATAAGGAAAAGCTATTTTCTAAAAACTTAGTTTTTTACTTTCCCTTCAAGGCTTGTATAGCTAGACACACAGTAATTAAAGAATTCTGATTTTACACGTAGAGTAAACCAATAATTTTGTATACTGCCGAAAACATTTCTAAACTATTTCTGTAAAACGTATCATACAGCACCTACCACTGTGGGTCCTGCTCAATGGCTGGGGCTCCTTGGCACTACCGTAATAGAAATAACATACAGAATAAATGATGGAGTAGAAGGAAGATTTTAATGGCATCAGTTTGTGGTGGTCTCGTAGCCTCATCGTTCATGAGTAATGCGGAAAATGTGAAATTCTCACGCACACAGGTGGGATGCAGTGCATGTTTTCCAACATAAGCAACGTAGTGCAGTAGTTTAGGGCAGAAAATGAAAAATGGCTTTTTTTCACCTTGGGGGCATTTTTGTAGGGCAGAATGTAATTACCCACAGTTGGAATTAAGCCAATATCCGTTGAATATTAAATTTGTGGGAAAATACTATGAGATCTTTAATGACCCCAAGTGGTCAGAGGATCTGTTTTAATCTCATCTGAGCGTCTGACATTAGAAATGTAAATGCATACCCTACCTATGAAATAAAAACCTAGAATACACTGACACATTTCCACATTACAAACAAATGTGAAAGTCCCTCATTGGTTTGGTTTTGACAAGTGACTTTTCAGGGTTAAACAAAACATTTAAAAGCATCCTCGCAGTATTTTCTAGAGTTGAATAGTCCTTTTAGTAGCCTTGAAAGATATTACTGAGGATTCTTACTCAACTAAAGAAATCAATGGCAAAATGTTTGCAGGTAGAAGAAGACCCTGTTATGGGGTGTTTAGTTGCAAGAAATGCACTTTGCATTCAGTTCATCTTCAAAATTTTGTACCCTAGTGCAATTAGGAAAACAGCAGAGATCAGTATTGTTCAGTATTGTACATGCTCTTTAGATTCCTTGTGGTGTCCAGAAGAGATCTTGAATCCTTCTCTTTTGATCCTGAACAATCAAACATGATATGAATAGAAGAGCATTTCCAAGTTGTTTGCTGTGATAAACCTCTGATACTCAAACACCAAAAGTCAAATATCTCCAACTCTTCTGTCACCAATAGACTCTCTGACTACACTGCTGCTTCCCTTGTTCTTTATGAGCTTTTCCCTTTTTGACTGTATATGATACGCTTGATACTTTCTCACAGAAATATTCCTTTTAGTAATTTCTCTTTTAAGAGTCTTTTTTTGGCTTTCTCTACTGTATATTCTGTATTGTGTATGGGAATCTTGTTCTCCAGAATATTGGCTGATGCTCATCAGCAACCTTGAACAGACTTCAGATTTGTGTGGATACGTGTGGATCTGTAGAATGTATGTTCTATTCTTTCTTGGCTGGCCTTCTGGGGGTTTGTATAATTTTGCTATCAATACCATTACAAAAAGTTTAAAATATACACTTCAAGCTTAGATTTCCATATAAGGTATACATCTTATGCCATGGGAAATTAAATGCATTAACAGCCTATTACCCTGACACTGAAGTTTATAACCACTTGTATTTTCCAGTGTCTTGTCTCATTCTTCACCATCTGGACATTTTTTCATGAGGCTTTGATCACATTCTCCTCCACCCCCCCGCCCTTTCTCACAAGATACTACATCAGGGCTGTTATTTGTCAACCATGACTCGAGTGCAGTGAACTGAACTGAAATTGATAGTCAATATACTATTGAAACAACATTATTACAGCTTGGAGTGAATAAATTAATTTTTTTTCTAACCTCTGTTGTCATCACATCTTTAGTAATCTTATTTTTTAAAAAGTGTATTACATAGTTACCATCCAGCTTTCTTAATTATTTACAGCGCAAACAAAAATGCTCCCAAAAGTCACTATTTTTGAAAAGCTTAAAAACGTTCTATAAATTCTTCACTCATCAGACAGCTATTTCTTAACGTAATGGTAATAGAAATGGTGTTAAGCACAAGACTCTGATACAGTTTGAGTTTATAACAAAACTCAAGAAAATTACTTCCCGAACTTTATAAAAGAATGTATAAACATGGAATTATTTTAGAGTTTAAAAAAGAAAAATGTCTATGGAGCATGAATGCGGAAAAAGTGCTACCTTGAGTGTTTCACCTTAAATGTGGTGGCTTTTGTATTTCGTAAAGCATACTAAAATACTGCTAGTAATGCCAATACAGATATAAACTACCTTGGGATAATGGATGGTGGTGGAGAAGGGAGGAAAAGAGTGGTGGCTGTGGGAACCGGTAGGGTATGAAGACTTTCTTCTCTGGGTTACAGGTTCTAAACCAGACCAGGTCAGTTGAGACCAATAATCACCACCATCTGGCTGTGAAGTATGAAATGAGTTGATAGTCTCTGTTCAATTCCTAGTCAGCTGATGTCCCCATCACAAAATCCACCACTACACTTACACTTATAACCAAGGGGGCGGGGCGCAATGATCTCAGCAGAGAGACCAAGGCTTGAATGGGCACGGAGACTGAGCTACCTCCATCTCTCAAGTCCTCCCCCTATAGGTTAGGGTTGAAGCATGTTGGCAGGGCTGTTTTGGAGAAGCCTTCACTGTTGGAGCAATCTCTCTTTGTGGCTACAGGACTTTATTCTCAAGTGCTTTTCACAAGCATTTAAATTCACTAAAATAAAAAGGGGGCAAACAGGGCAGCATATACCATATTTACCACTGGCTATATGTTGGCAGCTTTATAAGCACTAGAACAGACTTAGCCCTGTGTTATCACATCTAGAATTTCTACCCATTGTCTTCAAGAAAATAGCTCTTGCGTTGCCCAGCTTTGAATAGAAGCACTTAAAGGTGGTTTGTTTCTTTTTACTAGGGCCAGCAGTATATCTTTTACAGAGTAATCAAAACAGTCAAGCAAGCAGTATTTAGAAGCTTATAAAAGTCATTTTCTATGCACCAAAGTTAGCATACATTTGTGGTTAAAAACTTTCAGTTAATGACCTGAAGAAATTCTCTGCAGCTTTATATTGAACTTGCTGATCTTTCTCGCATCGATCTGCTGTTTCTGGAATGCAATAATTCACGGAGAAGCTGTGCTGAAATTTTAAAATTGAAAAATGAGCTTTTGAATGGGGAAGAAATGAGTTGGCTAAGTAGGAAGTATGTACAAAGGGAAATGGAAGTCAGGATAAAAGGTTCATATCATGGCTTATGTAAAGGAACTATGCAGAAAAATTTCTTCCCACGCGGACTGAAATTGCCATATTGGATCAAACCAATGGTCTATCCATTTTAATAGCCTGACTCTGACAATGGCCGTTACCAGGTGCATCAGCAGAAGGTGCAAGAAATCTTGCAGCGTGCAATTATAAATTAAGCAACCTCTCGGGGAAGTTTCCTCTCAATTCCTTCCAGTGTGGTTTATGCCCAGAAGTGAGTTATTAAAAATAGTATCCTATCTAATGTAATTGTTGGTACTTTGGTTTGGTTACATGTCTAATCTTTTTGAATCCTACCAAATTCTTGCTGTCGGTGATGTCTTGTGGCGAGTTGTTCTGCAGATTAATTATGAGATTAAAATCAAGGACTCTTTCCCCTACTTCTTGATGTAAAATTCCTCTTTTCTCTTCAAATAGAACTGTCCCTAGGATTTATGATATCTTACTGAATTAGAGCAATTAAGTAGAGGCAGATATTGTTCCTAAGCAAGCACAGGAGGAAGTATACCACTCAAGCCACTAAATACAATATCTGCAATAGTATATACTGTCATTGTGGGTGGTTAGTGCTTCACATGTGTAGTAACATGCCCTTAAAATAATGGACGGCATCGGCCCTCCCCATAGTGTAGGCTAGGATCAGAGACCAAAGGTGACGCTATATGGAGAGTGTGAGAGGGGAGTGTATTGAAATTGCTATGAAGAAAGGTAGTCTCCATAAGGCAATGTCCATAGGTCCACACCTGCACCCTAGACACCGGCATGCTCCGGTACTAGGGCATACAGGGACGGGCGGGCCTGTTGCCACTCCAGTTCCTTCTCAGCTGCCTATGGCTTGCGAGAGTGTGTCGCAGTGTTCACTAGCTAGCCTCACCACTGAAATGTCTTTATTCTCTCAGTACTTTTCTTCTTTTTTGTTTAGCATAATTTGTGCTTTTGAATAGGTTCTCCCCCATCCCCTCCCCGACCTTCTTTTTGCCTGATTGAGGCTTTTGATCCCTGGTCTTGAGCACAGGTTGTGCCCAAGACACTAGGCTTCAATCCCTGCCAGACCTGCCATAGGTCTTTCCCTGCAGTGATGGACATGCAAGCTGCTTCCGCGAGTCTCACATCCCCTCTAAATGTAAAGATCTGCTCAGGGTTTAAGAGTAGATCTAAGAAATTGAGGTAGGACAGGCTTAAACTCCTGTTAATGCCGCACACGCTGAGACCTGTGGGGTCTGACTCTATTGGTTACTGTTGAAAGAAAAATCAATTGTAAATACAATATTGCATGTATATTATTTTACATATTTATAGCTACTTTCAATGAAAGATTCGTAAGGCACTTAACTATATGTACAGCTCTCATGATATTCCGTTACCTGTGAGGAAGGGGAGACAACTAATAGACAAACAGTATACTGCACTACAGAGTGGAAAGCAAGTTTGTGACCAGCGAAACAAACCTAGAGACAAGAAACACTGTATCTTATCAATCCTCTAAACCACCACACATTTCCTCCTCAATCAACCCTTATTCCAAGGTAACACAATAGCATAACCACAAGTTACTTCGTAACCAGTCCTATGGGGGAGTCTTCACTCTCTTCCAAGGTGAGCAAAGCTCTGCTCCTCATGGGTTGGTGCTGCGTAGAGCCCAGCAACTCAGAGAGGTAAGTCCCCACTTTGAAATTCTGCAGATGCTGCTGCTTATCCCAAGTCTTGAGAACATTTGAATGTTGTTTACAAAAAAAAACAAAAAAAAACCCCACACATGCCAAAACATAAGCCGGGAAATTCCAGTGTACCTGAGTCAGGAAACTAAAGTCTGATCCAACTCTGACCTCAGAACAGGAGTTGATGTTCCAAGTTAGAAGCGGCAGTTTTAGCATCAGTATTCTGAGTAGAACTGCATGTGGGATATTATGGTCGTCTTAAAGCTCTTCAGGGAGAAGGCCTGTCTTTGTATGATTTTGTGCCGGGCCTTGGACAGTGGGAGTCTGGGACCCTGTTCCTAGGCACGACTGTACTATAAATGTTGTTGTAATACTTTTAAAGACAGCTGGAAAGAATAGTTTATAGTGGAAACCCTGGATGGTCTGTCCCTTTCCTCAAACTACAGGACACCAAGTAGGATTTCACTGCACTCCCTTTGGAGCCTTTTAAAGCTGTCCTTTTCCAGGCAGAGGAGATGCTTATCAATGGGAAGCTCACCTGCTGCAGTGCTAGTCCCTTTGGCCTTATCTATACTGACTTTTGTCTTTAAGCATTCTTCTATTGCAGAACCAGCTGCTCAGTGCCACTGGAGGGGTAGCATTACTGTAATCTCTACTATAGAGAAGGTACCGGTGGCCACTAGTGTTGTACCACTATATCATTTCGACTTTGAGCAGAGTTAGATAACGATGATTGTCAAAAACACCAACTCCTTGTCTTCTCTAGAACTCCTACCATTGTTACCACTAGTGGAGTCGCAAAGGTGAGAAACCTTAAGAAAAACTCTGAATAGACACAACCTTCCATTTCTGGGAGCAGGAAATTTGGAGCTAAAATTGAACTTAAACCTCCTGAATGGTGGTGCAGAGTCTCTGAGGAACTAGTGGTCAGCCTAGAATTCTCCCTTGGGACCCAAATGGTCTCCTCTCAGTGAGGGCACTGCAGTCCTTCATGCATTTATAGATAACTGTGACGAAGTGTGTATTTTTCTTTGTTATATGTGAGTCTTTATATGTGAGCATATGTGAGTTTTACTGTTTTGCATGAATACTGTGTGTACCTCAGTTTCCCTGTGTGCTGCACCAATACCTCGGCGGTGGGAATAGGGGTGACTTTGGCTGAGACCTTTGGGGCAGGTGAGGCTCCAGCTGCCTGCACATAGGCTATGAGACCCAGGAAGGGGATGCAACCAGGTGACGACCAGGTGACTCTTTGCCCGGGAAGCGAAACAAAGAAGGAGGAAGAGCAACGGGGATGTCTGAGGTCTGGTCACTGGAAGCTGGCAGTCTGCTTGGGGGACTGGAAGAGGGGGAGTCCAAGGCTTCTGGCCCAGGACTCCCCAAGATGGACTTGGCTGAAAGTTACTGATTCCTGTGAGGGGCGTTGCATTCGTACCAACAGCTGTTTTCCAACCAGCCTTGGCTCACTAACTGAGCTGTCCACTGGGTGGAGATGGGAGCCAGCCATCCCATCAGGTGTTCCCCATTCAGAGTAACTGGGAACACCGCCCAGGCCCTGGAGGGAGAAGTCAGAGACGTGCTGGCTTTAGGAGTGATCCAGCCATCCACCAGCCCCAGGGACTCTCCCATGGTGCTGGTCCCCAGGAAAGATGGGTTGATCTGATTCTGTGTGACCCATCGGAAACTTAATGCCATCACCATGTCTGGTCCCTGCCCCATGCCTAGGCCTGATGAGATCCTAGACAAGTTGAGAGGGACTCGGTACTCCACAACCAGGGATCTCACCAAAGGCTACTGGCTGGTGCCTTTGGATCCAGATGGCAGATTGAAACCTGCTTTTGTCACCCCTTTGGGGCTGTACAAATTCCTGGTCGTATCTTTCGGCCTCAAGGAATTGCCGGTCACCTGCCAGTGCCAGGTCGATCAGTTACTGAGGGGGGATGGAGAATTTACAGGTCATTAGCCAGACCTAGGAGGACCATGTGTCCCAGCTGAAGAGAGGGCTGAGTCACGTCCAGGCTGCAGGGCTGACTGTAAAAGCTGGGAAGTGCAAGGTGGGGAGTGGCTGCCTAAAGCCAGAGCCAGCCAAGGTGGAGGAGATCAGAAACCGGCCTGCTCCCAAGACTAAGAAACAGACCCAGGCCTTTATTGGGATGGCAGGGCACTACCGGAGTTTTGTGCCCCACTTTAGCTCTGTGTCAGCTCCCATCACTGAGCTATGCAAGAAGGGTAAGCCAGACAAGCTGGTCTGGACTGGGCAGTGCCAGAGGGCTCTCTGCACGCTCAAGGAGGATCTGGTCAAGGGCCCGGTGCTGGGAAACCCAGACTTTGACAAGCCCTTTATGGTGTTCACCGATGCCTCAGACACAAGGCTGGACGTGGTGCCTATGCACACTGATGCAAAGCAGGAGAAACACCCTATCATGTACCTGAGCAGGAAGCTGCTGCACTGGGAGCAGAGCTATGCAGCCATAGAGAAGGAATGCCTGGCACTGTGTGTGCTCTGACCACTCTCCCTGCCGTGGCTGAACCTGATGCCAGGGCCCAGTGTCAAGCTCCTGAGATGGACTCTGTCCCTCCAGGAGTATGAGATGGAGGTGGTCCATGTTAAGGGGAGTGCAAATGTTATAGCTGATGCTTTGTCCCAGAGAGGGGGGACTGAACTTCCCCAGGCCACTGGCTAAAGCAGGCCTGCACAACTCGTAAAGCAGCGAGGCCCATATTACTCCAAAGAAAACAGCTGAGGGCCGCACTGCCCGCCCCGCGGAAACAACCCCTCCTTCCCCAGCGCTGGGGTGTGGAAGCCTGTAGAGGGGGCAGAAACAACACGCATAGGGTGACCAGATCACAGCAGTAAAATAGGACCTGCCCCCTCCCTGTTCGGCCCCACCATCACAACCCGCTTCATCCCCCCAGGGGTCACTATATTACTGCACACAACAGTCAATCAATGCAGCTGTAGATAAATCTCTGCACTATGCATTTTTGTATAACTTTTATATGACTTTGTATTGAACCCTGGTAATATGTTATAGCGGGACCCTAAGGTAGTATAATTAAGGTAAAAGAAAAATGTCTTTTTGCTAGAAGTAGAATAAGATCTTCCCCCCACTTTGTATTCAATTGCCCTGTTGAATGAACGAGATGTGAATGAGGAAGGCGAGGAAGGCAGGCACCTCCAGACAGCTGCAACCCTTGGAGAGGGGATGGGAACCAGACCAAGGATAATCAGACTTGTCAAGTGGGCTGACTAGAGAAGAGCAGACATACTAATGGCCTCGGGGGTTAGAAGCAAGCACCTTCCTTTGGGAACACCCTCTTTGCAGCATTGGGACAACCCCCAGCCCAGAGACAAGCAGCAAAAAGGACCAACGGACACAGTCCCAGATTTTGGGCCGCACAGTGAGCCCACCTACTCGCCCCACCCCAAGGGCCGCACAGTGAGCCCACGCAGGCCGCATGCGGCCCCTGGGTCGCATGTTGTGCAGGCCTGAGCTAAAGTGACCCCACTCAGTTCAGTCTCACAGGGGGGAGAGATGTGATGAAGTGGGGATTTTCCCTCGTGATGTTGTATGTGAGCCTCACTGTTGAGCATATGTGAGTTTTACTGTTTTGCATGAATACTGTGTGTGTCTCAGTTTCCCTGTGTCTTGCACCAATACCTCAGTGGTAGGAATAGAGGTGTGTGACCCTGGCTGAGACCTCTGGGGCAGGTGAGGATGCTCCAGCTGCCTGCACATATGCTATGACAGGTGCCCTTCATAACCTGAGACCCCGGAGGGGGGTGCAACCAGAAGACTCTGCCCAGGAATCAAGATAAAGACAAGGAGGAGCAGCAACGGGGTGTCTGAGGTCGGGTCGCTGGAAGCTGGCAGTCTGCTTGGAGGGACTGGAAGAGGGGGAGTCCAGGGTTCTGGCCCAGGACTCCCCAAGATGGACTTGCTGAAGGTCACTGATTTCTGTGCTAACAAGTTCTGTCCTACGCTGTGTTCCTGTTGACTAATGAACCTTCTGTTTTACCAGCTGGCTGAGAGTTGCATCTGACTGTGGACTTGCTGGGGAAGCGCACGGTGTGGAAGGGTATGCTGAATGCTCCGAGGTCAGACCCAGGAAGGTTGAAGCTGTGTAAGCTTCTTGCCCTGGTGACAGTCTGCTCAGAGAGAGGAGGCTCCCCCAGAGTCCTGACTGGCTTCATATGGAGTCGTTCCAGAGCATCTCCCAGTGACTCTGTGACAATAACATAGTCATTTCATCTGGTATTTAAACACCATTTGAAATTCAGGTCTCTATTGTTTTATATGAAATGTTCTTTGCTCTTTCTCCTCTTCGATTGTTCCCAGTGTTTGTGTCATCGTCGCACTGGAACAAGCAGTTGCCCGAGGAGAGGATGATGTGCATAAAAGCCACAAAACACAGCTGCACTGCTGGGTACTTCATATAGTGGGGAGAGACTGCTAAAGAGGGGAAACACATTAAGACATTGACTGAGTTTTAGGTTTCATTTAAAGGTTTGGGAGAGATGCTGACTAGGAGGAAGCTGAAGTCGGTCTTTACTTGAGATAAGCTTTTCTATTGACTACAAGCAGACGTCAATGTATGTATTGTTATATACAGCCTTCTGTGGGAGCTTGATGGTTTCCAGCCAGCCCCTTGCAGTTTCAGGAATGGAATTATAGTTAAGGAACTGAATAAACTCGGTAGACAAAAGGAGGTAAAAATAACTCCTGTTCATGCTCTTTTGACAAGGTGAAAATTAACTTATGTCAATGCTGTTGCCAGCTAATCATGAGCGTGGCAAAGTTTGTTTAATATCACATGTTGGGATGGACATGAGCCTAAACCAATTTTTCATTTTGCCAGTGAAGTAATTAAATGTACCCCCTGAAAATAGCTTCATGAACATTGTTACTAACTGTGGCCCTGATTGTATGAGTCGTGCGGAGGTCCCCTCCCTTCCACACTCAGTGAATTCACTGAAGGTGGAAGCGTGACGTGTGGCTACCATGCCATGGTCTGGGATTAGTGGGATATGCAACTTTATTAACCACACACAAGGGAGGAAGGATTGATTGCAGGCACATCATTTGTCTAAACGGTAAAGTTTCTGGTTTCCTATAGAGTCAGTGATTGGGCTGGAGTTTGAGCCATCTATTGTTCCCTGCACCTTGGTGTGATAGTGGCTGCATTTTGAAACCTTTGCTTTTAAAAAAAACTACCATTGCAGCTGCCATTTGGGAAATGGTCACAGAAGCAAGAGGAGGATCAGAGGAGGTTCAGCTCTGTTTGGAATAGTGATACTAAAAACATGTCACCTGAAACAGGCAGACTGTACTGTTAATTTTCACTTTGCACTTTTTGACCCATTAGTGCAAAATCCTGTCTTCTATTATCTTTAGAAAAGATTTACCAGGCATTTTCTGAACTCAGATTTCAAAATTTTGTTCAGACTTAAGACAAATTTCTCCAACATAATGTAAAAATGCAGTTTTAATTTCTGTGTGAAACTGGACATTATATGAAAGTTTCACAAAAGGCAAAATGGCTGGGTGCAGAAAATTGCGACCTTTACCCCAAAATATTTGTAATCTTGCACCACTAAGCTAGTCGTTGTTTCCTCCCAGAACATTGCTTGACTCTCTGGGTAACTGAATTAAAATTGGAGATGAGCTGGGAAAATAGAGGCTACAATTGGATTATAATCAATGTAGTTAGGTAGTACCCCAGAGAAATTGCAAAATGGTTGGATCTCAAAATTGATCCTAGGATCTATATTTCACACTGCCAGCGGTGTGACAACATCCCTCTTAAATTATAGTTGATAATATGTTTTGCACTTTTCCTAGTTCCCCTCGCACTCTTTCCCTATATGTATTTTATCATGGGTAAGGTGAATAGGGTATTCTGTGCTGGCATAACCTCATTGACTTTAGTGGATTTACACCACTAGAGAATTTGCCTCTGGAGGTTTTCTTAGTGCTATTATCAGTGACAATCTTCCCATCATCCAGATTCTCAAATTCAATCTCTTTAACTCTTCTTCCTAAGCCTGGTAATAATGCCTCTCTTGGCAATACTTTCCCCACATGCTGGCAGTAATAAATCCTATAGAGTCTTACAGTTTCTGATCTACTGTGTATGTGTAGCATACAACCAATTTAGACATAACATAATAGACAATTTAGAAATAAATGGGTTACAACAGGATCCTTATGTCCCAAATTACTTAGTTAAGGAATCAAGCTTAGCATGCACATGTACAAAAACTGCAAAATGTGTCATTTTTTGGTAGAGAACTGGTTTGGCTGTTTCAGAGTTGATAAATAGGTTATTGTTCATCTGAACTTTTCACACAAGTATAGTATGATAGTTAACATGTGAAATAATAAACATTGCATGGCTAGCTAATAAAAAGCAGATGTGATACAAATTCCCTGCAAAATGTTTGAAAGCTGTGTTGTAAATTGGATCTTTGGACAAGTGGCCCAAACTTGTCATGTGATCACCACTGTGTCTGGGTAATTAAGTTAGAATTAGAAGATAGCTGGGAAAATAGAGGCTCTGGTTGGATTATGAATCAATGAAGCTGGGTAGGACCCAGGGTGATTGCAAAATGATAGGATAACTGGATCCACCATATAATCTGTATTTAACAAGCTTTCTGTATCTGTGTAGTGATTGCCCTGTACTTGTTATCTTTTTGCTGTGGTCTACTGGAATAAAATAAACAAGTTTGGAATCCAGCACTGCTGAATGACTAAGGGCCTGAACAATCCAACTGCCACTGAAGTCTTGTGGAATCCTTATTTCAGCTTCAACAGAATTGGATCGGGCCCTTTAGAGTTAAATACTTCTTAGCTTTCATGATTTAAACTAGAATGAATTTTAGCTAAGTCAGCTTTTTCCTTTTAAAAACTTAAATCAACTAGCTTTTGTCTTAAACTGTAGCCCATATCTACTGTTCTAGAAAGCCATGTGATGTATCAGCTTAAAAGCTATGTAAGAAGAATACAAGCAGTATGTGATGCGGTGTTTGGCTCCGCCTCCAACAGGACTGAGTGGAGTAGGCCAATTAACTCCAGAGGCTGCACCTGGAGCAGGAGCCAGGGAGCAGGAAATTGATTAGGAACAGGCTCACCTGTGTAGGAACAGGCAGCGCCTATAAAGCAAGGTAGTGGGCTACAAACTGGGGACTCTGAGAAAGGGCAGTGTCTCTCTCTCAAGAGAGAGAGTGAGTGAGTGAGGGTTCCTTGGAAAGGCTGCAGTCACTAGTCCCTCCTTAGGAAAAGGGAGGCGGGGTTTTTGGAGCTGGTACTTCCAGGGAGAGAAGGAGAATCAGAGTGGTGTGAAGGAGCAGTGAGGGTAAACAGAGGAAGCCCAGAACTACTGAGTTGAGGGTCCTTAAACTGCACCTCAGAGTAGAGTGGGGTCTGGGTTCCCCTAACAACCACTGAGGGAGTGGCAATGGAGTCATGGGTGGTGTGTAATGGAGATGAGGGGAGGCTAAACCTCCCCAAATTTTGTGTCACTGGTGGGGGGAGGGAGTGGTGGATTTGGGGCCCCTGGAAAAATCTCCCTCCACCACAGCTCTGGGGCTAGCTCTTGCTCCCTGCTGCGGTCCCGGAGCTGCCACAGGGGCACAGATCTTTTCTGGTCTCAGGGCCACAGTGGAGTGGGGCTGGGGCCTGGGGTGTGTGGGAAGAGGCAGAGTGGGAGCGGAATGGGGGCAGGGCTGAGGGAGGTGTGGGCAGAATGGGGGGAGAATTGTGGGTGGAATGGAGTGGGGCTGTGGGGCCCGCTGGCAGAAGTGGGGGGGAAAAGGGGAGGGGCTTGGAGCTCCAGCCAGGGCAGAGAGTTCTGCCGCAGTCCCGGCTGAGAGCTCGACCCACCTTGTGGCCCTGACTGAGCTCTCTGCCCCAACAGGGGCCATTGGGGAGGGGCTGAGCTCTCAGCCCCTCTCTCCCCCCCCCCACTTGGGCCAGGGCTATGGGGGGCTGAGAGCAGTGAGAAGAGGTGGGGCCTTGGCCAGAAGAGGCAGGGCAAAGGGAAGCTTCACCCTCTGCCCATGACTGGGGCAGTGAATGGGAAGACTGCCTGGAACTGTTGATGTCCTGACCCTGGAGGACGAAGTCACGAAGAGGATGCTGCGGGTCCTGGAGTGAGAGGAGCTGCAGACCAGAGTCAGAGTAACGGTGTGCAAACTGTGGATGGGGTTGTCAGCCTCGAGAGGTAATCCCTAGACTGACCAGGAGGATGCGCTGGACCGGCAGTGAGTGGAGCACCCTGTGACATGGTAACATTTTAAATGTCCATGTAATTACAGAATAGGGCTCCTATCTCTCTTGTTAGAACAGGGTAGGAAATGGTTTACCATCTCTGATAGTGGGTGTCACCATGTCAGTGTCCCATGCAGGATGTGGAATAGAACAATAGCTCAGATAGGGGATGGATTAGTTTTTTGTAATTAGCAGTTCTATAGATTCCTATGCTAGCACTACAGAGATATTGGATGAGTCACGGAGAGGGTTGCAATGTGGTTTACTCTACCTTCACATAACAAAACAGAGCGAAGCCAATGGGAGTTATGATTTCACCCTTCGTATACAGGCTGAAGTTTGTTTTCCTTCCAAAATTGTCTATTGTCCCAGGGATTGTTTGGGAGGGGAGGAAGCAGCTGTCTGCGGAGAGCAAAGGAGACAGCAGTTGTGGACAGGGAGGTTCTTTTTGGGTTAAAATGATTAAGAAGGTTGTGGCGAGAACTCCCGGTACCTGGATGTCTCAGCGACTCTAATCCTTGTCATTCTGGGATTGGTACGGAAAACACACTTTTTGTGGTTTTGGCTGATCCCCCTCCTGGCAATGGATGAAGAACAGTTGTCCATAGTGATATTAGATTTATCAGCTGTCTTTGGTCCCATTGGTCATTAGGTGTTGATTCTCCACTGGTGTGTGTGGATGGGGTTGCTTTCAGATGGCTTTGTTCTTTTCTCTCTGTGAGGTCCCATAGGATAGTATTAGGCAGCTGTTCCTCTAACCTGGGGGCTCTCTCATGTGGGGTGCTACCCATTTCATCTCTTCATTCAGAGTGTGTACAAGACTGTTAAAAGGTTTAATAAGCAGTAGAGCTGTGCAAATAACTGATTTTTTTGGTTCACTTACTGTACTGAAACTTTTTTTAAATTGTTTTTGATCGACCTGAAACACTTTTTTTCTTTTTCTTTTCATTTTTCAGCAAACCAAAAAGAATTTAATTCTGGTTGAACAAAACACTTAATTTAATTTGAGGATATTTATTTTTTCATATAAGTGAAGTAAGCTTCAAATCAAAGTAATTTTGAATAGAAAATCAGTCACAATAAAATATTTCAATGTTAAAAACAAACCCTCCCAGCCTTTTCTGATTAGGGAAAAAAAAATATCAATCAAAACAACTTTGTGAATTTGACAAATTTTATGAAATGTTTCAGTTGACCTGAACCTGCATTGGGGGGGGGGGATTTGCTCGAACAATTTGCCCATTTCTGGTGAAGAGGTAATGGGTTAATGGTTCCTTCTGTATGCCGATGACACGCAGCTCTGTCTCCATCTCATGTGATACAGGTGATACATTCATCAGACCTTACCTGTTTAAAACTGAGACATGGATGAGAGCTAGCTAGCTTACCAAATTGGGCCAAGCAAGATTGAGATAATGATAGCAAGTGAATTTGCTAAAGGTTCAATCAGCCATTTTGACTGTGTGTGATATTTGTTACATAAGTTGGCAGTTTGGGGTGGCTGTTAGATTGCCGGTTGCTTTTCGATGATCATATAGTATCTGTGATCAGGATGGCTTTTTTCAGCTGCACTAGATCAGAAGTTTGCTAGCTTTCTTCTTGGATACAGATTTTTGCTACCATGATCCATGCCTTTGTCACTTCTAGATTAAACAGCTATGACATGATCTTCATGGGGCTGTACATTAAGTCATTTTGGAAACAAACAAACTGGTGCTGAATGTGGCAATTTGCTTGTTGAGCCATCAGGATCTGCACCGGTTGCTTGTTAGTTTCCAGGCAGAGTTTTGAGGTCTTGGCTTTGACCTAACAAAACCAGACTGATTTCAGACCTGCCTACTTGAGTTACAGCCTGTCTCCTTGTGCAGTACAACTGCAGTTATGATCAGTGGAGGTGGTAGAACTAGATTCTCCTCGTTCCCGCTCCAGTTTAAAGAGAGATGGGTCTGCTGGCAGGTCATTGATTTGGGAATTTACTCTCTCCCACTTTGGTCTAATATATCCCAAAGCTGTTGACTTTCAGGGCATGCACTAAAGCAGGCCCATTTGTTCATGCCTCTGGGGAGGGCTGAGTTTAATGAGAGATTGGAGTGTGGGGGCGGGTGTCTCTCAGAAGGCAATGCTGAACTACAGGCTAGCTGATTTTTACATGTACTTTTGCTGGATAATTTGTTTTTTTAATAGATTTTATCTGTAGAGCCTGGGATAGGCACTTAAATAATATAAATCAAAAATAAAGGGCTCTATTACAATATATTACCAAATAAAAAATGTCTACTCAGATTGTAATGATAAAAGCTTTTTGATCAATTGATCCATGTGCTGTGGTAATGAGATTCAGTCAGCTTTGAGTGCCTAAGTATCTGATACCACTGATGTCAATGTGAAATCAAAATGTGCTGTGCTAGTTAGCATTACTACTGAAACCACTGCAAGTAAACAGAAGAGCAATTCAAGATAGATAAATGTTTCTCCCATTTTATTTTTATATTCCTACTATATTTACTACATTATACACATTTTGTATTTCCAGTATGGTGTGTGAAAATGTACTCTGTGTGTTGTTTATTCATAAAATGCACAGACCCATGTTGTTAGGAATCAATTTGAGTTCCAGGAGTTATTTTCCATTAGCAACCCATGGAGTATACACAGGGACTATGGTTCCCAGTTCATTAAAGTATTTTAAGCACATGCTTATCTTTAGGCATGCCCTGAAGTCCCACTAAAGTCAATGAGACTTATGCATGTGCCCAAAGTTAAGTAGGTGCTTGAGTAAGGATGGACTGCTGAATCAAGGTCTATTAAGTGAGTGATGAAATGCAGGATCTGGGTTCACTGAAGAAAGCTCTATCAAAGGAAAATAATACTTGACTGGGAGATCTTTTTCTACTTAGCCCTGGTCTACACTACAAGGTTAGGTCAAATTTAGCCGCATTAGGTCGATTTTATAATCAATGCGTCTACACAACCAATCCTATTCCGTCGACCTAAAGAGCTCTTAAACTCGACTGCTGTACTCCTCCCTGGTGAGTGGAGTAGCGCTAAAATCGACCTTGCTGGGTCAAATTTGGGGTAGTGTAGATGCAATTTGATGGTATTGGCCTCCGGGAGCTATCCCAGAGTTCTCCAATGTGACCGCTCGGGACAGCACGTTCAACTCCAATGCACTAGCCAGGTACACAGGAAAAGCCCCGGGAAATTTTGAATTTCATTTCCTGTTTGGTCAGCATGGCGAGCTCAGCAGCACAGGTGACCGTGCAGTCCCAGAATCGCAAATGAGCTCCAGCATGGACCGAACAGGAGACACTGGACCTGATTGCTGTATGGGGAGAAGAATCTGTGCAGGCCGAACTCCGATCAAAAAAAAAAATGCTAATATATGCCAAAATCGCACAGGGCATGTTGGACAGAGGCTACAACAGGGGGACACACCTGTGTTGCATGAATGTTAAGGAGCTCAGGCAAGCCTACCAAAAGACAAAGGAGGCAAACAGTCACTCCGGGTCAGAGCCCCATACGTGCCGCTTCTATAATCAGCTGCATGGCATTCTAGGGGGGGGACCCTACCATTACCCCCACCACTGTCCGTGGACACCTGCAAGGGGGGAGTCTCCCGCAACAGGGAGGAGGATTTTTCTGGATGAGGAAGAAGAGGAGGAGGAGAATGCACAGCAGGCAAGCAGAGAATCCGTTTTCCCCGGCAGGCAGGACCTTTTCATCACCCTGGAGCCAATACCCTCCCAAGGCGGGTTCCCGGACCCTGATGCCAGAGAAGGCACCTCTGGTGAGTGCACCTTTGTAAATACACTACAGGGTTTAAAAGCAATTGTGTTTAATGTTTGATTTGCCCTGAAGTCTTGAGATGCATTCGCAGCCAGTTCAGCTACTGGAAAAGTCATTAATGTGTCTGGGGATGGAGTGGGAATCCTCCAGGGACATTCCCATGAAGCTCTCCTGGAGGTACTCTGAAAGCCTTTGCAGAAGGTTTCTGGGGAGGGCTTCCTTATTCCGTCCTCCATGGTAGGACACTTTGCCAAGCCAGGCCAGTAGCAAGTAGTCTGGAATTGTTGCAGCAAAAAGCATGGCAGCGAATGGTCCTGGGTTTTGGTTGCATTCAAGCAACATTCAGTCTTTATCTCTCTGTGTTAGCCTCAGGAGAGTGATATCATTCATGGTCACCTGGTTGAAATAGGGGAATTTTTGTAAGGGAACAGTCAAAGGACCCCGTTCATGCTGGGCTGTTCGCATTTGGTTAAAAGGGATCATCCCTGATAATAGCCACATGGTGGGGGGGCAGGGACGTGAAGGGATCATCCCAGAGAATTGCCGTGGGGTGGGGGTGGGGGGTTGTGCTGCACATCCACCCAAAAACCGCAGCCCCTCCTTTTGAATGGCCAACCCAACCGGCATTGCTTGCTATGGGAAAGGAGGGCGCTGAGTTTGAAACCATTTCCATATGTTATGAAGGCGGAAGAAGCCAACCCCGCATACCCTTTGGCTTAACATGGCTGCCTGGAAACTGAATTCTGTTGCCCAGCCGTGTGTGATGTGTCACCATACCGGCAGGCGCTCAATATAAAAGGCAAAATGAGACCTTGTACCTAAAGCACTTGTGCTGTCTGCTGTGAATTGCTTGATTCACTGTGAAAGAGTCTCACTTTTGTTCTCAGAAATGTATCTTCTTAAATTCTACTCTCCCTTTTTATCCCCACCGCAGACACAAATGTTTCTACGCTCCCCGTATCAACTCCGTCCCTGATGTTATCGCAGATTAGAAGGCAAAAAAACCACTCGTGATTACATGTTTTCCAAGCTCATGCAGTCCTCCTGCACTGATAGGGCACAGTTGAATGCACGAAGGCATTCAGTGGCAGAGGCCAGGAAAGCATTCAGTGAGCATGAGGAGGAGATGCTGCGGCTAATGGGGGAGCAAACAGACATGATCAGGCATCTGGTGGAGCTGCGGGAAAGGCAACAAGAGCACAGATCGCCGCTGCATCCATTGTATAACCGCCTGCCCTTCTTGCCAAGTTCCATATCCTCCTCACCCAGAAACCCAAGAACGCGGGAGGGGGAGGCTTCGGGCACCCAGCCATTCCATTCCAGAGGATGGCCCAAGCAACAGAAGGCTGTCATTCAAACAGTTTTGATTTGTAGTGTGGCTACAATATGCAATGTGGCCTTGTCCTTCACTCCTCCCCCACCCACTCTGGCTACCTTGTCAGTTATCTCACTTTTTTAAAATCAATAAAGAAAGAATGCATGCTTTTAAAACAATAGTGACTTTATTTCCTTTGCCAGCTGTGATCAAAGCGGGGAGGGTGGTTGGCTTACAGGGAATTAAAATCAACAAAGCAGGTAGGTTTGCATCAAGGAGAGAAACACACAACTGTCACACCGTAGCCTGGCCAGTCATGAAACTGGTTTTCAAAGCTTCTCTGATGCGCAGCGCTCCTAGCTGTGCTCTTCTAATCGCCCTGGTGTCTGGTTGCTCAAAATCGGCCACCAGGTGATTTGTCTCAACCTCCCACCCCACCACAAACGTCTCCCCCTTACTCTCACAGATATTATGGAGCACACAGCAAGCAGCATTAACAATGGGAATATTGGTTTCTCTGAGGTCTAACCTAGTCAGCAAACAGAGCCAGCGAGCTTTTAAACGTCCAAAGGCACATTCTACCACCATTCTGCACTTGCTCAGCATGTAGTTGAACTGCTCCTTATTACTGTCCAGGCTGCCTGTGTACGGCTTCATGAGCCATGGGAGCAAGGGGTAGGCTGGGTCCCCAAGGATAACTATTGGCATTTCAACATCCCCAAAAGTAATTTTCTGGTCTGGGAAGTAAGTCCCTTCTTGCAGCTGCCCAGAGTTCCTAAAGATGTAAGCGTCATGCACCTTTCCCGGCCATCCCACGTCGATGTTGGTGAAATGTCCCTTGTGATGCACTAGTGCTTGCAGCACCATTGAGAAGTACCCCTTGCGGTACTGGTTGGCAAGGTGGTCCGGTGCCAAGATAGGGATATGCATTCCGTCTATCGCCCCACCACAGTTAGGGAACCCCATTGCAGCAAAGCCATCCACTATGACCTGTACGTTTCCCAGAGTCACTACCCTTGCTAGCAGAAGGTTAGTGATTGCATTGACTGCTTGGATCACAGCAGCCCCCACAGTAGATTTGCCCGCCTCCAAATTGATTCCCAACTGACCAGTAGCAGTCAGGTGTTGCAAGCTTCCACAGGGCTATTGCCACTCACTTCTCAACTGTCAGGGCAGCTCTCCTCTTGGTATTCCTGCACTTCAGGGCAGGGGAAAGCAACACACAAAGTTCCAGGAAAGTGGCCTTATGCATGCGAAAGTTTTGCAGCCACTGGGAATCATCCCATACCCGCAACACTATGTGGTCCCACCAGTCTGTGCTTGTTTGCTGGTCCCAGAAGCAGCGTTCCACTATATCAACCTGCCCCACTGCCGCCATGATGTCCCAATTGCCACATCCCGTGCTTCCAGGAACGTCTGTCTCCATATCCTCCTCACAATCGTCCTCGTGCTGGCATCTCCTAGCCAGGTTCTGCACATACTGTAGGCAGGGCCGGCTCCAGGCACCAGCAAAACAAGCTGGTGCTTGGGGCGGCACGTTTCTAGGGGCGGCATTCTGGTGCCAGCCATGCCACCCCTAAAAATGTGCCCCGGCCACTCTAGCTCACCTCCGCTGCTGCCGCTGGCTCGCGCGCCGCTGCTGGAGGGGGAGATCCCGAGCGGCCGCGGCGCGCGTGCCGCTTCTTCCCCTCCCTCCTAGGCTTGAGAGCCTGGGAAGGAGGGGGAGATCCTGAGCGGCCGCGGCGCGCGTGCCGCTTCTCCCCCTCCCTCCTAGGCTTGAGAGCCTGGGAGGGAGGGGGAGATCCTGAGCGGCCGCGGCGCGCGAAACAGTTGATTCGCGCGCCGCTTCTCCCGCTCCCTCCCTCCTTCCTAGGCTTGAGAGACTTGGGGGAGGAGGCAGGGCTGGGGATTTGGGGAAGGGGTGGAGTTGAGCGGGGGTGGGGTAAGAAAAAAACGGGGGGGGGGCGGCCAAATTTGTTTTTGCTTGGGGCGGCAAAAATCCTAGAGCCGGCCCTGACTGCAGGATAAAGAGTGAGGTGTTTACAATGTTCACAACAGCAGCGGTGAGCTGAGCTGGCTCCATGCTATGGCGTCTGCACGGGTAACCCAGGAAAAAAGGCACGAAATGATTGTGTGCCGTTGCTTTCACGGAGGGAGGGAGAGAGGGTGGGGAGACTGATGACATGTACCCAAAACCAGCTGCAAAAATGATTTTGTCCCATCAGGCATTGGGACCTTAACCCAGAATTCCAATGGGCAGTGGGGACTGTGGGATAGCTACCCACAGTGCACCACTCCGTGAATCGATGCTAGCCATGGTATTGAGGACACACTCCGCCGACGTAATGCACTTAGTGGGGACGCACACAATCGACTGCATAAAATAGTTTTATAAAAATCGACTTCTATAAATTCAACATAATTTCATAGTGTAGACATACCCTTAGTTCCAGCCGCGTTTTGGGTCTTATCGATGTGTAACAAACATTTTAGAAATATAACAGTATGCTATATAGTATAATGTGTAATATTTTAATTATACAGTTATGTAACAGGGTGGCTGCCCTGGGGCTGAGCCAGCTCTGATTAAGGAGCACCTTCCCTGAGGGGAAACAAGTTATTTAATATAAACAGCAGCAGGAAGAGGCAGAAGAGTGGCTGATGGAGAGAACCAAGGCAGGGCCAGAGGGCTGGGAACTGATGGCTTCAGGTAGAGAATATGGTTTGGGTCTTTCTCAGGGCTTATTGCATCCCTTTCTGGGGCTGGTTTAATACTAAATACAGTCAGAGTTCTCGGGAGTGCTTATAGGGGCCAGTAAGAGGGAGGCTACTGGGGGCAGGGCACTGCAGAGGCATCCCTGCCCACCAAGGGGTGCTTGGGTGGCAGCTACCCCTTTACAATTTCTTTGGGGCAGAAGTGGGCCCCAAGTCACAGTGGATCAAATTCACCCCTATGCTGAAGGCCAGTGCAAAGCCTATCCACTACTTAAGTCCCACTTCAATTGTTCTTTAAAATTCTTTATTTAGAATAATATACTTGGGTTATAAACTCGAGCTGAAGCTGCAAAAGCAAGACAGTTTAGAATAACCATTTTCAGATGCTTAAAAGGGACAATTGATTTTCACCTATGAAAATTGAGGCTTTGAAAATATTGCCGAACCGTCAGAGATTGTTTTTTATTGAAGGACTTTGATGAAGAGTGGTTTGCTTAAATTACTGCCTCCTATGCTGGCTAAAGTTTTGTCTTGACCCTCTCTTGAACCTAGAAAAAGCTTTTTGGATTCGAAATCCACATGGGAAAATCTGTGGTAGAGCTATACAAGGAAAATAAGGGCAAGCAGTCAAAAGAGCGAACATCAGGAAGTAACAGTACCAATAATGTGATAGTTTCTTACTCTCACGTTTGCTCCAGAGAATTAGCTGCAGCCAAATGGAACAACAAAGTTGTTAATATTATGCATTTATTTCTGGCTCTAGCAAGGTTAATGCAGGCACCCCATTACATTTATGGTATTGAAACCTGAATTCCTTAATTATCAAAAATAATTGATTTTATACCCCTGCAATATGAAAAATGAGGAGGCCCCTGTAGACCAATGGAGACAATTTGTGAAGGTGTTAAGTCACTTGACTGCTGTAGTGCAGCGATTCTAGAGAGCTGAATATCTCAGTTAGTGACAGAGCACGCCAAGGTGCTGATAATGATTTTCTGTTTGGCTGAGTAAGATGCTGGAGGGAAGACAATTATCAGAGTTTGAATGTGACTAGCACCCTAACTCTCTGATTGACATGATAGGAATGGCTCCGCAAACACAGTTGTCATTCCCACTTACCTTAGCATATGTCTACACTGTGGCTGGGAGGTGTGATTCTCAGCCTGGATAGACAGACTTGTGCTACTGTGCTAAAACTAGTAGTGTGGACACTGCAGCGTTTGTAGTGGCTTGGGCTAGTGACCCATGCTTGGGCCCAGGAGGTCGGATGTAGGCTTGGGCAGCTAGCATGAGCCACCGCCAGTGCCATAACATCAAACCTCCTATTTTTAGCACACTGGCTTGAGCGGAGCCTGGTCTGGAAAATGTGCCTTAGGCTAAAGGAGATCAATGTAAAGCGAAGGTGTAAGGGGTGAGTTGACCAGAATTTATAATCACCCCTCTGAGTGAATAGTAGATATCTGGTAGTAAGGTATTCATTAATCTAGCAGACATAGGCACAACAAGGTCCAGTAACTGGAAGTTGAAATTGGCCAAGTTCAAACTGAAAATAAAATTGCAAATGTGTAGTGGAGTTGAACAAAAGGGTATGACTAACCATTGAGCAGACTGGTAAGATAAATCTCCACATATATTAAATCGTACCTCACTTGGAGTATTTAAATCAAGACTGGATGTTTTCCTAAAGAAGATGCATCTAGCTCAGTGACTTGTGGTAGAATTAAAGCAAAAGTGTAATACAGAGTAATAGCACTAGTTCTCCTTTTGTGGTTCCCGGAGTCACCACAAGATTATAATTTACCTAATCTGCTTTTGTATCTATCCATATGTATATGGCAGTTAGGTATGTACTTAGAGATCTATAAGCAAGAAAGTTTTCAGACAGAATAGGTCCAGATGAATGTAGATAAAGATAGTTAAACCCAGCTCTACTAGTTTCACGATAAAGGTTTGGCACATGTGCTCAAGGTGTTAAAATATGTATACCTTTTTCTTAGTCCTCATTTTTAGCTTTATACTCATTCAGTGATCATATATTACGTGTATCTGTAGTAGTTAACATTTTAATTCATGGCAGGGTTTTTTCAGACTAACCTACAATGAGTTTTCCTACATCCTTTAAGAAAATGTTCTGACTTGGAGACACTGATTCTGATCAGACTCCCACTGAAACCAATGGCAAAACTCCTATCAACTTAGATGTTGCAAGATCAGGCCCCAGCCATGCAAGATCACAGCAAAAAAAAAAAAAAAAGGCTGGAAATCAAGTGTCTAGACCATGTTCTGAATAGGTTTCCTTGCCATGCAATGGGAGCTGATCTCTTTTATGGACTGACACGCCTCCAATCATTTATTCACCTAATCCAGCCATTTAGCTTCTCTCTTCCCCATGGAAATGGATATGTCCAACATTCTCTCCACAGTATTAGTGTGTCAGCTCCCATTTCCTCTAATTTGATTGGAGAGCTGTTTAGCCTCGTTCAGTAATCAGATAATTAATTGAAAAGCCCTGTTGCTTTCCTGTTTCAAAATGCAAAGAATTTGGCTTGGCGTTATTAATGGGATTGCATGTCGCCTGTGGAATTTACCTGATCAGTCAGTGTATGTTGACTTTCCTCCTCAACCAGATTACTTTTATCCATACTGGTCACACAGTTCTGAAAGTCCCGTGACAATCTTTTCATTAAGTGGTTTGAATATAGTTGTTAATATGATCTAAATGAGCATGTTTTTTACTGAAAAATAAACTTTTTTACTCTGTTTTTAATACGTTTTTAAAAACGGGGGGTTGATCATACGCTAAAGACTAGAGGTGTGGAAAAGTGTTCTCCCCGCCCTATTTGTTAAGCATTGTGCTACTCACAAACAGCATTAGAAAACATTCATTGTCTGTCATATCCACGGAATACAAAATGTTTGTATCTATGAACATAATATATTAAATTGTCATATATCATAAAGGAACTGTGATAAATACAACATTAATGAGGGCTTGCTTGACCTGACATTGAATGGGCAAGACTCACATTCCATGCAATGAGACTTGGATCAGGCCCCACAAAATGAAGCCTGCCTCTCACAATGCAGCGAATACCCCCCAATGAAGAATGCAAGGAACAGTGGGGGAAGTTTAAAATGAGGCAGGACTAATTTTTAAAAACATTTTTAGAGCCTCAGTTTTCTGACTCTCTTTTTTTCCTCATATCAGTTCTTCACAGTACTTCATGGGATCAGTTCAGCTGTGTGTGGGTGATTGATAGTTGTAAACTTGAGTGTAAAATGAGCAGTAGGAAAAGGTCTATGAATTGAAGACAGGAGGACACAGCTGAAGTGACTGACTTGAACATAAAGGGGAAGTCAGGCAGATTGGTGTGCAGGTGTAAGAATCTGGACAGAATTGATATAAACATGGTATAATACACCAGAGGTTTGCCAATGCAAATAACATAATATCTAGAGAAGAGGGCCACATTGTCTGGCCGGGAAGCTATTAAATATGTACAATCGGGGAGCCGATAGTTTAGAGGGAGGCGGTTTTTCCATGGCTTCCTTCTACAAATAAACTGCTGCAGAATTGAGTTGCTGCTACTGAAGTACCGCTGGTAGTGGGCTTGGCACAAGAATGGAAGCTAGGAATTTTGATTTTTTTTGAATCCCAGCTTTGCCACTGATCCCCTCTATTGTCTTTGCAAGTCACCTAGCTGCTTATTGCTTCAGCTCCCCCCTTTGTAAAACAGGGTGAATGTGCCCACCTCACATGAATGTTGAGCTATTTGAGCTAATAGGTCTTTGTGAAGATTAAACGTGCTTTAGAATTGCGAAGTATTGTTGTTAATGAAACAATTGAGAGAGGGAGGAAGAAAACTGGCTGTTTAGTGTAATTCCTGGATAGGGAGAACTACATTTTTTGGATGCTGAGGGCTGAAGTAAATACAGTAACTCCTCCCTTAACGTTGTAGTTATGTTCCTGAAAAATGTGACTTTAAGCAAAACGATGTTAAACAAATCCAATTTCCCCATAAGAATTAATGTAAATGAGGGGGTTAGGTTCCAGGGAATTTTTTTCACCAGACAAAAGATTATATTATTTACACACGCACTCTCACTCTAACTATACGTTTTAAACAAACAATTGAATACTGGTACACAGTGATGATGATAGTGAAGCTTGGTTGAGGTGGAGGAGTCAGAGGGTGGGATATTTCCCAGGGAATGTCTTACTGCTAAATGAACTAAGCAGTTGGTTGAGCCCCTCAAGGGTTAACTCTCCCACTCTACAAGCCCTGTTTGTTTGAGTTAGAGATGCGCATTTCCAATTAGGTATCAAGAGTGGGGTCAGAAGTACACCGCCTTGTTAATTAGATCAGCAAGCCTGGCAGCTGCAGCTTCTGCCTAAGGCAGCAGCTCCCTCCCTGGTGTGTTCCCCCTGCTCTATGGAAGATGGGGTAAGCGAGACACATGAGCAGGGGGACATTAGCCCCCCCTCTTCTTCCCCTCCCCCCCACACAGCAAGAAGGCACCCTGACATTAGCCCCCCTCTTCTCCCACCCCCCACAGCAAGAAGGCAGGAGTCTCGGGGAGCAGCACATGGCAGCGGGGGAAGCGGTAGATGAACTGCCGCAAAGGGGGCGACTTTAAGCGAGGAGTTACTGTAGTGCATCTTGATGTGCAGAACAAGTGACAATGCAAACTCCAGAAATCCAGAAGGCGCAGTGGGAAAGCATTCCCTGAAGGGGAAGCTTTTGGGCATCAAGGAAAAGTGTGTGTGTGTGGTGGGGGGGATGAAGGGGAGAGAATTTCCATGGGTCCCCTCACCAAGGGGATCCAGCCCCTTAGCTAGCGAAGGTGCTGCGTGGCTGAGGGAAGGCGCCAAGGCTGCGGCCGCTAGAGGGCGCCGCCGCCGCAGTTTCGGGGCCGGCCCTGTCCCGGGCAGGGGAGCGCTGCCTCCACTCCCCGCGCCCCGGGGATTGGAGCGAACTGCAGCTTCTCCGCGAGGCGGCCACAAAAAGTCCCTGGCTGCTCCAGGGCTGAGTCAGAGTCCCTGGCTGCAGCCCACCCAGCCCCCTCTGCTGCAGGCTTCAGCCGGACCGGGCGGGCTGCGAGGCGCTTTCCGGAGCTCCGGGGACTCCACGGGCTGGGGCTGGATGTTTTGTGTCCGCTCGTTTCAACTCCAGCTGAACCCCCCGCAGCCCGGGCTGCCTGCAGTGAGGGAGGCAGGCGCTGGATTTCCCCGGGACAGAGGCGCTCCCTGGCACACGCGCGCCCTGCCCTGCCCCGCAGGATGCCTGGACCCCGGTGGACGGTCAAGCGGAGCTGGTTTAAAGTGCTGGTGGGTTTGATAGCAGTGGCCTTGGCTTATTCCTACAACGTGGACCTGGATCACCCCGTGGTCTACCGGGGGCCCAATGGCTCCTTCTTTGGATACTCGGTGCTGGAGCATTACTACGATAATACCCGCTGGTGAGTAGGGCAGAGGGACTGGCTCTGTGGCGGGGAGCGGGAGCTGCTGCTGCTTTCGCTGCACGTGAATGTGCCACTTCGAGGTGGCGCTGGCACCTCTCAGCCCCCTCCCCTCCCGCCACCTTTTTATATGGCCCCGCTCCAAGCCAGGTGGAGCCCGTTTCTTCTCTCCCCGCTCCCCACTAGGTATCTCAGGAGATTGCAGCTGTCTCGAGGTATTTCTGTGGCCACTCGAACGAGGGAGAGTTACTGCCTGGTTGAAACGGCAGCAAAATCCTTGGTGGGAAGAAGGGAGACACATCGCAGTGTCTGTAACCCATGATTTGAGGACTTCAGTAACTCGGCTAGGGGTCTATTGCAGGAGTGGGTGGGGGAGGTTCCGTGGCCTGCAATGCGCAGGAGCTCAGACTAGATGGTCATGATGGTCCCTTCTGGCCTTAACGTCTATGAGTCTAATGCCCCGCTGGAGGGGCTGCCTTCCCCAAAGCAGTGTGCCCTTGGCAGGTCTGGAGGGCCTTTATCACTCTGAGGACCAGAGTTTTTTCCCCCCCCGGCAGCATCCAGAGGAGCCTGCTGCAGGGGGAATGTCTCCTATAGTAAAATGGTCCTGAGGTTGGTTTGTGGGATAGTGACCTTTAAATAGTCTTCTCCTCCATTTACCAAGTGTAATGAAGTGTCACCTCAACTCACCAGGGAGGCTAAACTCTCGCTCAGTAAGAAGATTACTAGTAACTTTCAGTTAAATATATTGCTTTCCTCCAGACACTTTCCTGCAGGCACTGTAGCTGCTATGCCTACTCAGAACAAGACTGAACTGGGATATGCTGTATTTCTTCTTAGAGCACAGCCACTAGTGAGTGTGTGTGTGTGTATGTGTGTGTGTGGGGGGAAGCGGGGGGCTTCTTCTGAGGACCAATTGGCAGCCGTGATGGGGGACTAGAGAAGTAGTGAAGGCTGATTTAACTTGGCATGGACTATGTTACTGGTAAAGATTAATGGTGGGATAGAAGTTCAGGGTGAAATTCTGGCTTTTGAAGTCAAAAGTACCACGGGCTTCAGTGGGGCCAGGATTTCACCCTAAATATTTAGAGATCCTCTGGCTTCAGACAGGGCAATGTCCAGTCTCCAGATACCATGTTTCAGCTAAGATACCAGTTTAAAACCCCACGCTACAGTAAGAGGGAGCATCCTTCTCCTTCTGGCATTGAACTTTACTTTGTTCCTCCCTGCAATTGGATTGACCCAGAAAAAATGGAGCTAAACTTCAGTTGCTGCTGTCAAGGGTGTGTTTATTACTGCCAGTAGCTTTTCCACTGCCTGTTGCTGGAAATTGGGAGAGTACTGCAGGATCAGATTTTCTGATTCCACCACACCCACTGATTTAAGGCTTCTAGTGTCAGGCAACATGATCGTTAGAGAATCAGCATAATAGCCTGCTCTCTTCCTAGACACATTCTAAAGGAGGAGTTTTTAAATTAAAAATTAGTGTTTAAAAAAATTGTAGCTGGACACGTTTACGTCTGCATTTCAACCCTTGCTGAGTAATCTGTCCAAAAGAATAGCACACAGAATCTGGCAGTGCCTTCAGTACCTTTCAATGGGTACTAAGTAAGCCGGCAGTGATGTTTTTTTCACAGCAATGAGGAGGAACATTTAATTCTGGCTTTAATCCCCCCCTTTTTTTTTAATTGCAGAAATGCTGCCTCTTACTGTGGTTTGGAAACAGCACTGGAGCTGACATTTTTGTTTAAATCTCCAGTATAACTGAGGCCAGCTAATGTGTACTTAGAATGTATTATGGTAATAAAGTAATTTTGCTCTGCCTTGGATGCACTCTGATGGAAGAATTTTGTGTACTTCCTGGAAAAGCAACAGAGGCACAAACTACCAGGCACCACTTAGAAATAAGTGAGGTTTGAACTTCAGAAGGGCCACTCAGTATAACCAATTCTTCTAGCCAGGTATTAGTTTCTAAGTAGTCCAAGGTGATGTGCTCTGTGGTTTCAATTCAGTTACAGGTATAGGACACTGAAGAAAGATCTCTTCCCATAGAATCTATTTATTAAGTTCATCTGTTGCCCTGAGTTCAAATGCTGCCATGAAAAGAGGAAATGCAGCCCTGTGATTCTCTGTTTCCACAAGCCGCAGATTGGGATTCTATCATACTGTAGAGGACGGTGATCTATGGGCTCGTGGCAAGTCTCTTCTTCCTTGATTGCTGTGCTTCTAGGAGAATTGCAATCCTCTCCTTGTCCGTTCAACACAGTCTGCACATTTCAGACATTCTTGCCTCTACACAGAATTTCAAACTCCTTTGAGAATTCCCTCTAAGAGACTATATTTGGTGTTTAAATACTGAAGAGTGACCGAAAAAAACCTGGTTACTCTAGTGAACAGTTGCTGCTGGAACATGCAGGATATGTACTTGGAGAAGTGAATTAAATGTGGGTGGGGTGTTGAATTGGCACTTCACCCCTGCAGGTCCATTCTTAAGAAAACCAGGCATCCATGGGGATTAACTGCAACTGCTAACCATAATCAATTAGTGCCTTTTTATACAGATAGACAGTTGTTGCCGGCCCTGGTGACATTCTGAACCTAGTAGGTAATTGAGGGACACCATGTACTAGGGGCATCACTTCTGAAAAAATCAAGGGGGGAGGAGATGGTCAAAGTTGGGTCAGCATATAGAACATTGTGTGATGATAGTTTATCCTGAAAAGTCAGGGGATGGGGGGAGTAGAAGACATAATGGAGCATATAAGGCTTATGAAAAGTTGGGGGGTTGCTCCATAGCCCCTGGCACATACCCCTTTTCTGCAGTGCAAAACTGCCAGTTTTGTTTAGTCCTTTATGTAATCCCCTTCTTTGCAGGAAATAGTTAACAGCTCATCTCCTTGACAGCAAATTCATGTGATATGAAATATGATAGGTCTTGATGTGTTAAATGGGAAAACTTTTAGTAGCAGTGGTCGCCATGGTGTGAACAGTAGAGCATTGATAGGTTTGATCTGTTTGCAAAGAGGAGTTGTCTGCATGCCACATAGAATTGATTGATGATCAGAACAATTAGAGCCGTTTGCAGATGGGAAGGGTGTCTTCTATGTTTGTATAGAATTTTTAGAGGGAAGGGCGGTGTATTTTGAATGATAAATAAACATAGAACATCTGTATGCATCTCATAAAACTATGTAAACTGACTCGTTTACTTCTTTTCTACAGTTCTGTCTCTCTATTTGCATCAGGGGCTCTGTTAGAATTAAACAGGGTCCTTTTAAGTGGATCTAGCCGATGTCACTTTTAACGAGCATAGGAACAGTAAATGCCAGTAAACAGTCCACAAAGCTTCTCTTTATCTCCATCTCTTAGATATGGACAGATTACTTAGCTGGTGATTTTGGAACTGTAGCGCACTGTGGATTAAATAAATGTATTCAGCCTTGGTTTTAGCCCCTTAAAATGAAGTTCTTTCACACTCTTTGGTTCACAAATACTTGTATGCTTTGCCTTTCTTGCCCGGTGACTTTCATGGAGCATTCCTTATTAAGGAGTTATCAGTAAGTATCAAGAAAGAAGCAAGTGCTTTGAAAATAAAAGAAACCCCTCACTTTAAAACAATGCTAATCTTATCACATAAACCAACAAAAGATAGGAAAAGCAAAACTGAAAACGACTCGTTCTTAACACACGTTGATGGGGAACGCACAATAACGTGAATGAAGTGCCAGTCTAAAGGAAATGTTACTGAGATGAAATAATATAATTTCTTGCTTGTGTGTGGGTAACAGTGGCTCAAATTATGAAAACTGATATAAACAAACGTTATACATGGTTTACAATATTTTCTCATTTCACTCTGCTTGGGAAATGAAGCAAGGCTGGTCAGTTTCACTTCCTGCTTCTCCTGCACTAACAAAATACTGGTAGATTTTGCTTACTAACACTGCAGAGGGATGTCAGTCTACAGAAAAAAATTCATTTAAAGTAAAAGGTTCCAGCAGACTTTTTGTGTAGGTCTTTTGTTCTGTGTTTGTACAGCACTGAGCACAATGGGGTCCTGGGCCATGACTGGGACTCCTTGTCACTACAATGATACAAGTAATAATAATAGGGCCTTGTAACTCCCTGTTTTATTTTACAAAATGCATTTTTATCCTGAACTAACCTGACTCTATCCTTTTCAGTTCAAACTATTTAATAAAAACAGGGATCAGGGAAGGCATAGCTCATTGGAGGTAATTCTATATGACACATGATCAACATTTTAAAAAGTCTCTAGTGATTTGGGGTGACTTCATTTTTGGGCATCCAGCTTGACATCTCAAGGGGGCCTGAATTTCAGCAAGTGCTTCACTCCCACCTCTTGAAAACAGGGGGGACCTTTTGGTGTCTCCGCTTGAGCACCCAAAAATGAGGGCGTCCCAAATCACTAGTTGCTTTTGAAAATCTTAGTCAGAACAAAGGAAGCACTACAAACGGTGATACACTTGACCCAGAATCAGGAGGGGATTAAGCCAATATAAACCCTGGTGGTGGGATGTGCACTGGGCTGAGTGGGTTGTGGATGGTGCAGAGTGGTTGCACCTTTTCCTTAGTGGGGACAGTAGCACGTGAGAAGCAACGGCAGTGCTAAATGATATCCGCTACTAGATATTTCAAGAACAATAGAATTACGCTCAAGAACTCTCTTTCAAATGAGGTCATAATCCGGGTTGATGGGGCTGTGGCCTCTCGTAATATTTAATGTGCCCTCACACATTAGATATGGTTGTCAGGACATTTGTGTGCCTCAATCTCAAAGGCCTCATGGTCCCATATTCCCTTAATCTGGTCCTGGTCATAAAAGTGCCTTTAATGAAGTGCGTTACGTCCGTGAGGCTTTCCCCCATGTGCTAATATCTTTATACATTTTTGCCAATTCGTAAACCTCAGTGTTGGCCATTCATTTTTATATAGCACAAAACACCAGTCTGTATTATGTCCCTGCATGTTATCGGTAAAGGACATTTAGATTCATGAGTCAAAACCTGAAACGTTGTCTTAATCGACTAAAGAATTCATGTATCATTCTAAAATATGATCGAAAGCAACAGTTCTCAAGCCAAGAGAGGTGCGGGATGGTGTCAAGGGAGGCATGAGCTGTGTGTGTGGTGTTTTTTTTTTTTAAGAGCTCTGACTGTCAGCCCCGGGTGGCTGGGGCTTGTGTAGAAGGGCCATGTTCACCCGGGAGGCAGGGATAAATGAGACAACCGGAGCCCCGCTGCTTGGGCTCTCCTGCTCCTCCGCCCCCAATCCCTCACTGGAAGGCAGCCTGGGTTTGGACTGTCCTTCCTCTCCACCCCAATCCTTCACCTGGAAGTGGTGGAGCTCCAGCTGTCAGCTTTGGGGTGGCAGCATCAGGGGTCACTAAGTCTGCTGCGAAAAGTGATATGGATAAATATCACTTTTCACATTGCCCCCCTTACTTTTGTGCTGCTGCTGGCTCAGCACTGCTTTCAGAGCTGGGCACCCTGGCCATCAGCCTGTGCTCTCCCCTCTGCCTTCAGAGGGAGGTGGCGAGGGGTGAGGGCGTGAATGACAACAGACACAAAGAAGGGGGGCCAGATCAGATACGTTTGAGAACCACTGATCTAAAGTATCATTCATATATATAAATATTAAACAAGATCAAATTTAGGAAAATGGCTTGGATTCAAATTTTGTGCACCAAATGTGAACCCAGAGCAAACGTGTATGACCAAGTTTACTCTCTCTCTCCACCTCTCTGTACACTCACACTCACACTTTGCAGTGGAATTTGGCTATGCAACCTTCAATAGAATGGCATGAAAAATGTCTTTGCAATAAAAGGAATGCACTTGTTGATTGTACTGAGATTTCCTCTTTGGAATCATTTTTACATGATTTCAAGATGGAGAAGAATTTGTCTTCATCACATGTTCTCAGGTTATTGTATTTTCTGATGATGTCTCTTGTTTTGCTTTCTTAAGAGGATTATTTTGAGTATAAGTCTTGAACGATTTACACAGTTCCTCCTCATTACTGTTCTCAACCGAGCAAGGAACCAGGTGGTTAGCTGCTGCTTTCATTTGGAGCCTAGACAAGTACGCATGCTCCTAGCCTTTAGCTATAGTTTTGAAGCTTGGAATAAATCTCAGCAAATAGCATAAAATACTTATTTTTCCTGATTTTTTTTAATTTTTGGAGAAATTATTACAAGAAACAATAACTTGACCCTTACAAAAACTTTAATGATGTAACGTGAATCACGAGCCAATTCTTTTTATTTTAAAAATCCTTTTATAATTCCCTTCTCTCCCCCTTCCTCCTCTTCCTTTCTCTCTCTGCCAATTTAACGTGGTGTAATAGCCTCATCCTTCCTGGCAGCATGGCCTGGCACATGTAGGCAGTCTAGTTCCATGGCTACTGACTGAGAGCTCTTATCACTGGAATGCCCCTCTATTTTTGTGCTTTTATTTCATTTGTTGCTTCCTGCTCTTAACCACAGACTGCGGTTATCTGAAACATGCACGGTGGTGTTGCATCTGATGGTTGATTTGATATATTGTTGTTAGTACATGACTTAGTATCCCGAGAATCTGTTGATGTGATCCAGAATGAAATAGCGGAGGAGATCGACATGAAGGAAGAGTGTCCTGTTTGTCTTGGTGTATTGCCTGGACAGACCACAAACACTGAACTGAGAGCTGCTGTTGGTGCTCTGGAAAGGCAGTACTGATTTGGTGCTAAAGTTATAGGTTGTCCAGCAGTGACTTCTGAATTACTGCCCTCTCACTTAAGACCCTGCATTCAGTGGATTTACCTATTGAATAGATGAACCAATTGTATATTTCCCCCCCAGTACATTTAGGGAAGGAAGCCTTTGACCAAAAGGAATCAAACTGGAATCCTTGGATACATTGGAGCAGTATGTGCCCTGTTGCTGCTGCTTATTTTATTCTATTGTGATATAGGAGGCTATTTAAAGATGTTTCATCTCTGCCACTTAAAATTGCTGTGAGGTGCAGAGGACCTGCAGCATTTGAGTTATGGCTGTCTAATCGGTGCTGGCATGCTGTAGACAGATTCTAATGCATTTGGCATCTTTCTGTGCATTGGGACCACTCAGTGCTTCTTTGTGCATTGTACTTCCAGCTAGATACAGCACTTTGATTTCTGAAACTGTTTATCCTTAGGGCCATTCAGCAACAAGGTGGTGGTTTCTCCCTGTGGGAGGTAAACATAACACAGGTGCAAATGAGAGTGAGATCATGAAAAGAAGGATGTATAGCCTCATTGCCTACTGGCTAGTTCTCCACACTGTCATTCTGGTTACTGGCATCTCCAATAAGAGAGGATCTCCCATCTGATTCCCCCAGACATAGCCAGTAAAGGGTTGGTAGGCTCTCGGAGATTTGTGTTCATCTCGGTCAGAGGTGGCTGTGATACGCTGTCCTGAAGATTTGTTTGAAAGGAGTAATTGGGAAGTTCCTTTGGGCTCCAACATGAATACCACGTAGTAATGGGCAAGACTCCACAGGTGGATTCTGATTCTTGTAGGAATAGTAAATTCGCTCTGAGAAGCCACCACCAAGACAAGGAACCTCCCCTCCCCCATAATGAAACCAAAACGTGCTACTTCAACCTTGCTTTCCTACAACAAGATTAAAACAAAATCCCTTCAGCAGGGTTGATGGGAGAGAACTTGAGAACTGGTGTGTGTCTGTTCGAGATTCAGGTACTATGGTGAGGTGTAGTTGTAATGCCTAAATCGATAGACCCTAGCAACTGACGGCTTTTAATCCTTCACTTTGTTTTCTCCTCTTTTCTGTTACATCTGCCTTGTTGAATTCTTGTACTAGAATTGAGGCTGTCACAAAATATTGACTTGGATTCAAAGGCAACTGTACATGTAGAGTCATTTCTTTCCCTCGCTGGGCTTCACTTTCCAATGTACCTTTGTGCAGTCAGTCAGAGGGATCCCAGAAACTTCCCGCAGAATGTTGTGGTTGTGATGAGACATGCAAATGGGTAGCTCTTTGCAAAAATCTGATCACATTGTGACTCTTTCGGCTAGGGGAATGGAACTGCGCTGCTTAAAATCTGAACAGTGCTGCAAAATCATGCTGTGCCACAAAATTAGAGTATTTAAACCCAAGTTGGTTAAATTGGTTGGGAGATGTTGGAAGGCTTGCTTGGCTATAGCAAAGAAATGAACAAGGTTATTCTTTTATGGGTTGTTTACATATTCACTATGTTTAGGCTGGGGCAGGATGAAGGAATCCGTAGTACTGAACTGCTAGATTACCACATTTTACCTCTGGAAAAATTTCCATATGTACGGTACGCTTTGGGAGAAACTTTCAAGCATTTTATTCTGAGTTCAGGGAACTTTCACCAGTCCTAGTAATAACTTAACTGGATTAATTACTGACATGCATCACATGCTGTGTTTGCTTCCTGCCTGGTTTTTGCCCCATCTGATAGATTTAGTATCTAGTTGTGTTCTTGGAGATATGATGTCTTTCAAAAACATAGCTGAATGCGTATTTTCTCAAGATCAATGTGAACATAGAATCAGTGCATGCAATCCTGCTCACATAGTTCAGTATTATTCCCCCCTCCCCCGAGCTTTTTAAAGAGAGATTAATGATTCTTTATAAATTAAGCTCCTTATTTTCCATCTCTCATTCTGAGATATCATTAGATCTCTTTGAGCATTATTGAGTCAAATTCACCTCTGTTGTAAGGTGGGCACAGCTCCACTGGAGTTGCACCACTTAAACCTGAGCTGAATGTGGTTTACTGTAGCTTATTGTAATAGCTGGTCTTAGAAACACTTTCTTCACACTTGCAATTTAAACCATTCCTCCTTAAGCTAGCAATATCCCCCCCTTTGTTTATTTTGTTAGACCTCATGAATGTCAATAAGTGAATGACATTCATTCATCGCCTGTGTAAATGAGATGATTGGCATTCTGATTTCAGTCTGCCTGCCTGCCTGTTGAAATTTCCATTTGGAGCTATTATTTCAGGCTCCCCTGTGCTTGCTCCCCAACGTGTGTAGGCTTTGTAGCTTTCAGCAATTTAGGTATTTCAGGCATTAATTTTTCTCACTTGTGAAAACATGACTTGCATTTTAGAGTGCAGCCCCCTGCCAGACTCCTGTGATACTACAGCTTAGCCCGTGATACTGGGAGAAAATGATCTCTTTAATATGAATTTCTCTCCCTCTAAATTTCTCTTAAATGTCAGGACACGTTTTTGTCCCATCAGCCAACGGGGTACATGTTAAAGCTATGAGGAAAACTTATTGTCCCAGTCATTTCTTAGTATAGCATAGATTCCTGATTAGAGCTCCCTATGATAAAATGATAACAGTATCTGCTTCTCCTTCCCAGATAGGTGAAATTGAGATTTCAGTGGTTTTTCCTCCATGTTCTTACACTGAGTCTGGTGGGGTGTAGGTGGTGATGGGATGTAGAGGCTGGTAAGTAGGATGAACGAAAGTCACTGAAAACAAGCAATATCCCTGTTTTCTAGGCCTGTATTGAGATCTCTGTCCATTTTTACATGATGTGACCCATACTTAACACAGTGTAGCTTTTTAGCCCTCTCTAATGACTGGACTATGAATAGACTCTTACTGCCTCCATGATAATGGGCCTGATTTGTTAGCTCAAGCAATAGAAGCACATGCTTTTAGAATCAGTGGTCTTGGGTTCAATCCCCACAGACCACCTGACTAGGGACATTGTTGCATACAAAAGCCAGTGATTTTGTCTGGATTTTGTATCCCCCTACGGACTGGCCTTCTCAAGGGTCAGCGTATCCAAACTGATTGACTAGGCACATGTGCCATACCTTGTGAGTGCAGGTGTTAGCCCTTTGGTGGTCCCTCTTCCTCCCTCCCCACCAGAGAGGTGGTCTCACATTCAGCCCAACTCAGGACATGTCTACACTTAAAACGCTGCATTGGCGCAGCTGCAGCACTTCAATGAAGACCCTCTAAGTCAAGGGGAGCAAACTCTTTTGTTAATCCACCTCCTGAGAGGTGGTAGCTATGTTGGTGGGAGAAGCTCTCCCGCAACATAGCGCTGTCTACATGGGGGATTAGGTTGGCATAACTGCATTGCTCAGGGGTGCGAGTTTTTCACATCCCTGAGCAATGTAGTTCAACCGATCTAGAAATGTAGTGTAGATCAGCCCTCCTCCCTGGCACATGGGTTCAAATTTACAAGATGGAAGGAGGAAGTGGGAAGGGCGGTTGCTTGGATGAGGAGATGATGGAGTGGGCTCATGTTATAAACACCCTGAGTCACCTGATTCTTGCCAAAACATCCCCTCCCTGCACTCTTCCCACTCATGATGGCAGGTGGCCCATTTTTTTCATGTCACCTATTGATAAAAATATAAAATTGTCAGCTAAACTGTGGTCTTCGTGAACCATTTGGATCATTAAATCGGAGCATTGCATTAATATGGTTTGATCATTTTCTTTCAGGAAGGAGTTCATACCTACAATCACAGCTGCTGTTGATTTGGTACTTCCCCAAAATGTTAGTTTCTCTCACACTGTATCAATACTATAGATCGAGTCTTTGCAGCCTTGTCACTAAACTGTCGGTGGCAACACATCATGGAATAATTCTGGATTTCTGAAGGAACACTCGTATGATAAATTGCCTTGAACGTCAGAGATTAGGATGCCTTCAGGTTCTGATCAACCTTATTGATCTTTGTTTTGATGGACAGAATGTAGCTTTCTTCCCTTTATGGCCATCCATTTTGGGCTACTGTGGATTTGGAGTTGACAGGATTGTGGCTAGAACCTAAAGAAATTGGATGCAGCTGCTGTTCTCTGTCCTAAAACTTTCCTAAATTGCTTATTTTGGGGTGAAGAATTGCTTTAACTGTGTTATGCTTCAAATGGAAATTTAGCTTATTCAAAGAATTCTTGGATTCCTTGAAGGAAAATGCCTTTACTGTGTCTGTTTTCATTTTGTGCATCATTGGTGTCATTTTACCAGGCCATCAGAATAAGTCCCCTTGCCAAAGGTGCACTGGGAATGTGAGTGGTTCCCCCCTACCCCCCTGAAATTAACTATTTGCTACTTTGCTTTTGGTTTCCAGGGTCCTGGTCGGTGCCCCAAAGGCAGATTCTAAATACAGCGCCTCTGTTAAGTCCCCAGGAGCTGTCTTTAAATGTCGAGTCCACACCAATCCTGAGAGGAGGTGCACAGAGCTGGATATGGGTCGAGGTGGGTAACTCTAACACTTTTATACTTACCAGTGACTGAAAGTCCTCTCAGATATCGGAAGTCCCTTGAAATATGCCTGATCCAATGTCCCTTGAAACCATTGGAAAGACTCCCATCAACTTCAGTGGGCTTTAGATCATGGCTCTAAAGGACACAGGTATAGCACCAGGAACATTGAAGTCCAGTGGCAAAGCTCCCATTTACTCTAAATAGTTGAGGATTATGTCCTACCTAAGGACTGGAAGCAATATGTTCTTGATGGAGGTCTCTGATTGCAGTCTGTGCTCTCTCTGGGCCACCACGTAAGGCTAATCTTTTTGGTCAAGCTTTTGCCAAATGAATCTAAACCAGGCTGTTGTCTTTTCCTTACCTGCTTTGGTTTATTTAGTTTCTGGAGAGGGATGGTTAGAATTGCTGCTCATTTTGAGCAGTTCTGCATTGATTTTGTGTGTTTTTCCCCCTCTTCCATTTGAAGGGTGAATTATATACTGTGTTATAAACAGAGTAATCTCTGTGTGTTCACTAATGGAATAATAACTGTGATTTCTCCTACTTGCTTCTTATGCAAAAGAAAACAAAAACACATACATGAAAGTAGTATGTTGTTGCATATGATCAGGACTAAGGTCCCATTGTACAAGATGCTGATCAAACACATGTCGAGACATGATCCCCTTCCCTTCCAGGGCTCCCAGGCTAAGGCCCTGATCCTGTGATCTAATCCTTGTGAATGGATCCTTATGAAGAGTGATACATGTTTGATCTCTGTTGGTGAAAAAGAGTTCATAGTAATATTGCTGAGTTTTTGTTAACATGTTTTATTTTAATGTCACTATAGGAACTAGGGTGACCAGACAGCAAGTGTGAAAAATCGGGACAGGGGGTGGGGGGTAATAGGTGCCTATATAAGAAAAAGAGCCAAAAATCAGGACTATCCCTATAAAATCGGGACATCTGGTCACCCTAGTAGGAATTTTTCCCTGACATCAGAACCAGAGAGTGCTCCATTATACGTTAATATTGAGGCTATGTCTACGCTGATGGCGGTGTGTAGAGTACATACACTGCACACCCCCAAGCAGTGTAGACATGAGGTAGACATTCCTGCCAGAACCCTAGGGTATGTACCCTACACTGCTCTCTACATGCCCAAGCAGTGCCTCCCACGTCTACGCTGCAATTTTTAGCACTGTAATATCCCCTTGCCTCACTGCTGCTGGAGCCTTTTCCCGCTGCCTCCTCTGTGTCAGAGCCTTTCACTGTTAAATGTAGCAGCCCACTGCAGTGTAGATGCAACCTGCTTTATATTGCAGCGTGTAGCTACACGCTGATGCAAGTGCAGACAAGGCCTTAGTGAAAGAGGGTTTTTTGGTTAGTTAAGTTTTGTTTCTAATCAATAAAATTCTACTTAATTCTACATGTAAGTGTTCGCAATATCTGTCTATATATTTAGTTTTGCTAAAACAAACACTCATTTCTCCCCCCCACTCCTCGACACTACAGTAAGATGAGTTAATGGACATTGTGAATACCAAAGACACCTTGCTGCACCCAACCTTAGGGTGAGAACTTGGTTATTCTCTGACAACGTAATGACAGATCATATATAGAAAGAGTTGAGCCAATATTTAAAAAAAAAATGCCTAAGTCCCATTTTCTAAAGTGCATTAGGCACTTGTGAAAATTTTACTCTGCCAACACCACAGTAATTTCCCCATGGACTTCAGTGGGACTGATCATGTGTCTGAAGTTAATGCACATGCTGAAAGGTTCACTGGCTTGAGCCCTTAGATTTTAAACTCTTTTTGGAACAGGGACTGTCTTTTACAGTGTGTTTGCACAGTACCCAGCACAAGGGGGCTCTCATCCTGGGCACTATCCTAATACCTATGAGAAATAATAGTGAGCGATGGGAAAGAGTGTTTCGATCAGCTAGTGTATCTCTTACAAGGGCACATTATAGACATTTAAAAAACTAAATGCATCCTCCTCACCTGTCCCTCCCTCTTTTAAGGCAATACTCGGGGCACGCTCTGTGGAAAGACCTGTAAGGAGGATAGAGATGATGAATGGATGGGCGTAAGTCTGGCTAGGCAGCCCAAGGCTGACGGAAGTGTGCTGGTAAGTCCCCCCCTTTCCCTTGATCTCAGTAAAGTGATCACTGCTGTGCTGACACTAATGCTGAACATGTTGGGATTAATGTCTTCGCTAGTGACTGACAGAGTCCAGGTTTATGAGCAGCAAACTCTGTAGTCCCTTCCTTGAAGCGGATAGAAAAATGAGCCCCAGCCAGAAACATATTGAGAGAAAGAAGACTTCAAAGCAATAGCACCTAACTTGTCACCTAAGGGGCTTCCTCTTAAATTTCTGAGTGTTTAGGTCTTTTGAACAGAATGAATGGAACTTTGTTTTTCTCTGAATGTGTCTGCTAGTTCATTTGTTTTACAGATTGTGTGTGTGGGGAGCGGGGCATAAGTCAATGAATATAGTGTGTGTGTTTTGTGTCAGAACTTGTAAAAAATGTCAGATTTAGATATGCAGCTAAATTCTGCTCTTGGATGTGTGCATGAATCTTCCATTAATGAGGTAGCAGAGATGGGAGTCAAGGTCGCTAGTTTGTTCATCCTTGGGGTAGAGTTAACAGGCAAATATTGAGACCCATGGGAGTTGATGTGCATGTTTGTTAAAGGGCAAAATTTGATCTTAAGGATGTGGAATTTATCTTCACAGGACAATACTTCAAATCATGTGAACCTTTAAATAAATCACAGAGAAAGATGAGCAAATACTGCAAACAAAATTTCTGTAAATATTTATTGACTTTTTAAAATGACTTTGATTACTGTGTTTGCTCCTCCCTTGGGTTTGCTCTTGGTGGGTAGTCTAGCAAGCTAACTTGCAGGAATGTTCACCGAAACAGCAAGATTTGAGAAAATATTGCAGAATATTTGTGAAAAATGAATTTCAAGATTGTACTTGAGAACCTCCAACAGAAACCTTTTTCTAAACTAATCCAATCAGAAAACAGTACCCTATGTTTCCAATCAAATTTGAAATACTGAGTATATGGAACAAATTGTCAACAAATATTCACAGATTTTTTTTTTGTACTATTCAGTCAGTTACTTTAAGCAAATCACAATCAATTTGTGGGCCGCTTGTGAACAGAAAAACTTGAAATTGATAGGATAAATTGTTACAGATTATTCTGCTGTAATCCCGGGCATAGCAAGTGGTGGTGAGGGTGTGGGGGATATTTGTACAGGTTGTAAGGTCCTGCCCTTGCCAAAAAAACTAGTGATGAAATGTGTTAGCTATGTTACTGACTGTACTCTGGATAGGTTAGTTTTCCTCATAACCAAAATGAAACTGAGTAATTGGATATCTGCCTTTTGTATATCCCATGTTTGCATGGGCTTCCCATAGTGCTAAGTGGTCTCATCTACCATTTGTGTGATACTGTCTCCTATTAGCCAAGTAAGACTATTTGTAATGGCAGATAGGTAAGGAGTCCTCAAAAGCAGATATGTTTAAAAACGAATACGTATCAAATCAACTTTTAAGACAGGAAAGTTAATACCAATATTCTGTATCATGCCACTATGTGGTGCTGAGCATGGTCAACACCTGTGCAAGCCAATAGGAATGGAGAATGGTGCAGTTCTTTGCAGGAAGTACATCGGTATCTTGCTAAATTGGGACCTAAATCCCCATAGGCAGGATTTTGTACCACACATTGAAGTCAACGGAAACTGTGGCATTGACTTCAGTGTGTGCAGTATCAACCCCTCAAAGAGCCACTGTCCTATTGGACCAAATACAAGTCTTGCCTTAAGGAGTTTGCAAACTAAGACACTGATCCTGCAAACGGTTCTGCATGAAGTCAATAGGGCTCTGTGGAGTTCACTGCAGGACTGGAGCCCAACAAGGGACTTTTAAAGTGCACAAATAACTGACTGAAATCCAAAGGTAACTTTCTGTTTAGGACACGAAGACTAAATAGAAAAGCCTTTTATAACAAAGATATGGTGACCATATTTCCCAAAGGGAAAATGGGACACTGTAAGGGGCTGGCACAAGCCCTCCCCCACCCCGCCCTCTAGGGCTGGCCCAAGCTCCGTCCCCACCTTGCTCTTGTGAGCTGCTCACCCTAGCTCCTCTTCCCGCACGGTGGGCAGGCAGGGCTCGTGTGAGCAGTGATGCACATACTAGATAGGGTGACTATATTTCCTAACGGCTGGGACTGACATTGCTGCTTGCTTGAGCCCTGCCTCCCCCCCACCGCGCGTGGGGCAGGCACCACCGCTCCCTCCTCCCCCCAGCACATTTCTCCGCACCCCATTTTTTTTGACAAAAGTGGGTATTTGTCCTGTCTGCTCTTGCCAACTGATCAAGCTGGCAAGAGCAAACAGACAAATGCCTACGTTTGCCAGAAAAGTCGAGACAGGGCTTAAAAAAAGGGACTCTCCTGGCCAAAAAAGGACGTATGGTCACCCTAAACAAAAATAATCTAAAGACTGTAGCTAGACTAAAGTGCAAACTGGCCCAGCATACGTCGTCCTGACCTTGGATCTCATCATGAGTCCACGTTAGCAGTAATCTGAGAGTTCCGACAATACAACTTGGGTTGCCAGTTCTTTCCATACTAAAACTAAAATACATTTTCTCTTTCTCTGTCATTGGGAAAGGAACCAGGGACAGTGCATTAAAACTTGGAGATAAGCCATGTCCCGTAATCTCACTTTTCCCAAATACATGATAAATGGGGCAGGTATCTTGTTTTTCTCCAAAGTGTTGCCATTTTTTCATTTTAAGTAGCCAACTCACTGATGACTTTGAATCCTGCAGTATGGAAAATGAAATATATGCACTGAAGCTAAAGCCCACATGATAAATGGCGGGAGGGATTTCAGTCAGTTATTTGTGCACTTATAAAGTCCTTTGTTGGGCTCCAGTCCTGCAGTGAACTCCACAGAGCCCTATTGACTTCATGCAGAACTGTTTGCAGGATCAGTGTCTTAGTTTGTAAACTCCTTAAGGCAAGACTTGTATTTCCTGCCGTATTTTCTACTGCATCAAGCTGGCATTTAATAAACAACAACAAGGCAAGGTTGCATTCATATGCTCTACTTGTTTTGCATTTCTATCGTGGTTCATTGCTGCACCGCTTTTCCTTTGTATTGTGCAGATCCCCACAAATTTTGCAGTGCAACGAGACCAAAATGTCTGACCGCAACTCTTGAATTCCACAACAATGTTAGTTCATTCTATTGCTATTCCCTCACCCTCTCACAGCCTCTAGCTCATAGCTAAAACACTCATTGTTATGAAATTTGTCATGGTGATTTTCCAGGGTGGATTTTTCACTGTGATCTCCAACTGACCCATCTCAACTCACAGGACTCAGCTCCTGAGATGTTCAGGCTCTCTGGCTTGGAATTCCTTTCCCATCCATGGGCCAGTGAAGTGGGGAGCTTGTAGCAAGCTTCAATGGCTCATCTTTCTGGATTCCCAGGCCTCAGCTACACTGAACCATGCAGGGAGTGTGCACTGTAATCGAATTAACTCCCTTTGGAGGGGCAAGCAGGAGTGCAAGAAGCAGCTAGAGCAGGCCTGCACAACTCGTAAAGTGGCAAGGGCCATATTACTCCAAAGAAAACAGCTGAGGGCCTAAACCCCCCGGCCCGGCGGAAACAACCCCTCCTTCCCCAGCACTGGGATGTGGAAGCCTGTAGAGGGGGAAAGAAACAGCGCGCATAGGGTGACCAGATCACCTGCCTGCCCGCTGCTGGCCTCTTACCTTCTGCTGTTGCCCCTGCTCCCTGCTGCTGGCTCACCCTCACTCCCCAGCCTGTCATTGGCCTCTTCACCACCCTGCCCACCGGCCGGCCAGCCGGCCGTTGGCTTGCCTACTCACCCCGCCGCTTGCCTACTCACCCCGCCGCTTGCCTACTCACCCCCCACGGGCTGCATGCGGCCCCCGGGCCGCATGTTGTGCAGGCCTGAGCTAGAGGCAGGTCCTGGCATGGCAGGAGACCACAAATGAAAAATGGCAGATTCCTTAACAAAAATGCCAATTCCATGGCATCTTGGAAAAATGCCAACTTCTGCAGCCACAAAATTGAGTAGTCTGAGATGAATGGGGTAGACCACGCCTCTTAGGGCTATTGTTTCCGTCTCTCTGCAGACTCGGGCAGGCAACACTGCATCGCTTACACTCAGCTCATTTCAACAGTTTGCTTCATAGCCATAAACTCAAGTTTAAAGAATAGAAAGCTGAGATTCTGGAGCAGAATTGTGAGATGGGACAAATTCTGCCATGGCTGAATACACAGGGCCTGTGATTTTAGAGAAAGGTTAAATTCTCCAATAGAAACATAGGATGGGAGCACTGGAAATGGCTGAAGCAACTCAAATATACCAGTGAACAGAGTGATGTTTGTTCTTTTTTGTTTTCATTCATTCATGTGAAATGCTCATAGCTTTGCAAAGCTTTCAGCCCTGAGTCTGTTTTAAATATCCATGTTAAGCAGCAGCTCACTTTCTTTATCCCTCCCGCTTTCCTGCCCTCAGCATTTCACCTTATCTCATTCCTGAGCAAGACTTGCTGCTGCTTTCCCCAATTTTCAATCATTTGTGTTGCTTTGGAAGAGATTAGTGGGTTAATGTATGCGAGTCACTGGCAGCTTTCGGGAGGTAAAAAAATAAGGGAATTTATAATATCACAGCCCTTTATTTATCTTTCTGTAGCTTAAAAAACACGTTCAGTTTTTTCCTCCATAATTTATATCCGGAATAACTTTTGTTTTTCAAATCCATTGTTTTCCATGACATTCTATTCTCTGGTTTCATAGCTCAACTTGAATATCAGCCTAGAGCTGTGTTTGTATGACACACTCTATGCAAATGTATATGTTTTTGCGCTCCCAGTGCAAATGTTTCAGAAGAGAAACAATTTCCTGATCACTCTGAAAGTCAATACTATGCATTTTTAAAAAACTCTGACTAAAGAGTGCCTGGAGATTAAAATCACAACCAAGTTTGCTTAAAAGAGCAAGTAGTTAAGTTCAATAAGCTCTTCCTTATGAGCCTCCTAACATACATCTGGCTGTCAGAGTGCCATTAAAAACAGCCTTCATATAATGCATGTCTCTCTGTAATGTAATATGTAGTGCACAAATCTCCTTGAGCGCTTCATTATGCCTCTGTGTTAACTATCTTATCCAGTAAATACATGCATTTGGTTGAGTACTGCAGATTAGAACAGCAATAAATATCAAAGCCCCCACTTAAAGCTGCTGATTCGGAAGAGCTCACTGGTGGTGGTGGTCCATTCCATTAAAATGAAAAGAAAGCAGTGGTGATTTTTAGTGCTTTTCTAGGGGTAAGAATCAGTCTTGACTCTGGCCCAGATTAAGTTTTGCTCTATCCATTCCACGGTAGTTGGACAGGATGATGCGACTGTGCTTGTTTTTTAATGCATTCCTAGGAGCGTTCAGAGGCTCCCAGAGGCAACGTGCTCAGCACTGAGGTGGTAAGATGGGGGTCAGGATAGAGTGTCTTGCATCCTTCAACATTATGCTCTCCAGGCAAGTGCTGGCCTCCCAAAGAAGTGCTGTCTTGTCTTCCTTGACTGGAAGGGTTGTGATGGGATGTGAGGCTGACAGTGCAGCGAGGGGCGTCCGTTGGTGCTAACGGACACAAAAGAGGCTCCATGAGAATGAGCAGGCCACGTTTGTGATCAATATAAAGGGATGTGTCTGCGCTGCCTGCAGTGGAGCTATGCTGACTTACACCAGCTGGAGATACAAGTTCAAATTCAAAGCTCTTGCTGTTTCTCCATTTCATTTCCTTTGATTCGAATGAAATCTTTGGGGGTGAGGAGATGGGTGGTCTATCTGGTGGCGAGGCAATGGTAATTCTGGGAGTGAAGGGGAGCTGGGGATGTGTAAGCCAGGTGTTTGCATGCTCTTATGCTGAGATTGCCAGGAGCACAGCATCCTGGGTTGAGTGTCTTGGCTCTCGTTGTGGAGGGGTGATTGTGTTTTTCACCAGGAAGGGGAGGAGGGTGAGAAGTGATCCTTCCAGTCTTCGCATTCCCTCCACCTCCTTCCCCTTTTACTCCCATCTTATTCCTCTCCTCCCCCCCTCCAGCTTTCTTTTCTTCCAATAGATTCTACCCAGTCTACCTTTGCTTAGAAAAGGTTCTCCTGGTGTCACCTCCCGTCACCACGAGGCTCTAGGGATCTACTTGACGCATTGCCTGACACCAAAAGTGATAAAGGCCTTGAGATCTGTTGTCAGAGCTGCCCCTGCTCCAAGGGACACTCATATGCTTGACGTGTGGCTAGGAGAAGCCTCAAAATTGGGAATTTGTGGTGCCAGCATTGACAATGTTAAGTCTTAGCAGTGGAGGGACATGGCAATTGGAGTATTCCTTTTGTAGCAAAGGTGGGGTTCAGAGAACTAAGGAAGACTGGAAGAGTTAGGTGTGGGGAAAGGGAGAAAGATTGGGGTGGGTGTTTTTGATACAAAGAGTTGTCCTGCTGCCTCACGTTTCAGTAACACATGTGGTATGATCTGTTTAGGCCTGTGCCCATCGCTGGAAAAACATCTACTATGAGACAGAGTACATCCTCCCCCATGGTTTCTGCAATATCATCCCACCCAACCTCCAGTCCAGTGGTCGAAAATTATGGCCCTGCTATGAAGGTAAGATGTTATTTTCTCTGTCATTATGACAGAGTAGGTTTTCCTGCTGTCTCCAAAAATATCTATGATAAACCTTCATTAATACATTAAAAAAAGGATTGCTGACTCAGGCATAATTTGGCAGAAGGACGATCTTGAATAAAAAAAGGGGGTCAAGAAGATAATTGGTTTCCATAAGTAACTGTGTGTAGCCACGCTTAACTGATAGAATAATAAACATTTTGAAACAGTATCTTGAGAAAACCATCAACTCCTTTATCTGAATGTCACCAGGCATGTGACATGAGTACAACCACTCTTACTTGTTTGCATGTTTGGCATTATTGATTAATAGGAAGTGATCGCACCCATGTTTAAGAAATATTTTCAGTCTGACACTGTCATTTATAGGAGAGGAGAATTATTGCTTAAAGCCTAGATTTTTGGATACCAAAATGTAACAAATGTTGCGGGGAGGGATAGCCCAGTGATTTGAGCATTGGCCTGCTAAACCCAGGGTTGTGAGTTCAATACTTGAGGGGGCCACTTAGGGATCTGGGACAAAAATCTGTCAGGGGACAGAACTTGGTCCTGCTAGTGAAGGCAGGGGACTGGACTCGATGACCTTTCAAGGTCCTTCCAGTTCTAGGCGATTGGCATATCTCCATTAAAAAAAACAAAAACAAACAAAACAAATTAGAATAAAGTTGCCTCTTTCAATTGGGATAGCTCAGTGGTTTGAGCATTGGCTTGCTAAACCCAGGCTTGTGAGTTCAATCCTTGAGGGGGCCATTTAGGGATCGGGCAAAAATTGGGGATTGGTCCTGCTTTGAGCAGGGGGCTGGTACTAGATGATCTCCTAAGGTCCCTTCCAACCCTGATATTCTATGATTTCTATGATTTCAATTGCTGCTACTTTCAAAATGTCCAGCAGCGCCTGATGTTTTTTTCAGTGTGTCTCAAAATATTGCTGTCATTCAAAATAGATTTGAAATGGCATTGAGAGTGAGAGGACTTGTCTATTGTTCAAAACTCTGAAACAACTTTACTCATTGTTTGCACTCCAAGTTCTGGGTGCTTTAATTTTCCGGTTTATAAAAAGAATAGTCTTCCCTTGTGTGTGTTGTATGTGAATTTATATCCAATTCCATTCTTCAAAGACTCCAAAAGAGAGCCTTTCCTGGACCCAGTGCAATTAACCAGTCCAGAATGCACAGGTATGTCATTAGGGAAGAGGGGGTATCTCCAAGCTTTTGCAATTAGCCCATTGAGAAACATTCAAGAAAACAGCTGCCTGGGTTTCTTAGGTTGGTCTTGTGCATTTACGCTAGTAGTTCTCAAACTACGGGGCGGACCTCCCAAGGGAGGCAAAGGAATGTGTCAAGGGAGGCGTGAGTTGCGTGCATGTTTTTTTTTAAGAGCTGGGGCTAGTGCAGAAGGGCTGTGCAAGCCTGGGAGGTAGAGATAAGGGGACAACCTGAGCTCCTTCTCCCTCCCTGCCCAGCCCAATCCCTGACTAGGAGGCAGCGGGGCTCTGGCTGTGAGTCCCAAGGTGGCAGCAGCAGCGCAGAAGTAAGGGTGCCAATGGAACACTAAATCTGCTGTGAAATATTGACAAATATCCCTTTTCCACCCTTACTTCTGTGCTGCTGCTGGTGTGATGCAGCCTTCAGAGCTGGGTGCCCAACCAGCAGCTGCTGTTCTCCACTCTGCCTTCAGAGCAGGGTGGTGGTAAGTGTAGTGTGTGTGTGTGTGTGTGTGTAAACGACTACAGACATAAAGAAGGGAGGCTTGATCAAATAAGTTGGAGAACCACCGGTCTACACTAATCATCCCTCCCTCTCCAAGGACTGAAGAAGCACATGGGTTTGAAGGCCAAGATGGAATACAGTTTGATGTGGGCAAGACTTCACTGCCTTTGATTTCCAAGGTCAGGAGCAGCCCGTGACAGGCTGGCTGCTGACATTAGTAAGTGGGGGAGAGTTAACACAGTAGATATCAGTCAGTTCCTCAATTGCTAATGGATGCGTCTCATGCTGCTTTCTTTGGGTTTTGTTCCAAGCCTAGAGATTGTTCAGACCCAGTACATTGAAGACAAAGCTCATAACAAAACTGGGAAACCTAGATAAACTCTATATTGCAGTGCATATCTGGAGAATTGTTTAACCCACCAGGTGCCCAGCTGTCATAGACTGCATTGGAAACCCATGTAACCAATCTCAAAAAATCTGTGCCCATCTGGAGACAGCAAACATTTGTGCTTTGAGCATCAGTAGAAGGACCCCAAAATATTAATCTGAAACGTGTATGGTTTTGATTCCATATTCAAACCCACTGCTTCACTTGATCCATAACAAAATGTGAGGAAGCTATAAAATCCTCCTATCCTGAATACTGTCCTCTTTTGTTTGCCTGTCTTCCTGTTGGCAGTATCAGGCCAAGACTATACTTAAGCAACGCATTGCAAATCCTGCAACATTAACTTTTATTACCCCCCTTTTCCACCTCCGCCCCACACACAGAATCACTTCCAATGTTTCCTCTGAGCCCTTTTCACCACCCTGGTGTTCTTTTAAAAGCTATCAGTCTGAAATAATTGGAGAGAGGCAGCTTCTGGAAGAGACAGTAGCTCATGTTTCTCTGTGCATCATGGCTTCAGAGTGAAAAGGCTGCTAGTCTGACAGGCTATTTGCCAGGAAATGCTAGAAAATAGAAATGTGTGGGCCCAGTATCTGTGAAGCGGGCAGTGGAAAATTGGCAGTTTTGGTGCACTATGCTATTGGCTTCATTTCATTGCATGCTAGAATGAAAATGGGAGGTTTGGGATTGATTTGTTCATTCTACTGTCAGACATCAAGTCACACAGTATCACTGAGGGTGACTGAGTTTGTTTCTTGTTTACCTCTGTGACTTTCAGGTTTCTATAAAATAATTTGGCTTATTCTTCAAACACAAGGTACTGCTGTGATCAGTCATTGAAAGGATTAACTGGAACCCTCCCTTCCTATGGTCTTAGTTTTTTTCCCATTAGCCCTTCAGAAAGTAAAGGAAAAAATCCTCCTTTTAGTGAAAATCTGGGTTAGGAACAGCACAGCCAAACTGAAGGAAAGAAATCAAGAGTTTGGTAGAAATAATACATGCACAATGTAATTAAGGTAGTTGGAAAATGAGAGCCTCTTCCCACAAACACTTGCTGTTAGGTGCAGTGCTTGAAACCAACAGGAATACTCATGGTCGCAAGCACCGTTCCAAGTTATAATATGCGTTTGCAAGATCAAGCCCTGGGACTTCAATGATCTATAATTGGAACTGTGTAAGATACAATGATATAGGCAGTGCAGTATTTGGCTCATAAGCTATAATGAGAGGCATCTAACTGTTGTACATGGAGCAGACGTATAATTAATGTATGCTATGTATTTAGTAATGATTCGCCATATAATACAGATTCAATAATTAAAAACAAAAGAGGAAATGGAAACTTCCTTACTGGAGGGCAGTCATGAAACAAGATAGTAGTCTCGATGTGTCTTATTCTTCTCCAGTCTCCCTGAAACAGCTGACAGAAGTCTGGAAGCTATTGAGAGCTAATGAGAGCAGCAGAAGGCCTGCTAGTTAAGTGGAATCTTTCTGGCTAGGGGCTAATCTGATTTGTATGAACTGAAGTGCTTTGTGGGGCACAAAGCTAAGGCCTTCCAAGTTATACTCTGACTTGATTGTCCTTGCTTTTAATGGCTGCCAAATGTGGCCTACAAGGAAATTAGGAACCCAGCCATCCTGTCCCCCGACTCACTTAATGGGCAGAGATAAAGGGCTGCTGCTACTACAAGAGACAATTTAACAGAGGTGGGGACAGACGGATGAGATGGTTTCCTAGTTCTGTGGTGTAAGGATCAGAGGGAGGGGGGAGAGAGGTGGGAAACTTAAACAATAATTTCTGGTGGTTAAAGAATATAGGAACAGTCCCTACCCCCACTCAATCCATCCAAAGGAATAGAGAGATTTCCCCTCCAGGGACATAGAATGGCCCAGCCTATTACCAGTTTTCTGAGAGCCATGCTCTAATCCCCCTGGCTTTGTGGTATAAACGCAATACCAGGGTGTTAGGCCATAAAGACAACTACCATTTCCACCCAATGTGGTGAAATGCTGAAACACAGGAAAAAAGAGGTTGGGATTAAATATGTTGTCTTTTGCTCCAAGAGCAAATGACTGAGAACACGTCACAGCTATCTGTGTTGCTTTAAACTCTTATTGTGTGGTTTTTTTATTTGGGGGGAGCTAATGCTTTTAAGCAATACTTTTATTTGGTTTGGGGCAGGAGGGATCAGTTCCTCATCAAGCTCTCTTTTTTGTTGTGATTTAAGAGAGTCCTCCTCCTGGCTTTCTGATACCAACAAACAGGGCAGGGCTTATCTTTTCTTTTGTTTCTTGTTTTATCTTATAACTATATTGTTTGGCAGGACGGGGACCGAGGCTTTTCAAAGGGGGCTTAGGTCCCCGACTCCCATTGAAAATCAGCCTAATACTCTCCTTTGTGCCCTTTGACTATCTGCCCCTTAGTGAATTTATCTACTCATGGTTCATGCATTGAGCAAGCTGCTCTGCCCAGCTCTGTAAATATTGATTAATTCTGTAGTACTATAAGGGTGCACAGTGCTTTACAGATGAATGAGAGGCCTGTAGGTGCTTACAGATGAAGGGTCTGATCCTGCCAACAGTTATTACTTCATGTGACTAGGAAGATGGACATAGGAGCAGGGGTTGGAACCAAGCAGTCCCCCAACCTCCCAGCTATGGGATCATTCTCACGCTCTGTGGCCCAATGAGTATTTAATTATTTATAGAAAGTGGAACAGCTTCACCAGGAGAGAGTGAGAGAAACTCTGCCCAGAATACTGTCTAGCCCACTGATTAGGACACTCACCTGCAATGTGGGAGACCCAAGATTAAATCCCTGCTCTGAATCAGGCCAAGTGGGGATTTGAACCCGGGTCTCCTATATCCTAGGTGAGTGCCCTAATCATTCGAGTATAAGGGGGGAGCACCAATGCATTCTCCTCTGGTTTTGTGAATGGCACTTAAGTCCCTTTGTGACTATAGCGCGCACATTTTTTTTGTTCAAAACAATCCAGTAAATTCATGTCATAGTCACTAGTAGTTTCAGGTTGACCCAAAATTGCATTTTTAAGCAAATAAGCCATTTGTCTGAAACCTTTTACCCAGCTGTAGTGACAAGCATGCATTGAGGTGAGGGAAAGCACCCCATCACATCAACTTTGTCATACATTACAAATGACATTATATTGTATCTGTCAACGTCTTTTGAAATCTTGAACCAGCAGTAGCAAGATCATGTGGAGAGAACAAGGGGGGCCAATGCTAGATAAGCAGAGGGAGCAGGGAAGCAGAGAGACAAGAGCTGCGAATACAGGAAAGAAATTTTGAGCTTGATCCTGTATGAAATGGGGAGGCATTGGAGCTTTCTGAGGATAAGGGTATCTAGGGCCAGCACTTGCACTAGGCGACCCTAGACAGTCGCCTAGGGCGCCAGGATTTGGGAGGAGGCATTTTGCCGCCCTTGGCAGCGGGCATCTGCCTCCTGCCTACCAGCTCCATGGTCAGAGCATGGAGCTGGGAGGCAAGGGGCGGCTTGCCGCGGCTGCCTCCTGAGTCCTGCCTCCCGGCTCAGGGGGCAGCTCGCCGTGGCTGTCTCCTGCCTCCCCGCTCAGCGGCTGAGCGTGGAGCCGGGAGGCAGGGGGTGGCTCGCCACGGGCAGGGGGCTGAACTGCTGCGAGGAGGGGGGGGTTAGCCACCGTGCGGGGGGTGAGGGTGGGGCTGAGCTGCCGCGGCCCATGGGGGAGGGGAGCCGGCTGCTGCGGGGGGTGGGGGTGGGGCTGAGCTGCCGTGGCACGTGGGGGGGGAAGCCACCGCCGGGGGGGGGGGGGGCAAGCCGCCTGCTGTGGGCGGGGGAGCTGTCTGCGGGGGGCGGCGCAGGGCTGGTGCAAGGAAGTTTCGCACCCTAGGCGAAACTTCCTTGCACTGGCTTTGAGGGTATCATGACTGAGCCTCTCTTTATTTGTGAGGAGGCAGGCAGCAGCATTCTGCACCTGCTGGAGTCTTGAGATTTTGGATGTGCAGAGACCATAGAGAAGGCAGTTTCAATGGTGGAGGCAAGAGGAGATGAAGGCTTCTACGAGGGTTTCAGCTACAGCGATCTCAAGGCAGTTGCATTTACTAACAGTGCTTCACGGGTGGTGACAGGCAGCAATTGCAGATGAGATGTGATGGGGGAAGGATGAGCTGCAGAAGAATGGCTTGAGGGTAAAGGCATTGGACTGGAAATTGGGAAACCTGGGTGCTAGTCTCGAGTCTGCCACTGACTCATAATGTAGAAGCCATATAGGATATGTCTACGCTACAGCTGGGAGTGTGTCTCCCAGCCTGGGTAGATACGTGTGCTAGCTCTGCTTGAGCTAGAGCACTAAAAAGAGCAGTGTGGATGGTGTGATCCGGACAGAAGCATGGGCTAATCTCCTGAGTGCAAGCCTGCCTGAGCTTGGGTGGCCAGCCCATTCCGCTACTTGTTCCACCATGTCCACACTGCTAATTTTAGCTCCAGTGGAGCTAGTGCATGTCTGTCTACGAGCTATGGGAGGCCTGCTCCCAGCTGCGGTGTAGACGTACCTTAAAGTCTCCATGCTTCAGTTACCCTTCTGTCAAATGTGGCGAATATACCACCTTATCTCACAGGGGATTGTGAGGATAAGTTGATCTACACATGTGAAAGTGCTAAGATAACACAATAATGGTGTGGGGGCATGATATAAGTAAGGAGGTAGGTAGAAGAGGGGACATGGCTCTGCGCACTGCAAGGCTACTGTTATGAAATTGTCCAAATCAGTCTGATTTTTAACCCACTTTTTGTTCCATGTTATATGGTCAGAGATGTATGTAGTATTCATTCAAATTAAACTGCTTTAATGCCCCCTTTCATTCACAACAGACACAGCCTGCTGTGGTTATATACAAATTCAGAAATTACTTGACTAGATGAGTTCCCCAGTGCCCACTGATGTAAAGGAGAGCACAACCAGTTATTTGTGTGAAATATAGGCTTACTGCTTGGAACAGACAGTATTGGCCATGTAAGTGAGTTGGAAACACTGAACTCTGCACATCACATAAAGCTGTACAGTACGTTCTATCAAAATGTAAGCCTCAGTGGACGCAGTCCAACTTGTTGCAAAATCATGTCAATCAACAAATCCTACCCATTGCTAACTTTAGAATTAATTTTACGTTTTCAGTTCATTCAAGCAATAATAGGTTCTTCATTTCTCCCCTAATGCTGTATATTGAAGTATATTTTTTTGAATGTTTAAAAATGTGCATTGCAGGTCAAAATCAGCCCTGCAGCTTCATTGTCTTTAAGGGATTTTCAACTGAAGGTGGACAAAACTAAGAGTTTATTTGCTGAAAAGTGCAGTTTTGGCTGATCTGAAACTATTCATGAATTTGACACACATTCGCCAAATAGTTTTTGGCCAATTTTTTTCCTGGCACTTAGGTGCCATTGACAAAAAAGGAGGAGGAGGTGCCATCACTTCCTTTATAAACATTAGCACAGTGGTTAGCACAGTCCCGTGGGTTGTGGGAGACCCTGGTTCAATTCCCCACTCTGCTTGATGTGGAGAAAGGATGTGAACTTGATTCTTCCCCCCTCTAATAAGAGTGCCTTAACCACTGGGCTATGGGATGTTCTTGGGTGGTGTGTAGTCACTTGCTCTCCTTTTGAAGATGTTCCACTTTATATATAAATAGTCATTAGAGCAATGAGACTGGGTTTCCCACAACCCAGGGAAGTGCCCCAACCACTGAACAATAGAGTCATTCTCTCTGACCCAATGAATATATAATATTTATACACAGCAGAACGTCTTCAACAGGCGACTGAGGGTATGTCTACTCTGTAGCCGGAAGATGTGATTTCCTGCTCAAGTAGACACATCCACTTGACATATCCACTAGTGTGCTAAAAATAGAAATGTGGCCGTGGTGGTGTGGGCCGGCTTAGTTGCTGAGTCCATACCTAGATCGTACTTGGAATGGCTAGTCGCTTGAACCAGCACAGCTGCACTGTGCCCAAAAATCTTTCTGGAACCATCTAGAGGTATGCATACCAAACCGGAGGGATCCCACACACCTATTGCTAAGGCCTTTATCCTTCTTCACCTTATCTTTCTATTGTTTTACATTCGTTTGTGGTCCCTCATTTGCAGTTAGGACCTGATCTTGCAAACACTTATGCAAGTGAGTACACGTCCCGTTGAACCCAATGGGACTACTTTTGTGGATAAAATCACTTATGTCTGTAGGTGTTTGCAGGATTTGGCCTTTAGATTGTCATAAGCTCTTTGGTGTGGCAACTGTGGGTGAAATCCTGGCCCCATTGAAGTCAATGGTAAAACTCCCATTGATTTTAGTGGGTGCAAGATTTCACCTTTTGTCTTTTTATTTGTCCTGTACGGGTCTGATGCAAATTCCTTTGAAATCAGTGGGAGCATGCGTTAGGGTGCTTTATAAATAATAAAAAGCAATAACATTGTTAAACCCATGACAGATTGTTTTTAAAGGTATCGGTTAAATCTGGACATAATTGTGAAGAAGCAGAAAAAGGAGAAAATCTTAGAACTGGAAATATTATGTTTTAATTGACTTTCATCCTTTGCTATGCTATTGGGACTAATTTATATCATCTGCCTGAAATCTTATTTAATTTTTTGGTACACAATTTGAACATTTGGCAATGTTTATTTGTTTTAAAGCTGAATTGTACAATAACTTTCTTGAAGAACATGTTTAACTAAACCATGAGCCAAATCTATTAGTTTTATAGTGAAATAAAACATTTGTTTATCAAAATGTCAGCAGGGCTGGCATGCAGCAGTTGTCATAGCTCCTTAACAGGAAGACATGGAGGTTGGCTGTGTTTAAAAAAAATATTTTTTTTCATCTGCTCTTCTAAATGAAGGGCTAAACCAGTTTTATAAAGCCTGAGGCTCGGAGAAGATTGTTTAATGAGTAGAGTGGAGTGGGAAATGGTTTTCTTGTCATGAACGTTTTCAAGATTTCAAAATGTTCATGTTCATCAAGACAGAACTGAGACTGTCCAAAAAATGTAAATGAAAAAGAGAGAGTGACCCTAGATAGGACACTCACTTGGGATGTGGGAGAGCGAGATTCAAATCTCTGGTGTGAAAGTGGAAGAGAGGCAATGTAAACCTACATCTCCTACATCCCAGGTCAGTGCTGTAACCACTGGGCTATTAGCTATTCTGCAGTGGATCTTAATCTCTCCTATTGGAGCTGTTCCCCTTGGTATCAATAATTAAATATTCATCGGGCCAGAGGGAATGACTGACTCTATAGCCGGGTGGTTAGGGCCTTCACTGGTGATGTGGGAGATTCAGGTACAAGTCCTTATATCTCTTGACACCTAAGGTTAGTACCCTAACAACTGGTCTAGTGTCTATTTTGGAATGAGTGGTGCACACTTGTGCGTGCTCACGCTCTCTCTCTCTCTCACTTTGACCTGAAAACCTATCCCAACAAAAGTTTATCGAAACCGATATGTTCCCACAAAAAGTTTCAGTTTTAATATATTGGCATTTTCCAGCAAAAATCATATTTTTGAAAATTGTCCGACCATCTCTATTACTAAGTGATTAGTCTTTCATCTCTAAGTCACTGCTCCTGGTAACGTTAGTAGTGACTGAAAGCTGTTGCTTGCCTAGTGAATGATTGGTGGCCTGTGTGCGGAATGAAATGATGGTCTCACTCCAGTTCTGAACATGCTGGCATTGGGCCAGGTCTTCACCAGTTGTAAATCGGTGTAGTTCTGTTGTGGTCAGCGGAGCTAGCCTGATTTAATCTAGCTAAGCACCTGGCTGATCCATTTTAGCAATCTCAGCAGGCCAAGGAGTCCGTGAGTTGAGATGCTGAAATAACTTATCCCGCATAGAAGTGGTCCTTCAAGGTTAGGGCTGAGGCACTCTGGTGTACTAGTGTGGGGAATTTTGCATTACCTACATGAGCTGCATCTGCCCTTTGGATAAACAGCAGAGATCATTTCCAGGGCTACCTATCTGGTACCTTTCATCAGAAAAGAAGCGATATCTTAATATAATAAAGAAGACCGCTATCTTCTTCTCAAAAGGGTGAGGTGTCTACATTGCAAAAGCCTATGCAAAGCTGTTGAAGTCTTGGAAAATGACACTTCCTGGGGGCCAGGTGTAAGGGATATAGAATTAGACCATAAGTGGGTGACCGTGAAAGATTACAGGGCAGCTTTTCAAGTAGAGAGTCAGGGTGAGGAGAGAATTTCCACAGGATGAGCGTGTCCCATTTAAATAAAAATATGTTACTGTGGTGGGAATCAAAGGGTTTCGAGTTGGACAGATCAAGAATATGTGACAGACATTGGCACGGTCCTATTTAAGGATGAAAAACCGACTCTACCAAAAAAGGGCTCCTGTGACATTCCTGCCTGCCTGGCATCGTCCCAGAAAAGTAACGCTAGAAAGAGAAAGCTGTGACTGTTGGTCCTCATCAAATAAAAGATCAGTTTTAAATAAACAAATAAAAAATCCTCCCTTACAAGGAGAGGCTAACTCAGGGGTCGGCAACCTCCGGCATGCGTGCTCAGCCCGCCGCTGCTCTGGGATTCTCACCCGCGGGCTCCTGCCAGCAGGGGTTCCGCCGCTGGCCCCACCAAGCGCCCGCTGCTGGCCTGGGTTCTTTCAGCCAGGCTGGCAGCAGGCTGAGACCCCGACTGGCAGGAGCCCACGGTGGGAACCCCAGGGATTCCCCCGTGGGCTCCTGCCAGCAGGGGTCCTGCCACTGGCCCCACCAAGTGCCTGCTGCTGGCCTGGGTGAAAGAACCCAGGCAGGCCGCGGGCTGACACCCTGGCTGGCAGGAGCCCGTGGCAGGAACCCCAGAGGTTAAAATGTACTACTGGCACGTGAAGCCTTAAATTATAGTGAATAAATGAAGACTCGGCAGGCCACTTCTGAAAGGTTGCCGACCCCTGGGCTAACTCCACAAATTATTGTCTGTGCAGGGCTAGTAATAAAGTGGTGGGGATAGAGGTGAACTGCCCTGAGAACTTAAGTTTTAAAGTAAATTTTTATATGTTCCTAGTGGAGCTGCTGCCTTAAACTCTGAACCTGAAAGATGCACAATGCTGCTGGACCCTGTGAGCTCACATGGAACCCCACTGTGTGGACCCAGGGGTTATCTACACACACATTGCACCATGAGGATCAAGGCTGTACTTTGCATTGATTATGCCATCAGACCTGTCGCTCTCAGCACTAGCTGCAATTTTAGCAGATTCTGAAAAATTGAGAGAGCCCTCAGCTGTGACAAAATGTCATTCACTTACCTACTCAACTTTTTTGGCCTTAGGTGTCTTTTACTAGTGTGAAATGCTAAAGTAATTACTTGTTGGTCCTTTCACTATTTCCTTCAGTACATGTTTTAAAAAAGGTTTCCATGAAGAGACGAATGGTTTATTAAGTTCTTTTGGTCTTCAATAGAATAACACACACCATGAGGAACTGATTTGGTTCTAAAGGGGTAACATGCCAAGCAATTCCTTGTAAATTCCTTTGTAATTTAGCAAGGAGTTAATGGTTACTTATTGTAAAGTGTTACCAGGCTATATGGTGAATGTTTTTAGAAACTGAATTACTCTTTTTCCCTAGAGCCCCCTTTATCCATGGGAAGATGTTGTAATATGCAGGAAGTGGCAATATGTTGCAATTGCACATTCATTTGTTTGGTAAAGCTTGGAAAATAAAGCTCAGAAAACTGAGATGGGCCCATGTGGCAAAATTTGGACCCAGATCTGGGTTTCAAACACTCCAAAGTTCAGGGTGTTTTGGATGCAAGGTTTTGGTTTGGCCTATTGTAAAGATTCTGGTTCGGATTTTGAAAGTTTGGGGATGTTTGTTTCAGGAGATATGGTTCCTGTTTGTCTCTAGAAAATAACTGGAGTGTTTGGAATAAAAAGGGGACAGATTGATTTTTAGCAATAAGAGGCCTTGGTACAGCAATAAATGCTTCCTCTGGCCCAGGTGGAGAGCGAGGAGTTTTGGTATTCAAGCTGGAGCTTGTGGGAGGGGAGTTGGCAGTGTGGAGAGAGGAACTCAAAGATGAGTGTTGAAGAACTTGTATAGATGGAAGAAGCACTCTGTACACTTCAGGGGTCCTGCTTCTGATTCAAAGACTGAATGGTAATCAGAAGTAGTAGAGAGGAGAAATTTTTATCTGGCCACCCATGCAGCTGATTGGTTTATCTCATGGGAAGCATAGGGTGACCAGATGTCCTGATTTTATAGGGACAGTCCTGGTTTTTGGGTCTTTTTCTTATATAGGCTCCTATTACCCTCCCTCACCCCCCGTCCCAATTTTTCACATTTGCTGTTTGGTCACCCTAGGGCAGAACTGTTTCCTTTGGAGTTATCCCACACTTCACAGATGATCTGAGCTCTTTCGGCTCTGAAGCACAAACAGGCAGGCCAAATACATGTAGCTAGTGTGCAGTGATAGCTGCACCATAGTTAAGGTTCCTAAACCGTTACAGAGTTCCGTTTAAACTTTGACAATGACCTTAGCAGTGTTACGGCAGAATAACTCCTCAGCTGTGTGAACCTGTGACAGTCAGTGTGATGTATGATTGATCTGTTGATCCAGAAACATATGAAGTCAATGTTAAGCTTTTGTGTTGGAATGCAAGTTTGGGGTACATGTATTTTGGTATGGCTTAGGGCTGGTCTGCACTAACCCCCCCCTGTCGAACTAAGATACGCAACTTCAGCTACATTAATAACGTAGCTGAAGTCGAAGTCTCTTAGTTCGAACTTACCTGTGGTCCACACGTGGCGCGCAGGCTCCCCCGTCGAACGGAGCAGGATTACCAGCGTTGACGGGGGAGCACTTCCTGGTTCGATTTATTGCGTCTAGACAAGACGTGATAAATCGAACCCAGAAGACCGATTGGACTCCTCCGACGCGACGGGTGAGTACAGATGTACCCTTAGAGTTGGAATTGAAACCTTATGAAGGGGTGAAGTGTGTTATCAATTGCATTGTAGGCAATATGAAAGTAAATGAATGCACAGGTCTTTCCTCTCAGCTTCTTTCTTCCATTCTTTTATTGTTTTGGGTGGATGGAGTGTCCTGCCACTAGGCCTAGATGTTATTTGCTAATAAGACTGGGAGGAGGGTCGTTGTGATTAGTTTGGTTTGCTGAATACACCAGTATTATAATACTTTGCACTTTTATATAGTACCTCTTAGCCATGGAGCTCAAAGCACTTTATAAATACTAAGCTTTACCACACTACGTTGCATAAAACTACATCGCTGTGTTATAGTTGAGTATTACTATACCTATTTTACAGATGGAAAATCTGATGCACAGGAGAGGTTAAGTGGCTTGCCTAAGGCCACACACCGAGTGAATGACAGATCTGGAGGGAGAATCCATGGGTCCTACTCCCTTGTTGTAACTATTAGCCAACATTTATAGCAATGTGTCTGGACAGCTCAGCTGGAACAGAAGAGTGTACTGCCTTAAACTACACAATTATAATTTAATAGGTAATATTGCTGCTGCTGGTATACCACTGAGACCTACAGCATTCAGTTCCTGGGCCTGCTTTCTTGCCTTCTTGCTATTGTCTTGCTATTCCTGTCCTGTCACTGAAAGTATGTAGCCATATATGATCACAAATGGGATTTTTTTGTTTCTACTGTTCCTCTTCAGCAAAGACTGGTCAACTGTAAATTTTGGCAATATACATATACTGTGGAAGAGAGGCCTAAATTTCTGAGGCTTACTGAATTCCTGAGTTTTTTCTCCTTTGGCTCCAGTTGGTCTTTTTTGTGGCTCAGCACTCAGCGGTACATGTGGAATGAAGCAGGGGAGCTCAGCGAACTGTGAGCCGCACATAGCTGGCATGGAATGACATGACTGTGGTTTGTTTTCTTCCTCCCTCTCCAATCTAGAGTATAAGAAGAAATACGGGGAAGAGCATGGCTCGTGTCAGGCTGGAATAGCAGGCTTCTTCACTGAGGTGGGTAATGGTGGTTTTGATGAAAAGTTCAAGTTTGCGGATGCATTTTCCTGCTTGTTTTGCCATGGGCACTGAGAAGGAGTGTGGAAACAGAAACATGCCTTTAGCTGCACTCTGTGCACTTGGCATATTTCCTCTTATAATGTTCTGACTTCAATAACACAGCAAATAAACACCCACCTTTTACGATGTCTCTCCTCCCACAGTTCTGGAAATGCGTCACTGTGAAGTCTCATACATTACATAATGCATATGAACCACATGAATGGATTTATGCTTAAGTACCCCCAGGGAAGAATGAATGAACTTTGAAGACGGTCCTGAGGGAATATTTTAACCATATATGTTCTGCAGTTTCTGTCCCTGGATTTACTCTTTATTTATTCTCTTAAATTTTCCTTTTAAAATTTCCCCCCATGAATGCAATGATTCTTAATAGTCCTTAAATTTAGAAAACACACCGTTTTCTGATGCCTTATCCATTCTTGCTGTCTCAAAAAGGCGGAACTGGTATTGTGGAATATGTTTTTCAGAGCCGTGGCTTGACAGTTACATAAATGCTGGGTCAAATTAATCCCTGATGTAACGCCATTGATCTCACTTCAATTACACCAGGATTCATTATTTCTGCAGTGAAATTTGTTTTTGACCTTCCAAAAAATTAGAACATTTTATCCTAAATTTCTCAGTAGCATTCATATCAAACACAAACTACCTTCTCCTAATGATAGGTTTCAGTGTAGTAGCCGTGTTAGTCTGTGTCAGCAAAATGAAAATAAGAAAGAAAAACTTGTAGCACCTTAGAGACTAACAAATTTATTTCAACATAAGCTTTTGTGGGTTAGTACCCACTTCATCGGATGCATGGAATGAAACATACAGTAGACAGATATTTATACAGTCAGAGAAACATGATAAGGTGGTACATCCACCTCTTTTCAGATTTCTTCATTTTTTTCTATTCGTTTTTAAAGCCAAAGATATCACTGAGGAAAGAGTCTGTTTCTCTCTTCATATGTGATTCAATAAGGGCTGAGTCCTATAACCCTTACTCACTTGAGCAATCCTTACTCATGAGAGTAGCTCCTTTACTATTTGTGGGACTACTTATCTGAGCAAATATTACATGATCAATGTTTAAGGCACCAAAATAGATTTTTACCTGTCTCATGGTTTGGAATATTGTTTGCTGTATGTTTAGAAATATGAAAACAAATATTAGGCCAACATTTTTCAATAGTGACTAGTGATTTTCGGGTGCCCAATTTGGGAGATTTTTGAAAAAGAGGCCTGAGGTGCAGAGAGTGGATGCCCGACACGTTCTGCACATCAGGTCCCTTCAAGTTGTCTTAAGCTGGGCATGTAACATCTTTATGCATGTGTGAAAATCCTGGCCTTTGTGACTAATGACGATGACTTTACATTGATAACAATATCCGAGATGGGCCTGAGTTGTGAAATTCAGACCTAGGATGAAACTTTCCTGAAGTTCCACTGTTTAATCCAGTGGTGAGATGTCTGTGACTTCTGCTGATGCACTGAAAGGTGGAGGATAGCATGATTAACAACGGCTCATTTAGTGAAACACTGTAGATAAATTAAGCCCCTATTCAATATCCCATTTGATTAAAAAGACAGGGGAGGACAATAGAGGGATGGAATAGGATCGGTGGGATCTGGAAAGCAGAATAAAGTTAGGGCGTTCTCTTCTCAGTTCTCCCCTTCTACTTATATTCGTCTTTCTATTTCAATCAACCCTATGCCCCTCCTTCCCTAGGTCTGGTTCCTTCATCTTTAAAAGTAATTAGTGGTTTTCCGTTGTTGTTACTTCAATGTGTGCTGTCACCATTAGCCCGCTAACTCCTGGGCTGTCCTAAATCAGTTACTTTGGAAGCATTGCTTCCTGTTAGTGACTGCCAGAAGGTGTAGCTTTGAATTGTCAGTTCAGAGTGCTTAGGAGAGAACTAATAGACTCACAGCAAGAGGAGCAATAGCAGATGCAAGAAGAAAATTTTAAAATTCATGAACATCAAAAGTGCTGGAGACAATGGAAAAGGAGAAGAAAAGAAGGTAACCACTAAACTGAGAGGGCCAAGTTTTGATGGGAGTCCAAGTGACTCCAAGCAATACTAGAAGGGAATCTATGGGCTTAGTTATGCGGTGCAGCAATGCGCACTATGTGGGTGTGGTTTCTAAAGCACACTAATGTATAGCACAGTAACTGGTCCGTATAGACCCTGCTGGTGTGCCCTATGAGTTCCCTAGTAATGTAGTGCTGTTTGAAACAGCACTATATAAAAATGCACTAGGGGATTTTAGCAGCAGGACCTACATGGGCCAGTTACTGTGCAATACATTAGTGTGCTTTAGAAACCACACCCACATAGTGCGCATTGCCTGCTGTGTAGACAAACTCTAGTGTAACATATATTTTCTTCCTGTTCCCTGCATGTATATATCACATCAATTTAGCCATCCTTAAGACGCAGTTAGACTCACTTTGACTTATTTATTTAGATTCCCATAGATGCAGAGGGTCAGACATAGAGGTGATGTACAAGTTAGAGTCCCTTACGCTGAGTTAGACGCCCTTGGAATTGCTTAAATTTTTTTCGGGTTCTTGGACTGCGGCTAGCACTGTGGTATCTGATGTCTAAGGGAGTCCAAGCAAATAGAATTTATATGCCAAGGAGGTGTAATTTAAACTAGTCTCTTTATGCCTTCTGATATGGAAGGTAGAGCTTTCTTAGACATCAGCTGAGTGGGTGTAATTAGCACTAGGAGTTCAAGGTAATGTGAGGGGGGGAGGGTCTAATTTACACACCACCATCAAATTTGGCCCGGAGGGTTTATTGTCTTGGTTGGTATAAACAGAATTAGGGTACGCTGCATGAAAAACTGGAATGAGATATTCCCAAGTATACGGGGAATGGGTGGCAACCCTTATGACAATGGCACTGTGTCTGGTAACAGGAGACTTGTCAGCAACAGCTGTTTCCTGGCTTGTCTGCACTATCAAGGCTGTTTCTTTTTTCCATGCTGTAAACCTCCCTCACCAGCCTAGTTCAAAAGATGTCTTTGAACTTTTAGTGCTCCTGCCTTATGGAGCTTCAGCCTGAGCAGGAAATGTAGATAAATGACTTCTGGGTCAAACAGGCAAGCCCCTACTGTACACTCGTGCACTCAGTCCTGCTGATGCTAGTTGTTTCTGCCCAGGGAAAGTCCATTGTCCTCAAGGGCACAGCCACTCCCAAGAATAAAACTTGTAGCTTAGCACACCCCTCTATTTAGCTGCGTATTGCAATCTGTGTCCTTGTGTATCATCATGAAATGCCCGTATTTAGCCTCCACTGGACTGGAACACTGTAGCACAGGAGTTTATCACCACTCTTTTGGTAACGGGGGCTGTGTTACTGGCATGATTACTGGGTTACACTTTCCTGTGACCTTTTTTTATAAAAAACAGGTGAAGAAAACCAGCTGTCTGTCAGCGCAATGAAAAGAAACAAGGAAACTCTGTACCACAGGCTTCCTGAATTTCATAGTATGGCTGCATGAGGCACAGATTTACATATACATTCGCACAATTGTGCAGCAATAATTCATGGCTGTGCTGCTCTGTCTTGTCAGAGCTGAGAATAATGCTTATTATGTTAATCACTGATGTGGCAGAGAATTCCGTCCAACGCCCTGTGGATTGGAGTTAAAGTCTCTCTGGAGTTAGGGAACTGAGTATAGGATTTCCCTCCAAAAGCTTTACCTGCCTTATTTCACGTTGTACACAACAGATCTTCAGTGACCAAAACATGCATTTTTAAAAAATCCTCGATGAAGGGCTTTCAAATGAGAGCACATGATATAAGAATCCCAGGTGGAATTCTGCCTCATGGTTATATATGGTCCCTCTCCCCTGAGAAAAGAAATGATCTACCATTTCACCATCCTGAGGTGGTCCTCCATCATACAAGCAACACAAATACAACTGCTTAGATTTTAATTAAAAGATGCACATAAAAAGCTGCAGGTCAGTGCATCATTTTTCAATCTGCTGTGGTCAGAAATGCCTATTTTATATCCTAAGAGCATCCTAATGTGGGGTTTGCATGTCCATGTAGGATCCCACGTTTGAAAACTGGGCCTAGACTCTGGCACCTCAGCATCCTTTTCCCAGAAGTGTCACTCTTTAAATCCCTTTACTTTGCAGCTTTCCCCCTTTCCTCCCCTGCTCCGAGTCTGCCTCCTACACCAATTTGTTTCTACAGAGGCACATTTATACAGAGGCTTCACTTAAGGGTGGTCTGAAGCACGTAGACATAGTCTTCCCCTTTTAGGAACAACATTCATGTTGTTGCAGTAGTGATATTCCTACATTTTGACCAAAGTCTGATAAACTCCTCAGAACAAGGCAAGCTTCATATAAGTGTAGGCCTTAAACGGGGGCGGGGGGGGAGGAGAGAGAGTTGGTTCTTCCCTCTCCCTATTGTGCTCCTCTGGCAAACCAGGAGAAACAGTGACATTGTAACGGAGTCAGTTCCAAGACTTGTACGGTTTGCACGATGACCACGATTCATGGCTTCTGCCGAGGTAGAAGGAAAGAGTGTGGTTTCCCCCAGTGCCTGGGGAATACAGCAAGGGTAGTCTCTTTCACCGGCAATGAGCTTGAATGCCTCATACACTATTTCATGAGGGGTGAGGAAACTAGAAGCCAATTTTCACTAGTTCTCTTACATCAGAGACTGTCCAGTTCTTATGATGGGCTTATATTAACTCCTATTCTGCCCTCTCCGCTACATCAGCTAAATCAAATCCTTCAAATGTGACTCTCGTTTTTTCAGCTGGGCTTGGCTTTCAGCCAGGGATCACCATCTGTATGATTTCTCTCTGAGCTCAGCTTGTTTTTGTTTTTTTTTCTTTTCCATCACTACCACTGTATATTACATGTTTGTGGTTCTCATTGCTAATTAGAAGGCTCCCCTTCTCTCAAATGGAAGGATGGGAAACTCAGTAGCTTCCACTTGCAGGAGTACATTTGAACCTTTCTTTGATTTTAGTTCACAAGACTTTGTTCAGCCTTAGTTTTGCTTTGAATGTCAAGTCTAAGAAACTCAAAGCAAAACTCAGCTGAAATGTTAAAACCATCACATTTCCCCTGATTTCAGGTCAAAACAAAGTATAACCATCAGGTGCCTAGTGGTTTCCACCTGAAACCATAAATTGGCCTGGTCCCTTTGAAACTCAGCTGAAGTACATGACTCTGGTCTGAGTTTTGCACAGTTCCACCCTCAAAACACACACAGATCCTTAAATGCACGGGGACTATCTACATTCTTAAGGTCCTCATATAATCAGATTCTCTTAAATACAAAGGTCCAAATCCTCAGTTGATGTAAGGATCAATTGACTTACAGCAGCTGAGGATCTGGTCCTTCAGCCTGTTTTGAACCATAGCCTTTTGGCTACAGTGTCACTTGGAAGCTGGGAGCCGTCGGCAGCAGGTTGGGAAGTAGATCCAGGGTGCTTGTTGAATGAGTGGATGGATTCTGTAGCTCAGTTTTGATACTTCTTGGGGGTAGTAGGAGGATGAAGCAGCTTGGAGGAATACTTGTTGGAAGAGCGTGTTTGTAGGCATGTTCAGTAGCTTGTGAGATTGATTGGGGATGCTTCTTGTAGAGGTAGCAGGAGGGTTCAACAGAGGTGTATTGATTCCAGGTATCTCTGTGAAGGGCAAGGGTTGGAGGAGAACTCAGGTATTTTAATGGTGGGGTGAAGTGCCTTCAGGATTGGCAAAAACTTGCTTTGGGGATGTTTGGGATGAAAAGTACTGTATAAACATAGGAATAATTCTGACTCTCTTCTGTAAGTAGATTCATGCTTGAAGCCTTGATTTAAATCTCCCCTGCCCTATAAAACATAACAATTACTTGCTGTGATTAATCCTTTCATATTTTTTTTCTGGTTCCTGTCCCTCCCTGTTTTCTTTTCTCTCATAGGAGTTGGTCATCATGGGAGCACCAGGATCTTTTTACTGGACGGGAACTGTCAAAGTGTTGAACCTCACTGACAACACCTATTTCAAACTGAATGACGATGCTGTGATAGCCAGGCGGTACACATACTTAGGCAAGTAGCTGCTCAGACCCCGATGTCAGGCTGGAAATAGGTTAAAATAATGGTGCAATTGTTTTTCAGTGGAAATAATGTTTTGTTGGTGTAAAGTAAAAGAATAAGTGGCTAGCTTAAAATGGTTTGAGTGGCTGGTGGGTTACCTTACAAAATATATAGGAAAAAAGCAATGAAGGACTTTCACTAGCTCATTTCCCCCTTCCTCCCCCAACATTATAGCTGTTGGAATATAGAAAACAGGTTTGCATTGAGAGACCGTATGTCTAGTAGACTAGGTAACAGACTGGAAGCCAGGAATGCCAGAGTTCTAGTTGTGGCCATGCTATGACTTACTGTGTGGTTTGGTCTGTATGTGTAGAATGATTAGTTCATTTGAAGAAATGAAGCGCTATGTAAATGATTTATTAGCAAGAGACCATGGAGGAATGGGCTAGGGAGTGGAGCAGATTCTGTAGGTGTTCAACAGACTAGGCTTTAACTTCTAGAGGCCTTCCTTTAAAATCAACTAATGTTACAAATGAAATTCATGTAAAGGCTTCCACCTAATCCCCAGTGTTTACGAGTGTCAAGACTTAGAAAACTCAACAGGCAACAGTCTAAAGATTCAAGCTGATTTTCCTTAACCTGCCGTCTTTTATAAATATAATTTAACAGGTGCCACTCAAGGATAGTTAGGTGAACAATGTGTGTATATATGTATAGTCATATCTAGATTTTTCCACTGATTAGACCTAAATTACAGTGTTTAGCATGTGGACAGGAGACCCATAATTCACAATGGAGGGGCGAGCTAAATACAAAACATCCTTAAAAGGGAAAGAAACCCAGTTCTCTCCTTAGTCGCCTTTAAATTTATTATGTATCATTTTTAATTTAGCAAGCAAGACAAAACTTTGATCTACTTGTTTCAAATATACTTTCTTTATATACTATTTCAAATTCACTCCTGTTTTTTTCTTTTTCAAGCATTAATTTTGCTGACCTCTTCATCTATTGTTTTGGTTTTTTCCCTATGAACTGAAAAGGCACTTGATTTTTCCATGCCACGATGGGCAGTTACTTTAACTGAGGGAGTATTATTCTCTTTGGCATACATGAGACTGTCATTCACAGGCATGAAAGCTATTTCTTCCTGATGATGTGGTCACTTGACTCTCTGTGTGCAGGTTTCTGTTTTTACTGCTTCTCATTCCTCTTACATCTGGATTCTTAAACTTATTGTCCCTCCTACCTTTGCCTATCCTTCACCGAGCTCCCACCCCCACCTTCACCTTCTTGGCTTTTGGAAAAACAATTGAGTGCTCATTGTAATTTCCTGCTGTGATGTACACTTGAACTGTATGTTGGCGAGTTCCTGTACAAAGTGAGTGCCTGCTGCTTTTTGCATGACACTGGGATATTTACACTCCAAGAGGAACTGTGGAACCTGATTAGTGTGATCCAGATGGCTGACCTGTTTCTCACTTTTTTCCTTTTTGGTTTTTTTTCCTTTCTCTTCCCCATAACCCCACCCAACCTCCTGCACAGGATATGCAGTGACAGCAGGTCATTTCTCCCAGCCGACTACCACAGACGTCGTAGGAGGAGCTCCCCAGGATGGAGGCATCGGAAAGGTGTGGCTTTTAGTCAAACAATGGTACAGTCAGATGTGACTGGGTACAATATATTGACTTAGTTCCTGTAAACTTGATGAACCAAGAGATTTTGCCTGAAGATTAATTTTTGAGCACTTGCCTGGAAGAGGTGAGGAAATTTGATAGGCTAAATTTGAGGACCTCATCTGCCCCTTGTGGTGTCTTTCCTGCCCCCCCCCCCCCAAAATCTTTAAAATCGTTCTTTTAAAGAGACATTGTTAATTCAAAAATCACTCTTCTGTCTGAAGTTGTTTTTTTTTTTAACTTATTTTGCTTAAAATAGCACTAGTTTGGTTTTGGTGACCTTGTTGGTATGGAGTTATCAGAAGGGAAGACCAAAGAATTGTGAAGCGTGTGTGCGAACAAGTGCCATTGCACGGCTGGTGATCACGCGGGCACCAAAAGCGTTGGTGGCTCGATAAGATTGCCAGGGATGGATATAAACTGAAAATATAGCCAGAGCACCTAGCCAGAGATTGAGCTGGGTGGTGCTCGATTTGCAAAGAGGCCCTTGTGCTTTTGGGATTTGCCATGATGACAACCTCCCTGTGATAGGAATTATAATTATCCCCATTTTGCTGATGAGGTAACTAAGGCTGAGGGGCTTAAGTTATTTGTCCAAAATTACAAAGCAAGTTAGCAGCAAAATTGGAGTTTAATACTCAGAACCCTTGGCTCCTCATCTCCTCTGGACCAGGCCATTGGGAAACCCAAGGTAATCTCTGTCTTCATGTCATTGTATCTAGATTAATCTCTTTCCCCTGCTCACCCTCCCACCATGTCCAAGGGAAATGTTTGCAATGGATACAGTACTTGATTTGCTTCAGAGAAATATACAGCACCTTAAAGCTCCATATGCACCCAACTATTAAGTGCCCATTAATAATTCACTATGTAATTTAATACATCAAGTCCTTGGCTCTGATGATCAGCTTTACAGATGAAGGGATGTCTGATCCTATTAACTACACTGAAACCTGCTGGTCAGAAATGGATGAATTGACTTTGGATTCTGCTGCTACTCTGAGCTAACAAGTGACTCAAGACTTCGGAGGAGACTTGTTCCTTGTTGCAAGCAAATGAGAATTTTATTAAATGTTAGGTTCTTTACTCTTTCTGGTCCTCACTGCTAAATATTAATGAGCTGCTGTACTGCTCTGAGACAGTAGGACAGTGCTAATACTCTACATTGTGCCAGAAGTGTATTGTCCTCCTTAGGAGCAGAATGTCTATATTAGCCTATTAGATCATCTCCTTTTTGATCTTGCATTGCTGTATTTACCTGTATTACAACCTAATCAATTAGACCAGTGGTTCTCAAACTTTTTTTTTCCGCGGAGCACTTGAAAATTGCTGAGGGTCTCGGTGAGCCACTTAATGATCTTTCCAAATGTTGTTTGTACCATTAGCTAACTATTGTAAAGAGCTTTGGATAAAAGTGCTATATAAAAAAATAACCTTAATAATAAACAGCGTTTTTTTGTTCTACAAATAAAAGCACATGACTCATATTTTAATATCAGTAGTCTTACCTTTCTAATGGATGTGCCCTCTCTCCCCTTCTTTCCCCCGCGGCAGCTCCTGGGCTGGGAAGGAGGGGGGGTCTCTCCCTGGCAGCCGCAGCCCTGGAGCTGGGGAAAGTTGCCTCTTTCTTTGGCTACTGCAGCCTCGCATGCCCCAAATTCCCCCCACCCCCCTCTTCTCATCCCACTGCCCACTCCCCCCCACCCTCTATTCCCCCCAAGGCCACCTTAGACACCTTAGAGGGAACTATCCGCAGACCACCTAAATGGAGCTCGTGGACCACTGGTGGTCTATGGACCACGGTTTGAAAACCTCTGAATTAGACAGTCAAAAACAACCAATAGGTAGTTTATATTTGAATAGGACCAAATCACTACGTTATAATGACTCTCCACTGCTAGCCTTGTCCATTTTGTCCACAATGAGGAAGGTATTATGTTTATTATGATACAAATCTCTCTGTATTTACTTCAAGGAAGATTTTTCATTTCATTCAACCTTCCACACTTCCCACTGGTTTAATGACCCAGCTATCTACCCTCAAGGTTGCTCGTTGTGGCTTGTTTGCCATCTTGTATGAATCAGTCATAGCATCCTGTAAAACTGTGTGAATGAAATGGGAGCCATTTTTAAACAAGATTCTCATTCAAAAGTGTACTTTCTGAATGAGTAACTGTAAACAATATGAAAGTTAATCTACACGAAAAACAACCCAGAGAGAAGGACCAATGTCAGAAAGCATCAACGTGGAGGCTGACTCACCACGTAAGCACATGCAGTCCAGGACATATTAAAAAGAGTATTCGAAGAGTAACCTTTGTGAACACAAGTTCAAGTGCTGCTGCTATACATTGTCATTTTGTAACATTTGAAAAAAAATTGACTGATAAGGTGCTGACACGTTTACTGGTGTGATTTCAGTTTTTTCCCTGACCTTTGCTAAAACAGTTGACATTTGTCTTGCTACCTAGACTGCACACATTTTTGAGGGAGGGGATTAACACAGAAGGTAGGGGTGGGAAGATCCCTATAACCAGTCAGATTCTCAGCCCTAGTTATGCCGGGGCACTTTGCTATTCCTTTCCAAGAGACATTTGCTTGATATTATGGCGTTTGTGCAATGGGTCTTTTTAAACACAGACAAAGCAGCATTAAGATACTATTTAAGTACTTGTAATGACAAGGGACCTCTAACGTCTGGTACTAAAATGGGAATTTCATCTTTTGTTTTAGAAAAGGCAGGAGGATCACATTGAATTTGGAGTTTGGCAAATATTAATGATCACTTTATTACAATGAATAAAGTACATATATACCCAGAATGCACTGATGAATTCATAACATTATAAACTACTTATCCTTGTGGTCAGTGTTTGTAACTGCTTTTGTTTTTGTTTCCATTTGATAGGTTTATATTTTCAGAACAGACAGGCGATCAGGCTCCTTAATAAAGATTTTTCAGGCATCGGGTAAAAAGGTGAGCGATTCTTGACAAAAAATGATGTGGCTATTTCAATTGGTATTATTTTGAATTAATAGCTTCTTAAGTGTTTGATTTAGGTGTAAAAATCCCCAGAAGTCCTAAAGCCATCATTTAGACCAACCACCTTTTCTGTCATAGTGGTAGCATCCACTCAGTGCTGGAATTGTGGAGTAAAAGGTCTGGTAATATTTGCAATTCAAAATCCTGTTAGAGCTGCTAAAAACTTACTTTGTTTGCATGGCAAGTTTCACACCCTGGCTTGCTGAGGCGTATCTGCCGCGTACCAGCTTGCTGCACTCTGGGACTTTCACTGCACTGTAGCAGGGTTCATATGGGAGGTTGCTGTGCAGTAAGCCGGTGTACTGTAGATTTACACCCTGGCTTGCTGTGCAGTAACTTGCTGTTTAGACAAACTCTTTAAGGGAAATCCTGTTCCTGCCTCCATAACAGCAGAGAATTCACTATGCCAAAGTGCAGGGTTTGGGGAGGGGGGGGCTACAAAGCTCAGCTGTGGAGGACAAACTAGGAAAGAGGTAAATCCTGTATAGCAACTGATTCTCATACGTCCAGAGCTTCTCTCCCTATTCCTCTGAGGAGGAGGGGTAGGTACATTAGAGTTATAGAAGCGGGCTGTGGAGCAGCTCCATTACGTTGAGGAAGGATTGTTTCCCTCCTTCCCTCCGTGCATCTACCCTGGGCACTGGTCCGAGGATTCGTTCCTTAGAGCTAACATTGGTCCTTTGTTTTAATATTCTAGCAGTACCTAGTCAAACTTCACTTCCCTGTGTGAGGTCATGCTGGGGTAGGGAGAAGTGCACCTTCTCCTTGACCAGGAACCTTGGTGGTGATAGGTGTTATGTCCTCAGGAAAACAAGTACATAGCAGATCCAGCTTTAGGGAACCACAGGAATGTGCTTTATTTAGGGATAAATCTCTGAGGAAGAGACTGTCTGCCTAGCTCATGGCTGCCCGGAAGGAACCGCTGGTATTCCCACAGCCAGAGCACAGAGTGCAGTCAGGCTCCAAAAGAGATGAAGACCCTGAACAGTATACAGTACTAATCGAATTTGGCTACCCTAGGGGATGCGGTTATCAGCCTGTCATTGGGACACTTTGCCAATGTCTCAGTGAATCATAAGCACATTTTATAGAAAGTTGCTTAGACACCGGGGACGGGAGAAAATCCCCAGGATGAATAGGCGGTGGATGAAGTGATTGAGTTTTTTAGGTCTTCGCTATTTTGTTTTGTACTGATAGGTCTTTTTCATCTCAAATTTCTGTGATGCTGTCAGGCACCAGCAGGGAGATGTACTGGATGAACTGATTGTTTCCTCCAGTGCATTTTCTTGTGTTTCTTCTAGTCTACTTTTAAATGGCCCTAGTCATGGTGCTTCCATTAGTTCTCTTGAAAAACTATTCCTGATCTTAACACACAGAACTATCAGGAAGTGTTCTGGCTACTCAGCCAAAACGTTTTCTTTCTTAATTTAATCTCATTATTCCCATTTATAAATACCATTAATAATTCTGCACCTCTTTAGTGTCTATATCCTTCAAGTATTTGTAGATTGTCATGTGCCCCATCCTTCCATTTCCTGTAAAATCTGAGCTATAATTTATTAAAAAACAAACAAATATACCCGCCTGTCTTTTTCCATAATGAAATGTAATTTGATGTGCAATGCTCGCTTAATGAGTATTGCTTGAAGCTAAATCAAACCAAACACTGTTTTAGCAACAAATGTATGAGTTCGTGCCTCTCATGTCCCATGCACACTTAACATAACGCACAGGCAGTTTTTCCCTCCTCTCTTTTCGTAGAGGAAAAAGGTTGGGAAATCAAATATGGAAAAGAGTTAATGCAATCCTGTGGTTACAAATAAAAACACAGGCAGAAATGTAAGGTTCTCACAGTAACATGAACTCACCCACATTGCACAGTTGGGTAAATAACAGCCTTTTCCTGAAAGCTGCCTGAATACATAGTGACATGTTTTTCATAACTCTAACTCACTGCCCATGAGAATTTTGTTTTAAATTTTTTAAAAAAAATAAACAACAAAAATCCACAAGGGGAATTCAACTACAAAATAACTAGAGTCAGATAATGTTAAAGGTCTGACCTTGAACCCACATAGACACAAAAATCAGAGTTACACGCTGAAACACTATCCTTAGCTCACCCCGCTGTCCTTACAGCTTCCAAACAGTTCACGGAATCTTGTAGATGTAATGTTACATTCTCAACTTGAACACCAGAGCGGCTATTGCCTGTTTCCCATCATCCCTATGGGTATATCTACATGGCAGCTGGGATCATGCTTCCCAGTGCGGGTAGACAGACATGTGCTAGGTCTGCTCAAACTAATGTGCTAAAAAGAGCAGCGTGGCTGCTGCGGTTTGGGCAGGTTTTGTAGTTGGGCGGCTAGCCTTGCCACCATGACAATGCTGCAGTTTTTAGCATGTTACCTTGAGCAGTCCTAGCACGAGACTGGGTATCTCTGCTGGGAAGCACGCTCCCAACAGCTGTATGGATATACCCTAGTAGGCTGGCCAGAACTCTCTTTCATACACCTGTCAAGGCCCAAATGTGGGACTCGGTGTGTGATGAAAACCCAAAATCATGATGTATGTAGCAAATGTAATATGCTGTGGGAGTTGTACTAAAAAAAAAAAAGTTTAAGTAACTTTGTAACCTCAGTTTCATGCTTCTCCCTTTCTGATGTAAACAACTGTCAACAATAAAAGTGAGGGGTGACCTGATTAATATGGAAAGCAGATGGCTTTTGGGCTAAAATGTGTGATGTCTGTCGAAATGAGACGTTTGAGAGCTAAGCGCTAGTGTGTGTGTAGTCCATCGGTTTGCCGATGATGTTTTCATGCTCTCTCTTTTTGTGGATTCTGGAGTGACTCTGAAGTCCAAAGCGTGACGCGCATGCTCATGAGCAGATTGGGCAGACAAAGTCATTGGTGAGCGCCTTGGTGCCTATCGCAGTAGTATGCGCTAGCTGATGAGCTGTAACAATGCCCTATGAAGTGTGCACTGGTATATCTTGGCCAGTTGGGTGAATGAAAGACAGTGTCCGGTTTTGCCTTCAATTTCCTTACTTGTGTTTTAAATCAAACCTCAAATGTGTTTTAAGGGTATATTTGGATGGGTGGTTAGTATTTAATGTTGTACAATAATAGTTATTTGAAATAGATCTGATAATACACCTAAGTCTTTCATTCTCTTTCCTAAATGTCTCAGCCTGATATCTTTCATTGCAGATAGAAATTGAGCACACATTTAGGGCTTGATTCTGCAAGTTCTGGGCATGAAACTCCCACTGAAACCAATGGGAGTTCTGGGTAGTAGGGATTGCAGACTTAGGGCCTTAGGCTGACTAGCTTGCAGTCGGAGGGTTGTATGGGTATGTCAACACAGCACACCAGGCCCAGGCTCAGACTCAGGTTCAAGCCTAAGCCCCTCTTCCTTCCACACAGAAATTAGTCTGACTTGGGTTAGGAACGCCTCTTGACTTAGGTCAGTGGTCCATGCTGGAGGGGTGAGTCAGAGAGCCTGAGTCCCACTGTAATGTGGGACAGAGTCCAGGTATTTTGCAGTGTGGATGCAGCTCAAGTCTGGGGAGTCTGTCAATGCTATCCTACCATCCTCTGTGGCTGTGCTTCCCAGCCCTTCAATTCCAAAACTTGCCCCTCGCGTCTCATGAACTGGAAGTAACCTCCTGATGCAAATATAGCTGTTTGGCATGGAAAAATCCTGCAGTCAGCCCACTACTTTTCTTTCTGATTGATGATGAGCAATTTTAAAAGACCAGGAGAAAGATTTTCAACAATGACTAGTGATTTTTGGGTGCCTCTATTTTTGGGGACTCCAGCTCGAGACAGCTTGAAAAGTGGCATGCTTTTAGCAAGTGCTGAGTACCCACCCTCTGAAAATCAGGCCCCATTCAGTTGTGTGACATTGGGCCTCAAAAATCACTAGCCACATCTGAAAATCTTGGCCCAGGCTGCTAATTCTCCTCTTTCTCATTTTAGATATTTGCCAAGCAAAAGCTGTTCTAAAGTAAAGCCGTTTAGTGCCTCTTTTAAGTATGTCTGGAGTGTGAGTTTTATTCCTTCTACAAACTGTCTGAGCTGATGCACAGTTATAATAAAGTGCCTAATTCTTGCCAAAAAAATTCCCTAAGGTTTCTCCTTAGGGCTGCTAGTGAGAGTTAAGCAGCAAGTCATCACTTGATGTTAAAAAAGACATAAATGATTTCCTCCTGTGTGTGGGCAGATACTGAATGCTTTGTTGTGACTCGGCTTGGTTACAGATGGGCTCTTACTTTGGCTCCTCCTTATGTGCAGTTGATCTGAACTCGGATGGACTTTCAGACCTGCTGGTGGGAGCACCCATGTTTTCTGAGATCAGGGATGAGGGTCAAGTCACAGTCTATATCAACAGAGGAAATGTGAGTATGCAAAGTGGATGAGCATGTGGAGGGAGGGTTAGTCCAGCTGCAGTTTACCATGAAATTTGGCGTCTTACAGACATGGGATGTGTATGTGGGTGTTTCCAACAAAACATGAAGTCAGGCAAAAATAATCTGGTATCATGGTTTTTTACAAACTCAGGAGTCAGCTTCTGGTCATGAAAATGTTGTGAATCTTTTGAGGAATCTTTGGAAAATTTCTGGTTTTATGTTGAAACTTGGTGGTATTGGTGGATTTCCATGCTTTTGATGGCAAAACCAAGTGAAAATCAGCTGCTTTGACCAGAGTTGTTCTTTGTGTTTTGGATGGTCATTCAAACCCACAACTCAAAACAAAATCCCAGGGATTTGAGAATCCATGTGAAAAGAAACTAATGAATAGATTTGTATTATTATTTGATGCTGTTTATCGAAAGCCTACAGTGGAAAGCCCCTTCAACTGAAACCACTGAATTTCACATTGCACAACTGTAGTCTTGGGTTATTCTGAACTTTGACTTCCTTGAGTAGCAAAGAAGATGATTAGTACACAGTGTTTAAAGAAAAATAAGGCATATACATTTTTTCAGGGAAAATGTGTTTGTGAAAGTGCCTTTTCAAACTGACTCTAAGGATTGAGCTATATTTTTTACATATAGGTTCCAGTGCTCCTCCCTTTAAGTCAATGGGAGATTTTTCATTTACTTCAACAGAAGCACTATTGGGTTCACATTAACTTTCTTTTTATAACTTTAATAATATATTTTTGCTGGAAATAAAATTTACCTACAAGTCCTACAGACTGCGTGAGGAAGAAACCAGACTTGCATTTGGGTTAATTCAGTTGTCAATTAACAATCCTTGAAATGAGCCCTGATTTTTTTTCCCCACTTTGATCTGCTGCTTATTCAATGTTTGATTGCAGTAGTGCCTAGAGGTCAACTGCTTTGTGATCCCATTGTGCTAGGCGCTGTCAAACCTAGAGTAAATGACAATCCCTGCCCCAAAAAGCTCATGGTGGAAAGGTGAATTATTTGTGTCTATAAATGATGTATTAAATAAAACAACTTGAGGTTCTAGTAGCAGTTTCTTCTTCCTTCAACCTTGAGTTTGTTGGGGCTTCACCCATGAAGTAAAGTTACATGAATAACTATTTGTAGGATTGGGATTTTTGTGGTATGGATGCCAGAACAACTCCACTTCATTTCAGTTATCTTACCTACACCACTCAGATGACACCTACACCATAAGTGATAACCCTGATGGCATGTAGAGTATTACTTTATAGCATGCACATGCGGCATTATGATAGATTTGATACACTTATATCTAACCACTGGCAGTGTGTGCTCTAAAGAAACAAGTAACATACACAGGACTGCACGCTTCACCCCCCCATACTCTGTGTCCCAACTTCATCATGCAGGATTATTTTAATGGCAGCAGCTCCCCGCAGCCAAGAAAAGGACTGTATTACTTGTTCTGCCTTCATTCACGAAGGGGGGAATAAAAAAATCTGAACACTTGAGGTGGGCTCTTGAGGTTGGGTTGAGTAATTATGTTTTGTTTTTCTTGAGGGTGCATTGCAAGAAATTAAAGATCACTCAAATGAGGTTAGCTAGAAAGTGGGTGGGCATGAGTTGCCATCTGTTGGCATGTGAATGCAAAAATCAGTTTGTTTTGGGCTCTCTCTCTCTCTCTCTCTCATTGACTCTAGCTGTCCTTTATTCATTTTACATTCGTCCATTCTATGCCTTGCTCTCTAACATGCAAAGTCTAGGGCTCTCTACACACTACCACTTCGGTATAACTTATGTCGCTTAGGGGTGTGAATGAACCACCCCCCTGAGCGACGTAAGTTACACCCACCTAAGCGCCCGAGTGAACAGTGCTGTGTCAGCGGGAGCACATCTCCTGCTGGCTGGCACAGCTGCTGCCACCCATGGGGGGATGGAGTAATTAAATTGACGGGAGAGCTCTCTCCTGTCGGCTTAGAGCATGGTAGTGTAGGCATAGCTTAGGAGTTTTCAAATCCTGTGGCACAAATCCTGCAGTCTCTGCCCGGGGAAACCTCTGCTAAATTCAGTGGGAGCTTTGGCTGAGTAATCCTGATTAAGGACTGCATTCTTTGGATACAACATGCCAGCAGGACAAGAACTGAATAGTGGTGTTTAATGTATGGGATAAACTTAGTGAGCCAAACAAGTCCTCTGGCTTTGGCATATTGATGACATCATTCATATTAGCCCTTTCTCCTGGGTATAAAGAGACAAAAATTAGGATTCTCAAAAACAGTCAGTATAGTTCTAACCCCACTTCCATTGAGTTCCAAGGGAGCAGATTTACACCAAGGTTGAGCGCTTTTGAAAATCCCGCGCAGAATTCCTAACCTTGTTCTTAAAAGAGATGAGGTAAGATCATCACCGGGGGATTTTTGGAGCATAGAGAATTAATTAATACGTGATGTTTCTGTGTTCTTAAAAGCATTCTGTTCTTTCCCACTTCAGTTCAAAGTTCAGAGGAGTAGTTATCAGCTAGCATAGTTACTTACTTGGTGCGTGTTCTACCAGAGTCATGAAAAATCCAGGGCTCTTCATGTGAACGCACATATGTGGGTGTTCCTGTAGAACACAGCTTCTTGAATTATATGTGGCCAAGGAGTTTGGCCTGTGGTGTGTCCTGCCTAGTTCAAATAACTTTTGGGGTCAATTAGATTGATTGTGTTTAACCCTTTTGTTTTACATATCCAGGCAAGCTGCATTCACTGGGGCTTCGATAGCAGTGCAGAAGTCAGACTGCAGCTCTGCCCCAGGTGTTTCCTGAGTTTCGTGTGTTCCGGCAGGGAGGCCCTGTAGTTTTCAGCGCTCACTCTGTTTTTCTTAGCCTGTCCTATTTCCTGTTTGCTAGGGAGTCCTGGAAGAGCAGCTTGTTCTGAACGGCGACAATGCCTACAATGCACACTTTGGGGAAAGCATGGCCGCCCTAGGAGATATTGACGATGATGGATACTCAGGTCGGTGCATTTCCATTCTGCCATGTTCTGTTTCTAGCCAAGTCTGGAGGGTTTTTATTTTATTACAGGGACTTTACCATCAAATCCTATTTCAAAGTAGAGGTGGAAGCATTATCATTCTAGTCCACATTGGAAAACCTTTCAAATAGATGGCCTGATTTGCCACAGCATTACTTCTTTGGAAGTTATCTCTTCTTAAGACTGGACCCCAATGCTGTGGTGAATCAAGCTCTAGATGTCACTTTCTGGTAAAGAATGTTTTTCCTAATTACACCTAACAGGGGTGTAACTCCCATTGATTTCAACATGAGTTATACTTCGGTAACTCAGGGCAAAGTTGGGCATTTGGTCTACTTCCTTTCTGCCTTTTTTTTTAATCCCATTGTATATGTCTTACTAATGACTCTTAAGTTGTTCCTAAACAAAAAGAAATCCACATCATCTTTTGTGTAACATTTGGCATCTTCTGTCTCAGGGCTATTCCCATATCTCACTTATTAGCGTAACTGGGGCTTCTTATTAGAAAGTACATTTAACATGTAGCTCTTATTGCCTCCTATTGTATGTGCTATTTATTGTCACTTGCCCCTGTAACCTACAGTCCAGTTTCTTTCATGTGCTGTCTTGTACAAGGACATACACTGTGATAACAATAGGTGAGAATGGAGTGTTGACACCAGCAAGTTTGCTGCCATGATTTCTGGCAGACTAAGGACTTCAAAAGGACTGGTTGGCTTAGCATGTGTGTCTCAATATACGTCCTCCAAGATACTCAGTAGCCCTTTCATTCCCCTAGATGTTTGAAAAACAACTCACTTAGCCTAACTTGACTTTGGAAACCTGGCATTTCAAACACAGTTGTCACCGTGCAGAGTGGGTGGCTTGTACTCCCTCTGCCAGTGGTGTCTTGATGCGCAATGCTGATCCACCCTGGGTGCAGGCTGGTGGGAATAAGCACATTTTTATAACAAAGAGACTTGCTTCTTAGATGCCAAAACAGGTATAAATTAAAAAGGAATTTAATGAGCTGTTCATTAAACTGGATAACTATTTGTAGCTAAGTGGGCACCAGTAATAACATGATGCTCCTTCTCGTGATGAATTGTTTCAGCCTGGGGCAGTGGGCTTCTGTAAAAGGATGACATGGGAAGAGTGGAAAGGGAAAGGACTGTGACATGTTTTCAATTCACATTCTTTTACTTATGCAGATATCGCCATTGGGTCCCCTAAGGAGGATGACTACGTAGGAGCAGTGTATATCTACCATGGAGACGCAGGTGGCATTGTTCCGCAGTATTCTATGGTACTGTAACTTGTTGTTTGAGTCACTCTGTCAGGTCCTGCAGAAATGCGCCAAATGCATGGGTAAAGCATTGTGACAGGAAGCAGTAATCTCTCTTCTCACCAGACCATTTGATCCCCTTTTCTTCTGTAGCTGGTGTGTCTCTGTATGTGTAGTCTGCATCAGTTCAGACTTCGTACCTGAGCCTCGTTAGGAGCTGAGACTTCAGCGTTCTATTTTGTTTCTAATGATGTTTGGCCCCATCCTCTCTGGCCAGGCAAACAATTCCAAAATGGGTCAGTGTGAGCCATTTTGTTTGAACCATGTTTTAATGCAGTTCTCAGATGTAGCTTCCTTTCCTATGTAGATGGAGTCTTGGGGAGGGGGTATTTCAGTGAGAGCAGTCCTTGAAAAGGACAAACACAGGCGTTGGAATGGCAGAGCAGACTTCTGTAGGGGGCGAGTGGGCAGAGTCTGGCACTGCTCTCTTCCCAGCAGGACCAGATTTAGCGTGAAGGAAAAGATTCTAGGGAGTCCTTCTGCAGAAGCACACTTGGCTACTTTGTAGGAGAAGTAGGAGAAGGTGTCAGGGGAGCAGTCTTGAGGTTCCACTTTACCAAACCACCATGAAGTAAAAACTGCCTACGTATGCCATACAGGCACTGAAGCATTGAATATAATTCCAGGGTAATTTAGTCTTTTCACCTTGGGAATTAGGAAGATAAAATCCCATACATCCCATTAAAACATGCCCCTTAGTCTTTAATATTTGTCTAGCAAGCTTTTGCAAAGTCAGATTTTGCCTTCCCCCCTCTGGCTGTTTGAAGGTCTGATCTAAATATTTTTTGTTGCTGGGAGAGATCCTACATAGTAAACCAATTTAAACAGAATAAAGGATTTAGTTGGTTATAGTGGAGACTCTTTAATAGACTGTAAGGGATTAGTACTTCTGCCTTTTACTGTATGTACAGTATGCATAGTTTTTTACAAAGAAAGTTAAAACCGTTTTATGATACTTCTAAAATGTGGTAATTTGTGGCATATGTATGGCTCAGCTCTGCACTCTCTTCTCGACAATAGCTGCTGGAAGTGAGGATCTTCTCATTTGGTAGGAGAAAGACACATTGACAGTGCTGCAGATTGAAGTTCTTGTTCCTTCCCTCTCACAGCAAAGTGGGCAAATGCAATACACCTGCCCCTCATTCCTGCCTGGGAGAGACCACTTCTAGAGGATGAAAGGACACCCATTGCTCTGTCCTGGTGCCCTTTTCCTTCCTTCGCCTCTCTTTTGAGACGTCCAACAAGGATACCAGTTGTGGCAGTATTTTTACAATGTATCTTAGTACCTATCCCAAAGGGACTAGGCTAAAGCCACCAATTCATTTGTCATATGCCACCAAACAGCCTTTTAAAGCTTGCAACTTTTGTTCCTTACCTACCTGGCCTGGATTTGAACCCACCACTCTTGAGGTGAAAGGCTTTGTGTATCCTATTACCATGCCCCTGAGCCATCCAGATGCCCTAGATTTCCTCTTTTAAACAAGCTCTGAGAGGAAGTGGCCCCTCATCATATACATTTTCACCCTTTTCATTCCCTTTTCTACTTTAAATCATTATCTATATCTGTGCCTCACTCCCCTACAGCAACTTTAGTAGTGGCTGTGAGCTAAAGCAGCTTAATTGGCTTGCAACATAATGCATGTGCTAAATAAATACGGTCTGTCTAAGCTTCATGGCTTGCTGTTTTCATTCATGGCACTTCAAGGAGAACAGCATTATACCTCAGCATTTATACCATAATAGCCTGCAGATGTCTGTGGGATATCTGGAGGCAGAATTTACCACCCTATGAGGGACCCCCCAAAAACTTAATCACGTTCTATGATGTAAATGTAATGTGAGGAGCAAGTTTCTTCCAGTTGCCTAATGTTAACTGCCCTTGAGTGGGAAAGTTTAGCTCTGTTTGTTTTAAAGCATAGTTTCCCCTTCAGAACTGGCTGTTAGGATCACAGGTTCGTTTTAAAGGATCTCTTTTTTCGACTACTGTATTGGTTTTGAATTTTCTCTTTCAATTAATTTCCTGTGTGATGTTTTGGCTACTATTAATGTTCTTGTATGGGCTGGACAAGGAAGTGTTGTAGCCTGTAAAAGGCTGTGAAGCACCACCAGCAACCCTGTAATAGGTCTTTTCCATTTAACTTCTGTGATCGGACCCCTTTTTGAACTCAGATCTCCTTTCTTTTGCATCAGACTGTAATACACAGGAACCTGTGGGCCATGTGGCTGACTTGGAAGATGAGGTTTTATTATCTTGATTCGTTCCAGATAAAAGATTTGCCTTTTTAACTATTTATGGAAAGTTCGTGTGTGTTCGTGATTTTTAAGAAGTCCTCTGGTTTGGGGAGACAGAAATGAGATATTGCATCAGCACTGGTACAAAATACTGTATGACATAGCTCATGGAAAAACAGAATTTCCAACTGGATATGGCAATGAATCTCCCTCATTTTGACCTTGAACACATTGACAAACTTTTCTTAGAGTAAGTATCAGAGGGGTAGCCGTGTTAGTCTGGATCTGTAGAAGCGACAAAGGGTCCTGTGGCACCTTATAGACTAAAAGAGGTATTGAAGCATAAGCTTCCGTGGGTGAATACCCACTTCTTCGGATGCAAGCAGTGGAAATGTCTTTTCTTAGAGTAAGTGGTCATATTGGATTTGACGTTTCAATTAAATTAACCATAAATATTTTAGTGATGCTCCATAAAACTCTTAATCGTGTGAGTGCAGGTGATGGAAAAGGTTATATGGAATACAAAATTAGACCCTGTCTTCTATAAAGAATATATTTGATATGCTGTTAATTTTGTGTGTGTTTGTGTGTGTGTGTGTGTGTGTGTGTGTATATATATATATATATATATATATATATATATATATATATATATATAAAATTTGTAATTTATGTGTTATTTTAATCAACACTAACTTTTAACTCAAGTCAAAACCAGAAAACACTTTATCATATAAGCGATCATGGGACTTACACATATGATTAGGGTTTGCAGGATCATGGTTTGCAAGGTCAGGTTCCAATAGTACTCTGACAGTAAAAAGGTGCATCAGTGTAAATGAGAATCAAGCCCTGAGAGAAGAGCTATGTGGTGCTTTATATTCATTTTGATTCCTTTTGGTGATTCCACTTCTATACTATCTGTTGCAGAAACTGTCTGGGCAAACTATAAGCCCAACGCTGCGGATGTTTGGCCAATCCATATCAGGAGGCGTTGATATGGATGGAAATGGTTATCCGGGTATGTTTACTATAATTATAACAATAAAAAAAAGCAGCAGATAAATATAGCATATCAAGTAGTTTCCATATTGCTTACTAAAGCTCCTTCAAATCAGTAACAGGAAAGCTTACAGTGTCAAGTGTAGGTGTCTGTCTTTTTCCTCGCTCAGTGAAAGCTGCTGACATGATTAGTCTAGCTCAGGGGTAGGCAACCTATGGCACGCGTGCCAAAGGCGGCACACAAGTTGATTTTCAATGGCACTCACACTGCCCAGGTCCTGGCCGGGGGGCTCTGCATTTTAATTTAATTTTAAATGAAGCTTCTTAAACATTTTAAAAACCTTATTTACTTTACATACAACAATAGTTTAGTTATATATTAAAGACTTATAGAAAGAGACCTTCTATAAACGTTAAAATGTATTACTGGCACGCGAAACCTTAAATTAGAGTGAATAAATGAAGACTCGGCACACCACTTCTGAAAGGTTGCTGATCCCTGGTCTAGCTCATAGATACCGCAGGTTCAGTTGTCTGGTTTAGAACCTATGGTACAGGGCTGAGAAGCAAAGTTGAGAATTTTAGCTTCCTAGGAAGGTAGTTTAGTTTCTATTTAATGGGAAAAAATTGAGCTCAGATGATGATACAAAAAGAGAGAACTGGAATGACCTGAAGAACCCAATTTTGCAGTCCCAGTGCAGGCAAAACAAACATTGTGTTGTATTGATTGGCAGAACTAAGTTGGGAATGGGGAAATATTTTATTTATTAGTACATATTTTACAACTGAAAAATTGTCATGAATAAACAGACTACAAGGATTTGGTTTCTGTGTCCTTCAAATGCCATTGTAACAGTAAAAGTTATGAAACTTTGTTTTCAGATGTGACCATTGGGGCCTTCATGTCAGACAATGTGGTGCTTCTAAGGTGAGATCAATTTCTTCAATTTTTATGATTTTCTGGCTCCTGTTTATTGGTTATGTGGTTTCTCAGTCTTCCTCCAATAGTTTTTATTTTCTCTTCATTATGGTCAGAAGAAACAAGTTAGATTATTTTGTATACTGTACTCAATAGGAGTGCATGGTACCTTACAGAATAAATAAAAGATGGGACCCAACCCCAAAGAACTTCAGATCTAATTTAGACACACAGCAAGGGTTGCCAAATAAAAAGATGGGTGTTGGGAGTATGGGGTGAGTAAGAGTTATAGAAGTAACAGATTGAGATGTGCTTTTGTTATCCCTGATATACACACATCACTGATTCCTTTATGGAAAGATAATTGAGTTGTTTATATAGTCACTTGAATTTGTGTAGATTTTTTTTATCTATATAAAATATTGTTTGATTTAAGGAAACAAAATTGGGTAAGAGGGCAGCAGTGGATGGTGTAGGAATGTAGTTCAGTGTTGGAAGGTTAGAGTGAAAGAAGTGAGCCTCGAAGGAGAGTGAGGTTGCAATGCAGGCAGGATCTGGATAGCTATTTTGAGGTGTGCAGGTGCCATGGAGTTGCTTGTTGGAGGTGGAGACCGGGGAAGCTACAAGGTGGGACAAATTGGAAGAGTGAAGGGGATGTAGTGGGGCTAGAACTGATGCGTAGGCAGGGCAGAGGACTCAAGGAGGGTGTTGATGCAGTCAGAGAGACAGGTGAGGAAGATGGGGCTTTTTCTGCATTTTGAGGGGCACCATGCGAATATCAGGCAGCCACAGAGGAGGAGGAGGAGGTGGGGTTGTAGTCAAGATGATAGATGACCTGTGCAATGGTTAAAGCTCATGTGGTACAATGCTGAGTGCTGCTAATATAGGTATCTATCAAATCTCCAAAATCACGTTACTAAATATGGACTATGATACCTGTAACATGGCATTAGAAAAGAAATCAAGAGGCTACATCAAGAGGTTAGATTGCTGCAGTTTACTCTTCTTTGGGCTGCCCTTGAGAACTCTGGATTCTGTTACTACTTCTGATACTAACTTGCTGTGTGATCTTGGGCCGCTCACCTGAACTTTCATGTCTGTTTTGCCATCTATAAATGGGGTTCATGATACTTACATACAGTACCTCAGGGGGATGTAGTGCAGCTTAATTAATTTTTTGCAAAGTACTTTGACTGTCTCAGATGAAAGGCGCCCTTGGAAGAGGCAAGTGTTGTTTTTATTTTTATGCTGATTTATATTTTGGGCTATTTTTGCCAATAACTACATTTTGAATAAACACTCCAATGTTTAATAAAACAACAGTGTCAAGAACTAGATGGAACAGTCATTTGAAACTTTTGTGGAATGGTAATTTTAATAGAAGAAATATGGTGCTGGGGAAATAGTTAAGAGTTGTGGAATGAGTCTATCCCGCTATGTGTCCTGTTAGATACAGGAAAGACCTGTTTCTGTTCCCATTGAAGTCAGTAGAAAAAACTCCTGTTGACTTCATGGTGCAGGTGCTGTTCTTTGAGAAACATTAATCATAGAATCATAGCATCTCAGGGTTGGAAGGGACCGTAGGAGGTCATCTAGTCCAACCCCCTGCTCAAAGCAGGACCAATCCCCAATTTTTGCCCCAGATCCCTAAATGGCCCCCTCAAGGATTGAGCTCACAACCCTGGGTTTAGCAGGCCAATGCTCAAACCACTGAGCTATCCCTCCCCCAATAATATTCTGTTATTACTCAGACAAACAGAGGAAGCCAGTAGCTTTTCCATCAAATGTTGTGAAACATCAACAGATGGAATCTCTGAGCTCTGTTCCTCAGAAATATCTTGAAAAGGTAATAAAGGTGCAAACACTTATGCTGCTTTAGAGTTGTTGTGAAGAGATAAACTGGATATAAGAACACATGGGCCTAGAACCAGGGACTGCAGGTTTTAAGGCAGGTGCTTTGTCACCACCACAGGCCTGGGCATGGTTGCCATCAAGAGGAACTGAGAGACTTAAGCCCTGCAGGAAGTTCTACTCTAAGGGGCATGTGCAACAGCCCTCTGGGATTCTCTTGAATGGGTGGCACTCCACATATAAACCAGGGAGCCATTTCAGGGAGTTGACTGGACAGTGCAGACCTCCAGTGTGCCTCTGCCTTAGACGTCACTTTCTGTGTCTTGCCTTGATTCCAGACTCCTGGCTCTTGGCCTAGGCTGGGCTCCCAGCCCTGATCTTGGTTTACTGTCTCTGGCTTAAGACCATTGCTGACTGTGGTGAAAGACACTGGCCTGGCCCGTCCCCAATTCTTGCCTCATGTTCTCAATTTGGTAACAGACTTTGAGTTTGTAGTTTTGACCTGGCCTGGCCCCAGATTGATCTCTGACCTTCAGATCCAATATTGAGCAGCTCACTCCATGCCACAGGCCACACACGAGCCAGTCCCGATGGTGAAAGGTTTCTTGTGACATCACCAAGAAAATACACACAGTGTAGCAACCTGAATCCAATCACTAAATCAGTGCCTGTTTATTTCTTTAGAGATTAGTGCATTATGGACTAATCATGTGTCTAGGCTAATTAATAGCAGCTACTGCCAGTCAGGGAGTATGCCGTGCTTGCTGTTTGGATTCAGATTAGGGTAAAGGAAAATACTTCCCCCCCCAGTGGTTCTTGTAAAATCTTTTGGCCAAAAACAATATACCTCTTGCCAAATGATATTAAAAAGCTTTTGTGGAAGCCACTTTGATTTGGGGCTGATGATGGTGCCTCTGTGTGTGCATTGCTACTTGATATATACCCATTAAATAGGCTAATTTTAAAGATATCATGCAGTGCATAGCTTACGAAATAGTATGTTTAGGTAAATATACAAGTTAATCTGTTTTACCCCTTCCCCAAGCATCTGAGTGCAGGCACTCCATGATGTGAGATGATCCTGGGAAGTTTGCTCTTTTCTATGAATACCAAACTCCCGTTGTTAGTTTTAGATACTGTTAAGAAAGACTGAGTTGCCATCAGAGACTGAGTTGCTCCAGTTGATAAGTGCCTATAACCACTACCACAAACCACAGCCCCAGATGTAAATGTCTTGTGGAGTGAGTCCTAATGTAGTCTGCTCTATGCACTGCATGGCTCTTGAGCCCACCTTAGAACTGAATCTGCTGTTCGCTGCACATTTTTGGAGTGTGTGGGAGGTTTATTACTTGAGTTACCTTTGGAATATTCATACTTAAGATCTGCAGAACTGAAAGCACTAAGAATAACAGTTCATGTGTTCTTGGGCTTTGATCCTGCATTGAAACTGGTTCTCATTGCAGGACTGGGGCCTTGATTTCTTAACCACTTGCTCCAAGCCTTCTGCACTTACTGTGTCATGTGGCACAGAAAACCAATACCTCGCCCTCATGTCCCTGTGACTGCGGAGTGACTCTGGCTGAACTCTTCTTCAACCTGAAATAACCATAGCAACAGCCCAGGTCATAGGCTGCAAAAGTGGAAAGCTGTCATTCGTAACGTACAGGGGGAACTGTCAGAACTTAATTCGGTGAAGTCAAAGGAGTGCTGTAAATTGTCAGTGTATGGCATGGGGGCATTAGCTGAACATTTCCCCATCCTAAATGATGGAAGTGTAATGCACCTAATGCATCTGGCACTACTATGAAAAATTACCCTACCTTTGTTTTTCCTAAAGTTTAGCTTAATGAATGCTGCTGCTAGAGCATTATATGGAACATTAGTGTTCACTTACCTTTTCTTCCTGGCCCCAGGCCTTTTTCTCTTTTGAGCTTCCTAACCAGTGAACATGCATAAGTGAGGTTATTGTCTTTGGTCTCTAATGCGCTAATCTCATTACCTCCCCACTCATCATGAGGTCTCTATACACCTTTGACTAGAGATTATTTATTATTGGCCACATCTGGTCATGCCTGGTGTGCTCAAATATTGAGAGTACAGTTTATTAACATAAATCTGATATTATCACACTTCAGCCACTGATGTAGTAGGATATGGGTCTGCCTCGCTGGCTGAGGGAAGTGCTAGAAGAATGCCGAATCTGTTCTAAGGTTCACAATGTTGTTTTTTAATGTCTACTTGATACCAAGTATTTACCAATTTTGCTTTATTTTCATCTGGTTGAGAAACATCCCTCTGAAGCCAAACTAAATTATACTTCTTCATTGGTCTCCAGGTCTAGACCTGTCATTACAATGGACATCTCCATTTTCCTGCCAGCTTCCATCAATATCACAGCTCCCCAGTGCCATGATGGCTTGCAGCAGGTGAACTGCCTCAATGTCACAGTCTGCTTTCGTTTCAATGGCAAACGTGTTCCAGGAGAAATAGGTAATGTGCATTCATAAAATGGTTCTTTACCATATGTAACACTAGAGAAGGCTGGTTTTTAGTGATACATGAGGCGTGCTTAAAGGATTCGTCAGTTTAATTGCTGACACCAATTGCTGCTTTGGGCAAATAATTTACAGTGCCTCAGTTTATTCATCTATGCAATGGGTATAAAATAAATATTCTTACTCTACTAACAAAGGTATTTTCAGGCTTCTTTAATATTTATAAAGAGCTTTGAGAATCTTGGATGAAAGGAACTGTGTAAGTACAAAGGAGTATTATGATCATGTTGAAATAGTACATATATCTATTATGTTATAGGTACATATAATGCTTAATGTGCATGTGAGTATATTTATGTATGTATATGTATGTATGCATAAATAATACAATGGTGTGGCATAGAGTTTGGACTCGATCATGCCATTTTGGCACAGTCCAGCACCGGAAGTGGTGTGGAGCTGCGCTGCTCCAGAGGGAGCAACTTTTATAGGGCATATTCATATTTGTAGCATATTCTCCTACGTACTTGGCCAGCAGGAAGAGGGGGCAAGCCATAGCTCCACCTATTCCCTGCCCCCTTTGGAGTGTCTTTGAAGTGCCTGTGCTCCCCTGACTATACAGAATGAAATTCTTCTTGGACCTTATGTGGGCCACACAAGGGGCAGACAGACTCTTTATTCCCTCCCCTGTACTGTGCACAAGTAAGAAGCAGCTGCTAGCCACTAGGACTAGCCAGGATCTACCCCATTATCACCTGAGTCTGGGATAGTTAAACTTCTCAAAGAGAACAAAATTGCTCAAAGCTTAGTCTCTTTTTGGGTTCTAAGACCAGGGTTCAAGGCCAGGATTTGTATGGCTGTACCTTTTCCTTTCTTAGGAGTTCTTGCAAAATCCCACAGATGAATGTATAGTTCAGCAAAGCACTTTTATCCAGATAGGATAACTCTGGTTCATCCAAAAACGTTAATTCCCATCACTGTTTTAGGGTAAAATTTTTAAAAGGGCCTAAGACCCATTTTCAAAAGTGACTGTAAGCACTTTGTGGCCTAAATCTCATTGGCTTTTTTAGCTTCCTAAGTGTCAAAGATCGCTTTTGAAAATAGGCCTTTGGCCCTTTTGAAAATTTTACCCTCGTTCTCATTTTGTATAGCTCTACCAGGTGTTAGAAAACAATCTCCCCTTTCTCATTCAAGTGCATTCACATATTTCTGGAGGGAACTAATCTTCTTGCAGCATACCACAGATGAGAGCCAGTTTAATTTCCCTGAATTATGATACAAACCATATCCTTTTGTAATTTACTGCAGTTAAAAGAACATTCGAATACTTTTGGCAAATGTTACCCATCCCCTAGTAAAGAGTTCTTTGTTAAGTAGATAATGATATAACTCTCAGACATTGTCTTTTTACACAATGAATCTAATCAAAGCAATTTGTTAGAAAAACATAGCCAGCATTATCTAACTGTGTAAAAACTTCTTGGGATACAATTTGGACACACTGTCTCAAATAAGCATTTAATTTGGCTTATACAAAACAATGCATTTTAATTTCTTACAGGTTTCCTAGTAACTATATTTGGGAGTGGGTTAGTGGTAATGTGACACCTCTCAAATAACTGGTTAAATCTTAGGGAATGGGTTAATTAATACCAAAAACTGCTTCAGCTAAATATGTTTAGATTCAAAAGTCTTTCCACCCAATGTATGCATTAAAACATATTTATGGGAGATGAGTTAATGTGTACAAACACCTAACACAATGCGGTCCTGGTCTATGACTAGCGTTCCTAAGCGCTGTGGTTATACAGATAGGAAATAATTATATGGCCAAGATTTTTAAAAGGGGCTAATGATTTTGGGGTGTCTCAGTTTTAGATGTCTTGAAGAGAAGATGTGCAGGAAGTTGGTGCTCAGCACTTTTTGAAAGTCAGGCCCCTGTAGGACATCTGAAGTTGGGCACTCAGAATCACTAGTCTGTTTTGAAAATTGTGGTCATTGTACTTATCTCATGCTATCTAGAGTGGCTCGCGACCGTGAGTGCCTACTTCAGGGCAGACAGTCAAAAACAAGGCAGACACCCCAAACTGGTGGTGTGTTCTATCATTAGATTTCACCAAGCCAGTAACAAATGTGAACTTCTGGACCACTATAACAGTCTGGAGAGTGTAAGGGGACTGTCTAAGGGCTGGTCCACACTAGGGCGGGGGGGTCGATCTAAGATAAGCAACTTCAGCTACATGAATAACGTAGCTGAAGTCGAATATCTTAGAACGATTTTAAAAGGTACTTATCGCTGGTCCACAAGGCAGCAGGCAGGCTCCCCCGTCGACTCCGCTTACTCCTCGTGCGGAGCTGGAGTTCCGGAGTCGACAGGGAGCGGTTCTGGGATCGATTTATCGCGTCTAGATGAGACGCGATAAATCGATCCCAGAACATCGATCGCTACCCGCCGAATCGGGCGGGTAGTGTGGATGTAGCCTAAGACTATCTTGCCACCCAGGCAAGATGGACTTAGTGATAAATGGTCATTTACATAAAAAATCACAAAATATTCAGGTTGCTTCTAGTCCCAAGAGGTCAGTCACTTACCCCAGATCAATTGTTACCCTAGATCTTACACCAAAGACAATGTCTGTAGCCAATCCCGTAAGAAACTATCTAAAGGTTTATTAACTAGGAAAAATGAGTTATTTACAGGTTAAAGCAAACATATATACACCCGAATGAGTTACCATCTCTGATTCCTACAGATGACAGAGATGTGATAATCTGTCCATTCAAAAATGTCTTTCAGGGCGGACCCCGGCGTAGCCCCTGGGGATCTCTGCCTTCATTTAATGTCTCTGGCCCTGTGAGAGTTCAAACAACAAAGAGATGAAAAATCTTCATGTCAGCTACTTTTATTTCCCCCTTCCAGCATTCAAATCGATGGGACAAGTCCTTCTGCTCGTACTTCTCCGTGGATGGATGGGGCAATTAACAAAATATTTGTCTTATGGCTCACTTAATTTTTGATAGTTCTCCTGAGTGAGTGGGGCGAGTCCCATGCTTGGGTTCACAAATTCAGCACAAACATTTTCAAAGTTATAAAGCAAAGCTTACATATTTCCTTTTAGCATGGAATACAGAAGTTACAAGTGAGATTAATGCATGCAGCATCTTACAAGCATTTCATTACAAGCATTCTTATAAGACCACTACCTATTTTGAACAAAACTAACATAGCTGGTTTGGTTTCCAGCTATGGGTTTGTCAGTTCTTAGCTAATGCCTATAGCTTTGGCCAGAGCTGGCACTTGGTTTACCAGCATCACATCTGCATGCAACAGTTGTGGGGAAGGGATAGCTCAGTGGTTTGAGCATTGGCCTACTAAACCCAGGGTTGTGAGCTCAATCCTTGAGGGGCCATTTAGGGATCTGGGGCAAAAATTGGGGATTGGTCCTGCTTTGAGCAGGGGGTTGGACTAGATGACCTCCTAAGGTCCCTTCCAACCCTAATATGCTATGATACAAGTCTGTACTGAACATGCAGTCACTATCCTATTCTTTCTATTATAAACTCATATCTAAAATGTTTATTTTCATGTATTGCTATTGAATTCAGCGACCCATAAAGAAAATCTGTCTCCTACTTAATTGGATTGCTCAAACAAATTTTAAATATGGACCTTTTTCTCCCATCCCTCCCCCCCCCCCCCCCAGCACTATCTGCAGTACTACTAGTACTTTCACAGCTATTTGTAGACCAGTGTTTATTTCCACAATGTACTGTGTGATTCGCAAAGTACCAATCCCATCTATTTTATGGGCACTTGGTGCAGACTGAAATCTTCAGCGTCTTTTTCAGCTGAAATAGTTAGGGCTGAGTTAAAGAGGCATAAGATAGTGAAATGTGTTGCTTTGCACAGTGTGGCAGTCATTGTCTGACCTTTCTCTTTGCTGCAGCGTCCGCTAGAAGGCTAGGTGGTTGGTTGTATTCCATATCCAGACAAAGCATTACCTCACAGGGTTTTGGATGTGTCAGAAATAGGTTGCTTTTTTTTTAGTTATTTATTTTTCATAAATCCCAGTGTCTGGCTTAGGCTGTTCCTTGCTTCCCTGGTTGTGACCAGAAAGCTGCTTCAGGCATGGCTTTGGTGTTCTATCTTCCAGTGTGCTTTGGGGCCTCCATTTTTTCTATATAGTCCTGAGCAATCCCTCATTCGATAGTAGCTACCTTTGCTTTGCTTATTCCCCAGGTGACCGAGAAAAGGAACAGTTTTCTTTGGGAACTAAGAGCAATATTACTGCATACATTGTAAAAAGGGAAGGAGCTTAAAGAATTGACAGGTATCTTATTCCCCCTCTTTGGCTTTGCCTTGTTTAGTCTAGAAAAAGGTTGAGTTTAGGTCTTACCCAGGGCTGGTGCAAGGAAGTTTCGCGCCCTGCGGAGCCGGGAAGGCAGGAGGCAGCCGCAGCCAGCCGCCTCCCGGCGCCCTAGGCGACTGCCTAGGGTCGCCTAGTGGGCACGCCGGCCCTGGTCTTACCTAGGCCAGCCGCCCCTGTGGCGAGGGAGCCGCGGCCAGCCGCTCCCGGCTGAGCCACGGAGGTGGGAGGCGGGCGGCAGCCGTGGCCAGCAGCCCCCCTGGCTCCCGGCTCAGCTGTGGAGCTGGGAGGGCAGGAGGCAGCCGCGGCCAGCCGCCACCCGGCTCCCGGCGCCCTAGGCGACCGCCTAGAGTCGCCTAGTGGGCGCGCTGGCCCTGGTCTTACCTAGGGCAGATTTACACTACAGACCTATATTGCTATAACTACATCCCTCAGGAGTGTGAAATATCCACGCCCTGAGCGACGTAGTTATGCCGACCTAACTCCTGGTATAGAAAGTGCTATGCCGACAGGAAGTGGATTAACTATGCTGTAGTGCTGTACGTGAATTCAAGCCCCTAGCTAAATGTAAGCTAACTAAGCCTGACCTTTAAACTGTGTTTCCTAGTGTGACAGGGTAACAATTCTAGCTTGATGTTATCAGGTTGAATCACCGCTTAGGCTGGAGCACTGTTCCTGGCCTGGGCACGGCCTTTCCCTGCATAATCCACACACGTCTGAGCACAATACCTTGTCAGCATGCTTCTGAACAATACCCCTTTCCCAGCCGAAGGCCCAGAACAGGAAAATGGAGGCTGCTTGGGTCTCCCATATTTCAGGGCATTGTGCGACTCGCCTAGCCCCTGGCAAATGAAAGGAAACTTGCTATGCTTGCAGACAGGATAAATTATTTATACCGATTAAAAAAATACCAAGCTACAATTTATTTAAAAAAATTCTTTTGTGTGAATTGGATGATTTTCAGTGCTTCTAACAATGACAGGTCTAGGGCTGGCTGGAGCTAAGCATTGTGTACACAGATGCTGCGGAAGCTTCTTCACACAGCTCAGTCAATGCACTTAACTGCTGCCCTGCATCGCCCCATTCTAGTCCACTGCAAGAGAATTCCCTGTGTAGACGCAGCTGATTGTCCCCAATTGTAGAGTGGTTTTGTGGGTGGAGCTATACTTTGTTTGAACTCGTAATTGGTGCACTTCAAGTGGTTCAGAGTTTCCACCGGGGTTTAAGATACTCATCCACACTCTCCAGAATTTCTAAGTCTACAAAATGGGGTTTGTCTTCATCCTCTGCAGCCTGCTTCAGTTTGGGCAAGAAATACCACAGACTTTTTCTTACTGCATCGTGTTACTTCCACTTAATGTGCATGCCTGGGCCAGAACCGAAATCATGTTAGGGTGTGCGGTGGAGGCAGTGCTTCTGTAAGGAAAGTAAAGGAGGGCCCCACAGAGACTGCTCTCTAGTCACTTACTCTGCAGGGTGTTGGTGGCACTAGAGGGCTTTGAGAGGAAGAAGTTTGAAGTGCGGGGGGCGAGGGAAGAGAGCTGCTTTAAGGAAAGAATGTCCTATACATTGTCATCTGCTGGCGTGTATGGTATAGGGGATGTGGTGTATGCAGCAATGAAACTAGAGTGCCTTTGTTTTTTGAGCACTGCACCTTTAGATGTTTAAGAACGTTCTCTGTGTGCAAAGTTTGACCCATGAGCCATTTTGTTCTCAGGGTTGCTGAGGTCTGTTTCAGAGGGACACACACGCATGCCTTGTGGAGACTTCACTTTTTTCTTCTTAGTGTTACCCTTAATCTAAAATACGTGTTTTGCTACTTGTGTATTGAAACATCACAAAGTGGAGCATGGCTACCTAATGCAGTTCTTCTTAGCATATGTGCAATGTGACCAGGATGGATCACCGAATTTGGTCGGCTGGTTGGATCATGAGCTTTCCCGGCTTGGGCCAGGTACTGACAGGGAGTGCGACATGAATGCTGATCCATGCCCCCCACCTACTGCAGGGTATAAGTGGGTATGTGTCACTTGAGAATGAAAATCATGCGGTGCGTCTGCTACACATTATTCAGCAAGTATCTTACTATGGCATTGATTGGGACATCTAGTCTGCTGTAATGGCGAATGGCCTTGTTTGCCAATGAACAAAATATTCTTCTGAATGCAGTTTTATCAAACCTTTATAGAGATTTGGTTTGAGTTCTGGGCAGAGGATTGGGCATTTCAAAATTTAATCTAAACCGATTGCATGCATGCCAAATTTTTATTCACTTCTGAAGTCAAAGGCCAAATCCCATAAACATTTAAGAGCATACATGTGTTTGAGTACCCCAACAGACTCTGAAAGGTTACTAGTGAGAGTTAAATTAGTACAGAAACTTGCTACCCAGTACTCAGAGCGAATGGGAATAAATGAAATCGCTGAGGGTGCGTTATGAACTAGTCAGTTACTTTCCCACCCTGGTTCCTTTTTTGTTTTGAAGCAACAAAGAAAAAAATCTTATTCATAGTATTTCAGCTTTTCCACTGATGTGACATCATTGGATGTAGCATAGGAATAAGTTGCCAAAAGAAAAGGGAAAAAGATGTGAAATGTGCTATTTGAAATGTATTAATCAGAAACATTCACGGTTGCTATAGAAGAATGGTAACTGGAATGGTTTTGTTTAGAGGCTCTGTACAGTGTTCTTATTAGTATTTGGGTTGCTTATTATGCTGTTCATGTAGAGAGGAGCTTCTAAATGTTGCATTTCTACTTAAGAATTTTAAAAGGTTTACGAAACACTCATGAATTGAACTTCCCAACACCCCAGTGAATTAGGTAGCCATTCGTATCCAGCTTTACATCATTTGGGGTCTAGGGAGTTCGTCCTGGTCCCTGAGGCTGGGGACGAGTGTCTTTAGTGCCTTGTTTCCTGCCTGCACAGCTCTTGGATTTGCTCATAGATTTTCTTGTCTTTTGCAGCAACAGTTGTTCCTGCAGTTGATATCATAGGTGTAGTCTCAGCAAATGTAGGAGGGGATGGTCTCCTAAGAAGCAGAAAGAGGAGGAGACAGGATTGGGTATGGGGTCTGTGCAACCTAAAATAAAAAATGGATTATTTTTTTTGGTCTTTAAAAATAGGCTAAAATGTGTGTGTCATGCTTGACCTCAGTTTGGGCCTGATTCTGAGTTGTTGGACATACACAACTCCCATCAGCTTCAGTGGAAATTGCAGTGCTCAGCACCCCACAGGATCAGATCCTTTTACACAAACTGTTTTTAAAGTGATTTTAAAGTGGTACAGAGGGCTAGAGGGACACACTCTTATTTTGTAGATCAGGCTTATTTTGGTTTAGTTTCAGTCAATTAGGAACTAATTTAAGCCAAACTGAAATAAGTCCAATTTAAATTGAAATAAGAACACCCACGGAGCCTTTTGCACTAGTTTGAAAAATTATTTAAGTTAAACCGATTCAACTACTGTGTATAGACAATGCCCAAGTGAGGCCAATGACAACAGTAATAGTTAGCTGGTTTAAATCAAATTTGATTTAAAAAACAAAACAGATGTGTACACATTTAAGGAAATCATTAAAATTCTGCTCAGATAATCAGTGTTTGGCCTAATTATGTACTAATGCACAGAAACAGACATAAGCTGTCACGTACATCACATGCAGACTAATTAACCCCTGTGTTGCTGGTCATCTACTGATGTTCCCTTTATTGTATTAACATTCAGCTGAAATCACTAAGGACCACATCCTGCAATAGGATCCACTAACATAAGGGCCTCTGTGCTTGGTGTAGACTCCCACTGAGTTTAGTGGTACAGGCGTCCACTAAAAGAAAAAGGCTGTTTTCATTGCTGGTTTAGGGCCTTAGACATTGTTACATTCACTTGTGCAGCAGGTAGAATCCATCTGGATTATTCAACCAGTAAATAAATTGTTGAGTAGACAGATAAGAAGCCGCCTTTTGGGCACAATAGTATCAAAATACAAAACAGCAAACTTTACTAAACTACGTACCAGATAGAATAGAATGAAAGAAGACCACCTGGTGATAGTTTATTGGTCTACGGAGCGCATGTTCTGTAGCTTTCAGGGGAATAATATTCATAAAGGGAAATGAAATACAAACAACTTCCTCTAGTTAAATTCTAAATTCTAATAAGATTATAACTCAACCAGGAAATGCCAAGTTCTTGTTGACATCTGGTCTTTAGTTATGGTGATGTGGAGGGAAAACAAAGCATGTTTGTTTTCTTTCAACAGGGTGAGCAAAATATTTCTAGAATGTTTTGAATTATTTTTTACTAGTGCATTCTCACATTCCTGGTAGAGGGCCTCCTTATCCAAGGTGCTGATCATCCTCTAAGTAAACATGCCAGAAGATACAACAGGACAAACTGAAAGGCTGCTAGAAAAGAACTATTTTGGGCTGACAGTCATGGAATCTTCTTGTTTTCTTTTTTCGGCAGGTTTGAATTATATCTTGACTGCAGATGTAGCAAAGAAAGAAAAAGGCCAACAGCCCAGGGTTTACTTTGTGTCTTCTGGAGAAACAATGGGACAGGTTGTGGAGCAGTTACAGCTGTCGTACATGAGGGAAAAGTGTGATCACTACCTAGCCTACGTGAAGGTCAGTCCATTCCATCTCTTCTCTGGCATTCACCTTTTTGCAGTTTCATCTATTGCTTTAAGTATTTATTCTGTAACCCATCAAAGCAGTTATGTTTGACTTGGTTTGGGATGCTTTTGCTTTTTAGTTTCCTGTGGTTGCGCTTTCCTTGATCAATAGAAGGGCCCTTCTCAGTGGAAGGTTTTGAACTTCCTCCCCAAGGGATCTGCCCTAGGAGGCAGATATGGATTTGATGGCTTTCAGCACACAATGCAATGAATATTAATTGGATGAATTGTGTTTTTGTTTTGGCTGTTATATTTCCCCCAGATATGGATGCTAAGTTACTATGGCGGAACAGCAGTAGTTGGATAGTTTTATTTCATATGTATGTTTTAGTGGGCACTCTCCAAATCATTTACTTACATTGCCACAATGACTATGGGAGTCTCCTGGGTGGCTGCTGGCTCAACTCTCAGTTCTGGGGCACACTCTTGACTTCATTTTGGGTTGAGATTGGAGGTGGATTCATTGGAACTTTTATCCATGTCATGAATTGATTGTTACCTCCTTTATTCAAGATTGGGGATGTGTGTCTCCAGCCATGTTTCTGGAGGGATAATATTGTTCCTTTGACAGAGTACTCTACCAATGAGTTGGTAGGAAATGCTAATAATCTTTGGTCTACAGCTATTACTGAAGAAATGTCCCTTAGGTGTCCTCTTTGTTGAGAAGTAAATAAAAAAGCAATAGAGAATTATGATTCTGTTTACAGAAGTCTAAAGGATGGTTAAAAATAATCGATGTAGTAAGGAATTATTCTTTTAAATTGTATACATGACTTTTGTGTTTTAATGTGTAAAACATCATGATGCAAGTCTGTGGAGCAATATGCTGAGATGATATGACTGGCCTGGTGATGCATATGTTGTTGTTTAACAATTACTGGCCTCTCGTTTCAAGGACACTTCTCCATAAATTAGGCTGACCTAAATTCACTTTGCTTCACATGGCAGATACCGAGACAGTCCCTGTTTTTTAAACTCCATTTTATCTTTGCATTTCCACTGACAAGCCAGTGTAACCAATAATCCTCATATGGCGGAACTCTTTCAGGAAGCTGCTTTGTACCTAAAGACCCTGAGCCTGGGAGATGAAATTAATCCTGGATATTATTAGCATTTTTGTGCAAGGTTGCTGACATAGCTGAAAACAAACATAATGACCAGCAAGAAAGCAACCATGTGCTATTAAGTTGCTTGTGTCCCTGGATGTAGACTACATCTTCCAAGGTTTTGGGGCAGCTCCCAGTTTCTACTGTGGAAAAAGCTCATTACAGAAAACGTAAGCAAATTACTTTACCATTAACTGGATTATCTGGATGCATGTTTAATAATTCTGGCCTTTTTCAAAGCAGCATGTCCGATCAGGCATTAGTATATAATATTATGGAATTCTTGTGATTAAAACAGTTCAGGGACTATGCTCCTTATTACTTAGGTCTTGCATTAAGAAATACTTAATTTCATACTAGCCCTGTTGTGGTTTTTGGGTGGTGGATAGAATTCACTGAGGGGAAAGACATGTCTGGAAAGCTATTGTATTTGTTGTAATTATTGTTAGCTAAGGCTTGGGGTACAAAATGTTTTCAAAGAGAAACCATTTGCCTGCAAAACACTTGGGAATTGTAATTGCTTATGTAAAGGAAATATATAAACACATTTAAATTTACCAGCAGCTGTTTATTAGTAAAGTGAAACAGCTGTTTAACAAATAGGATTTAGTTGTTTATAGGATAAAGGCCAAGGTTTTTTCCAGTTGGGGAAACTGCAGGAAAGGTCATTAGTTTGCATAAGGAAGGATGCAAAGTAGTAAGGAATGATGATCCGTGGTAGTCTGTGCCCTCATGGGAGGAGGTGATGTGATCCATAGAGCCATTTGACATTGGAAACATCAAAGAACCTTGCAGACTCCGGAAGAGTGGAAGTGGAGGTCATGATCCTTTACTGTTGTCAATCCTTGAGTAAGAAGCTAGTAAAAAAATAAAGTTCTATGATTACATAGTTTTGTGAGATAGCTAGTGATGAGGTCTGGGTTTTAAGGTTTGCATTGGAATGATTTATCAAATATTCTTTGCTTTTAGTTTTCCTTTCCCTCCCCTTCGTACAAGGTGCACTATGAAATTACCCCCTTTTCGCACTGTGGTGTTTGAGACTGTCCCTAACCCATTCACTTTATTACCATTCATTTTGATCTTCTGTGATAAAAATCTTCATGTAGCAGCGTTAATGTTTTGCAACTGCAGCGTTGGAGTATGTGTGGTCACGATGTAGAGATAAGTGCTTAGGAAGACCAAATGAACTGATGTATTAACACCTGAGATGGGTCGCCTAATCTAGGGTGACCAGATGTTCCGATCTTATAGGGACAGTCCTGATTTTTGGGTCTTTTTCTTATATAGGCTCCTATTGCCCCCCACCCCCTGTCCCGATTTTTCACACTTCCTGTCTGGTTACCCTAGCCTAATCCTGATGGGAAACAAGCCACCTGAACCCAGTGGCAGCCAGCAGAACTGCGGGTGACGTTCAAATAACAACAGTATGTTTCTAATTTGTCTAGTTGGTATTTCTCAGATTCAGTGTATAGTTGATACGCCATGACCTTTGGAGACAGCCACTCCATTAAAACCTACTGTAGGGCTGCTGGCCTGTCTCCAAAGGAAGCACTAGTGCCACACTCAGCATCTGTTCAGGCCCTTCCTTCAGGGCACAGTTTATTCTTCAGACACGAAACTCACAAAATAATAAGAAAACAAAGCTATTCCCCCCCGCACCCACCCACCCCCGGCCAAAGCAGGCTGCAGGGATCCAGAGGCCTTTCCCCTTGTCTCTCTCTCTTCTCCCTGCTCCAGTGCCTGCCACCGGATTCATCCTGCTTCCTACAGCTGCACTCTTCAGCTGAGCTTCCATCCCTTTACAGGAATCACCTGACCCCTTCCCAGCTGGCTGTGATAATCTCTTCCCCCAGGCCCAAACACCTGTTCTGAAGAGGCTTTGTCTCCAAACAGAGCTGGCCGGCCCCAGGCCCCAGGGCCCTTAGATACATTCATTACACTTTACACTTCATTACACTGTTGCTGAGAGAGACCATTCACTAGTCCAATGACTCTTCCATTAATCTGAGCAAGAGCTACCCCTCTTATTCCTATTATTGACTCCGAGCCTGTATAAAATTATCTGGCTTTTTAAGTAACTGAGTTACTGATGGTGAGTGACTTTCAAAAGGTTTGGAGTTTGTTTGGTCCGGACAAGGCTTTAGAAGTTTGTAGTCTCACATGAATATTATTCAAACTCATTGAATCTCTCGTGGCTACATAATTATGTTTCAAATCTCACGAGACTCCTGGAACAATTCTCTTTTCAGTCCATAATGGAAAGCGGAATGAAACCATTTCAGAGCCACAGAATGATGTGAGTGTGGTTCTAAAGTTAGGTGGGGAGAGACATTGCTGCCGTTTCTGGTTAGGCGACCCTTAGGTATTTGGTATCAGAGGGACCCCAGGTGATACGCTGTTCACCATGATACGTAAACTATCATCTGCTGCAAAACTTAAAGTTCTTTTTATTTAAGCAGCTGTTGGAGTTTTAAAATTCTTCTGCTCAGTAGAGAATTGGGAGACTCCAGGACCAGTTGAGCTGTGATTGTGATGTTCAAGAGTGTCACTGGTTTTCTCAGGTTAGTGTTTAGCATTGATGCCATGCTGGTCATTGAGCGGTGCTCTACTGCTGGACAGTTCCTCGTATGACACTGAACAAAACAGCACGGGTAATACTAGAAATATCAGCCCCTCTAACTGACCTATAGTAAACTATTATTGGGTTTTATGTCACTAATCCACAGATCCCACAATAAAAACCCACAGGCACATCTCACTTTTCAGCAAAGATTTAATACCAGATTTTGTGGTGATAAGGTCTCATACTTCTAAAACTACAAAATACACTGAATTGTGTTTACTAGCATATAATGAAGCATTGTCATAAATAATAACTCAACTACATCTTTTCACTGTAAATTAATATATTTTAGAATGCAACTGGATATAATTTTATAGTCTCCTACTTGCAAATGCAGAGATTTTTTTGCAGTGGGACTCTCAGTACATTATGGAGATTCTGCTTTAAATTATTATTACAGTAATTGCAGGTCTTGTGTCAGCAACAGAACTTGTAATAGTGGGGCCATTAATTTTCCATTTCCTTATTCTGAGGATGCACTGTCTCTTTAGTTGCTGCCAAGGGGCAAACTTCCTGGCGGTGCATATTGTCATCTTTGTCACCACTGTCGCTATGCAGAGATTGCAAAACTTGTCACGATTTGTAATTGGTTGCTTCATGGAATATCTAGTGATGTCACTTCTTGTACCATATCTTATATAGTGTTGGCATACCAGCTGACGTCCCAAAACGCATCTCCATTTTTATTTGAATATGTAGCATCATAGGAAAACAGAATGCCATATCTATTTGAAATACCTTGCTCCAGTTTTCAAAAACTTGTGATGTTTTTTGGCCAAATCCCTTGTCCTCAGAAAGGTGGGAATTTGGCTCCATCAATAAAAGTAACTTTCTTTGTGATAGTCTGGTCACTGCTGAGTCTCATAAGTGTAGGGTCATCCACCTGTGGGAATCTTTCCCAGCATACATTGCTATGGAGTTCTGGGGTATGGTTCTGAAAGCAGCTTAGCACCTTCTGAAAATGCTGAGTATACTCAATATCCATTGACTTCAATGGGAGCTGAGGGCAATTAGCCCCCTTTGTGGAATCAGGCCCCTGGCTCATAGAAATTATGCAGGAAATTATCAAAGATTGTACAATGCTGATCATGTAGAGAGAATCAGAAAAGATCAATTATTGCTGCATGCTCCACTATCTCAGATCAGCACCCGCAGGCTCCCACTGGAATTTTTTTTTAAGTTCTAACTAACTCCAGCTGGCATCAAGCTGTTAAGACACCACTTTACAATTCTTGTCATCAAACTACAGGTCAGTGCTTAAAATCCCTTCACAAAATGTTTTTCTAGGTTGTTTAATTATTTTAAAGGCCACCACTGTCTTCCTTCTGCGAGCTTGTCAGAGTCAGTAACAAAATACATCTGCTTTTAGCGGAAGCCAAAAGAATTTTTAAGCCAGTTTGTTTATTTTCTAATATATGTGTATCACTTTCAGTAGAACACGCAGCAAACACAAATATTAGAGAAATGGGAATGTGACAGGAAAGGGAGGAGCAAGCGTAGAGGCTCCAGAAATTGAAAAGAAAAAAAACCTAGATGTTTTCCTCTATATTTCTCTAATCTTAATCTTAATTGGGCTGTATACTATGATGTTCTACTTGTCTTCACCTCTACTTAGAGTTGTCCTCACCTCTACATGTGAATTGAAGGTACTCAGGAAATCCCACAGATGGACCCATAATGTGTTTAACATGCATTCTGACCAGGGCAGTTTTACACCATTGAACCCCTTATAGGATTTTGTTTCCAGGTTGTGGCTGCTGCTACTTCCTCCTTTTCTGAATTTCCCTCATGTTTAGAAAAATGTGAGAGGATGGGACAGGAAAATCCACCAACCTGAATTTGAAACTGAGAGCAAAGAGTATAGTGCTGCACATTTGTTAGGTCAGATCTTTTCTTCATCTTATTTTCACAAGGCCTCATGATGATAAAAACCCCTCATATGATCCCTGTGTTTATTATAGGTGACCCGTATGGGTTTGTATCCAGCTGAAGGCTGGTCATCTGAGCTAGTTATTGCTATCAATCACTGCTGTCGCTGTTCAAAGCCCGGGCCCTTAACAGCCTCAAACAGCATCAACAAACATAGTACACAATTATGTCAGATATTGCACTTACATTTTCCAGATATTCTTATCTCTATGGCTAGCTGGTTGTCTTAAACAGTCCAATAGTACCCATAATTTAACTCCTATTGACTCCAGTCATAGCTACAGAGAAGGACAGAGCTGATCAACAAATATTACTGCCCCTAAACTCTATTTATAATGGCAGTCTAGGTTATGAGTTTGTGCTGGGTTTGCATGGACCAAGCAATAAAGAGTTCTGATTATAGAAATGCTGCTTGTCCACAGAAATCACCATGGCTGTCTCTCTCTTTGCTTTAGAATTCTGTGGACCTGGACCTGCCATTTTGAACTTTAATTCAGGCATTTGGGTCTCTAAGGCCCTGATATTGTGAGCTGGTGATCTTTCACAACTGAGTCTCTAAAGCTAACTAAGTTGAACTTATCTATCTTTTTTGAACCCTGTTGTAGTCTTAGCCTTCACAATATCCTCTGGCAAGGAGTTCCACAGGTTCCACAGAGCCCATTTGCAGTTTTTTTTATTGTGACTGTACCTCTTTCTGGAGCTGTTTGATCTCACCTAATGGGAATATCTGCCTCAAAAAATAACTTATTCTTAAAACCATAGTAATTTTACTTTGTAGAGTCTTTGTTTGTGTCTGTTCAGTCTAGTAGTAAAAGACAGACCTCGTCTCTGAGAACTCACAATCTTTGTGTCAGACAAGATACAACAGATAGACAAAACAGGCAAATAAGTTGCAGGTGGTTTGGAGGACGAGGTAACAATAAAATAGAGTTTGGCAGAAACCACTGCTCATCATATCACTTCTAAAATCCAGTAGTTGGCTGCCTTTCATTTGTTTTCTCCTTTGAGAGAATGAATGACCTTCACAACTGATTTGAAACTCTGATTTCCATGAGTTTATGGGCTTGTTGGTCACTGATGGAAATTCATTGCCTAATCCTATTCTCCATTATTGTAGATGTTCTCCTGTTCTTGAAACCTCCCAGTATTATTGAAGTATGGCATTTGTGCTTATGTTTGCTTGTGTTTAAGGATGTATAAGGATTCCATTAAATGCCTCTCCAAACCTTTACAAAAGTTTATCACTTTGGGGGAAGAAAAGCAATCCTTTTGTGGCTGGACTTGTTATGCATTTCTCTACAAAAAGTTTTTTGGAAATGAAGAATCACCATCACTGTGTTTCAAGGATCACATTTTTCATGGTTCTTCACCACCAACAAAAGAGCAGCAAAAGCTGTCTTCCTTTATAGTAAGTTGCTGTTGTCTAGCCTCGTTGTTAAATAGCTTTAGCTGGATTGCTCAGGATTGAGCCTGCTTGTCCACAGTGGTCTAGGGGCCAATTCTGAGACCCTAACACTTTGGCTGATGAAACGTGAGTCATGCAGCTGACCCAGGGCCGGTGCAAGGATATTTTGCGCCCTAGGCGAAAATTCCACCTTTCCCGCTCTCCCGCCCCCCGCTGCACATCGGTTCATTGAGGGGCAAATCCCAACGAGCCTTTATAGACCCCAGGGGCCAGCTGTGCCCAGGGGCTGCTCCCCAGACCAGGTTCCCCGCCCCCCGTGAGCCGAGCCCACTCCACCCCGGCAGCCCCCGCCCCGAGTCCACTCACTGGCTTTGCCGGGCTTGGGCCGCTGCAGCAGCTCGGCAGGGAGGAGCTGCCTTCCGGAGGCACCAGAGAGCCAGAGCGTCCCGCTTGCGGCAACGATGAGCCCCAGCCATGGAGGAGCTGGCGCAGCGCAGGGGGCAGCAGCCCTGCAAAGGCGGCGCCGCTAGCGGGGAGCAACCGTGCCCCCCGCCCCTCCTGCCAGGCTGCGGCCCGGTGCCCCCCCCCCGAATAGGGTTACTATATTTCAACAATCAAAAGGGAGGATGGGGGGGGAGCCCAGCCCCGCCCCGCCCCCATCCACTCCTTCCCACTTCCCACCCCCTGACTGCCCCCCTCAGAACTCCCAACCCCCCTCTGCTCCTTGTCCTCTGACTGCCCCCTCCTGGGACCCCTGCCCCTAACTGACTCCCAGAACCCCACCCCTACCTAAGCCACCCTATTACTTGTCCCCTGACTGCTTCCTCCTGAGACCCCCCCACCCTAACTGCCCCCCTAGGACCATACCCCCTACCTGTCCCCTGACTGCCCCAACCCTTATCCACACCCTGCCCCCAGACAGACCCCCCGGGACTCTCATGCCCCATCCAACCACTCCCCGCCCCCTGACAGGACCCCCAGAACTACTGACCCATCCAACACCCCCCGCTCCCTGTCCCTTGACTGCTCCGATCCCTCTCCACATCCCCACCCCTTGACAGGCCCCCCCTCGAACTCCCGACCTATCCAACCCCCCCTGCTCCCTGTCCCCTGATTGCTCCGATCCCTCTCCACATCCCTGCCCCCTCACAGCCACCCCAGAACTCCCGACCCTTCCAACCCCCCTGCTCCCTGTCCCCTGACTGCTCCGATACCTCTGCACACCCCCGCCCCCAGACAGGCCCCCCGCAGAACTCCTGACCCTTCCAGCCCCCCACTGCTCCCTGCGTGCCCCCCCGGGACTCTCCTTACCATGCCCAGGCCACTGGAGCCACTGGCTCCACGTGGAGGCAAAACATGCTGCCGGGCTGCGGCACGCACAGCCCCTCCCCTGCAGAGTGCTGAGGCAGCGGGAGGGGCAGCGGCGGCTCACACTCCCGGGATCCGCAGAACCCGAGTGCGGTGAGTGGGGAGCCAGGAGCGCGCTTGCCCGGGCTGCGGCCCGGCTCCCCCCCCCTCGGGGGTTCCTGCAGCGGATGCTCCCTCCTTGCCATGCTCGGGCTCTGCAGCTCCCGGGAGTGTGAGCCACTGCTGCCCCTCCCAGAGCAGGCTCAGGGCCCCACACCCCGGTGACGGCTCACATGCTCGGGAGCCGCAGAACCCGAGCGTGGCGAGGGGGGAGCCAGGGGGCGCACAGGGGCTGGCGCCCGCATGCATCACCTGCAGGAGCGCCTGGTGGGCGGGGGCGCCGGGCCGTAGCCTGGGCAAGAGGGGCGGGGGGGCGTGACTGCTCCCCACTAGTGGCGCTGCTGCCTTTGCAGGGCTGCTACCCCCTGTACCCCGCTGGGGCTCCTCGCCCCCGCAAGCCGACACTTTTTGGCACCCCCAACCACTTGGTGCCCTAGGCAACCGCCTAGTTTGCCTAGTGGTTGCACCGGCCCAGAGCTGACCACTCCAGCCTTCTCATAGAATGAATCTCCTATTGGCTTTGACTGTTCTCCCACCCTCATAGCCTGATTGGAGTGAGTGACTCTGGATGACGGAGACCAATGTGCCCAAAGGGAGAGGAGAGACATAAAAACAAGCAATTGGTTTTGATGTGCTTTTGTGTGTTAGTGCAGAGGCTGATTTCAGAGCTGCAGCAGCTATGAAAATCAGTCACAGTAGATGCCAAGAATTTCAGTGGATTTGTACCACAGGGTAGACAAAGAGAGCAATGACCTAGTGCACTGGTCAGCAGGAAGTTTACAAGTACTGTATGTAAGACCAAAGGCCCATGGCGCAGGGCTTACATTTTTGGGTTTGTTTCTTTCATTGTCCTTGCTGAGCCAACTAGTGAGTGTCAGACTGAGCCAGGCTCAGTCGCATCACATGTTCTGCCTCTGAGGCTGGTGGGTGGGTGGGCCGATTTATAAAGCAAAGCTTTATTTGTATAAATGTACTGCTTTGGACAATCTTGTGTATTGCTGCTGGCCAGAACAGTGTGCAAAACATGCTAGGAGACTATCGTACCTAACATTTTCCATTGCCTCATTCTGATGTAAAGAGTTCAGCCTGCTCCCCTTGGATACGTGCTGGCCAGGCATGACTGTGCATTGTGGGAAGCTGCCGGTTGCGTTGGAAAGCTCCTCTGACAGTCTGAGAGGGGCACGGCGTGTAGCTGTGCTGTGCTCCATTATGAGCTGCAGCGGAGCACAGGGTCTCCTCTTGAGTGTCTCTCTTAAATGCAGGGATTTAGTGGCGTTTAAAAAGGGAAGGTTAGGAATGCCTTGCCAGGGAGGAAGATGTTTGAGCTAAGTGTGTGGTTTTCCAGAGATCCAAACACTATTAATTGTTTATTTGTTTTTGGGTTTCCTTTGCTTTTGCAGAGGTTTTGCTGTTTGCCAAAGATCTGATCCGAAGCCCATTATGTCAGTGGGGAGCCTTTCTACTTTATCTTTGGAGCCTGACCCAAGTCTGGCTTGGGAACTAGATGCTACCTAAATTCTAGTCCTGCTGCCATTAAAGACAATGAGAGACTCTGGAAACCTCCACAGGGCTGAGCCTTTCATGCTTATTATGTTGAACATTCATCCATGCCTGTGCTCTCTCTTGGTTTCAGGGAGAGAACGTTTATAGATTCCCACCCCTGCCAATCTTTCTAACTCTTGAGGAAATTATCACGTTTTCCCTCGTACTGATTTACGACTTGGCTGTAGAAGTTCAAACTCTACGTGTCTCTGTGGTGGTGGGGAAGGGAAACTATTGGTGATTGCATCATGGCACAACTGTGTAGTAAAAATTTACCTTTTAGTTGAAGGAGATCTTAGAACCTACCATGAAAATAGAATGCTTTTTAGTTCCCAAGCTTCTCTACCCCTCAATAAAACTGAATTGACATGAGCAGGTTAGCATTTAGCCACATACAAATGGGGTGGGTGCGTGCGTGCAGGGGGGGCGGGAGAGAGGGAATGGAATACAGCAAATCCACATAGGAATTATGCAGCACATGATATATTTTTTTGCTTTAATGTATTTCGTAAATATATTTTGTAGTATTGCTTAACCTCCCTGAGGTCATCAGGATATATAGTATATGTTCCATGAGATGAATGTACAATATGGGTCTCATAAATTCTGCTAAAAGCACTGGATGTTCCTTTCAAGTGATGGCTCTTGGTATCAAAATAATTAACTTTATGTATTAACCTGCAGGCAAGCTTCACCACAGGTGACATATATGCACAAGGCAATGTGGGTTATTTATGGTGCAGGCAGAAATACTGTTGCTCCAGGGGGACTGCTAGGAGGGATCTTGCCAGAGCAACCCTGGGTTTATTACTCCTTCCCGTTTGTAGTCGAAGCCCATTTGTCTCAAAACAAAACAAAGGTTGGCTTGAAGAAGGCCCACCCAGTAGAATGCCCAATGGTTTCACTGCTCAGGTTGCTTCTTCATTTTTCCTGCCAATTCTCATCCGCTATAATCCCTAGTAAACCATAAATGGGATATGTTGCACCAGACTTGTACCTTAAGCCCTTTGATTTACTCCTGGCCCCTATTTGTCTAATTGTCTGGCTCCTCTAGAGATTTGCTCTACAGTTGGAGGGAAATGCAATTTTTCCAAACAGACTTTCCACATGCACGTTTTTGTGTATATTTTAACCAAGTTATAAATGGTTGTTTTACATAGAAAACCTATATAGCACATAAAAGAGACTATGTATCCGGGTGGTAAATAGAAGAGACATTCACATGCCTGGTCAGTTCAGTGTCTACTACCATATTATCTGTCTACTAATCCATCCATCATGCACAACATGGGGTATTAATTGGTGTCTGCTATGAACCACCAAATCATTGATAAATTGGAGAGGGTCCAGAAAAGAGCCACAAGAATGATTAAATGATTAGAAAACATGCCCTTTAGTGATAGACTCAAAGAGTTCAATTTATTTAGCTTAACCAAGAGCGTTAAGGAGTGACTTGATTACAGTCTATAAATACAATATAGGAACAAATATTTTATATTGGGCTCTTCAGTGTAGCAAAGAAAGGTATGACATGATCCAATGACTGGAAATTGAAGCTAAATAAATTCAGACTGGAAATACGGTATAAATTTTAAACAGTGAAGGTGATTAACCATTGGAACAATTGACCAAGGGTGGTGGTGGACTCTCCATCACTGGCAATTTTAAAATCAAGTGAAGTTTTTCCCCCTACCAGATCTGCTCTAGGAATTATTTTCGGGAAGTTCTATGATCTGTTTTGGACAGGTGATCAGACTAGATAATATTCCCTTCTGGCCTCAGAATCTGTGAGTCCATGAATATGAAACTTGCCCAGACTTATTTGCACAGGTGCTCATATGCTATGGTCTGGAATTTCCCCCTCATTTTACAGCTGCCCAAAGCCCAGGAGGTTTGAACAATGTATATTTTTATGTTGACAGGTTATTTTAAGAGGTGATGAGGCTGAAGGAATGTTTTGCATTTATTATTTTTTATTTTTCTCTTCTGGGACTCATAGTGTAACTAAGGCACTCAGCTTTACGGGTTGAAGAATACAAATAATAAATATCAGACCTGGCTCTTTTGTAGCCCTTGTCATCAATAGATCCCAATGTGTTTAGAAAGTTCAGTATCATTATCCCCATTTTACAGATGGGGAAACTGAGGCACAGAGGGGAAGTGAGTTGCCCAAGGTCACCCAGTAGGCATGTGGCAGAGCTGGGAGTAGAACCAATGTCTCCTGAGTCCAGTCCAGTGCTATATCCACTACACTACACTATCTGGATTTTAGAAACTCTGTAAACCATTCCTAAACTAGTTTTTTGTGTCAAGTGGTGTAAACTAAACACATGATGGGATATTGTGCTTTAAAGGTAGATCAGCACTTGTTTGGGGGTGGACGTACATAATTCACACTTGATTTTGCTACTCAGGAGTACTGTACTAATCCCAACAGAATCCCAAACTTTTCCTACAAAGCCATATAGTAACGAAAGGTTGGGGGGGGGGGACCATGTGTCCTCCTTTAATCTCAGTTTAGATCAGTGGTGAGCAACCTATGGCCCGTGGGATGCACGCAGCCCGCCAGGGTAATCTGCTAATGGGCCGTAAGACAGTTTGTTTACATTGACCGTCCGCAGCTCCCAGTGGTCGCGATTCACCATTCCCAGCCCGTGGGAGCTGCGGGAAGCGGTGCGGGCCGCAGCTCCTATTGGCCGGGAACGGCAAACTGCGGCCACTGGGAGCTGTGGGCGGCCGTGCCTGCGGACAGTCAATGTAAACAAGCTGTCTCGCGGCCCACTAGCAGATTACCCTGATGGGCCACGGGCTGCAGGTTGCCCACCACTTGTTTAGATTCTCTCCTTGCAGCTTGTTTGTCTCCGTGGTTTTCCTGTTTACAACACAAGGAGGAATATCAGGCAGTGTGGTGATTGTGGACCAACAGCTTGCTTATCCTGTCCAATCTGGGGAGTGCCTAAAATTATCACCCTTATTTTGTTATCCTCTGGAAGGAATGAGCAAAGCACTTTATGAGGAAATGTTAGAGACAACTTCCAGTGTAAGACTCCCGTCTATGTGAAAAAGAAAACAATTAGTTTGTGAAAGATGTGGCCACTGGGTTTATTCCAAAACTATAACCTTTCGATTGTCAGCAGACTCCTGAGGTCTGCTGGGGAAGTTATATGTGGAATGTACTTGGTTTGTTTTGGATGGCGAACAGGTAATTCTAAGCCAGTGCTTTAGTTCATAGTGTAAGTATGAACCTGGTAATGTGTCTGAAGGATTGTATTTGTAATGCATGTCAGCTAGGGATGGATAAACTGATGTGATAGAAAATGCTCTCTCCCTCCACATACACCTTGAGCTATCACCCTTTCCTTAGCACTAAATTCAATTCAAACTTTTGCGATTCAAACATTACTGAAAACACCGCCTTCCCTCATCCCCAGAGAGAGATGGGGTAATTACAATCAGTGTGGTAACCATTTATTAAAAATAATTTAAAATGTCGCTCTGCAAACAAACCTCAATTCTGCGAGCTGTTCCACATGGACAGCTCCCCGCACCCTCCCAGAGCCTCGTCCACTTTAGAGAGTGGTTAGTACTCTAAACCCTGATCCTGCAAGTTCCTCCACGTGATTTGGATGCCTGTCCCTACATGGAGCCCATGTCATTGGGGCTCCCTTCTGGTTCAGGGCTCCACCCTGTGGAACAATTTGCAGGAGCTAGGGTTGCCAATTTCAGTTGGACGTATTCCTGGAGGTTTCATCATATGACATAATCTTTAATTAAAGTTTGATCTTTAATTCCTGGAGACTCCAGGACATATCTGGAGGGTTGGCAACCATAGCAGAAGCAGGGCTTTAGACTACCACAAGTTTCAGGCCCACAAGTGTTTTCAGACTAATACAGAGGGGGGGAAAAAAAGAGGACAAGACATGGGGAATCTACATTGAAGTTTATACCTTCTTCCCTCAGCCAATACGTTACATAATTATAGAATCCCTTAGACTGACTTAGTAAAATGCACTTGCTTTGGCTAGGTCTACACTACCCCCCCCTGTCGAACTAAGGTACGCAACTTCAGCTACGTGAATAACGTAGCTGAAGTCGAAGTACCTTAGTTCGAATGAAAAAGCACTTACCCGGGGTCCACACGCGGCGCGCAGGCTCCCCCGTCGACTCCGCCTACTCCGTTCGTCGAGCTGGAGTACCAGCGTCGACGACGGAGCACTTCCTGGTTCGATTTATCGCGTCTTGACAAGACGCGATAAATCGAACCCAGAACATCGATCGCGCGCCTCCGGCGGGACGCGTAAGTATAGACCTACCCTTAGACTCGCTCCTACTTATTGATGAGTAATGTACACTCTTTGCACTCAGTTACACATCCCTTCTGATTTTAGTATAGGTTTAAGGAAGCCTAAGTTGGTGTAACTCACACGTGGGGGTCCAGAAGAGAGGAGGGTAGTAAGAAAAGATGAATGAAGGTGTAAATTAAAACTGGTCATTTGATATCTGAATTTATAGCTCCTTACACCTTCTGGCTCTTTTTCATGCAGGAGGTCCACAGATCTCCAGGAGGTATGTAGACGTCAAGACACTAAAGGGAAAAAGAAAATAAATGTTAGAATATTCAAATAGAATATTCTATAACTTTCCACTGTTCAGGAATTGCTTTGCAAGTGCTCAAAGCAGGGCTGGTGCAAGGAAGTTTTGCACCCTAGGCGAAACTTCCTTGCACTAGCCTTGCGCCTCCCCCGCCCACAGCAGCTCAGCCCCCCGCCCACGGGCTGCGGCAGCTCAGGCCCCCACCCCCCCCGCTTGCGGCAGCTCAGTTCCCCGCCCGTGGGCTGCGGCAGCCTCCCCCCCACCCGCGGTGAGCCGCTCCCGGCTCCACGCTCAGCTGCTGAGCCGAGCATGGAGCCGGGAGGCAGGAGGCAGCCGCCCACCACCGAGGGCAGCGAAATGCCGCCCCTCAAATCCTGCTGCCCAGGGCGACTGCCTAGGGTCGCCTAGAGAAAGCGCCAGCCCTGGCTCAGAGTGACAGAGATGCTCAGCTTTGTGGATCTGTCATAGTATGAAAACACAAGTTGATCTTCAAGCACTTGAAGAAATAAAAAGTTTGACCATTAATATATCCAAGGTTCCACTCTCGATCATTTGTCGTTTTCACTGTGGTATCCATAGGAATGTTGATACTTCACTTAGAACATATAATGCACTTGGGGTAGGCCTTAAGATGGTTTTAATGTGTTAGGCAGTACTAAAGCTATTAGGAGGTGGGGGGGTACGAGGAAATTCATGTTAACTGCTTTTTTTAAATACACTAGAGCTGGACAGGAGCAGAATTTTCTGTTTTATGGGGAATTTGTTTTCTATTTTGGAATGGAATAAAACCCATTTTTTTTTAGAAATTTCAGAGGAAATGAAACACAATTTTTTTTACCATTTTAATTTAAAAAAAGTTTTTCATATAAAATTCTGTTTTGAAAAGTTTTTTGGGGGGGGAAAAAAATCCAAAATGCTTCCTTTCAAAATGTTGAAATTGAGCATTTCAACACTATCAAAACACTTGGATGAAATTTAATTTAGCAAAACATAAAACTATCAACATGTTCAAAAATTTAGATTTAAAAGTAATTTTTCATCGAAAAAGATTTAGACAAAAAAAATTCCAACCAGCTTTAAAATACAGTAGGTTGGATTTGAATGCAAAACCAGAAAGCTTTAAGAATTCCCATTTCAAGCTCCACTCTCTCTTTCATGTGCAAAAGCTCCAAGAGACCAGAACTAAAAATTGTAAAGCTGAAAAATTTTAAATGCCGTTTGCCTTAAAGGATTTATTTTTTACCAAGAGAAAACAGGTGCTTTCATTTAGCTATAAACTACTCCTTTTTAAGTCATGCTGGAGGAGGTCATTGGGCAGTGTTTTGAATTATTCTTTTGGTTACGTGCCATTGAAGGAAACATAATTTCATACCTTGGTAAAATTCAAGAACCTGACAAGTTAAGATGATTGCAGAGCCTGCATCACAAATTGGGCAAATGAGTCCAATCTCTGGCAGTGATGGGAGAACCCCACAAGGTTTGAGAGAACGTCTGAGTGTTAGTGGAACTTTCCTGAATCTGAAAAATATTTTTGGTTTGATGGATGGGTGAATGTTCAAGTTGATTCAGATCAGGCTTAGATGCCTCGTCTCTGGAGAGCTGCTAATGACACTGAGATGGGTAATGCTCAGTGTCTTCATTTCTATGATGCACACTTGCTCAGATCTGCCAAAATGAACTGGAATATATTCTAGTGAAATGGAGTTATTACTTAAAAGCTGCTTTGACACTGTAGCCATCACAAGCAATAAATATTATCCAAAGGGCGGAGAGATGGCTGCTGTTTATTTGTCTCTTTAAAGAACTGGAGGAATGCCAGGATTTATTTTTAAACTTTATATAACCAATTTTAAATATTTGTGTTGGCTTGAATTACTTTTCTTATTATTTTGGGAACACTCTGAATTTGTCCTATGTTGTTTCTAATGTTTTTATTTGACCTCAGTCCTCTCTCTGTCCCTTTTGTAGCAAAATGATATGATATACACAAGTCATTTGGTGGTTAGTAGGTTCCCAGCAGGAATTGACACATCCTTCAGTTAATGTACAGATGATATGTTCACAAGAAAACATATTGAGAGAGCCTCCTGCAATCTAACTTTTTTTCTGACTGCATAATCAGGACACACTTTTTTCCTTCCAGTGTTAACACATACTGTAGCACTCCTCAGGAGTCCTCTCTCTCTCTCTCTCTCTCTCTCTCTCTCTCTCTCTCTCTCTCTGTGTGTGTGTGTCTGGAAAGGATTGACAATGGATTTGGTTGGGCAGAACAATGCATTGGACACCTGGCATAATATTTGCCTGTGTATGTGGTACTGTCAATCCCTCTCTCATGAGCATTAACCCCACCCAGTTCTCTAATGCATTTTTCATGCAAGAAGACATGAACAGAAGCTGACTCGTTAACTTACCTCTGCCATGATGCCTACTGTATTGGTCAAGCTGCTAGCTGCCTACTGCTACTTTGACCACTTGGACTATTAATGTGTGCAAACACATCTGCCATTAATATTACCTGTCTGCCTTACCTCTATTTGTCTATATATCCGGTTTTGGTTTTTTAAAAGAAACCTCTAAAAATGATCCAAAGTATATCCAAACGGTCTAAATCTTTTGAGAATGCAAAACTAGGTTGGAGATCCCACGAGAGAAGACTTTTCTGGAGGCACTCTTAGTACTTCTTGCTTCCAGCATGCCTGTAAATACCCTTCTTGAGGTATATGTGTTCTTCCTTTCAGGACCAGCTGGAACCAGGAAGTGCAGTTAACTATAATAAGTAAAAAGTTGTTTTGTTTGAAAGGAAGACGCTCAGTCAGAGTTTTGGGAAAAGCTTGGTCTGGGTTCATTATTTTGGATTTAGTTAGCTGTGCTCCTGCAGTTTTTGCTCTCCAGAGAACCAAGAACTGAAACTGACTAGTCTGTTTAACTGTCCAAGTTAAGCGAAGCATGAAATGGAAACAAAGAGCATCAATGATAAAGAGGAAATTGGATTATTAAAATTCTTTCCTTATTAATAGGTAAGGATTTTTTTTAAAGTAAGAGTTTAAAATCTGCTGGTATCTTTAATTGATTTAATTGGTTACACTTTGTTCCCTTTTTATCCTTAATTTCTATGTCTCAAGGATTTATGATGAGGTGTTTTAGGGTGGAAGGACTATCTAAAGATGCTTGTGCTATACTTGAGATGCCAAGCAACTCAGTTCTGCAGAACAAGTGCAGGTTCTCTCCTACATTATGTCTTTAAGGACTACTTCTAGAAAATAGTATATCAAGATAATTATTTAAAAGCCTTTACTCCTCCACAACTAAATTGCTTTTGTATGGAGTGTAAGTTTTACCACTTGTTTAAAATCTTTTCTTTCTGCTAAATATATCATCCCTGTGAGGCCAGCCCACATGATAAGGATAGGCAATGAGATGAGTGTTGTACATCAGCATTCCCATGTTAACGGCTAATGCAGGGATGGCTCGACACTATAGACAGATACCTGGATTTATGTTCCGTCAGTGACAAAAAGCCATGGCATGAAAGTTGGTTTTGGTTGCCAAACAGCACGCTATCAGGTTTATGACACCATCAAAAGAGCCCATTGGTCCATGCTGGAGCTGCCTCAATTTTCTTCCTCAATTTTTGTTGGTTTGTTTTTTTGTTTAAAAAGCTGCTGTTTTCTGTCTTCAGAGGTGGCTGCATGGTGTGTAAAGTTCTTATTTGTAGGTTTTGTTAAACACTTTACGACCCTGTATGGTGATTTTATTAATGTATAGTAATGAAATCTGGGAGCAAAAAAAAGAAAGAAGGGATTATTTTATGAACACATTGAATATAGATAAGTGTTTGGAAAAAAGCTGTGATCCCTGAGACTTCTGCAAGAAAGATATAGGAATAGGGTTGCCAGGCTTCCGGCTTTCGACTGGAATGCCCAATCGAAAAGGAACCCTGGCAGCTCTGGTCAGCACTGCTGACCGGGCTGTTAAAAGTCTGGTCTGCAGTGCAGCGGGGGCCCGGGGCTAAGGCAGACTCCCTGCCTGCCCTAGTTCAGTGTGTCTCCTGGAAGCGGCTGCCTGGGCCCTGTGGCCCCTGGGCACATAGCACGAGTGCTGGCTAAGCAGCTCCCATTGGCCGGGAACCACGACCAGTGGGAGCTGTGAGGGTGGCACCTGCGGGCGTGAGGGGAGGGGACTTGAAGAAGGGGAAGGGCGGAGCCTCGGGGCAGGGGTGTTTGGTTTTGTGCAATTAGAAAGTTGGCAACCTATATAGGAAGGAAATAGTTTATTGCTAACTACTAACCAGAAGTATACAAATGTAACTCTTTTCCTTCATAAATTTACCCTGAGGCCTTTTTTAGAAATACAAAGTATCTGTACAAAACTAATCTTTATTTACTATTTTTTCAGTGCATGTTTTGAGATCATCCACTAATTCATATGCTTCTGAGTAATTAGTTGGAACAAATTCTAGACATCTGACCAACAGAGTCTTTCACTATTGCCTGTTTTGATTTTTTTTTGTCCTTGATTGTTAATGTTTTTGGAGAAACCTGTGTATGTGTGAGGTTTACAATAGCCCTCCCTGTATAAAACTTACCTACCATTCCAAACAACTTCTGAGAGTCATTGTTTATAATTGAGCTCTCAGAACATATGCCATGAGAAAAGGGAATATGGTGAGTATTATTTAATTATATAATACACTAGCATCTAGAAGTCCTAATTAGGCCTTGAGCCTTATTTTGCCAGGCACTTTACAAGCATAGAGGTAGAATCAGTCCTTACCCCCATAGAATTTACATGTACCCTCCCTGTCTGTTAGAATTTCAATTGGGCTACACTGAAGGTAACCACACACACAGAAACTTACCACTGATATGAATGTGAGGTGGTTGTAACTTTTCGCACACAGTGGCATGTGTAAGAATCTTCTCAGGTTCAGCTGTCGACCTCATTCCAGCCATGGGTAGTGCAAAGTAATGCACATTGGAAAACATAATCCTAACTATACATATACAACGATGGGGTCTAAATTAGCTGTTACCACTCAAGAAAGAGATCTTGGAGTCATTGTGGATAGTTCTCTGAAATCATCCACTCAATGTGCAGAGGCAGTCAAAAAAGCAGAGAATGTTGGGAATCATCAAGACAGGGATAGATAATAAGACAGAAAATATCATATTGCCTCTATATAAATCCATGGTACGCCCACACCTTGAATACCATGTGCAGATGTAGTTACCCCATCTCAAGAAAGATATATTGGAATTGGAAAAGGTTCAGAAAAGGGCAACAAAAATGATTAGGGGTATAGAATGGCTTCCGTATGAGAAGAGATTAATAAGTACTCCACTTAGGTAGGAACAATCAGTTTCACACATACAGAATGGGAGGAGACTGTCTAGGAAGGAGTACGGCAGAAAGGGATCTAGGGGTTATAGTGGACCACAAGCTAAATATGAGTCAACAGTGTGATGCTGTTGCAAAAAAAGCAAACATGATTCTGGGCTGAATTAACAGGTGTGTGGTGAGCAAGACATGAGAAGTCATTCTTCCGCTCTACTCTGCACTGGTTAGGCCTCAACTGGAGTATTGTGTCCAGTTCTGGGCACCGCATTTCAAGAAAGATGTGGAGAAATTGGAGAGGGTCCAGAGAAGAGCAACAAGAATGATTAAGGATCTAGAGAACATGACCTATGAAGGAAGGCTGAAGGAATTGGGTTTGTTTAGTTTGGAAAAGAGAAGACTGAGAGGGGACATGATAGCGGTCTTCAGGTATCTAAAAGGGTGTCATAAGGAGGAAGGAGAAAACTTGTTCATCTTAGCCTCTGAGGATAGAACAAGAAGCAATGGGCTTAAACTGCAGCAAGGGAGGTTTAGGTTGGACATTAGGAAAAAGTTCCTAACTGTCAGGGTGGTTAAACACTGGAATAAACTGCCCAGGGAGATTGTGGAATCTCCATCTCTGGAGATATTTAAGATAGGTTAGATAAATGTCTATCAGGGATGGTCTAGACAGTAATTGGTCCTGCCATGAGGGCAGGGGGCTGGACTCGATGACCTCTCGAGGTCCCTTCCAGCCCTAGAATCTATGAATCTATAAGACTAGGACTTTTCAGCTTGGAAAAGAGGCAACTAAGGGGGGATCTGGTAGAGGTCTATAAAAATCATGAGTGGTATAGAGAAAGTAAATAAGGAAGTGTTATTTGCTCTTCCTCATAACACTGGTCTACAATTTTTGAGAAGTCGTCTGCTTCAGAGATAAAATGTGCTATTTAGTATGTATTTTGATGTGCTGAATTCAAATATGACAATTAAAACAACTGATTGGCTACTGTTTCTAAGATATTTAAGTTTTTACATTTTATGTCTATGTATATTGTGTAGATAGTAGAGTTTTAATTATAAATTGTAAACCTAGGTCTTTTCATGTGTTTATGGTTGCTTTACATGATACTATTTCACCTGTCCTGTTTATGTAACACTTTAAAAATCAGCAAAGGGGTTATATAAATAAAATTTATTATGAAACAAAAGGCAAAAAACTATTATGTACATAGTTTAGTCCTATTCAGTGTCTACTTGGCGCTTCTTGGCTTGTCTCTTGTATTCATGAAATGGAACATCTCTTGTCACTGTCCAGCAATAGTCTGCAAGCATTGATGGGCTCCATTTGCCCTGATAGCATTTCTCCATTGTTGCAATGTCCTGGTGAAATCGCTCGCCGTGCTCGTCGCTCACTGCTCCGCAGTTCGGTGGAAAAAAATCTAGATGAGAGTGCAAAAAATGTATCTTTAGTGACATGTTGCAACCAAGGCTTTTGCATGCCTTGAGGAGGTTTTCCACCAACAACCTGTAGTTGTCTGCCTTGTTGTTTCCGAGAAAATTTATTGCCACTAACTGGAAGGCTTTCCATGCCTTTTTTTCCTTGCCATGCAGTGCATGGTCAAATGCATCATCTTGAAGAAGTTCACGAATCTGAGGACCAACAAAGACACCTTCCTTTATCTTAGCTTCACTTAACCTTGGAAATTTTCCACGGAGGTACTTGAAAGCTGCTTGTGTTTTGTCAATGGCCTTGACAAAGTTCTTCATCAGACCCAGCTTGATGTGTAAGGGTGGTAACAAAATCTTCCTTGATTCAACAAGTGGTGGATGCTGAACACTTTTCCTCCCAGGCTCCAATGACTGTCGGAGTGGCCAATCTTTCTTGATGTAGTGGGAATCTCTTGCACGACTATCCCATTCGCAGAGAAAACAGCAGTACTTTGTGTATCCAGTCTGCAGACCAAGCAAGAGAGCAATAACCTTCACATCGCCACAAAGCCGCCACTGATGTTGGTCATAGTTTATGCACCTCAAAAGTTGTTTCATGTTGTCATAGGTTTCCTTCATATGGACTGCATGACCAACTGGAATTGATGGCAAAACATTGCCATTATGCAGTAAAACAGCTTTAAGACTCGTCTTCGATAAATCAATGAACAGTCTCCACTCATCTGGATCGTGAACAATGTTGAGGGCTGCCATCACACCATCGATGTTGTTGCAGGCTACAAGATCACCTTCCATGAAGAAGAATGGGACAAGATCCTTTTGACGGTCACGGAACATGGAAACCCTAACATCACCTGCCAGGAGATTCCACTGCTGTAGTCTGGAACCCAAAAGCTCTGCCTTACTCTTGGGTTGTTCCAAATCCCTGACAAGGTCATTCAGTTCACCTTGTGTTATGAGGTGTGGTTCAGAGGAGGAGGATGGAAGAAAATGTGGGTCCTGTGACATTGATGGGTCAGGACCAGAAGTTTCATCCTCTTCCTCGTCTGACTCAAGTGAGAATGATTCTGGTGCATCAGGAACCGGCAGTCCTTCTCCGTGGGGTACTGGGCGTATAGCTGATGGAAAGTTTGGATAATGCACAGTCCACTTTTTCTTCTTTGACACACCTTTCCCAACTGGTGGCACCATGCAGAAGTAACAATTGCTGGTATGATCTGTTGGCTCTCTCCAAATCATTGGCACTGCAAAAGGCATAGATTTCCTTTTCCTGTTCAACCACCAGTGAAGATTTGTTGCACAAGTGTTGCATCATATGTGTGGGGCCCACCTCTTGTCCTGATCTCCAATTTTGCAGCCAAAAGAAAGGTGATAGGCTTTCTTAACCATAGTGGTTATACTGCGCTTTTGTGATGCAAAAGTCACTTCACCACAAACATAGCAGAAGTTATCTGCACTGTTCACACAAGTACGAGGCATCTCTGCTCACTTTGGCTAAACAGAAATGTGTCCCTTTGCAAAATCAAACACTGACAAATAAGAGAGCACGACACTGTATGATTTCTAGAGCTGATATAGGGCAATTTGTTCAGCAGAGTGATGTAAGCGTCGTTATGATTGCATCATCCATGACTTCTAGGAATAACATGATGCAATTCATATCATGTATGATGCAATACCAGCTTCAGATTGCATCATTCATTGTTTTGCCTAAAAAGCAAGTACTGTCCAAACCCAGTCTTAGATTTATTCATAGATCCAGTCAAAGATGTATTTTAGTCATTTCTGGTTTAAATTGAGATCCCTTCACTTTATAACTCACTTATCCTCCGCCATTCCCAAGTCGAGGGTCGTATATACTGACCCAATAGCATGTCTTGAAAACTAGAGCCAATCAACAATTTTAAGCATCATTTTTGTTCTCAGTGACCCAGAATTAGTAAAGTTTGACTACATTTATTTCAGAAGCATTTTGGCTGTAGAGCAGTGACAAGAACAAGGGGCCACCAATGAAATTAATAGGTAGCAGGTTTAAAACAAACACAATAAAGTATTTTTTCACGCAACGCACTGTCAACCTCTGGAACTCTTTGTCAGAGGGTGTTGTGAAGGCCAAGACTATAATGGGGTTCAAAAGGAAGCTAGATAGCCACTGATGGACCTATCTTCCATTAATCTATTAGCCAGGATGGGCAGGGATGGTGTCCCTGGCCTCTGTTTGCCAGAAGCTGGGATTGGGTGACAGGGCATGGATCACTTGATGATAACCTGTCTGTTCATTCCGTTTCGGGCACCTGCCATTGGCCACTGTCAGAGGACAGGATACTGGGCTTGATGGACCTTTGGTCTGACCCAGTATGGCTGTTCTTATGGGTATGGTGGCTATAATCACAAGGATGGTAGTGGGGAGAAGGAATATCTGCAGCCTTTAGCATCTCAAGGCTGTGCATTCAGCCTTTTGTGCAGCGGTGGTGGTGGTGGTGGTAAGAGTGTTACTAGTACCTCATGACCACTGACCTGTGACCAAGACCTGAATGAGGAAAGTTGCTGGATGCATCTCAACAGCTGTGTCTGCTAGATAAAATGTGTGGATGTATTTTTTTTTAATGGGCAAAGAAATCCAGCACAACCATTTACTTGGGATGCTCAGATCAGCAATTTCTAAACATTCTCTACTCCTGACTTGCATAATCCAAATAACCTTCATAGGTGACCCAAAATTCAAAGCCGGGACTACATTTGGTTGAATCTTTTTTGCCCATTTAAAAAAAATGAAAAATGCCTTTTTGATGGCTTTTTTTAAAAGAAAAATCTGTGTCCATTGAACATTTTAATGCTTTCGTTGAAAAACTGAAAACCAACTTTTTTATTTTAGAGGGGAAAAACATTTTTTTTTTGGGTGTGGGGAGAGTATTGGTGTTTTGTTTTTTGATGGAAAAACCTGTGAACATTTTCAAGAAAACAATTGTTTCAATTTCATTTTTTCTATGTTTTTCATAGAAATCAAAATACATTTCCTGACCAGCTCTACCCAGGAGATTTGCATTATGGCTATGGACTGTGCAACTCCTGAACTTCTTACAGCATTTTGCCACTAACAATTGCTTTCATATTCAGTTTAAACATATTAAGCATTAAGAGGAGTGAGTGGGAGTTGTGGCTAAATGACTAAAGCAAGCAGAGAAATGAAAAAATGCAAACCATGTCTCAAACATCTGGACATGTGTGTGAACCAAAGTTCAAGATATTTCTAATCAGCATTGTCCAGAATGAAAGTGATGATCAAAATAAATAGCCCTTGTCTCTCCCTTAGGATTATAAAACTAAAACCCAGGAGTTAAAGAATGACAGTCATCCCAAGAGTCGTCATGAGAACAGTTTGTCTAAGCAAAGTTCATGTAGATTATGCAATGAAGGCATTTGAACTGAGGTTATATATAAAACTCTGAACATTTTAGTGTACTCTTTTTTTTCTGATTGATACAGAGGACTTAGACTATATGACACTGAAACTCCTTTATTACAGCTCAGTCATCATGATTCTATGGTAACCTTTCAGAGTGGTAGCCATGTTAGTCTGTATCCGCAAAAAGAATGAGGAGTACTTGTGACATCTTAGAGACTAACAAATTTATTTGGGCATAAGCTTTCATGGGCTAAAGCCCATGCATCTGATGAAGTGGGCTTTAGCCCACGAAAGCTTATGCCCAAATAAATTTGTTAGTCTTTAAGGTGCCACAAGTACTCCTCGTTCTTTTTATGGTAACCTTGTAGATTGAGTGTTGGCAAAGAACAGTGCACGCAGTGCATATGGCATCTCAGTGCTGCATCATCATGCACTGATGTGTGAGGTTCTGCTTAATAGGAAAAAAATACATTTTACGTTAGGGCCGAACTAATACATGAGGCGAAATTTGTTTTTTTTCTGGAAGCAGGTGCTGATAATGTTCAATGCTTGAGAGAAATACAGTGATATCAGTGCAAATGAGACTGATAAACACAATCCACTCCAGTGCAATCTGACGTCAGCCAAAATTTGAAAGAAAAAAATGTGCATTGATAAAGATGCATTGAATCTATCTTCATATTCCATTCATTAAGTAAATTATCTTGGATTTTAGTTAAAGAACTGAAACAAAGGCTGGATGAATGTAGAGATACAATCAAAAAATGGCCTTCTGCCTCCACCATCAACTGAACAGAAGAACATCAGGCTTTCCAGCCATAAAACTCAACATGAGGCATACAAATTTTCGTTAGTTACAACCTAAACAAATTAAACCTAAAGCAGGAAAACCTCTTCACTGTCCTCCTACCTTTCTCAATATTCTGATCCTGTGCTAGCAAAGAGATACAACTCTAATTCAAGCAAAGACTGGAACTTTCCTTGGTCTTAGTGAAACTTGCATGCTGGTTGACCACAATCCGAAAACCTGTGCTCCTCCAGCATGGCAGAATGTAATGTGTGCATCTGGGTGTTGCATTTAAAATGGCAGCTGGTGAGCAGTAGGGACCTGATCCAAAGCAGTTGGAGTCAATGGTGGTCTTTCCATTGATTTCAATGGGCTTTCGTCAGTCCCCACATGAGCAGCCCAACAGCTGTGGAATAGATTAACTGAATGGCTTTAAACAGCTTATATTACTGTTGCTGAAGAATGGAGTGGTAGCATTGATATGCTGTACTTGTGTTTCATGTTGGAAGTGACTGCAAAGTCACCCAGCATTTGGGGCCCGTCATATTTTACACCTTATCTCCTGAAAATCAAGAGGGCAAAAGGGTAAAACCTGATCTTTAGTCCAGCTTTGTACATAAGTACAGTAAATGTAGGCCATTATGTTCTTTCTGTCATCACTTAACCATTTGGAGACCATACATTGTGAAGTTTAGAAAGGTGATTATACAACATCGAGTTTAATGTAAAGGATCAGATGAGATTTTTGTTTGGACTTTGCCAGGATGAAGTGCTGTAAGTTGCTGCTTCTTAAGAGTCTCCACAGTTGCATTAAACAGTTGGGGTAAAAAAAACAAACCCCAACCACCAACCCATAAGGCTCCAGGGGTTAGTTGAGACAAATTCATGCACTAGCTCTACTCTGGTCTAAGAATTATTAGGTACTCGTGTGTTGGTAGGGAGGAGTAGATTTCCTTTTCTCTAATGTTAAAACCCTTTTCTCGCTCTCTCTTGTTTCTTAGGATGCTGTAAGTGTGGATGTATTTGATTGTTTACTATTGATGTGGAATTTTAAACATGATCATTAGATAGTGTGCAATACCTTATGCATTTTTTTTCCTATCTGATGGCTTTGAGAGTCTCTAGTGTGTCAAAGAATAGATTTACGCTTCGGCCCTGTGCTTTGTGGACAGCAACGCTTCAGAAAGTCGCATAATACTTTCTAGGCAGCAGTTGTGTTTGAAAAGGGGGATGTCTCTGGCCAAACAAGGACTAAGGTGTTAATGAAAACCTTATTTACTGTGTTCAGAATTAAAGAGTTAAACATGGTCCAGGGTTTTGTGCAAGTTACCACTGGCTTACTTCCATTGTAACAATCACAATTAAAAATATTTTTATTCTTCTCTTAAAGACACAGAAAAAAGGAGAAAGGGTTAAAGTAGTATTAAATTTAAAGTGTTAAGCCTTTCATTTTAACAATACCTCTTGCTCCCGTATTCACTTTATCTGTTTCAAATTAATTGTATAGGGAGAACTCGCTGTTTGCCAGTCTTTTAGATGTTATTGACTTAAGCCAGTGTAAAACATTTTTCAACTAAATGAAATATGCCATTTACATTGAAAAGGTCTTTTGGTTCAAAAGAGGTTTTCTCACCCTTTACAACCTGGTGGTTTGGGAACTGGCTTGCAGTGTCAATGGAACATTTTAAATTGTGGGGCTGCTGAAAGCCAGCCCCCTTACTCCCCCCCCCCCCCCCCCCGAGCTCAGGCCAGGAGCAAAGCCACGGAGCCGGCAGCCCCCACACCCCTAGTTCCTGTGCCTATGGTGGCTTGGGATTTGAAAGACTGATTCAGAGGGATTTGGGATGAAAAACTCTGCTCTGAATCAGGTAGAGCAGGACTGGAACCTGGGTCTCTCACATTAAGACAGTGTTCTTAATCACCAGGCTATGCACACTCTTGTTTTCATTGCAATGCAGAATGAAAACAAATTTTGAAAGTTGCCTTGAAATGGAACGGTCATCCTCCAGTTAGCTTATAGTATTAACTGTAATGGGGTCCCTGGGAAGCAATTTGGAACGTGGGATCGCTAAGCCCTCCAAACCCACCAACCTGGCCTGCCTCTCTCACTGTGGTGCTGATGTCAAACTACAGGCCTCTGACAGGCACTCCACTTACATAGCCATCCACAGGCGGGGACACACCCAACTGAGTTACACGAATGATCTCCCAGCCATTCATGAATAGGGCCCTACCAAATTCACGGCCATGAAAAATGCGTCGCAGACCATGAAATCTGGTCTTTTATGTGCTTTTACCCTATACTGTACAGATTTCACAGGGGAGACCAGTGTTTCACAAATTGGGGGTCCTGAAGGTCGCAAGGTTATTTTAGAGGGGTTGTAGTATTGCCACCCTTACTTCTGTGCTGTCTTCAGAGCTGGGTGGCTGGAGAGTGGTAGCTGTTGGCCAGGCGCCCAGCTCTGAAGATGGCTCCCCACCAGCAGCACCACTGAAGTAAGGGTGGCAATACCATACCATACCTCCTTACGTCTGCGCTGCCGCCTTCAGAGCTGGGCGGCCGGAGTGTGGTGGCTGCTGACTGAGGGCCCAGCTCTGCGGGCAGCAGCGGAGATGTAAGGGTGGCAATACCATACCATGCCATCCTTCCTTCTGCGCTGCTGCTGGCGGCGGCTCTGCCTTCAGAACTGGGCACCCAGCTTGCAGCTGCCGCTCTCCAGCTGCCCAGGTCTGAAGGAAGCGTTGCCGCCAGCACCAGTGCAGAAGGAAGGGTAGCAGTACCACAACCCCCCCTACAATAACCTTGTGATCTCCCCCAACTGCTTTTTGGGTCAGGACCCCTACAATTACAACACTGTGAAATTTCAGTTTTAAATATCTGAAATCACAAAATTTACAATTTAAAAAATCTGATGACCCTGAAATTGACCAAAATGGACCGTGAATTTGGTAGGACCCTACTCATGCACCATCAATAGAGAGGTTCCAGCCAGTTTCCCCCAGTTCCCCAGACTTGCACCCCAGAACGGTACCATCTTGTCGTGGTCGGAAGCCTGGCCAGTGTAACCTCATTATCTAATTTGCTACTCCTTCAGTGTGGAGTGGACATACACTAGCATTTGTAGTCTGAGATGCACTTCAAGCAAAACACATTGTTTTACATAAAATATAAAACAGATTTATTAACTACAGAAAGATTTTTAAGTGATTATAAGTAGCAGGCATAGAGATCAGAGTTGATTACTTAAGAAATAAAAATAGAAACACAGTCTAAATTCTAACTTTAACAGACTAAGCAAGATTTGAATCAAGCAGTGTCTCACCCTAACTGATGGTACAAGCAGGTTTCAGTTCCTCAATGCACAGACTTGACCACCTTCGAGCCTGGGACCAAACTTCCCCAGTTCAAAGTCTTTGCCTTCCATTCTTCCAGGTGTTGAGAGGGAGTAAGGGCAGGATGGGGCCAAGTGATGCTGTCTCTCTCCCTGTTATACTTTCTTCCAGCTGCCAGAAAGATTCTTGCTATGATGTGGGCTAGTCCTTTCCCCCCCTCTCCCCCCGGCATATGTGCCTTCTTCGAGAAGTCTCTGGGATAGTGTGTTGGTGAACTGTTAACGCCTGTCTGGCCCATGATGGCTACTCCTTTGTTGTAACTGAAAAGCTGGCTGTTGGTGTTCCCAATCTCACAACATATTTCAGTAACACACCTAGCAATACTTCATAACTTCACATTCAATGATAGCACATACTATCCAACATGATAGTAATGTTCAGCAGATCTAGACTTATAAAATCTTATGAAAATACCTCACAAGGTATACTTTGTACAAAACATAGCATAATCATATGACAGTGGTGAATATGGGGTTCCAGGGTGCTACTTTGAGGTACAGTGTCACACTGTCCTTTATTGAGGAAAAGAGAAAAAGTTAGTTGAGATGGTCTGGAACTGTTGTTGCTGCTCTTTGTGGACATATGCCAAGGACAGATCAACAAGGGCAATTCTTGTCTTCAACTTAGGTTGGAATCCTGCCTCAGTGTGGCTGGTAAGTGAAGCTACTTGATCACAGCAGGTCTTTGGGTGGAATCCTGCCTGCTCCACTGGGAGGATCTCTTCAATAATATCAGGCAGACAGTGGAGCAGCACCCGTTCCAAGAGCTTGCTGGTGGTTGAGAGGAGAGAGAAGGGGCGGTAACTGGCTGCGTCCTCTGGGGGTTTCCCAGGCTTCAGTAGGGCAACTACTGTTACCTGTTGCCAGCTCGTTGGCACTTCTCCAGTCTATGCACGGCAGTAAAAAGTGCTGCCAGCCATTTCCGTCCCTGTCTCCCCAGACTCTTGAGAAAATCTGGAGGAATGCCATCAGCATCTTTTTGTTTTAGAAATGTCTTCACACCATTTTAACTCAAGTACAAGCAGGACTTGGAAGATATCCTGATTAAATAAAGAATAATTGGTTCATTCCCCAAAGCCAACAGCAATGCTTCTTCTAGGACGCTATTATTATTCTGTTACACTACTCTTCTCCATGATTTGTGGAGGAGAGGCAGTTCTCCTCTTGTATCGGCCATTTCTTGTATTTTTAGAAAAAAAGATGAACTTCAAAAAGTTTGCAGCTTAAGTGATGTTCAGATGTCAATCTGCATGATCAAAACCCATTGAGTCTACACCTCTGGGCTGAAAATGGGGAAACTGAGGCTCACATTAAATGAGGTCATACAGGAAGTCTCTGGCAAACCTGAAATGGAAATCAGATCTCTTGAGTCCCACTTCTGTACCTCCCCCTTAAGACTTTCCTTCCTCCCTGTTTATGAGAACAGTTCTATTTCAAGATTTTCACTGCTAACGCTTGGCCAGAAATACAGAGAGAATCAGCACTTCTGGTAACAGTCTGAGCAGGAGCCTGGAAAATGCCAGAGGAGCACAAAAACGCGGGAGGGAGGATGTTTAAGCACCTTTACAAATGTTTGCTTGAGTTCAGTTCTAAGCAATGGGTGAAAGTTCAGTTTGCATGTCTGCAGTTTAAGCCCGGTTTTCTGTTATGCTTACCTGAGCAGCTCAAATGAGATGGCTACTAGGCTAGTGATGGATCCAGTATGAATGAGTTGTCGATTTTAGCTAGTTAGGAAACTTCCATAAACAAGCAAGAATTTTGCCTCTTAGGCTAAGTGGCTGATAGTTTTGTGCTGGTGAAAGTGAAGCCCTCCTTTTGTTGATAGAACCAGTATAGTGGCAGTGCAAGCTTCTCTAAATTGTCTCCCTAGTATCCCTCAACCCTGTATTAGAGGAACTAACGCTAGGGAAGAAAAGGAACTTCATTCTTCATACCCATTGATGCCCATTCTGATGATGGCTTTTATTATATGAATACTTGTCAATCATGGACTGGACCAAGGCATCAAACTAATGTTGCATGAGCTATAGAGGCATAGTTTGAGTGGCAGTGAACTTTTTTCACTGTCAGATGGGACCAGTTTGAGCCAGTGAATTAAACATGAAAGATTTAGTATCCTAGAAATTAATAATCTAAGCCATACAATCCTCATAACAGTAGTCAATAGCCGTAGAACATAGACTGGCTGATGGAAGATGAATGTTGTCACTGTGAAGACAGGCCCCCATTTACTAAGGTGAGCAAAATTGGACCCAATGATCCCCTACCAAACAGGTCACATTGTCCTGGTGAATATTATTTTATAGCAGTGCAATCAAAGTTCCTCCAAATTCTCATGGATGTTATTTTAGGCATCACAGTCACATCAATCAAAATGTGAGGGGAAACTATGCCAGAGCAGGAAGCTAAGATATAAATTCTCATATCCATGAAAACTTAGGGGGAGTTGAACAGGCTGTATTCACTAGGATAGTGCAGCATACTCCCCTCTCTATGCCCAGCCAGCTCTGCTGGGCAGAGCGGAGGGGAACATCTACCTTTCCCCTCATCCACTCTGAGATGATTTGCACCATCTGGGATGCCTGAACGTACTTTGCCTGATTGTGGCCTGGTCCCAGCGTGGGACCTCTAAATAAGAGTGGAGTGCATACATACCACACCTTAAACCCACACTGCTCTTCTCACCTCATCCTATCCTCATCCTTCTCTTGCTTACACTGTGGCTCTAAAGCTTTATGCTGACTTCTCCCTGACCCTTCACAGGCCTCCTCCTAGGCCTTTCCAACGGTGTGAGCCACTCCAGAGCTTTCCTTTCCCTCTAGAGAGATCCACAATAGGGGTCTGGTCTTTCTCTCACATTTTTTACATGCCTGCTCCTTTCCCAGCATGCATTGCTGCCTTGTCTACAGCGCCAGCAGTCCCTCTAGACTACCTTGCCCAGAATGCCTTTTTCTGTGGCTGAACCAGCACTAGGCCAGCGGTCTCCTTTAAGGGCCACACACCCATATTATGAGGACCCTGCACCCTGTTACAGCCATGCAGCTCAACCTTTGGTCTGCCAGCCTAATGTGCAAATATGTTTTTTTTCCCTTTAAAATGCCTCTGATTTCATATATGTATAGCAACCATGTAAGGTGCATCACCTGCAATACCATAGAATAGTAGCCTATGCCTGCCCCGAGTGGGTTCTCAGCCCTGATTGGAGCCTCTGGGTATTAAATGAATACAAATAATAAACTAGCCAGCAATACCTTTCTGTTTCTGGCCTTTTGTTTATTTTTCCATAGAATTCTGGAATGTCTTGCAGTGATGAGTGTAGAGCTATGGGAAACCATTGCATTCTCATTGATATTAATAAACAGTTAGCTAGCACATAATGTACATGGCACTTTACAAATCATAGACTAAGGGCTGGTCCACACTAACCCCCCAGTTCGAACTAAGATACGCAACTTCAGCTACGTGAATAACATACCCGTACTTACCGCGGGTCCACACGCGGCAGGCAGGCTCCCCCGTTGACTCCGCATAGTCGTCTCGCGGAGCAGGAGTACTGGTGTCGACGGCGAGCACTTCCGGGATCGATTTATCGCGTCTAGACAAGACGCGATAAATCGATCCCAGAAGATCGATAGCTTACCGCCGAACCCGGAGGTAAGTATAGACGTACCCCTAAGATATTAGCCCCTGCACTAAAGAGCAGTCTCTAATACTTCTGTTGAAAAGGATTGAAAATAATGTTTTTGGCAGACTTATTAAAAGTTAAGTACTTGGCATTTTTTGACAGACACGAATACCTTTTCTATCTAAGAACCCTTTCCCCTTTTTGTTACAAATATTACCTGTAGCCTCGTCTTTTGTGTGAAGTAAATAATGGGAAATGTAAGACAAAGTGAGCCAATCTCTTTTCATTTCTTTCCTCCTCGCCCACACTCTGTATTGTGCCATACTCCCATTTAATCCTGGTAGCTGATCCCTGCTCAGTCCTCTAGAAGAAGGTGGAAAAACCCCAAGGTTCCTTGTCCCTGCCAGTGTACTATGAGGAAAATATCTGAGCATTCCCAAATTTGGTGAATAGTTTATCCCTTTGCATGTGAGCAGTAACTATCCATCTTAATGATCTAATCCTATTGATGTCCTGCAACATCAGTGGCAAAGCATGCCATTGCTCTTTGAGTCTCATTTCTCAACAAAGTACTTTCTGCTGGGACTTCCAGGGGCAGGGGATTTCCAATGTTAATTACTCAGCTCATTTTTCTGGGGATCCTATGGGCACAGCAGGCATACAATTATATTATAGCAAACTTCAATACAATACAAACAGCATGACTCAGGCCACTCAGTCTGAAGTAGCAGTTAACACTGACCACTCAACAATTTCAGTTAATTTATACTAACGTGTTTTATACTAACACAATGTCCTTTCATAAAAGATTAAATTTTTCTGAAAAGCTGACAACCTGGATGCCTCTTTCTGTGGGGTGGGTCTCTTATTTGAACTGTGCGGGGCTGCAGATCTAAACCCTCGCTCTTCTAGTCAAAGTTGGCTTTTATTTAAATGCTATCAATACAAATGTATTATAAGCAAGAAACTTCTTTTTCATCATAAGAAAAAGATTAGTGAACTGCCACAGCAACGTGGTTTTCTACATAGCAATGTAACATTTTATTACACCCTCTCTTTAAAAATAGTTACTGGAAGAAGAACCCCACCAAAAGGAAACTAAATTACACATCCTATTCAATTAGCAAAGATTTCAATATCACTGAAGTGTCTGGGTGGGACAAGAAAAGTTCAGCCTGGGAACGTTTTCCAAAAGGAAGAGGTACTCAAGGAAACAGAAGTTTAAAAGAGATGGGAGACAACCATTGAGCATGGAAATATTAAAGCAGTAATATTAAAGCTCCTTTATGAATAGAATAACTTTGGATGAATTTATTTAGCATTCATAGGATATATTCCTAAACTAAATGTGTGATTACTGAGTTGTTGTTGAATATGGGTCAGTGAGTCTCTTGTGTTGCATCAGTTATACAATTTTGTATCTAAACTACAGTATTCATAGTATTCCATCCCCCTTCCCCCAGAGTTGCTCTTGAGAGTCTTAACTTTGCCTACATACACAACTTGCTATCGCATGTAAAGTGTAGAATGGCAGCCAGAGTGCAATATCCTTTCACAGAGAAGCTGTATGACAGAGATTCACCATGAGCCGTATCCTGCCATCAAGCTGTATGTGGAATTTCCATTGAAGTCAGATGGGAGTCTTGGGTGCAAATCATGGGGCAGGATGATGTTGTGGTTGACACCCCAGACTCAAAATAGCCAGGTTAACTTGGCTCTGCGGCAGATTTCCTGTGTATTCGGTCAAATAAGAGGAGGCTTATCTACATTGTATTGTATTTATTTACTTATTTATTGCATCTGTGTTGCTATGCTGATGAATACCTATTTTATTCATGCTGTCATGGTATTTCCATAGCCAGGGGTTCTCAAACTGGGGGTCGGGACCCCTCAGGGGGTCGTGAGGTTATTACATCAGGGGTTGCCAGCTGCCTGCTTCCACCCCGAACCCCACTTCACCCCAGCATTTATAATGGTGTTAAATATATTTAAAAGTGTTTTTAATTTATAAAGGGGGTCGCACTCAGAGGCTTGCTATGTGAAAGGGGTCACCAGTACAAAAGTTTGAGAACCACTGCTGTAGACAAAGTAAGTGTGGGCAATTGTGTGAGACCATTTTTGAAAACTGGAGTCTATGTACATTGTCACATAAAATTCACCCACAATCCAAAATTGTTTTCTTCTCTTTGTATATTGTGACAAAGCTCGGGTCCTTGTCTCCGTGGGTCCCGCGCTTCCTAGTGGATTTTGCTAGCCTCAGAGGCTCACTGTGACCCTCCACATAGCCCTTCTCTTTCTAGAGGCAAGGGTCACAGCTTACTGAGCCATTTTCATCATAAGACAGCAAGGGAGGTGAGGAGAAGCAACCCTCCCTCGTACAGTCTCTTGTCTCCCAGTCTCCTTGATTAATTGGGGGAGAGGAGGTGGGGGGGAGCACCCCGGGCCCTCCCTCTACTCCGGGCTCCAGCGCAGGGACCCTAATAGTAGCAGCTGTGGTAGCTGACTTTTTGGAAATAGGACACGTACAATTCCCTGGGCCACTTCCCCACAACAGCCCCCACTTCCTCAATATCTACTTCACTGTTACCTCAGGGCCTCCTTCCTTGCGCCTGAAATGGTTTGTACTGCTCAGTTCCTCCAATAGCGTGGCTTCCTCCTACAGCTCCCGACACATGCCCCAACTGACTAACTGGGAGGTTTTTAACTAGTTTCAGCCAGCCCCTAATTGGCTTCAGGTGTCCCAATCAACCTAGCTATCTTCCCTGCCTTCTGGAAAGATCTTAATTGGCCCCAGGTTTTTTAATTGACCCAGAGCAACTGCCATTTACTTATGCTGGTAACAGGGATTTGTTTAGCCTGGGGCTAATATATCTGTCTCCCACTACTTTTCTATAGCCATCTGGCCTTGTTCCGTCACAATATGTAGCAGTTTTAGAAGATGCAAAACTTTTTTGTTTTTGCTTTTCTCACCTTGTACCTGTCCGCTTGTTTCGTATTATATAATTTTTTCAAGTGGGAAATCCATTACTCACCTCTGTGAGGGAGTGTTCCATCTCCCCAGCACTTTCACCCCCAATCTCTTCCAAGGATCAAGAGACCATGTCCAGGAATTTTAAATCTGCATGTCCTACCTCAAAATATAGAGTGCTTCTATGAGACTACAGGACTGATGTTTGACTTCAAAAGTGAGTTCAAAATGAAGATGGGAAATCAGTTAGCAACTAAGACTTTTACTATAGGTGCCGACACATAATGTGCTCAGTGTAGAAGTCTTCCATCAAACTAACCCTGAAGCGCATTTAAAAATATAGGTAGTCACATTGCAAAAACAGTTTTTGCTTTAATCTTAGAGCCAAAATTACTGTAATACAAGATCCTTATCTATGTATTTGTTCATATTCCTATTCTCAATGTACTTGTTAACAAGGAAAATATATAAAGTTTGTCATCATTCTGCCTGGAATTTCTCTTTGAATCTTTTAAGTTGACGATATTTCTCATCACAGAGAAGGAGAGTTTGGTGATTTTATTTTTAGTATTTGTGGAAGGGAGGGACTAAAAGCACTCACTAATATCTGGCATACTGCCTACAACTACTATGCAAGCTTCCTCCATCTCCTCTGTCAATGCATCACTTAATTTCCAACTCATGATGCCTCTGCTGTTCTAATTCCCATAGAGACTAATAACTGTGCCATGTTTGTGACCCAAACTAAGAACTTGATGACGAGCATTATACCCACCTCTGCTAGTGTCGTAAAGTAGGTTGAACAGAGGTCTCCTAAAGTGAACTGCCAATACAGGTGCCAGACTGGGTGGGGGAGGGGCGGGGGGAGGCACTAGGACCCCGAGTGTAAAAAATTGTGTCTGCTGCTGGTGCATATGTATTCTCTCTGCTCTAGATGCACAGAGATGGTGGAGTGCTGTCCTGGAGGAAGGAGGGCACAAGAGACATAAAAGGGAGGCAGGAGAAAAGGTGAGAGGGAATAACAGAAAGCAGCAGGAGCTGCAGGGAGAGAGAGGAGGAGGAGCTTCTTATGTACCTCTCTAGCACCCCCAGGAGCCTGGACTGATTAACACCGGCTTCTCAGGGAGCTTCCTGTTTCCTGTTGCTTCCCTGAACCCACTTGAGGAGAACAAGCAGTCAATTGAAGTAGTAGGAGCCAGTTAGGCCCTTAAGACGCTGATATCTTCCCTCACTCAGGCCCTTCTGCCAGCCTGCTTATTTGTCCCCTTCAATTGAGCGTTGAGAGCCACTACAGCTGGCACAGAACAGCAGTCATGAGAGAAAAAAGAAAACGCCCCTCTGGGGCAGCTTTCAGAAAAAGAAAGAAAGCAAAGGAAGCTTTTCTATCTAAGCAGGAAGGAGCTCTCCTGACATACATAGACACAAATGTTCACGGTGAGCCTTCTGGCCCCGGTGAGGATGTGAGTGGTGAGGAGATGCCTGATCTTCCAGTTAGTCAGAGTGCAGGTGACCTGGCAGCTACTGCAGCATCCATATCTCCATCTCAAATGGATGTAACCATGCACATTCCTGAAGAAAAGTGTAGATCAGAGAACAGTGTGGTGGAGGCGCAAGAAACAGCTGCTGCTGAGTTTAGTTCCTTAAGTCTAGATGATCCAGGACTGTGGACCCACTTGAGCAGTAGCCTGAGGGACTTCCTTGTACTGCATGGGCCACAGGAAGTGAAAAATTTCATGTTCCCCAAAGACAATGAAAATAGAAGTTTCCATCCAACACAGTACTGGTGTGAAATCCCCAATGGTGACAAAGTGGATTGGGCATTGCTTATGTACTCAAAACCCCAGAATGCTGCATACTGTTTCTGTTGCAAACTCTTCCAATGTAATGTTCCAGCCACATTGGGTTGTACAGGAACAAAGGACTGGAAAAATCTGGCTAGAAATCTGGCATGCCATGAGAAGGCAGCAAATCACCAGAGAGCATTCCATAGGTGCAAAGAGCTTGAGATGAGACTAAGGTTTAAGGCCACCATAGATGATCAGCATCAAGAGAAGATTGCATCAGTCTCTTTATGGGCAAAATGTTCTGAAAAGGCTCATTGCCATTGTGAGAGTGCTTGCTTCCCAAAACCTAGCACTGTGTGGCACTTCAGACCAGCTGTATATGCCAAACAATGGAAACTTCCTTAAAATTGTGGAGCTGATGGTTGAGTTTGATGCTGTACTCCAGGAGCATCTATGAAGAGTCACCTCCCAAGAAATGTGTACACACCACTACCTTGGAAAAAAATTCAAAATGAGATCATACCGTTACTGGTAACAAAAGTCAAACAGAAGATTGTAGCAGATCTGAAGTCAGCAAGATATTACTCTGTTATTCTGGACTGCACACCTGAAATCAGCCATACAGAACAAACGACTTTAATGTTGCGTTTTGTAACAACAACAGAATCTAGTGAAAATGTCCCTGCAATGGTGACTGTCAGAGCATTCTCTAGAATTTATTGACATTGACGATACTACAGGAGCTGGTATGACAAATGTGCTTCTTAAAAAGCTGGAAGATACGGGAATTGCGATAGCTGACATGATTGGTCAGGGCTACGATAATGGTGCCAACATGAGAGGAAAGAACAGAGGAGTGCAGACATGGATCCGAGAGTTAAACCCTTGAGCTTTTTTTGTTCCATAAAGTTCTCATTCATTGAACTTGGTGGTCAGTGATGCAACATCAACTTCTAGTGAGGCTGCTGAATTTTTTAATGTAATTCAAAGAATCTGTATTTTTCTCTGCATCAACTCATCTATGACAAATTTTGAAGAACCATCTGAGAACATCCTCTCTGACACTGAAACCACTGAGTGCCACATGATGGGAAAGTTGAGTGGAGAGGATATAGTCTATCAAACCCCAAATTGGGACGATAGATGATGCCATAGTTGCCATTATGGAGGATAATGCTATGACAGGAACTGTTCTTGGGAGAACAGTGGCAGAGGGAAATGGAATCACCAGAAACATACATAACTTCAAATTTCTGTGTGGCTTAGTGTTGTGGCATGTCATATTGTTTGAAATAAATGTTGTAAGCAAGAGACTCCAAGGTGTTGACCTTGATATATCTGGAGCAATGGAACAACTGGACAAAGCAAAGTCATACCTACAGTCTTACCGGTCAGATGAGGAATTTCAAAACTTTCTGAAGAGTGCACAGAAGTTGGCAGAGGAACTTCACACTGAAGCTATTTTCCCACCCATTCAAGAATAGAAGAGTCCCCAAAGAAGAAGACATTTTGATTACAAGGCACGGGATAATCCCATAAGAGACCCCAAACAACAATTCAAAGTTGAATTCTTTAACCTGGTGCTAGATTGTGCAAAACTGTCAGTTGAAGAACATTTCATGCAGCTCAAGGAACACAGCAGTATATTTGGGATGTTGTATGATATTCCAAAACTCCTCACTATACCTGAAGACCTACACCAGCAATGCAGGGCACTAGAGACCGTGTTGACACACGATGACATGTGCGATATTGATGCGAGTGATTTAGGTGATGAACTGAAAGCCCTTTCAAGATACATTTCAGCAGAATCAACTCCAAAGGCTGTTCTGGAATATATGTGCACAAATAAGATGACCACCCTCTTTCCAAATGCTTTTGTTGCTCTGCGCATACTTCTGACACTTCCTGTAACAGTTGCCAGTGGAGAATGCAGCTTCTCCAAGCTGATGTTAATAAAAACACATCTACGCTCCACAATGACACAAGAGAGGCTGGTCGGCCTTGCAACCATCTCAGTAGAGCATGAGCTGGCTCAGACTGTGTCACTCTGATTTTGTTTCTACCATATTAGTAAAGGTCAGGGTAGTTGAAGTGTTGATGTCACTACTAGAAATGAGCAAATATACTGCTGTTTTTAGAATTCTCTCTGATCTTGTGAAACAAGTAGCAAACATTATGCATCTTTCCCTGTGGGCTTCAATGTTAAATTCTACCCCACTCTTTATATATCCTAGCAGCCTGTTTCCTTTTTTGACCACTCTGCACATTAAGGAGAGGGTTTCCTCTGAGCTGTCCACAATGACACTCCAGTCTTTTTCCTGAGCGGTTAAGTTATTTAGAATCCAGCAATATATACCAAATTATTCCTCACAAATGTATATTACCTTGGATTTGTCAACACTAACTCTCATCTGCCACTTGCTTTCCATTCATTTAGCTTTCTTATGTTCTCGTTCTGACTAACCCAAGTAAATTTGTGTCATTTGCACATTTTACCACCTCACTGCTCATCCCTTTTCAGATAATTTATATTAAACATTGGTCTGAGTTCAGAGTCTTGGTGCAGTGCACTGTTAACAATTTGCCATGTTGAAAACTGACTTCTAACTCTCAACATATTACACCACTAATGGAAAACTTATGAACCACATTTGGAAACCAGATGATGTGAGAAATAGAGGCTGGAGGGTGAACACAGTGACAGTGAGATGAAAACACGTAGAAACAATAGCCCTTCACCAGGAATTAGTCTTCATAGAAAATTAAAAGCAGTGAATGAATCAGTCAGAAGGCAATAGAAAAAATTAGTAAAAAGTCATTAATGTGTTGGACCTTAAAAGTATTTTCTTGCCAAAAGGAGCACATAGTAAAGACTGGTTGATTTCAGATCTTTCTCTTCCTTTCTCTCTTAACGATATTCCATTTTTTAAAACTCTCTTGGAAAGGTTGGAAAAACCTTGTTTAAAAATATGAGATGGGCCTTGTTGTTTAATCCAACGAATTAAAAAAACAAAAGAGAACCCCCAGACCCAGCACCTTGTAATGAGTTTATTTTGACTTGCCATGGTTTTTTCTGAGAGGCAGTATCATCTTATGCTTAAAGCAGTGGATTGGTACTGAGGAGGTTTGGGTTCAGTTCCCAGCTCTGACACAGGTTTGTAGTGAGATCTTGGAAAGACATTTACATTTTGTGCTTCAGTTCCCCATCTTTAAAATGGGAATAATAATGCATACCGTCTCGCATCCTTTGTCTTGTCTATTGACACTGTAAGCTTTTTGTAAAATGTGTTTGCAGCCTAATCTCTATTTTGGGTGAAGCTTCTAGGTGCTTCTGTAATACAAATCATCATCATCATAATTTTCTGAATCCAGCTTAGTGTGTTTTGGGTAGTTCTGCATGACAAGTGAATTTACACTGTTTCTTAATACTGTATTTCTCCCCCGCCCTTACGGCATTTTGGCAAACCCAGGTATTCACAATCTCATTCAGCATGCACCCTTCAGCATGCAAAGGACTTGGTGAAAGTGTACAGATTGCTTCCTCACAACTGCCAAAGGTGCCGTAACAGACTGAGCACTCCAGGAATTGATAGTTTGTTTTAAAATTCTACCACGTGATTTTCTTTTTTTGGTATGTGCCCATGTCAGCCAGCTGGAACATATCAGCGTCGTTCCATAAACACTTTTTGAACAATACATACAAGAACATTTTCTCTCCGGGACCCTGTGTGTTGAGCTGCTCCAGCCATGTCCATTTTAGAGCCATGCCCTCTTAGGGCAAAAACCTCCTGCCCTCCATTATAAAGGTCGGTCACTATTTTACAGCATCAGCAGAGCAAATATTTATTTGGCTCATTGATACCAAAAAATGCACTATGAGACTGAAGCTATAACACTTCAAGCTGTGATCTTGTCAGATTTCATAAGAAAAGCAAGGTCAGGCAAGCTGGATCAACACTTGCATGGGAGACTTGGGGAAAATCCCAGAGCTGCAGACAAGTGGTATCGGTGTTTTGTTTATTTCCATTCTTCCCTCTATCTAAGGGCTAGTCTATACTAGAATCGCTCCAGCAGCACAGCTGTGCCGATGTAGCTGTGCCACTGTAGTGCTGCTAATGAAGATGCTCTCTGCCAACGGGGGAGAGCTTCTCCCACTGACATAGCACTGCCCACCCCGCCGCTTAGGTCAGTGTAATTTACATTGCTCGGGGTAACATTTCCACACCCTGGAGTGACTTCAGTTATACTGAAATAAGCGCTAGTGTGTACGAGTCCATAAAGAGCTGGTGTCCCAGTAAGATGATAGCAGAGTGCTGTACTGCTGTAGGTGCTTGCTTCAAATGAAGCACAGAACGAAAGGCTTTGGTGTTCATAAATCCCCCTGGCTTTTTCTCTCTCCACGAGTTAAAGGGAGAGGGATGGTGTGTGTTAATCCCCATGTCCTGGCCACATTCCAGTTTGAGTTCATTCACTCATTCTACCTATATTCCCTTTGCAGTTTCTAATACCTGAGGTACTATTCACTTCCTGCTCTAAAATATTGCATTGTTTTTTCAGCTGCTGTCTCTCTCCCAAAGAGTGACTAAACTTAAATGCTGGTTGAAGTAATTCCTATCTATGTGGGGGCTTACAAGGGGCTTTGGGATCTTTCTGGATGAACAATATACATTATATATTTTGGCATAGCACCTAGAAGCCCCAAGCATGGATCAGCACCCCAGGTGCTGTTGTGACGGTGTTCCCCATAAAACTTTATGGGGAGATGCTTATAAATGTATATATGTAACTAGAATATGTTTTATGCTACATGGGCCATGTAACATATCTCTGTGAAAGTTATGACCTACTGAATTTACTCCTCCTGTTTGTATGCATGTATCATTGTTGTAGTTGGAGTTATGAAGATTGGTTTTATATTTGCTGGTTTTGTACATAGCCTTTGTAAGTGCATGGGATCATCTTTGGAGCAGAATGTGCCTGTTAAGTACGAGCACTTAACAGACAAAAGACGTTGCAGACCCCAATCCACATTGGGTCTGGGTCTGGAATGCAACTGGTTAGGCTGGTTGCCGAAGGGTGCATGGACAGGTGACTTGCCCAGGTGATCCCCAAACTCCATGGTAACAGGATGTTACACAGGGAGGGGGAAAAGACTATAAAAGCCCGGGGGAGACCCTTCCATTTTGTCTTCAGCTGGCTAAAGAAAGAAGCTCTCCACCCTCCAAGGAGACCTGAAAGAGACTGAACAAAGGACAAAGACATTAGGGGGGTGAGTGATTGCTGGACCCAGGCTAGAAGGAAGATAGCCTGTTTACTGGACCTAGTGAGGTTTTTATCTGTACACAGGGTGATTAGACATAGAACTGCGTGTTCTATTTTATTTTATTTAGTAATTCACTTTGTTCTGTCTGTCACTACTTGAAATCACTTAAATCCTATTTTCTGTACTTATTAAAATCACTTTTTACTTATTAAGTTTCCTGGAGTTGAGTTGTTACCTGGGGGAAGGCAAACAGCTGTGCATATCTTTCTATCTTTGAAATAGAAGGCGAACTATTTATGAGTTTACCCTGTATAAGCTTTATACAGGGTAAAACAGATGTATTAAGGGTTTAGACCGCTTAGGGAGCTGGGCACCGGGGTGTCAAAGGCAAGAACGCTTCCAGGAGCCTTACAGTGGTGAGTGGACTTGGTTCGGACCTGGGTCTGTGTTTGCAGCAGATCAGTGGAATCTGGCTCAAAACAGACAGGATTCGGGAGTCCCAAGCTGGAAAAGGCCTGGAAGCAGGGGCAGAAGTAGCCTTGGCACACCAGGCGGCAGCACCAAGCAGGTCGCTGTGGCCCCAACCCGTCACAGCTGTACAAACAGAAACACAGTCTCTGCCCCCAAAGAATTTACAATCAAAGAAGGGCCAAGATTTTCAGAGGTGACTCATGATTCTAGGTGCCTGAATTTTGGGATGCCCAAAATTAAAGAACTGAACTTTCAGAAATTGTCGAGCATCCACCCTCCAAAAAGGTGTCTCAGGTTGAACTCTCAAAACCACTAATCACTTTTGAAAATCTAGGCCCAAGATCATTCTAATTAGAGGTCAGTCATTAGTGAGAAGATTTTAGGAAATAGTTTTTGTTAGGTACTGGAATATCTTGAGGCTTGCTCAGTTCAGGAATATGGAAGAATCTTTTCATTAATTGTACTGCTAAGTTTTCCTGTTTCTAAAATCTTTGCTTATCTTCACCTCTGATAATTCAACAGCAATACCAGGATAACTAAAAAGAAGAGATTGCTCCTTCGAGAAGGATGTTCTAAAGCGTGTCTTAATTTTTTTTTAAGAAGAGCCTTCTCTACAATATCCTATAAACTGAATGTTTGATTCACTTGCTCTGCTTGTCTCAAGAGAGGCGATCTAACCTAGTGCTGTTGCTCAGGGCCGGTGCAAGGATATTTCGAGCCCTAGGCGAAACTTCCACTTTGCGTCCTCCACCCCCTCCGGCCCGGGGAGCCCTGCGGCAGCTCCCCGCCCTCCCTCCACCCTGCGGCACCACCCCTGTGGCAGCTCCCGGCCCCCCCTCCACCCGGGGAGCCCCCACTGCAGCAGCTCCCCACCCCAGCTCACCTCCGCTCTGCATCCTCCCCTGAGCACGCTGGCGCCACTCCACTTCTCCCGCCTCCCAGGCTTGCCGCGCCAATCAGCTGTTTGGCGCGGCAAGCCTGGGAGGGGAGGAGAATTAGAGCGGGGGCGGCATGCTCAGGGGAGGAGGCGGAGCGGAGGTGAGCTGGGGCAGGGAGCGGTTCCCCAGTGCGCGTCCCCCATTACTTGCTGCGGGCGGCCCTCCCCGTACCACCCTGGCCCAGCTCACCTCCACTCCACTCCACCTCCTCCCCTGAGCACACTTTTTGGCACCCCCAACCACTTGGCGCCCTAGGCGGCTGCCTAGTTCACCTAGTGGTTGCACTGGCCCTGCTGTTGCTACCAGGGAAGAAGAATTATTACTGCCATGAAACTGGGTTTTCAAAAACTAACTAAAATGCATATACAAAGCTGTTGAATTTTTTGTTTCAGCTTTAGTAGATTTTTTTTTTGGGTAGTTTTGTAGGTGCAGATATTGACACGGTGAAATCCTGGCTCCATTAAAGCCAAGAGCAAACCTCCCACTGACTTCAATGGAGCCAGGATTTCACTCACAATCTCTCCCCCACAGCTTCTGGCTCCAGCTTAGTCCCTGAGTGCTGCAAGGGAGGAAGAGATGGTCTTTTGGCTGAAACACAGGGCTGGGAGAAGCGATATCTGGGTGTTCTTCCTGGCTGTGATAGACTTCCAATGAACAATGGGCTCTGAGGTCTCTAGGGTGACCAGACAGCCAGTGTGAAAAATCGGGACAGAGGGTGGGGGGTAATAGGAGCCTATATAAGAAAAGGACCCCAAAATTGGGACTGTCCCTATAAAACCGGGACAGTGGTCACCCTAGAGATCTCTGCATGATCCATGTGAGCTTATTAACTTATCAGAACTGAGTGTACCTGGTTGAAATTACTTGTTTCTATCAAACTTAGTACTTAGCTATTTTTGACCCAAATATCTGGTCACAGGAGATTCTGCAGGTGGATTTAATTATTTTAACATACCTGCCCATGTTTCAGTCTGAGACTGGGTAAAAGGCTGGGAAATATGAGATTTTTATCTGTAATTGTTGTTAAACGTAGATTTAGCAGTATAGGCCCCCCAACAAAAAAAATGTCCATCAATAACTGACGTTTACAGATAGGCAAAGTGAGAAAAATGAGAACTCACTAGCATTTGATTTAAGGATATTTACTTTGTATATATTGACGTGGTGTTGACAACTTGTGTTTTAACAATTATAAAGCTTTAACTTTTTGAATCTCAGCGTCTACGGTCATTAATTATTGCCTGAGCCCTGCGTTACTTCCTGCAGCTGTGAACATTTAAGTAGATAAAAATAAACATCGATGTTATCCATTGAAATGATTTAAAAAATACGAATCGAATTCTGCCAAGCTTAGTTCTAGCCTTTGGAGCTGCAAATAACTGACAGGCTGTTACCTAGAGCTCTATTTCGAGATACAGTACAATTTTATTTTGCGTACATTGTCTTTCATACAGGCTCAAACCCCAAATGTTTAGGGAGAAACCTGTTCTGGGCAGTAGGAGCTTCAGAAGAAAAGTCCCTTGCATGAAAAAGGGTCGGCTTGTGTGAGGAGGCAGAGAAAAAGCTATGTGAAAATGGACATGGGGGGTGGGGAGAAGACTATATCTGTGCTATAATAGCCTGAAGCAAGCACTTAGAAGGCTTTAAAGACAAAGAAAGCAATTTTGAACTGGATGCGGAAATGAATGAGAATCCAGTGGGGATGGACTAAAACAATGGGCCATTTAAAAGTACATTTTCCTAGCCAATCTTCTATTAATATCTCTTTTAGTTAACAGTAAGACTGGGAAAAACTTAAGTATCCTGGGGGTGGGGGTGGGGGGTGAGAGGTGTATGTGAACGCTTGTCTAATGATGTGAGAAAAAGCACTATAGTGAGTGCATTGTTATCAAACAATCATACGTTTTTATCACTATTTGCTTTTAAGAAATCAGCTTTTTGCAGTTTCCTGTTTCCATATACAGTTGGGAGAAGTCAGAGGAAGCCTCTCTTATTGACAATGTAGGAAGCAAAGCTTCACGAAGTTACAAGCTTCATTGCCTGGATGAAGGAAAGGCTGTTCTTAAAAACACTCTCTCCTCCATGCTTAAAATTCCCTTCCTCCCTCTCAAATTATTGTTGCAGACACTCTGGAGAAACCTCTTGGCAATTTAGCGAAAGAGTGTTAAAAAATGTAAGTTGTTTCTGTGACTTTTTTGTTGTTGAATTTTTAAAAATAGCAGAAATCCAGCTGTGTTTGTGTCTGGTCAACAGGTTCCCAGACAGGCTAAACAAATTATTTTATTTCACTGGCTCTAAAAGCACTTGTCTTCTTTGATAAAAGGGAAAATACGTTTCCAAATAGGGGCTGGCTGAAATCTGGAAACCTTTCTCTATTTGAACATGTAGTGCTTTAAAAATGAGGGGGAAATGTCATTCCCCTGGGTTCAGCAGGATGAGAGAATAGCATGATTTCAGACAATATCATTAAACAGCAGTAGTGTTTCAGGCAGTTGAAAGATATGCCAGAAAAGAATTCTTATTTTACTTTGGATGGCATAGAGCAAGTCCAGCTGATGGCTGTGCGTGTATGCGTGCCTCTAATTCTCAGAAGGAAAGGAGAAAGAAATAGTGACAATTGGCAATCTCAGCTTAAACATCTCAGCCCATCTGGCTCCCTTGGATTATACTAGAAAAGAAGGGGATTTTTTTTTCTGGTGTACACAGAAGTACTGAAGACAATCTGCAGAGCAGCTCAGGGATTCTGAATGCTTTATGAGGATTTTCATCCATTGACTGTCATCAGTTCCTGCCCAGAACATTCATTAGTTCCTGCAATAGGATGATGAATAGAGTCAGAACTCTGAAAATCCATGTCTGTGGATTCTGGTCCTTGTTGAAGGTAGAGGGAGAAGCATTTTTGCTCCCTCTGTGCAGACACAAATGTTGAGGAAAGCAAAGGAAGAAAACTGTTTTGATTTTGTTCAATTTGCAATGATTTCACATGGCAGTGATGAATGTGTGAAGTATCATGAATCCTCCTGAAAAGGTTGTTTGAAAGAAAAAATAGCATGGGGCGGGGGGAGGAGGCGGAATGGAGAGGAAGAGAATAATGCAAAGTTTAGAGTAAACAATTCGCTCCCTGAATTCAGCTCAGTATTACTATGTCCTTCTTTGCACTGTAAGTTGCACATCCCAAAATAAACTTCCTTTGGGTACAATGAAGGTGTTATATAGCATGTGTGTGTATACATATTGTAGAGTGTTTGAATCCAAAGGATATAAAAAACTATATACTCACACAAGAATTGAATCACGCAACACTGAAATACAGGTCCCTCTTCATCGAAAAGTGCCAGCTGTTGAACAGTGCACATCAACACTGCAAGTTTGCATTGCAATGATGGAGAACAGCAAGGAAGCCATAATAACCAGGTGGAAATGCAGGTAGGTAGAATTTAACTAGCCCAGTTGGAATTTGAACATAATGCTAGGTCTAATGGCCTAATTGTCATAAGATTTTAATGAACACAGTAGTCAAGATCTTGGTTTTCTGACTCATCTGAAAGACATTTTGGCATGGTATCCTCCTAACTTAATGGACAATGATTCATTAGTGACCCAAGAAAGAGTTCCACCTATTATTTAATAGCATCTAATTGATCCTTGAAGGTCTCCTAGTCAATTACTGATCTGATCTTGCTTAGCTTGAGAAGTCTGAGAGGATCACAGTACAAAGTGCTAGGTGCAGACATGTTTTTGTCTTTGTTTAAAAAGTATAAATGTGTCCCAAAAGCTACCCAGTCAGCTTTTAAAGTAAAAAAGTTAACTAAAATAAAGCAACAGGTTAGTCCCCATTTTGTTTTATGTACCAAAAAAGTGTGCACGAGAAGAGGAAGAAAATACGTGAGCGCGTGCATGCGAGGGGAGAGTAAAGTCCTATTTCGACACTGTTGACGTTACAGGCATGATATATGACTGTTTATAGTATATGGCAGGGGATTTCAGAGCAGATTCTCTCCCTTCATCCACAGGAGATACAAAGTGTTCAAACCATCACTGCAGAAGTTAGAAATATTAACCTCATTAAACCAGCAATGAAACGCAGCAGAATTGTGTAGAACCAGACCGTGGAACTCATGTACATGATTCCTGCTTACAAATAGCTGAATTATTAGCTTTAAAAAAAAGTAATGCAAGACATTGCTATATGGTGGGAGCTCATCAACTTAGTAGCAGAGTTAAGCCTACATTGCAAAGCTTATGGAACTTCCCCAAAGCATGGGGATGTTGGGGTCTAGGATTTTGGTTCAGACCTGTCTTTGGGAGAAAAAGAGCTTTATGCTGAATTAAACTCAAACTCCTATACTTGTATTGCTCACACAGTGCTAAAATACTTGCTTTTATGTTTGTCAGTCACTAGAAGTATCAAGGGAGAGTGAGAATTCAGTGTAGAGACTGCTAGTTTGGGAACAGACTTATTTTGTACATTGGCACTAACCATAAAGTTTAGTGAAGGAAGGTTAAAAGAAGGAGGGTACAGTATATGCATCATTTGCAATAGCCTAAAAGGCCTGTATTTCATCTTCTGCAAATGCATATGCTATGCTGAAAGGAACAGTTTTCTCATTGGCTTAAAATACTTTCTGGCTTTTCGTTTTTTTCCATGCAAACACTATTTTTCCTAACTATGAGAAGATCCTGCATTGCAGCTTGTAAAAGGCATCACCGTGCAGTTGACATATTTAGGAGATGTGAGGTCACACCAGTTGCTCTTTGGAAAGGGCAACAGATGTTCCTTCCTAAAAAGGACATGCTGTACTCTTTCTCCAGGGTTCTGGTGTCTCCAAAATACTGTATATCAAATACTGTAGCTCTTGCGCAGAAGGCTTGGCATTAGGTATTTATAGTTACTCCTACACTAGATGACTCAGCCACTACTTCTACACAAAATGACATGATTGATTAAATTGTTCCAAAAATTCCAATGGGAAAACTTTACAATTGAAGTAGATCATCCTCTAGGGATTTCACAGCTGTTTGTTTTGGTTTGCTAACAATGTTCCATGGTACTATGGTTACTACTTGGTCTTGGAGAAACCCTGTAGATGATCTTCGAAATAATACCTAGCTCTTATCTAGAGCTTTTCATCCATAGAGCTCAAAGTGCTTCACAAAGGAGGGTCAGTAGCATTCTGCCCATTTTACCAATGGGGGAAACTGAGGCACGGGCAGAGGAAATGGCTTGTCCAAGGTCATGTAACAGGTCAGTGGACTGAGCGTACCAGCATCTTTCAGATGAGAGCAATCTTTGGTCAACACCAACCTTGGCTTGATTTGAAATAACATGCGGTGGAGGAGAGATGCTCCATGTCCTTTTACCAGCTTCAAGAGCTGTGAGAGACAGGCAGTATTAAATGTACAAGCTATATCTATGCCTTCACCATTTGTAATAGGCGCGCGCACAATTCTGTCCAGAGGCCCTTAGTCCATGCAGGAAGTAAGCTACTTTATTGGTCGTAGTCAATACTTCCACTTATCTTGCTGGGCTGAGAAATTGATATGCATCTTGTTTTAATGGGGTAGTTCTAAAACTATCACTGTTTCCAGGTTGGAGGTTTTTCCATTGATTGTTTCCAATCAGGGTTAGTCTTAAGTGGCAGCAGTGCAAGTGACCGCTTGACTCCCTTATTGTTGTTTCTTATTTATTTATTTATTAATATTATCATAGCACCTAGAAGCCTCAGTCATGGACCTGCACTCTTGTTCTAGGGTTTGTATTCTGAAGTGTTTGGGGCCCCATTTATGCTTCACAAATTCTTTAGACAAGCTGGTTATCTCCTTTTGGTGGTGGGAACAGGAGGGCAACTCATTCTTGAACTTCCTCCTTTAGCAGCTCAGGGCCCTGGAAATCATAGTCAGTCCTGCTCTTTAATCCATATTACTGCACTCATCATTTGAACTGTTCCTTCAACATACCCTCCCTACAATGTGTTTGCTCTTTCCATTTATCCACAATTGACATCTTTAAGCTGCATGAGGGCAAGGCCTTTATCATCAAAGTGCAGCACATTGTTGCTTTCGTATTCTACTCCACCTCCATTTTTACACAAAATTCTAAGGAGCCGGGATGACAGAACACACATGATAGCCATGCCCAGTACTATGGCAGATGATTAAGTGGGTTGAGCAAGTTGAGCATCATTGAATGGTTTTAAACATTTCTTTGAGCCAGGAAATGGACATGTTAGAATTTGGATTGTCTTGACATTGTGGGGGTTACTATCTGAGTATTTTTGAACAGCAAATGGCACATCTTGTCGTAATATCATGTTCAAATTAGTTCAGCTACTGGTTTATTCTGGACATTGACTAGCTGTGTGATATATGTGCTAAATGATGTGCAGTGATTTTTATAATAGCAGAGACAGTTTAATATTTCTTGGTGCCTCAAAAGATACTTTAGTCCAGGCCTGCACAACTCGTAAAGCGGTGAGGGCCATATTACTCCAAAGAAAACAGCTGAGGGCCGAAACCCCCCGGCCCCGTGGAAACACCAACACCCCCAGCGCCACCTGCCCCACGGAAACAACCCCTCCTTCCCCAGCGCTGGGGTGTGGAAGCCTGTAGAGGGGGAAAGAAACAGCGGCATAGGGTGACCAGATCACAGCAGTAAAATAGGACCCGCCCCCTCCCCGCTCAGCCCCACCATCACACCCCTCTTCACCCCCGCAGGAGTCCACTATATTAGTACACACAACAGTCAGTCAATGCAGTTGTAGATAAATCTCTGCACTATGCATTTTTGTATAACTTTTATATGACTTTGTATTGAACCTTGGTAATATGTTATAGCGGGCCCCTAAGGTAGTATAATTAAGGTAAAAGAAAAATGTCTTTTTGCTAGAAGTAGAATAAGATCTTCCCCCCACTTTGTATTCAATTGCCCTGTTGAATGAATGAGGTGTGAATGAGAAAGGCGTGGAAGGCAGGCACCTCCAGACAGCTGCAAGCCTTGGAGAGGGGATGGGAACCAGACCAAGGACAATCAGACTCCTTAAATGGGCTGACTAGAGAAGAGCAGACATACTGACGGCCTCGGGGGTTAGAAGCAAGCACCTTCCTTTGGGAACACCCTCTTTGCAGCATTGGAACAACCTCCAGCCCAGAGACAAGCAGCAAAAACGACCAACATACACAGTCCCAGATTTTGGGTCACACAGTGAGCCCACCTATTTCCTCCCCCCCTCCCCCCCGCGGGCCACGCAGTGAGCCCACGCGGGCCGCATGTTGTGAAGGCCTGCTTTAGTCTAATGCTCATTTTAGCTCAGATATTTTTCTCTAGTTAATACACAGGGAAGCTTTAGGAATTTGATTTAAGTTATGATAATACTCAGCATTTGTATAGCATTTTTCTTCTGCAAAGCGCTTTACAGGCATAAACTAATTAATCCGCACAATGTCCCTGTGAAATAAGTAAATATTATCCCTATTTTACAGATGGGAAGATGAGACAGCAAAATGAAATGATTTGCTCAAAGCCACAAAGAAAATCACTGTCTAAACAGGGATTAGAATACAGTAGTTTGTGGCTCCTGGCACTATATGCAAATCAGTAAACCAAAACCAGCGGAAAGAGATCCCCACCCCAGAGATAGATGGGTTGTTAATTTCAGTGAAATGCAAGAGTAAGAAGGAAGCCAAAAGACTTAATCTGTGGCTGTTTGTGATTTGAAAATGAGGTCACTGTCCAAACAGGAGTGGTCTTACTGTGTTGTCCCATGTGGCTACTGCATTCAGGTAGTGTCCTTCAGGATAACCCACTGAGACTAGTAACTAATGCAAGACTAGCTGGAGATGGACACCAGAGTCAACAGTGTAGGCCTCTTTTATGCTCCTTTTCACTTCTCCTAGAAACTCATTGCTGTTGGTAGGTAGATTTTTTTTCCCAGGCCATTTCTGTGTGGAAAACCAAAGATATTTATTTGTTTTAAATGTTTGTTACTCTAATGTTGGAATTTGTTTGCTGGAGAATTATCCTGTTTAATGTTTATTTCAGCTCTTCAACTATAGCCAGCAGGTTATGTAACCTTGAGGATAGAACACAGCTCTTGATTATATTAATTTTTTAAAAGCAGGGAGAAACCACAGTCTGGGGAAAATAGGGTGACCAGACAGCAAGTGTGAAAAATCGGGACAGGGGGTAGGGGGGTAACAGGAGCCTATATAAGAAAAAGACCCCAAAATCGAGACTATCTCTATAAAATCAGGACATCTGGTCACCCTAGGGGAAAAGAACAACCCCCCTCCTCAAAAAATAGGTCAAGAAAGACAATGAGCTACTTGTATTGTACATAGACGCTGTGACTTGGTTTCTCTTAAATATGGGTTGCCCAGCCCCTGCCGTGGCCTGGTGAGGAGCTCAGCCCACGGGGGGCCGCGGGGAGCCGAGGCCAGCCCCGCCCCGGGGGGGGGGGCGAGGGGAGCTGAGCCCAGCCCCACCTCGGCCCAGCGGGCGGCGTGGGGAGCCTAGCGCCCCCGCCGCGGGGAAGTCGAGCCCAGCCCCCCCCCCCCCGCCGTGGGCCGGGGGGGAGGAGGCGGGGAGCCCAGCCCAGGCCCCCTCGCCCCGGCCCGTGGGTGGGGGGGGAGGCTGTCGCGGGCTGGGAGAGGGGTGGTTTGCTGCTGGGGGGGCGGGGTTAGCTGGGGGCAGGGGCGCAGGGCCAGTGCAAGGAAGTTTCGCCTAGGGCGTGAAACTTCCTTGCACCAACCCTGGGTTTCACAGTGAGTGCTGTAACTCAGTCTGAAGTATCTGGCTGCAGTTTTCAGGGCCAGATCCCACTCTTCTTGAAGTCAATGAGAATTTTCCAGTTGACTCCAGTGGGAACTGCTGGGTGCTCAGCATTTTTGAAAAACAGGCCACTTATTTAGGTGCATAACTATGGATTTACAAGCCTCACTTTAGGCACTTGTTTTTTAAAATCTTGGCCTTAGAATTTATCTAATCAAAAAGGTCCTTGTAGACACACAAGGTGCCAACTTTGTAGGCATTCCCATGTCACGCCTTATGGGGGTAATTCAACATCTCAGGAGTTATACCAGGGATGAATTTGGCTCACTGTGGATCACAAAGTAATTAAAAGCTCTTCCTTTTTAATTCATTGCCACACTGTATTTATTTGTATAGCTCTGACGGAATGCTAGGCACCTTTTTGAAGCAGCACTACTTTATTCAGTCATCAAGTCAAAACCAAGTAATGTATCCCTTTCTACTATACATAAACAGTGATACAGGCTTGGCCTGGTTGCTGTTCCAAACTATTGGGTATGTCAGACAGGCAGATGAACTAACAGATATAGTGCTGTCTCCTTTTCCTTACTGCTACCTGGAAGAATGTAACATGATTCTGATGACTGCAATAACATGGTGGAAACTGTAGAGATTTGAACCACCATTGTAGAATACTCTAGTTGTTGAAATAAAAACACTGTCATCCGTGTAGCCCAAACCTGACACTACCCCGGAATTGCAGTTCTCCTAGACTGGCCTCAAATCTCACACAATGAACTAAAGATCCTGATATGGTTTAGGCATGGACAATCCACAGTAATAAATTAGGCAGGGGTAAAGTTAAAGCACAGCTGACTTCATTGTCAAAATCCTCCCTCGGCATGTGCTGCTGGAAAGTCATTCCATGCAGCATCAACAAAAAGTTCATTTCTTGAGTTCATCAGATTTCCCGTTGCTCAACAAATGATCATTCCTTGGAGAGAATGTATGTGTGTGGGAGAGAGCAGCCATTCATGACTGAGTGCTGTGAACCAGAGTCCAATCGAGCGAGGATAAGTGGCACTGTGTTTTAGGGAATGCTCTCACTGTTAAACAAAGTGGAGAAATAAGTATTTAGATTAGTTTATAAACCATAAAGCCTGCGACATCCCACACCGATCTCCTCCCCCTCCCCCTCTTTTGACACAATAAAACCTTCCATTCCTTTTTGGGCAATTGGAGGTTTTGCACACAATTCTCTAGCAAGACTTGAAAATATGTGACCATGAACATATCCAGCTGGGTTTTGGTTCTTTAGTTATGATGCTGTAGGTGAGGCCTGTCATTAAAACAAGAACCTTTTAGTGAGGGGACTTGGACTTAAGTATTGTTTCCATTTAGTGCAGATCGTGCCCGGAGCTGCTCCAGATAACATTTAAATACACTTTTTCCATTTTAGCAAAACCAGTTTTCCACAATTCCACTCACCCATATCTGCGTGTGGAACATCATCCCTGATGGGATGGGTCAAAATCATCCCTGATATAACTCTATTGGTATCAGCAGCCCCAGAGGACTGGGCGGCACCCACGTACTTCCACTGAACTATTATAGTAATTAGACATGTAAGACCAGGTTCTTCTTTGCGCAATTGTACATGTGCATTCCACTTTTCTTGTCTGTGCACACAGCCTTTGGAAACTTTCCCCCTCAGCGGTACCCATTGGGTGACTCGAGCTCCTCCAGTGCCATGCGTGCAGGTATAACAGGCAAAGCTGCCCCGTGCCCCACCTCAGTTGCTTCTTACTCCCCGCAACCATCTTTGGAACCTGGTTCAATTCCAGAGCAGTTCTCTCTTTCAGCTTTGTGTATAACACTGTATATAATATAGCTACTCTAGTGATCTAGTTAGTAAGCTTGAGTTGTGTTAAAACATTTTTTCAGACTTTTTTCTCTATTTTGGGTTTTTTCTGCTTACAGAACCAAGGTATGCCCTAGTCATCAGGCTTCAAGCAATGTTCTTCTTGCTCAGGTCACGGCCAGTGAGGAACCCAAAAGAAACAAACCTAATCTCTCTGTGTAGGCCTAGAGCAGCCGAGAAGCTATCCCATGAGTGTTGTCTCCAGAGCTTTCCATTCCAAAACCACTATGTGATATACTTGGAATGAATTATGAGAGTTCTTGTCATTCAGATTGATCGATGACTCAGTAAATCCAGCATGATTTATTCCAGGATAACATTGGTGGTGCTTCTGAGCACTGACCTTGGAGGCAAGCATAAAGCATTTCAAAATATGGAAGAGGTATTCTATGATGATTAGTTGGGCAGACAAGAAAACAATGCTGTTTCTGATATTGCTGTGCATGATGTATGCAGTGATTGCTACTTTCTGGTCAAGAATATGCAACTGTTTTTAGCAGAGACACATTTGTATGGTTGAATAAGCTTTTAAAAATAGTAGGTTCTATCTGCTGATGGCTGGACAGATGTAGAAGGAAAGTTTTCCCATTAGAAATTGATTTGGGTAAAAACTGGCTTGGTTTTGGGTGGCCAATTTGGTGTCATTAAATAAGAATGCCCCAAATGGAACCTGTTTTTGGTCAACTCTCAAGGATTCAGAAGGAGGAATTTCACAATATCATAAAGCCCTCTGGGATGTAGTCTCCAGGAACTTCCTTCAGGACTCCTGAAATATCCTGTTTTTTCATTTCATCAATCAAAACATTTATGTACTCAATGGAATTTGCTCTGGGTTTATCAGGAACAGATAGTTCAGTGGCACGAGTATTCTACGTGATGAATGCTGTTTGGAGAGAAGAGAAAAGCTGAAAGTGTAAACATTATCAAAGCTGCTCCTTTGCTCAAAGTGAATGTTAACGACGCTTGTTGAGTGTTTCATGATAAACTCATTCATAAACTAAGTTCCTGGAAAAAAACAAACCCTACTCTGAGAAATATGCACATGTCATTGTTGAGTCAGAACTTGGCCACAGAGCCACAGCAAACGTTTTTTAAGAAATGTACTTGTGTACTGTGCATGATTTTGTAACCTTAAAAGTGTTGCAACAAAAGTGTCTTGGATTTTTATATTAAAAATAGGGTCACCTTAACTTCAGAGTACCTTGTAATCCTCAACTTGGATAAGCAGACCCCTGTGGAATAGTCACTGGATTCCATGTGCCCAGAGGAGGGCATAAGATGCTAGTTTGGCCATGGAAAGTGACGTATGTGGACTGGGAGAGAGGGCTGCCAACCTGTCACCCTCAAGAGACCCAGAGTAGGAAACTAGGCTCCCTACTTTCATCCTGAATAGGAGGCACAAGTATCATTAACAGGCTCCTGACTCTCTCCCTCAGCAGCAAAGTTATCTACCAGGCCTCAAGGAGTCAGTATAGCAGAAAAGGAAAAAACTAGGGCATGTTAGACGCAGCGGAGTCATGAGGCCTTGTGGAAAAAGGGAATTTTACAGAATCGAGAAGGGAGGTTTGCTGGACCTCAAGTGTTCAGCTAATCCTGACAAGCTTTTCATAACAACCCAAACTTTTGGGTGTATATCCCAACCACATCCAAACCTGGAACCTTCTGAGGTTTGCAGATTTCTGCACTCCTGCTGAACCCCAAGAAAGTCATTGGGACTCTGTGTAGGCATAGCAATATAACCTATGCAGAGCTCATTGCCGGATTAGGGTATTTCCTTTGTATTGAACAGCCCATTTGATTCATTATTTAACTGGGAACAACAGGGACACAACAGGGTTAGTATTTCCCATGAATCACAAATATTCTCATAGTGGCTTGAGTTGTCGGAGTACTGAAAAGCCCCAGCAATGTATATTAGTGTAACGTTCACATATATGAGGGCATCCTGATTCTGCTCTACACTGTCTTGGTTAGACAGAGGAAATAACCTCCCTCATAGCTTTCCAAAACAATTGCAGTACTGTTGTTTCTTTCCCTTTAGTTTGGTTTGTGAAAATTATAGGGTTTGCCTGGTGGCAACTGCTATAATTAAAGTTGCAAAAGATTTCCAGTTATAGCACCCTGTTTTCACACTATCATAACTTTGCAGAAAATCAACCTTTTGGAGATGAAATTTTCCATGCTTGGTGCCTCTGTGGGAAGTATGAGTAAAATCCCGTCAATAGTGTTTGAGGTCTGTAGGTTGAAAAAAAACACTTTTCCGAATTAAAAAAGAAAATGACATTCTTTTCTATTTCTACATAGGTAACCCACTAATAGCTGAACGTATAAACCTGAAATCTGACAAGGAAATAGCTTTCATTGAGGAGTACCTTCATGACCATGTTTTAAAAGTATGGTATGCTAATAAGCAACTGATAGGCGACAGCTAAGGTTTTTTAGCAGAACCTAATGAAGCCCTGCATGTCTTGTGACATCACAATATACATTGTCCCTGTATGACTTGGCTAGGCACCTAGCATGTTTAGTGGAAAGTGCTCTCATGCTGTGGGGACAGTTTGCGAGTGACAGATTGTAAATCTCTCATTGAAACAAAGGCAGAAAGCTGCCTTTATGGCAGGAACTGGAGGATACCAGTGAGAAGTAAAATATGAAGATTCCGCAGTATTTTAAGGGGTTTCCATAATGGTTTCTGGCTGCCTTTGGTAATACTCCAATGCTGCTATTCAGTTTTGCCCATATGGAAAAGTCCTACAGAGTTTAAATAGATATATTATTATTAACAAATGTGAAGGGAAAACTTGGACTTCACAAAATTAAGCAGAATCCTTCAAAAACTCTGGAGAAACCCTAAAATTTCAGGATCATAATGTTTTTCATGTCTAGAATTTTCTCCTGTCTCTTGTTTTTATGGAGTTTGCTTGGATTTAGAGATCAACCAGAGTGGAGAGTGGAATTGTGATCCTCTCATATTTAGCACCTGACTTTGTTGGTAGTAGATGCTAGAACTCTGTACCTTCCAGGATGAGGCCCTAAAAAGCTGTATGGGAATAGGAGGAAGTCTTGCAAGGACAGTCTTCTAAACATACATTGTAAAGGTTATAGTAGGAGACAGCTGGGTACAGCTGTTTTGTAAGATTAGGCGAGTAATTAGAGGTCCGTAGGGCTGCTGTGACCAAGGTCCTAGTGGGGAGCCAGCTGTGGTCACTCAGGGTGAACTGCAAAGAATGGAGCCGACAATTCCCATAAAGCTGGTGGATATTCCAATATTTAGATTCACCAAGGCAGCATAAAACAACTTCTTTATCACCTTACTGGATACTCCGAAGTCCAAACAACACAGTTCCCTTAAAGTGATCCAGCCTCAGGCCTCCATCCAGGTACCCATGTCAAATATGATGAACATTACTGTAAACCTTATTTCATCTTTTAAAGAAAAGGTTCTACCAATCACAAAGTATCAGACACATTACCTCCCAGTTTAATGGATGTTACAGATCTTACCCAAATACGCGCTACAGCCAATTCTTATTAACAAAACTAAAATTTATTAAAAAACGAACGAGAGAGTATGGTTAACAGATCAATATACATACAGACATGAGTTCAATTCATTGAGGTTCAGATTCAGAGTAGACATGGTGAACTTTGTAATTGCAAAGAGTACCCAGCAATACACTAGCAACAGGCAAAATAGAAGTACCAGAGTCACTTGGTCTCTGGGAGCTATTTATGACGTTAACTGGATGCAACCTAGTTACGATGTCATCATCCCTAACAGACACAAATTCAGGACCACTTCCTTCCTGGACTTTATTTGTATCCAGAATCAACTCTGGGTCAGTTGATACATTTTCAGCCATCATAGGCTGACAGGCTTCTTCTGTCTGCTTTACAGTCAGAAAAGAGCTGGAGGAACATTCCCCTTTAACAGGCAAACAGCTTGGAGTATCCTTTCCTTTGTCCCAGCACACATGGCTATTCACAGACAACTGCTTGGAGATTGGGGTAGCTCCCTTCATGGGCAAGTCATTACCCCTAACAGACACAGGAACATTTCCTTCACTGCCACAATTCTCCACACTGGTAACAGGTAAGGTATAGGGATACTCATGTTCCACTAACCTTGCCTTTCCAAACTGCTGATTAGACAAAGCCATCAGCTCAGAAGTCTGCCTATGCTCATCTAAACTTTCTTTGCCTTCCCCTCCCTTAACAGATAAACTGAATGTTTTCCAGAAATAGTGTCTTATTACACTTAGCTACTTTAGGCACATCACTTTTACGTGGGTCAGGCTTACTTTCCCAAGCTTTACTAGTCAACATTACCCTTTTATTCCTCAATTAAGGCTTTAACCTGATCACCAACTTTAATTTGCTCTAGAGAAACATCTTCCTGAGCCTTATCTAATGCCAGATTCACTTCTGAGATACCAGACAGACAATTAGGAATTTTTTCCACATATGCACTGCTGCTTTGCACAGATAAACAGCTATCTTCCTCATACAAACATTTGGAGAAACCCTCTGTGACAGTGCACCCCATAATGCTTTATAGAAATATGCTTATGAGTGTAAATATGACATAACTAGAATATGTTTTATGATAGATATGCCATGTAACATATCTTTGCAAAGCTTATGTTCTTCTGCATGTATTCATCCTATTTGTATGCATGTATCATTTTTATATCTGAAGTTATGAGCATTGGCTCCATGCTTGTATTTAAAAATTTGCTGTCGAAGGCACCTAAGGCAGATTTGGTCAGCATAGTGTGAAGGGGTTATTTAAGTAATTGGGAGTACTTGGCTAACAATGAACCTTGATAGATGCCAATCCACATCTGAGCTTTCCTGGGAATGTGCTGTAGAAAACTGATGCATGGACATGTGACTTGCCCATGTGACTCCAAAACTCCATTTTGGTCGTTGGATTCTACCAAAGGATTTCCACCCACAAGAGAGCGACTATATATGCCCCTGGGAAAACCCCTCCATTTTGTCTTCAGCTGGCACAAAAGATAGCCTCTCCACCCCACGGAGATGCCTGAAAGAAAAAAGAGGCTTATTGGAACATCTCTGAGGGTGAGATTTATCTGCATTTAGTTTTTACTGTATTAGGCTTAGACTTGTGTGTTTTATTTTATTTTGCTTGGTAATTCACTTTGTTCTGTTATTACTTGGAACCACTTAAATCCTACTTTTTATATTTAATAAAATCACTTTTTACTTATTAATCAACCCAGAGTAAGTAAGTAATACCTGGGGGAGCAAACAGCTGTGCATATCTCTCTATCAGTTATAGAGGGCAGACAATTTATGAGTTTACCCTGTATAAGCTTTATACAGGATAAAACAGATTGATTTGGGGTTTGGACCCCATTGGGATCTGGGTATCTGAATGCTGGAGACAGGAGCACTTCTTAAGCTGTTTTCAGTTAAACTTACAGCTTGTGGGGGATGTGATTCAGACTTGGATCTGTTTTTGCAGCAGGCAAGCGTGTTTGGCTCAGACAAGGCAAGGTACTGAAGTCCCAAGCTGGCAGGGAAAACAGGCTCAGAGGTAGTCCCAGCACATCAGGTAGCAGTCCCAAGGGGGTTTCTGTGATCCAACCCGTCACACCCTCCATAGGCAAATCCTTGCCCCTAGTAGACACAGGTTCAGCATTATTTCTTTCCTGTGACTGGTTTATGTCATCAACTTGACTGAACAAAGTTTTAGTATCATCCCCAATCAAAAGATCCTTAGGCAATAACTTCCTTACACCAGCTATAACTTCATGTTTAACACCATTCCATTCAAGATGGATTCTGGCTAAAGGCACACTTACAGTAAACTCATAGAGAATTACAATATTCACACTCTGATTTGGTAAATAATCTTCCTCTTTGACAAAATCTGTTTTAACAAGAGTGATGTTAGAAGCTGTAATTTGCCCATAACAGCTTTTAGCATTGACTTTTACATTCTCTGCACAAGTTATGGCGTTACCGTCACCTGAGCTCATAGTAAAAGCATTTACATAAAAGGTGGCAGTGTTGGAGTAAATTTGGTTACACGCAGACTACTGCTTAGAGTCAAAAAACGTACCAACCAGGGCCGGCTCCAGGCACCAGCTTTCCAAGCTGGTGCTTGGGGTGGCATTGAGAATGGGGCGGCAGTCCGAGTCCCGCAGTGGCAATTCGGCGGCAGGTCTGCTCTTCCCGCCACCGCATTGTCGCCGCGGGACTCGGATTGCCGCCCCATTCTTGCCTGCCGCAGTGGCAATAGGGAGGCAGGTCCGCCGCCCTTCCCTTGCCGCCGCGGACTGGGACTGCCTGCGTTGGGGGTGGGGCCCCACTACGTCTGCCTGCGTCGGGGGCGGGGCCGCCGCCCCTGCTTGGGGCGGCAAAATTGTAAGAGCTGCCCTTGGTACCAACATTGTTACAAACTGGATAGATTCTATCACTATCTTTGTTGTTGAGAAAAACTGGTTTTTCAGGATGATACAGTTCCTGTTGTTCCTTTATGCTCTTGAGTTGGAGCTTAAGTCTGTCCACGTTTGCCTTAGCTTGTAGTTCCTGCAATTGAATACATGCCATTTTTTGTTCATGTTCAAAACATAAGTGTTCTCTTTCAGCAGCTTCTCCTTCCATACCAGCTATTTTTTACTTTTGTTCAAGTCTAGCTGCTGGTTTCTCACTGTAAGCATTTTCGCTGGGTTTGCTTCCTTATCACTGGCAAGATTTTTCAGTTCCTGGTCTGGGGTCTTTTGCTTAAAATACAACCCTCCCTGTAAGCACAATTCTTCCAAGCTTTTTCGGTCAGGATCTTGATCATGGGTCACTCACTGTAACTGATTTTTAACTCTTAAACTCCAGTATCAAAATTACATTTTGACAAGTGTGTGGTTCTGATCCAAAAACCCAGTTAACCTGTGGTAATGTGTATCCAAGCATGACTACGCCACTGTGACTGGGGTCACTCAATTAGGGTGAACTGCAAAGAATGGGGCAGACAATCCCCAGAAAGCTGGTGGCTATTCCAATACTTGGATTCACCATGCCAGCATAAAACAGCTTCTTTATCACCTTACTGGTTACTCAGAAGTCCAAACAACACAGTTCCCTTAAAGTGATCCAGCCTCAGGCCTCCATCCAGGTACCCACGTCAAATATGGTGAAAATTTCTGTAAATCTTATTTCATCATAAAAAAGAAAAGGTTCTACCAATCCCAAAGGATCGGACACATTACCTCCCAGGTTAATGAATGTTTCAGATCTTACCCAAATATACGCTACAGCCAATTCTTATTAATGAAACTAAAATGTATTAAAAAACAAGAGAGAGAGTATGGTTAAAAGATCAATATACATAAAGACACGAGTTCAATTCATTGAGGTTCAGATTCACAGCAGAGATGGTGAGCTTTGTAGTTGCAAAGAGTTCCTTTAGAATTCAGTTGATAGGTCATAGTCCAATGTCCAAATTTCATATTCAGGGCATACCAATATAACTAGGACCTCAGTCTTGTGACTCAAACTTCCCCTGATGAAACTTAAGCAGATTTGAGATGACAGGATCAGGACCCCAGGATCTTTTATACAATTTCATGTCCTCTTTGACAAGCTGGAATTTCCTCGCAGAGCAAAAGGTCATTAGGATGACTTTGAAGGAGGTTCATCACTGGTACTTAGCTATACAAATTAACATAAGGCCATTTGCTTTTTCCTCCACCATTCACAGTAGATTTCAAAGAGAGATGAATACCGAGATATCCCGTGTTTACAATTCATTTAAATGATATCAGAATAAAGCATAGACAGGGATTGTTGACTACACCCTCGACCCTACTCATATATATGTCAAAACACAAACATCATCTCCCCACATGTCTTCTGTGGATTATTTATTTTGCAGGATGTTTAACCCTTTCTAGCCATATGTCATGTGGAGGAACCAGAGGGCCGTAGGGTTGCCAATTTTGTTTGGATGTATTCCTGGAGGTTTCATCACAAGACATGTTTAGTTAAAGATTAATCGTTAATTCCTGGCGACTCCGGGACAATCCTGAAGGGTTGGCAAGCCTGTCTGGAGGTGCTCCCACACCCCCTGGCTTGAAGTAGTTATAACAAACATCAAATACATGGTTTCCATGATCAGCACCCCCACTATATAAATGGTCCAGCACCCCTGTTAGGCAATCAATCTGATTTCAGGCTGCCCTCAAAATGTGTAATTACCATCAAGGTGTTCTTGAAAAAGGTTTTTAGCCATTTTGTAATGTGCCGAAGGATCTATTGTGTTACTAAAAGATTTAGGTCTTGCCAAGTCAATAAGCAAGGCTGATGAAATGGGGATAAAAGATGTTGTGGTGACCACAGGAATACCACACCTCATTCAAATCAGGCCCTAAGGCTACGTGCATTATCTTAATTCATTCAATGCTGGAGCTGAAAGTCAAATGCTCAACACTTCTTATGTAGGTCTAATCAGGAAATACAAAAAGCATATGGTAATGCACATGAATTTTTATTGGGCCTCTGGTAGATTTTTATGAGATTTGCTTAAAATCACTACAAAAGTGATAGAGCATGGCTAAAAGTGCCTGTAATTGGTTTTTGAAGACACTGGGGTCTTCAATTCTAATCTTATTGAGGATATATTTAGCTATGAAGCTAATGAAATGGAGTAAAAGATCAAACTTCCCATAGAAATCCAAATGTGGATGAGATTCTGACTATCTGGAGACAAATACAAAAGATTTAATCCAAATCTGTCCCTTTTCACAGTTGCTTGACAAATTTATGGCAGATAACATATATTTAATTTTTGGCAGCACTAAGACTTAATGTGAAGATGTTGGAATCCTAAAATATGTTAGGTTATTATCTGATGAGGATATTGGTTACAACTTGGAAAGCCTACCAAATATTTTTCTCCCAGATATCGTGGGCTGACTGAGAGGACTCATATAAACTAATGTAGAATGGTGAACTCTGTAACCATGACCAATAGGAGAGCAGAGCAGTGCAAGGTAATTATTAAGAGCATGATTGTGAAAAGTAGAGTCCCACTTGTCTGTCTGTTTTTGCACATGTTCATGCACAGAGTGGGCAGGGGGAAGATTTGTGTGTGCACATGGCTAGATAGGCATCTGTTTTAGTCATGTGTGTACCCAAAAATCCATGATTTGTGCCTGCAGATGTGGTAAATGCAGGTGCAAGGAGTAGGTATGGATGTGTGGGCATCACTTTGTGAAATGAGACCCTAAAGGTCTAGAAAGAAGTGTGCAGAATAATTTGTGCTTTGGAATCAGGGACCAGTTACCTTGAGATCTACTGATGAAAAGCAGTATATAAGAGCTAGGTGTTGTTGTTTTGTTGTTATTTATTGTTATTAATTATAATGATAATAAAAGTGACTGGAGAAGAGGGAAGATAGGTAGTGTTTAGAAAATATGAAAAAAATATTCAAAACCAAAGTCAAAACTTGGTGTGTAGCATACTCCGCAGAACTGATCAGTAGAATCTCGGAGTTACGAACACCTTGGGTATGGAGGTTGTTCGTAACTCTGAAGTCAGGTTGTTCTTTCAAAAGTTTACAACTGAACATTGACTGAATACACCTTTGAAACTTTACTATGCAGAAGTAAAATGCTGCTTTTAACCATCTTAATTTAAATGAAACAAGCACAGAATCCTGTCAAACCTTTTTTTAAACTTTCCCTTTATCTTTTTAGTAGTTTACGTTTAACACAGTACTGTACTATGTTTGCTCCTTTTTTTTCAGTCTCTGCTGCCAACTTTGTACTTTCAGTTCCAAATGAGGTGTGTGGTTGACTGGTCAGTTCATAACTCAGGTGTTCGTAACTCTCAAGTTCTACTGTACCAAACAGGAATTTTGTGTTGCTTTTGGGAATGATGTATGAATCACCTGGTGCTCATGCCCTTTTCACCCTGTAATTATGCTTTATCCCCACCCCCATTTCTCTCCAAAAAAGTTACCTCTCTTACTGCACTTCAGAAATAATAAGGATAATATTTATTTTTGACCCAGATATTCAGATACTTGCACAATATGAAAGGAAAAAGTAGTTTCAGAAAGTAGAGCTGGATTTGCATATAGAGCAGTCTAGAAGTGGGGATATAATTCTAGACCATTTTATTTCCTCTTACATGTTAAAAAATAAACCCTGAATATGCTTTGACATTGCAGATTGGTAAAGTAGTTAAAGTAGAGATTAAGGAATGTTTAAAATAGTATTAGGAGTATTTAAAAATAACTTTTAAAACCAGAAAGTTTTCTCCCCCTTTGTAGTTTACATTGTGTGCACAGTATATCTACAAGTGTTTTATGAATTAACAATGCCTGACAGCTCTGTGTTAAATTGCTCTAAAGGTGCTCTTTAGACTGACCAAAGGCTAAGTGCTTGCATTAAACAAGAAGTGCTGTGGAAGATTTAATGCAACATGCCGTTTGTCTGCTTCTCCCACAGCTGTCTCTGTGGTTTCTTCCATGGCTATCAGTGCATGGAATGCCCTTCCTGAGGTGCTTCTCAAGGCCCCTTTGCATTCACTTCCCTCCTGGATACCATCTTTACAGGGATGCTTACAAGAAATTAGCTGCCTAAGGGCTGGTCTTCACTATGGGCAGATCGATGCTGCTGCAATCGATGCAGCAGGGGTGGATTTAGTGGGTCAAGTGAAGACCTGTTAAATCGACGGCAGAGCACTCTCCGGTCAACCCCGGTACTCCAGCTCTCTGAGAAGAGTAAGAGAAGTCGACCAGAGAGTGTCTCCCATCAATGTAGTTATTCACATAGCTGGAGTAGTGTAACTTAGGTAGACTTATCCCTGTAGTGAACACAAGCCCTTAGAATGGCAAGGTTGCGGGGTGGCTGGAAATAATCTCTTAATGTCTCTCTGACATTTTGTTTGTATTGTCATGCTGTATGCTCTCTGTATTGCTATGCTGTGCGTTTGGCAATCACACCATCTTGTTGAACCTAGTGGGTGTAATAGCTACCTTCTATGCAGGCTAAAGGAGGGAACAATTAAATGCTCCTTTGTTTAGCACTAGCTGAAACAATGGAAAATTATTGTCCAAGGGCTGCAAAATAGATACATGTAGACCTAAAATAATAATTACATATCTAGTCAGTTGCATAGGTAATTGTCTACTTTGCATGTGAAGCTGCATATTTTGCATGTATAGTTTTGCAGATGCAACTTGGGCAGAGATTTTCAGAGAAGCCTACTTTTGACAATTGAGCTTGACTGCTTGAGTTTGACCACTCTCTTGAGTTTGAAACTCCCTTCCTTGTGCATCTATTTTTGACCCCCATAGTCAACACTCAGGCTATTCAAAATCTGTATTCAATAAAAGCAAATACATTAGAGAAGGTAACAAAATGTTTGTCTTTTGGTGACTTGGTGGTTTAAAAATGGGTTTTGCGAATGAACTGAAATGAATTTTTTGTAAAATGTAGAAATCCTCAGAGGACATTCAGGGTTGACATGAATGGATAATAGTGGCACAGGAATGGAAAGTCTGTTTAACTAGATAGGTTCATTGGTGTGTCATTGTGAAGGATTCCACTGATACATGGGCCAGTGTGGGCCTCACAGCTCAGCCTGGTAAATGGCCACGGTTCTTTTAGTTGATTACACTGTGCAGTAGGCTTTCATTTCTTTCTTTGCTTGTATTTATATTACATTATGAAAAAGGCAACACTCTTCCAAGATCTCACTTTCGTCGCTTGTATCACTTAGAATAAGCCTGTTATAAAACAAGGCTCCTATGTTTCATCAAGGAGTATCAGATGTAAAACAGCATGAAGGTATTTAAGAAGTCAACTCAAAGAGTTCCTCATACACAAGCATTCAGGTCTTGAGCAGTCCAGGCAAACAACGCACGTTACAACAAAGCTTAAACTTGTTCTTCATAATAATTTTAAAGACATAAAAACAGCAAAAAATATCCACCTCCCTTTCCATTTCTTATAAGGAGTCTTGAAGTTTAAATCTCTTCAGTAGGATAGATATGTTTGCTTTGATCTGCTTAGCTCTTGGAAGTCCAGAGGCTCCGGGCTGCTGGCCCCATACTGCCTGGAGTTCTTTTTTCCCTGAGAACCCCCTGTAACGTTTCACGAACCCCCAGGGGTTCACGAACCCCAGTTTGGGACCCACTGGCCTAGAGTAACAATATTCTCTTCTGAGTAGTAGATCTCCATTTTAAATTCTCAGTAGATTAGCTATTAAAACCTTTGTAATTTTGCCTTTGCAAATAGATAACATTATCGTAGTGTATGTGGTATTCCCTATATTTCATATGTGCAATACCACAAATACTTCAACTAGTTACTTACAAAAACAGCTGCAAAGATTTTAACAGCAACCAGTGTGCATAAATATGTATCACTTTTTTGCTTGATTAGTTAGTTTTATTACAATAATTCACTGAGATGGAATAAATTGTAAAATGCCTGCACTGAAAATCTGCTTCTTAGAATCTCTGAGATGACCTTTAATGTATTTTTGTCTTTTTTTAATGTCCTTTTCAAAGAAAAGATGCAATCGTTAATTTGGTCAGCTCTGACGGTAGACCTTGGAGATTATATGTGCTGCAGAATGGGAGTTAAAGGAATGGAAAAGTCAATTGAGGCTATTTCTACATAACGGAAAGGGTTTTCCTTGCACAGGCTTTGGAAAAACTTGCTGGAGGTGGACACCTACCACCGTAATCCGATCTGTATTTTTCCCTTTCGTTTCCTTTTCAAATGTCATATGCGGAGAGAAAACTCTTCTTTACTGAGGGATAGTGGTAAAAGCCAGTTTCCTTGTGGAAAAGAGAATTCCACCCACTTTAAAAAAATCTTTCTATATACTTAACATAATAGAAAGAGGTAAATAAGCTTCTTGTTTTTTCATCCAGTAACTTAAGATGTCTCATTTCATTTCTCAATAGCCTGGCTGAGGTCTTTCCAAAAGGAGACAGCTCACCTGTAGGTGGTGTAAATCATTTCTGCAGTCGAGACTCAACGCCAACCATGTTGCATCTGAGTTTTTTAAAGACATTTTTCCATTCCAGTGAAAAGCTTCTTTTTTATTGAACCTCACCATAGCATTAAGTTCAGGCCATAAATACACCTTTAGGCAGTTACCAATAGTGTGAGTCTTTTATAGTGTGTTTTATGAGAACAGGACATATTTTAGTTATGGTTATTTCATGAGTTCATATTGGGAGAGAGTTGAATTAGAAGTTCAAATTTTAAACCACATGTGAAATCAACCTTGAATTGGAGTGAGCTGAAAGACATTGTTCTTACATGTCCAGTTCACTTTACAGACAAGGTGCTGGTGCAGTGCATTTCCAGAGGATTGTCTCTACTGACTTTGGTTTATATACTATTCCTGCTAAGTTTGGCCAAATGCTCCTGAAATGTAAGTTGTTAGTGTCCCTCATTAGTCCATATCTCTTCAGCCAGAGCAGCATCATTCATGATGTAGCAGTCCTATTTTTAGGGTTCAGAATTAGTTGTGGGAAACATTTCTGTGTGGTATTAGCCTCTGTAATGGGCCATTGTATTTAGGAGCAAAAGAGATCCTAGTAACGGTACAGGCCCATTCCTAGATGGAGATGGTAACATTTATTAATGATGCAGAAAATGCAGAAGTATTCAATAAATATTTCTTTTCGGTATTTGAAAAAAACCACCAGAATAATGTATTTGTATCACATGAGGATAATGAAGGGCTTTCCAGTCCATTAGTAATTAAGGAGGATGTTAAACAACAACTTCTAGCAATAAACATTTAAAATCAGCAGGCTGGATAACTTGTACCGAAGAGTCCTAAAAAGAGTTGACCAAAGAGATCTCTCACTTGCTGATGTTATTATTTCGTAAATCTTGGAATACCTAGGAAATTCCAAAAGACTGGAAGAGTGCTGATATTGTTTTAATATTCAAAAATGGCAGGTGTGATGATGTGGGTAACTATCGGCTATTTAGCCCGATATCAATCTCAAGCAAAATAATGAAAAAGCTGATACAGGATGCAATTGAAGAGTTAAAGGCTAGGAAGACTATTAATGCCAGTCAATGTGGTTTTAGGGAAAATAGGTCTTGTCAAACAAACAGATTTCATTCTTTGGGATTACAAGTTTGATAAAGGTAACTGCATAGATGTAATAATATACTTTGACTTAGTACTGTATGACATTCAGATTAAAAGTTAGCACTATGCAATATCAATAAAGGACCCATTAAACAGATTAATAGCGGTCTAACATTTCAAAAAATTACTGGTAGTTGCCTGTGGGGAATCATCATTGAATGTGGGGGTGTTTCTACAGGAGTTCCGCATGGATCAGTACTAGTCCCAATGCTATTCAACATTTTCATCGAGGATCTGGAAGCAAATATAAAATCAGAGCTGATAACATTTGTGGATGAAACAAAGATTAGGAGAGTGATAAATAATGAGGAGGACAGAGCAGTCATACAGAGCGATCTGGATTGCTTATAAACTGGGCCCATTCAAAGAAAATGTGTCATAATACAGCCAAATTCAAGGACATCTGGGACCAAGGAATGCAGGTCAAACCTATAGAATAGGGAACTGTATCCTGGGAAGCAGAGTCTCTGAAAAGGGTATAGGGATCATAGTGGACAGGCAACTCAACATGACCTCCTGGCGTGATACTGTGGTAAAAAAGTCTAGTGTATTACTTGGATGTATAAATAGTGGAGTGGTGAGTAGGGGTGGGGAGGTGACCTTTGTATACAGCATTGTGAGACCAACGCTGGAATATTATGTACAGTTATGTGGTCCACATTTTTTAAAAGAATATTGAATAATTGGGGAGGGTGCAGAGAAAAGCCACAAAAATAATTTGAGGGCTGGAAAAAATGCCCTACAGTGAGAGACTTGAAATGTTTAATTTGTTTAGCTTCTCAAAAAGAAGATTGAGTTGTGACTTAATTATGATGTACAAGTACCTTCACGGGGAGAAAATACCAGGCACTCAGTGCCAGTGCCAGAAGGCTGAGCTCCAGCTAGGAAGAGCTGAGAGGACGGGCTGTGAGAATAGATTGGGACAGAAGAAGAGCTCTGTCTGTGAGAGAAGACACCAGAGCTAAGTAGTGACTTCTGTCTGGTGATTGACTTTATTTTTGACCCTTAAGGCTGTTAAGAACTATTTTTGCTACTAAACCAGCTTCAGGCAGGGGTGGTGGTAGCCCAGAGAGAAACTTATGTGTGCAATTGTTAAGGGGCCCTCAAGAATGGGAAACAGAGGCAGGGTGCTGCAGAGTGACCTCTGGCCATGAGGGAGTGCTCAGGAAGGGCTCAGGAACCAGCTGACCCTGAGATAGCCTTGCACGTTCGATGTGAACCTTGAGAAAACTTTAAATAAATCTTGATTTGAGTTTGCCATGCATTAGTGATCCGTCACCAGTTCATTAAAACTCTGTTTGTGTCAGCAATTTGTCCATCAAAGCTTTCTGCAAAGTGGGTTTTTTTTTTTTTTTTTTTTTGCTTTCTCTAGATATTTATAAACATTTTAGACTTCTCATTTGGGGAATATGGGAGTTTAGGCTAGGTTAGGTTACCCATTTCTTTTTGTATCACTACATCACAAGATAGACCTAGGATTTAGCATAGGCCATGCCCGCTCCCTCTTAAATTTTCTGAGAACTCACCTACTCTAAAAAGCATTCTAGCCCCCAGATTACATTAAAGGAAATTAACTGCTTTTTTTGGTTACTTTTCTGTGTAAATAATTATTATCGCAGGGACGTTATGAGTCCATAAATGAGAGAGGACGTGTCCACGAGACAACATTTCTAAGATGAGAATCTCTGTTTCACTGGATTGTGCATAAGTACCCAAAACCAACCAAATTTCAAGTTTAAACGTGTAAATTGGAAATCTAGCAGCATCACTACCTAGAATACCTTATTTCAGTAATAACGGTACAGTAATTTTATAGTACCATTTCACTCTACAGAATTACAGCCTTCTAGAGTTACACTCGGGTCTGATAAAACAGTGTGACTGTTTTATTAGTGCTTATTTGTGGAAGTTTCTGTCTGGTTTATTTTTAAAGTCAGTGGAAGTATAAGGGAAAGCTGTTTTGTTTTTCTCCTGTTCCCACTGAGAAACACCCATTCTTCCTGCTCCCTTCAACTTTTTGAACCAATTGCTCTTTGTCATATCATACTATGTCCTCCTAGCCCAAACGTCTCAAAAACCCAGTCCCACTATTCCGGTTATAAGGTTTTGGAGCAAGAGAATATTACAGGATGTCTCTCTTCATGATTGTCCCTTTGTGGGTGTACAGAGAGAGCAGTCCTGCGAACTAAAGGAAAAATCTTAACCGTTTTGAAGTCAATGGCAAAACTTCCTTTGACTTCAGTGCGGCCAGGATTTCACTCTGAGGCTTTGCAGGATTTAAATGTTAGATGGTTCATAAAGTTTCTGAAAGGTATTTTGATTTGTTTTAACAGTGCTCTATTTTCATTTAGATTTTGTATTGGTTTGACGCATATGATAGAATTAAGAGACTGTAGTGAGAAAAACACGATCATGTGACTCTTGTGACAATTAGGAAACCGAAGGAGCACAATGGAAGTCAAAAGGAGGCAGGGGTAGTAGTGGAGAATGTTGATGAGGTGTTGATCAGTATACTGGGACTAAGCTATGTACAGTACCGAATCCTTGCAGTAATCTGTGAAGAATGTTCTACGCCATACACTACAGCTACATTTCCTTTTGATCTTATTTACATTTCTCCTCCCAGCATTATTACCTGGCAGGTAAAATTACAAAATAGTGAATGAGGATTGTCACTTTAGAGATTAGTCATTTCAAATGCTAGATGGTTTGCCCTCCCCTCCGCTGTCCTGAGTCATAGGCATATACTAAAACCACACTGCAAGAGAACGAGGAGTTCATAGTGGAGGTGCAAAGCTCAGTACCTCACACTGAGGATAGAAGGAGCCCACTGTATATTCGCACTTTGTTCCTCTCATAAGGTTTCATTTAGCTTTGAGCATTTAATTATGTATGATGTGATTAGATCTATCATTGTTCTGGATATGCTGTACGCTTTAAATATCCAGGCCTTTTAAAAATCATATCTAAACAATCAGACTCCCTTCCCAATCCAATTTTAACATCATGAATTTATCACTGTGGTCAAAATGCAGCCTCAGAATTAACACATCCTTCTTACAAATACATCCTTCTTTCGTAATTCTGGAACTGAAGAATGTATATAGTGAGTTTCTAGGTGGGATCTCTATGGTTAAGGCTTTAAGGCAGATTGCACTTTAACCTATTATCATTTGCTCATATAAATGAACAAACTGTTTGTAGTAAGCAAATTACTGACAAATGCTGCCTTGTCTGCTGACAGGCTTTAATTTTTATGAATTGCTTCATTGTTCTAAATTTTTTCAAATACTTCATCCACCCAAATGTCAGCCTATAGATGGGTTGAGAATTTGGATTACTGCCTGTGTCTGCTATTGATGATAGGGTAACTTGATACGTTGCTTCTCTTCTTTGATTGATTGAGTGTAACTAATACAGAGGGGGAGTCCTATCATGTCACTGGGCCTTTGATTCTCTCAGGAGAGGGGAGAGTAGTTTGTGGAGATAGAAGCCAGGTTGGCTGGTTTAGTTAAACTTGAAGAGAGACATTGCCTGAAACAGCACTAGTAGATAGTTTTTCCACTGCTTGCATCCGATGAAGTGGGTATTCACCCACGAAAGCTTATGCTCCAATATGTCTGTTAGTCTATAAGGTGCCACAGGACCCTTTGTCGCTTCTACAGATCCAGACTAACACGGCTACCCCTCTGATACTAGTAGATAGATAGTCTATGCAATGGGCTGGATACAGATTTAAAATGAATACTCTGAGTGCACTGAAACAAAGTGGGGTGTGTAGTCTGCAGCAAGGTTTTTGTGTGCCTAATTTTATAGCTCTGTACCAAAGCTCTGTCTGGAGGTTTTGCATGGTCCTATGTGTGAAGGGTCCAATCCCATACCTTTTTAATCCCATTTAACTGATTAGCAACGGGTCTTTGGCCTAAGGCTTTACGGTCTTTGGCCTAAGGTTTCCCCATGGGCACTATATTTGTTGTACAGCAAGATTTTCATATATCTACCAAAGTTATTTATTGAATATACTAGTCTCCAATTTTTTTTATCACCATTCACTTCAGTCATTGTCACAAACAAATTAATAATTGTGGCATGAGTGGAAGCATACAATTCCTCTTACTCCCTCGTTGTCATGGCTCTGGTCAGTTCTTGTGCTGTGTTATGAAGTTTCTTGTATAGAACAATAGTTCGTATATACCCAGGCTATTTTGTTTTCAATTGACTGGTCTCTAGTTTATGTCAGCGTTCACAACAGTGACTGGCACACGATAACTGTGGTGTGAATGTGTGTTCCCACTCCTAGTTGAGAGGGTGTGACTGGATCCCTATGAGAGCCATTCAGCAGGGCTCTGACTCTGAAGTCTGGGGAACATTTTGTCAGATTGTTGCTTTGTTGCATGATGTAGAATTGCTGTTTTTATGTGCCTTTTACTGGGATTTTCAGCACACAGTGAACAAGTGAAGCAGCATTGGTTTTAGACCCTGTGCAAAATCCAAGGGACAGTCCTAATATAAGGCCCCCCGTTCACAGCTTCACTGTTGCAATGTGGCACTTTTGCTGGCACACCATGGTGATCTGCTGCAGAGAAATATTCTTCTTGGGCAAATTGGCTGGGAAAATCAGGGAGTTGGCTAATTTGTTATCCATGCACGTTTAGTGTGAGCAAAACTTTTCACATTGTGAACATGAAAATTGATTTCTAATCTGCTGAAACATTCATGAATATTTTTTCTCTGCTATTCATTTAGATCTAATAATTCAGAACTTTCAAAAAAGTTTCACCTTTTGGGTTTATTTTCTAACCAAAGCTGATTTCCTTCCATATAGTTTGATGGTGAAAAAGCACAGCCATTTTCAGATGAGAGGAGAGTGAATAATAAATTGTAACTATTATTAAAAAAAAAAGAGAGAAAATATTTCATCTTTTTCTGAACAGCTGTACCACACAGGTGGGGTTTGCATGTTAATGATATTTGGCATGGAAATAGCTCTCATGGGCAACGGCAATGGCTTTTAAAATATAAATGGCAGAAAGACCCTTGTACTATCTACCTCTATCTATATATTTTTCAAATTCAATTACCAAAATAAATTATGATAATAAATATCCCCCACCTCCATTTAATAGTGGAAGAAAAGACACATGGTATCTCTTTCTCCCTTCACCTGCGTTCCAGAGTTTGTTAGGTATTTGTACTCCCATTGTTGAATGAAGGAGCAATATTTTTGCATGTAGATCATTTCAAAAGTGGTAATTTCAAAAAATAATCTTTCTTCCTTTTGGTAGCATGCCAGTGGGGGATGATAAATGCCATCCTTCCTAAGAAGTCAGACTCTTTATCTCAATTACTTTCATAGAAACAAGCTTCATCAATAAACTCTTTCTGTATAAGATTTCTAAGGGCTTTTATTGTCAGCTGCTAAACTGAATTAAAATAGGATTGGTGAAGATGTCATGGTTGCCATCTCTTCACCCGTGCATATCCACTTGTTCTGTAGATTGTTCTCCTGGCTCTTATTCCTGACTCAGAGCTATGTAAAACTTTTTTTTCCCATTCAGCTGTTTTAATTATGACATTGGGATTAAACAGAATCCTTATATTTGCCCTGTACATGTGTTTTCAGTAAAGCAGTATTGATGGGAGGCTTTTTAACACAGCAATGTTGTAGAGGTCATCAGCTGGGTATTGTCAAGGATCCAGATCTTGGTCTTATTTTAAAGAAAAGCTGTATTAAAAATACTTTTTCTGTGCTTTAATTGTGTTTCCTAGCCATCTAGATTTTTGCCTTTTTTTCAGATTTCAACCATATCTTTGTCTACCTCAGACTATCTCTGGAACATTTGTAGTATCAGTGTTTGGATAAGTAAACTGCCTCCAAAATTATGAACGCATGTTTTTCACATGTTGCAAATTGGGGAGATTGATCTTGCTTGGTCCATGTGGGTTTAATCTACTGATTTTACCGTATCTCAGTCCAGTGACCTGCTGGATATGTGTCTCTATTTGTAATGACTCATTTAATATACATATAAATATAGGCAGAGAGCAAGATAGAGACCAGGCAGTATATTAACACTAAAGGTTGCTATGCTACTTTGGAAAACAGCACTGTTTGCATTATACATCCTGATCTTGTACCAAATCTGTCGTCATACAGAATGTCTGAAGAGTCAAGGATGTGAGACTCCTTATTATTGGCTTTGTGTAATCAGGTCTGTTTGTGTAGATTATATATTTCATCAGTTTTTTGGGGGGAAAGGTAGTTTACAAAGAGATATGTAGTTAGATTATAAATAGCTGTATAATACAGCATTTGATATTATTTTTAAACAACATAAAAGATATACTATATAAAGAGAGATGGGTCTATAGAAAATCTTTTATTAGCAGTATATTAAATGTGGCAACATCCCCTGAAAAGGTAAATATACATGTTAACACAGGCAGATTCTGATTGAATTGTCTTATCTCAACAGAGGCTTCCAGCCCTAATTAGAATTTGTGAAAGCTTAAGAAAGGGCTTAAAATAAATATTGTACTATCTGTGTTTGTTCCTGGAGTCTTTTCCTTTATATTTTTCCCAAGTTCAGGCCTGATTTAGATAAGTGCTTAGTACCTTTCGGACTCTCATACAGAACCAACCTAACAAAGGATCTATCTGTGTCCCCATCTCTGCTCTACATAGGTAGGAGAGGGTAAATTGTACAATGCATCTGGCATCGCTACCAAAACCAGCTTGAGCTCTGAAAGGCAGCTTCTCCAGAAAAGACTGGAAAGTTTCAAAACCTCGAGATCAGGAGATGTTCCCTTTCCTTGCTACCTTATTTATTTTTAAAAAGAAGCAGTCTCTCCCCAAGTGGGCTACAAAATGGGAAAAAGATATGGATGACAAAAAACTTGCTAAAAAGAAATTTGGGCACTGAAGAGACCTGGCATTCAAAGAAATTACAGGTGGGAACATTGAGGAACGAAGCGAGTAGCAACCAGGTTTTAATCACAAAGTCTTCAATAATGAACTGTAAAATAAAAGTCAGAATGAATGCACTAACTAATAGCAAAACATGATAGTCACTAAAAACCAAAATCTACCTGCATTGACATCAGCAGAGTTACATATGGGGCCTATTTGGCTCACTGGGTTTTCTCCTTATTGATCATTCTTTAAGAACTTGCAGTGATATGCAATTGTCAAGTATTACTAATGCTTTACATCTTATCACAATAACTAACTCTTCCTCTCAACTCTACCGGGAGGCAAGTAGGTAAATATTATCATTATCGTCCCCAATTAGCTGATTGGGAATCTGAGGCAAAGGAGTGAAGCGACTTGCCCAAGTTCACTGAGTAAGTCAATAACACAACTGGGATTAGAACTCAGAACTAGAGCTGGTTGAAATTTTTCATCAAAGTGATAGTGTGATGAAAAATGCTTTGTTTGCAAAACTGAAAATTTCCTCCCTGGCTGCTTGCCTGGCAGGCTCTTGTCAGTTTAACTTCTTGCCAGTGAGACTGACAAAAGCTGTCCTGGAGCTCTGCCAAGGCAGAGAGCCTTGACACTCTGCCTCCCCAGACAGAGTGCCCAGCATCCCAGCTGTTTACCTCTCCAGTTCCCAGAGATGGGAAGGCTGAGCGCCTGGGCTCTCTACATGCCAGCTCCCAGAGCTGCTTGGGGCCAGGGAGGCTGAAAGTGACAAGAGCCTTTCTGGTGGGCAGCTGGGAAGCCAAGCAATTCTGTTTTGGATCTTCCAAATCATATTTTTTCTTGAAAGCCCTTCCTGTGAAGAATGTTGCATTTTTGCCATTTTGTCCTGTGTTTGGGATGACTCCCTCCCCCTCCCCCAAGCATGACATTTTTCACAGGAAAGGATTTCCATTTTCCAGCCAGCTCTACTCCGAACTTCTCAACTCTCCATGTGCTTTTGCTTCCAAAGTGTGATATGGCCCAGTGCTTGTGATGTTACCCTTTTGGTTTCAGTTGTATGTGTAATACAAGATTCTTTCAGTTTCTCCTTTTCTTCCAATGATGACAATACCCACATTTGTGAGGATGAGTTGCTGCCCTGATGGAAACATCTGTGTGAAAGACTTCCACATTCTGGGAAAAGAATAGGAAGCATTCTGCTTTTCCAAACTGCAACTCCGAACAGCTTTTGGGGATATGATTCCTATAAGTTCGCGTTTCATTCGCTATTTTAAACGTCAGAGTTCTTCACAGTATGTATAATGATTAAAGTGTAGCAACAAAGAAATGTTTGTGTACTTTGACTTTGTTAAGCATCACAAGATCCTAAAAGAAAACAGAAGTGACTATTATTGGAACTTTAGGCCTCTTGATTGAATTCAGATGCTATTAATTACGCACAAAGTAGCCAAAAGTACACTAAATGTGATTTAGCCTACTATATTAGGCTCTTAAGTTGTACTTCACCCTTGGAGCAGTATGTCTTTTGTTTCTGCTTGCCATGCCAGTGTCTACTGTACACTATCTGAAAAGAACAGCTTACAGCGACAATGAAGACCACATATTTTCTGGGGAATGTGTGTAAACCTGTGTGACATCTTCCATTTGCTTGGGAAATGCCCGATTTCAGGTGTCCTCTGTTGGGCATCGAAGTGGCCTCCTGAACTTAGAGTGGGAGGCACAGCAGTATTGATACCACAAAGCTGGAGCTAGCATCCTAGAATTCCTGTTTTCAAAAAGAGAATACTGGAGGGAGAGGGCCAGGGCACCTAGACTGGTGTTGCAGACTCCCATCAAATAGGTCAGGTGGAAGTGGGAGGGAAAACTGGCCAGTAGATAAGGGAGGTGGCCCAGGAGAGTGGAACGGATAGATTGTGGGAAGCAGAGACTTGTATGTGTGTAAATATCTAAGTCAAAGCTCCTGGGAGTGAGTGACATGCCAAGGGTTTAAGACGGGGCGTGGCACTGAGTGACATGTCCCTGGACATACACAGCCATTGGGAGTGCTGCATTCACCAGGGCAACCAAGTTATTTAACCATTTATTCATTTTATTTAACCATCTGCTTGAAGGAGGAATAAACATTTATTCTTTTGCTCCATTTGCTCCACTGAATTTTGTAATTGGAACAGGCTTAGGTCCCAAATGGCTTAACTGGATATAGAGAATTTTGGGGCAGGCTGACTGGTAATGTTCATTCATTATAAATTAACATAAATGATCAGATGAAATGTGGGAATATTCCATGCAAATGCTTTATTTAGAACTATGCAGTGTGATATCATTTATGCAAATATGAACATGCATATTCATAAACAATGCAATTGCTAGTTTCTGTATATAGAATCATGAAATTGGTGGACTATGGCCTTTATAGGTTTGCATTTGGGGAGGAAGTAAATGTAGGCCTTAGATAGTAGTAGCATGTGGGTTAATTATAGATTTATGATTACTGTGGTGGGTGGACATTAACACAATGGTACATTATACCATTAACACATGGTACATTATACGATGACCATTACATTATTTCCTATACATTATTTCCTATACTTGTATTGAAAGTATTGTTTTGCATATTTGAAACTTGTAAAAGTGTCTAGAGCCTGGGATAGGTGCTTGTTTAGAGATAAAAGGCAAATAAACATTTCAGAGTTGTGTTTTAAAATTAGGCTCTTAAGTCCTTATTTAGGCACCTAAATCAAAAGGGCACTTTTCAGAAGTGGGGAGCAAGCAAAAATTCCAGTGGGATCTACAGATTTGGGGAAGGTCTGAAGGCCACAGGAGGAAATTGGGAGTTGTTGCAGGGAAGGAAATGCAGAAGGAAGAGAGGCTGGAGCATCACAAAGACAGGGAAAGGGGAAAGAAACTGAGAAAGGACTTGAGGAAGGAAGAGAAACAAAAGGCAGAAATAGCAGGGGTCCGAACGGTGAATATATTTTCCCACAGAGTGATGCTGAAAGTGACTTAATTTTAATAATTTTTTTTTTACTATATAAGAGTCGTATTCTATCCTTGATCGTTGTGGGAGTCCTCTTGTAGATTGAGGGGGGTATATAACCGAACATTTATACCCCAGCCCACAGGTCAGAATTAAAAATGGAATTTGGTGTTCTCCAGCACTCCTGCTGACGACTTTCATGTTAGGGAGGAAGGGTATAACAGAGGGTGGATTAACTATGACGATTGATTAGTCTCGTATACAATCCCCTAATTGTACTGTGGCAGTGAGCTAAAAGAAATTGGAAATATATGCCCTGGCAACTGCTCTTTCCATGAATTATCTGATTGTGAGAGTGTAAATCCTGTTCTTTAAATAAAACTGTGGCCCGTTCCATGTGGATTTGTCTGGGATGTCGATGTGTGTGCTTTTTGTGGCAGTGACTTTAGTTTTGAAAAGGAAGCAGATGCAATAGAAGGCAGTGTTTCTGCAGAAAATGGAGCATGTTCCTTTATTTATGCTGCCTTATGCTGTGCATGTGAAAAGCTCAGGAAGAGTAATCCCTTCTAGCCACCACCTGCTGCCCTAGAGAGGGAGTTTTTAAAAATATATTAATGAAATTACAGCTACTGGGGAATGTGTTGAAATCAAAAGTCATGTGTTCACAGTCACAGTGTGATCATCGAGCTGCACTTGCATTCCAGCTTATTAGTGACTTTCCACATACAAATGATGTATTGAAGCCAACAAAAGTTTCAGCTATGAAAATTGGTGTGTGTGTGTGTGTGTGTGTGTGTAATTCACTTGCTTTCTCCTGCTAAACCAGAAAAAATAATGTAGAAATAGACGGTAGTGCCAGATTTTAGATCTTATCTCACAATTTTTATATTTCCCAGAGGTAGCTGTTTTGGGAGAGGAAAGAGCAGTCTGCTTTTTGTTAGTATGAGCTTTCAGGAACATAATGTTATTTTGAAACTACGTAGGCAGCCTTGCTACATTCCTAGATGCTCTGAAATCCCAGGCTGTGCTTCTTTGAAGTCCAAAGTTCTCATCAGTGAGCTATTGCATACTAGGAATAAATCCATGTGCACCATGCAATATGCTGTAGAACACTGCTTGTGTCCAGTCTCACTGAAACTCCTCTTTATCCAAATATGGGGATGTCCACAGAGGAGGCAGCCCGGCTTGCAGGAAAGAGCAAAAAATGGAAATTGGGATTTTTTAATCTGAATTTGCTGTGTGATCTCAGGCAAATCAGTTCACCTCTCTCTTGCCCCATCCACAAATATGGCTAATGATACCGAGCTAGCTTTGTTTTTAGGGTTTACTAGATAATTTTTGTATAGAGCTTTACATATTCAGTGCTGTATCTGTAAGCAGAGTAATGTAGAGCTATTAGTAGTAGTGCCAGGGCCCCGTTGTGCTTGGCACTGTACAAACATATAATGAAGAGATGGTCCTTGGCCCCAAAGTTTAAAGTCTAACTGCAACCATGGTGTGTTATGGAAGGTCAATAGACATACCTGAGCTAGCTTTGATCTAGCTATCTTGGATACCAGTAGCAATAAAACCATGGCAGTGTTGGCTTCATGGGCTAGCCACATCCATATTACCCAGGAGTCTAGATAGTTTTGTACATACCATTTCTGTGCACATGTATGCGCTAAGTATTCTAATTGTAGAGCTTATGATTGTGATTAAATTTTTAACCGATAAACACTGATAAAACCCCATTGATTTTAAAACAATGAAATTGGTGGTTATCCAATAAACAACAAAAATGGTTACTTGTTTATACTGAACAATAATGTGGACTATGGGGTTGTGATTTCTAAAGCACACTGACATGTTGCGCATTAATTGGTTCATATACACTCTACTTGCGTGCACAAAAAATTCCCTAGTGTGCTTTAATGCAGTGCTGTTTGAAACAGTACTGTGTTAAAGCGCACTAAGGAATATTACAAAGAGATTACTCATTGCAGTATATGCTGTAATACATTCTATAATATACATTGCTCATTACAGTATAAACAAAGATGGAGCCCTGAATCCCCCCATTTTTTGGACATCTACATACAACTCAAAAATAAATCCTGAAAAATGAAATTAATAAACACCAAAAAACAGAAATCCTAGTTATTTCTTCTTCTTCTCTGAATCCCAGTTGCACAGTTGAACCCCTGTTTATCACTATGGTTTTGATGGCCACTGAAACTTTTTGGATTAACGAGATTGCGTTTTTTATAGGCTGTGATTTGTCAGCAGTGCTTTTCAAGATGCAAAAATGGCTTTGGCTTTTGATACTTTCTCAGCATAGATGTGTCATGGTGAAAAATGATAAAGCCACAGAGCTGCTTGTGGCCCTGATTTTTATTAGAAAATAATTGAAATTAGAGCTGTACAAGTGATTAAAAGAGTAACAAAAACGAAGCTGATTTGAATTAAGGGCTTTGGAGCATTTTCCTCAAATCTGACTGTCATCAACATTTCCAAGTTTTCTTTTAGAAATCAGAATCACTTGGGGTTTAATGGGAACCTGGGGCATGTGCCATCAGTGTATGATTCAAATGCCAGGAATGAAATGTTCAGCGGGACCAAAGTGGAGGAGCAAAGTGAGATTAAATCCAAGAACAGTAATCTTTCTAATGTACTTGGGCACATTTTTCAAAGCATCATTATGTAGTTCTGTTCCAGAAAAATACATGTGATATCTGAAGAGAGAATTGCTTTCTTGCTGTGTTTTGAATGTAAGTATCCTCTAGGAGATCTTTTTAGTGTCACTGTAAGAATTATGAGTAGAAAGAGCAGAACATGTGGTGTAATTAATAGCCGGGCAGGATTCACTCTATCAGCTTTAATTAAAGACAAGTGGGTATGTGAAATGTATTTCCCCGGGGCTATGCTCAGGGAATATCCACACATAATTAATCTAGCTGCTGGAAGTCACAATTTCATCACTGAAAGAAAGCAGAAAGAGACCTCAATGAAAAATAAGGGCACACTTCAACATCCACTGAAGTCAATGGAAATATTTCCAGTGACTTCAAAAGGCATTGAATTGGACCCTCAAGGTTCATATTAATGTTTTGTAGTAATTAAGAACTTGATTTTGCCATATTGCATTAGTATGGCTGGAAGAAATATAGGTTTTATTCAGTTACCTGTGCCATTAATTGGTGTGTGTTTACACAGGTGGTTGGGTACAATTTAGTAAGACTGGTGATTTGGCTGGGAATTTGTGTTTTGCTGTTATAATATGGATTTATTCCATATAGTCTTCTTTTACTTTCTTTCTTAGATGTGTATACAGTGTGCCTGTATGTTCATGCGATATTGTTTTAAGAGATATTATATATGTGGTGTTTATTAGAACTCCATTAGCCATCCACGTTTTGGCAGTCTTATTATTTAACATTTTGTATACAGTATAGCACCAGTATAGGCATTCAGGGTGATCTACAGAGAAAGTAAAGGAATGGTCCCTGCCTCAAAGAGCTTACAGCCTCAGCTTAGGTTACTGTAACCTGACTCTGCAGGGGATACTTGTAGGGGCTGGTAGTGGACCAACCGTTGCAGATCTTTTTGGAGGTTTGAATGTACACTAGAGTAGGCTGTATGAATGCCCATCCACCCAGGTCCCTAATGGTTGTGGATATGAGCTGATATTTTGTGAGCGTGGCTAGAATCTCAACTCAGACTGATTTTTAGGAGGTTTCTGGGTTCCCGTCAAAGGATTTGCAAAGCACCAATGCTTGCCTTGAAACAGATGTTGAATAGGCTACTTGGAATGCTGGGTTAGTACACTGGCACTTCACCTCTGGAGAGCTAATTGCATCACATAGCTACATAATTTGTCATTATTGGCAGCGCCTATTCAGAAAAGACCTCGTACCACTTGCTGGTCAGGACTGGAAACTTGGCCTGTCTCTAAGCTTTGCTTACATGTGCTCAAGGGAGTGTATTTATTTCCTTAGTTTCATATGCATCAAATTCATAACTAATATTTTAATTAGATAAACATTCAAGAGAAATATTTGTCTATGAAAATCTGGGATGTTTGCTGTTTCTCTACATGCAGATATTCAGAAGTCTGGTTTCCGAAAACTATATTAAATAGTACAGTAAGGAGTGTTTAATCCTACCTTTTCACAGAACTCAGAATTCAGGCTCCATGTGTCATGTCAAGGTGGTGTGAATTTGGTAGCCTTGGTTTAATGCCGAAGGGAAAGCAATCAACATTAAGGAGCTGTCCCCTCCAAACATAAGTAGTGTGGCACAGTTTAATACAACTGGCAAGTCTTTTTTGTAGTAAAGCCAAGAACTTGGTGGTTAAGGAAGTTGAATCACCCCCCCCCCCCCTCTCTTTCCAGAGGTGGTATTTCTGCCAGGCTAAGGTCGATTTCAGGGCAGTGTGTGAAAGATGAAATTTCCACCACTGCACTTGCGAAGTCTTCACATTTGTAGCCCTGTCTGTCCACTTATTTTCCCAACATGACCAAAACAAAGTTTTCTCTTTCTGATGGGAGGGGTCAGCATTACAGATGAGCTGCCTCTGCATCTGACAGGTTTTAAATAGAGATGACCCAGACCCAAAGCCCTGGATCTGAAAGCCCCTGAATATCACAAAATGTATGATTTTATGTTTCATTGTTAACGTCAGGTCCTTAGAATCCACCCAAATGGCCTGATTTATTTATTTTCTTAAGTGCAAATTTTGATTCCATTGAAGTTAGTAGCAAACTCTTCGTAGGCTTCAGCAGAACAAGGATTTAGCCCATGAAGCCCCATTTCATAGCTTTATAACTGCTTTGATCCTCCGCCTAGTTCTGGTAGAATGTGTCAATTAATTTTTGGCAATGAAAAGAATGGGTTGCCTGTAGATGCCAGCTACCTTTCCCAGCATCATCTTAATATAAATTCTGAATGTGCTGTTCTCTTTCTTGCTACTTACTTGTGCACATATGCTTTTACTGAGATGGTCACAGGCAAATAATTCGCTTGTTCATTTCCTTTTACAGAGACGAGTCAAAGATGTGATATCCCCAATTGTGTTTGAAGCTTCATACAGTCTGGGGGAACATATGATGGGAAAGGAAGAGAAGGAACTACCTGCTCTCAGGCCCATTCTCCGCTGGAAGAAGGGAGAGAAGATAGCGCAGAGAAATCAGGTCAGGCCTTGATGGTTTCTCCCTCCTTCTTCCCCCTTCGCCATGACTGTTCCAAGTAAAGGAGAGAGATGTGTTATTTATTCTGAATTGGCAACAGAATTTAACATATGAAGTGACTGCCGATCTGGATGTGTTACTGTTATCAAAGCTTGTCTTATTGCCTAAATCATTCCATTACTTCAATTCAGATTTTAGGCTGTGCTGGGTAAATGTATCCTGCCAGAGAGACATTTGTCCATGCTAAGGTCTTTTTTTTTTTTAATTATTATTTATTTCCTGGTGTTGCTAGTATCAGGGCAGCTCTACCATGTTTTGTAGACCTGCTCTGAGTGACGTTAGGTAACATGGGGGTGAGATCCTTACCCTCCCCCCTATTCCAGCCCCTTCATGCTGCGTAAAAGAGATGGAATGGTGAAAGGGGGCTCTAAAAGCCCTGGTTCCTGCCAGGGGAGAATTTATACCCTTTCACAGGCAGCACAGAAGACCGCTGTACGGCTGCTCTCTGAAAACCCCCTAACAAGCCCTCGGAGTTGAGGGGTGTGTCTGGAGTGAGGCTGCAGGTGGCAGCCCTGTCAGGAGATTCCAGGGAGGCTGTAATTTAGACACAACTTCACATGCCGGGGCATCATCAGCCCTCAAAGCAGCCACGGATTGGGAAGGTGCAAAGATCACTTAAAACTGCTGTAGCCCCTCTCCCCTTGGACTGTGCGTGGTTCTGTGCTGCTGCACCTGCTGGAGGAGCAGCGCCGTATCGCCTCTGTGGTGCATAGAACACTGGCAGCCACTATTTGCTCCCCACAATTGTTATCCCTACCCATGCTGCATTGGTTAGACAATAGTGGGACTTCCTTCAGAAAAAGTCACGTGTAGCCATATATTGGTAGGCCCCAATCCTTCTCCCATTCAGTGCAACTGGACTTTTTACATTAGCCTCACTGGGAACAAGAGAAGCCCCTTAGTTGTCAAATACTCTTTCTTTAGAAAGCTAAGATCCTTTAAAAACATCTTCATGGAGTTATACTCTGAATTATCTGCCATTTATCATGAATGTAAAACACTTGTTTTATCTGGAAGCCTCTCAGCATTCTAGGCATTTAACAATGGATTGTCAGATCTGGTTTTAACCTGTTGGAAAGTTTATCACAAACTCTATATTCAGCAATGCATTGTAATGCATAACGTTTTCTTCTGACTAATAATAATGATTATATGCTTTTGAAGTTTTCATGGTGCTCAAATCTGCAGGCCCCTGAGCTGAAAGGTATTCAACTAAAAGTTAACTGAAACTAAAATATTCAAAGATACGTTCTTCACTGAACATAAATGTGAGTTTTGACTTGATCTTCCATTTGGCCTTTAGCGCTTGTATTTATGGATATAGATTAATAGATTCATAGATTCTAGGGCTGGAAGGGACCTCGAGAGGTCATCGAGTCCAGCCCCCTGCCCTCATGGCAGGACCAATTACTGTCTAGACCATCCCTGATAGACATTTATCTAACCTACTCTTGAATATCTCCAGAGATGGAGATTCTACAACCTCCCTGGGAAGTTTATTCCAGTGTTTAACCACCCTGACAGTTAGGAACTTTTTCCTAATGTCCAACCTAAACCTCCCTTGCTGCAGTTTAAGCCCATTGCTTCTTGTTCTATCCTCAGAGGCTAAGATGAACAAGTTTTCTCCCTCCTCCTTATGACACCCTTTTAGATTCCTGAAGACCGCTAGCATGTCCTCTCTCAGTCTTCTCTTTTCCAAACTAAACAAACCCAATTCCTTCAGCCTTCCTTCATAGGTCATGTTCTCTAGACCCTTAATCATTCTTGTTGCTCTTCTCTGGACCCTCTCCAATTTCTCCACATCTTTCTTGAAATGCGGTGCCCAGAACTGGACACAATACTCCAGTTGAGGCCTAACCAGCGCAGAGTAGAGCGGAAGAATGACTTCTCGTGTCTTGCTCACAACACACCTGTTAATGCAGCCCAGAATCAAGTTTGCTTTTTTTGCAACAGCATCACACTGTTGACTCATATTTAGCTTGTGGTCTGCTATAACCCCTAGATCCCTTTCTGCTGTACTCCTTCCTAGATAGTCTCCTCCCATTCTGTATGTGTGAAACTGATTGTTCCTACCTAAGTGGAGCACTTTGCATTTGTCCTTATTAAACTTCATCCTGTTTACCTCTGACCATTTCTCCAATTTGTCCAGATCATTTTGAATTATGACCCTATCCTCCAAAGCAGTTGCAATCCCTCCCAGTTTGGTATCATCTGCAAACTTAATAAGCGTACTTTCTATGCCAATATCCAAGTAGTTGATGAAGATATTGAACAGAGCCGGTCCCAAAACAGACCCTTGTGGAACCCCACTCGTTATACCTTTCCAGCAGGATTGGGAACCCTTAATAACTACTCTCTGAGTACGGTTATCCAGCCAGTTGTGCACCCACCTTATAGTAGCCCCATCTAAGTTGTATTTCCCTAGTTTATTGATAAGAATATCATGCGAGATCGTATCAAATGCCTTACTGAAGTCTAGGTATACCACATCCACTGCTTCTCCCTTATCCACAAGACTCGTTATCCTATCAAACAAAGCTATCAGATTGGTTTGACATGATTTGTTCTTTACAAATCCATGCTGGCTATTCCCGATCACCTTACCACCTTCCAAGTGTTTGCAGATGATTTCCTTAATTACTTGCTCCATTATTTTCCCTGGCACAGAAGTTAAACTAACTGGTCTGTAGTTTCCTGGGTTGTTTTTAGTTCCCTTTTTATAGATGGGCTCTATATTTGCCCTTTTCCAGTCTTCTGGAATCTCTCCTGTCTCCCATGATTTACCAAAGATAATAGCTAGCGGCTCAGATACCTCCTCTATTAGCTCCTTGAGTATTCTAGGATGCATTTCATCAGGTCCTGGTGACTTGCAGGCATCTAACTTATCTACGTGATTTTTAACTTGTTCTTTTTTTATTTTATCTTCTAAACCTTCCCCCTTCCCATTAGCATTCACTAGGTTAGGCATTCCTTCAGACTTCTCGGTGAAGACCGAAACAAAGAAGTCATTAAGCATCTCTGCCATTTCCAAGTTTCCTGTTACTGTTTCTCCCTCCTCACTGAGTAGTGGGCCTACCCTGTCCTTGGTCTTCCTCTTGCTTCTAATGTCTTGATAAAAAGTTTTCTTGTTTCCCTTTATTCCTGTAGCCAGTTTGAGCTCATTTTGTGCCTTTGCCTTTCTAATCTTGCCCCTGCATTCCCGTGTTGTTTGCCTATATTCATCCTTTGTAATTTGTCTTAGTTTCCATTTTTTATATGACTCCTTTTTATTTTTTAGATCTTGCAAGATCTCGTGGTTAAGCCAAGGTGGTCTTTTGCCACATTTTCTATCTTTCCTACCCAGCGGAATAGTTTGCTTTTGGGCCCTTAATAGTGTCCCTTTGAAATACTGCCAGCTCTCCTCAGTTGTTTTTCCCCTCAGTCTTGATTCCCATGGGACCTTACCTATCAGCTTTCTGAGCTTACCAAAATCCGCTTTCCTGAAATCCATTGTCTCTATTTTGCTGTACTCCCTTCTACCCTTCCTTAGAATTGTGAACCCTATGATTTCATGATCACTTTCACCCAAGCTGCCTTCTACTTTCAAGTTCTCAACGAGTTCCTCTCTATTTGTTAAAATCAAATCTAGAACAGCTTCACCCCAGTAGCTTTCTCAACCTTCTGAAATAAAAAGTTGTCTGCAATGCAGTCCAAGAACTTATTGGATAGTCTGTGCCCCGCTGTGTTATTTTCCCAACATATATCTGGATAGTTGAAGTCCCCCATCACCACCAAATCTTGGGCTTTGGATGATTTTGTTAGTTGTTTAAAAAAAGCCTCATCCACCTCTTCCACCTGGTTAGGTGGCCTGTAGTAGACTCCTAGCATGACATCACCCTTGTTTTTTACCCCTTTTAGCCTAACCCAGAGACTCTCAACACTTCCTTCCCCTATGTCCATCTCCACCTCAGTCCAAGTGTGTACATTTTTAATATATAAGGCAGTATTCAGAATATGCAGTATTCAGATAGGTGCATTTTACTTTGAAAAGTTAATTTTAAAAAATTGAATTAAATCCAACGTTATTTAGAAATATTTTTGTAACGGGGCTTTGCATGGCCAATATATGCATATTGTACTCTTGCAGATATAAGGTGGGAGTTAGTTGCATAGTAGAGAGCTCTTACACATACAGTGTGGCTTAAAACTGAATCTTTTATTTAAGTTACACTTTTTTTAAACCGGCATTTAACATGAAAAGGTCAGGCCTAACCCGGGGGGGCTGGGATGTAGTGTCAGATCAGTATTAAAATAGCTAGATATAGAGATTATAAAGAACAGAAAGAAAAAACATGTTGAGAATTTTCCTGACTTGTTTTCTGCTGCAATTTGGATGGGGAAAAAAGAGCTAGTTTACCAGTCCCTTCCCATGTGCCTTCCAGATGTTGGATCTCTTAATTGAGGAAGACAAAGATTTGAAGTTAGCATGATGTCAGCTGATAAATGGGGCTGAGTTTCAGATCTGCTATGTCAGTTTCAGTGATAAAATCCTGCTGAAAATCCTCTAGGAACAGCAGTGTAACTTAAAAAAAGTTGTAGTATGTCCCAATTACAAATAACCTTTGAAAACCAAGTAGGGTAATAGTAAGGGTAATATCAAATTAATCTAATGAAAGGACCTACTTTTTCAAAGGAACTTGTGACTTTGGGTTCCTCAACTTTTGGAAGTCCAACTTGATACACATTAAAGACTCCAATTTTCAGAAGGTGCATTCTCAGCACTTTCTGAAAATCAGGCCTCTTTAGTCCAGCGGAGGGCAACAGTCCAGCGGAGGGCAACAAAAATGATTAAGGGGCTGGAGCACATGACTTATGAGGAGAGGCTGAGGGAACTGGGATTGTTTAGCCTGCAGAAGAGAAGAATGAGGGGGGATTTGATAGCTGCTTTCAACTACCTGAAAGGGGGTTCCAAAGAGGATGGACCTAGATTGTTCTTAGTGGTAGAAGATGACAGAACAAGGAGTAATGGTCTCAAGTTGCAGAGGGGGAGGTTTAGGTTGGATATTAGGAAAAACGTTTTCACTAGTAGGGTGCTGAAGAACTGGAATGGGTTACCTAGGGAGGTGGTTGAATCTCCTTCCTTAGAGGTTTTTAAGGTCAGGCTTGACAAAGCCCTGGCTGGGATGATTTAGTTGGGGTTGGTCCTGCTTTGAGCAGGGGGTTGGACTAGATGACCTCCTGAGGTCCCTTCCAACCCTGAGGTTTTATGATTCTATGAACAAGTTGGGCACCCAAAAACTGAAGCATCCGAAGTCACTTTTGAAAATGTAGGTCAATAGGGTGTGCGTGTGGGTGTTAGTAATATTAGTGCCAATCACTGTAGTAATTAGATACTATATGGCCAGTGACCTGTGGTTTTCAAAAATCCTGAATAAAATCATCATGATTCTGTAAACTGACATTTTCAAATGTAAGATTTTACTACTGTCATTTAGAAAACAGCAATTTAAAATGTCTTTTTAAATCAGTACTGATGACTTATTTTTGTGAATAGATACGTAAGTAGAGCTCGGCAAATCTTTTCAGCCAAAGTATTTTTGCTTTGGATAAAAAATGCAGATTTGGCAGCTCTCACATAGGTTGAGAATTCTTGTCAATTTTGCTGAATTGTTTCTGTTTAAAAAAACAATCTAAAAAGAAATTTGCAAAATGTCACAATGAAACATGTTGACTTTTTTTAAACAAAAGGTTTCATTTTTTTCTTTTCAAAATTACTTGTAGGATTTTTAAAATTTTTTATATAAAAACGTGAAATTTACATTAACATTTTCTATTTGACCCCAAGTGATTTTTTTCTGATGTTTTGATTCACTGTTTTTTTTTGTTTTTGTTTTAAATTTCAGTTTCACCTGAAATAATTCAAGTTGCCAGCAAAGTGAAACATTTATTTGCACTGAGCTGGGCAAAAGTAAACAAAGGACTCTGATGTAGTAAGTCGGTGGAGTAGAGGAGATATGATTGGAAGCAGAGAGAGAGAGGGGTTCGAACTTCCATCTTTGAGAAGTCTGTTTGGTGCCACAAGTCATTGCGAACATCTGGGGTGTTGAGGCTGGATTTGTGTCTTGATCCAGATGTGTATTCGCGTAATCAGATTAGGGAGTTTAAGTGGTCACCTCCACTGGGTGTTTGGTTTATTTTTCAGGGCTGTGATCTCCTCTGCACGTGAAAAGCCTGTCTGCATATAGCTCTTCCACTGCCCATGCAGAAAGGGGTCATATGGCAGTACAATAACCCTCTCTCCCTACATCTTGCTGAGTATGGTCTCTTGGCTATACATTTAGTACCGCCTCAAGCTGTATTAACTTTTGCTTGAAGCTCAGGTATGTTGTGGAATCCTCTTTAAAGGAAGCTTCATGTGTAACTGCCATCAGGAACAAGCATGGAAATCTATCCCTTCCTGATGGCATAATCCCATGAGGAAGCTTGTGAAGTTTTTTGTCCCATAAGTTTTTTTTTTCTATATGGGAGAACAATGTGTTGACTATCATTTAAACAGAACTATGGTATTAAATGAACACATTGATGGGACAAAGAGTCCTGTGGCACCTTACAGACTAACAGATGTACTGGAGCATAAGCTCTCGTGGGTGAATACCCACTTCTTCAGATGCATGCAGTGGAAATGTCCAGGGGCAGGTATAAATAGCAGGGAAGAGTCAGGCTCGAGATAACGAGGTTAGTTCAATGAGGGAGGATGAGTCCTCATTGAACTAACCTCGTTATCTCTACCACAATTTGCCCTGAAACAAGATCATAACGTGGTAAAAAGTAGTAACTTCAGATGGGTCTGAGCAAATGAATCTTAGCTGAAAATTGCCCTTGACAAACCATGCAAGTTTGTTCAGGCGGTTCTGATGAGTTATATTGGACATTTGGTAGGTAATTCAAATATAGCTCTTATTTTGCAAAATGAAGTAAAATGTAATTAAGCTGGCCTGAGAGACTGCATGGCACAGAGGCTAACATTTAATTTTGCGGTGACTTGCAGGGCCGGCTCTAATGTTTTTGCCGCCCCAAGCAAAAAACAAACAAACACCACCACCCAAACGCCGCCCCCCCAAACAAAAAAACCCCCAACGCCCGCCAAAACAACCCCCCCCCCACTCGGAGCACTAGCGGGGAGTGCGGCATGCCCGCGGCCCCGCTCCCCCAGCTGGCAGGGAGGGCGGCATGCCCGCGGCCCCGCTCTCCCCAGCCAGAGTGCCGGCGGGGAGCGAGCGGGGCATGCCCACAGCCCTGCTCTCCCCAGCCGGCGGGGAGCGAGTGGGGCATGGCTGGGAGGGAGGAGGAGAAGTGGCGTGCGAAACAGCTGTTTCGTGCACCACGGAGAAGCCTTGCGGCGGCAGCGCACGAAAGCCGCCGGTGGCGGCGCAGAGCGGAGGTGAGCCGGGGCACATTTCTAGGGGCGGCATGACCGGTACCAGAATGCCGCCCCTAGAAATGTGCCGTCCCAAGCACCAGCTTGTTTTTCTGGTGCCTAGAGCTGGCCCTGGTGACTTGTAGATACTTTGTGTGGTGTGTGTTTGTATGTATAGGTAGGTGCTTAGCAAAAGCTCTGGTTGGTGTAGTATATAGGTTGTGGTAGAAAAAGCAATAGTTAAGATGTGTGTATGTGTTGGGGGGGGGTATAGATCTAGATACCTTGTTGAATTGTCAGGTGGCTCCTGATTAAATGGAGAAGATTCCAGTTGGGTGGGTTGGACGTGGTTAGCTAATTCATTCTCTCTCAGGCATAAAATCCATGACCGGTCGATTTGGGGAGGGTTACATCATATTTGTACTCTCACCACCAAGCCTATGCCTTGTACACAATGTCTCTAGATTTCAGTAACTGACTTAAGGAAAACAGCTCATGAGTCATGAAGAGAGGCAGGGTAGTAGAGTACATGACTTGGAGTCCAGGGCCCAGGAATCTATTCCCAAATTTGCCACTTGCTCATGATGGCACTTTGGATTAGTTGCTGAACATCTGTGTGCCATCCCCGTTTCTAGAATGGGGTTATTAATAAAAACCCACTTTTCATAAAGTGATTCGAGAACTTTATTTTTTTTGCAAATATTTGTATTCGAAAACCAACAATATCGTTAAACATAAATAAATTAGACAATGTGATGAAACTCAGTGGTGAGGCGGAGAGGAATTTTCTTTGAGCTGGATTAGAGGAGACTCTTGTGTGAATGATGAGAACGATGGCATTTTTTGAAAACCCGAACGTTTCCTGTACTGGGGACAAAACAATGGCAGTACCAGATAGTATCCTGAGTGGCTTTATTGGTCAGCTACAGTATTTGACGTCTGCCACTCTGGAACTCCTCAGCAACATGACTTTGTTTCCTTGCTGTCCGTTTCTGTCATATCTTTCTGTAGTGAAGAAAACTGTTTAATGCCTAAAGAGTGGGTCATGCCCGAGACTAGAATGATCTATATTGGATACTTATATGGCCTGCATTACTATAAATTAAGATTGTGAGGCACTCAGATACTAATGTATTTATCGTTGCAACTCCCCATCAAGGTAGGCGAGAAGTACTGTTGTCTTCATTTTGCAGATGGGAAACTGAGACACAGAGAGACTCAGTGACTGGTCCAAGGTCTCCCAAGAAGTCTGTGGCAGAATAGGGACTTGAGCCCTGGTCACCTGAGTTCCAGGCTAATGCCCTCAGCATCCTTCCTCACTAAACAGGCTGCAGAACTCTGATCCACTCTGATTGTTGCAGAGATCTCAATCAAAGGTTCCTTTTGCTCCAGGAGTCTCTTCGCTTGCTCAATTAAAAGTATTTTTCCCTTTGTTGGGTGGGATTCCTAAAGCAGTCAGTCCCACCCACCTCTAATTATCTGACCTTGCACTGTTCCATAGACATGGGTTTCAGTGGTCAGTATCCACCTTAAACTGGCAGTGACTGGGCACTGTCCATGCCAGGAACACTAAAAAGGACTCCACCCTGAGTTTGTACTGGCTCAGGCTGAGACTGAGTTGGCCTGTTCTTTTCTGAATGGAAAAAAGGGAAAGATTCCAGTTCAGAACTGAATTTGAACAGCAGGTGTCCAGCTGTATTGTAACTTTGAAATGTCTGCCATTAGTTAACGAACTTAAATAATAATTAGTGGAGGCCACTGACAGCAGCGCATGATGTGCATATTTTGAAACTCTTATTCTCATGTAATGATGGGTGAGGCCAGTGGTTTTCCATTGTTGGACTCTCCTTCCATTTATCAATATGGAAAGGGCAGCATGCTTGAGATCCCATGACCCCCAGGTTGAACAGTCATGGACTAGACCTGTGGTTTCTCAACTTATTTACCGTTGTGGGCCACATCCAGTACTACCTGTATGGCCCTGAGGATGTCACATGGGTCGCAGCATTGTGCTGATTGGTCCGCAGGTTGGGAACCACTGGGCTAGACCAAGCACAATAGCCTTCATGCTCAGCAATACTATGTGTGTATGCAGGGAGACAAAAATATGATCTCCTCATATTAGGGTACAGGATTTAAATCACCTAGAGCGGCACAATTTTTCCAGGGCATTGTGGGAAGAATCAGCTGAACTTTATCTGGGTATGTGAAAATTTTTACTATGAGGATTTATGAGGTGATTTATAAGGGGGGCCCAATCCTTTGGGAAGGGTTGGAAGGAATTTGGCCTCCTGTGGCCCTGTAAGTCTGGGGGTGGAGTTTGAAGGACAGTTCTTTGGCCAGAGCCCTTGTTTTGAGTAAGGAGGTGATCTCTGGTAACCTTATTAATATGTGTGTAGGTTCTTTTATTGTTTTTAATATGTTTTCTTGGTTACAATTTTACCTTAAGAATTAAATGTGCTTGTTTGGAAAGATATGTGTGGTAACTTAACTGTGACAATTCACTATGGACCCTCTCTGAGGAGAGAGAGACAGCAGGCCTGGTTAGGCAGAGTGTCTTGCTGGGGATATCACAGTATAAGCAAGGAGCTGTGCAGTCTGGAAATACCCCAGTCAGGTGCAGGAGTTAACTAAGAACAGAAACAGAAGGAAGAAAGCAACAAAGGTTGCAAGATCTCTTCAACCTTCCACTCTTCCATGCCTCAGAAAATTTCAGCTTTGACAAACCTTCAGAATGGACAGACTAGAAACAATATTGTCCCAGATTTCACACTGCAATCAAACTCCACTAAGGAATTGGGGAGATACAGGTATCGTCTTTAATTTGTGCTGCGGGGAAACAAGGAGAGCATATCTTTAAATCCTTTGGCTTTACTGAAGACAAGCCACAAAGATAACCATGAAAGAGTTCTGATTACGTTTGATGTATACTTTATACTTCAGAGAACTGTGGTTTATGAAAAAGCATGTTTTCTCCAGAAAATTCAAGAACCAGGGGAAAATGTTGAATGTTTTACAAGAACTCTGCATACATTGGCTGAAAACTGACTTTAGGAATGCAAAACATGAGTATATCAGAGGCAGGCTGGTTATTGGGTTAACAGATGATAATCTTTCACAAACAACTACAACTGAAGAGAAATTTAACCCTAGCCACAGCTATACTGATAGCAAAGCAGTCAGAATTAGTCAAACAGAACAAAAGGCAGGAGCAATTGAAAAAAACCTGAAACTAGCTTAGAAACTGTGAACAGACACTTGAGTATTAAAAGTCATTAGCACATAATCCCTGAGGCAGGGAGAGAGAATTCCCAGACTAAGAGGGGCAAAGTCCAGCCTACATATATAAGGTGTGGAAAAAGTCATATCCCAGGAGATGATGCATGTCCAGCCAGAGGCATACAGTGTGTAATGCATGAAATATGGACATTTTGCAGCTGTTTGCCACACCAAAGCAGTCGGGGAGTTGACTCATATTGCAGACAGTCAAGAGCTATTGTTTCTGGGATCTATCACTTATGATGACATAGAACCTGCTTGGAGAGAGAAACTGAATATTCGTGGCAAGACTATTGACTTTAAAATTGGCTCAAGAGCTGACATCAGTCATTTCAGAAGGGACATACAATCACCTTCAACCCCTTCCAGAGCTGAAGTCACCTGACACAGCTCTGGCTAGCCCATAGGTATAGTTTGATTGCTATATTTGCGCGTGGGGGGGGGGGGGGGGGACAAAGCACACGTGCAAACACACATACTCAAACATGTGCATGCTGAAGCCAGTTTCCTTGGCTCAGGAGCTGCAGAAGCACCCTAAAAGTGAGGGGTCCACACAGGTGCCCGAACCATGGCTCCACCTCCAGTGCCACACTGCCGAGCCCCTGCCCTCATGCCATCCCTTCTTCCTGAGCCCCCACCTCATGCTGCTCCTTTTCCCCGAGGCCCCACCCTACACCATCAAGACACTCCCCCCCTGCTCGCTCCTTTCTGCCCCTCCCTGCATCGCTCGCCCTTACAGCCAGTAAAAAGTGGGATGGCCCCTTGGCCCCCGTGTTGTGGTGTCCCTGCCTTGTCTCACTGGCACTCTCTCTCCCCACCTGCAGTGGGTACCTGGGCTGCCGGTGCTGGGCGGGTGATGGGCTGGCTTAACAGGGAAGCCCCAGCTGCTGCTGGTGGCTGCTCCAGCACTGGCTGCTGCAGCGATGTCGCTGCTCTGGTGCTGCTGCGGGCACCTCCCTGCTGTGGCTGCTACTGCCGCTGAGGGGACGCCACATGCCCGGGGCCCTGCTTCTCCCCCCCCCCCCCACTCCGGTATCCCCTTCTCTTCTCCATCCCCTCCCCCTTCCTTTGCCCATTGTCCGCTACCACATCCCTGCTTCCTCTGCCCACTGTCCGCTACCCGATCCCATCCCCTTCTCTTCCCCCTGCCCTGTCCCACTGTCTTTTCTCCCCATCCTTCTTCCCCCAGCCCCACCCTCCTTGTCCTGCCCCACCCCCACCCCCGACTCACCATTGTACAGGCCTGGAGCACAGAGAAAAAGTTGCTCTGTCATGCTCCCCGCAAGCTGAAACGTGCCGGGGGCAGAGGGGAGGCACAGTGAGGGAAGGACAGAGCCCCCCTCCCAGGCAGGCCGAGCAGAGCAAGCCCTGCAGGGCAGCTCACTGCTCACAGAAATGGAGTGGGGCGAAGTGACACCTGACCCTGCATGACCTCCCCCTCACACACCTCCGTTCTGTTTGGTGGGCAATGCCCCCCCGTACATTCCCCCCAAACTACGCCCATGGGCTAGCCCCGGAGAGCGGGGGAGCACGAGCCAGTTCAGAACAGCATGAGCCAGTTCATCACAGAAACCTCTTACAAGGACAAAACCTTTGCATTCAGAGTGCATGTGATCAAAGGATCAAAGACAGACAGCCTTCTCAGCCAGGGCTGGCTCTGGCTTTTTTGCCGCCCCAGGCAAAAAAGCCACCGGCCGCCCCGCTTCCCCGGCCGGGGCACCAGCTGGGAGCACGGCTCGCTCGCGTCCCCGCTGCCCCGCGGGGAGCGCGGCACGGCCATCCCCCGCTGCCCCAGCCGGGGCGCCGGCGGATAGAGCGGCTCGCCCGCGTCCCCGCTGCCCCGGCGGGGACTGCAGCGGGTAGAGCGGCTTGTCCGCGTCCCTGCTGCCCCCCGCTACCCCGTCTGGGGTGCTGGCAGGGAGCGCAGCACAGCTGCTCCCCGCTGCCCCGGCCGGGGCGCCGGTGGGGAGCGCAGCACAGCCGTTCCCCGCTGCACCGGCCAGGGCGCTGGTGGGGAGAGCGGCTCGTCCGCGTCCCCGGTGCCCTGGCGGGGACTGTGGCACAGCAGCCCCCCCCCCCCGCTCTCCCGGCCCAGTGTTTTTTTTGTTTAATTTTTTTAAAAAATTAATTAAAAAAAAACCCCTCAGTTCCGCCCCCCCCTCCAGGTGCCGCCCCAAGCACATGCTTGGTCGGCTGGTGGCTGGAGCCGGCCCTGTTCTCAGCCTTTATCATGGCGGCCATGATGGGCCTAGTGAGAAAGATGGAAGAACTTTACAGAGGATTTGATGATATTGGATATTGGACTTTTGAGAAGAGATTCAATACAGATCAACTTGAGATAATGCTGTACCGTACAGTGTTCAAACACCTCTACCTGAGGATCCTTGGAAGAAATTAGCTCCAGATTTATGCAAATTCTGGGGATATCATTACCTTCTTGTTGTGAACTATTTTTCTAGGTATTTAGAAGTAATGTACTTGAAAGACATAATATGTCACAGTGCTATCGTGAAACTTGAGTACACTTTTCTCACTTTGGTATTCCAGAACAACTAGTGATAGACAATAGACCACAATTCACTCAGTAGAATTCAAATGATTCCAAATGAAATATGATTTTGATCATATTACTAACAACTCACATTATTCACAAGTCAGTGAAGAGGCTGAGAGCTGTACAGGCAGCCAACAACTTCCTTCAGCAGATCAACACCAATAGCTGCTAATGGATGTAGTCCAGCACAACTCATGATGGGAAGACCACGCAGAACGACTGATTTAACTTTGCAAAAGAACCTGTCTCCAAAGTGGCCAGATAGCCAAATCAAACAATAGCCAAATCAGATAAAAAGACTAAAAGAGCTTACAAACACTTTTACAATGGTTATCACTCAGTTAGAGACCTGCTAGGTCTAGAACCAGTGACTAGGTTCATATTGGATAGAGAAAGATATTGGATAGAGAAAGAGAATGGACAACTGCTGCTGTCATGAAGAAAAAGAATTTGGTGCCCAGATCATATGTGATTGAGAACGACAGTGGAGAGTTCAACAGAAATCATTGACATCTACATTGTGTTCCTTAGAAACAACAATCCACAGAGCAAACTCTACAGATGGCAGATGCAGAACAATAAAATGACGACTCAAGGATTCCAAACCAACCACAGCTAGTCATTGCACCTAATGGACAGCAAAATGACCAAATTGTTACACGTTCAGGTTGTGTAATTGGAAAATGGGTATGATACAGAACTGCTTAACAGACTGATATGTACTGAGCTTCAAAGACCGTGTGATAATGTAAGCATTGTCAACATTGTCATGGTAGGAATATAGAAATTAAAGGGGGGATGTAATGGAATGCAAAACTGTATCATAATGCTCAACCACTAGGTGTCACTGTGCATAATATACCTTATTTAAATGAACTTCAGCCATACCTGGCAAATCATTAAAGGATCTTATGATTAAGGGTAAGATTATGTCCTGGAGCTCATGGAAGTCACTGATTCCATGACTTTCAGAGACCTCCGTGACATTTTCCAGCCCCGGGGTGGTGGGCTTCAGTTCTCCCCCCCCCCCCCCCCCCCATCAACCCCATTTTGTCATGGTTATTTTTAGTAAAAGTCAGAGTCAGGTCACAGGCTTCTGTGAATTTTTGTTTATTGTCTTTGACCTGTCCATGACTTTTCTTTTCTTTTTTACTAAAAATGACTGTCAAAATCTTAACCTTATTTATGATCAACCCATCTGGTGTGCATAAGCAAGCTCTGTGACCTGTCCATATCTGGTCCAGAAGAACATGACAGATAGATACATTTATGCTTGATAATTTATACTTACTAGTTGTTAGATAGCAGCTTTGTTTAGGGAGCTTTTTGCAGACAGCTGATTTCCTTGGGGAGCGCCTCTTCCTCTTGTTTGTCCAGTTTTCTATCTTTTTGTTGTTGTTAGGTAGATATGTCCATGTTTAATATATTATTGCTTCATCAAAGGTTACAAAGCAGGGCCCTGATAAAATCCAAAGCCAGCTTTTGTGGAAAGGAGAAACGATTGTGTTTGGCTTTAGATGGTATGATAAATGGTAGTATATTAGTACTGAGCCTTAGGTACAGAATTTTCCTCTCAGTACATTCACTGAACAAATTCATTTCCCTCCACCTTTCCCCAATTAGAGAAGTTCTTATGTGCTTTAGTTTAATAAAATAATTCTCGCTGGCCATTTCCCCCCCCATTTTGCTATGCTAACCCATTGTAAATGTGAAGCTCTTTTCTTTGTGTAACACTTCTTCATGGGAACACCTGGAGCCCCGGGCGAGCTCCCTGCCTGATTTCACCCCTCTCCCTCCCCCTCCCCACACCCGCCGCCCACACTGTTCTGACTTGGCTGTTTTGTTTAATAGCATGATTCTTCTGATCATTTATAGCCCCTGTGGAGTTCACTCCCCTGGATTGAATTTGCTTGAATATTTTTTAGACATATTCTCTAAATAATTTGTTCTTATTTTAGCCAGTGCATGTAATTAAATCCTGGAAGGCTTTCAGGAACGTTAATTGCTTTTCTTGAGGGAATTGAATTCAGGCTTTTGCACCTGGCTCTATGGGATATTTGATTTAATAGACAAGTTTATCATAGGGGCATAGAGTTTAAGGCCAGAAGGGACCACCAGATCAGTCTGACCTCCTGCGTATCACAGGCCACCAACACCACTGAGCACTCACACACAAAACCAACAGCCAAAATTAGACCAAACTATTACATTCCTCAGGAAATTAAACGATTATGTGCCACAGGCAGTAAATAGGAGGAACTGAGGTGTACCAATGCCTAAAGTTCCTTCAATGACAGGGAAATGATCAGGTGGGACATAGCCAGATGGTCCTGGCAAACAACCTGCATCCCATGCTGCAGAGAGGAAGGTGGAGAAAAACCCCAGGTCACTGCCAATCGGACATGGGGAGTGGTGATGGGGGAAAGGGAGGGGGGGGGGGAATTCCTTCCCAACCTTACATATGGCAGTCAGTTAGACCCTGAGCAAGAGTCAGACTTCCAAAGTTACACAAACAGTCCAGTGAAGTGGAGGGTAGCTGGGTGGTTTCAGTAACTACTACTTTACCTTGTGATCAGTAGATATTTCAATCTAATAGCTTCGCTTTTAAGGGCAATTTGAAAATTTACAGCCAAGATTAAAAAAAATTAAGGCCTACAGTTAGGCTTGTAAGGGCCACAGTTAGGTGCCTACATACATGGCCTGATTTTTAAAAATTCAGATTGAATTTCCAGTCACTGAAGGACGGATTCTGCTACCTTTACTCATCTTGAGTAGCATCATGGGACTACGTGTGGAACAAGGTGTGTTGGCTCAAAGTGTGTAAAGGTAGCAGAATCTGGTTCTGAATGAATTTACCATTGTCTGATCCAAACCAAATGAAAAGGTTGGGTTTTGAGGAGTTACTCCTGGTTGTTTCTCCCCATTCTCATCAAGACTCCCATGTTAGCTGCCCTCTTGCTGTGGAAGGACGGAAGGACACAGCTCTTTCTGAAACCTAACACCAAGCACTTTAAGGGCTTAGGGCTTATTTTGGAGAAGGCCCCAGATTTCCAGATGCTTACCTGAATTTCGTGGGGGTTGAAGATCTCACAAGAATTCATTTATTTTATGTTTTTATTTGTTGCCTGATTTGTGATATTTCTCTTTCGGGTTTGGCCAGTAATACTACAAACACAGACTTCCTCATGGTGCTGTATTTAAGTTGTTCCACTTCTGTTTCTAGAACTAGGCTTATGCAGAAATGCTAAGTAACTTGGGAAGGGAAGAGGGGAAAGAGCGCAAACTTTCTCAAACTTCTAAACAAAAATTTGGCTAGCTCAAGGTTTGAGTCCATCCTTGTTTTTATCCGACTTGGTTGGTTCATCCCTAACTACTGCACACTGCTTATATGAACTGGAATATTGGCCAGGACTCCCAAGGTGAAGTACTTACTCTGTTTTTTTAAAATGACATGGAGTTTGGTTAGGGCACTAGTCTGGGACTTGGCAGAGCAGGGCTTATTTTCCTGCTCCTCCACAGACTTCCTGTGAGTCCTTGAGCAAATCACTCTTTGCCTCAGTTCCCCATCTATAAAATGGGGATAACAGCACTGCCCTACCTCAGAGGGGTGTTATGAGGAGAAATACTAGAACTGGTTGGAAATTTTCTGGTGGAGTGTTTTTCTGCTGGGAAATGCCAATTTGTTGAAATTGACACATTCTGTGGAAACATGTCAATTCATGAGATTTCCACAAAAGCCACCCAACTCCTCAGTAACTGCAACCTGCTGGAGGCTGCTTCTGTCTGTTCCAGCCAGCTTGAAAATTTCCCCTGACTCCTATGGCTGGTTTCTCACTGGAAACTTTTCCCTCCCAATCCATCGTGACTTGTGGAAAAGGTGCTGCATAGGTCTTAGGGTAGGTCTACACTTACCCGTCGCGTCGGATGCGTCGGATCGATGTTCTGGGTTCGATTTATCGCGTCTTGTCTAGACGCGATAAATCGAACCAGGAAGTGCTCCCCCGTCGACGCTGGTAATCCAGCTCGACGAACGGAGTAGGCGGAGTCGACGGGGGAACCTGCGCGCCGCGTGTGGACCCCGGGTAAGTACCTTTTCATTCGAACTAAGATACTTCGACTTCAGCTACATTATTCACGTAGCTGAAGTTGCGTATCTTAGTTCGAATTGGGGGGTTAGTGTAGACCAGCCCTTAGTGTAGGAGAAGGGGGTCACCTCTGCACAGTTCTATGTTGGGGAGCTTGGACCATCTTTCCTTCTCCCTACTCAGTGCTACAGTACCTGTGAAGATGCGCCTGGCATTTAACTCCTGCTGGCTTGAGTTTCTCTAGCATACGAAAATGTTACTAATGTTTGCAAGGTAGTTAGGCATCTGATACGCTTTAGGTTTGAGTGGTTTAAATGGGCAACCATTTATCTGATCAATAACTGTAGAAAACTTAGAATCTGCTCCTTTGACTTGAAGAACCAAGCCAATAGATGTAATAACAAAAGTCTGGAATTGTTACCCAGTTCCTTAAATTCACTTAAAATGCTATATTTTTAAAATACACCTGATATCCTTGGACATGCTGCATGTTTTTAGTAAGTTCCTGAATTTTACAGCGATACAATATACAAAAAATAAACTGTAGGGTGAGATGATTTTACAGCTAATGCTTCTTTTTCCTTGAGAACTCAAACCACCTTTAATGTACTTAGACACGTCAGCAGTTAGGGCCAAAGTCTGAGCAGAGGAGCAAAACCCATGGAAAATGTTTTTTCTCTGAGGATTAGAGGGACATGCCTGTCAACTGTACCTCATTTTGTTGTTGGAAATTATGTATTTTTGTTGTTGAAAATTTGTTGTTGAAAATGATTTACTTCAGAAATAATATATCATGGGAATGAGGTACCAGAAAATGTTGTTTACACTCAAGGAAAGAATCCACAGCATTTTAAGTGTCCTGCATGAATAATTTTTTGAGTCGCTCTTTTTGGGTCTTTGTCTTTAAGTGGTTGGCAGGTTGTGAGATGTGTAAAGTGCAGGGAGATGGAATCCTTTGCCCCAAGTGGCCTGGCTGTCTGTGCAATTGGGCAGTGGTCTCTGTTTCAAGCAATGGGAGATGTAGTCATCATGTTCCCCCAATCTCTTTAACAGAATACAGGCTCAATGGATCCATGCTGTTGTCGGACACCATGGACATGCTCCTGTCATATTCCCAACACACCCACCACTGTCTTCCACATTTAGATGTGGAGGATTGCCAGCAAGCTGCACTTGGCCACACTTAAGGGAATGTGGCATTCTTAAGCATGTACCCTCACCTGCTTGCCCCTCTGCCATTACCTAGTGGAAAGGTGCAGTAGCGCAGCCAGGTCCGGAGCGCAGGGGGAGCGGCGCTATAAAAAGGCGCCTCCCCCTGTACTCACTCGGCGACGCTCCGGGTCTTTGGCGGCACTTCGGCGGCTCACTCCGGGTCTTCAGTGGTGCCCGCCGCCGAAATGCCGCGGAAGACCCGGAGCGCCGCCGGGTGAGTGTAAGAAGCTTTTTCCTCTCTTCATTTCACCAACCCATTTAATTTGATAACTGCATTCTCAACTCCTAGTGGGTTTTACAAACGTTCAAGAGGTTTGACTGTAGTTCTGTTATTCCTGGATTATTTTAATGGTCAGTAATTTGAAAGTCAGAAGTGCATGCTTTGCTTAAAGGAATGACGTATTTTCCTAGTATAAACAGCATGATGAGAAATGGGTAAAATTTTACTTTGTTTATAGATGAGTGCATAGGTTTGATATATATGTCCTGGTACTTCAAACTCTACACAGACCCAAGTCTTTCCCAGGGTTATGAAAGAGTTTAGTTCAGTTATTTTCCACATTTATCCTTTTTTTTTTTCATTCATACTATTTGGAACCAGAAACAGGAGTGCCAAAAATATGGGGTAGGAGGTCATTATAGTTTGACCAGAAACAGGAATGCATTGAAGAAAAGCTGTGAGAGTCTGTTTCTGGTGAGCTTTCCAGTTCAGTCTGACAGAGTCTAAGAGGTCTAGATAAAGAGAAGATTTGACTGCCTCTGAATTGCTTGAACTTTGCTTCTCATTACTTTGTATCATGACCTTCAAGTGTTCTTAATTTTACTGAAACACATTGCTTTGGGAAGAGGAGTCTGATTATACCAAAGTCGCCCACTATAACAGCTTTCTCCTCTATTTTTCACAGACTATTTTTGAGAGGAATTGTCAATCAGATGATTGTGCTGCTGATTTGAAACTTCAGGGTAAATTATTGCTGTCTAGGTGAGTAAATTAAACTTTTTTCATGTTCTTACTTGTACATACTAGTATGTAATTGATTTTCATTAAGGGCACAGTGAAAACCCAAAGTAGAGATCCATACCTTATATATGCAACCTAGAGAGAGACTGAGATCAGGCCCCTGTTATGCTAGGTATTGTGCATGCCCAAGACAGTCACTGCCCAAGAGAGCTTACAATCTGAACAGACAAAGGAGGGGAGGGGAATTAGAAGCACAGAAATATGAAGTGACTTGTTCTATGTCCCACAGTAGGTCAGTGTCAAATCATAGGTTTTCTGTCCAGTGCCAGCTCCACTAGACCATGCCTTCTCTCAAAGAAGGTGATGACAAAGTAAAGCTGCGTGAAGCATCTCCATTTTCCTTAATAAAAATATGTGAAAAAAATCTCAAAATATTGCAAATGTCATAAAATCCTTTGTGGTGTTAAATTTTATCCTACTCCCCTTTAATTTCATAAATTCGCAGTCTCTGCGGAATTATTTGTCTTCATTTGTCAGTTTCACAATCATTTTGTCAATATTTAGATAGTTTTTCCTTTTAGCTTCACTTTACATCTCACATGGTAAAACTTGCCAAGTGGCAAGTGATGTGAGGATTTTGTTTTGTCTCATTTGGCTTATGATCCAAGAAAGAGGCATATTGTATTGCTTGGTCAGGATGTGCTTATTTCATTTCTGGATTTTTTTCAGGTTAAAGGTGAACCTTATGTATCACTTCTGTTTCCTTTTTTCCTAGCATTTTTAGAGCGCTTTTAGGGAGTGAAATGCTGATCTGAATTATTTAACCATGTTTCAGGTGTTTTGCTGTTTGATGCAGATGCTGTCTGTGAAATCCTTCGTTTTCAGGCCAGGAAAGAATAAGTCAAAAACAGTAAAGTCAGCAGATATAAATGCATTTTGCACGACTCTATAGTGTTTTATGGCTGTAACTAGAGATGGGCCTGAACCAAAACCCTAAAAGCAAACTTTGAGAAACTATGACCAGCGCCAGCTCCCATTGAAGTAAACAGGAGTCTTTCCATTGACTAAACGGGAGTTGGATTGGGTTCCCAAGCTATGGATTCCAAGCTTGCAATTTGCCTTTCACCCCCCACCCCCCGAAACCTGGACTTGTTACCTTTATACAGAATGTTCGAGGTGTACAAAATGCACACTGGAGCAAAACTGGATAATTGTTTTTTCCCTATTCTTCAGATCATAGAATCATAGAATATCAGGATTGGAAGGGACCTTAGGAAGTCATCTAGTCCAACCCCCTGCTTAAAGCAGGACCAATCCCCCAATTTTTGCCCCAGATCCCTAAATGGCCCCCTCAAGGATTGAACTCACAACCCTGGGTTAAGCAGGCCAATGCTCAAACCACTGAGCTATCCCTCCCCCCAGATCAGAGATAATCCAGAAAACTAGGGGACAAATCCTGAAGACATTTACTTGCTATGAGTTAGTCCTCTGAAGCCATGGCAGTAAGCAATATAGTGTGACGGGGCAAGGCCAGATGGCTATAGGAAAGTGGTGAGGAACCAGTATGTTAGCCCCAGGCTAAACAAATCCCTGATACCTTGCTAACCAAATGGCAGTTACTCCAGGTTAATCAAGACATCTGGGGCCAATTAAGATCCTTCTAGAAAAAGCAGTGGAGATGGCTAGATTGGCTTCAGGTGTCCCAATCAATCAAGGGCTGGCTGGAACTAGTTAAAAGCCTCCCAGTTAGTCAGTGAGGGGGGGATGTCAGGATCTGTGGAAGGAGGTTGCCTGTGAGGAACTGGGAGCAAGAGGCACTAGGCATACTGCTGGAAGATCCTGTGGTGAGGATAAAGAAGGTGTTGGGAGGAGTCCATGGGGAAGTAGCCCAGGGAGTTGTAGCTGTCGTGCAGTTGTTCCAGGAGGCACTCTAAACAGCTGCAGTCCACAGGGCCCTGGGCTGGAACCCGGAGTAGAGGGTGGGCCCGGGTTCCCCCCAAAACTCCCAACTCCTGATCAGACACAGGAGGAGTTAACCTGGACTGTGGGTTCTACCAGAGGAGAAGATCTTTGAGGCAAGCAAAAATCCGCCAATAAGCGTAGGACCCACCAAGGTAGAGGAGGAACTTCGTCGCAATAGTTAGTAGTGTTTGTGGGATTGCTGGCTTCTTCAGCTGCTTAGATTTAAGCCTGATTTTTTTATTTTAAAAATAAGCTGTTGATTTCCCCTAAACAAAATAAAAATCATAACTGTAGAACGAGTGTAGAGTATTCTAATACAATACAACATTGATACAGCAAGTGCTGATCAAACCACTTGGTTCTTCATTTTAGTTCATCTCTGAGTTACTATTTGAAATATACAGAATGTCTTCAAATAGATAACATATTCTGTTGATTTGCTGTTGTTTTTAATCTCTGAGACTGTCCGTTTCTGTTTTTAGAAAACATCTATAACATTCTTCAGTCTAAAGGAATTAGAATATGTATTATTACCTGTTTAAAATAAAAAGGTTACTCTGGATTCTGGTTTTGCATAGGTTGGGAAAAGTGCTTATCCTGTATAGTATGACTAATTTCTCATACACGCAATGCCATATGCTGAAAGATTGTATATAAGCATTTTTTGTGTGTAATTCTTCGTGTCTATGTAACAGAAGTTGTTGCAAACCTTCAGTCATTTCCAGTGCTTATACACCAGAATGTATTGAAGTATGTACAGGATCATTGCATTTTTGTGCTAGACATCTTTGGACCTGATTCTGTTCTCATGCATTCTGGAAAAATTGCTCCATTGATGCCTATACAGTTCCATCAATGTAAAAAATTGATATAAGTGGAAGTCCATTAGTTTCTCATTGTAAATATTTCTGGTTTATATGCTTTTCAGTAACCTGAGCACTTCAGAGTCATAAGGTATACACAGTGCTATATGCTTTACAATGCATTGTTTTGTATCATATAATGGAAATTTTCTAAGTAGAACATTTAACTCTCAAAGATTAGGTTACCACCATGAGAATTAATTGCAGTGATCACCATTATAACATTAGGTACCGCACAGCAACTCTGTTCTGGGTTTACACAAGGAATGAATTTGGCCCAGTGAGAACTACATAGTAAAAACGTCATCCAGTGCTTTGGAAATGTACCCCTGGATGGCATACACTTAACAAGCATATTGAACAAGAAACAAAAATAATAGCTTGTTAGCAAGAGCAGCAGTCCGCTCTGAATTTCTTTATAGCTTTTTATTGACTAAGATGCTTTGGGTACAGATTATCTGCCCTTGTTTAATATTTAGACTTAGCAGAATTCAACAGTCAACATCTCATGTCAAAATATACTAAGTATTTTTCCTTAGGCAAACTTAGAGTTTGATTTATTTGTGAATTTTGATTATCATCAATGGAGATATATTTTCATTGGTTTGTATGCATGTACAGTACAATTGACATTTGCTGACATTTACTGAAAAAATGAAATACCTCCAAGCTAGGGCTGTCAAGAGATTAAAAAAATTAATCACAATTAATCACATGATTAAACAATAATAGAATACCATTTATTTAAATATTTTTGATGTTTTCTATATTTTCAAATTTATTGATTTCAATTACAACATAGAATGCAAAGTGTACAGTGCTCACTTTATATTTATTTTTGATTACAAGTATTTGCACTGTAAAAAACCCAAAATAAATAGTATTTTTCAGTTCCCCTAATACAAGTACTGTAGTGAAAACTCTTTATCATGAAAGTTGAACTTAAAAATGTAGAATTATGTACAAAAATACCTGCATTCAAAAATAAAACAATGTAAAATTTTAGAGTCTGCAAGTCCACTCAGTCCTACTTCTTGTTCACCCAATTGCTCAGACAAATAAATTTGTTTACATTTGCAGGAGATAATGCCACCTGCTTCTTGTTTACAGTGTCACCTGAAAATGAGAACATGGGTTTGCATGGTATAGCCAGCATCGCAAGATATTTGTGTGTCAGGTGCGCTAAAGATTCATATGTCCCTTCATGCTTCAGCCACCATTCCAGTGGACGTGCGTCCATGCTGATGATGGGTTCTGCTCGAAAACAATTCAAAGCAGTGCGAACCGACGCATGTTCACTTTCATTATCTGAGTCAGATGCCACCAGCAGAAGGTTGACTTTCTTTTTTGGTGGTTCGGGTTCTGTAGTTTCCACATCGGAGTGTTGCTCTTTTAAGACTTCTCTAAGCATGCTCCACACCTCATTCCTCTCAGATTTTGGATGGCACTTCAGATTATTAAACCTTGGTTGAGAGCTGTAGCTATTTTTAGAAATCTCACATTGGTACCTTCTTTGCATTTTATGAAATCTGCAGTGGAAGTGTTGTTCATTTTAGGAACATGTGCTGGGTCATCTTCTGAGACTGCTATAAATATGTGGTAGAATGCAGGTAAAACAGAGCAGGGGACATACAATTTCCCCCCACGGAGTTCAGTCACAAATGTAATTAACGCATAATTTTTTTTAACGAGTGTCATCAGCGTGGAAGCATGTCCTCTGGAATGGTGGCCGAAGCATGAAGGGACATATGAATGTTTCTGGCATGTAAATACTGTGCTTTGCCAGCTACAAAAGTGCCATGCAAATGCCTGTTCTCGCTTTCTGGTGACATTGTAAATAAGAAGAGGGCAGCATTATCTCCTGTAAATGTAAACAAACTTAGTGATTGGATTTGATTTCATGTCTGGGCATGGACAATATTATTTGTAGGGCCTGGTGGCATTAATATGAACTGGTTCACTAATGCCTGAAATAAACTGAAAGGTTATTATAGAACATCCTCAGAAACGTGTTTTGAAGGCCTGGGTAAAGTCCTGTACGTTGAGAAGAGAAGAGACATTCAGTTGTACTAAATAGAAATGAGATTATTTCTGAGGCTACGGCTCATAGACAGATTTCCTCCCCGACCCCCACTGCAGCTTTCTAGCTCCCATAGTAATTTAACACAGCCTGTGCAGTTCGTGTCACTTCAGAGGGTCTTTAAGTTCTGGCCTGGATGAATCAGTCATGGAAGGGGCTGCCTGCACTCCAGGTAAATAGGGAAGTGGCAACCAATCTTTGTCTTGGGGAAACAGAAGCTGGGCGAGATGGAGGTCGTGGTTGGGAACTTAAAGTGGCCAGGGCACAGAGACATTGTCTTTACATACGCACAGCAGCAGATACACATGGCTATGATGTAGCCATGGTCGAGCATAGAAAAGACATCTATCTTGAACCGCCCCTTGCAAATCATCTTCCTTCAGCAAGAGTCAATATGGGAGGATTTAGGCTTCTTAAATCCCTCAAAATTGCAATTTCCAACCTCATTGGTGGTCGGCCTTGTGCTCTGCTTCCTTTGACCTCAGCTCTATAAAGCTTCTGTAAAAGCATACCTTCTTCTCCACCACTGCAGTCGTCTTCTCAACTGGTACAGGACTGCAATTTGCTGGGCTCATCTAAGTATCTCCTCTCTACATACATGACCCCACTTCAAATCTATTTTCCTTAAACTAAAGAAACATGACCTTTTAACATCTTGGATGGGAACAGTCACCGCACCATCGCCTTAGAATTGCTGTGTTACTGAGACCTTGTGACTGACTGTGGAAACTGCAAAATCTGGAACAGGGTTGCATTTAAAAAATGTTGGGCTGCTGCTGTACATACAATATAAATACCTTGGCAATCCTAGTAGTGCAACATGCAACCCTAAGGAGAACAGGAATAAAATATTTTGCAGTAGAATTTATTTTTCTGGCCACAGCCTTTTGGATAGCAATAGGAAACTGGCCAGGCTTGCCAACCAACCAGCACTAAAAGTGTAATCATTTAAAAAGCAGATTACAGACCCACTGTAATAGTTATATTGAATCTAAACTCCAATAACTTTTATATGTGGACAAGTTCCAGCAGAGAGAGAACATTTTCTCCTGATATATTTTAAAAAGTACATTATTGAGTATTGAAAATAGTCATTATAGATCATACACAGTATGAGAGATTTCAAAGGAACACAATGAAATCTGTTTTCTCATCAGATAATGTCTTTTCCATCAAGTTTAGGCAGCAAGTCTTGTGCTCTCATTGGGCCTCTCTGTAACTGCTCATTTAGAATTTGAAGTGCATCTGTGTCCCCATTATGTGCTGGGTGAAATTCGTCAGCCTGTGTTATGCAGGAGGTCAGACAAGATGATCATAATGGCTCTTTCTGGCCTTAAAGTCTATGAATCTATGTCCCCCTGACTCAGTATGAGGAAAAGAGCATTCTGGCCTTTTAAGATAAAACTACAGTCGCCAGAGTAGCAGGATGATGAATGTGAACACACATCTTGTTTGACATACTTGAACTGGCTTCAGGTTCTGGTGTGATACCGGTCTAACTGGTCGTAGATCGATGCACTGAGCCATGAGGAACTTGGGAATATGCCTGTCTCCATGGGGCAAACCTAAAGACAACACGTCTAGGAATCCCATTGAAAAAAGAGTGCATGAATCCATATGAAAATGCTGTCTAGCAAGTGTTGCAGGCATTGGCGATTTCATGCACCTGTCCCAGTATGTGAGCCATGATCAGCATATGTTGAATCAGCAAATCCTTCTGACCGTGTAGGCTGGATTTAGTATCAAGATTGCCTTCTCTCTCAGGCTACTGTTTGGCACTCAGGAGTCTTTTGGCAAATGTAATGATACTTATTAGGCTCTATTTAGAATGTAATGGAAACCGATCTGAAGTCATGGAGAATATTTGCTTTTGCTTGTGTATCAGAAAAGATGTTTGGAAAAAAATAGGCTCTCCCATGACAAACAAACAAAAGATTGGAGGAAGGTGGCAATGTTAGAGCAGAATAGACTGGTGCCTTCCTAAAGAGATGCAGCTGGAGAGGAAATCCTACATGGCTGTGTAAATGTAATGGCAATCTGTGTACCATAGGAAACATAGTAGCATTACTATTTATAAAACAAAATAGTGTTGCTGTGGCTTGTCATATGGCAGCTGCATTACCCACTGGTGGTGATTGAATTGACTCGTATGTATAGTTTGTAAATCAGTTTTGGAAAGACGGAGGACTGCAAGAACCCTTGGATAAAAAAATGCTATATAAATAATTATTATTCATGCGAAAATGTCAAAGGCAGCGTGTGTCCCATCTAATTCTATGACATAAAGTTACACTTCATCTGTCATTAGAACTAGAATTGCTCATCAGCTAGAATATTTCTAGTTATATATTTGCCCTCAAGACCAAACTGTGTGGAGAATGAAACAAAGCTATTTTCATGTTGGCTTATACCCTATCTGCTGCTCTTATTACAGACCCAAATTTACCTCCCTCCCACACAAACCTGTTGTTTTCAATCTTTAGTACTGTAAATTATTTACATTGGAAATACAGAATTGTGAAACTAAACATGTATAATACCGGAGATGTTTGGGGAACGATAGTCCTGTTATGTGAAGAATTTCAGGGTTTTGAAATTTTGTTTTTGTTCCTCACTTGAATGAAAACAGAATCTTTCAAACATTTTTGCAAAATGCAATTGTGTTGAAAAGTCTGTTTTCAAATTGTAAAGGTCAGGTTTTGATTTGGGTGTCTCTTATCTCTGGAAAGGATCAGAGATTCCACCTTGAACCTCAGAAGCCTTTCCATTGAAAACTTCATTGAATTTGATACTTTTTGGCAAATTGTTTTGATTTCTATTAAATTTTATTTTCTAACGGAAAAAATATTTTGTCAAAAAATTTCCAACCAACTCCATAGAAAATTAAAAAATTTCTCCAGAAATTTTTTCTATGTTAGTATGAGCCGCTAGGATGTGGGCAGAAAAAGCCTAATTCTGTTCCCGCTGAAGACAACAAAGGTAAGACTTCCATTGACTTCAGTGGGCGTTGGATCAACCCTCAAGTTCATATGCATTTCACTTGCACCTGTAAAAAAGAGTAATTTCTTATAGGTGCTTAATCATGCAATTATTTCATTAATGTTTGCATATGAGAGTTTTGTGGGTGGAAACTGTAAATGCGACTTATGGATGTGCTTCTCCTCCCATTAAAGTCAACTGTAAAATTCCCTTTGTTTCAACTGGTGCAGGAGCCTGTGCTTAAAAATGTAGTCCTGATAGTTTCACTACGACCTGTCCAACTGTTACAGAACCTGGGCTGAGGGAATCCAGAAGTAGCAGATAAAGGTGTGTTATGATGTACATTTGCTTTTCACCAATAACAGGGAAATAGCATAGAAAGTAATTAAATATTTTAAGAATACAGATACTCTATGAGCCCCCAAAAAGGAACAAACAATATTTTGAAGATCAACAACTTTTATTAGTGAGAGTCTATAGTCTTTAACTCCAGATATTGTGATTTTTTTAAAAAAAGGTTTGTACATTGGTCAGTTTTTGTAAACCGGCAAGAAAAGCAGCAAGCTTCTAGCTTAGTGTAGGAAGTAAAATGTTTCATAAGTTTAACTGAGCTCATGCCACAGAGCTTATCTTGTTTTGATCAGACAACAGGAATTGGTTTTCAGTGAGGCCTCATGTTTCATGGCCTGTGCGTTGTGGTTTTCTGCCCCTACACAGTGTCTTAGCAAAATGGTGGTGATGTGGAAAAAAGAATATCCTTTCATTTGGAGTTTAATTACTTGTTCTGATAGGATCTATTTTTCCTTGCTCTGTAGGCCTTCATAGCAGATGAAGGATTTTTATTCCATTTATTTTATCATGCATTAAACAAAAACTTCCTTAATCAATATTTTTATACTCTGTTTATCTTAGTCAGTTTATTCAGAGCAAGAAATCTTGCCAAATTTTCTGCTTTACAGAAACCAAAAGAAAAATTAGTGCACTCTGGAATTTTATCAATCTCAGTATTACAAAGGAAGGATCAGTGCTCTTGGGGCCTGACCCAAAGTTCATTGAAGTAGGTGCTGTCACATGAAATAATGTTCCAATATGATATTAATTTACTGGGTCAAAGGACACTTAGAGTCTGTGGTCAGTTCCTGGTAATATCCTAGGACAGTATTAAGATTTAAGAGGCTCCTTTGTCTTTCCAGTTAGAAGAAGAAGGGTAAATGTGGGACATGCGGGGATTTATAATTTCCTATATGATATCTCACACAATCATGCTGCGATATCACACTGTAATATGAACAACTTCATAGCTTAGAATTATTATATTGTAGAATAACTGACTGTCATTCCAAAAATTTGGTGTAACATAAGGAATAAAATGAAAATGCCTACTATAATATTTTTGTACTTGTGGGTGCAGTACATTTAAAATATCACGTCGTATATATGTAACTAAATATTCATAGTTCATTGTTTCAAAGAAGCAAGCTTTTTATTCTTAGCCTAGCTCTATTCTTAGCTATAATCTGTTGCTAATGAGGTGCATATTGTATTTGTGGATAATTTTGTTGCATCACATCAAGGATCTGATTTGCAGTTTCCTGAAAGGACTACCAGCAGAGCCAGTGATTAATCAGAACATAATGTAAGTTGCATCATGTTAGGGAACTAGCTGAATGTTTTCCATTGTTGAGTGTGCATTGGGATGAAGGAATAGTTTCTTGGTTTTCATCTGGCCAGTGGCACTCAGAGCATCATAAATCTATCACACGTGAAAACATCTATTGCAATGGCCAGTCCTGTGGCTGCTGAGCGTACAGTGATTGAAGCACTCCAGATGGTAATGGAAGCAATGAGTAATGAGGGATTACAGAGCTCAAAAATCCAGTGGCAATAAAAGAATATGGATTCCTACTCTCTCTTTGCAATGGGCTGCTCTCTCCTAGTCAGGGACTGTGTACAAATGAGACTTAACGCAACTTTGTTCTCTAATAATCACCAGGATATGTCCACCGGAATATGACTGTCCTGAAGGTTTGATTATAGCAGAGCTTTCAAGATATGTGGCTAGTCCCCCTTTGAAGTGACTACCAAACTAATATAAAACCCTGCATCCTTCATGGACATCTCTGCATTAGTAGCCCATTCATCAAAGAGGTTGTAGGGCAGAGTACTGTTTCTTGGTCTAATAACCAATTATGTCAGGCTAACCAAAGAGAAGGATTGAACTACTGCAATATTGTCATGTATTTTAGCTGCCATTGAGAAATCTAAGCTCAACAGATACTGCACAGACTGACAGCAGCTAGACACATTTTCTTTTTTATTGCGGTTTACAAACTCCAATAAAGCTGAGCTGCTCTACAGATCAGCCGGTGAGTTACCTTGTTTGCTGAGAGTAGCAAAACGCTTGAAACAGAGGAGTTGCTGGCGATAATGTTGTATGTGCTGAGTTCCATATTGATTCATTCTCAGTTAAAAATATCTTAATTAGGCATATCTTATTCTTGACATAAATCGCCAGCTACTGTGTAACAAATTCCCTGTTGCAACAAATTCTGTACATTTTTACGAGTTTTCCTCCCTGGTTAAATACCCATTGGTTGTGATCTATAAACAACTGGTGTACAGGACTTTTTGTCCCCTTTTCCCTCTTCTGTGCTCAACCGAGCACACTAATTGATTCCATATTTTGCTCCTACATTCCAGGAAGAGAAAACAAAATCCAACCTGTTTTGTCATATTTCACTAGGAGTTCAGTTGCTAAAAGATTAATTTTTCCTCAGGAAATGTGTATTGCCTGCTGTCATTGTTAAAGATTTAATCCATAGAAATTTCACGCCACAAAGTACTAAATTTCTCCTCAAAATGGATTCCAGTACTTCTACTAGGCCTATCTATGCTAATCCACCATTGCAATGTAAGTCTTTCCTTTGACCTTTTAAAATAATAATAAGCAGCTTTTTTTTTTTTTTTTTAAAATAACCAGTGTGGGAGCCACATTGCATGTAGCACCTACCTCCTGTTCAGTGGGAGTAATTATTCCATGCTCTTATTTACTGCTATCTGGGATCAGTTTCTTCAATCTCTGTTCTCATTTTAGGGCCTGATTCTGCACACACCCATACGCGTGAAAAACATTAACTCACGTGTGCAGTCCCATTGACTTCAGTGAGCCTGCTTATGAGAATAACGTTACTCCTGGATGTGTGGGCAGAATCGGGGCTTTTGATTATAGATTCGACAGGGATGTTGTGCCTAATTCTCCTTTCACTTATCCTGTTGTTAATCAGAAGTAACTCCACGGAAATCAAGAGAATCCCACTGATGTAAAGTCAGCGTGAGTGAGATAAGAATCAGGCCCCCGTTAGCCTTTTTATTTCTGCCTGTGAAGGCTTACACCTATCTGTGGCTCTGTAGAAATAAGTAGTAATATAAGAAAATTACCTGTTTTTTTGAAGAGTGTAACTGGAGGGGGTGGCATCTTTCACATGGATTTGCTCACACACTGCACATTTAATTTAAAATGTAAAAAATTGAAGTGTATGTCGCTGAACACTGGCATGTCAGTTGGGATGATGTGAGATTTATGTGAGGAAACTGAATTTGGGAAAGAGGATCTATTTGGCATTCCCAGAGAAGGGCTGAGAACACTGTAACTAGCTGTAACCATTTTTCTTAATCCCACAGCAATAACCTCTCCTTTGTTGCAATCCCCCAGTAATGACCAGGGACGTCAGCCAGACAGTATGTAATCTTTTGTGTCTTCCTTCTCCTGGACCACTAAACTTTGTTCCTTTTTAAAAAAAAGGAGGACATGGAAAAGAAGGAAAAATCAGATCAAGACTTTAACTTTCTGTGACCTAATCCTGGGCCCCAGTGTGTGTAGAGACTAATTAGCCTGTGTGACAGGATTCTTTCCACAGAGACCAGGGGAGTAAAGAATCCCCCTCTCCTCTTCTAGGCTGCCATGCAGCTGTAGTAATATAGCCCCCATGCAAAAAGTGCTGCTCTTTCATCTGGAGAATGGTTTTATAATCAGCTAGCCACCAGTCTTCCCTAGCATACCCTGTACGCTGAAGCCCTCTGCCCTGGGACACAGGAAGTCCTGCAGAGCTCTATGGTCCACAGAAGCTGTAGATCAAAGTCTCCAAATTCTGTCGCCTTCCTTTCTGGAGCAGATCCCGCCGGGGGGAGGGGAGGGTTGCTGAGGAGAGAGCACGATTTTGGTCCCCTAAAGTATGTTAACAAAGGATCAATCAGTAGCTCCTCCAAGCGGACACCCCAGCTTTAGTCCAGATTGACTTTTGGACTGTGAGAAGTGACTCAAGTGCTTGTGGGAATGAAAGGGGCAATATCAGAGCTATGCAACATCCAGTGGTTTTGCTTCACGTGGGTTTGTGTGAACATTTTTCTTGTTTGGATTTATGATGAGTCTGCTTCCCCTAAGCTTTGCAGTTCCCCCCAAATCAAACACAATCTAAACTGCCTATCTTCATATGTTTTCCTGTCAAAGCCAGGTGAAGTGACAAGTTTCGTCAGCTTTCACTGCCAAACCATAAGTTGGCCCTGGTTTGCCCAAAGGCTTTGCAAATCTCTCTAGAGAGTCTGGTCTGAGTTTAGAGTTGGTAATGAAATCCCAAATGGGGTGAATTTTGCATAGTTGGGGGATTTGTTACAATCATTTCCTACAGCTGTAGTTAATATTCAGTGCCTAGTTATGAGTGAGGCTGAATGGTGGCATTGCATGCTTGGAAGTGCTCTGCTTTTTGCCTGTTGCAGGACAAATGCTATTTACCCACCTATGCCTTTTCTGCATTTGTAAAAACGGGCCCTTTAATTCTTCATTGGTGTAGCTCCACCCATAGAAGTTAGGACTCAGATGGGTTTAGGGATTTGTACCGATGTGTTGTGTGATCCTGTTCAGTTGATCCTAACTTCTACTGTGTGAGGGCTATACGACTTGAAATATCAAAGGGGAAAATGGTGACCCAGACCAATAGGGTAGGAGAAAGTCCTGTCGCATTCCTCCCCTGCCTTGTGAGTTATCTGCAAAGGTTAGGGAGGTTAAGTACAATATGTGTTTTTTACTAACTAGTAAAGGAAATTGGGGGATGAGTCCAGGTTTACCTTTTTTGGAATGTAGATTATGTCTCCCCCCCAGATGTACAGTAACTAAAGCACCGTCGTCTGAGGGAATGAAAGTTGAAGATCTTTTCTGGTAGCCCTCTCCCTTCCCATCTTTCTTTCCCAGGTGACTGTGTGAAGGCAATGCAAAAGGGATCAGGGGTTGGGACAGAAGATGAGAGCAGGTTAAAAGAGAGACCTGTCATGTCCTGACATTTTAGAATTGTTTCCTTTTGTCAATAACTTCGCGGGGTGGGGGGAAGGAAAGTATTTCCTTTTTATACTTTGTGCTAGAGCCAATGAATTCAGAGTCAGGGAAAGGTTTTAGTTAATTAATCTAAACCTGATCCCTAGGAAAAGGTTGGAGCCTGATTTTTTCGGAAGGGCTGACCATCATCCCACATCCCATCCTCTTGAAGTCAGTGGGTCTGCAGGTATTCAGCACTTCTGAGTATCAGGCCCACTCCCTTTTCCTATACAGAAACTGACATAATTATATATTTATTGTTTGTGCATGCGTGGGTGGATATATAATATGCCTATAGCTATATAGTCTTTCACACAACTTTCACCCAGCTCTCCACTGTGTTGCATAATTATATTCTATTCTTGTTTTAAAATTTGCTTAGTGATTGCTCACTGATTTTTAGGTTTAGATCTATGCTTTCTTATTTTTAGATAATCTGCCTTGACTTGACCCGTGTATCTGGGGAAAAAGATTAGCCACTTTAAAATTTTTCGTTCAATGAAAAATAAAACAAAAGCCGTTGTTTGATTTTTGTTCCTTAAATTGTTTGTCTTAGCTTGTTGCAATGAAGCATGGCTTAGTTTATTTTCTTGTTTCCATAGGGTGACAACACAGCTTTACTGACATATTTTGACTCGGCAGCTAGCCTGTTTAATGTTCAGCAGATGCTGGAGAAGGATGGCATCATATTGGTAGTACAGTTCATACATCACAGCAGGCATTCCATGCTCAATGACATCATGCCCCAGAGCAGTAAACAGGGCTTGGGAGCTCCCTTGCCAATAGACAGATTCTTTTTCTTAATCCATTTCTTGCTGAAAGTGTACCTGATTCATTCCAGATGTACTCAGATTTAATGATTCAGGAAACTAGTCTCTTAAAATGAGACTTAAACACAATCTTCGGTTGCATTTCTGATGAAGATCTGAATTCCTGTCAGTTTCGAACCTGGCTTTTCACTCGGGCTTTTCACAAAGTTCAGTAAGGCTGTGAATTTGATGTTGGTGCTGTAATCCGTGATCAATTAGTGCTCTCTTAAAAATCGGGTTTTCCCTCTTCTGGAGGAATATATTGTGAAACATTTGTGGCTAATTTAACATCACTAAAAATGCCTTCATTCAGATATAACTCACTGTAACAGATAATGGCACTGTGAAAAGTGGTAACATATACTGACGTGCAGTACTTATTTATTGGTACTGCCTGTGTCTTTAATTGTTTATTAAAAAATAATTCTGAACAACTGTTCTACTATTCAGTATTAAATGACCGCATTCTTTGATGGTGATTGTTAAATCTGTAAATGCTACAAAATCAGAGGAATCTTTCCCTATTGTTTGCATGAGCAGAAATAAAAGTAAGTTGTTGATAGAATATAGAGTTAGTCCTAACCACTCTCCCTCTCAAATAATGGCAACTTCTAGACATTAATGATTACAGAGTATTGCAGCTAGCACGTCTTTCACTTGATGAATCCTTTATTTAGTTTCATCACTTGCTAAAGCATCACATAATCCAGATTTTAGCCTGCAAACTGTTAATCTAGTTTTTTAAGTGTATGCAAATATTGTGATTTTGAATTTATTGGGAAATAATTCACATTAATAACGTTTTATTTTTTGTGTGTGTACTTGTGATTACTAGATGATCCTAGTAGTTTGCCATTTATGTCTTGGTAGGAGAATTTGTTTGCTTTTCAATTGTAAATGTTTAAGATTGCAGCATTTGGCCTCTTGAATTCAATGCCTACTTGGTCAGAAGTCCCATTGACTTCAGTGGGAGTTTTACTGATGTAAAAATTGCAAGATTTGACTCTAATTGTTTTGACATTTTAGTGCCAAATTTTTAGTGGGGTCCCAGCCAGGGTTCCCGTCTATGTGGATGCAATTTTGCAATAATTGCGCCTTCGTTTGTTTACATCCATAATTGTGAGAGCAAATCATACCATTTAGAAGGTTATGTACCTGCAAATCTGTTACTTAGCCATCTCAGTGGTGAGATTTGTGCCTGCAATTAATTGCAGCCATAAAAATGCAGGCACAGTTTTTGCAGTTTGTACCAAAACAGTGAGAAGCTGTCATTTGAAATATGAGCCTTAATTTTAGAATGTGGTGAGCAAACAAAATGGGCTAAAAAGATGAATGCACTAGAAATACCTCTTTATTTTGTGGAGAAGTCCTGCAGTATTTACAAAGATGAATTCATAAGGATCAACTTTAAAGAAGGTGTCTAAAATATTTTACCCCAAATTTACTGCTCAATCACAAGTTCCCCAAACCACTTTGGGGAACTTGTGATATAACTATGGATACCATATTCTGGAATCTTCTTCAGCTGCAGATGGGTGACGCATAGAGTGTCTTTTCTCATGTTAGCTTGTGTTACCATTTCAATACCATTTACCAGGAGAGCCTGTTCCTATAAGCTCGCCATGTGTGGAAATCAACTTGAGGTCAGCATGTGGGCTCTGTGTAGCACATTGAAAGAACTGGGCTAAAGTCAGAAGTGAAGATGCAAAATCGCATTAGATAAGCCGACTCATGTAAATTAGTTGTTTTCAAGGGTTTCATTCTGAGTTGGGATTGAGTAAAGCAGAACATGCAAACATAAGACCCGTGTAAGTCCCAGGCACAGTGGTTCCTTGGTAGAAATCCTAGTATACTCCATAGGAATTCTTATAATTTAAACGATTTTCAGTGTTGAAATGCTGCTTGGTCAGATAGAAGACTTCCTGATGATACCGTGTGTGTGCGCAGCTACGGGCGTTGGTGTTACCTACCATGGTGTGGGTGCATGTAAAATTAATGGTGGAAGGATGTTTTTGACTTTGCTGATTGCACCTCATCTGAAATTCCTTATTGGCACTTTCTTCTGACATGCCACTAAAAGGCTCATTTCTGAGCCACCACACAACTCCTTCCTAATGACATCCGCCATCTTTTCCATGATAACTAAAGGTATGGCTACACTACGGGGACTATAGCAGCATAGCTACAGTGCCGTAGCTATGAAGGCATAATCCTGTAGTGCGACAGCCTATGCTGACAGAAGAGATTTTTCTGTCGCTGTAGGCACATCACCTCCCCAGCAACAGTAGCTAGGTTGACGGAAGCATTCTTTGATTAATCTAGCTTTCTCTGTGCTGGGGGTTAAGTCAGTCTAGCTACATCACTCAAGGGTGTGGATGTTTCATACCCCCCGAGCCATGTAGCTATGTTGACTTAAATTTTAAAGAGTAGACCAGGCCTAAGTGGAAATGGATTCCTTTTACACTAATGATTAATTCCAGATTGGTTATGTTCAGGCTGCTTTGGCACCTGTTTATTTTCTAACTTACATTCAACATACAACCCTTTACTTCACTCCATTACCTCCATTTAACTCCTAGCACTAGGTTTTTGGGTGTGTTAACATTTTATCTGATGCTTATTTATGATCTTTTCGAGTTCTAGGCTGGCCAGAATGCCTACATGTACTGCAAATATCTAGTGACGTGTGTGTGTGTGTGTGTGTGTGTGTGTGTGTGTGAGAGAGAGAGAGAGAGAGAGAGAGAGAGAGAGAATAATGTGGGATAGATGTATTACAAGTGTGTTGGGAAAGACAGATTTAGGATAAATTGATATGTATGTATGTATGTATGTATTTGCATTGTGTTAGCACCTAGGAGCCCCACATCCTGCCAGTTTCTTCACAAACACAGACCAAAAAGACAATCCTTGCCCCAAAGAACTTCCAATCTAATTATTATTCAGTGGATGGTTACAACTTCTTAAAATTCCTTTTCAACATATAGTTGCTTTCTAGATGTTGACTAGCCCTCTTTGGTTTTGTCCTTTTCAGCAGAGGAGCTCAAAGTAAGAGGAATTTCAGAAAGTTACTATAATGTTAAAATAACCTTCCATTTTTAGGAAACAAAATAGAAGAGCATTTATCTTTGAATATTACTATAACAATACTTAGCCCCTACGTAGCACTTTATTGTCAAAGCACTGTATAAACCGTAACTATTTAATCCTCATAATAGCTCTGTGATGATATAGTAGGTTAAAATAAGTATCTCAATTTTACAAAGAGGGGTTAAGTGACTTGCCTAGGGCCACCAAGGTAGCCCCAGTGTCAGAGCCAAGATTAGAATTCAGACATTGCTGGCACCCAGTCCTGTGCTGGTACCATTGTATACACATCTCACATGTGATATCCATTTTAATATTGACTTTGGTCTCATAAACAATTGAAGGTGGAAGGAAGAAAGTGAGCGAGTAGCAAGGCACTGACTTGTGTGTTCATTTCTGATTACAGTGTTGATGAGAAAACCCCCTATCTGGCATTGGGAGCAGTAAAGAACATTTCACTTAATATCTCCATCTCTAACATTGGGGATGATGCCTATGATACCAACGTGTTCTTCAACTTTTCCAGGGAGCTCTTCTTTATCAAAATGTGGCAAAAGGTAAGAAAGGACAATTTCTCTGAGGGCAGACTTTGTAATGTTACTGCTAACATACCTAATGGATCTGGGGACAAATTGAGACCTGCTTTTAAATAGCCACATCTCCAAGGAACTCTATGAGGTTGTACCCGCTTATCTTAGGTCTTTACTTAAGCTATTTGTTTTGTGAATTTAAGCAGTGTTGATGATGGACTTTGTATTTCTACACATCATATTGGATTGGTGTGTTGCTGGTGCTGAGATGGCTATGGGAATGAAAAAGAAAAGTGGTTGTTTAGAAAGAGGTTGGTTGTTTTAGAATTCACAGTAGAATGTTTGGGATTGAAAACCAAAAAGAGTCCAAGCTTTGATTTCTTCATTTTTAGATTTACACCTTTCAAATTTCTCATGGGCATAATCTGATGTAGGAACTAAGTTCTTTAAAAATAATCATTTTAATACTCTTTTAACATAGAGGTGTGCCAGAGATGGTTCTGAATGGAAGTAACACATGTTAAAGAAATTGTGAAGAGCAGACACTGTAAAATATAAGGGGAATTTTTATCATTTGCTTTTATCCCAAATGGCTTTCACAATTGTTCCCTCTTTGCTGAAGCTCTGCTGTTACTTGTTGGTCACATCACACTGAGCTAACATAGAGGAGTTAAAAGCTACAGCACAGGTGGGGCAAAAATATATGGGTGAAATCCTGGCCCCATTGAAGTCATGGGGCCAGAATTTCACCCATATATTTTAAAGATGGATAGTTTTTGGTTATAAGGAAAACTCTTCCCCTCTAGGGTGGGGGAACACTTCTAATGGACAAGGAGCACTTGTGGCACCTTAGAGACTAACACATTTATTACAAAAGCTTATGCCCAAATAAATGTTAGTCTCTAAGGGCTGGTCTACACTAACCCCCCAATTCGAACTAAGATACGCAACTTCAGCTACGTGAATAACGTAGCTGAAGTCGAACTATCTTAGTTCGAATGAAAAGGTACTTACCCGGGGTCCACAAGCGGCGCGCAGGCTCCCCTGTTGACTCCGCCTACTCCGTTTGTCGAGCAGGATTACAAGCGTCGATGGGGGAGCACTTCCTGGTTCGATTTATCACGTCTAGACAAGACGCGATAAATCGAACCCAGAAGATCGATCCAGCGCCTCCGACAGGACGCGTGAGTATAGACGTACCCTAAGGTGCCACAAGTACTCCTCGTTCTTTTTGCGGATACAGACTAACACGGCTACCACTCTGAAACCTGTTCTAATGGACAGTAATTCTCTTAGCCTTCAGTTTTGAGCATTATATCCCATTTTCAGTTACTTTTACAAACTTCAGAGCAACAGTGTTGCATTGTAATGCTCCGCGTCAGACAATGTACATTACATGTATGCTGTAGCTCTTTGTCTAAACAAACAGAAATAACGGCTGCCAGTACACACTGTAATGGTAACTGGAGTTTTACATGTAGATTTCTAGGGATTGTCCTGGCTGCCATTGGAGTGTTTCCATTGACATCAGTGGGAACAGGATCCCAGGACTCAATATATGTACCTTGAACAGTTATATAGTTTCGTTCTGTGGCCAGGGTTGAATATCTTTTACACATGGATTAATTAGACCACTGGAGGCTCCTCATTTGTTCCTTTTGACAAGTACTGTCTGGGAACAAGCTAAAGATGATACTCTGTTGCCATCGATGCTCTAGCTTGCACCTGTGTCTTAACACAGTACAGGCGAGTCTCATTTTACGCGGGGGTTCCGTTCTGCGGTTAGCACGTAAAGCGAAAACTGCGTATAGTGAAATCATTGAGTTGAATGGCGGACGCACTACCGATGCAGTTTTTAAATTGTTATTTTTCTTTTTTTTCCCTGTTTTTGCCGACCGCGCAAAGCTGAATTCGCGCATGTTAAATGCGCCTGAGATGCGACTCGCCTGTAGATGTGAGGAAGCAATTTCTGGAAGCAAATGAGAGGTTGCTTTAAGGTTTATCTCACTCTTCAGTGAATCTTTCTAATATAAATTAGCAATTGTTAAGAAAATGTGCACCACAGATCAAGTCTTACATTTTCAAAATCCCTTTGTTATTTAAAAATAATAGAGCGACAGGAGTGCTGTTGTGCCGTTTGACTCTATAGCAGTCTCTTTCACTCAGCTCTCTCATTAGGATAAAATACTCTGCCTTTGGCCTCATAGTTATCCAGATGGGAACTGGATTATAGCTGTGCAGAGACTGCATCAGTACCAGTGTTACTCTCTCACTAACCTCGGTGGATATAATTTGTCTGAAATATTCTTAATCACAAATTCCATGGTCCACTCCCATCTTCTGACATCTATACTCAGTACACATTGTAATACTTTTAAAAAAATACATATTTTGTTCCTGTTTGAAAATTGCCCAGGCAAAAATCCAGACAGAAAATATCAAATAAAAATGACGACTCACAAGAATCCCCCTAGTGGAGCAGTTTCTGAGTAAAAGAGTCTATTGTTGCACAGAAACTTTTAGCAACAACTGTCACTTAATGATTATCACCCAAATGGAGAGGGACCAACTGCATGATATTCTTTCTCAGCAGAGGGGAACTTTAGGATAAAAAACACATGGCTAGCATGATGGGCTTTAATAATCTGCCTCTGATATTCTTCATATATATTGATGTACTGTTAAGTGTCTCTTTCTATGTGTCTCCAGAGTATTGCCTCATCAATTTAAATACAATGAACTTGCATATGGTGGTTATAACTACAAGTGAGAGGACAATAGTTTGAGACTTTTTAAAAAGCTGCCATCTTCTTATACAAGACAAAATTGGTGTATAAGGGCCATTGAGACAGAATACCTAAGATTATGGCTTAAGGAAAATGTTGGCCTAACTCCGTAATTATTAAAGTAACATTTACTTAAACAAATGTGTTATTGTTGCTGCCTTTTTTTCTTGTGGAAGCTGAGCATGCATGAACTATGACAGTGACATTACTTGGCAGAGCAACTGCTGCTTCTCATGGTGTGAAAAAGGGTACATTGATTGATATTGAAAAGACCTCATTTATTCCGCTGTCTGTTTTTTTCCTTTTGCTCTACAGCCAGTTGTCCTCCATGCCATGGATGAAAGCCCAGAGTTTTCTTTACATAGCCTCTGACAGTTGGTCCTTTAATTGGGAGACACAGTAAGCAGAGGCTACTATAAGGGGCTGGCTTTTCAAACCTGTACGCTTACTTATTATTTTACTGCATCTCGAATCCGTTGCTTCTCACAGTTATTAAACAGACTCAACACTGATTGTCAGCTTTTCTGACCACTGGATACACACTTTTAAAATATGAAAAATGTTCAAATATAGACTGTAGTCACTGTGCAAAACAAAATAAAAATATAAAGTTGCATAGATTTTATATAACTGCTAATAACTGAGATTTTTATATATATACCTTTTAAAATTAGTCTCTATCACTGCCTGTTAAGGTTGTCTGATCCTTCTCATGATGAAACCCTGGTGTCAGTTGCGTATAGTTTTGCCAAATTTTAACCATTTGGGCTGAAATTTTTCATTCTCGTTATCTGTCTCCAACTGAATATTGTAGGAAAATTGCAGCCAAAAGGGTTCAGCCATCTAATCTGGGAACTGGACTCACCGCCTCTAGGCTGAGTTGCATTGCCCATGTGCACCTGTTCTGAGGATAATTAGGACATCAGTCTCTAGGGCTGTCAAACTATTAAAATAAAACTTTGCAATTCTGAATTTTTAAATGGAATGTTCAATGAAGGGGTTTTTGGTTGGTTGGTTTTTTATTTATTTTTGTCTGTGTTAAAGTTTGACATATAACGTAGGTTTCAGAGGAACCCTACCCCCCCCCCCCCGCCAGCCCAGCTGCCTCTGTTGAAGTGCATCCCCAGGGCTTGGGGTGCAGTGTGCTCCAGCATCCCCTAGGATCCCTTATCTCTGCCCCTACCGCAGCCTGGGAGGCCGGGGGGATGTTTTGGGGCTGGCTCCCACTCATTGCCATCACAAAGAACAGGAGTACTTAGAGACTAACACATTTATTTAAGCATAAGCTTTCGTGGGCTACAGCCCACTTCATCGGATGCATAGAATGGAACATATATATACATACAGAGAAAATGTGAAAAGATGGATGTACCCATATCAATTCTAAGAGGCTAACTAATTAAGATGAGCTATTATCAGCAGGAGAAAAAAAACTTTTGTCAAGATGATCAAGATGGTCCATATCAGGCAGTTGACAAGAAGGTGTCAGGATACTTAACATGGGGAAATAGATTAAATTTGTGTAATGACCCAGCCACTCCCAGTGCATCACAGTGCGTGTTGCCCGGGCGTCTCTGCGCACACAGCCCGAGGGAGGGCAGGGGAGCCCAGGAGCAAGGGACTGAGAGCAGAGCAGGAACAAGCGGCTGCCCTGAAGGGAAGGGGAGCGGCAGAGCTCCCCGTTCAGCATGGCCAGGGGAGGGATGATCCCCAACATGCTGGCAACTGGGAGCTGCCTTGCACCTGTCAGGTTTTTTCCCTGCTCTGGGCAAGTTCCACACAGCAGCGAGGAGGAGCCGGAGCATGAAGCGGGAGTGCATTTGGCCAGGCACTAATGGTGCTTCCAGTCACTGTGCTGGCTGCCTGCAGAAGGCTCCTGTGTCAGGAGCTCTGGGATACATCCGCAGGACTGCCAGGACCCAAGTCAAGTTGGAGCCATGTGCACACAGGAAAGCAGTAAGGCTGGACCCCTTCAGCTCTGAAGCGTCCTGGTACCCTAGGTCTGAGCCCTAGGTTAGCACAATTGGTGTGTGGGCGCAAGGGGCATTAGAGTTGAGCTTAGGTTCAAACCCGGGTTTACATTGCTGTGTAGACATACACTATGAGGCAGACACCTGGCATGGAAAATTTCAGTCCAAACAATTAAAGTTTGGCTAAGTTATAAGCAACTGAAAACTGGGTCTTATAATGAGAAATGGCAGGCAACCTTAATAATAGTTGGAGCTTCCAACCCCACCTATACTGAAATTTGAGAGGCAAGCGATCATTTAGCGATAGCCCTTTTGTAAATTCGAAAACAGAAATTATCACTCATGATAATACCTAATGTATTTATAGCACCTTTTATCCAGGATCTCAAGTTTATACATAGGGAAATTATTATTTATACAGTCCCACAAGGATGCATAGCATGGCCCTTCATAAGCAAATAACTCTCCTGCCACAAGGTGTTCACTCTCTCTGTATATTTTTTCCCCATTATTTTTAGAAAAATGTTTTCCTCCCAATGGCCAGTGCTGACATGTAACATTGAAACCAGTGCATATCCACTGAAGAGAGTAGATCTCAATGTATTATAAGCTCATTACATTTGATCACAGTTGTCTACATAGTCAGTCCTCCAGGGGACAGATCATTCTGCCCTGTCTTTGTGGGGAACAGTTTACTCCCATTTCTTCTCATTCTTCTTCTTGCATTGATTAAACAATGTTTTTCTAGGTCTCTTCTCCCAATACCCCATTCATTAAGTGCCTTCTAAACAGCATAAGTTCAGTATGGGCAGTTTAGATGGCTTTATGGTTATATATTTCATGCGTCTTCAAATGTAATAATAGGCCCGTAAAGACACAGAAATGGTTAAAGTGAGAGGAAGAGGATGAACTAAGATCATTACAGCTTTTTCTTTTGTGAGCAAATATACATTTATTTTGCAAAATGCTTAAGTAATATCTCCTCCGCCCTCCCCAACTTTAATTCCTGGTTCTACTCTTAGCTGGCACTGCTTTTAACACTAAAGTTTAGCAATAATATAATAGCATTCAGAGTGACAAACCTTTTGGAACAAAACATGTCCCCTGTCTCTTTTAGGAGTGCGGTTTAACTACCAAATTAAACCCAGCTTAATGACCTTTCTAGAGGCCATTAAGTAACGGTCAGCTTTCAATGGCTTATTCTTTATAGCACCAGGCAGTTGGTTCTTCGCTTGTTTTACTTGTAACTTGAATCTAGAAGTTTATCAGCCTTTGCTCCAAAAGGTCAGTTCCGTTCTCTTAGGAGTTTCTTTTGCTCACTTTTAAGACAGGCGGCTCAAGATGGTGCCAGGAGATAAATGGCACCCTGAACCGAAATTCCAGTAGAATCGTAACCTTATATTTGTTTAAGTGGTGCTTGCCCTATGGCACATTGTATATCACTGCTCTATGGCAGGAACTGATGGTAATTGTTTGCTTTCATCTACTTGCTCAAATATCTCCTGTGGTGTTAATAGGATCTATAAATAAAACTGAATCCCACTCGTTTAATTTTTTTTATTAACATAGAGCATGCTCCTACAGTTCTTTTGGAAGCAAAACTCCAAAGTCAAGGGTGTTTTGTCTGCAGAATGGCTGGAGACCCAGGGTACACCATCTAAAGATGTTCTGAATATTGCAAGGAGCTTTCATAAATATATAGATTCATAGAGTTTAAGGTGAGAAGGAAAAACTTGATCTAGTCTAACTTCTTGGATATCACTAGCCCTTTAAATTCACCCAGTTACCCCTGTATTGAGTGCAAAAGTGAGCTTTTAGGTGCAAGTTGAAAAAGACGGGGTTAGTGTTATTCCGAATACTGTAAATGATTTGCTTTCCTTTTGTTTCATTCCGGTGCACCAGGGCATTGATGATGCTGTCTTGAACTTCCTGACTAGTGCCAGTGTGAGAGAAACTTCACTATGCTTGGCTCCAGAATGTTTCTTTCTTTCTCCCTCCTCTGTTCTGTCTTACTTAGACTCTCCTCTCTTCCTTTGAGAGTGAAATGAAATGCTCTCAAAGGTGCCTTCATTTTTCTTGGAGATTAAATAATGCACTACTCTGTTCTCTCTTTCCCCCTCCCTCTGCAATAACCTTTCACCTTCAGAAGGGGTTCAAACAGGATCCAGGTAAATTCATGTTACCAGAGCTAGGTATGCTTATCTCTGACATAAAGGAGGTTTCTGAAAGGCTGACAACACTGCATAAGGCTGGTAATCTGCTCTTTCAGTACAGAAAAGAGTGGGAGCCCGTGAAAACATTTCCTGTGACATTTCATAATGCATGGAGGAGCAAAGAATACAGATGAAAGTTTCAAAATCTAACTCCATTAAAATAGGGCGTTAGGGGTTTTTTTGGGTTTTTTTTTCAGTGCTTGATCCTGAATTGATAGTTGTGAGTAGGCAACATTCTCTCATAGTTATGTCAACAGAGCCGTAACAACCAAGCTGTGTGAAGTTTTAAACCAGGCTGATTCCTGGTCCACAGGAGTTTTGCAGAGCAGCCTTACTGTAGGAGGACTTCAGGAAACCTGTGTATGACTTTTGGCTACAACCATCTGCAGAATAGTAATTGAATAATCTCCACTTAGCAGGGAGAAAAGAGAGCCTGTGCTACAAAGCTCTTCCATAAAACAGGGCAGCACCTCTTAAAAATAAAGCCTTACAAGTGAACTGCTAAGCTTTTATTTTTAAAAAATCAAACCTGTTTCAAGATCCCAATTCAATAAGTAATGGGTTATATATTTAGACTTCAACATTGCCATTAGTTTATGCAGTTTTCATTATATACTATACTCTCTCCCTATGCTGTTTTAGGGATTGGCCAGGTCCTCAGCTGTTGCTGTGCAAAACCTATTGACGTGTCTTGAGTTCAGGATTCTGTAGCTGGAGGAGCTGAAGTAAATGAATGTGGCTCTAAAAGGCATTTCCCGGAGATTAATAATTGACTTGGAGGGATTTGTGGCTCTAGGTTGATTTAAAATTAATTAATCCCCAGGAAATTCTCTGTGCCAAAGTCATTATTGCTATTATAAGCTAAATATTATTTTTTACACTTTAAAAATTACCTTCGGGGGCTTTTTTTTTTTTTTTTTTTTCCCTGGTTATTTTCTATCACATTTTCTGCATCCAGTTCATCTTTTAAAAGGTTTTTCAGTTACAGGGTTTTCTATTAGATTATTTTGCAGTACATGTAAGAACTGATACCAACTATATTTGCTTATGGTATTTAATATCTTCCATTTAAAATTAAGCAGCGGTAAATTGCAGTGTTTAAAGTTTGAATACCATATTGTTAGTGTTCATGAATCACTCTTGTATGTACGTTTGGGCAGCTTACAGTATGAAAATACAGTGGAAAATTAACATGTATTTTGTTACTCCTTTATGAAATTAATACTGATTCTTGCATTTTATTTTTGTCATTTTGAATTTTTTTCTGCTTTTAATTTTAAAAAATAACATTTGTGGTGGCCCCTTGTTTCTCTAGTCCAGGCGCCTTAGTCTTTCAGGCAGGAGGGACAGGGAGACCTGGGCCCTCCCATTCCACCAGGTCCCAGCCCAGGGTCCTGTGTGAGTGGACCCCTGAACAGGGGGCACTCCGAGCAGGGAGTCTAAGGGCTTGTCTATACTTACAAGCTTTACAGTGGCACTGATACAGCTGTGCTGCTGTAAAAATGCTCGTGTAACTACATTATGTTGTCAGGGGAGAGCTCTCCTGTTGTCATAATAAAACCAACTTAACAAGTGGTGGTAGCTATGTTGGTGGGAGAACATCTCCCAATGACGTAGCATTGCACATGAGCACTTATGCCGGCAAAACTTATGTTTCCCCGGGGGATGTTTTTTTTCACACCCCGAGTGACAAAAGTGCTAGTGTAGTCATGGTCTAAATCCACTGCTCTGGGCTACTTCCTATCAGTGCCCCTTCAGTTTGGAGTATGGCCCTTATAGTCCAATTCGCTGGAGTGTCCTGCCTCCCGTGGCACCCTCTCGTGGAGCTTTGGTGGAATGGTCCCAGGTTCCTTCAGGCGGGATGGCTGTAAGTTTGGTGAAGCTGAGCCCCACAATGTCTCTGGGCTGCAGTCACCCAGTTACCTAGGTTGCCAGAGGCTCCAAGGTCTCCTCCACAGTCTCCCTTGGCTGAGAGAGGTCGCTCTGGTGCTCACTAGAGGCTGCCTTAGCTGGCAGGCTAGTGATCCTTCCCTTCAGGTAGGATGGTAGCTAGCTCCTGCCTCTTTTCCAGTCAGCTCTCTCCTTTTCTCCCCCCTCCAGGCCTGGCATTGGCTACAGGTATAATGCGGTGGGGCTAGCTGCTGGGCCCAAAGGCTCTCCTTAACTCTGCCGTGCTGGTGGGCAGTTTCTCCCCTTCATCACATGGATGTATTATTTTAATTGTTATTACAAAGCATATTGGAAAGCATTAACCCACAAAGCTGGAGGGCGTAGAGTTTGGATTGGGGAGGGAAATTTAGTCATGCATGATTTCTCTGTACAAAGCTGTTAATCTAATGTGATGCTCTGTTAATAGAATGTTAAGGGTACTTTTATTCATATTTTGATTTGAATTGTAATAGTACGAAAATAATCCTTTCCGACTAGGACATACCAGTATATAATTCTGGGCATGTCTTTTTGAACCCACAAAGCTTGATTTCCTGTCCGGATATTCTTATTCCTGCCTGTCAGACATTTAGTTCTATGAAGTCTATAGTTTTGCAGATTTGTAAGAGTTATTAGGTACAGCAGTGGCCTAAGACATACTGCTGCCTGACTGCCTTAACTGGATTCATTTGTGCCTCCATTCATTTTTGTGTAAGATTTTCAAAGTTTCCCTTTTTATATAAATAAACAAATCATTGTTCGATACAGGAATCTCTCTTTCTCCCTCCCGCTCTTTCTCATTTTCCCCCCTTTCTTTACTGATTTCACCACACTTTTGGTATGCCGAAGCATGCAGAGCCTAGCTGAGAGTATGGAAGCTGCATGCCATTGACTTAGACACCATGTAAGAAAAAGTATGAAAAAGATGGAGTTTAATATACAAGTTGAATTATTCAAGAGCTACAGCTTCACATTTCTGTGAGCAAAGGATGCATCATGGTTTTCAAACTTCTTCTTATAGGAGCTTCCTAATTAAAGACCTGTGTATAACACTTGTATTTTTGGAGAAAGTAGTTTGGATTGGTTGCTGATTTTTTTTTTTTACATTTTCATTTTTCTCCTGAGGGGTCTGTGATTTAACTTAAAATTTTTACAGCAATTTATGATTTCTTAGGTCTTGAGGCTTTAAGGTTCTATATACTACCGTACAGTCTGTAACTAGTTGCAGATTTCCTGGGTTAAAAGGATAAGGCTTAGATTAAGAGGACACAGAGCTTGAACTCATTTATCTTAAATGTAACTTTTTTTTTTAAATGCCACTTTTCCAGAGTTTAGTCTTTCTTGAGTTTGCCCCTTAACTGTTCCAGTGTCTTTAGAGCAGTGGTTCTCAACCAAGGGTATGCAGAGGTCTACCAGGGGGTATGTCAACTCATCTAGATCTGTTTCTTGACCCCCAATGAGGTCACAGGATGAATTTAGGGGTTCACAAGTGCAGGTATGGCATTAGGCAGTAGCAAGCAGTGCATTTGCCTGGGGCCCCATGCCATTGGGGACCCCGCAAAGCGAAATTACATGCTTCAGCCACGGGTGACAGGGCTCGGGCTTGAGACTCCTGAAAGGGGTACAGTAGTTACTCCTGGGGAAATTCTGTGCAACTGTGGCTCAGCAGTAAAATCCCCCCCCCCCCCCCCCCCCCCCCCCCCCCCCCCCGCAGAATCCCTTTGCTTCCTTGCAGAAAATCGTTTCTGTGGGGAAGCAAAGAGAAGCTGAACCAGTGCTCACTCACCCCTCCCGGCAACTCAGCAGCTCAGATGTGTCTGTTCAGGCAGCCAGTGGGAGAGGTAAATCACTGGGGGAAGTGGGGTCTGGGGATGGATGTTAGTCCCAGCTTGGGGGGGTGTGGTGGAGGAGGAGGACGGAGATGGAGTTGCCCCTTCCCTGCACGGAGCAGCCAGGGCTGGTCACATCAAGCCCCAGAAACTTCCCCTTGCTGCAGGAAGCTTTGCACCGTGGCGGGAGGGAAGGATCTGGGTGTGTGTGTGGGGAGGTGAGGCTCAGCGACCGGGGGGCGGGGGGCATGGTTGCGGGGGGCAGATGCACAGGGGCTGGGCGAACAGGGGGAGCAGCTCCCTGTACAGTGACGCTTCCCCCCACCCACGCATCTGGAATCCCCCCATCAGGCCCCCATCCATATCAGGAGCACTTTCATCAGGAGCCCCCCATACTTGGACCCACACCCCACTGAGCCCCACCCAGCTGCACCCTGACCCCCACCAAGCCCGACTCCCCCTCCACTGAGCCCTAACCACCTTCACTTCACCCCCTCCTTGCAGAGTCCCATTCCCGCTGCACCCAGAGCCCTACACCCAGCCCCTGTGCACGCAGATTCCCCCCTGAGCCCAGACCTCCTACCAAGCTGTCCACAGCCAGATTGCACCACACAGAACCCTGGTACTCTTGAGAAAATTCTGCACTGAAAAAAATAAAAAATTAAAGTTCTGCAAAGTTCTGCATATTTTAATTATCAAAATAATACAGAAATACAATAACAATATAATCACACCATTTTCAATTATTTGCTGACAAGTATTTTGAAATAAATTACCAAAATAATTGAAAATGGTGTGATTATATTGTGCTGTTTTGACAAATAAAAGATGCAGAATTTTGCAGAATTTTAAAATATTGTGCATGGAATATTTAATTTTTTTGGTGCAGAATTCCCTCAGGGGTAATAGTCTGGAAAGGTTGAGAACCACTGCGTTAGATCATTTATGAGCAGCTTGTTCTGTGAGAAAAAGGTTGAGGGCTAGTTCAAACTTAGAGATATGTGGAGGAGGTGACCTGCAGATCTGGACTGGGCTAAGGGTCAGGCTTGCATTCAGTAGCAATAAAATCTCGTGAGCTGCTCTTCAGAGAATGGGAAAAATCTTACAAGTCCAACTGATTCTGTGAAATTTCCAACTGCATCCAGTTACTCCTCAAGAGATCAGTGATTGGGCTTCGATGCTAGAGAGAAGGACACTGGACCCTATTGCCCTGAAACAGGTGGTGTCTGGAAGGTGGTGAGCAGTTAGAGTGTGATTGGCTGGCTTGCTATTCTCCCCAGCTATTCTGATCTTGCTACCTGGAGACTGCTTCCTGGCCAGGTACCTGCGTCTTCTACCCACCTGATGCCAGATGAAGACCTCTAAGGGCTGCTAATATGAGCTCTGAAAAAAGTCTCTGGATTCCTTGCAGGAAATGCAGAATCACAGTTCAAGGGTTCTAGCCGAGAGTACATTTTCTCATGTGGCAGCTAATGGAGACATTGGGAAAAGGAGCTGGAAAGCCTTCTAACTGGACTGAGGACAGGTCTACACTGAAAACGCTGCAGTGGTACAGTTGCACCGGTGCAGCTGCGCTGCTGTAGTGCTTCAGTGAAGATGCGAATATGCTGACAGGAGAACCTCTCCCGTTGGTGTAGTTACCACCTCTCACAGAGGTGGATTAACTATATCAATGATAGAAGCCCTTCCATTGACGTAGTGCTGTCTGCACTGGAGGTTAGACCCTGAGCGCCGTAGTTATACCGATGTAAGTTTGTATTATAGACATGGCCTCAGATATGCCACACATTTTCCCACCATCTGTCTGGCTCCTGAAGCTAGATCTCTTATTCCACATGTTCAATTCCAAGGGGTTTTTGAACAGCTGAAAAACATTTGATTAATGGTGAATAACTTCTACAAATGAATAAATCTTAGAATAGTTTTGTACAGTATACACTAATTTAACAAGGCCCTACAGACATTTACCAATTTTGATTACATTCACTATTAAGTTAATTTATTTTTATTTTGTAAAAGAATGTGGTAGTAGAAACAACACTGAGATTAGAGTTCACATTAGGAACTATGCTACAGTCCCTTTCCATACTAGAGGGGAAAATTGTACTAAAGTGAATTGTTATGATCAAACTTACAAATAGACTCAGCAAACGTAGTTCCACTTTTGTCAAGAGTGAAATGTGCACATGGCTGGCTTTTCCCCTGGACTCTAATATTCCGTAGTGGTTATAACCTGCATCCCACAAAGTACCTGCCGTAAAGAGGCTGTATTCTGGCCATTTGCAGCATGTGAGAGATATTAGTTTTGGCTCTAGGAAATGAGGTTTCTTTTGCTTGGCTGCAGGTACACAGTTGGCTTTTTATTTTGCCTCACTAATGAGTGTGTGTGTGTGGCAAAGGGGTTGAATATGTTCTTAACCCCCCCCCCCAATATGAATAGATGTACAATATAAAATCTCCCTCCCTGATTGACAGCGAGCTAAAAATTTCCTTGTTGTCCATAACGATTCTTTCCACTGAAGGAAGGTTATTTTAACTGCTGTTTTCTTACATGAAAGTGAAAGGAGATCATTTTGTTGGTGATCTCTTTTGATGTGTCCATTAATACTTTTGCATACCATTCAGTTAGGTGGCCAAGGAGTAAAGAAGGTACTAATGCATGAATTTCTCTGTGGTCCTGAGGCTTGCAACAACAACACTGATGCTTCTCTGTCTGCACAATAGTGGTGACTGCAGTGCACATCACAGAATCAACAGGCTAAGCTGGGTGGCATTATCAATATCCTCCTATAGATCAGTAATTAGCTCCTGGCTGGAAGGAAGTTTGTGTAAAATTGCTAGGTAACAGAGCAGAATACTTGAAAGAGGAGAGAGAATACAGTTGGATTAAACCAAAAATAACTGTATAAATGTTCTCGCATTGAAGTCAATAGGATACTTATGGGTGCTCAGCATCTCTGAAAATCAGACCACTAATCTCCCCAGTCACCTTAGTTCCCTGATGTAGGGTGAAAAATCTTAGTTCTTGGGATAATTTATAAGCCAGCAAACCAATGAATGCCATTTGAAAAATAATCTTGATTTTTTTTCATCAATATTTACCTAAGAAGCACACATACCTGCTGATTTATGTTTATAGGCCAATAAGTTTAGATGTGAAGGTGACAGATGTTTTGGAAGTATCCAGGATGAATAGATTGCACTATACACATGACTATACAAAGAGTGTACATTCTGTATGTGTGACATTTAAATTCCTTTACCTAGGAAATCTCAGCATTTCGTTCCCAGTCATTATGTACTTTTTACCTGTGTCTCAGCTGTGCTGACTGAAGTACAAGGCAATAAAAGCTGTTTGGTCAAGGTCATGAAGTGAGCCAGTGCTTTAGTCTATAAAAACCAGGGTAGTCTTGGCTCCCTAACTCACCTAGAGAACAGCGTGTACAGAGGGATAAGTAATAGACCACAAATTAAACTTGGTTTTATTTTGTTCAGTGACTGCACATAGTTTTTGCATGTGAAGGGTTTTGAAATGCTGGACACAAAGCACAACTCTGAACAATGGGCTTGTTTGTTGTTTTGGCTTGCATTCTTTTTCTCTGTAAGGGTCCATTCTAGCACATAATGACTCTTCGGGTCAAGAAGTACTTGCAACATGCAAGAAGTTTGTAAAATGCCTTAATCAGGGCCGGCTCTAGGCACCAGCGAAAAAAGCTGGTGCTTGGGGCGGCACATTTCTAGGGGCGGCATTCTGACGTTGGCTGTGCCGCCCCTATAAATGTGCCCTGGCCGCCCCAGCTCACCTCCGCTCTTCGCCGCAGCTTGTCCCCCTCCCTCCCAGACTTCCTGCGCGCTGCGCCACCGCCACCGCTGGGCTTAAAGCCTGGGAGGGAGGGGGAGAAGCCGAGCAGCGGCGGCGCACGAAACAGTTGTTTCACGCGCGGGAAGCCTGGGAGGGAGGGGGACTCTCGGCTTCTCCTCTTCCCTCCCAGGCCTCCCCCTCCGCACCCAGGGACACCCAGAGTGGATGCAGCGCCCCTGACTGCAGGCGTCCCGCGGGGCTGTGGGACGCGGTTGGATCATGCTGGCCGCCCATACACAGCTGCCTGGTGAGCAAACGGAGGGCGCACAGCGCCCCAGCACAAGCTCCCCTGTCCGCCGCCTGCCGCCACGCCCCATCCTTGCCGGGCTGCACGGGGAGAGCAGGCCTCAGTCTCCAGCCGGGCTCTCCATGGAACCGCCCAGGACCCTCCTGAGCAGAGGGAGGAGCTGGTAGGAGCCGCCGCCTCTCCCGCACAGGACGGCCAGCATGATCCGAGCGCGTCCCGCAGCCCCGCGGGGCGCCTGCAGTCAGGGGCGCTGCAGCCGCTCTGGGTGTCCCTGGGGGCGGAGGGGGAGAAGACGAGCGTCCCCCTCCCTCCCAGGCTTCCCGCGCTCGAAACAGCTGTTTTGCGCGCCGCCGCCGCCTCTCGGCTTAAAGCCTGGGAGGGAGGAGGAGAAGACGAGCGGCAGCAGCGCACAAAACAGCTGTTTTGCACGCGGGAAGCCTGGGAGGGAGGTGGACGCTCGTCTTCTCCCCCTCCCTCCCAGGCCTCCTCCTCCGCCCCCAGGGACACCCCGAGCGGCTGCAGCGCCCCTGACTGCAGGCGTCCCGCCCCACGGGGCTGTGGGACATGCTCAGATCATGCTAGCCGCCCTGCACAGGAGAGGCGGAGGCTCCTACCACCAGCTCCTCCCTCCGTTCAGCCAGAAGGTAACCCGGCCCCGCTGGGCTGGCGGTGGTCCTGGGCGGTTCCATGGAGAGCCCGGCTGGAGACTGAGGCCTGCTCTCCCTGTGCAGCCCGGCAGGGATGGGGCGTGGCAGCAGGTGGCGGACAGGGGAGCTTGTGCTGGGGCCACCTGGCCTGTGCTGTGCGCCCTCCGTTCGCTCACCAGGGCCAGGCAGCTGTGTACGGTGCACAGACCCGCCGCTCCCACTACCTGCTCCAGGTCTGAACATGTCCCAGGCTAAAGTCCCCTAAGGGCTGGCTTGGTGGGGTTTGTTCAAGCGGGTTCCCCGGAGCAGTTACATGCAATCACTGCTGGGGGCAGGATCCCGGGCTTCATGGTACCATTTTTTCAATGGAAACCTAGTCATTATATGAGACAACTGGGGAGGAGGAGGAGTGCACGGAAGTAAAAAGGTCCTAATCAAGAGTTAAAAGGATTTGGTGGGAGAAAAGTGATTGTGGGATAGGGACAATCTTCTAAGGCTCTTTACAATGTGGCATTAGGTAAATATACTGGATTGGAAATAGGGGTTAGGACTGTGTCAGGTCCCAGTGAGTCTCACATCCCCTTTCTTCTGGCAGCTGTTTATCCATGGAACCTTGCACTTCTTGCTCCCTTCACTCTGGTAACTTCAAGTGAGTTTCACATCACCTTTCTTTGGAAGGCCTTGTAACATTTCTCCCTGGTTTACAACCTTGCCCCCTAAAAAAACATGCTAGGAACCTTGCACTTCTTGCTTCCTCCACTTTGGTAAATCTTTCCTGCTATCACTCTTGAAAGCCTGGGAGGCAGGGAGGGGGGAAGCCGAGTGGCAGCAGGAGAGCGGAGGTGAGCTGGGGTGGGGGGAAATGCAGCACGTGCGGGAGAGGCGGCAGGGCTGGGGATTTGGGGAGGGGGTTGGGAAGGGGCGGAGTTGAGGTGGGGCCGAGGCGGGGCCAGGGGGAGAAAAAAACAGGGGAGGGGGGGAAGCCAAACATTTTTTTGCTTGGGGCGGCAAAAGTCCTAGAGCCGGCCCTGGCCTTAATAAAGTTATAAGTCAGGGTGTTTAATGAGTTAGTTTTATAAAGGACAAGTAAAAGCTGTGCACAAAAGAATCACTGGACATCATTAATAGCCTGTTTATACAGGTTGAGAAAGATTTTTCTTTTGGTAGTGACACTCCCTAATGATATTTCACCGTTCAACAGGTAAGTAAAGCTTGTGAAACTGTCCTGTATTTTTATATCAGTTTACACTGGTGGAAGTTAGGGTAACTCTCCTTCAAGTTTTCAACAATTTATTTTGGTGCTTTGACTGAATGAAAAACAACAACCCCAACAACGTGCACTACCCCTCACTGCTTTGTTACAAGCAAGCATCTAAATAGTCCATGGTCTCATCTGTTCATTAAAGATGATACGATAACAGTGAACAATAAGTGCAACCTTATAAAAGGAAGTACAACTTGACCTTATTTTTATGATGTCATCCTATTAACATTATTTTTTTCATAGCTTGGGATTCTTAAAAAAAGAAAAGAAAAGACAGCCAACATGGATTTCAAAAGAGAGAGAATAAAAATGAATCCAAGCGCAAGCAGTGCTTCCTGCCAGGACCTGCTTAAGAGAGTCTCTGTTAAAATACCATGACGGCTAGAGGATTCCAGCTCAACCTTTCCTCTGAAGGGGAACAGTCTTTTCCTTTTTTGGTAGAAAATGAATGAACTGACATTTGTGCTGATGATAATCTTACTTCAACATTTCCCAGAGCTTTCTTCTCCAAGATGTAGGCACATGGAACTCTAGAGGTAACCCCAGCGTAAGTGCTAAGGACAATTAAATAGTGATGAGTGAACGTTGGAAGGCTTTGGTAGTTTGATTCGGATAAGTTCTCAGACATTCGGGTGATTATCCAGACATTATCCAAAGCCTTAGATTTGCAAAATTGGTCTGGAAATTGCATGAGAACAGGCTTCCTTTTGAAATTTCCAGTACTTCCTGCTTCCAGACAGGCGGGACATATTTCTGATGCAAACCTCTCTTGTAGCATTTGATTACAGACCCAACTGGAACTAGGAAGTGGTAGATGTGCAAGGAAATTAAGGAAGGGAAAAAAGTCATTTGAACTTTTTGACACTTAAAAAAAAAGTTTGGTTTTTGGTTCTGGTCAAGATTTAGAGAGCAATTCAAGAGTCGGATATTATTCTGACTGGTTTGATTTCCCCTATGTGTAGTCCACGTAGGGCTGGGCCATGATTTGGCCCTTAGTAAGTAAACAAAATAATTTGCTATATTATCTCGTCTCCTTCTGATTGTTGAACCAGTAATTAACACAGTTTGGGGGTTTAGGAACTGGTTAGTGTGTGATCTCTGACACAGCGCTCCCACACTGATGGTGTCGCAAATGATATCACTTTTCAGATGCTAATCACTACCAGCAGGTGCCTTATAAATGCCAACTGTAATTAAAAGCTTTATTCAAACACAGAGTTTCAGTTTATATATGGCAAGAAGTGTTTCTCATCTTGTGAACTTTCAAACTACTGCATATAGTGAAATAGGCAGAAACCCTAACTTTTATTGGGCATATTAGAGATGCCACAAATAATCTGAGCTGAAGACCAAGTGAGATTATGACAAAACACTGAATCTTAAACAGCTGAGGGGGGAGAGGATTTTTATCAATTAAAAAAAATTAACACCTGTTTAATTCAAACTCCTTCTAGGATAAATGCTGATTTAATAAAATAATGAATACCCCTGTCCCTTCAGTTTGTGGGCTAACATTTCCTCCCCACCATCACCACCAGTTCTCCGCTCCTCCAGCAAACACCAGAAAGGTGAAGACTTGGCATACCTAATATTTTAAAGGCAAAAATCAAGCAGAAGTAAATCTAATTGGTTTGTTCAGCTAAAATGGGAGCAAAGCAGGAGAAGAGGCGGTCTGATAGCAAAGCAGTTAAACTTCCTCAGAATGGGAGTGCTGTGGTTTCAATAACAGACGTGCCTTCCTCCCCTCCCTCGCACTGCACCCACTCCCACACACTTGTGTCTTGAAAGTAGGGTGACCAGACAGCAAATGTGAAAAATCGGGACGGGGGTGGCGGGGGGTAATAGGAGCTTATATAGGAAAAAGACCCCAAAATCGGGACTGTCCCTATAAAATCGGGACAGCTGGTCACCCTACTTGAAAGAGAGAGTTACAGAAAAGCTGTCATGTTTTGTAAGCCTGTTCCTGAAACTCTTGGTTTGGGTCAAATGTTCTCTTTCCATCACCATTTAGGTTTTCTTAGTTGCTGTATCTAAATATGGAATTGCTGCAGTTAAAAATACACTTACAGAAGGGAGAGGGAAAGAATAAGTAAGATTTAAACATCCAATAAATAGAGGGTTGTTTTTTAATATATATTTCTCTCCCTCTTCACTCAGAGACTTCCTGTGTAGGTCAGGATCTGTGATCTCATGATCCATAAATAGCCTCAATTAGGGAGGAGGGAGAAAATTTAATTAATGACATAGAAATAGTCACTTTCCCAAAATAAGCAGAGAATCCAAGCTGTGGAGCCCGGGTTACTGGAAGTTGGGGGTGGGGTGTGTCCACAACATTTACTAATGAGATCATGGAATAGAACAGGAAATCTGTGTCTAATGCCAAAAAAAACTTTTTTTTTCTTTATAAAACAACTGTTGAGATTTCCTCCCTCCCCCCCCCCCCCAACATACTTTTAAATAGAAAAGAAAAGGGCGGACTCATTCAGGCGTAATCCTGTAGATATTTACATGTACAAATAATGTCATACATGTGAACATACGTGTGTCAAGTTACTAGTGCATGAGCATGTTTTTAGGTTTGGGATCTTGTTAAACACTCACTTTTTGAGCAGAAGAATTTATCATTTACAATACAACTATGAACTGGTTTCAGTTGGTTGCAGAAATATATGTTTGTCTCTAATGAGTAAAGGGACAATGCCAGTTCCCTTAACATCCTTTAAAAAAATAACTTCTCTAAGCCAAAAGTCTATTTATTCCATCCCGCTATTCTTTTACATCTACTACTTGATTTGATTCCCAAGTAGAAAATAGACTTAAGCCCAACTGCATCAAAAAGTAAATGTTGAAACTTTAATAATGAAAACATCTAATTGTGCAAGTCCTTATCTACGGCTATTTCCCTGTGGTAATATTTATCCTAATAAGTTATACTTAACAGGTCAATTTGCACACTCTCAGTAATTTATCCTCACAACAGTGGGTATTCTCATTATTATATCACTCATGTCCCTCATCTTAGTTCCTTGAGGTGTCTGCACTGCAGTGAGTCTGAGCCTGGGTCAACTTGTGGAGCTAAAAATGGCTCTGGTCAGGCTCTGAAACCTGTCTCAGAGCTCAGGCTTCAGCCTGAGCAGGAATGTCTACTCTGCTATTTTTAGCCCCATAGCATGAGCCCGAGTCAGGGCTCTGAGCCTCTCTGCTGCGTATTTGTTTTTTCCCCCCTCAGTGTAGATGTGCCTGTGGTTACCAATATTCCACACAAATGTGGTGTCCCCTCACTTTTATTGTTGGAAATTATTTACACCAGCCATTAGAATCATGAAGATGAGGTTATAGAAAGCATTTTTACACTTACAGAAACCAAGACTGTCTAACTTTAAGTTTCCCGTATGGGTAATTTTGTGTCCCTCATCCTGGGTCTTTGTCATGCATTTTGATCTTGGCAGGTTGAGAACTGTGCACAATGTTTCCAAATGGTGAAACAAAAGCAGTGTTTCCTTGCGTCTACTGAGTAAACTTGGTGTCAGAGAGTGGATTAGAATGGAGGTGATCTTTGCTTCCAGTTGTCTGCTCAGACTAGAAGTCCACATCTAGTTTTACCAAAAATTCATTGAAATGCATATAAGAATTTTTCTTGGACCTTGCATTGTTTTTAAAGTTATGACCAACTTAAATGGACCACCCTAATTCATCTGCAAAACTGTTACTGGCCTGCAGCTATTGGTAAGAAGATTCCTTGTTTCTCCCAATCTACTCTATATATTGGACGCAAGAGATTCATTTTATGTCCTCTCATGTTACCGGTATGTTCTGCATACCTGCTGTAATGTCAGCAACTGTGACTTCATGAAAGAATCTTGTGATTAGATGGGAGTGTTTCTAACACTTCATGTTTTTCCCCTCATAATATGACAGAACTCTTTCAGCCAACAATTAGGGGGTGGAATGGAAAATTGGATGTTGACAGTACAAAAAGCTTGGGTGTAAGTGCTTTTCTCACTCACCTGTTTCTTGATTTAAGAATGCAAAACTTGCTTTATCAGGACTATGGGCCCTCATCCTGTGGGGTCCCTCCCATGAACTACTTGCTGAATGCGCTCAAATTCCAATGAAATCAAAAGTGGTTGAGGGAAAGCAGCAGCTGGCAGGATCAGGCCTGTGGACATAAAGGAAATATTAACTATCTGTCCAGAAACTAAACAATGCTGTTGATGAGGGGAGGAAAAAAGCAGACATTCAGTTTCCAAATTGTAAGTAGAGAAGAGAGAAAGAGAATAGTGTTCAGGGTGACAAACTAGACAACGTTGAAGATACACTTTAAGAAGATTAGAATCAATACTTAAATCATTTAAAGTTAGATTATTGTACAGTCAGGGGCGGCTCTAACAATTTTGCCGCCCCAAGCAGGGGCGGCGGCCCCGCCCCCGACGCAGGCAGACATAGTAGGGCCCCGCCCCCGACTCAGGCAGTCCCAGTCCGCGGCGGCAAGGGGAGAGCGGCAGACCTGCCGCCCCATTGCCGCCGCGGCAGGCAAGAATGGGGCGGCAGTCCGAGTCCTGCGGCGGCAATTCGGCGGCGGGAAGAGCGGACCTGCTGCCGAATTGCTGCCGCGGGACTCAGACCGCCGCCCCATTCTTGCCTGCCGCCCCAAGCACCAGCTTGTAAAGCTGGTGCCTGGAGCCGGCCCTGTGTACAGTGCAGACAGGAATTCTCGTTTATAAATACTGCCAATTATCTTTTAATTCTTGCAGGGTTTGTTTGTTTTTTAAAGCCCATACTGCACAAAAATGTAATACCCAGGTAACTGTGCATTGAAAATAGTTCTGTTTGATGAGAAGGGGCCTCTCAGATTAAATAACCCTGTGCTGCACTTGCTGTGAATGTAGATACTCAGCTCAGATTTTTTTCGATTTATAAAAGCTTTGAAGAACTACAGCATTTTCAGTTGCTCTCTTTCTCTCTATGTAAAGTGTGAGTTACAGTGACTGAAGTTCTTCAGTGACTTTTGTTTGGTGTTACATGGAAGAAAGCCAGATAATATTCCCTTGTGGTGTCTGTAAGCCATATTAAATGAACTTGAAACTGCTAACATCCAAGACATTTCAATGAAAACATTATGAAGAGTGTGGGGTGATGAGAGTTAAAGATGGAATTAAAGCAAAAATCAACCTCTTAAAACCACAGTTAGGGAGGCTGTCGATCAGCATGGTTGGAAGGCCAAGGCAAGAGTAGAAAGAATAATTAAAAAGCCCAAAGCCCTCAAATATCATCAGAGTTGAGACTTTCTTTTAAAGTAGGGTAATGAGAGGCACTTGCCTGGTCCACGTGTATAGTGGCTAAGGGCTTAGCAAACTGTTTCGCTAGCTGTAAACAGATATATTTTCAGGGACACTGCACAGAAGGCCGAGGCTCTTAATATTAACTAGAGATCTAAATAATTGACCTGATTGTTGGAGAAATGTGTTCATGTAGGTCCTGAGTCAGGGTAACATCCCTATTCAGCACAGCAACAGCATAAGTTGAAGTCAATGGAGCTTAAGCACATGCTTAAAGTTAAGCATGTACCATGTACCTAAGTGCTGTCCTGAATCAAGACCATAATGTGCTTACTATTATTTTCCTTAGTATGTCCAGCCAGGGCTTCTATGGTGAGAATGCGAACCAAGGTCCCAACTGGTGCCAATTCTGAAGGATGTTTGTGCTCTGTGGGGGAGGACCCGTTCAGCAAGAATTGGTCTGAGACCACAAACACGCTGCATTTCACACAGGCACATAGTTAATTTACCTTGAGAACCCATTTTTCTCAACGGTGACTTTTTTTCTAATAAAATTCTTTCAAAGGAATTAATCTACAGAGTTTGTAGTTTATCAGATATAGTCAATCAGGAATGTAAAATACACCAGCAACGTAATAATGAAACAATTATGCATGAAACAGTATATCATAGTAACAGTTAGAGTTGCAAAAAATATTTCAGATTAGATGCTACAGCTTTGTTTTTTCAGTCCCATGATCAAAGTATGGTTACTAACCTAGGCCTCAGTCCTGCAAGCACTTAGGCATGAGTATAAGGGTTTGCCTACATAAAAGGGGTGCAAATTTTAGTGCAGATTAGTGTGATGCACACTAATTGGCCAGTGTGGAGCCTGCAGGCATGCACTAAAAGTTCCCTGTATAGTACTGTTTCATACAGGACTACATCAGTGCACATTAAGGAACTTTTAGTGCATGCCTGAAGGGTCTAGTCGGGTCAGTTAGTGAGCAACGCATTAATGTGCACTAGAATTTACACTCCACTAGAGCCAGGGGTGAAAGTAAAATTGAAAACTTACCGGTACGGGGGACGGCTCTGCCCGCCCAGAAGAGGTGGAGCCTCAGGAAGAAGGGGTGGGGCGGGGGCGTGGCACCCCCCAGCCAGCCCTTCCAGGCTTCCTGGCCCGCGCCACCCAGGGCTCCAGAGGCAATTTAAAGGGCCCGGGGCTCCGGCCACTGCTGCGGGGCAGCCCCGCTGGCCGCGGGGCAGCTGCTCCTTTTGCGTCCCGTCCCCCCCGTTGGCAGCCTGTGGGGGCAAAAGGGGCAGCAACGATAAAGCGCTGCCGCGGCAGCACTTTAAGCAGGGTCTTAGCCACGGCAGTGCTTAAGGATCCTGCTTAAAGCGGTGCTGCGGCAGCACTTTAACGTCACTGCCCCTTTTGCACTTACCTGTCGGCGGCCCTGCCAATAGGGACCCGGCAGGGTCGCCGAGGAGAGAGCGCAAAAGCGGCCGCGATGTTAAAGCGGTGCTGCGGCAGCGCTTTAAAGTAAGGCGGTTGGGGCTGGTACTGGTGGCCACTTTTTACCGGTACGCTGTACCGGCCCGTACCACCTTACTTTCACCCCTGTCTAGAGCTGACGATCCCTAAATGATTGCAGGAGGAGGATCTTAAAGTGACTTCTCAGCAACAAAACTTCAAAAAGAAGATTATAGTTGTTCATTTCCTTACCTTGTGTTTGATTTATAACTAGTGTTTTAGGGACCCTTTTATATATGTTTTATATATGTATTTATATGTTTTATAAATAGTGTTTTAGTTTGTTTGTTTTTCTCAGCTGATCAGCGGCAGGGCCCCTCCGTCATTATTCATGTGGGGCCCTGCACCCGCTAAAGCCGGCCCTGCTACAGTGTCTGTTCTAAGCTGCAATGTATTGGGTAGGGATTTGGGCACAGGCAGCGGCACTTGTGTTAAAGGTTTCAGGATCAGGGCCTAGCTTATTCAAACTAAAAGAATATTAAAACATCAACTTTGCTTTTCACCAGTTGGGACAGTAAAAGGGGACTAAATAAGTTCACTGTTACTTCTGCCCAGTCTTACTTTCTGGTTTGCATGCAGACGTACGGCGCTGTTGTGTTTGGGTTGACGAAGCTACACGGGAAGGGTATTGTTGCTTTTAAAAAAATCTAGCACACATGTCTGTGAATTATATTCAGATTGTTTTACTGGTACGCTCAAACAATAGATGCCACATGACCAGCAAAGCAACAAAACTGTACATTCTGGTAATGTGTGCCAGATTTTTTGACATGTTGCTTCAGTCGCTGTCCTTTTGTATATTTTGGAAGAAGTGGAGCATTATCATAAAGCCTGACAAGTTAAACAACCTCTAAACATCACCCAAGCCATGAGGTTCTGCCAATATTTGGTCAAGGGTTTTCCATAATTTTTTCCCCTCTGTGCCAGGATGTGTGCGTGTGTGTGTGAGAGAGAGAGAGACTGGGAATCTATTAATTTGTTTTTTTCCCCATCTAAACAAAAATGTTTTACTTAACCATAATCAAAGAGGGAGACTGCACCACTGGGCAAACAAACTTCTGTTAAGTGCACTTTCTAGAAATGTTTGTATTTTGTTCCTGAAAAATAAACTGAGCATATTGGTTGTACAGTACAGTCCTCAGTTTGTGTAATTTAAAGGCTGTGTATCCGTATGTGAGAGTCGGTGGAATAAAAACTTCATAGGGATGTTCAGAGATGTCTCCCTCCCATGGGATCTCTTTCAAAATACCTTGTATTTGGTACAGTTTGATCAATTCAAAAGAAAAAATATTTGCTCATCAGAAGAGTTTTTAAGAGGGTTAAGGCGTCCCTGCCAGGGACGATTTACTAGTATCCAGAGAGGTGGTTAATTTCATCAGAGGCGAGGAAATGAGCCAAACTCTCCCTTCAGTTTGGTGGTGTAAATTCAACAAGGAGTCCCTAAGGCTACGTCCACACTACCTGCCCGATTCGGCGGGTAGTGATCGATGTTATGGGATCGATTTATCGCGTCTCATCTAGACGCGATAAATCGATCCCAGAACCGCTCCCCGTTGACACCAGAACTCCAGCTCGGCGAGCGGAGGAAGCGCTGTCGACGGGGGAGCCTGCCTGCTGCCGTGTGGACTGGGGTAAGTACTTTTAAAAATCGATCAAAGATATTCGACTTCAGCTGCGTTATTCACGTAGCTGAAGTTGCGTATCTTAGATTGATCCCCGCCCCTAGTGTGGACCAGCCCTAGAGTCCTATCCAGCACCTCCCTACACCAGTATCTAAAAGCCATGTATTGCCTGTGTTTGGCTTCCTGAAAATCTAAAAGGTGTGTGTCTGCTAGTAGCTGCTCTCTTTGAAAAGGAGAGCGCCAGCAGGTCACAAATGGAAGCAGAGGATAACGTGGCTGTATTTCTGAGTGCAGACCATACCACAGTGTCACATGAGTAATTCTAATTCCTACACATGTACAATATTGCCCATTGTATTAACTTCCCATATGGTGCTGCATCGGTTAGAAATGAAGCAAAGAGTGTCGTATTTCCACCTTCTGCCGAGTGCATTGCAGCTGACGTTATAAAACATGAACACAGCTCAGAGCAGTGGTCCATCAGTAGGATGTGTGGGTATATGACAAGGATGATGTTGGACATCGGGTGTGTCCAATGTTCTCCTTAAGAATGACTGGTCTGCATTGAAACATCTTTCACCTTAGGGCAATATCAGAGGAGGTGTGCAAGGCAGTCAACACCATTGCTTTTCTTCAACAAGTGTTTGCTGCAGACATGGAGCCTTGCTGGGATAAAATGCACAGATGGTTTCCCCTCTTGTCTTCTGACTGAGCTTAACATGGCACTGTACTTCATGTAGGTCCAGATTGCCACTCTTTCATCTCCTACGGATTTTACCCTCATTTCTTTCTGTTAGTAGTCCTCCCTTTCCCCCTCCCTACCCATGATCTAAGTTTTGAGTGTAAACTAAATTGAAAATTATCCGTATAATGGCAGTGGGGGGGAAGAGAGAGAAGATAATCTTATAACTGATGTATATTTCAGAGGAGGGAGGGCAAATTGGAGCTCTTTATGCAGGGTTTGTTCTAGTAATGATGTCCTCCAACATCTACTTAATATATATCAGCACAGTGATTCACATGGCACTGCTCCAATTTCATATCACCACAGCATGTTCATTAAATACTATAAAGGGGAAGACGAACTTTCCAAGTGCCAAACTCTGTGCGGTGAGAGGCTGATTTGGTGTGACCTGCTGTAATGCTGGACAGCAATTTTCTTAATGCTATCCTACTTTATATTGCCTAAAAAACCTACTTTCTACTGCAGTTCAGTTATGGTTCACTGTGACTGGAAAAGAACAAAATCGGAATTGTTCTGTCTGCATCCCTGGATGATGACGGGTGTAGTCATCAACGCAATATTGCTCTAATGTTCTTCCATTACTTCCTCCCAAACCTCTAGTGCGGCATGGCAGGTAATAATTCCACAAGCTGACACCTCCTTTTCCTGTATATTTCAGCTATAGTTAAAATGAGCTGTTTCCATACTGAAATTCTCTATAAACCCAACAAACTGCACGTGTGTACATCGTATGTGGTAGGGTAGTTTGTAGCAATTAACTGTTGCACTCTAACCTACTAAGCCCTGGTCTACACTACGAGTTTAGGTCGAATTTATTAGCGTTATTTCGATTGATCCGTGCACCCGTCCACACGACGAAGCCCTTACCATCGACTTCTAGGGCTCTTAAAATCGATCTCGCCACTCCACCCCCAACGAGAGAATTAGCGCTTAAAGCGATATTGCCGAATCGATGTAGGCTTAGTGAGGACGCAATTCGACAGTATCGGCCTCCTAAATCTATCCCACGGTGCAACAGCTGACCGCTCTGGACAGCGGTCTGAGCTCGAATGCTCCTCCCAGGTAGACAGGAAAAGCCCCGCGAACTTTTGAATTTCATTTCCTGTTTGGCCAGCGTGGTGAGCTGCAGGTGAGTGCAGATCTCATCAGCAGAGGTGACCATGATGGAGTCCCAGAACCGAAGACGAGCTCCAGCATGGACTGAGCGTGAGGTACTCGATCTGATCGCTGTTTGGGGAGACGAAACCGTGCTAGCAGAGCTAGGGTCCAAAAGAAGAAACGCCAAGACATATGCCAAAGTCTCCAAGGGTATGCAGGACAGAGGCTACAACAGGGACGCGCAACAGTGCCGCGTGAAAATTAAGGAGCTCAGGCAAGCCTACCAAAAAACCAGAGATGTAAACAGCCGCTCTGGGTCACAGCCCCAGACATGCCGCTTCTATGATGAGCTGCATGCCATTCTAGGAGGTGCAGCCAGCACAGACCCTCCCATGTGGTTTGACTCCGTATGTGGATCATCAGAACCCACAGAGGAGCCTGATGATGATGATGCTGAAAATAGCACACAGACCCAGCAAGGAAGCGGAGAAGCCCTTTTCCCCGACAGCCAGGAACTCTTTCTCACCCTGGAGCAAGTACAGTTCGAACCCTCCCAAGGCGTGCTCGATGCAGGAGAAGGGACCTCTGGTGAGTGTACCTCTGTTTAATTAATACATGTTTTATAAGCAAGCGTGTTTAATGATTAATTCGTGGACAGTACAGCCACAGCTACTCGAAAAGTCTGTTAACATGTTCGGGGATGGAGCAGAAATCCTCCGGGGACATCTCCAGAAAGATCTCCTGGATGTGCTCCCAAAGCTTGTGCAAGAGGTTTCTGGGGAGGGCAGCCTTATCCTGTGCTCCGTGGTAACACACTCTGCCACGCCAGGCAAGCAGCACGTAGTCTGGAATCAGTGCTTTGCAAAGCATGGCGGCGTACGGTCCCGGCTTTTGCTGGCATTCAAGCAACATCCTTTCTTTATCTGTGTGTGTTATCCTCAGAAGAGTGATATCATTCATGGGAACCTGGTTGAAATAGGGGAATTTTAGTGCGGGAGCATTCAGAGGGGCTCCGTCCCCGCTGGGCTGTTTGCCTGTGGCTGAACGGAAATCTTCCCCGCTGTGACCCACGCGGTTGGGAGAGGGGGCACAGCGAACATCTTGCATGGGTGTGTGTGTGTGGGGGGGGGATTAGTTTCTCGCTGCATGTTAACCCGAAAACCGCCGCCCCCACTAACTTTTCAATTGCTAACCTGTTTGTTTTAAATTGCCAGCCCACGGGATGTTTGTTATGGGAAATGAGGGGGTTGCTGTTTGAAAACATTCCCGCCTGTTGTGAAGCTTAAAGAAGCCTATAGAGTGTCTTACCATGGCTGTCTGCAAGCCGAATTCTGTTGCCCGCCGGACCTGCTTGTGTGATCTCTCACAGCAAACCGGCAGACCCTCAATATAAGAGGCACAGTGCAACCTTGGACCAAATGCACATGTGATATGTAATGTTTTGAGCATTGTTCAAACAGAATGTGTCTTTGAGAGTTGTCTCCCGTTTGCTTCCTCCCACAGCTGCAAATGTTTCAACGCCACCCCTTTCATCACCATCCCAGAGGCTAGCGAAGATTAGAACTCATGGAATCCTCCCACTCTGAGGCTGCCCAGCAGAATGCGTGGAGGCAGACACTGTCTGAGTCCAGGAAGGCAGAATTTGATCGCGCGGACAAGTGGCGTGCTGAGGACAATGACTGGCGCGCTGAAGAGAGACAGCGGCAGGATGAAGAGAGTAGGTGGCGTCAGCGTGCAGAGAGAAGGCAGGATGCAATTCTGAGGCTACTGGAGGATCAAACGGAAATCCTCCGGCTTATGGCTGAGGACAGGCGTAGGGTTCAGGAAAGGCCGCCTGAGCCCAGACCGCCACTACAGCCCCTGTGTAACCAACAGCCCTCCTTCCCGAGTCCCATAACCTCATCCCCGAGACGCCCAAGAACGCGTTTGGGTGGCCTCCGTGCTCCCAGCCACTCAAGCCAAGAGAACAGTCCAAGCAAGAAAGGGCTGCCATTCAATAAGTTTTAAAGTGCTGTGTGTCCTTGTCCTTCCCTCATCCCCTCCTCCACCACCCATCCTGGTGCTTCCCTTCCTCCACCACCTATCCCGGGAGACAGTGTCAGTTACCACCATAGTCCCCCCTCTGTGTTTTACGAATTAATAAAGAATGCATGATTTTTAAGCAACAATTACTTTATTTCCTCTGCAAGCGGTGATCGAGGGGGGGAGGGCAGGGCGGTTTGGGTAAAGGGAAGTAGAGTGAATGAAGGGGCGGGACTTTTCATTAGTGGGGAAAAACAGAACTTTCACACAGCATCCTGGCCATTCATGAAACTGGTTTTCAAAGCTTCCCTGATGCGCAACGCACCCTGCTGTACTCTTGTAATAGCTCTGGTGTCTGGCTGCGCATAACCAGTGGCCAGGCGATTTGCCTAACCTCCCACCCCGCCATAAACGTCTCCCCCTTACTCTCACAGATATTGTGGAGCGCACAGCAAGCAGTAATAATAATGGGAATATTGTTTTCGCTGAGATCTAACCTAGTTAATAAACTTCGCCATCGCGCTTTTAAACGGCCAAATGCACACTCCACCACCATTCTGCACTTGCTCAGCCTATAGTTGAAAAGGTCCTGACTACTGTCCAGGCTACCTGTGTATGGCTTCATGAGCCATGGCATTAAGGGGTAGGCTGGGTCCCCAAGGATAACTATGGGCATCTCAACATCCCCAACGGTTATTTTCTGGTCTGGGAAGAAAGTCCCTTGGTGCAGCAGCTGAAACAGACCAGAGTTCCTGAAGATGCGAGCGTCATGTACCTTTCCCGGCCATCCCACGTTGATGTTGGTGAAACGCCCCTTGTGATCCACCAGTGCTTGCAGCACTATTGAAAAGTAACCCTTTCGGTTTATGTACTCGCTGGCTTGGTGGTCCGGTGCCAAGATAGGGATATGGGTTCCGTCTATCGCCCCTCCACAGTTCGGGAACCCCATTGCTGCAAAGCCATCCAGTATGAGCTGCACATTTCCCAGACTCACAACCCTTAGTACAAGCAGCTTGGTGATCGCCCTGGCTACTTGCATGACAACAGCCCCCACTGTAGATTTTCCCACTCCGAATTGATTCGCGACTGACCGGTAGCTGTCTGGCGTTGCAAGCTTCCACAGGGCTATCGCCAGTCGCTTCTCTACTGTGAGGGCTGCTCTCATCTTTGTGTTCTGGCGCTTCAGGGCAGGGGAAAGCAACTCACAAAGTTCCATGAAAGTGCTCTTACGCATGCGAAAGTTTCGCAGCCACTGGGATTCATCCCAGACCTGCAGCACTATGTGGTCCCACCAGTCTGTGCTTGTTTCCCGGGCCCAGAATCGGCGTTCCACTGTATCAACGAGCCCCATTACCACCATGATGTCCACCTTGCGGGGGGGCCTTTTTTGAGAGAGGTCTGTCTCCATGTCCTCATCACTCTCCTCAGGCTGATGCTGTCCCCTCCTCGCCTCCTGTTGCTCTAGCAGCTCCCGGTTCTCGGTCTCCATATACTGCTGGACAATGCGCGTGGTGTTCATAACGGCCATAACAGTTGCGGTGATCTGATCGTGCTCCATGCTTCCCCTGGTACGCTGTTTGCAGGACAGCAGAGTGGGAGCAGAAGCGGCGGGTGGATAACAATGGTGGCAGCAATATGGCGCCCGCACGAAAAAAGGCGCGAAAGGATTTTTCGCTCCCACCTCAGGTGCTTTCACGGAGGGAGGGGGGAGCAAGGGTTAGGCTCATTTCCTTCTAGCTGCAGATAGTACAATATGCCGTGAGCAGGGGTTAGGCGCCTTTCCTTCCAGCTGCAGATGGTACAATAAGCTCTCTTGACCCCCTCAAGGATTGAACTCGCAACCCCGGGTTTAGCGGGTCAACGCTCATACCGCTGAGCTATCCCTCTGCCCGTGTTCCAGGCAGTGCTGGATCTCCCTTAAAGAAAACATAAAAAAGCGTCCCCGGCCAGCCACACCAAAGGCCGCCGGCCAGGAGCACTGTAATGTCAAGCATATTGTACGATCTGCAGCTAGAAGGCAAGGAGCTTCTGCTGTATGGTCCCGCGACCACAACCATTTATGGCATATTGCACGATCTGCAGCTAGAAGGCAAGGAGCTTATGCTGTGCAGTCCCGCGACTACCAGCCTCAGGCGGAATGGCCCCCTCAAGGATTGAACTCGCAACCCCGGGTTTAGCGGGCCAACGCTCAGAACGCTGAGCTATCCCTCTGCCCGTATTATACCGTGACTGAATCTCCACTAGACCTAATGTGAAGGCGTACGCTGGAGATGTACGGTAATTGTGAGCTGAGCAGCCTTCCGTAGCAAACATGGAAAGCACGCAGACAAGGCGCGAAAAAGATTGCTTTCAAGGAGGGAGGGAGGGACGTTTGATGGCCTGATGACATGTACCCAGAACCACCAGCGACATTTTTTTCTGCCCCATCAGGCTTTGGGATCGCAACCCAGAATTCCAATGGGCGGCGGAGACTGCGGGAACTGTGGGATAGCTACCCACAATGCAATGCTTCGAAGGTCAATGCTACTCTCGCTACTGTGGACACACACAATCGACCTCACGGTCTTAACGCTCTTCACACCTCACCAAAGGCTTTTTCCTGTGGTGACAAGTTCATAATAGGTTTTGCTCAGAACAAGAACAACCAAAAATCATTTTTTCTTTTATACAGCCTGGGCCTTTGCTCTTGTCCTCGTGTAACAGGAGACTAGCAGATAAACGTTCTTTCCTCAGAGTTATAGCTTCAAAAGATTGGGTCTGGAGGTGGGAATTTGCATTCACTCCTCCTCCCCCCCCCAAGTATTTCCTAGGAAATGCACTTAACTCTGTTTGTCCCAAAAGTTCATCCTTGTCTGGCACATTGTTGAAAATAGCCCTTTGAAGTTCCATAGCTCTTCCCAAGGTTTACACTAGTCATGTCTTCCCCCCACCCCACCCCACCCCAGAGAAATTAGATACAGTCCCACAATAATATATAAACTTTGCATTTAATACAAGGGACTCCAAAGATACTTAAACGTAATTCAATAGGGGTTTTCAAGGGCAGGAAATTGCACCGTTACAGTTCTGACAGTCAGCAGCCATTCCCTTTCACTGCCCATGGGGGCACATACTACCCAAAATGGTTTGAGGCAGAGATAGACCATGGACCCCCAGCCGCCTGTAGCGTTTGCCAAGAGGAATAGGTTCCAAGTGTAGGAAAAAGACGGGTAGATTAGGGAAGAGCATGAGTGTAACTTAGGACATTTTCCTCCCTTCTCAAGCCTTCACTAGGCAAATACAGCATCCTCAGATAACTTCCTCTGTCATATTATGTTAAGGTGGTTATCTGAACTACTGGATCAGCTAAGCAGTGGTTTTCAACCTTTTTTCATTTGTGGACACCTAAAAAAACTCGAATGGACATAGTCTGCAGACCCCCAGTGGTCCATGGACCACAGGTTGAAAACCACTGAGCCAAAGCAACTAATCAGTTGCTGCACTTCCAAAACACACACACTCTGTCAGGATAGAGCCCAGACCCAGCCATCACATTGATTCTGTAACAGTTGTCAGCAGTTGTTTTGGCGCTTAAAAAAAAATGCTGACTTCACCTGGTGAAAAATAACACTCTGGAAATGGGGCCTATCCAGTTGTGAGCCAACCTGAGAACTGTGTTTCTCCCAACAAGCACTGCACATTACATGATAATAGATGAGAGATTTGCTGTCCCAGGAATCTGACGTGCCATGGAGCATTTTAGAAGGAAAGCAACGTTTTCCAGCCTAAGCTCCTTCACCATCCAACTGTATTGAAAACTTCAGTCGTGTTAGGCTGTACATTTTAAGCAACCCCTACAACTCTACAACATAGTCTCATGTAATGGGCCGGATTCTTAGCTGATATAAATTGTCATAGCTTCATTGAAGTCAAGGGAGCTATGCCCCTTTAGCTGGTCCAGTGTAGGGTGACCAGACAGCAAATGTGAAAAATCGATACAGGGGATGGGGCATAATAGAAGCCTATATAAGAAAAAGACCCAAAAATCGGGACTGTCCCTATAAAATCGGGACATCTAGTCACCCTAGTCCAGTGTGTTTGTTTGAATCTACAGATAATCAAGGTCTTCGCTGTTTTCTTTTTTTAATTTAACATCCCTTTTCAAAATGTATACAGAATGAAATGCAAAATAATTCTATGAGTAATGCATAGAGTGTGAGATTTTAAATCCATAAATATCAGGTAATTTAAACTTCCTACAGCGATTGTAAGCAAATGGCATTATTCCCAAACATTAAGGCATAAGAGGTAACACCCTGTATTGTGTATTGTGCACGTGGGCCAACATTTTCAAACGTGAATGCTTAATGTTAGCCACTAACACCCATAATTAAACACGGAAATGCAAGTAACCTGATTTTCAGAAATGGTGAGTACCTTCAATTCATGGACCTGCCCTGGGAGTTAATCAGGGTTGAGTAGTGACAAAAGCTGTTGTCTGTAGGATCTTTGCCGCGTTTGTTGCAGAAGTTGGAAGGTGTGTAGTGAACGAAGCAAGGGACAGCGGGAAAAGGAATGGTCACATGATTGAGGTAGTGGAATGCTGCCCTGGATAAATGGATTCTATCCTTGCCTATGCCACTGAACTCCTAGGTCTGCTGGGCAAGTCACTTAAACCAAACGTTTCACAGGTGGTCACTAACTGTGTGTTCCTCATTTTCTGGGTGCCCAACTTGATACCCTGGAGTCTGATTTATTGCAGTGGAGAGCACCCACACCTGCAACTGAAGGCAGTGGAGCCATGCTTTGCATATAAGGTGTTATATAATGCTAAGTACTCTGAAAAACCAGGTCCTAATCGTCTCGAATGGGGGACCCAAAAGTAGTGGAAGCTTGATCTTAATCACTGTGTGCCTCAGTTACTCATCTGTAATATGGGGATAATGCCATTCCCTCACCTGGCAGGGGTGTTAAGAAGATTTTTGAAGTTTTTTGAAGCACTCAGACACAGTAGTGAGGAAGACCATAGAAAAACCCATGAGGAAATTAATAATTCCATCTTCACAGCAGGATTTGAATACCGTGCAGTAAAAAAGGCCTGGGGCCACACATTGAAGAAAGATGAGAAAACAAAATGTTGAACAGCTGCTTGTGAACTGAGCACCATCCGTCCTATGCACTGAATTAGGCAGTGGTCCTGTGGAAAAATAGTATGTGATCATGTAATTAAAAACCATGCCTTCATGCATACACACAAGGGAGCTGACTGAAGGCTGCACAGACAACCATCATTCTGGCATTTTCTGACTTCTTGATTAAGTAAAGGTGTCTTCCAAATCAAATATGCAACATATACTAAAAGAGTTTTAAACAAAACAAAATTTGCCAGTGCAACGTACTTCATCATTTCCTTAACAGGCTATTCTAAACAACTGGGATCTGGACACTAGTTGTCAATAAACAAAAGGCCTGGAAGAATAGGCAGCAGCCAGCAAGGCAAAGAGGTGACTGGATTTTTTCCATTATCAGATCATGGAGTCCTCTTGGTTATCTTGCTTCTGAGGTCTCTAGTGATAAGGCCTCTGACGTAATATTTGAGGAGAAAAGGCAGCCTCTCAGGTCTGTCTGTGCATTGTCACCAGCAGACAGCTATGTAAATAAAAGTCTTCCTTTAGCAACTGGAGGCTGGCAGATTAAGGGAGTTTATATGTTAATACAGTTGGATAGCAAGTGAAGTTCCAACAACACAGAAATGAAAATGTTCCCAGCTGAAATGTCTGAAATTTTCTCTTGGTTATCCAGCTGGTTTTTTTTTCACTTGCATTCTTTTGATCGCTAACATAAACTTCAGATTATTCACACAACTTCCCAGCCTCCAAATGTTGATAAATAGAAGGAATGCTTCACTAAAACTACCTATGCTATAAGTGTTCTGGTAATAAATAGTTAACTATAGTAGTTAAATTTGACACAGCATCTGAGCAGTGACGGATTAGCCACTGGGTCCTGGCCAATTGGGGGCCCCTGGAAAAATGGGCATCCCCACGCCCTGACCTGTTCCACCCGCTCGACACTCCTGCTGCGGAGTGGGCTTGCCCCACTCCGCCCACTCAGTGCTTCTGTCGCGAAGCAGGGGAAGCCCCAGACCCTGCTTCCCGGCTTGCTGGGCGGGGCGCCGGGGGAAGGGAAAGCCCCTGCGCTTCAACCACATTTCCCTAGCAGGAGCGATTGGGGGAGGGCAGGATCCCCACTTGCTGTGGCCCAGGGCCCCACAAACCCCTAATCTGCCTCTGCTTCTGAGCATGTTGCCTTTGCACTATGTAAGGTCAATAGTTCATCTGCTGTGCTACATAGCGTTCATGGAAATAGATACATATTAAGAATTACAAGTAAAACAATCAGTTGAAAAATTAACCTTGAGGGCACACTTCTGACGTAAATTTCACTGATGTAATTCTGGAGTAATTCCAGTGACATTAAGACATCTCAGAAGTATTCCAGTGTTTCCTTTTGTGTGAAATCAGTGATTGTGAGTTTCTGAGTCATCTAGACAAGAAAGATAATATTTTTACCTGTTTGGGTATTTTTTGTATTGGTATATTTTGCTGTGTCTGTGATACCAGAGATGATGATCTGACCTTCAGTTATCACAAGAAACAGCTGAAGAATTAACAGTCTGTATGGTGTCAGATTGATAGTGACGATAATGATGATTCTTGAGCACTGATCATGAACTCAGCTCAAGACATGATCTCTTCTCAGAGGAGCTTACAATTTAAGGCTCCAAGTCAGAAAAGAACTTAAGCACATGCTTAAGTGCATCCTTCTTCGGGACAACACTTATGCTAACTTTAAGCATATGTTTAAGACCTATTGGCTTTTGTACCCTTTCTGAATAGAGATGGTTTCTGAATTGGGCCCTAGCATCAATCCAGCAAAACCCTTAAACACGTGCTTATGCTATGTTAACTGAAATTTAGTGAGACTACTCACACTTAAAGGGAAGTGATTTGGGGGAGCAGGGGCTAGGTAGAGAGACAGTGACTGGATACAAAACTGCACTCTGAAATCTAGAGGATCGTGCTCTCTTAGGGCCAAATTCTGGTCCTAAAAAGGTCAACAATAAAAAGTCCATTGATTTTAGTGGGATCAGCATTTGGCCATTACAGGGCTCTCTCCACCCTTTTCACCTGTATGATTGTGTAGGTTCAAGGTATATCCTGTTTTTCATTAGTACTGAGGAGATAATGCACTTCTGTAATTTTCCTGTGGTGCTGTCTAATCACTGAAGAGAATTGTTACCTCTATAAAGTTCCCTAGGCCATTTTAGTGGTGCATTTTTGTAACCAAAGAGGATGTTGGGGAGAGCCAAAGGACTGGATTATCTCAGAGAGAGAAGGTGGGTGAGGTAATATCTTTTATTGGGCCAACTTCTGTTGGTGGAAGGGGCTATCTTTTGAGCTTCACAGAGCTCTTCCTCAGGTCTTGGGAAGATAACCAGAGTGTGACAGCTAAATGCCAAGTGGGACAGATTGTTAAGCATAAGGGGTTCACATGTGCTGTAGCCGAGCACTTAAAATAAAGTGGGCAATTAACATTTTTGCAATCCCAGAACAAAGGAAGGTAGTAGGAAGTAGGGTGTGTTTATAAATTGTTGTAATACTAATGAGCCATAAAACTAGTGACACTGTTAAGTCCATGGTTTTTAACGTCCGGCAGAGTTATTAATTTAAGTTCCCAGGCTCATCTTTTCAAGGAGTTGTGCAGGTTTCCTTCGAGGAGGAGGACTGAGAGGTCAGATGTAGAGTGATCGCTTTTTGAAAAGTGTTCTTCCACAGGTGATGTGGTGTGTTTCTTTTATCACTTTTCTTTGTGAGTTCATTTGCGAGCATAGTGCATGTCTGGTTTTACCCACATAGTTCTTGTTGGGGCATTTGATGCGTTGGTTTAAGTACACCACATGTTGTGATAGGCATGTGTAGGAGCACGTGTGATAGCCACATGTTGTGGGGAGGGACTGTGTGTTGATCAGAATAGCATTGGAAATATGTCTACAGGTTTTGCATCTGAGTTCTGGCAGAGTCTGGTGCTGCTTATAGTTGGTGTGTCCTGGTCTGTGGGGAGCTTGCTTCTGATGATGAGGTTGGCAAGGTCTGAAGGCTAGAAGATCTGAACACTTTTGGCTGCTAATAGTCCCCTGACTCTAATATGTTTCCTTCTCTGGAATATGGAGTTTCCCCTTTGTCTTTCTTCACGAGCAATTGTAAGATTGTTATTTTTTCTTGCACTTACTAACAATATCTGAGGTTCACAGACACTATTATGACGTGCAGTGCTGTATATTTCCTTTTGTCTTGACTGTTAACCTTCTGGGAACTGTGCGTGCAGCTGGGGGGGAGGGAGGAGGGGCAAAGGCTTCCCACATTCCCTGTGTTTTGTTTCTTTTCATCAGGATTGTTCCTTGTAATCTGTCACCTCTTTCCAGCACCACTTTCATCCGCATGGTGTTTTTTTCCCCCTTCCTTCAGGAAGAGCTGGGCATTGCCTGTGAGCTGCTGGAGTCAGACTTCCTCAAGTGCAGCGTGGGATTTCCTTTCATGAGATCGAAGTCCAGGGTAATGTGCTGACTGACTTTCACTTTAAGGAGGATAGTTCATGAATCCCTCTGTGCCAAGGGAAGAGGCAGGAGTAGACCTGCAGGGGAAAGGCATTATGGCTCTGTCGACGCCACTGAGTTTTCACAGCTCTCCCATAGGGATGCTGTGGCTGCCTTTCGTAATTGCTGTATGGTTGGGCTCTTTGTTCCCACTGAACAAAGTCAGCAGCACTGCTGTGCCCATTGTGACATGTGTGCAGTACTAACAGAAGTTGACTGGTGCTTTGCAGCTGCCAGAAAATGATTGTGTAATGCTTCCTCAGCAGAAAGTTAGAAGAGGGCTCTCCACCCAGTCTGTTTTTATTGCACCGCTTTGTTTTTATTTTGTGTCTTCTCATGCTGTGAAAAGTACATTAAAGTGCAGCTATGTTTAGATCAGTGCCTACAAAAATGACATCATGAATTTCCATTTTGTCTCCCAGTGACAGCTAAATAGAATTTTGCTCAATTAGCCGGTGGGTCAGAAGACAAACTAGGATCTGAAAATCCAGTTGTGTTCTTTCTGCTCTGACATCGCCAACAAAAAAAAGATTGCAGTCAAAACTCAGCTTACAGTTTTATTGTTCACGGAGTAGACAGAATGGTGAAAGCTGTCTCATCTGGGGAACATCTGACCCTGTGACTATTGGCTAATGCCCTACTAGGTTAGGGCATCCTTAATATACCGACAAATGTATGGCAACTAATATTAAATATATAAAGATAGAATATTTCTGCATGGATAGATACAGTGCGTAGCTCGAGTGGAGGAGGGGAGGGACATGAAATTCTAGATTAGGAAAAGCAATCTATAATACTCACTAAATGCCACTTTTTCTTTCCATAGTATGAATTCAGTGTGATCTTTGATACAAGCCACTTGTCTGGGGAAGAGGAGTTTCTTACATTCCTTGTCACAGCCCAAAGGTAAGGGTCCCTTCTCTGGCCGTATTTCTTGGTGGAATGCACAGACTCTTGGCCATATGAAATATATACTATGAAATATACATGTTGCATGATGTATAATAAATAACTGAAATTTAATTATTAGGACCAAATTAATATATTCTGGTGGCATAAAGGGACCATAAAGCCATCTTAACCAGCATGCCAAGTAACCTGGGTAAGTGGTTAAGCCTGATACAAGGAGGTTTGTTAGGATTCTCTTTGCCAGGGGCGGCTCTCACAATTTTGCCGCCCCAAGCAGGGGCGGCAGCCCCGCCCCCGATGCAGGCAGACATAGCGGGGCCCCGCCCCCAACGCCTGCCTGCGTCGGGGGCGGGGCCCCGACCCCGACACAGACAGTCCCAGTCCGCAGTGGCAAGAGGAGAGCGGCGGACCTGTCGCCCCATTGCCGCCGCGGCAGACGAGAATGGGGCGGCAGTCCGAGTCCCGCGGCGGCAATTCAGCGGCGGGAAGAGCGGACCTGCCGCCGAATTGCCGCCGCGGGACTCGTACTGCCGCCCCATTCTTGATGCCGCCCCAAGCACCAGCTTGGAAAGCTGATGCCTGGAGCCGGCCGTGCTCTTTACACCCTTACTGCCAGATGAGTGCAAATTAGAGCAGTCGTCAGTGTGTTCTAAATTGTATTGGAGGGCAAACCAGCCCTTAGCTGACTCCAGGATCAGGGGATCACAATGTGACATGAATCCACCTTTCACCACTCATCCCTTTGAGTCTTGCACCAAGCACAACTCAGCTGCATCTGAGCATTTGTTCCAGTGCTTGAGTGAAATAAGGATTGGACCCAAGTCAAAAAGCAATCTGCATCCATTAGATGATAGATGGCCAGGGTTCTTCTCTAACCTGTTGAAAAGTTGAGCGTACCTTTTTTTCTCCTTCTGATCTTTTTTGTGGGGTGACTGGATGTATAAGACAGCTAAGTAGTGTTCTGCCCAAAGAACATTGTGAAACTTGTTATGAAGTGAGTTAGGCTGAATATCACTTTGAATACAGAATTCTTAGAAATGTGTCCATAGGGATTTGATCTTAGAATCAGTGAAAACCATAACATGCCCTGTCTGCTTTCTAGGCTGATCTATCATAAAGAAACAAAATCTAACTGTGATTAGGTCACAGAAACTCTCTGGATTCATATAGGAATTGATGATAGTGCGGCTTTATTAACCTGTGCTCCTAATGCTGCCGCTGCTGAAACGTGATTAGCTGGGGCTTTCACTTTCTGTGCTGTTGGGTGTGACAGATGCATGAAGAGGCACATTTTGGATCCTTACATGTCAAGATGAACATAATCACTCTTAATCCCCCCCATCCCCACTTTCATGATGAAACCCCCCCACAGAACTCTTGGAGATGAGAGATGAACACTAGCAGTTGCTCAGTGACTGTTCTCGTAAAGAGTGATCCCCACAAAATGACAGGTGTGTGGAACAAGATCCTGTAGCATGTGCTGCTGCTATGAAATACTGTAAGAGAGCCCTCCACATCAGAGGGTCAAGACTGTTTGTGTCTAATACATTAGAGAAATGTTATTATCCGTGAAAAGCAGTTCATCCACACTATAGCAATCTTATGTGTAAGTCATAGTTGTTGCATGAGTTTAGTTCCATGGAGGCTGCCATGAATTTCACCCAGTCTGTGTTTTCCAGAACTTATAAAACATAATGAAGAAGAATATACATATAACTTGCTCCCTTGGGGTCAGATCCATCTCTCAGTACACTTAGTACATTTTCCTTGGTGCCTACCCTTATTTTATGAGGAACCTAACATAACCAATGACGAGCCTCCCATTAAATCATGCATTCTATACTCCACATTGTTGTACAACATATAAGGAGCCTAACATGTTCTCCAAGTTAGTTTTCACTTTGTATTTGTGAAAGAGGGAATATGCAGGGCTGGTTCAAGGAAACCCTTGTCCTCCTCTGCTACAAAGCATAGGTTTTGGTGTAGATGTAAGGGGTTGTCGGTCCCTCTGGGGTGGGAGAAATCTATAGTGCGTCAAGAACTTATATGTGCGTGCCTGTAGATAGTATAGAGAATCAGAGTAATTAGAAGAAGGGTTTTTTTTATATAAAGGAGGAGGACAGAAAGGAGTCTTGTGGCTAAGGACTTGGACTGAGTCTTGGGATGTCTGGGTTCATATCCTGTTTCTCTCACTTTATATATGTGATAGAGAAGTTAAGTAACTTAACCAGCAAGTCCTAGTTCCCTATCTAGCAAAAGAGGATAATAATACTTCTCTGCCTCACAGGGTGGTGTTTGTTAGGCACTTATATGCTACAATAGTGAAAGCTATAGAAAAGCCAACGAATAAAGAAAAAAGAGGGGAAACCTGTGATGGTGGCCCAGACAGGCTGAGATGAAGAAGAACATCCTGTATTCACAGGGTTCTCAAGCCAACACTGTAGCACTGTCTTAGCACAGAACAGTTCTTCCTTCCTTCCCACAGTGCCGAGAGTGTAGGAAGTACACCTCTCTCTAGAAGTTAAACCTGTCCCTGGTAGTAGGGGGCCCCCAACGGGCTCATTGCAGCTGCAAGTTGGGCAGCATAGTCTAAAACAGCCTAACAGCTGGATAGTTTAATATTTATTGTACAAAAACGTGCACTTTTTGGAGAAGCAACTTGGGTCGCTAGAACTAAATTCACCAAGCCTTAGTCTCCTGTCATACCCTTTGCTGACAGAAATATTGCTCCTTTTTCAGAGGGATAGACAGACATGTGTACCCCTTTGAATTCCACTCACTCACAGATGACTAGTTCCACTTGCAGGCACTGCATTTCCCTTGGTGTTTGTGACGTGCTACAAAATGATGCCATTTTGGAGACTTAAAACCCGTGCAAGAGGAAAGGCTGCTGTGAAATGTTTGTTGGGTGGGGTGCGGTATTTGGAATGCTCTTCTGCCGCGTACTTTTGTTTATTGGCAGTCACATCAAAGGAGCCAATCACAGAAGGCTGTGCTGTATGCCATTAGCAGCCTGTTTTTTCACAGTCCTGTTGAACAAATGTAGCCACCTGCAAAGCCAGCTTAGCACTTTATACAGGGAGCCCCAAGGCTGTCTCTTACAGCCTCAATAACACTGCCCCAAAATAAGAGGTTTGTCTGGTCAAACGTTTAGGTTCGTGAATGAATCTAGTACCTTGATAGCAGAAAGCTAAAACTGGTCCTTTAGGTTAGGCTGCTGAAATATGAAATAATACTTTAAAAAGGTAGTTCAGAATTATGTTTCCATCTTTTGGTGGCATTCGGGCTCACCATCAGATTAAGTATCTTTGCAATTTTGACCTGCATGGGTTTGCTCAGAATACAACATTCTCCACAAAGGCATAATATAATACTTTAAATATGCAGGCATCATTAGTGGAGAGGATTATTTTATATACTAGTATTGATTTAATACAGCATCACCTTCAAGATTTAAAGCATACTACAGAATCATAAATTATATATATATAGCCATCATTTTACCGACCTCTTGAGTGGAATATCACAGCTATTTTTTGATGGCACGAGTAACATTCCACACTGGGGCTAGGACACGAAGAATAATGTGTCAGTTTAAAGCAATGGGGAATTTAGGAAAGCAACTATTGACGTTGGAAATTGGCCACACTTGAGGCCCTTACTCATGGGAAATGTACCATGGGACCTGAAGTAAGCAGAAAGATCTCAGTGTTTGTGTCATTCAAAAGACAGCAGCACAGTGTTCCCTGCTATCAGGAGCATTGGCTTTTTTCTTACTTGGAGGGAAAAGTGCTATTCACAAACTATGGAAACGGGCCAGATTCTCAACATTTGGATATAGATCTGAGCTGTTCTAAAAGTACCCTTTGTGGCAACTTTGTCCATTTTCAGACACTCATCCACACCACTTGAAATTTCAGTAAATGACGTGTTTCTCACGCAATGACATGAAGTCAGTGGTACTGATTTGGAGTCATCTTCAAACCTGTGCGAGAAGAAAGGGTTTTGGAGGCATTTAGAGTCTCAGCTTTGGTTTGGCCCATCTTGGGGTTAGTGATATGGCCACAACAATTGGATTCAGAGTCAAACTTTCTCAGAAATCAAGGATTTTTAGATCCACAGCTTTGCTGAACTCCATAGAGCTGATGAGTTCATAGCGCATGGAAGTATAGTTGGTGATACATTTCTTATTGATAAAACCTGTGACTGAAGCTTCTTGACTGTCATTTTCTTATGTCAAGAAGAGGTAATCTGAAGTAGGGCTATCTACTGAACTAGCTTTGAAATGTTTGGTGAAAACTGAACATGGTGTCACTTTTCTTCTCAAGGGTTTTCTTATCCAACACCTCTAAATTTGAGAGGTCAGAGAGATTTCCAAAAACGATACGTCTCTATATATCCCATTGAAATAAATGGACATGGTTGTGTAAGTGAATGAGAGGTGAATACCCGTCTTTTTGCCAGGCCATGCCATAGCACCTAATAAAAACTTATTTCACTTTCAGTTTGAAAAGTGACTGAATGTGATATGGGATGTTTTAGAGAATACGCCTCAATCAGTGTGCAGGGTTTTTAGGCACATAGTTCCCGGTAATTCTATTTTGAGCTGCTTAGCTACAGCCTCATTTACTGATTTACGAACAGTAGGACCACAAAACTGTTCTAAGGCCTCCTTCAAAAGAGAGGCACAGCTGCCTGAGTACAAGCCCTCCTGGACCCTCTTTGGTTGGCCAGCCCAAGATGGCATCTGTGATACACCGGCTACATTGCTATTTTAGCATGTAGAGCTAGCGCAAGTCTGCATACCTGCACTGGGAAGCATGCTCCCAGCTGCAGTGTAGACTTAGCCATACAGTACATGCACAAAGGCAATCCACAAAAGACAAGCTTTGTGTGTATACCCCCTCCAGGGCACAATTTACAAATGTAACCCTTGATCTTTAAAAGTCTCTGTAATGAGACCTCACTCAAACACAGAGGTTCAGAGTAAAAGACAGATATGCGATAGTAGCTGCTGACTGTACCCCTGTAATTTATTGCAAAGCCTGTAGGTTTACAGCATGCTTATTTGTCCTTTCTGACACAGTGGAAACCTAGAACACTCTGAATCGCTACATGACAACACTCTCACCCTGTCTGTGCCCCTGATGCATGAAGTGGACTCATCTATCACTGGGTAAGTGACCAATTATCAAATGACAAAAAATACAATTAAAATCCTAGCAAGAACATGTGAATTTCATCCAACGGAAAATTACATTCTTCTCTTTGTTTACATGTGGCCAGAAAACTGCTTTCTTCTAGACTTGTTTCCCAGACTTTGAAAACAGGACATCGTCACTCATTATCTGGGATTTATTTATTGCACCTCATCCCTTCCCGACCCCCAAGCCAGTAACATTAGATATTTTAGTCATTGTTTTAAGTTGCTCTAATTCTGTGAATGTGATGGACCTTTTAAAAAAAAAAGTGGGGGGGGGGGGAAGGGAGAAGGGGAAAGGAGAGAGACTAAATGAATCAAATCTCATTCCAGAGGATGTGTCTAAAGATATGGCTGAGAATTGCCAGGCCAAAGGTTAGGGTCAAATGTTCTGGGATTCTCTGAATAATGGTGAGATCTAACTATTTGCCTTTCTGTTTAATTTCATAGTCAGAACTAGCTTGTGTTTATATTTTAACCCCATTCTCCCTATTATGAAAGGAGTTTGAATTAAAATAAAGAGATCCACATCACTATCAAGGCTGAAATACTTGTAAGATATTGGACAACTATGGCTAGGTCCACACTACCCGCCCGATTCGGCGGGTAGAAATCGATCTTCTGGGATCCTAGAAGCGCTCCCCCGTCAACTGCGGAACTCCGCCGCGTGGACCCGCAGTAAGTAAATTTAGTTCGATCTAGGAAACATCGACTTCAGCTACGCTATTCTCGTAGCTGAAGTTGCGTTTCCTAGATCGATCCCCCGCCCCAGTGTGGACCAGCCCTATGTCTCTGTAGATACATTCATGGAGGATAGGTCCATCAATGGCTATTAGCCAGGATGGGCAGGGATGGTGTCCCTAGCCTCTATTTGCCAGAAGCTGAGAATGGGCGATAGGGGATGGATCACTTGATGATTTCCTGTTCTGTTCATTCCCTTGGGGGCACCTGGCATTGGCCACTTTGGAAGACAGGATACTGGGCTAGATGAACCTTTGCTCTGACCCAGTATAGCCATTCTTATGTTCCTCTCTAGTGGCTGGACCTCATAAATAGCTATTGTCAATAAACTAATGGACCTGGTCCTTTAGCTCTGCTATTTGAGGCTGAACCTTTTAGATCCAGAGATTCCAGGTTCAATCCCAGCAGGTGACTCAGGCAGCAACTGGCTCAGAATTAGGTGATCCAGACACCGAAGAGGAATAATGACATAGGCTGGGCTAATGTGATTTACGTGTACTGCCCTCTTGGGGCAGCACACCCTGAGCATCACAGGTCTGCAGAACTTCAAGCCCTGTAACTAGCCACCATTTGTAACAACCTCCTGAATGGATCGTTTGTGGTGACTGAATCCATGCGGCATGAGCATCTACTGCCTGAGCTAAGGACCATGGCACTACTATACCACTAGTAAAGGACAAAGACACAATTGGCCACTGTTACAAGTTGAGAAAATAGATACCTGTGCTTATTTGAATTCAATGTGAGAGTCAGCAGAGAATGTGGGTAAACCTTTAGATTCGTGGCCAAGTCTGGGTTTGACCATTTAGGCCTGTATTCCTGTCACACTACACAGGAATAAAGTCACATAACTCCCATTAGTGCACAGAGTTGTCATGCATGTGGAAGATGTGGGTGAGCCTACTCAGACAAAAGAATGTCATCCAACCTCAACATAAATCTCAATCTCATTTGAGGCGTGAAAAAGCCTTTTACGTTCATTTTCATTTTTTAACATGTCTGCACTTACAAGCTCCAAACTGGATTTTGTGCCAAAATACTACAAGAAAGACTGTCCCCATAGTATTTCTGTCCCTATGGGAAGCAGGACATGCTGGAAATTTTAAGAGAGCCTGTTCTCACCACTTTTCTGGCCCAGGTTTTGCAGACCCCCAGTAGTTCGGATGTGTGTTTATTTGACCTGATCCTCTGAACTTGTTAAGGTTTGCCCATGACTAACAAGTACAAAAATTTCCACATACTGAAAATACAACACTTAGCAGTACTGAAAAAAACCCTTGTATTTAAAGAATGGAATCAAATATGTCTGCCTGGAAATCAGTCTACATTTCAACTTTAATCCAGTCAGTACCTTGCTCCTTGATGAAACTAATGATTCTCAAGCACAGAAAGGTTTCATCTATTATTCTAGGATTCCTGTGTTCTCCCTGTTAGGGAACAAAGATCCTCCTAATGTTACAGAAGAAAACATTCCAAAAAGTTTGATGCAACTTGGGCTTCTTTCCTTCTCTTCATAATATCTCATTTAAAAGACAAGTCTTGAAAACCCTGCCTAATTGATTTTATGGATTACTTTTTTCATTCAAATACATTAGGTATAGCTAACTCTAGAGCATGACAACACCTTATCTGGTTACCAGGACTGAGTTTACTGATGGTTTCATCAGAGGAGATAAAGTTCCAAGGCATGATAACATTAGTGATGCTCTATTTTGGACACCATATTTTTAAAGAATATTTTCATTTAATATTAAGGATCTGAGTCCATGATAGAGATCCTTAGCCCTGCTCCTATGCTGTGTAAAGGGATGGAGTGGCATAAATAGGCCCTAAAAGCTCCATATCCAGCTGGGAGAGGACTCGCCTGACACGGGCACTATGGAAGACAGCAGTAAAAGGCTGCCTTCTGAAGACCCTCTCACGAGCCCCAGCATAGGAGGCATGCTGGGCAGGAGGAGCATGTCAGATACAGCTCTTTGGAAATTCTGAGCACCACTGCCACCCATACAGTAGCCTGAGGAGGCTGCTGTAACTTAGGTTCTCAGGGCTGTTTTAAATTACACCAGGAACCTCTTCTGCCCCTGGAACATCCCAGGATTAGGGCACTTCGGGAGGATTAGCCCCATCCCCCTGGGTTGTGAGTTTTGTGCTGTGCCTCTTAGACCTGCTGGTAAAACAGTGTTGTGTTTTACACTGTGATGAGAGCTTGAGACTGACATTCAGGAGACCTGGCTTCTATTCCTAGCTCTGCCACTGCCTTGCTGTGTGATCATGGACAAGTCACTACATCTGTCCTGTGCCTCATTCTCACAGTCTGCAAAATGGAGATTATATCCCACTAGTTGTTGAGACATGTAATTAATTAATGTTCATAAAGTGCCATGGAAACCATAGACAGAAATCCATACGTAAGTGAAAATTATTACTGTTATTAAAACAGTTTTCTCAGATGAATGTAACATTATCAGTGACCCACCCCCTGCAAACCTAGTCAAGGAAAACTTGCCTTGTTTTCAGCAAAGAATTAGAAAGGTCTGCAGGACTGGGACAATAGCAAGTAACATTTTTACCTAAGTCTTTTGTTGCCATTTTAACAATAAATACTAGTTGTATTAAATGTTGATAAATAGAGCTGAATGACTAGTTCATACCCAGTAATTGATCAGACAATTTTAGGGCTTTAGTGGAGATATACTGGCATAAAACTGGAGTAACACAAAAGTGAATCAGGCCCTTAGTCTCTTTTACTGTTGCAAACTGTGCACGAGTGATTCCTTTAATTTCTTCTGTGAATGTATTTTTTTTCTCCAAAATTATACTGATTAGGACAGATCCTCTCAACTGTTGTAAAGCAGTATATCTCTACTATAGTCCATGGAGTTATGCTGCTTTACACCAGGGGAAGATTTGGCCTATTGTATTTTAAAAAAAATGTTTGTGGGTCAAACGCAAAAAGTATTTGACATTCCAGCTTTGTAGGTGAGTTGTGATTGGTCAGAAAAGTCAGCTGGTGTTGGTTTTACTTTCCTCATTGATGAGCATTTCTGACATGCACACTTGTGGGAACAGATTTTGAATTCCACAGAAACTAATATGGCTTTGAAGTTAGCTTTCTGCAAACATTGCTACCTGTAAAACTTGATTATACAGAATGGGGCATGTGCATTTAGGGTTGATCCAACTCTCACAGAAGTCAGTGAAAGTCTTTCCAATGGAACATTTTTCAAGAACAAGTTTCATGCTCTGAGAGTCTGGAAAGAAAGATTTCAGTTCCCAGCATGAGAGGACCAGGGCATGGACAAGAAGTTTTGTCATAGGCATGGGCAAGAACGGACAGATTTTAGATATGATGTTAAAAAATTCTCACATTATGACTGGGGATACCAGAAAAAAGACTCAGTTCAGAATCCATTAATGTTGTATTTGTCTGACCTACTGCTGAGAAGGAAACAAAGTATAGACAATAGGATGGGAAGGGAAGGGCTCCCTTGAGTCACCTCTCCTAAATTTCTGTACCAAGCTGTATGAACTCTGCACTTCACTTTCAATCCACAAATGTATCTAATATTGAAGACAGATGGAGATGACTGAATTCATGTCTTAACCTTTCAGAATTGTCTCCCCGACTTCCTTTATCTATGGAAATTCTGTGGAAGCATCCAACTTTGTTCAGCTGGAGAATTATGAATGTCTTTTTCAGCCTCTCAACTTCACTCTTGAGGTAAAATTGATCCACCTTTACAGCTTCTTCTCTTGGCAGCACATTTTTTGTGGGGAGATTGGTGCACATTTCCTTATTTCAGAACGGTGTGTTATACATACATTTTAGGATGCTGTATTCAGAGTGGACTAAAATACCCTGCCGGGTTGGTGTTTTTCCTTATCTGAATATATTATTAAAAAATTTACAAATAAGGCATCACAGTTTCATGGGCAGGGAGCCGCCATTGTTTGGTCTGGTCTTTTTTCCCTTTCATCACATGCGCAGTGAACAGCTCTTTTCATTCAAGTGTCACATCTCAGATTCAGTCCCAAGTTTCCAAAGGGAAGAGCCATTATTTTCAGTGGCATTATGGTTAAACAGAAGGATAGGCAGCGTTCATTCATGAGACCGAGCGAGTGCCCTCTCAAAAGAATAGTGCAAAGAATGGGCCAGACTTGAATTGTGCAGCTTGTTTGTGCCTGGGTGGGAGTTTAACCGCAGAGGGTAGAGGCGAGAAGGGTTCATTTTAAATATGTCACACAGGAGCTCAACATTATCTGTGCAGGTCTCTGGGATCATCCTTTTCATGTGGATGACATAGCTTCCTGGTGCAGTGTGACCTGTGGGATGCATGTTAGAACAAGATCTTTTGGTGGGACCAAAAGGAACTCATCTTACTACCGTCACTGTGTTTCATGGCTATCATTACAAATCCTTTTTGACCATTAGATAGAAGTAGGGGATGACAAATCATACAGACGTGGGAGGGTGGGGGATCATTTATAAAATATTGTAAACAATAGCTTTTCATTTTCCCTTCTTTCCACAGTTCTCCTAGGCATGATGCCACTTAACTCATAATGGGTAACACATGTCTCCATCTAGGGGCAGGCTATAGTCCAGAGCAGTTAAACCCTCCTGTCATGCACTGCCCGTAGCTATTTATTAAAAAGGAGCAAATGCAGGGTGTTCAAACTGGGATTTCAGGATGTTAAAGCTCTTGTGAACCAGACTCCTAGTTCCTGTGACTCTGAATTCATTCTTGAGGATTTGCAGTTTTTCCATAGTCATTTATTGGTTAGAAAACAGATAAAGACCAGATGTACTGATGTTTTGACTAGATGATTACTTTCAATAAAAGAAAATTATATAAAGTATAGGGATAGAATCTATACATTGATAATATATCCCTCCCTCCCTTCTGATCTCTCTCACGCAAACACAAGTTGCAATGTAAGAGAATTTTCATATAGAAATTGAAAATGATACTATAACTAGTCACAGATCTGCCCTCCAGTAAACTGGTAAACCTCGGACTGTGTGTGTGTGTGTGTGTGTGTGTGTGTGTGTGTGTGTGTGTGTGTGTGTGAGAGAGAGGGTAGGGTTTCATAATGGGTAAAGCATGGTTTGTATCACTATTTGTTTAATTGTTTTTAATGATTTTCCTGCCGTTTATTAAACTTCTCCAGATGGAGAAAAGTAACATTTTTCTCAACAGAAAAGAGGTGAATTGCTAAAAAATACAGAGGGTTTTGGGTGATTTTTGTATGTGAAAATCTGCATTAAGTCAAATGTGTTGTGTAATCCAAATACCTCTTATTCATGAACTGTTTTTCCTTATCATGGTGGGGTTATCCATTTTTAAAATTTCTAATTTGTTACATTAGGCTCACATTTCATGCAGTATTTGTTATGCTCCATTGCAGTTGTAGCCTCCTCTCCTTTCTTGTGCCTCAGGGCTTTTTTAAAGACTTGGCATTCTGCTCCAGTCCTCTTTATCATTCATGCATTCCTCAAAATATATACAATGCCTCAAGAAAGAAGACTTGATATTTTAATATTTATAGTCCCTTCGACTCACAACAACGCTGGTGTGGATCACTATATATTTAGACAAAGAAATCTCAACGTAGCTGAATGTTTTTAATTAGATTGTTTAATATTTTGATTATATAAACATTTATATATGTGTATGTATTAGCGATGGTCAGAAAATGTTTTTTCCCTCCCCATGAAAAATTTAGACAATATTTTAAAAACTGAAATTTTTCATGGATATCTTTGAGTTTTTGGGGGAGGAAAAATGTTTTGTGTTTTACGCCTGAAACTTTTCAGTTTGGGGCTGGAAACTCGTTGGTTTTACAATGAAAAGTCAACATTTTTCCGTGAAAAATCTTGTTCTGTTGAAACCCCCCAAATCTTGAACTGAATTAAGGTTGCTCAAGTGTATTTCCTATCAACACAGTCAATAAACCCAGAATTCCAGTAGTCATGTTCATCATTCCATTTTGGGTTGTGCTCTTTAAGAAAAAAAAACACAAAATATAATGCAACGGTGACCATAATGGAAAAAAACAACATTGGTAGGAAAAGCAATGCTCTTTTCATTCTTTTAGACAGTATTATTGAAGCATTAAAAATGTAGTCACTGACCATGTCTCCACATAATGGACAAAAGCCACATATCATTTATGTTGGTAACTGGCTTTTTAATTACTTGCCATTGTACGTCAATGCTGTTCACTGTATAGTGCACACTGTGGGTGAAAATACTCAATGTCAAAAGAGCAAAAATGAAACTAACCTCTGCTGCTGTATCCCATGCTTTATATAACAGTTCTTAGTGAATACTGAAAAAATGAGGGAAATGAGTAAAATTTGGAAATATATCTGTAATCCATGTTCACTCTGAGTAACTGTGTAATGTCAATGAAAGAGAATTACAGTTCTGCAATAATATTTATTTCATTATCTTTTATATATGTACTTGTATTTATACGTATTTTAATACTTCAAGGTTTACAACACTGGACCAAGCACACTCCCCGAATCTTTTGTTGACATTTTGTTTCCTAACCGCCTCTCTGCCAGTGGGGCTGAAACTTTTCACATTCAGCAGATGATGGTGAGTACTTTGTAATGTTTCCTCAAATGGTGAAACTCTCACTTTCTCTCACTTAAGTAAGATCCAGTGTTAACTGTATTCTGATTAAAGAGTTTGCTCTTTAGTGGAGTCTGATATAAAATCAGTCCATGTTCATTTACATCAGTTTTCTGTACAAGCACCTTTAAATAGGAAACTTAAAATGGAATATAACATTTATATCATATTATACCTCATCATTAACACAAACAAGGTTTTTGACTGGTTGCTTACAAATGTTAGTAGCCTAACGATTAGAAAAAAAAAATTCTGTGTCTACCACCAAGAAAACCATCCCATGTGGGTGTTCTGACAAAGGATTCACTTTTGGGGTTTGGGTTTTTTTTAAGTTTGGGTTAATATGTTAAAATATTATGTTTTGTATTGATGAGATGTTGAAAGGAAGAGTTGGTTAGGGAGCTGATTCACTCCTCCCCTGTACAAATTCACTCCTCCCCTGTACAAATTCACAGTAATTGGATGTGTGTGGAAAACTGTGCAGAAAAGGAACAACCCAACATCCCAACTCACAGGTAAATCGGGAGGCTGCATTGTACCCTTTTTGTGGCTGCTTTTCTTGTCTTTTGGCTGGAAAAGTAGCTGCAGCCGTTTCACGCCCCAAATGCAGGTGTATATCACTGGAACATGCAAGTGTATATCCAATGACCTCTTCTATCACACATAACCACGATCCCTGTCCATGCCAATCAGTTTGTGGCTGGTGCAAAGCAATAGCAGGTGGAAAGGCCCACCTTGCATTGCTGCTTTGCTTGTGCCCCTGTCTCAGGCTTTTTGCCTTGAACAGTTTGGATATTTGTAGAAGCATCTAGAAGCAGGAAGGGAAGAACCAGCATCATGTTAGCTGCCAGATTTGCTCAGATTGAGCCCATCCTCCAGCCCTTGCAGGATTTTTTACTTCCCATGCCTTTTTAATGCTTTGTTCAGTCTAGTTTAAAATGCAGAAGACAGTCCAGACTCAGTGTCACATTGCCCACTCTATGCAATTTGGCATTTGTCTTTTGGCATTTACAGGCTTATGCCCATACACTTTAATACTTGCTCCCCAAGGGACTGAGTTATGGGTGCCAGGGCAGATGGTAAGGACATAAAAGCCTTTTAGAACAAAATTTCAAATTTAGGCTTAATCCTGAGAGGTGCTGAGTTCATGCAATTCTCATTGACCTCCTGGCTTTTTAGGATTAGGCCCCATGATGTTCTAGAAATGTAGGCACTTGTTTAACACTAACATTCACTTTCCCCAGCTGTCTAGCAATGTCCGCTTGTGGGATTGTGTGGCATATTTTCACTGATACTGCTATTCTCTATCTATCTATCTAAAAAGATTATGGTATAGGGTCCACATCATTGTATTATTTGAGCTTCTCATAAGCATTAATGAATTTGTCCTCACAAACGCTCGGGGAGGTAGGGAAGTGTTTTACAGATGAGGAGTTGAAGCACAGGGAGATTAAGTGATTTGCCTGAGGTCACACAGGAAGTCTGTGTCAGAGCCAGGCACTGAATCTGTGTCTCCTAAATCTGTGTCCAGTGCCTTAAGCACAAGACCATCCTACCTCCTTGCCGAGGTTTTATTGACTGAAAAGGGAAAATTAAGCCATTGAACTTTTGAGGCATCATAGTGCAGAACAAACATCCTTTTAAAAACAAATTATATCCAAAAGCAGCAGACTGGAATGAACTTTGGAAAATGGGTCAGAAGTAGTCCCTTTGCAAAAAGACTTTGTAAGCACATTTGCTAACGATTCCCATGTTTCTGATCAGTCTGTACTTCCTGTAGCACAAACATCAGCTGATTCAGTTGTGCAGAGGAATAGTGTCTCTTTCAGAACAATGCATAGCAAAGTTACCTGAAAGCTATCCTTTTGCTTTCACATTCTTAGAAGTCAACATTATCAACCTTTCAAAATGGATGGAGTTGCAATAAGAATGTTTATAAAGTTGCATAAACAATGTGAATAATCAGTGGTTAATTGCCAGGATTTACTCTTAGGCTAGGTCTACACTAACCCCCCCTATCGAACTAAGATACGCAACTTCAGCTACGTTAATAACGTAGCTGAAGTCGAAGTACCTTAGTTCGAACTTACCTGTGGTCCAGACGCGGCGCGCAGGCTCCCCCGTCGACTCCGCCTACTCCACTCGTCGAGCTGGATTACCAGCGTCGACGACGGAGCACTTCCTGGTTCGATTTATCGCGTCTTGACAAGACGCGATAAATCGAACCCAGAACATCGATCCCGCGCCTCCGACGCGACGGGTAAGTATAGACATACCCTTAAAATTCATTACATAGGCATCTTAAGTTTTGATGGCATAACAATTTTTTCTGAAAGCCATTTAATACTTGTGCCTGCCTCTCAAAGTTGATTTGACCCATTTGGTGTACAGTACAGCATTGCAGTTTATGGATGCAAGCACATAGAGTAACTATGATGCACATTTGTGTTCAGAACGCATATAGAGTTCAGTGTAATCTATATTGTGCCATGAGCCAATTGTTCTATATTGTGTGGATTGGGTTCTTGTTCCATAATTCAATCACAAAAATAATACGAAGAGAGTTGGATACAGCCCATTTGAACTGTCTGTGTCTACTGGAGGCATTTGTAGACAAGATTATCTCACTCCCTTTAAAACAGATAGCATGTTTCTCCTGTCAGCTGCTCTGAGCTTTTTGCTTTATTGCAGAAACTCTTCTAAAAGATTTTATTTCCTAGTAATGCAGGAATGAGCTCGGATACCAAAGAATGCTCTCTGCAGCCTTTTACTTCCTGAATCACCCAAATAACACTACTTGTTTATCCTTGACCCCCTCCATTGTCCTTTTTTCCCCACCCACCCAGCAAGGAAGTGCTGGTAAGTGCTTCCTTCCTTATCAGTGGGTACTGACAACAGGGGAGGTGGATTGTGCCTGAAGCACATCTTGGGAGAGGAGGAGCTTCCTAGCCGATAGGAGGGTGGGACTGGACCTGCTCCTCCCAAGAATTTTGACCTGCTACCTCACAGCAACTCAAAACTCCTTTCTCCCTGGCAAGACACCCTTAGTACACCCTTAAGCCCTAGGAAATTAGCATACCCAAAATGTCAGTATGCAGTGTTCTATTATAATAGTCTAACCATGCTACTAAAACAACTGCTGCAGAACTAGAATGTTAGGCAGAGGCACCAGTCACTTCACTGGAGAGCTACAGCCGTTTGGAGAAGCAAATACAGCAATAAGCAGAGGGGAAGGAGAGGAGCCTCAATTACATACCGTTCCTGCGTTTCTTGAAGAGGCAGATGGGTTGGTCATCATAACTAGTCTGTCCATTTTAGAGATGTTAATTTCCCCACACCAGACTGTGCTAAATATATCTTTATTTCCAGTTACCATAACAAAAGATTGTCTAAAGGTCATAAGCCAAGTCTTCCATACAGTGAAAAAGCATTTGTGCAGAAGTCAGATGTTTGTTAGGAAACTGTGTCTGCTCTCACATGTGGTCACCAAGCCGGAGGATTATTGCTGTTAGAACAAATAGACTTTTGCATAGTTTATTTGAGACTACTATATAACTCCAGACAGAGATGCACTAATGAATGGGTTGCAGGAGAATTCATTTTAGACAAACATTTATGCAGCTTATATTGCATTGCCTGACTGCACAGAAAGACTAAGATGAATACAATAAGACAATTCCAGAGTCTGACCATCTTTAGAAAATTCTAAAAAACCTTCCTCTTCCAAAAGGCTTTCCCACCACTAGAATGGAACTCTCAACATTCCTACTCCCCAAATCCCAATCAATCAGCCTGAAATAAATCAACCTAAACAATAAAGCCAAAAGCAAAAAAATCAAAGCCTTGAATTCTAACTGAGCAGAGTTTTTACCCCAAAAAGGGGGAGACACCAGAGATTCCCATGAAGTCCATTTGGGACATTACTTTTGCTATTGACTTTATGTGGAAGGTGCTCAGATACTACAGTGATGGATGGTAGTATAAAACCCTAAGGTAGATAAATAGAAAACATATTTAATAATACTTTGCACTTATGTAGCACCTTTCTTTCAAAGATCTCAAAATACTCACAAACATTAAGTGTCTCAACTCCCCTGCGAGAGTGCGTATGTATCATACAGGTGGCTACATACCAATAGAGAATAGCTTGTCCCCAATCATGCAGATTAGGGTTAGAGTTATCAGAACTCTGGAATTTTGACTCCCAGGCCCTAGCTATAGCCACTAGATCTTCCTACAAAAGAAAACATTGTTTAATAAACACATGGCTTTTGGTTTTAAACTGAAGTAATAAAGAGCTTCCAATAAATTTGTCAACCAACAAGCGTTTGTCTATATGGATGGTCAGCATAGGAGTCTGTACCAAATTAACCATGAGTTATTGTTAAATTAACAGTCCTGGATTACTCTGATCAGGCGATTCTATGAAGCTGGATCATGTTGCTCGTTTCATATTTATTTTATTTTTAGGAAAAGGATGTATGCTTATGAAAGTCAAGAGACTAACAGTTGGAAAATGAGTCTGTCTATTTAAACTGGAAGCCAAATCTGGTGCAGGCAGAACCTTCATCCAGAGGGACCATGCTTTGTAGTATTGCCAGTTTTTTTAGTCTCCATTCAAGCGATTCCTAGAATCAAAGCAGAATTGTTTTAAACTGGAGTGAGCTGTATGTATGTTTTTGGATTTATGGGAAGAACTAACTGTCATGAGCAACATGCAGGCCAACAAAATCATGTATTCAAAGAGCCTGTTTGGTTGGACTAAAATTATGACTATGAAAAGTACTATTATTGTTGTTGCTCAGATTGAGGCCCAGCTAGGTGTTAAACATACATATAGTAAAAGACAGTCCCTGCCCGAAGAGCTTGTAATCTAAATAAACAAGACAAAGGGTGAGAAAAAGAAATTACTATGATCCCCAGTATACAAATAAGGATCTGAGATACAGAGAGTTTAAATGATTTACCCAAATGAACCGAACCCAGATCTACTGAGTCCTGGTCCAGTGGCTTAACTGCAAGATTGTTCTTCCTCTCGGGTTCCTTACGCCTTTCTGATATGCAGTTCCCCTTGCCCTTCAACAGGAACAGATAAAAAGCCCATACTGATTAAAAGAACAAAAGGCAAATTACAAAACACCTTCGAGCATTTTCCCCGTGGTTGCAACTTCATTTCACAGAAGTCTTTGGTGTTCTGTGATTAGGTGAAATCTGCATCATACCATTAGAAGAAAATGGATGTATTTAGGGTTAAAAACACAGAACAGATTAATTGGGGAAGAAATTAATAAACAGCAAAAGGGAAACAAACAGATATTGTATTCCAAGATATCATATTATTTAGCAACAAAAATGTTCATTTCAGCGTTACTCTCTTTATGGGAAGAGTGAAACACGAAAACTCAGGTGGGATAAATCCCAGGGTCACAGGTCTTTGCTGGTTGATGCCAGGTTACTTTTTAAAATCCCTTTTTGTACAGTGTATTGCTTGCTTCTTTGCATTTGTCAAGGCATAAGTCAGGCAAGTCCCCGAACACTCAAAAGGGAGGAGTTAAATTTATTCGCTCATCCCATGAGGAGTCCCAAGCAGGTTCCGACTTTTCTTCATTTACGCTGTGAAAAGAAATTTTAGAATTCTAGAAACTTAAACATAGTCATGGTCTCTGATGTTGATCTTGGACTTGCTCCCATTCTGTGTCAAGGATCTAAGGTTTGGCAACCTCACTGCAGATGTTCAAAATCTCAAGGGATAGGAGAATATTAGAGCATCTTAACTTAAAGTGGTTGTGCATAGCTGAATGCTGCATTAGGAATATGAATAGACTGTTAGGATATGTTACTGGACACCACACCTAGAGAGAGTAACAGAACTCTCTCATATGATCCCCATGCAGAAAACCTCTTGTTTGTTGGCAGCCAGTTGAAGATTTGTTTAGTTTTTGTTCTTGAAAGTTTCAAGACTTGGCTCTGACTATATGCACACAACGAGAGGATGCCAGGACATAAATGTCCCTGATAATACTCAGTGTAGCTCATTGTCATCATGGCAGCTATTTACTCTGAAGCTACTGGCCACCATTGAGATGAGGCCTGTATATGGAAATTCCAGAGTTATACCAAGGGTTAATTTGGTCCATTGTGCTGATCACCTACTGCAATGAATGCTGCACGTGCACACATATGTTTGGCATTTGTCTTTCCTCTCTGGTTCCCCAAAATCACAGGGGTCTATGTCCATAGTGGAGAAGGTTAGTCACTCAAGGGAGTATATTGCACACTAGTTTGTTGACCCTCTTCCCTACTTTAATTTAATTTAATTTTGGGGGGGACAGAAGGCAGTTGGAAATCTTTTCCTTTCTGGAGCCACTCCACATCATCTTTTGAATCTCCCTTTAGCTCGGCACCCTTTAATCTAGTGGAGGAGTATCACATGCCTGCCCTATATAGCCTGTTTTAGAGGGGCCAGGAGGCTGCTTGTGGTTCTGTGAGTGTATGCTGCTTGTACAGTCATCCCACAAGACAGGCATATTATGTCTTCCTCTGAGCCTGGTCCTTATGTCCTAGGAAGGAGGATCCCAAAGGTAACTCTCAAAGATCTCCCAGGAGTGTGTTCCTACCGTCAGCATGATGGGCAGAAGCATGTGTCAGTGAACAAGAACTTAGCCCCAATTCAGGAAAGTATCACTATGCAGGAACGGTGCTTATGTACATGCTCAAGTCCTTTCCTGGATCAAGGCCTTAAAACAGACTCACAGCGAACAAAATATTTCTTGTTTGCAGCATTGTTGTAGCTGTGCTGGTTCCAGGATATTAGAGAGACAATGTGGGTGAGATCATATCTTTTATTGGGCCAACTTCTGTTGGTGAAAGAGACAAGCTTTTGAGTTTATACAGAGCTCTTCTTCAGGTCTGGGAAAGGTACACAGAGTGTCACAGCTAAATATAAGATGGAACAGATAAGGGATTAACACATATTGTAAGAGACCATTTGTGGTAAGTGGGAGGTTAACGCCTCTATAGTCATAGGACGAAGGAAGGTTAGTGGGTTACATATTGTAATGAGCCATAAATCCAGTGTCTTTATTAAGTCTGTGATTTTTGGTGTCAGGCAGAATTATGAATGTAGATTCCCAAGCTCATCTTTTGAAGGTGTTGTGCAGATTTCCTTTGGGAATAAGGTCAGAGAGTTCAGATATGGAGTGATTGTTTTATGAAAAGTGTTCACCCACCCATAGTTGATAGGGTGTTTTTGTCTTTTATCGTTTTTCTGTCTGAATTCATCTAAGAGCATAGTGATTGTCTCATTTCACCCACTGCACTGGACGAGGAACACCACATTTGTGATAGACATGTATAGGATAGACATGTATAGGATCTTAAAAGGTGTGTTGTGAGAAGTATCATTCACTGTAGCAGTGGAAATATGTTTGTAAATTTTGCATCTGTTGTTATGGAAGGGTCTGGTACCTTTTTACGTTGTTGTATCCTGGTCTGTGGGGAGCTTGCTTCTGGTGATGAGTTTAGCAAGGTCGGGGGATTGTTTGAAGGCCAGAAGAGGAACTCGGGGAAACATTTCTTTCAGTATGTGGTCCCCATTGAGTATGGGTTGTTACTGTGTAATGATACTCCATGTAGGTTTCAGTGTGAGATGGTAGGTGACAACTAGCGGTGTGAAGTCGGAGGGTTCTTCTCTCCCGCCCCCACTCTCCCCCCGTATTGAAACAGGTTCTCTCAGGGTATTTGGGTGGCTCATTCCCTGATGAGATCTCCTTCTCTGGTGAAGTGTTCTTGTTTGGTGAAGGCAGTTTTAAGTGTGCTAAAATGTGTATTCTGAACTTTCTTCTTGGAGCATATTCTGTGATATCTGAGTGCCTGGCTATAGATAACAGCTTTCTTGGAGTGGAGGTTACTGGATCTGTGAAGGTAGATGTGGTGATCCGTGGGTTTCTTGCAGATAGTTGTCTGTAAGGTTCCGTTGTGAAGCTGATCATGGTGTCCAGGAAGTTGATGCTGGTGTGGGAGTATTCTAAAGAGAATTTGATGGATGGGTGGTGGTTGTTGAAATAGTGGTGGAAATCTATGAGGGAGTTTAGGTAGTCTGTTCATAGGATGAAAATATCATTGATTTAACTCAGGTAGAAGTATCACTGGTTTTGTCCAGAAATATTTATTGACATTTTGGTTTACTGGGAGCATCTGAGTAGTTATTTACCAGCATACAATGTTGGTCAGATTTGCATGCACAACATTTAATGCAGAAAACTTCTCTTGAATACAGTGCTGGGTAGTGCTTTCAGTAGAGAGTGGAGATAGATGTTTGCTTTAAAAAGTTCTCCATGACTATTGGTTTTAATTTTTAAATGAAATCCCTTTCAATGTGTTTCCTACCCTTGTTGTGTTCATTTTGTCCAAACAGTCTAGTGAATGAGAATGTTGACAGAATATTCGTGAAGGCAGCAAATTTTAAGTGAATATTGGCTAAAGAATTTTTTTGTGGAAAACACATTTTGAATTTATAAATATAAGTACTTACACCAAAAAGATTGATTACTGTGAGTCATGCTTATCCAAACAAGGAATTGGAATTAACCATATGACCTATGTATTCAATCAAAACACATCACCAAAGTTCAAATTGTGAGTATTGAATATTCACAACAAACCTGCAAACTGCTCATGGTCAGTTTATAGACAGAAAAAGAAGTGACATTTGTCATTCACTACAATTTTTTCAACAGACTTTACTCATGACCTAAAGGTATTGAGGTAGTTTGGTATTCTGATTAACACCTTGGGTCACTTACACTGTGTGGCTGTTTTCTCTCTGGAGAGAGCGGCACATAGTTCCCACCTTCATGGCTGTAGAAATATATGGAATCCCAGGGCCTTGGTAAAGGGAGCTGATTTGCTTCTTCCTATGGGTGGATTTGGAGTTCACTCAGAAGGAAGCAAAAAGTGTTGTCAAGTGAGCTAGATATATGCACCAGCCTTTCTCAGATGCATGAAGGAAACAGAAGACTGTGAATATATCATGACAATTGGGAGTTTTTACTGAGGCCTGGTGAAGAACGTAGACCTTTTGTAAGCTTCCTGGCCAGGAAATTCACCCTGAAGAATTACTGAATCACAGGAGGACAGAGTCAGCATTTTTTGTTTGTTTCAGGGAGTGTGAGAATAATATCCTTTTCCCCATTCTCCCAATGATGGAGCTTTAACATGCCAAAAATAGTAGGGAAGGAAACTTGAAATGAATGATTAATTCTTTTAACATAAAAGTTTCCTGTAAGTTTTGATTTAGGAGTCAGCCTTTTGTTTGCAAATAATTTGCTATAGTAGCATCTAGTTTGACGAGATTTGGGATGAATGTACATTTTGCAACTAAAAGTAGGGAAGTGGATCATAAGGTGATTGTGTAAATAAAGTTCTTCCTTGTTTGGAGGGATAGGGTTAAACTCCTATGTCTGAATAGGAACAAGAGGGTCATGTTAGATGGCTGTCCTAACTGTTGAAATCCAACCTTGTGAGAATGTTCCTCAGTCCATAAAATGAAACCATTACCAGGTAGTGTTAAACAATCTTGACAGTATAAGGTGGAAGTTTTAGGGGGTTCTTGCTCTCTTTCTGACAGAAAGAAATTAGAACTTAAAAATATTGCAGGTTAAGAAGGATCAGTTTTTTATTTAATCTAGGCAGAAAGGTAGCGTAGCGAATTATCAATTCATGAATACTGAATCCAAGCCAGGACATAAAGAAACCCTGTATGGTGATAGTAGGCACCATAGACTATGCTGCTTGGTCTGAAAGCTAGAGAGCAGGGGAGAACTACAGGGTCTTACTCTCTGTCCTGTAGCCTAAATAAAGTCCTTACCCTGGAGGTGCATGAAAATGCTACAGGTAGATTTCTAGGTCTTTCAGGGGAAACCAAAGACTTGTTTAAATATAACTCAGCAACATTTGGTTCAGTGGCTCTGAAATCAGGAAAGCTGCACAATAGAGACTCTCTTGGTTCTTGCAAAGCTCCTCCAGTTTCTCAGATATTGATCTCTCCTTTCACAGCACTGCTAAAAGTTGCCTGGTAGTGCTCGGAAACATTGTGAGGTGCTCTAAACCCTGGCAGATTGAGCGCTCTGAGCGTGCCCTAGAAGTGACCTTTTCAGACTCCATAAGGAAACCAATTTTTCTGCTTTGTTTTCAGAGCCTTTTGCTGATTACCCAGCCAAGTAATAACATTAACACAGCAGGTTTAAAAAACAGCATGGGCTTTTATGCCATGTAGGAATGCCGGTGCCGGAGCCGGGGGGTTGGATAAGGGGCAGGGAGTCCAGGGGTGGGGACAGTCAGGGGACAGGGAGCAGGGGGAGGTTGGATGGGGCAGAGGTTCTAGGGGGGCGGTCAGGGAATGGGGGGGTTGGATAGGCTTGGGAGTCCAGGGGGGTCTGTCAGGGGGCACGGGTGTGGATAGGGGTCGGGGCAGTCAGGGGACAGGGAGCAGGGGGCTTAGATAGGGTGTGGGGTCCCAGGTTAGGGGCAAGAGGTCTCTGGAGGGGGCGGTCAGGGGACAAGGTGCAGGGGGGCATAGATTGGGGGTGGGATCTCGGGGGGGTGGTTAGGGTTGGGGGGGTTGGATGGGTCAGGGATTCTGAGGGGGGCAGTCGGGATGGGAAGTGGGAGGAGGCGGGGGCCAGGCTGTTTGGGGGGGGGCACAGCCTTCCCTACCCGGCCCTCCATACAATTTTGCAACCCCGATGTGGCCCTCAGGCCAAAAAGTTTGCCCACCCCTGTTATAGAAGAAGCTCTCTAAAAGAAATATACCTTAAACTTTGTTCACCATTATATGGTGATTGGGCTTCTTACAGTCCATAAGAGGAAAGAAGAATGTAAAGGTCAGTGCTCTCCTCCTGGATTTCAGCTGCTAAAGACTCATGTGTATATATACACAGCATGTGAATGTTAGGTGTAAACTGTCCTTTTGGTTGCCATGTATGGCATTGCTCAGTTGTAGGCCTAAACTTTGTGTGGGCAGTACAAATAAATCAAACTAATGCTCACTGTTTCTTCTCTCTGTTTATGTAATGATGCCCTCTGTCTCCGTAGGGAACCTTTCTCTTGTGAGAGTCACGGACTTTACAGCTGAATATTTTTGCTATTCTAGTTCAACTAGATACGTGGCGCCAGTTCTTGGATTAAATACTTCTGTGGGTGGCTGCTTAGTATTTGCAAGCAAATGTCAGGGCCAAATCCTGACCTGGGCAGAGCAGTGAGAGGCGGCAGAAAAGCTGCCCAGTGCCTCAGCTGCTACAGGATTCCTCAAAGTGGGTTGAGGGAACAGAGGTCCATGTGTGCACTTCACTGCCTCTCTGAGCAGGAGTGAACGTGTCCCCTGCTTGACAGTAACATGCCCAGTAGTTAGCTGGGGATGGCTGGACTTGCTTCCTCCAATGTGATAGCAAGGCCCACCTCTTAGTACATTTCACGCACTACCAACTGCATCTGTTCTAATCAGGGCTGGGCAAATGACTGGTTTTTAGGTTTGCGGTTGGTTCAGGGAAGAAAAAATAGGTTCAGCTTGAACCAAATTAGATACCTCTGAAAAATGTCAATGAACCAAAAATGTCAACAGAACTTCACTTTTGGGTCAAATGAAACATTTTGTTCAACAACCCATTTAGTGTCAGGACAGTTGTTGACGTAAGAGGCAATGAAGGGTTGTATTCACAAAACACCTTGAGGAGTAGGCAGTGATGCCCACCTTCCAGTAGTAGCGCAGTGCTTAGGGCACTCCCCTGGGATGTGAGAGACATGGGTTCAGTTCTCCCTCTGCCTAATGTGGGGAAGAGATTTGAATGTGGGTCTCCCACATTGTAGGAGAGAGCCCCAACCCCTGTGCTATAAGGTAGTCTGTGATGGGTCTCAGTCTTTCCTGTTGAAGCTATTCTGCTTTGCATAAAATACTTTAATAGTCATTGGGACGGACACACACACAGAGACTCTCTATAAACTAATGGTCTGAAAAGTTTTGCTCAGATTTAGTTCTAACATTTAGAGAAGATGAATAGGATCCTCTGTCAGCCTTTCTTCCTCCTCCAACTTCCTGGAACCCTAGAACAGAAGATGAGTGGATTTAGCTCATAAAGAAGGGTGATTGTGGTATGGTCAAAGGAGGTTGATTGCCAGTATCCATTTGTTTAGCCAGTTATTAACCAGTAAAGTGACTAAAACTGCAGGAACATTTTATTGTGTGGGGTTGGGGAGAAGGGGCAAGGTATATCAGTGGAATGTAATAATAGACTACATTGGCTTTCATTTCAAATCTTATAACCTGTTATACACACTTCAATAGTTAGACCATAAAAACAATGGCCAGCTAATATAATTTGATGAAGCTCCCTTGATTTCAGCTGAGGATTGGGCCACATTACTTTTGGCGACGTGTGGTGGAATGGATGAGTTTTAAGGATTCATCTCTCTGACTGGTGGTCAGAAATGTTTATTTGCATGCAGTTTGAGCCAGCTGATGTATATCAGCATAACTCCACTGAATTCAGTGCCAATTTATGCCATATGTGGATTTGGCCCTTTAACTATTAGCTGAATAAATAGTACACAAACCTACAATAGAATTTTACTCACATAATTCATTGTGTGTTTGTAGAATCTCCATATAGTAATTTAACTTTGCAACTTTTAATCACTATTTAAGGACAATGTTTGAGTTCTTAGATTACCCCTTTCTTTAGCAACATCACTGTTATTGTGTTGTTTGAATTCTTCCAGGGTTAATTTTTTTATCCTTTTCTGTTGTTTCAGAAGTTCTTAATATACTGCCAGAATCAACAGACTGTTCTGATTCAAACATATTTCATTATCTATTAATATTAAACATATTTGGCAAGTACAACAAGTGTTAAGATAACATACTTACATAGCTTATTTTTCTACTATATATAGCCTGACCTGGTCTGGAATTTTTTTATACTCTTTAGATCTGAACATGTATGACTTTTTCAATTAATCACTCATATCAGTTAGTCTATATAAAATTAGCACCAATAAAAGATGAGTTGGGACACTTCCATTAAACAATTTTCCCCTGATACCAACATATACAAATTATGCTTCACATTTCAGACAAATGAAAGGGGATCTGTTATTTCTTATTTAATTTGCAGACTTCAACCTTTTGTTATGCACGCATACATAAAGTAACTTAAAATGGTAAAAAGTAAAGGTATATGAGCTATCTGGCAGCAATTTCAAGGGGGAAGGTTTGGCCATAGTCACTGGAGCCAGGATACCCTGGGACTTATGAGGAAAGCATCCATTTTAGGGATGAACAGTATTAACAGTTTTGTGAAACAACTGACCTATGTTCAGACCACAGGTGTGTTTCTCGAACCCCTATAATTTGTCATTCAGAAAGTTTTATGACTCTTGATGTTTCCCTGAACGTGCCAAACTATATTCCCCCACAATCACTCAAAAGTGGATTTGGTTCCATCATAAACATTCAAGGCCCTATTCTCCTTTTTATCTTCAAGCTGCTCCTGTTTGCCATCAGTGTAAGTGAGAGGGGAATCAGGCTTGTGGAAGGGACCTGGGATTTTTGCTTTACAGTTTAGGTTTGATATAATGATGAATTTCTTTACAGAGACTGGAGGCTTTTCCCAGGATAAAAAAAATGGGCTGGAGATCTGCATTTGCTTGCCAGGTTTCATTTGTAACATGTTTGCACTAAGCGTGGTATTAGTACTGAGCTGCGTATTTCTAGCAGGAAGATCAGATTTAATGTTGGGCTGGAAATGGTGGCAGTCTTCTTCCTCTGTCCCATTCCCCCACGGGCTTTTCCTCACATGCATACACTTGAGCCCCCACGCCCAAGCCAGAGCATCATTCCTGCTTCCCTACCTGTGGTCCCTAGTTGATCTCCCCAGCTCCCTGCTTGTAAGGTTACACATCAGCTCCACCTCCTAGTGTGCCAGCCCATGCAAGGTGGCCTTGATAACATGTAAAACCTCCTACTGCTTTTAAAACATGCTAATCTGTCCACGTTAAAGTCCTGAAGGGAGACGAGCTTTAAAATGACTAGTTTAGCATGTGTTAAACTAGTGCGGCCTGGAGTTTTAAATGGTCAATTAGCACATGTTAGCTAATGCATGCTAACATCACACCTTTAAATCCTTGTCTAGGCAAGGCCAGCAACAGGTGAGGGGAAGAATTACTACACCTGGGGGGTGGGGGAGGAGTCACAGATAGGCAGAGGTGGATGTTGTGGGTACTCTGAGGTGGGGGGACCTGACTATACAAAGTGAGGGTGCCAAATGAGGCGCCACATATTTTACTTCTCCTAGGCAAACCCTGGGTTTGACCCAGATTAGAAACCGGCTCTCTTCATATAGGAGCTACTTATTTAAAATGTCTGGACTGCAGTAGCAATTCAAACTCTAATTTTGTTGTCTCTGTTACCCATTCTTGCTTTGCTAGATGGGGAATGACATTCACATTTCACTGGTACCATCTTCTACCATTCCAAGCCCTTTCATAATCCCCAACATGTGTGGGAAACTTGGAAAGGGTGAGCCCCATTTAAGAAATTAAATCAGTGCACCAGTTCCACACAATGGTATTAAATATCCTACATATTTTTGAAGCATATGTTGTGTATATGCAGTGTATCTGAGCTGTTACGTCCAAAACTGTTTGACCCCATAAGTGACTTTATTTGTGTTAAGAATGGTGCAATTTGATACGACTAACATACATTGCTACTTTATGCCTTTGCCCCCTGCTCCATGAGATTGTTTAAGTATGCAAAGACTATTAAAGAAATCCTATGGGAATTTCTTCCTCCGTTGAAAATATAGCATTCTTGAAGAATGAAGTAATCCAAATTTTTTCTTCCATGGTTGCATCCTGTCTCTGAGGAGCTTTGTGGTTTGTGCGGACAACAAAACGCTGGCAGAAATACCCACCGAATAAGCTGTCATTTAAATGTTGTCTATCAAACATGTTTATGGGCTCTTTAATGGACCAACCAGTTCTAATAAATTTACAAAGCTAGAGACTGACCTTTCATTCAACGTGTGCCATTTATAAGTGGAACTGCTGGAATAAGGGGCGCTTGGCTTTTCTAACTGCTTATTCATTACTAGTAGTAATAGAACTATTGTGGCAGTGCCGTGAGGCTCCAATCGAGGACCAGAATAATGCTTGGCACTATTTAAAGTCTGATAGAGTTCTTGTAATATACATATTCACACCTGTATACATATTCATATATATGAGTATGTGCATGTCTGTAGTTATATATGTACAAAAAATGTATACACACATACCTCCTAGTGAGTTTGGATGTTTCAGTTTGCAGGTGCCCAAGTTGAGAAGCTGAGATTCTTTGAAGGGGATGATTTTCAGAAAGCGTTAATGCCCACTCTTTGAAATCAGGCCTCTTTCGTGTGCATTAAGTTGGGCACTACTCACTATTCTTGAAAATCTTGGAGAGGCATGCATGTGCATTGGAGGATGCCAGTGAGAGATGAACAACATTTGTAATGGTTTTCATCACTCTGCATTCACCCTTCACCTTATGGCTGAGTAAACTTAAAAGTCCATTTGCAAATAAAATTGGAAAAGAATAACAGACACATTACATTAGTCATAGTTCAAGTTTGCCGTTTAGGCAAATGTTTTTCTAGTGGTTAGCTATCACTCTTCTGTGAGGAGAAGTTGGCCAAAATAGTCCTGCAATAAACCTCATGAAATTTTGGATCTTGCTGGAGAAAATGTTGCTTTGTTCTTGGTGTCTGTCTCATTTTGAAAGAAATGTCCATTGTGGTAAATCAGATAAGTAGAGCTGGTTAGAAAATGATTTATTTTTCCCTTAAATTTTTTTGATGCAAATAATTTTTAGCTGTTAAAAATGTTCTTCAATTTTTTTCAGGTTTTAATTGGAAAAACAACACCCCTTCCCCCCTCCCCCCCCCCCCAAATATTCAGTTTAAAACTGAAAACCCAGAGCTGGAAATGTTGTGAAAATTTCCCATTTCACACACCCCCCCTCAAAAAAAAAGTGTTGACAAAATTTTTTCCAACTACACATAATACTGACTGCTGGGAGAGTGTGTGCAGTTCTAATTTGAAAGGTTTCATAATTCTGCCATTTGTCTGTCATTGTAGACTATCACATATAGCTGCAGAAATAAAAAAATAGAGAAAACATACATCACTGTCCCTTTAAAATTTTCATCTTGTAGAAAATTTTACAGGAACACAGTGTTATGCCATGCAATTCACCTTGCAGGATAAGAAATCGTGTCTAGCCATGAAGGAATTTGAAATGGCCAAGATTATTTTATATTCGAGAACAATTTGTCTCTGTAGAAATAAGACCATTCTATGAATTTATGATTCTAATAATTCACTTAGAATAAAATGTTCAAAGAACCCTTTGAAAGTGTGCATGGGGTATGTCAGCTTGTGCTTTTTCTCTGCCTTCAGAATGATGCCTATTTTTCAAAGATCTTTGGGTTGAAAATTAACCTTGTCCAAAATGCATCTAAGGTTTGCGTAGATACAAGTTTTAGATGTGTTTTATGGCACAAGGGCCTTAATAATGATCTTGAATGTGACAAGGTTCTGGCAGTCAGGAGAGCAGCCAGGGCATCACTTGACTGTTCTTGGACTCACCAGCAGTTACCTGTTCCTTCCAGCCCCTTTCTCTTTACAAACCAGTCCCCATATTCTAGAGAGAAACAGAAGAAAGATAAAAAACCCATTAGTTCACTTTATAAAATGGGTCCCCAATTTCCAGCCTCTTCATAACTCCCGTTCCTGACATGTACTGCAGACTCAGGTTCACGGCAACTATGAAAAACATCAATACATATCCTATAAGTAGGGCCCTACCAAATTAACGGCCATGAAAAATGCATCATGGACCATGAAGTCTGGTATCTCTCCCCCCCACCCACACACTGAAATCTGGTCTTTTGTGTGTTTTACCCTATACTATACAGATTTAATGGGGGAGACCAGCATTTCTCAAATTAGGGGCCCTCGCCCAAAAGGGAGTTGCAGGGGGATCACAAAGTTATTGTAGGGGGGTTGCAGTATTGGCAGCCTTACTTCTGTGCTACCTTCTGAGCTGGGCAGCCAGAGAGCGGCGGCTATTGGCCAGGCACCCAGCTCTGAAGGCAGCACCCCACCAATGGCAGCACAAAAGTAAAGGTGGCAATACCATATCATGCCACCCTTATTTCTGCGCTGCTGCCTTCAGAGCTGGGAGGCTGGAGAGTGGCGGCTGCTGACTGAGGGCCCAGCTCTGCAGGCAGCAGCGCAGAAGTAAGAGAGGCAATACCATACTATGCCATCCTTACTTCTGCACTGCTGCTGGCAGTGGCTCTGCCTTCAGAGCTGGGCTCCCGGCCAGGAGCCACCGCTCTCCAGCTGCCCAGCTCTGAAGGCAGAGCCACCACCAGCAGCAGTGCAGAAGTAAGGCTAGCAGTACCGAACCTCCCTGCCAATAACATTGCGACCCCCCCACACACACACACAATTCCTCTTTGGGTCAGGACCCCTACACTTACAACACCGTGACATTTCAGATTTAAGTAGCTGAAATCATGAAATTTACAGTCTTTAAAATCCTATGACCATGAAATTGACCAAAATGGACCGTGAATTTGGTAGGGCCCTACCTATAAGTTACAGGCGCTTGCCTTTCTCAGCACTGCCACCCAAATGTATTGAAGGTCATTATGATTTACAGTGCTCCTCCAGACCCTATAGGGGGAGGGGGAGTTAGGCAACAGAGGGAGCAGCTCCCCTATGTTGTATGGCATTGTATGAGGGCAGAATGTGGATTGCAGGACTCATGCCAAACTGCAATCAGGACAGAGCAATCATTGGAAGAACCAAACTAGGTTCACCGGGGGAAGGAGACCAAAGCCCCGAGGTAAGTGGGGAAGTGGGATACCGGGAGGAATCACAAGTAGGTGAGTGCAAGAGGGGAGGGCTCCTGCCCCATACTGGGACAGCAGGACGATCGGTGAGTTATCTTAAATGCCTATACACAAATGCAAGAAGCCTGGGGAACAAGCAGGGAGAACTGGAAGTCCTGGCACAGTCAAGGAATTATGACGTAATTGGAATAACAGAGACTTGGTGGGATAACTCACATGATTGGAGTACTGTCATGGATGGATATAAACTGTTCAGGAAGGATAGGCAGGGCAGAAAAGGTGGGGGAGTTGCGTTGTATGTAAGAGAGCAGTATGACTGCTCAGAGCTCCAGTATGAAACTGCAGAAAAACCTGAGAGTCTCTGGATCAAATTGAGAAGTGTGAGCAACAAGGGTAATGTCGTGGTGGGAGTCTGCTACAGACCACCAGACCAGGCGGATGAGGTGGACGAGGCTTTCTTCCAGCAACTAACAGAAGTTACTAGATCACAGGCCCTGGTTCTCATGGGTGACTTTAATCACCCCGACATCTGCTGGGAGAGCAATACAGCGGTCCACAGACAATCCAGGAAGTTTTTGGAAAGTGTAGGGGACAATTTCCTGGTGCAAGTGCTGGAGGAACCAACTAGGGGAAAAGCTCTTCTTGACCTGCTGCTCACAAACAGGGAAGAAATAGTAGAGGAAGCAATAGTGGATGGGAACCTGGGAGGCAGTGACCATGAGATGGTCGAGTTCAGGATCCTGACACAAGGAAGAAAGGAGAACAGTAGAATACAGAGCCTGGACTTCAGAAAAGCAGACTTTGACTCCCTCAGGGAACTGATGGGCAAGGTCCCCTGGGAGAATAACATGAGGGGGAAAGGAGTCGAGGAAAGCTGGCTGTATTTTAAAGAAACCTTATTGAGGTTGCAGGAACAAACCATCCCGATGTGTAGAAAGAAAAGTAAATATGGCAGGCGACCAGCTTGGCTTAACAGTGAAATCCTTGCTCGTCTTAAACACAAAAAAGCAGCTTACAAGAAGTGGAAGATTGGACAAATGACCAGGGAGGAGTATAAAAATATTGTTCAGGCATGCAGGAGTGAAATTAGGAAGGCCAAATCACACTTGGAGTTGCAGCTAGCTGGAGATGTTAGGAGTAACAAGAAGGGTTTCTTCAGGTATGTTAGCAACAAGAAGAAAGTCAAGGAACGTGTGGGCCCCTTGCTGAATGAGGGAGGGAACCTTGTGACAGAGGATGCGGAGAAAGCTAGTGTACTCAATGCTTTTTTTGCCTCTGTCTTCACAGACAAGGGCAGCTCCCAGATGGCTGCACTCCGCAGCACGGTATGGGGAGGAGGTGACCAGCCCTCTGTGGAGAAAGAAGTAGTTCGGGACTATTTAGAAAAGCTGGACGAACACAAGTCCATGGGGCCGGATGCACTGCATCCGAGGGTGCTAAAGGAGTTGGCCGATGTGATTGCAGAGCCATTGGCCATTATCTTTGACAAATCATGGCAATCGGGGGAGGTCCCGGATGACTGGAAAAAAGCTAATGTAGTGCCCATCTTTAAAAAAGGGAAGAAGGAAGATCCGGGGAACTACAGGCCAGTCAGTCTCACCTCAATCCCCGGAAAAATCATGGAACAGGTCCTCAAGGAATCAATTTTGAACCACTTAAAGGAGGGGAAAGTGATCAGGAACAGTCAGCATGGATTCACCAAGGGCAAGTCATGCCTGACTAACCTAATTGCCTTCTATGATGAGATAACTGGCTCTGTGGATGAGGGGAAAGCAGTGGATGTGCTATTTCTTGACTTTAGCAAAGCTTTTGATACAGTCTCGCACAGCGTTCTTGCCAGCAAGTTAAAGAAGTATGGGCTGGATGAATGGACGGTAAGGTGGATAGAAAACTGGCTGGATGGTCGTGCTCAACGGGTAGTGATCAATGGCTCCATGTCTAGTTGGCAGCCGGTATCAAGTGGAGTGCCCCAAGGGTCGGTGCTGGGGCCGGTTTTGTTCAATATCTTCATCAACGACCTGGAGGATGGTGTGGACTGCACCCTTAGCAAGTTTGCAGATGACACTAAACTGGGAGGAGTGGTTGATACGCTGGAGGGTAGGGATAGGATACAGAGGGACCTAGACAAATTAGAGGATTGGGCCAAAAGAAATCTGATGAGGTTCAACAAGGACAAGTGCAGAGTCCTGCACTTAGGACGGAAGAATCCCATGCACTGCTACAGACTAGGGACCGAATGGCTGGGCAGCAGTTCTGCAGAAAAGGACCTAGGGGTTACAGTGGACGAAAAGCTGAATATGAGTCAACAGTGTGCCCTTGTTGCCAAGAAGGCTAACGGCATTTTGGGCTGTATAAGTAGGGGCATTTCCAGCAGATCGAGGGATGTGATTATTCCCCTCTATTCGGCACTGGTGAGGCCTCATTTGGAGTACTGTGTCCAGTTTTGGGCCCCACACTACAAGAAGGATGTGGATAAATTGGAAAGAGTCCAACGGAGGGCAACAAAAATGATTAGGGGGCTGGAGCACATGACTTATGAGGAGAGGCTGAGGGAACTGAGATTGTTTAGCCTGCAGAAGAGAAGAGTGAGGGGGGATTTGATAGCTGCTTTCAACTACCTAAAAGGGGGTTCCAAAGAGGATGGATCTAGACTGTTCTCAGTGGTAGAAGATGACAGAACAAGGAGTAATGGTCTCAAGTTGCAGAGGGGGAGGTTTAGGTTGGATATTAGGAAAAACTTTTTCACTAGTAGGGTGGTGAAGCACTGGAATGGGTTACCTAGGGAGGTGGTGGAATCTCCTTCCTTAGAGGTTTTTAAGGTCAGGCTTGACAAAGCCCTGGCTGGGATGATCTAGTTGGGGTTGGTCCTGCTTTGAGCAGGGGGTTGGACTAGATGACCTCCTGAGGTCCCTTCCAACCCTGAGATTCTATGATTCTATGATTCTATGATTTGGAGTAGCTTAGTGTAAGGTACCTGTTGGCAGGTTTTTGCTACTGATTCTGTGTCTTTGCACAACCTTGTGATAGACTAGTTTTCAAAAACATGCTACTCACCCTGCACTGCCATACCCCCTCCCAGCTGCATTTAACATATGCTAAAGAATGAATATGATCGAATACATGCCAATTGCTGTGCGCGCCAGTGCTTGCAAAGTATGTCAGACAAATGTATCGCACAATTAGGAAAAGGATGGGGATTTTACACCTTATTATGAGCATCTAGTATTGGCCTCTGTCTGATACAGGCTTTCAAATGAGATGATCTATTGGCCTGTTCCAGTATAGCAATTTCTGGGTTTAAAGTAGACACCCACTTTTCCTGATATTTTAGAGAAGGAAGGATTGGACTTTTATGTTGCTTCGGATATCAAACCATGTCGAGTTAAATTATATTACTTGTATGCATAAACACTTGGTCAGACTTTATAAGATATAAATGAATGTGTACGTCGTACCCCTGTTATCTCTGGGCACAATCAAGCCCCAATCATGCCAGACCTTTCCTTTTTCTCTTTTGATTACTTCTCGTCTGGCAGATTTTCCCAAGTGCATACCATGTTTTATCTGTGTGAAATTTAAAAAGCTGAGATAGAACAGGCAGGAAGGGATCCTGTTCTATCTCCAGTGTAGGAATTTACTGACGTCTGTCCTACATAATAGAAGTAAAAAGCAGGTACTAATTCTTTGCTATTCCTGATTTAATGTTGAAATTCCAGTTGATAGGGTTCTAATCCAAACATTAAAATTCAAAGACAACAAATGTCAACGTAATTTGTGAATCACTTGCATATAATAAATAATGAAAACTAGTTCTGGTGGGACAGATGAATACAGAGGACCATAGCCTTGATAGGCAAGTAATCACTAGGAGAAATGTCAACTATTTTGGTATTTATTTGCTTGTGTGTTCATCTCACCACTTGTAATATCAGGAGAAGAATGGCTGGTTGATCAGTGGGGCAGGAGGTCATACCTTATCAAGAAGCAGAGCAGTGAGCTGTCTGGAGGAGGAGGAGACAGGAAAGATTACTCTAAATCTGGATAAACTTTTGTTAGTCTTTTCTTTTTGTGAGGCCAAGATTTCAGGCAGCTCAGATGGAGTCTGTGGAGACAGACCGCATGCAGCAAGTGAAAAAGGCCACCGCGTAATTTTGTGTCCGTGACAGATTTTCTCCGAACCTCGTATGTGATTTAGTCGAGGTGTTGGTTTGTGATGTGTTTATGTTCTCGTTCTGGCAAAATGGAGCAGTCAGAGAGGTTAGCTGGGAAGCATATACTACAAGGATTCTGTTCACCAAAGTGGGCATCTAACAATGACTCCCCCTCTAGTCTTTTGAGAGCAGTAGGGAGGGATTTGCTGATATTCTACGGTGTTGCAGATATTATTTAATTTCAATGGATTTTGTTCAGGGCTCTTCTGTGGGCTGCATAGAGTCAGGGCGCGGTGCAAGGAAGTTTCATGCCCTAGGCGAAACTTCCTTGCATCAGCCCTGTGCCGCCCCCCCCCCCCGCCTGCGGGCTGTGGGAGCTCAGTCCCCTCCCCGCCTGCGGGCCACGGGCACTCAGCCCCCCTGCCCACGGGCTGCGGGAGCTGAGCATGGAGCCGGGGGCAGGGGGGTGGCTCGCCGCGGCTGCCTCCCAGCTCCCCACTCAGGCGCTGAGTGGTGGGGGGAGGGGGCAGGGGAGCGATTGCTGCGGCATAGAGTTAGCTGTGTAACCTGGGGCCTGACATAGCATGGCAGATTTGGGCTAACCTTCAACAAGCCTTGAAAAATTGTACTCATCCACCCACTTGCCTTAGGCATCCAATTTTGTTGAACAAGTGAGTAAAATATTGTTACTTTATGTTATCATTATCATATTTGTTATGATAAAGCTAGATGAACAGATTTTGTGACTGGGCTGGTACATTTTCATGATGATTTTTCAAGGCTACGTTGACCCCAATCCTTACAAACTATGAAACAATCAAATTGATTGAAATACCTAATGATATGTAGTATCACATTATAGGGACACTGTGATGGTGCCCAGGATTCTGAGGCACCTCACCACCACTTGCCCTTAGTATGAAGCAATTTTGCCTCATACCTGCTGTAGCTCATCTCACTGAAACCAACATCCTCTGGCCACACAAGCAATGTCTTCCAGGTCTTTGCAGACCTTTCCCTCTCTGTGCAGGCTAGTGATAGACACACACCAACTTCAGAGTCCTCAGAGCACTCCCTGCAGTGTCCAGCCCCTGTCACTGACAGAAATTACCAGGTAAGCTGTCCCCAAAGAGAGACACAAGTTGACTGGCACAACTCAGGGTCAGGCCCTTTATAATATTACAGCACTGAAATATATTTACAGTGAAATAATCATATGTTTATTATCAAAGGTTACATTTTAAGAGATAGTGGGTTAGGATAAGAAGTGGAAACAGAACTGGTTCCACATGTAAAACAAAACATAAATCGCAACCCTAGGTCTACACTTACTAAGGGTTACCTTTCCTATTTAACAAAATCAATTTTCTCTCAAGGATTCGGCCTTTGACAGAGCTGCTGGTTTTCTGTCGTAACCCCCACGTCCTTCCGGGATTTCCTCTGTGAATGGATCACAAAATGTCCTCCTGTTGTTTGTTCTTTGGGGTACTGACCCACATGTTAACTTCACATCCTCACGTTGACTTGGAATGCAAATGTAGCTCCGATTGTGTTTTGCTTAAAATGTTTTATTTGCATTGGAGACCGGGATATGCTTTGTCTGGCAGAAAACTTTTTTGTCAACTCTGCCTTGTTTCTAGTTAAAAACGTATATTTAGTAGGTACTCATAACGCCTTACAATACCCTCTGTACATACATCTCACAATACCTATGATGCCCACTGTGTCACTGGCTTTCATTTGATATTGTACAAGACATTGTTTATGGATAAGAACCCTGAAACTGGTGTTAGGTGTGGTGAGTTTGTCAGGCCTGATAGGAGTTGCTGTTATAGAACAGTGAACCCTGTTCAAGCTGGCACTTGAAGTGTTCTCAGGTTCACAGGCACATATTACGCAATGTTGTAAGTGCTGTAAATTGACTCGTCACATGTCTTGATGATCTTTATTGTGCTTTCAGGTTGCTCAGGAGAAAGGAAACTGCTCTTTTCAGAAAAACCCTAACCCATGTGTCATCCCTCAAGAAAATGACAATATTTTTCATACGATCTTTGCTTTTTTTACCAAGTCTGGCAGAAAAGTAGTGGTAAGAAATTCCATATATGACTGAAATTTAAAAGGGTCATATATTATAAATGTGTTTGTAAGAGGAATGTGAAGAAGTCAACTAATTTTTTCTTTTCAGAGTAACTTCCATGTAATCTAAAATAAGAATTACATTCTATTTGTGTTGCGGTAGTCCTCGGAGATCTCAATCCCGCACTGGAAGCTTTGATGCTACCAAAGTACAGACAATAAAAATAACACAAGTATTAAAGGTTGAATAATAACTTCTGATACTAAAAGAAAAAAGATTGATACATTTTGAAGAAATGCAGGGGGTGAGAAATTATATAAAATCAACCTAACCAGCTAATGAGCTGATGCAAAACCCATTGATGTCATTGGGAGTCTTTCCATTGTTTTCTTTGGACTTTGCATCTGACGCTAAATGCAGAACTTCAAAGCGTGTTTGCTGCTAGATTTGGAGCAATGTTATGTATATACAATAGAAATACATAGATTCTTGTTGAAAATGCTTTTCTGCAATAAATATTTATCCAATCCTTTTATCTCAGGGGAGGTATTCTGACCAGGAAGTAATAGATAGCAGGGTTTACTTGCCATGGCTGAAATTTACCCCTGTGCAGAGGCCCAGTACAATGCATATTCTGTGTTCAATTTCAGCTTAAGTGCACTGACCCTCAGTTCAGGGATGAATTTCCTGTGACATGTTTTTATGAAGTTCTGGAATGATTATGATTCTGCAGATCCTGAAAACAGACACTGTTTTGTATAAGGGAGGTGTACAATCAATTTTACTGATTCATCAAATGGCTGTTTTCATTCAATCAGTAGGAATGTTTGGTATTGCTAGTTAGTATTAAAATGAATGATTTCCTCCATTCCTAATACATCTTACAGCCTTTTACTTATTTCCCTTAGGACTGTGAAAGACCAGGCAGGTCCTGCTTAATTATACGCTGTAACTTAAGCTCACTAGCAAAAGCAGAATCCCGCAATATAGATGTTTACATGCTGCTGAATACAGAGATATTAAAGAAGGTAAGTGCTTCTGCCGCTTTCTAGCACATATGCTAAATAGTAATTTAAATAAATTTATACTTTATATTGAAATATATTTGAAGCATTGAATATTGCCTCCGTCTGTGTCTAGTAGAACTAGTTTACATTTTTTCACTGAAAAGATTTAAGTTTATCAATAAAAATTTCCATTTGAAATTTTCATTGTTGTCAAATTTTTCTAATTGTTTTTGTTGAAATCTGGAAACTGTATATTGAACATTATTTGTGTTAAAAATTTCAGATTTTGGTAGAAATGTTCAGGTTTTGGTTTTCAAAAGCCAATACTTTTTACTGAAGCCCACAATTATTTACTGAAGTGAGTTTTGAAAACTTAAATAGTTTCAGGTTTTGGTTCTTCGTAGAAAAAATAAATAAATAATGGCAGGAAATTTAGAAAAAAGTAGTTTTTATTCTAAATATCCTACGAAAAACAGGTGGCACTTTTCAACCAGCTCTAATGACTGTGTATATCTCACTATAGGATGGCTTTACTAGGTACGTCATCCTATACTGTGAATGAATAAGAATTTCATAGAGAAGCATAGGAGAAGCCTTTCAGTCTGAACTGGGATTCAGATGACAGTGAAGAACTTTATATACTTTAAAAAGCTCCTTCCCTCATTTCAGAAGAACAGAATGTTTGTATGTGTGTGGGCATGCACAGGTGGAGTCAGGAGGGGAATGCGCAGGATTCATGGATACTTCCTGGAAACTCTTATTTAAGGCCTTCCTGCTTTTATTTTTTTAATCTGGATTGCTGTACATTTTCAATTATTGCAATACTTGCACTAGTTGACCCCATTTATTCTAATACCCAGTCATTGCCAAAATGCTGATATTTAGAAATTAACTGATTTTGGGAACTCTGGCATATATAGAAACTCTTTAGATTAACACATTACTTTATGTAAAAGTTGAGTTGCAATGGCAGTAGCTGGAAAGTTCCAGAAGAAGGTAACTGAAAGTTGTCAATCCTGGAGGGTGCTCTGAGGATGCTCACCTCTTCATAGGAGGCACTCATCATATTGCAGGATCTGACCTTAAATCGAATCACCTGTGTGTTATAAACAATTATAAAATAAGACTGTAAGGTTTGTGAACAGTAGATCTGGAGGTGTAATCCTAACTTTTGCTGACTTTGCTTAGGTACATTAAAAAAAGAAAAAAAATTACATTTAGAAATGAATACATTTAGGAATAGAATCAAACAAAAACGGCCATACGTCCAGTGTTAAAGTTATGACGTTTTTAAAACAGTCAGATAATGAGCAGAGTAAATGTGCATAAACTATGAACTGTGCACTCCTTATCTGTTTGTGATTGAGATACAAGGGTAGAAGCCTAAACTTTTTTTTAATATTCTACTTCAAATATTTGTTATACAAAGAAAAAATATCCTAGCCATCATAAGAAGCCTCACGATAAGAATAAATATAACATTCATGGTGAGAAACATGATAGCAGGCTAAGCAATGTTCTGTTCTGTCAATGAATGAAATAACAAGATTTGTAAACTTTAAAAAGATTTACTGCGTTTCCATTTATTTTGTAGATAAGCTTTTTTTTTAGCTTACAGTTTAGCTACACATAAGGTTTGTCAGATCACGATACTGTAAGGTAATCAGAGTAGGAGGATAATAAAATAAGTCTGTTAGATAAATCTGTTGGTGACAGCTGCTAGATTAAAAACAAAAATGGAGAGGTCTTTTCCTAAAGATTAGGTAGACACCAGTTGATGTCTTCATGGTCTTTCCATCTGAAATCACCTTACATGCTGCTGTTGGTCCATGTTTGAAGAAAGATCACATAGACGGAGCCAAATGTTTAAGTTGTGCTTGCACACAATACTCCCACATATGCAACCAGGTAACTGAGTACACTAAACATGCATTTATGTACACTGTCAAATTCAGCTCTGTGCAGAAGGTCTGCACCAGGCCCACAGGATGTCCGGTGCAGATCCTCTGCATACATATCTGTCACAGTTCAGGGCAACTGCACCTGCACACCTCTACCCCGATATAACGCGATCCGATATAAGATGAATTCCGATATAACACAGTAAAGCAGCGCTCTGGGGGGGCAGGGCTGCGTGCTCCGGTGGATCAGCACATCAGCGTTTCTCGCTCCGACACGCTGCTCTGAGCGGCGTGTTAAGGGTGCCGGGCCGGGGAAAAGGGGTTGGATAAGGGGCCGAGGGTCTCGGGGAGAAGTCAGGGGACAGGGAACAGGAGCGTTGGATAGGGCATGGGAGTCCTGGGGGGCCTGTCAGGGGGCGGCGGTGTGGATAGGGGTCGGGGCAGTCAGGGAACAAGCAGCATGGGGGTTGGGTAGGGGGTGAGGTCCTGGGGGTGATTAGGGGCAGGGGGGTGGTCTCTGGAGGAGCGGTCAGGGGACAAGGAGCAGGGGGGCTTAGCTAAGGGGTGGGGTCTTGGCCAAAGCAAGTTCAATATAACTTTCACCTATAACGAGATAAGATTTTTTGGCTCCCGAGGACCGCGTTATATCGGGGTAGAGGTCTATTTCCTCCTCTATGATCCCCAAGAGCACCCATTCTCAGGCTTCCAACTCCCCAGCTGTCACCTCCCTTGAGTGGAGACATGGGTCTCCCTTCAGAAAGGGTTTTTTCCCAGGCTGCATAGTTCCCTGCCTGTACTGTGAATTCCTATCTCAGCAGGCTGCTTTGCCTTTCTTCTTTAGAGGTTATAAACAGCGTGATTGCCACAGTTAAGTTACCACACAGTTCTTTCTAAGCAAGCACATTTATTCTTAAGGTAAAAGCATTACAGAGAAAATATTAAAAACAATAAAAAAATCTACATGCATGCTAATAAGCTTACCTAAGATCACCCCAACAAATGTGAATAGTCCTTCAGACCCCACTGAAGGTTTTTTCGCTGTGGTCACAAGTTCATAATAGGTATGGCTCAGAACAAGCACACCCATGAATCTGTGAGTCACTGTTTTATCTAGTTTGGGTCTGTGCTTTTGCAGAGACCATGAACAGGTAATCAGCCAGACAACTGGTTTCTCCTTAAGGCCTAGCTTCACAAGGATAGGTCTGGAGTTGGGTAATTTTCATTGCCCTCCTCCCAGCTATTTTCTAGGAAACCCGTTTTAAGTTTGTTTGTCCCAAAAATGTATTCTTGACTGGTCTGTTGTTCAGTATAGTCCTTTGAAGCTCCCAATGCTTCCCATGGTTTACATTAGCCACGCCTGCTAGAGTAGTTACATACAATCCCACAATAACACATACACATTAATTCAAGAAAAATTGTCCAAGAAAGTGCAGGAAATTGTCATATCTGTCATGGTGTCACTCACATAGAATAGTGAACTGCACAGTTACATGGATACTTGTGTCCCCAACCACCAGCTTATTCTTGCTGTGTCGATGCTAGTGTGGTAAGGAATTCATTACATTCATTTGAGCTGTAATTCTGAGAATACACCATTCTATTGATTCATTAAGGGCCAGATTGTTGCCTCACCTTATGTGGGTGCAAACTGAGAAGGGAGGGAGTTAAGAGTAGCCCTTCACACTTGGGTAGCCCTGGTGCTTGGGAGGAGGGTGGAGGCTGCACCTGAAATGCTTCCCCTTGGGAGCAACTTGCCAGAAAGAGGGTGGGGTTTAGGTGGAGCAGTAGTTCCTCACCCCCCAACAGAGTGGGCTGCCTATATTAGGGAGTGGGTGCATGATGCCCCTCAGTTCTCCACCTGAGCAAGATGGCTGTGTATCATCCTCAGAACATGGTAATGCCGCAATCTAGTCCTAAATCAAAAGAAACCTTCCATAAACATCCACTGTATAAGAGTAAACAATGTGTTTAAAAAGGCAACTGGTTGGAAAGTGTGTGTTTAAACATTCTGTATAAAATACAAGGCAAAGTCACTGTTACTAATGAAAATATAAATCAAATACTTAAGCTTTATGCAGTGTGCTGTGTCTGGAATTATTTTAAATTATTAAACACTTTTATCATATACCGTATATAAGACTATCCCAGCTTCCAAATATCTATTTCTAACTACTTGGGAGCCATTGTGGTTAAGATTTAGCTTGTCTGTGTTGATTGGCAATGTGCTGTGTTTTTCTGCTGTGTTGTGAGGTTGGGGTAGCCTTAAAAACAGCCCAAATCCAAATTAAAAAAAGAAAAGTCCAAGATTTTGTGGGATGGGTTTAATTTCAGTCTGAGATAATGCACTGTACTTTGTCCATCCATGGTCCCAGCTCAAGGTGCATGTGATTTCAGGCAGCATTAAGCAGTGTAGCACTCAATTGCCAATCTAGCTGTCCTGGAGCATAAGAATAGAATATGATGTTATTACATTGAAAAAGGTGGTTTAACTACTTTTGTTTTTAATTCTCAGGACAGTTCATCGGTCATCCAGTTTGTGACAAGGGCGAAGGTGAGGGTGGACACAACACTCAGGATTGTAGAAGTGTCTAATGGGAATTCTGAAGATGCAACAGTAAGTGACTGAGTGAAAAGAAAGGTCCCCATGTCCCATTAGTATGGAATGCATTAGGGGAGCTAGGCAACTGGAATTTGTGGGTTTGGCCAACAAAAATGAGTAAGTCTGACTTCCTTTGAATGCACTAGCAGCAGTACTTCATAGTGCTTCTGTGATTTGACTTGCTGTGATACCTGTGCCATCATAGCAAATTATATTATGTGGCGCCGTATACTCTATGGTGTAGCTAGTCAAAGTTACAGAGGGGTAGCCGTGTTAGTCTGGAGCTGTAGAAGTGACAAAGAGTCCTGTGGCACCTTATAGACTAACAGAGGTTAACCTCTGTTAGTCTATAAGGTGCCACAGGACTCTTTGTCGCTTCTAGGCAAAGTTGTAAAGGACTTTGGGAAACCTTCGCCAGCATTAAGTTAGGCTTCTCACTGTGAGGTTGATGTCAGCTTTAAACTAATTCAGATTTTTCTTGAAACTCCAGTGGGGTTTTTCCTCAGCAAAATCTCATCAGGTATGACGTTTTGAAATATGTAAATATTTTAATAATAATTTGGGGTCAAAGACAATAACCAAAAATGTTTGACATTTATAGACAAGACCACCACCTTTTCTTTATCTCCACCTTTTATGTCTAGCTATTGCAGTGTGCATACAATACAAGGACTGTAAATTCACTCATTTTATATAAGCCCTTGATGGTGAGAGAGGACTACTGCTCCCTTTTTCTTTAGCCCCAGCAACCTGAAAGTTTGCATCTTCAGAAAAGCCCTCCTTAACAGGAAGAAATTTTAATTGTACAGTATTTGAAAATAGATGGCAGGATTTTCAAAGTACTTAAGTGACTTAGGAGCACGCATTCAATTGAAAGTTGCTGGCACTTGTGTTCCTAAAGCACTTACGCACTTTTGAAAATCCCATCCAGAGTATTTAATTGCTACTGAACCTAATTCTAATGGTTCCATCTTGCTTAAAATCTATCCATGTTCATGATACAAGCAGTCTGGGAATCCCGTATTTAAAGATTGTTTACAGCTTTTTCTAATTTGCTTAATACTGGGTTAATGACCAGAAAAAAGCCTTAAGGCTGAGATTTTCAAATCCTCCTGATGGATTTAGACACTTAATTCCCATTATTTTTAATGGGAGTTGTGCATCTAAGTCCCCAAAGGCAGCTTTGTAAACTTCAGCCTTAATGTTTAATATACCATGTACATAAAGTAGCTAGGCCCAAATGTATAGCCAGGCTTCAGACCAGGTTTTTGCAGGTGCATACCTATTATGCAGACTATGCTAATACTGTTCTGATTAAGCAGCAGTTGTTGTTCTTCATTATCATTAGGCTAAATCAGTCTCCAGGGCACCCTCCCATATAGCAGTCATTCTAATTCAATATGTCCCAATTAAAAAGAGTAATATTATTTTTACATTTATATAACACCTTTCATCTGCAATCCTCTTACCAATTATATACATAATATATACTGAGCATGGTGGAGGGCTGCAATATGGTCATTAGCAGAAAGATGTGGATTTAATGCTGTGCAACAGTTATTCTTTCCGACCTGGATTCAACAAGTAGTCCCATTGACATATTCAGGCCTTACTGACCAGGATTTTGGACATTTCATTGCACCTGAATTCTTCTAAAACAAAATTCCACTCATCATGCAAAATCTGACCTATTGCAAACATGTACCTTACACATACCATGGATTTTCCTTATATCTATAACAGTGATATATAAAAGAAAGTGATTTCTTTTGTCCTTGAAGCATAATTGGGTTTTCTGAAAATTGTACACAATTATTATTTATTATTACTTGTATTGGTGTAGCACCGAACAGCCCAGTTGTGGACCCAGCTCCCACTGTGCTAGGCGCTGTACAAAAACAGAAGAAGACAGTCTCTGCTCCCAAATGAACTAAACTTAGGAAGTATTTCAGAGAACAGAAATAGATGTGTGGTTACAAATGGGAAAGAAAACAAAATATTCTCTTTCTGTAGAGTATCTCAGTACTTATTGCATGGGTCAATGAGGTAATTACTCAATTTTTACTTATCAGTCCTTATCCAAACAACTCCTTATGGCTCAATGGGAATTTTGTCTAAATAAGGACTTCAAGGTTTAGCTGTATAAAAATTGGGCCCATACCGTTGGTTAGTCAGTCACATTTCCCCAAACCTTTCTGCCAATACACCCCCATAATTGGCCTGCAGCTCTGCCTATTTGGCCTACCTCTAGGTCTCTTTCTAATTCAGTTGGGTGGCACTGAGTGATTCTTGCACTTCTGGGACTGCATTTCATTGATTAGTGGTGCAGTACTTGAGATGAAATCCTAGCCCCATTGAAACTTACGGGGCCAGGATTTCACCCCTATACGTTACAATCTGTAAAGGTTTTGGGGACCCTTCCCAATGACTGGCACTTTGTGAACTGTAGGGGGTTGTTATTTAGTGCTCAAAATTTAGAAGTGATTTAATCACAATGTGAGGTCTGCTGTATTTAATTCTTATCAAATGCTTGGAAAAAATATTGTCCTTTTCCTGTCCCTGCAAGGCCTTGGGTTGCAGTGATTACAGAGTTCATCGTACGTGCTCTGAAAAGACATGAATCTTTAAACAAAAGGTTGCTGCTGGTTTCTGGGAAGATGAAACTGAAGGGGAGCATGCTTGGCATATTTTAGTAGTGTAAATCAATTTGTGATTTTAGTCTTTTCTAATGTGAATGCTATTTTCTGTCTCCCTTATGCTATTTCCATATGTCTGTTGGTTTCTCCACTGTAGTATGTTTTGGATAGGGTCGTGTTGAGAGAAAAATTTAAGACATGTGGTTTGGCTCAAGATATTCATATTTTTTCTTTCCTTCTCCTTCTTCTGGTGGAGTTCAGCTCAGAACAATACTTGTTGCAAAACACAGTTATTTAATTGTGACCAGGGGCTGGGTGGGGGGAAGAGGTGAATATAATTTCTTTGTCCATTCCTCCCACTCCCTTCTTTTAAAAAATCCCTTTCTCTCTCTCTTTTTGTTGTTGTATTTGACCACTGAATGCTGAACCGTATCCATTTGGCCACTGGCTCCATCTGAGCTGCTGTTCATGCACATGCTTTGAGTCAGATGACAGAGTTGGTATCTAGCAGTGAAAGCAGAATTTCCTCAGACAGTCTATCACGATAATTTCCGTAAAGCCAATAATACTTATTAGCTAAGACTGATTTAGACAGTCCTGCTGACTTGCTGTCCTGATTTCACTGGGATTTTTTGTGCATTTTAGCACCCAATTTCACAGCTCAAACAATTTTAAACAGGAACACCTGGAAGAGAACAGGAAGCAAGAGGGTTACAATTTAGTGTACTAAATACTTATGATAGCAAGTGCATTAATGTGGTTTCATTCGTTTACCAAACTCTCTTAGATTCTCTGGAAGGGACATGCAAAACCCTAAATAAAGGCCAATGAGATAGCAAGAGGCTCCCCTTTGGAAAATATTTCTGAATGGATGGGTTATCCCTTTTTTAGAAAAGTTGTATTAATTTAGTAAATATAAATTTTAAAGGCAGTATCAGGAGTTTCTCTGAGTTTTGTTGGTTCCCTCCAATGTGTTCTCGCTCCTATGTCAATAGGTCAAATCCTGCTCACTTTGTTCATGCACGTTGCCCTGTCTAATCATGTGAATAAGGTGAACAGGAGTTGGATTTGGCTTAGTGTCTGCAACGATAAGACTCACGTAATTTCATAGTGGCTGAAATTGATGTTTATAACTAGAAGTTTTACAGAGGTGAGACTTGCAGTCCTTGAAACCATATGGTGCATGTAGATGAGACTCTCTTCTCCTCTGTAAGGGCAGATCTACACTATGGGGGTGGGGGGTGGGGATCGATCTAAGATACGCAACTTCAGCTACGAGAATAGCATAGCTGAAGTCGACATATCTTAGATCGAATTAAATTTACTTACTTTGGGTCCATGCGGTGCAGGATCGCTCCACCGTCGACTCCGCTTACTCCTCGGGCTGAGCTGGATTACCGGAGTCGACGGGGAGCGCTTCTGGGATCGATTTGTCGCATCTAGATGAGACACGATAAATCGATCCCCAGAAGATCGATCGCTACCCGCCGAATCGGGCCGGTAGTGTAGACCAGCCCTAAGTCTCTCACAGAACAATAATTTTGTCCTAGAAGACTGTAGTGAATGACTTTTCAGATCCAGCGACAGCGTCATGCAACTGCTTCTGTAGAGGAGAAGGAATTCCACTATCTTTACTATAATCCTGTTCACTTATGTTAAGTATCCCATAACACTGGCATTTGTTGAAGTCAGCTTTGGTTTAAGTAGATTAGGAAACTTTCAGGACCAACAAGAGCGACAAAGAGTCCTGTAGCGCCTTATAGACTAACAGATATACTGGAGCATAAGCTGTCTTGGGCGAATACCCACTTCGTCAGATGCATGTGGTGGAAATGTCCAGGGGCAGGTATAAATATGCAGGCCAGAGTCAGGTTTGAGATAACGAGGTTAATGCAATCAGGGAGGATAAGGTCCACTGCTAGCAGCTGATCTGGAGGTGCTGGCAGTGGTCCTCATCCTCCCTGATTGCCGAGGCGGGACTACTGGAGATTTGACAATTATGCATTTGAAATCAATTTTCATTGGATTATCTTCCTCCTTCTTATCGGTCCTGATTCAGTAGTCCATTCCTATTCAGCAAAGAATTTAAGTACAAGCTTAATTTCAAGCACATGCTTAAGTACCATTAAAACCTATAGGACGTAAGAACATGTTAAAATACTTTGCTGAATTACAGTGGTAAAGAATAAGCTTTTTAAGAGCAACTGATTTCTGTAGTCTCCTTTTTGTTTACAGAGATGGTCAGAAACATAAACCACAAATTTGGTAAAGCAAAATGTTGAGCTGATAAAAACGTCCTTGGTCAAAAGAGGTCAACATTTCAGAGAGCAATGAAACTGTGCAATCCCGCATTACTGTAAAGGATGAGGATGAAATTGCTTTTAAGGAACAAGAGCACTTTCTGCATGGCATCCGTGCATACTGGGTTTGACATACAGTATGGACAATGAAAAAGGGTATTTCAGCTTAGAAGTTTGCTTGGCATTTGTTCAGAGCTCACAAGTAAACCTTTAATTCACCCCATATTTTATGACCATTTCATGTTCTTTTCGGATCAAGTCTGCCCCCCGCCCCCAACGCATCCTTGTCTCCTGTACAAATAATGTATGCTTCCAGACTGTGGGAAGTTTGTCAGATTTGAGACAGCATTACATTACTCTTCATGTTAGCTGTCCTAAAGAAGTTGTGCTATCGAGCTGGACAGGAATGGGAAGTCCAAGATTTGTTCTCTGACAGAGTTTTCAGTTGTAAGCATTTCAAAGCAGGGAGGCGCAGGTTGGCACAGTAAAGTCATTGCCTGCCGCCAAACTCTCTATAGAGATGAATTGTTTCTTTTTCTCCCAGCTTCCCACAGCTCAGTTTTATGTCCTCTTGCTGATAAGGATTCTGACGTATGATGTATTGATTATTTGTTTTTGTTTTTCCTTCACCTGAGCTCTCATGGCCATGAATACGATAATTGTAGGCTTGATCATGGTTGTGCCTATAGGTTGGTTGTGGTTAGTATTTGAGGGCTTCAGAGGGATAAGTAAATTAAGATATACAACTTCCTCACTCCTCTCCAAACCACAAAACCATAAAGAAGATAGTCATAGTGTTTTTTTTTTAGTATTTACTGTTGATTTAGTGCTAGAAGACACCAGATAATGAATAAAACAGTTCTTATCCTCCCACCCACTGAGCAAGCATAGCTTGGGCTGTGACTGTGAAGGCTGAGCCAAGCAGCACTTTCAAGCTGCCACCCTTATGTTCCAAAGGTACCGCACCAGAATAGAGTGAGCCTGAGCAGCCACTGCCACCCTTATATGCCCCTGTACTCAGCGGCCTGGGTCGAGCAGCACGTCCAAGCTGCCACCCTCGTATGTCACAGGTTCAGCACATCCCAATCCCCACTTTCACATCACAATTGTACTGGTAGTAACCCACTTGATGAGCAAACCCCACAGTATTTTTGGGCGCTACAGGGATCTTTAGCTTAGGTAAAAGAAGTGTTGCTGCAGCGGTAAGGGGAAGCTAAAAACACAAAAGAGTAAAGTTAAGAGAGAGAGAGAGAGAAGCAACCAGCTTAACCATAAAAGTTATTTATTGAATCATAGTGATAACTACACAAGGAGGGCTAAACAAACATAACAGTTACATTATTAAAGGTTAATACCTGAGGTAGAAAAGAAAACACAGAGAGAGAGAGAGAGTGGGATCTCACCCATGCCATGAGGCTTGAACTGGTCGGGGTTCCCAGGTGATGGTGGTAGCTCAGGGTCCTGAGTGCTGGAGACAGGCAGAGCCCCCAGTACGATCAGTCAGGAGATAGAATCCCAGTGGAACTGATGCAGAGTTTGGGTCCATGCATTAGAACACTTACTTGGGCATATGTAGAGGTTTTTGTAGAGAAAATACAGTGGTTCAAGGGAGAACATTAGATTTGCTTATGGGTAAACTGATGACTCAAGGTTTTCTTTAGGCTAGACAATAGGATCACTCTTGGCTATGGGTGGTGTTTTCTTCTAGGGAGCTCACAATACAATTAGGCTGCTTCAGTATTTTGGATATTAATCAAGGATTCACAACTAGAATTGGTCTGATAACTGCTCAGCTGGGTGTGTGCAGGCATAGGTTCATTAACATCTGGAACAGAGATCCCCCATGATGCAGTGCTTCCCTGTTTTTCTGGTCCCAGAGTTCAGTGCGGTTCTCTGTTCTCCATTCTATATGCTAATGGAGATGTCTCCCTGTTCCATCTTTCATGCAGATGAGGCTAATATGCTAATGTAGATGCCTTAATCTTAACACCCTTGTCAGGAGGGGTCTAGGTGTGTCTCCCAACACATCTTCACTGCTCTCTGCAGGTCTTTTCTCTGATCAGTTTTGCTTCAAGCAGAGACTGGTTGGAGGTAGGGGGTGTTTCATGAATCAGACAGGCTAGATACTGCGCCCTGGTTCCCCAAGAACACAGAGCTGACTGGTATCACCGCCTCACACACACACCATTGCTGTATCATAAACGGTGCTGTTTCAATGACAAGCAGCAGAAGGGATGGGAGGGAAAGGAGGAGTTGGAAAAGCACCACTTTGCCCAACCCATGAATATTTCACAGGTGGAAGCACGCCATTATCTCTATATTCTCTTCCCACAGAAATATCTTAAAGTTGCGATGGTTATTAATTCTAACCCGCTGTTTTCAGTCACTTATAATTTCCAAAATTTTCCTTTCTGGCTAAAAAGTTCCAGTCAACAATTCCTAACCAAATGTGAATTTTTGAAAAAGTTTGAGCAAAAATGGTTAAGACTGGGTTGGAGGAGGAACATTCTCTTTCCCCCTTTGAAAAAACAGTCTTAGCTGGTTGAGGTTAATGTGATGAAATCTGACAGGGAAGTAGCCTCCCTGGAAGAGAATCACTTCTGAGTTTTCCAGTGAAAATCGGTTTTGAGTTGACTGAATTATAAGCCTTTGAAATTCACACACAGTGTAAGAGCAATAAATTTTGCTCACCTAAATGCGCAGCTAAGGAAGGCCATACATAGGACATGTGCATGGTTGACATTGCAACACAGGGAAGTATATGTAGGGGAAAGTGCACAGTGAATGAGGTCAGGGATCCTCAGGAGTCCTTTCCTCATTCACTGTGCACCTGTTAAAGTGCACAGGGAATGGGTCTGGAATGAGGAGGACCCCACTGAAACCCTAGCTTCACTCAAACTGCATATCTCGTGAAGTGGGGCAGTGAATGAAGCAAGGAGGAACGTTCTGCTTCCAGTGAAAACAGTTTATGCATCCAGCATATGCGGTTTTCCATATGAAGTGTCTGTGAGTTTGGGACCATTGAAAAATTGATGAATGAAGTGCAAAGTGTTTTCAGTGTCATGGGAATTTGTACCAACAGGAGGATAAAGTGTTCTTTGCAAACCTCTGTTCACTTTTGAAGGCAGGTACTGGAGAAGGATCAGTATCTGGGGGGAAAATGACAAAGCAGGTATTTGTTGAATGATATTTACTGAAACTCAAATCCAATTTTTAAGGAAATCTTTGCGAAAAATAGTCTGAAAGCACAAAATTGAGGACACATTCCATGCTTGTCATTTTAAACAGTTATATACATTTCATCTCAACATTTGTTTAAATTAGAAATATGATCAGTGAAACTAAACTGCTGTATATTTAATAAGATGAGTACCAGGGAAAACTGTACTGCTTCCAGTTGTAAATGATCTTTTCTAATTGCTTTGTAGGTGGTCTTTGAGGCCTTGCACAATCTGGAGGCTCGTGGTTATGTTGTGGGATGGATCATTGCTATTAGTTTGCTGGTGGGAATTCTCATCTTCCTGTTGTTGGCTGTGCTGTTATGGAAGGTAAGACATCAGTCAGACACAACACAGACACCAAGGTTAGCCCCTGACCTTGGCATAAATTGTACATATGTCTTCCTGCATCCTAATTATCTGTTCATTTAGTATCCATTTACTCTAATAACTAAACAGCCATCTACACCTAAAAAGCCATTAAACATCAAAAGAGTTTTCATCAGGGGAGATGAAATGGAAAACTGGCATCTTCACTGAAGGACATTAAATATTGAAAGCTGTAATAGTGATTCCTGACAGAAGAGAGTCCTTTCTCATACTCATCACTAGCTCACATTTAAATTTGAGGTACTTTTCCCAGATTTTTTCAGAGGCACGCTGCTCACTGGTTTCAATGGAAGCTGCAGAGTGCTCCCCTAAAAATCAGGCTAATTTTGCTTCTTGAGGCAACAGATTCAGTACATACCTAACAGAAAGCAGTAAGTGGTTATTCTTTGGGGGAGGTAAAGGCAAGGAAAGAAGAGAGGATGAGGGGCAATCAAGCTTGAATTCTTCAGGACCTTCCCTCCAATATGTTTTTAGAGGTGGCAAGAACAAAATTACTTGATGTTCCAAAGCAAAATCCAGTAGTGGTAGTTAAAGGTCAGCGTTTACCCTCCTTAAAATAGGAAAGACCTGTTGTATCTCAGACATTATAATGTAGTAAAGGTGGTCAAGATGTTGACATTTGAAGGATGGCCGCTCTACGTGATCCACCTGAAGCATGAGGAATTTGAACCTTTTATTCTGATTTCCTCTTAAAAATCCAGAAATGTAAAGGCCACTGCCAAGACTACCAGTGGGTGAGGGACACACACAGGAACAGGCCTGACATTATTTTACTGGCAGTGAGAGAGCTTCAGTCACCTGATTCATGCTGTTTAACAGTGTGTGTTTGTGCTACAGACTCATTCTACCAGCTGTAGCAGGGTTCTGGGGCTTTAGCTTTATAGTGGTCTAAAAGGACACATCACTGTGCGTTGCTAGGCCCAACACGTGACTTGCAATTCCATGTTAAAAATGGCCACACAAGGATTATCTTGTGGGTATTTTTTTATTTTGAAAAGCAGTGATTGGCTGTAGTCTGAAATCTCTCTTCATGCCCAATTCGGGGTACATCTGTAGTATTTTTGCCCTCCTTGGCACAGAATGTTTAAAAATCTCTAGGATTGAGATGGCAGAATAATCATCAAAATATAGCGGTATCTGGTAGGAAAGGCCTGTGGCTTGATTCTGGTGATACACAACTTTGAAATAAGGGCCATTGCTGCATATAGTTATATCTATAAGACTGGTTTCTTGTAGTTAGAGACCCGAAAGTGAAGGTATCTTTGTTACAAGGGATAACAACTTTCACAATGTTTTTTCAGCAGACTTCAGTGCCATTTTTTACCTTAGAGTATCTGCCAACTAGCACTCCCTTGCTTAAAAATTGAGAATCAAGCTCTCTGAACCTCGTCAAAAAATGAGATTTGTTAGCTAATAAAATGCATGCACCGAAGTTGCCATTTTGTCATTTGTTTGCTTTGAGGAACAATGTCCCAAATGACAGCAGCGGGTAATAATAATAATACCTAGACCTTTTCATCCAGAGATATCAAAGCACTTTATAAAAGAGGTCAGTACCATTATCTGTATTTTATAGCTGGGGAAACGAATGCACAGGAAGATGAAGTTGCCTGCCCGAGGTCAAAGAGCAGACCATGGGCAGAGCTAGGACTAGGACCTAGGTATCTAGAGTCCCAGTTGGTCCGCTAGGCTATATGGATTATTAAAGCTACAGATAATTTGGGGTTTTGTTGTAGAAAAATGTGACTAAAAAGACATTGATGCAGTCTGTAGTTTGCTTTTAATTCTGCTTTGAAACAATAATCCAGTATTAAATATTTTAATATTCATGGCAAGTAGAGAGTGAAAAGTGACTGGCAATTTTAAAGTGCTGTGAGATAAAACTGACATGGGAAAATTGCATTCCTTTGAAGGTCATCTTAATTGCCTGATAGTAAAGATTTATTAGCTAAATTTGGCTTGGCACATTTTAAAGTAATTCCTGAATTTTAGAAATTAAAAATCCAAATAGATGTATATCAATTTTTTTTTAAAAAGCTTGGCATGAAGTAATAGTTCTAACAATACGGGGCTGTTATGGCTGCCTATTTCACTCAGAATAAAAGCTATTTTTACTATTGTGCAAGAGCATTAAGATGTTTTTACAGACCTAATAAACTTTATAGCATGAGATCAGCCAGTCTGGATTTGCTTCTCTGATCATTGTTTTCGTATTTGATTTACACTCCATGGGTCAAATTCACCTCTGGCCTAAGCGAGTACAGCTCCATGGAAGTTCTTAGAGTGGTGCCTGCTTACATCGTGATGAATATGTCCCTGAACGTGGCTGCTGTTCTGATGATTTAGGGCAGTGGCTCTCAACCTTTCCAGACTATTGTCCCCCTTTCAGGAGTCTGATTTATCTTGCGTACCCCCCAAGTTACACCTCACTTTAAAACTACTTGCTTACAAAATCAGACATAAAAATACAAAAGTGTCACAGCACACTATTACTGAAAAATGGCCTACTTTCTCATTTTTACCATATAATTATAAAATAAATCAATTGGAATATAAATATTGTACTTACATTTCAGCGTCTAGTATATAGAGCCTTATAAACAAATCATTGTCTGTGTGAAATCTTAGTTTGTACTGACTTTGCTAGTGCTTTTTATGTCGCCTATTGTAAACTAAGCAAATATCTAGATGAGTTGGTGCATTCCCTGGAAGACCTCTGCGTACCCCCATGGTTGAGAACTACTGATTTAGGGCACTGATTTCATTCTGTTCTGGATTAGGCCAAATCCTCCTCCCTTTACTCCTGAGAGTACAGTAGTTCAAGGGGGTTTCTTGTGTAAGGCAGGCAGGGATGAAAGTAACTTAAAGGACTTACTGGTACTCCGGAGCCCTGAGGAGGGGGTGGGACCTCAACCGGAAGAGGCGTGGCCTCTACCGGAAGAGGCGGGGCTTTAAATCCCCGGGCCCTTTAAATTCCCGATGGAGCCCCCGAGGTCCCAGCTGCCGCCGTGACCACAGGGGCTCCAAAAGCAGGGCTCAAGTGGTGATTTAAAGGGCTCGGGGTGGTAGAGGCAGCGGGAGCCCTGGACCCTTTAAATAGCCACCAGAGCCCCGCCACTTCTACCCCAGGGCTCCGGCAGGCTCCGGGCGCTATTTAAAGGGTCCGGGGCTCCGGCCGCCGCTACCGCCCCGAGCCCTTTAAATAGCTGCCGGAGCCCCACTGCCGCCTCCCCAGGGCTCCGGCAGCAGAGCTCAGGTGCTATTTAAAGGGTCTGGGGCTCCCGCTGCCTCTACCGCCCTGGGCCCTTTAAATCATCCCCGGAGCCTTGGGGTAGCAGCACCGGGGCTCCAACGGTGATTTAAAGGGCCCGGGGTGGTAGCAATGGCAGGAGCCCCAGACCATTTAAATTGCTGCCCGAGCCCCGCCACCACTACCCCAGGGCTCTGGCAGCGAGGCTCTGGTGGCAATTTAAAGGGCCCAGGGCTCCAGCCACTGCTGGGAGCCGCAGACCCTTTAAATTGCTTCCTGGGGAAGCCGGTCCTCCCCGGTACGGCGTACTGGCTCTTCTCGTTATGCCATACCGGGCCGTACCGGCTTACTTGCACCTCTGAAGGCAGGTGAACAAGATTTGCTCCCCCTTTTTTTGGTAAAGATTTAGTTAAATAGCTATTTAAGCCCTACTCTGATTCCCTCTTCCAAGTTTGCTATGCCCCTTTTTACCCATGCTGGAACCCTCTGCGCTATTTGCAATGTTGTCTCCTGCTTCCAGCAGGTCTACTTCATAGTGCTGCTTCTTATCCCCTGCTACCTCCATTTGCACCTTGAGTTCTGTCCTTGGCCACATCCAGACTGATGATCTTTGTTATGCAGGGCCACCTGGGAGCTACTGTCATATTATTGCTCATAACATCACATTGTGCTTCTCAACTGCAGAGAAAGGGCAGCAATTCCACTCCCGTGACACCTGCTGAGAGGCTGCCAGCTGCTTGGGGCTGGGAGGGAGGGGAGGAACCAGTTTCTAATACAGTACTGGCTGGCAAACTATCAGTTGCACTGCTGTGCTAGTATGGCATCGCTGATTCAGGGGCAGGGAGGTAGACACACACCGAAATTGGATCTTTTGGGTGCTACCTACCTGGATTATGCTATCACTGAAAAATAATAGATTGAAAGAGGCAAGTTGGTCCATATTCTGTACCTCTGTATAGTGTCATTTAATAAATAATAGTAATACATTTATAATAATAATAATAATTAATAATGTTTTAAAATGCTATGGATTGAGGGATTTAGATGATTCATTGTTGAACTGATAAAAGTTAAAGGCAAACAAATCCCCAAGCAACATAAAATCAAAGGGCTGTATACTCAGCCTAGGATATAAGAGAAGTTTCATAGAATGGAGCTGTGTTGATTTACACAAGGAGGGATTTGTAAAATATAGGTGTAAAATTCATCATGATTACATTATTTAGTTCCTCAGGAATGCATTTTACATGTAAACAGTTTTCTGTCTAATGTGAGCCAGGGTGTTTCTAAAGTGAGCCTATCACCATGGTATCCATGTGCCAATTTATATATAAATAAGGTTACTGTTACTCTTTTATAGTCTGTGTATTCTTGATACATTGGAATGGGCTCTAAACATTGTGAATGTTCCTTTTACAATAATACACTCCTCTTTCTAGAACTTGGACCTTTGACAGGATGGCAAAGAAAAGCCTTTTAACAGAATAGTTCTCTGATCAGGCAGGGATGTCCTACTTATCTATCTGTACTAGGGTCAGTTTTCCCTCTTTGTCATTAGATGAGTGTTTGAGAACCTTCCTTTGTCGTCTAGGAGGGTACAGTGGTTTTCATCCAGGAGAGGATATCATCTTAGGTTTTCTTCTAAGAGGGTATCATCTTAGGTTGCTGAGCTGATCATTTTGTCAATAAGTCCTGTCTTTGAACTGCCTCAGTGACAGAGGCTCATTCAGATACAGATTAAATCCAAATAAAAATGTCCGACACATTAGATGTTTGCTTGTGCAGCGAGCTATAATCTAAACATCGTATTCAGGGATTACAGTATTTTGCCAGTCCTGTACTTAAGGACAAACTTTGAAATATGAAGTTCTTTAAAAAAATTAAACAGGATATTTTAAATGTGTGCATGGCTATATTGTTTGGAGAAGCATGGGCCTTATGTCTCCTTGCTGTGACTGTATAACCCTATTTAGGAGAATGTTTAAATATTCTTGTGCAGTATCTATAAATACTTCATATCTTATTTGAGCATTCAGAAAATGCCTTAAACTTCCTAAGGACAAAGCCAACTTGAAATTCACCTAGGTAGTGGAGACTCATTGCAAACATTGGTTTCCCCTTTTGGGAAGAGACTCTCCCTTATTTAGGGCCTCACACAGTATAAGTTGTCTTTATACAATGGGCCAAAACACACAGCTCACCAGTTGCCAGAAGGAAAAACAAAACTCTGCACTTATTCTTTGCCAGTGGTTGCTCTGTATCCTGTGTTATAATTCCAGAAAACATTCTCTCTCCCTCTTTTATCTGCAGCTGAGACACCTCAGGGAAGTGGATGCTAAATGCCATTTCCTGGCAAGTTCTTATACCAACATCCTCTCCTGAATGTCTGTTTTAAGAATATTAGCTCCACAAAGGAATACAATTGTCAGTCCCCTGCAGAGGAACAAGGGTCCATATACGCATGGCACAAAGACCAGTTAGGATCTCAGTAAGTGGCAGAGGCCATACTTTCCTATATGGGTTAAAAATAGCTCTTCTTGCACAACCTTTCATGCATGAGATTTCTCAAACTAAATAGCAAATTCTTCCAAGCAGGAATCACAGGAATTGTCCTTTAAATGTACAGCTCCCATAGCAGATAACCCAAAGTAGACAAGCCTATTTAGACTCATCGACATTTCATATTTTTGACAAACTTGCCATGTCAATCCCCAGCTCACCTGTTTTTACATCACTTCAAGAACAAAACAATAGTTATAATGGCGGTGCTTCAGAATTAAAGGTCATTGAAAGATCTATGGTGGCACTGGAATAATTGGAGTTTAGATAAACAGGGGAGTTGACCTAACAAGCTTCAAAGTCTCTGATCAGTGTCTCATGACTATGTGCTTTGATATCTGTGCTCCCAAAGATTTAATTCCATATAGATGTAAACATACCTACCTATCGGAGAAATCTGCCTCTGATTTCATGCAAAGAATTTTCCATTTTGTTTCAATGGAGTCTCTCCCCATTTTTAAACAACCTAAAATATTCTCCCCCTCTTCCCCCACGTCAAACACAAGCTCCTTGTTTTGCTTTCTAGTTCCTTCAACATTTAGCTGTTCTGTCCCCATCAGATCAGCTAATATATGAAGCTACCCTCTGCCTTTGCTCTCTGCCAGCGATGGCATCCTCAATTGCCTGCTTGTCCTCTTCTCCATCAAGTACTTCTCTGCTTTCTCCCAGGCTATCCACTGTAGATGAGTAAAACTCCTCATCAAACTTGCAGAAAGCTGCCACGCGGTCACCTTTTAGATCCTACCTCTGCTATATGCCTAAAATTTGCCACCAGCTGGCAATGGTTAGACAAGTGACAAGCTGTAACTCTATTTTTCTGTTAAACTCAGAGACTTTAAGGTCAGAATCTCACCCACCCAGTCCTGTAATAAATCCCTAACCTATGTCTGAGCTATTGAAGTCCTCAAATCATGGTTTAAAGACGTCAAAGTGCAGAGAATCATCCAAAGATTCCTCCAGCAAGTGACCCGTACCCCACGCTACAGAGGAAGGCAAACCCCCCCAGGGCCTCTGCCAATCTGCCCTGGAGGAAAATTCCTTCCCAACCCCAAATATGGCGATCAGCTAAACCATGAGCATGTGGGCAAGACTCACCAGACAGACACCCGGGAAAGAATTCTCTGCAGTAACTCAGCCACCCCATCTAACATCCCATCACAGGCCATTGGGCATATTTACCACTAATAGTCAAAGATCAATTAATTGCCAAAATTAGGCTATCCCATCCCCTCCATAAACTTATCAAGCTTAGTCTTGAAGCCAGATAGGTCTTTTGCCCCCACTACTCCCCTTGGAAGGCTGTTCCAGAACTTCACTCCCCTGATGGTTAGAAACCTTAATCTAATTTCAAGTCTAAACTTCCTGATGGCCAGTTTATATCCATTTGTTCTTGTGTCCACATTGGTACTGAGCTTAAATAATTCTTCTCCCTCCCTGGTATTTATCCCTGTTATATATTTATAGAGAACAATCACATCTCCCCTCAGCCTTCTTTTGGTTAGGCTAAACAAGCCATGCTCTTTGAGTCTCCTTTCATAAGACAGATTTTCCATTCCTCGGATCATCCTAGTAGCCCTTCTCGGTACCTGTTCCAGTTTGAATTCATCCTTCTTAAACATGGGAGACCAGAACTGCACTCAGTATTCCAGATGAGGTCTCACCAGTGCCTTGTATAACACCTCCTTATCTCTACTGGAAATACCTCTGTTTGTTTTGTTACATTATCCTATCACTCACTCTTGCCCCATTTGTCTATTTAGTTGATATATTACATCCTGTCTGACATTGACTGTGAGCTCTCTGAGGCAGGGATTGTCTTCTTTGTTGGCACAATGGGCCTTGATTGGGCTTCCTAAGAGCTACTGTAGTAATAATAATAATAATTAATAATGTAGTTGAGAGCTGATTAACTTTTACAATTAAAAACCCAAACCCTATCATTTGAACTTGAATTTCCTCCACTTTGACTTAAGAAAATGTTGTTTGACATTATGTATAAGTATCTTAGACCTTTTAGGAATGGCACCATTGGAGTGGGGTGGTTTTTAGGGGGTCAAGAATGAAACTTGGCCTGTGCACCACTTGAATTCCACTTTAGCCCTTAGAATAGTGAGTTTCACCCAGTGTTTGCAAAACTTTGACTTCCTGAAACCACAGGTTCATATTCTGGCATCCTCTGAGATAGAGCATTTGAGTGGCATGCAGTATATACTGTATACTGTGTGTATGAATTTTGATAAGACTCTAGAAACCGGATTAGTTGTGGACTTTGTGGCACATTTTATACAAGTAAAAGGTTAGTTCTAATGTCCTGGCCAAAAGTTCCCCTTTCCCTAATATTGTTCTGTGTGCCGTGTATTATTTGTCTACAATCCTATACCTCAGGCTGCATTTCAGGGGTGGTATATACATAGAGCTTATGAAATGCAATTTTTATCTTTGGAGATAAAATGCACAATATAAATACAATGTAATAATATTGCGCATGACTGTTTCGCTGCCTTCAGTGCCCTCTAAAGGAGAGCTGTGCTTGCCAGGGCATTTCTGTACGTCAGAACCATTAAAGCTCTGTAGCTTTCATCCTGGCACCTATCAACAAATGTAATCCCCTGGCAAGAGAAAAGTCCTTTTTTGGTTATAAAGTCTCTTTAACAACAAGAAAAACAATCCACATTCTCCAGAACCCAAACTAGAAACACACGGATGTATAGACTTAAAAGTTGCAAATAAATATATATGATTCCAAAATTCCCAGATACCAGAGAGGGAACATGCACATTTATGGGAAATCATAATCATCCCTCAGAATCAAATGCTTGAAAATAAGGAGAATATACTTTGTTTAGTCTACGTTCTCATTCTTAGCTTGGTGTCACAAGGGGAAATGCTATGTAATGACTTGCACCAATCAAAGCCATTTCTTACTGGTTCAACTAAGCACGTAATTTATGCTTATAATTGAGGAAATAATACAACGTTCAGTCAAATATTTTTGTCAGGTCAAGTATATCAAAATACAATTGTATAGTTACTTTTTATTGAATCTAGCAACAGTCTTTAAAGTTTAGCCAGGGTTTGGATTTAAAACAAAGCTACAAATCTTTCTCCAGTTTTTCTTTTTCCTTTAGAGAGGAGATGGGGATTGAGATGCATCTTAAATAAATCACTTTTTCAGGAAAGATATATAATGTAGCTACTATTGTGATCCTACTGAGATTTAATAAAACTGAGTATAGTAGCGTGTTATCCAAACATATTGGCAGTAAGTACACAGTCTATTCTTTTCCTTTTCTGAGAATGGGAAAATGAGATGAACTCTTCCTGTTGTTGACCACATTCATTTTAGTAGTTATTAATTATAAACTACTTGCTAGTATTATATAATAGAAAACCCAGTCTCTAAAGTATTCAAGAAGGTTTACAATATTTGATATTGGTAAATAGACTTTTTTATTCAAATTATAGCATTTTAATATGTATTTTTTAGGTAAATTACTCTACACAATCATCATCCTACAAGAACCTTAAGTAAGTCAGTCTTGGGTTCATTTCTTCATTACACTCGGATTATCAGAACAGTCAACTTGTTGCTTGGCAGTTAAGATTCTGACAGTCATTAGTTATTGATTACAATACTCACCGTTTCCTAAGCATATAGGTTATAACGTAGGAGGTAATCTATTGTGCAGGCCTAGGTGAAGTGAATTCTAGTTTCATATCAATTCGATTTGAGGCGATTAACTCTTTTCTGGTAGAGACTTTCCAAAATATGATCTTGATCCTACAAAGTGTACTCACTTCACTGACACTTATATGCAAATAGGGCCATTGAAGTCAATGGAACTACCCACATGAGTAAGGATTCCTTGTATGAGTAAGGATTGAAGAGCAGGCTCTTTAATGTCACCCCCTTGAAAAAGCTAGCACAAGGCCTATGTCCCACATACAGTCATAAAAATGTAAGGCTGGAAGGGCCATGAAAGATCATTTACTCCAGTCCCTTTGATGAGACAGGACCAAATATGCCTAGACCACGGGGGCTGACTTCCGGCCCCGCCCGTGGGTGCTGTCACCCGGCGTCGGGGGCGGGGCCCCACCCCCGACGCCGGGCGACGTTGCGGGGCCCCGCTCCTGACGCCGGGCGACGTTTCGGGGCCCCGCCCCCGACGCCGACGCAACGTTGCCCAGCGTCGGGGGCGGGGCCCCGCAACATCTCCCGGTGCCCAGTAAGTTTGCCGCGGGTCCGGGGCAGGCGGGGAGTTGCCCACCAATTTTTCTCCGTGGGTGCTCCAGCACCGGAGCACCCACGGAGTCGGCGCCCCTGGCCTAGACCATCCCTGACAGGTGTTTGTCTAACTAATTCTTAAAAATCTCCAATGACAGGGATTCCACAGCCCCTCTTGGAAGCCTATTCCAATGTTTAACTATCCTTATAGTTAGAACGGTTTTCCTAATATCTAACTAAAATCTCCCTTGCTGCAGATTAAGCTCATTACTTCTTGTCCCTACCTTCAGTGGATATGGAGACATGGGCAACAACTGATCACTGTCAGCCCTTAACATATTTGAATACTATTCTCAGATTTCCTTTCAGTCATCTTTCTCCAAGATTAATATGCCCAGCTTTTTAGCCCTTCCTCTTAGGGCAGGTTTTCTAAACCTTTTTTATCACTCTCTCCAACTGGTCCAATCTGGCACCGAGAATTGGACACAGGATTCCAGCATAGGCCTCAGCTGTGCTAAGTAGAGTGAGAAAATTACCTCCTGTGTCTAATATATGATGTTCCTGTTAATCCACCCCAGAATGATATTAGCCTTTTTAGGAACTGCATCACACTGTTGACCCATTCAATTTATGATCCACTATAACCGCTAGATCTCTTTCAGCACTACTACTGCCTAAGCAGTTATTCCCCATTTTGTAGATGTGCATTTTGATTTTTCCTTCCTGCCTGAGTGAAGTACTTTGTTCTTTTCTTTATTTAATTTCATTTTGTTTATTTCAGTTCTCCAATTTGTCAAGGTCCTTTTGAATTCTAATCTTGTCCTCCAAAATGCTTGCAACCCTTCCCATTTTAGTGTCATCTGCCAGTTTTATAAGCATACTATCCACTCCATTATCCAAGTCATTAATGAAAATATTGAATAGTGCCAGACCCAGACAGACTCCTGTAGGACCCACTAGATACTTCCTCCCAGTTTGACAGCAAACCATTGATAACTACTCTTTGAGTATGGGCTTTCAACCAGTTATGTAACCACTTTATAGTAATTTAATCTAGATTGCATATCCCTAGATTGCTTGTGAGAATGTCATATGGGACTGTGACAAATGATTTGCTAAAATAAAGATAAATTAAGATATCTGCTGCTTTCCCCCTACCGACTAGGCCCATAACCCTTTCAAAGAAGGAAATTAGATTGATTTGGCATGATTTGTTCTTGACAAATCCATACTGGCAATTATTTATAACCCTATTATCCTCTAAATGCCTAAAAATTGATTGTTTAATAATTTTTTCCAGTATTTGTCCAGGTATGAAAATTGGGCTAACTGATCAATAATTACCCCAGGTCTGACATTGTGCACAGGTCTTGAGATTGTCTCTCCCATGGAGGTGAATTCCACCCAATATGCATGAAAGTTGGAATTCTTCTGTAGCAATGTGCCTCAGTTCTTCATCTGAAACATGAGAAATATATAGATGAGGAACTGGGGCACAGAGAAGTGACTTGCCCAAAGACACACAGAAAGTCTGTGGCAGACCCAGTAAGAGAAGCCAGATCTATAGAGTCCCCATCCAGCGCCTTAAGTACAATATCATCCTTCCTCCCACATATACAATTTCTCTATTAAGTATAGCCATATGTATACTTTCCAAACAAGCCTCTGTCCTTACAAGGGGGCCAACGTATTGGAAGTCTACCTGGCTGCCACAGAGAAATTTGATACTGCAATACCTGCATTTGATTTCAAAATACTGCAAAAGACCAAAGTGATGTGGCATGAACCTAGAGGAGAGCAGTTTGCCAGCTCTACAAATAATGGCTGTATATTGGCTATTGCTAAAAGATAAATTCTATTTTTGAGGAAAGATGACCTTGAGGATAAGCCACTGTGTGTTTGAACTGTGTCTGGCACTAAGGGGTACGTTGTATTCATTTAGATGGATTAAAGGGCCCAAAGAGTTAAAGATGTGAACGTGACTCTGAAACTGTCCAACATTAAACAGTTTTTAAAAAGGTTTGGGGTTTGGTATACAGAGACCTCATCCTGCTTAGTACCATGGCAAGCCCACCATTAAATATCCATTTAATCTTTTATTAAAGATAAAGAAAAGAAGTAAAAACAGTTGAAGCTTTTGAAATGTAAAGTGTAAAATAAAACTGTCATTTGAACACCATGCCTTGTTCCCTTTCTCTTTAACTAGAGAAAGTTTTCTGAAGGAAAAACTCCCCTTATTTGATAGTTATTTAGATGGTATTGAAAATGGTGGTAACTGTCCTTTCTGGAGAAAAGAGAATTTAGTTGAGATGGTCTGGAACTGTTGCTGCTGCTGCTGTTAAAGTCCAATCCCATCTTCTAAGATGACAAAACAAGACAAATACACACAAAAGGGAGAGAAAAGAACAAAAACATAGAAAAATGCACCTTCTGTCTCTGGTGTTGACTTTCACTTGCAACCTCACTGCTGGAAAAACACAGGCACAGCACTATGGATTGGATGTATGGACTATACGGTGGATAGGAAGCTGGCTAGATCGTTGGGCTCAATGGGTGGTGATCAACGGCTCGATGTCTAGTTGGCAGCCAGTATCAAGCAGAGTGCCTCAGGGGTCGGTCCTGGGGCCGGTTTTGTTCAACATCTTCATTAATGATCTGGATGATGGGATGGATTGCACCTTTAGCAAGTTCATGGATGACACTAAGCTGGGGGGAGAGGTAAGGTCCAGAGTGACCTAGACAAATTGGAGGATTGGGCCAAAAGAAATCTGATGAAGTTCAACAAGGACAAGTGCAGAGTCCCTGCACTTAGGACGGAAGAATCCCATGCACTGGAGACTGACTGGCTAAGCGGAAGTTCTGCAGAAAAGGACCTGGGGATTACAGTGGATGAGAAGATATGAGTCAGCAGTGTGCCCTTGTTGCCAAGAAGGCTAATGGCATATTGGGCTGCATTAGTAGGAACATTGCCAGCAGATGGAGGGAAGTATTTATTCCCCTCTATTTGGCACTGGTGAGGCCACCTCTGGAGTATTGTATCCGGTTTTGGTTCCCCCACCACAGAAAGGATGTGGACAAATTGGAGAGAATCCAGTGGAGGGCAGCGAAAATGATTAGGGGGCTGGGGCACATGACTTGTGAGTATAGGTGCCGACTTTAGTCAGCGCTGGTGGGTGCTCGCACCCACGGCCCCGCCCCCATTCCACCGCTTTCCCAAATCCCTGCCCCCGCCTCCTCCCCCGGGCACGCTGCATTCCTCGCAACACCCCAGGCTTGCAAGCCTGGGAGGGAGGAGGGAGAAGCAGCCGAGCACCCACCGGCAGCTCCCTGCCAGCACCCCCGCGCCCAGCCGGGCGCTCCGCCTCCTCCCTATACCCCTCCCCCGAGGCACCGCCGCTATGCTTCCCGATGATCAGCTGGAGCACGGCAAGCCTCTGAGCTCAGGAAAAGTGGCTTGGCTTCTGCGGCGCCTCAGGAGGCAGAGGTTAGCTGGGCACGGGGTGGGGGAGAGGGGAGGATTTTTCCCCGTGGGTGCTCCAGCCCCGGAGCACCCATGGAGTCGGCGCCTATGCTTGTGAGGAGAGGCTGAGGGAACTGGGCTTATTTAGTCTGCAGAAGAGAAGAGTGAGGGGGGATGTGATAGCATCTTTCAATTACCTGAAGGAGGTTCCAAAGAGGATGGAGCTAGGCTGTTCTCTGTGGTGGCAGATGACATAACAAAGAGCGATGGTCTCAAGTTGCAGTGGGGGAGGTCTAGGTTGGATATTAGGAAAAACTATTTCACTAGGAGGGTGGTGAAGCACTGGAATGGGTTACCCTAGAGAGGTGGTGGAATCTCCATCCTTAGAGGTTTTTAAGGCCCAGCTTGACAATTCCCTGGCTGGGATGACTTAGTTGGGCTTGGTCTTGCTTTGAGTAGGGTGTTGGACTAGATAACCTCATAAGGTCTCTTCCAACTCTAATTTTCTATGATTCTTATCAGCCATTCCAAGACCTGGCAAACTTGTACCAGCATCAGGCTGTTTAGGTCATTGCTTTTAGTTGCCTCTCTTGTCACAAGATCACAGCAGTGTACTTAGCCAACTAAGTAGGACTCTTATTAAACAGAAGGCAAAAGGAAAGAGAAAAGATGAGGAAGGAAAAGCACACGAGAGAGAGAGAGGGAAGACACAATCTCTCATTCCAGGTGGTGTTTTGGATTTAGCTAGAGCCAGTGGAGGTGGTGGTGCCACCTGGGTCCCTCTCTCTCTCCTGGTCTGGTCAGGACATTTCTCAGGAATCAGGATTAGGACAAGGAAGGCCTGGGGTCCATAGGTGCCGACTCTGTGGGTGCTCCGGGGCTGGAGCACCCACGGGGAAAAATTGGTGGGTGCAAAGCACCCACCGGCAGCTCCCCGCCATTCCTGGGGCCCGCGCACAGCTCCCCGCCAGTCCCGGGACCTTACCTCAGCACCGGGAGATGTTGCGGGGCCCCGCCCCCGACGCTGGGCATCAGCCCCCACCGGCGCCACAGGAAGTCGGCGCCTATGCTGGGGTCCTAGGAAATGGTAAGTGTGGCAGCCAGGATGATAAAGGATACTGCAGCGGTTGTTGGCAGACAGTTGCTGCTTCTGTTAATTTTTCCCAAAAATCTTTTCTTTTTAAGAACTCCAAAAGTGAGTGTTGGGTAAAATAGTCCATCCTCTCATTATTTTGTCCACCAATGGGCTTAATTGCCAACCCATCAGTTTTTGTTCATTAATTTCCGGTCCTCTACTTTTTTTATTTACCAGTCATAATCTTAACACGGTCCTTGAGTGGTATCAGTAAAACTCTTTCTGTTTAAATTAATACAGTCCTCCCGTCTCCTCCTTACATCTTTTCTTGAACAATTTTATCTAACAAGCCATTGTGACAATCTATGAACTTTCACTCATTTTTTACAGGTGAGCTTATAATTAGGAAAACTTTGTTGGTCCTGTTATCACAACAGATCCCTGTCTCTGTAGGTACTGTAATATAAGCCATAATAGTTTTTATATCAGTGCCTACCTGTCTATATCTATATTCCTTTTTTGCTGGACTTTTACTAATATGTGATGCCATTGGAAAAAAAACAGTCCAATTTTTCTAAAAGTATATTAATCAGTACCTTATTTGATAAGGACCAAAATTGCATTTTTTTAATTTTGTTGAGATGAAGTCTAGTTGGTAATCATAGAAATTCTATATAAGGTTACTTTGCAGCAAATATCACAACGTCACCTATTGCTAGCCATATTGACTCTATTTTTTCAAGTGTGAGAGAAAGCTTCATTCACATTTTATAATTTACTTGCTATCCAAACATGCTTGTCACTGGCTTCCTAGTAGGATACCCACAGGATGATACTATAGGAGATGCCATTTAAACATTTGTATTTACTGTTAGAAAAATACTGAGTTGAAATAGGTCAATGATTTGACCTTTTCTGTTCTTGGGAAATAGCAGAAGGGAGAACAGAATCAAGCAGCAGAAAGAAGGTAGCAATTTATCATTTTAACTCACAGGAACCACTTTCATTGCTCTTTTCTGTGTGTGTCTTCATGCTCACGTAGGAAATCCATGTCAAAATGGATCTTTAAGCAAATCTTGCCAGATATGAGTTGGCTGTGTTTTTCTAAAAGAACATAAGCTTGACTTGACGACAAGCTGGAGTAATGCACTTTAGTGAAAGACAAACCTCAGAATTGCAGATGATGTCAACAATTTGACAGTGCAGTGGAGTGACATGAATAAAGTTCAGAATTAACTTGTGTAATTCACCAGCCTGTAGAGAGCATTGATTTTGTATTGCTTTAAATAGAAAATTAAAGTTCTATTTCCACGAGGTACATTCAAGTTTCTGCTCAGGAAATGCTGTAGAGGGCAGCATGACTACACCAGAAGACAACAAACATACTCCAGTAATTAAATAGACCTTGCATTGGAAAAAGTGTTGACAAACTCAGACTGAAAAACCCAAACACCAGATTTATGCCAGCTTCAGTTCCAGGATGTATGGAAAGCTGTTAGGGAAGAAAGTGAGATGGACTGGACTGCGGTGTCATCATTATTCCATGCTGGGAAAGCCTGGCTCAGCATTTTTTATTTTCTCTGGAATTGTCTGGGGATTGGCTGAGAGCAAGTTGGCTGACCCTCAGTCCATATACGGCAGAGATTATACTGGTTGGTTCACAGAACCTTCAAGAAGAGATAAGCGAGCAATATCTGCTCCTTCTGTTGGGAGGGTGGCTGCACCTATTGCTAGTGAGATTTGCAAGATGGGGAACCTTTTGGATTACGCCATGATTCTCAAATTCTTCAAGTCACCCTCTTTCCCCACCACACTGGACGAAGACTATACTGCACATCACTGATGCTGGCATGAAAAGCAATCTACATCCACACTGCAGTGTGTAGCTACACATTGGTGAAAGGCTCTGGCAGGGGGAGGCAGCGGGGAAAGGCTTTCCCTCTTGCCACCCCCTGCAGAGACTTTCCTTGCTGCTGGAGTCTTCCCTTGTGGCAGGGAAGGGCTCCAGCAGTGGGGAGCTACTGGAAACTTTCCCTACTGCCTCCCCCCCCCCCCCCCCCCGAGTCTTTCTCCACTGCCAGGGTCTTTTCCTGCATGGGGGAAGGTTCCAGCAGCAGGGAGGGTAGCGGGATACGACAAGCCTAAAAGTAGCAGTGTAAACAGGGAGGCTGGCTTGGGTGAGTAGACAGCTTTGTAAGGTATGTACTAGTGTACATACCCACGTCCTTTAGGCATGTCTTTACTGTATTCAATGCACGCATGAGCTCTACATGCCACCAAAAGAAGCATGCAGTGTTGATGTATCTTTAGAGGAGACAGCCTAGTGCATTGGGCCATGCAGCCTCCCTTTACTTTCCATAGCAGCTGCCAGAAGGAGATTACAGAAGATGGATACTGAGAAGCCCCAGGCCTTTCAGTTCTTTTTCCTAAGCACCCACCAGCTGAAAGCTCTGAAAGTTGTCTGGGCCTTCCAGCCACTCCACTTGACCCAAAGGGACGGTCCCAGAGCACTGGACTCAGAAGGACCTTCACAGGTTCCTGATATCACATTCACTCAACTCTGAAACTTGGGCTCTGAATTTTCATTTTTCTGTACTGTCATTGGTTGTTGGTCCCTCATCATTCAACCTCTCTCCTACCATTGTGACCCTTCAGCTGCCCCCCCCACTCCTCTCCGTATTCTCTCCCCATTTCTTTCCCATTTTCTCCTCTTTTACAATGTTCCCTCTTCTTTACATTTCCCTATATTATTCCCAGAAACTGTTCTCCCCACCACTCCTCTCTTCCATCTCAACCTCAGGAAGTGCATATCCTAAACAAACAGTTCCCTTCAAACTGAACTGGAGCAGTATATAAAAAACAGTCTGATCACTCTCCTGCCTCCACATGACACTCTTTACTCTTGGTCCCAGCGGTGCAGTCTTATAGAGTCCTCCTCCTGCAGAGGGCTTTCTGAGCTCTTCTGGAGGCCCAAGCCCAGCTGCAGAAAGCAAAAGAGAGGCAGTACCTTCAGAAGACAAACTCTTCTGCCCTATGTTGTTTGCATGATGTAGCCATGTTTGTCCCACGATATGAGACGAATATGGTGGGTGAGGTAATATCTCAATTGGACCGACTTCTGTTTGTGAGAGACGATCCGAAGAAGAACTCTGTGGAGTTCAAAAGCTTGTCTCTTTCACCAACAAAAGTTGGTTCAATAAAAGATGTTACCTTACCCATCTTGTCTATCTCTTCTTCCCTAGTAACACAAGAGCCAGCAGAACATTAGATCTCCCAGTGCTTCCACTAACAACAGCCAATGACTTTGACTGATATCACCTGTCTGTCCTTCCCCACTTTGCCCTCTCACCTGGATCCTTAACTTCTCCTTCCTTTTCCCCATATTTCTCCCATCCTACCATTATGAACTCATGCTCTCTGTATAACTCATGACATACCTAACCTATGCGCATATGTCAACCTTGAATGTTGGTCAATGTTGCTCAGGTTTTAACATGAGGCAGAAGAACGTTCCTTGTGATGATGTGGAGTGCTAGCATGTTTCTACTGACAGTGATATGTGGGCATTAGCATATACTGTCCCATAACTTTACCTTTTAGAGAATGTCATACTTAGCCAATCCCTAACCCAAGTCTTTTAAAAAAATGGTCACATCCAGTCTGCACATCCAAGCTTTTCTTTTTTCTCCCAATGTGTTTCCCTTTGTTTTAATTCATTTTCCTCCCATGATTTTGGAGCAGTCCCATAGACATACAGCAAATTATATTGTGACAGGTTGGATCGCAGAAACCCCCTTGGGGTTGCCAACTGATGTGCCAAGACTACTTCTGCCCCTGCTTTCCTGCCCTGGCAGCTTGGGACTTCAGTGCCCTGCCTGGTTTGAGCCAGACCCACTAGCCTGCTGCAAACCCAGACCCAGGTCTGAACCACATCCCCTAACAGCTGTGGGCTTAATCTGAAAGCAGCTTAAGAAGTGTTGCTGTCTTTAACAGTCAGATGCCTAACTCCCAATGGGGTCCAAACCCCAAATAAATCCATTTTACCCTGTATAAAGCTTATACAGGGTAAACTCATAGATTGTTCGCCCTCTATAACATTGATAGAGAGATGTGCACAGCTATTTGTGTCCCCCCAGGTATTAATACATACTCTGAATTAATTAATACGTAAAAAGTGATTTTATTAAACACTGAAAGTAAGATTTAAGTGGTTCCAAGTAGTAACAGAAGGAACAAAGTGAATTACCAAGCAAAATAAAATAGAATACGCAAGTCTGTCTAGTACAGTAAGAAAACTGAAAACAGATAAAACCTCACCCTCAGTGGTGTTCCAGTAAGCTTCCTTTTACAGACTAGTCTCCTTCTAGTCTGGGTCCAGCAACCACTCACACCTCCTGTGGTTATTGTCCTTTGTTCCAGTTTCTTTCAGGTATCCTTTGGGGGTGGAGAGGCTATCTCTTGAGCCAGCTGAAGACAAAATGGAGGGGTCTCTCCGGGGTTTAAATAGACTTTCTCTTGTGGGTGGACACCCCTCCCTCTCCCTGTGTAGAATCCAGCTACAAAATGGAGATGTGCAATCACATGGGCAAGTCACATGTCCATGCATGACTCAGAACTTACAAGTAGCAGCCATTGTTCACATGCTACCTTGAACGTCCTCAGGTAGACTTCTTATGTGGATTGGAGCCTCCCAAGATCCATTGTTCATTAAGTGTTTCTTGATTGGGCACTTAACTTGCACATTCCTTTCTCAAGAAGCTGACCAAATGCTTTACTAGGGGTACTTAGAATTGAAGCAAGTACACAGCCAATATTCATAACTTCGAACACAAAAATGATACATGCATACAAATAGGAGGAATAGATTCAGTAGATCATAACCTTTACAGAGATATGTTACATGGCATATGGAGCATAAAACATATTCCAGTTATGTCATATATATACACATTCATAAGCATATTTCCATAAAGCCTCATGGGGTGCACCGTCATAGATATATATACAATTTCATACATAGGTGCTGGAACTAGGGATGCCAGGGAGCTGCCACACCCCCTGGCTTGAAGTGGTTTCCATCATATACAGGGTTTACAGTTTGGTTCAGTGGCTCTCAGCACCCCCACTATACAAATTATTCCAGCACCCCTGATTTCACAGCAGGATAACCTGTGGATTCTGGTTTTCATGCTTTGTTAATATTTATTAAGGTTTTCAACTCATTCTATTCCTGCTGGAAAGCCTTACAAAAGTGTTCCTTATCCAGTAATGAAGGAATAAAATACCAGAACTATCACAACTTTTAAAGATAATTCCTGAAGCAGATGTTCACAAGCAGACAACTTTTATTAAAATAACAGTGGGAAAGAGTTTGCTTTTGTTTGTTTGGCCCTGGAGGAAATGAAAAAGCCTTTCTATAATTCTGATTATAACTTCAAGTGTGGGTTTTATTGTTCCAATGATGCGGTTGTATGAAGGATGGAAACCTTTAGGGTTTAAAACCTGTTTTTAAAAGCTATAAATTAAACTGTCCATGTTAATGTTAGGAAAACCTGTCCCATGGCAATTTTCTCTTCTAGAAGTTCTAAAGTGCTGAATGTGTAGGTCTGCTCTAACTAACTATATAAAAATGGCACCCTCTTACTCAACACATTGACTCCTTGGTATATCTACTGACTTGTGACCAAAAAAAGTACCCTTACTGCTAACTCTTGTTAACTCTGCAGAGCCAGTATAGCTAAGAGAGAGGAAAGTGGATTCTATTCTTTTTTGTGCATTATAAACAAAAAATGTTCATTGGAGCTTTGCCATTGATTCCAATTAACCATAAGGCCCTGATCCAAAGATCATTGATATCCATGGGAAGATTCCACTGGGTTTGCACTGTTGTCACTGTCGTCAAGCTGTGCCCTCAATGTGGTTGCACTAGTGACTAGTGTAGATGAAAGCATAATTGCAAAACCTTTAGTACTGGCAATGATGTGCGGAAAGGAAAGAACTCAGCTTGACTTTCAGGTCATAGAATGAGTTTGAAGGACAGGCAGTTAGAAAAAATAGTTGTGGGTGTTTTTTTGTTTTTGTTTTAACCTGGAAGACAGTGAGAGACAAGAAACATGGAGTCATTTTTCAGAGTAGAACCACACTTGTAAAATAAGCCTTCAGAGAACCCCTCCAGAAATATGAATGGGTGGATTTTCTTTTAATGGATGTATGTTGATTCGTCTTACTGAGCACAAGACCTAACACTTTGCTGATGATGGCTGAAGGGAAGGTGAGATCTAGTGCATTGTGCACAAGACTAGGAGGTAGGAACTTCAGATTTCTAATTCCAGCCTAACTGTAAATCTCCATGTGGCCTTGGGAAAGTCACCTTACTGATCTATCTCAGTTACTTTATCTGTAAAACTGGGATAATATCGATGTATCCACCTGTCTATCTATTGGGGGGGGGGGAGAGACTTCCAGATCCCAGGGGTTAAAATATATTTGTAGAAAATACAGTTTAGTAATAATTTGAACTAGAAAGCTACATTTAACAGAAATGTAGCCGTGACATAACAATGCAAAATGTTCTTAAGTTATGTTGTGAATAGAGGATGTTAATAACTGACTAGCATCATTTTTACCCTGCAGCAGTTGAGAATACAGGTTTATGGTCACATAAATGTTTAATTATAACTAATAAAATATTGACTTACTGATCTCAATGGCATGCTGCTAAGTTTGAGCAATTGTTCTTGAATGCTCACCAAAACCTAGTATTAAAATCCATTTTGTTTATGTAAAAGGCTTAAAAAACAGAACAGAACAGAGAGTTGAGAGATGTTATTAAAACTGACGTGAAAAACATTGCATTACCAATACTTGTGAAACAGGAGGCAAAACTAGAGGACGGGCAGAAGTGGGACCCAATTCTGCAAAGTGTTGAACACCTGTTGAGCAGCCTGACCTCTCAGTGAAGTCACTGTTGGTGTTCAGAACCCAGAGCTGAGTGAATAAGGGAGTTTTCAGTTAAGTGGCAATTTCAACAAGTTGAAAAAAATTGTTTCAAATTGGACTGAAAACAAACATTTTTGGTGAATCTAAAAGTCAAAACAAATGTTTTGTTTGGGTGAAGTGAAACATTACATTTTGTTTCAGTCATTTTTAAACATTTTTGAATTATTTAAAAGTAAAATCAAAGACATTTTTCAATCAAAAAGTCATTTCGAACCAGCAAATAAAAATATTTAATTTTTTAAATGTCAAAACAAAATGTATTGATTTTTTTCAGAATATTTTTTTGGAAATGAACAATTCAGTGAAATCAACATGGATTTCTAAAACATTTCACCGAACCTGCATTTTTTGCTCAGAAGGTTTTGTCTTAAAAATGTCGTTCAGCTCTTCAAGTGCTTTGTAGGATCAGGCCTATATTTTGCCTTCTGTATTACAAATTACATTATGTGTGTCATAAAAAAGAAAAAGAATCTCCAATTAAAGATTTCTACTAATGTACCTGTTACATGGTCCTTTGCACAGGATTCCATTAGCTCTTTACCGTGTGATCCTAGCTTACTGAACAGCTACTCAACGCAAGGCGTACACATTAATACATCTGAAGAAGTGGGTATTCACCCACGAAAGCTTATGCTCCAATACCTCTGTTAGTCTATAAGGTGCCACAGGACTTTTTGTCGTTTCTACAGATCCAGACTAACACAGATCTTTGTTGCTTCTACAGATCCAGATCCAGGCTACCCCTCTGATACTTGACATTAATACATGCACACCAGTGAAGGCTGGTGACCTTGGAAGTAGGGCAGCAAAACTGACACATGGCATATTCAGAACTGGATTTTGCTGTAAACTGGTTCTAAATATGCCATGTGTCAGGTTTGCTTCCCCACTTCCAGCAGTCACCAGCCTCCACTGGTGTGCATGTATTAATGTATACACCTTGTGTTGAGTTGCTGTTCAGTAAGCTAGGATCACAGGGTAATGAACTACCTTACTCAAAATGGGCAGGGATTACCATATTTACCCAGGAGAGCCTCTACTGCTGTCAAATTCAGCAATAAATATTGACAGAACTATATTTTTATACATAGGTATTAGATCTGGACTGAACCCCTTAAGATTCTGATTTCCGTGTTTGACCCAGGCCCCAAAAGGCTTATTTTCTGGTTTGGATACAAATGGAAGCTTGTGAAAGTGGTTGATCTTGTGAGACTTCCATCACATAAGAGGATCAAATTAATGCAAGGTCATCTGACCTCACAGGATTTGTGCCATTTTGGCCCAGAATCGCCAAGAACAGTTCGTGAGATTTTGGCAAACCCTAGCTCTGATTTAGACTCAGACCCAGATTCTAGTCTAGTTCTGACCTGGTTCTGGATCTGAATACTGGCTCTTCAGCCCACTTCTAGTATTTTTTGTTTTCTGAAAATATTTTAACTGCTTTTTTCTTAATTGTGTTTTATATAAATAGAGTCTTCTGTCAAAAGTAGTTAAGATAAAAGGAAGCAGAGAACTCATGAAAACTTGGACCTGATATTGATCTCATTTACATTAATGTAAATCAGGTGCAACTCCATTGACTTCAATAACCTTTCCAGTTTTACACCAATGAGATTAGAATCTGAGCCAAATGGTTTATCAAAATCAGGATAGATTTTAATTCATGACATCATTATTTATAATGATAATTCTTTTCAATTTTCAGGTGGGCTTCTTTCGCAGGAGATACAAAGAAATCATCGAGGCTGAGAAGAACAGGAAGGAGAATGAAGATAGTTGGGACTGGGTCCAGAAAAATCAATGAACTGCCAGAAAAAAGGGTCACGTGACACACACTTGCTAGCCTATTGGTCCTGCTCTTGTATCTTCCATATGTGGAAGAAGGAATCTTCTCCAGATTTTTCGGAGGCCCTGTTGATGCTGTGTTCTTTATCATCCTAACAAGCTAGGGAACATATCCTGAGGCAACCACTGCAGCCATGTCTGGTGACTGGAGCGATTTACATTTCCTGTAAGAGTTGAACTTTGAACTTTGGTAACCAAGCTGCAGTGCAGAGCAATATTTATGAATCCAACATATGTGGTATACCCTCAGGGGAAGACTGATACCTAAAAGTATTTTTATAAATATAAGCTTTTTATACTGATTATGTCTTTATATTTGTATCAATGTTTTATTGTTTCTATTGAATAGCTATATAGTTCACTCAAGCACTGATATCTGGCTAAAACCTTGGAAATACATATATGTATATATAAATCTTATTGTACTTTTGAACTTCAATGCAAAAAAAAAAAAGACTTTCTGAAACTAGTTGAAAAACCTCACATAGTAAATCCACAAGGCTTGGTAATGTATATAGACCATTTAATGGCAATAAGCCAAAGTCTTTTCACATTTTTTAAGCTTAAGTTGATTTTTGAGTTATGAGCTAAAGAACCTAAAGTATTACTCACATATGATTTTCTGCGTTTGAATTTATCCGTTACTAATCTGAGTTGTGGGAAACAATTACTCACAGCCAAGTAACAAGAATTATAGTTCCACGTTGCCTCTTGTATTTCAGGAATATAACCTTTTGATCGCAGGGCATATTGCACTGAAGAAAGCAGTGAAGAATGTCTTCCTTTGGCCAACTCTGTCTCCCACAATCTGTAACCCTTCGACAATGGGCAATCAAGATACTGCAAGGATATAATTGGGCCAACCACTTAGGCATCAGCTAATTACTTTGGGTTAAAAATGGGATTAATTATATCAAAATTCATGAGATAAAAGATGGTCTTTGATTTTGTTAATGGTCATAATCTGTTTCACATGTTGCTGTCCAAGCTAGTGATACATAGCTACAAGGTCTGACCATTGAGATAGATGAGCAAGTTAGATGTATTTCTAAATCTTGAGATTTCATATTTGGATGCTTTTAATACTAGCTATCATCCTTCATCTAGTATTCAAAACTGAGTTGAATTCTGGCACAGGCCTGGCTAAAATGCAGACCTTCACTCACAAATAATTCTTTAGCAGATTTCTTACTGGGCTGGAAGAAACTCGGTGCTAATGAATGCAGTCATGTTCATACAAAAAGCTGTTTGGTATCTGACTAGAAATAGTGCTACTGGTACACCACTGGTTTATAGACATTATTAGTCTGCTTCTGCTCTTACATTTCAGCAGAATACATCAGGAGTAATTCCATTGACATGCTGGTATAAAGTCAATGTAAGGGAGAGGAGAATCAAGCCCTATGTGTTCGAAGGAGATGAAAAAGGAGCAAGATCATGACTGGTGTTATACTGCGGCATGATGAAAGAGTACTGCAGGAACACTGAAGACTTGACTGCAAAGAATAAACAAGAAATCTGCATGAGGACTTGCCTGATCCTTACACTTGTGAAGAGGCATTTTCTTTGCAAATTCACTATCATTTCCAACTACAAAATATGAACCGTGTCCATACTCGTGCATTTTTATGTGCCCTTTATTATTTGGATGCAGGTTGATGCTTTATGTAGCAACTGTATCTATCTTAACCTCTAGGACAGGAGACAGAGATAATTTTGTATCCACTCAAAATTTGTCACTGAAGGGCCTTCTTACCTATGTCGGAATGGAAGTATGTTCAGCTGCCTTTCCCAAAATGATGACAGAAGTATAAATAAGACAGATTTAGGTCTTGTCTACCCTTACAGCGCTGCAGCCACACAACTGCACTGAGGTACTCCACCTCCCCAAGAGGTGTCTACGCGAGGGGGTTAGGTCAGCATAACTATGTCGGAGGGTGTGGATTTTCCACACCCCTGGATGATGTAGTTATACTGATATAAGTTGGTAATGTAGACCAAGCCTTGGTATAGCAAATGGCCACATAGCCAGAAGATGAAAGGATCCAGTAAGCAAGAACATTGCTATAATCACTTATAGCAAGCTACAAATTATTTTTTAATGAGCACAAAGCCAAAGGGTAATTGTCTCCTATTGCACTATTTAGTATCCTAGACTTGAGCCAAATTTATCCCTGGTATAATGCCACTGACTTCAAAGTACTTTTGCCAGGAATATATTTGGCTCCATGTGTCTGTTTGTACTGATAAAGTACTGAAGAAGGCTACAGACTGAGAAAGGTGTTTTGTTGTAATGGACTGGATAAAAGGGAGAGAGAATAGATGAAGTATAAGGAATTGCCTAGGTCAAGTCAAGATATGGAGGGAAGGAGAGAGATCCTTATTTAATAATAAAGATATTTAGTATGTGTCTCAACTCATACAAAATGATGTTGTTTGGCTAGATTAGTGACAATATACCATAAATGCTCAATAAAATTATAGAGGATCTCTGCTGCGGTGTGGTGGTAGGTATTTTGTGGTTCAGATATCACAAAAGGTTTAGTTTTTCTATATGAGCTCATCATGAATTTCCCTATCAGTTTCTTGGCACGTTCCACTGTGTCTGCTCCCTAGTTCCACTTAGGATGGTAAGATTTAACCATGAAATACACTAGGACAGAGCATATTTAAAAATAATAAATTCAAATTTAATTAAACCTACAGGTTTTGATCAAGTATCAGTTGCTTTTAATCAAATTCTGAAAAGAAAACCAAACCCTTATGAAAACATAGTACACTTCAAATATGTATATAAAGTAGATGTGTGATAAAGGTGTACTGTTTTTCTCACAAGGATCACAAAGATATAAATTGCTTCCGGCTGTTTCTGCCATGTTCAGGGTGCCCCCTTAGAGGTGTCAAGTACCCTTGACTCTCCTTTACAGTCAGAGAAAGATTTGAGACAAAACTCAGTGAATAAAATTCACCTCTGTGCAGAAGGCTAGTGTGGGGCTTATGCACTGCTTAAAACCTACTGAATCCCTATCTTGAGCGAATAAATGATAGAGTGTATTGGTTTTGCCTTAGGGCAAGGGTGATGGGGGAAGAGATGACTTCTTAAACGCTGCATGAATGGCACCCAATATAAAGGGTAACAAAATCCTTACTACTTTGAAATGTAAACAAATGGTGAAGGACCCTCTTTGAAATCAAGAATGTTCAGGTAAATTGAATTGACAAAAGCAGCAATGACTCAAAGTGCAAAGGCTGTGTTTGATAATGCTTAGTGCCATCTTTCTTTGAATGTCTTCTGTTTATGGGCACATTTTGGAATCTTGCACAATTTTCAGGCATGATATTATCTATGTGACATGGGAATATATATATGTTGTTTTCACTAAAGGATTTAAGGGAATCATAGTCCTAACTTCTGCCTTCATTTAAATTCATACTCTCAGTGGGATTGCTTGGAGGTAAATGAGAGTAGGAATTGGCTCACATTGTACATTGATTAAACTGGCATGAAGAGTGTAACTGCTTTGGAGCATGAAATTGCATATACAGCAGGATACCTGCACCATTTTCACTCTTTTTTTTTTCCCTTAAAATTTCACTCCTTGTGTATTGTAAAATTGTAAACTTCTTTTTGTGAATTTTTGGTGGAAGAATGTGTTTCACTAGTATCAATGTCACCTGTATTTAGAAGCTGTGTGTGCACCTGTATTCTGATTCACTTGCACTGTTTTGGAAATGTCAGGTTTACAAAACTACAACTTTTTTTTGGAATAAAAAGTGGCTACAAAATTATTCTAACAACATGACTATTTTTATCACTTTTGTCCAACTCAAATATTTTGCTTGTGATTAATTAAAAACATTTCCATTTTGTGGTTTGACGGAATTGTGTACCCACTTATTTATTTATTTTTGATAATGGTAGCCTTTTATTGAAGTCTCTGCATGTTTTACAAATCAGGATTAGGCTCTGATCCTGCAAACACTTATATACTTAGTTTTACTAACTTGAGTTAAGCAAGCCACATGCACAAGTGTTTGCAGGATTGGGTTCAAAGTTTGAGTGTTTTGCATTACTGTTAAGACACTTAAATTTAAGGTAATCGTCTATATTTATTTGATGAAAAACTGGGAATTTGACTACCTTATGGTAAATCCAATGAAATGATAATGCCTATTGTCATTAATTTTATGTTTGATAATATCACATTAGTGGCATCATACCAAACTCATACCAGAGGAGAACATGCTGTATTTTGCCTGTTCAGAAAGGACAACTCTGTCAAATGATGCAAGACATTGTAGCAATATTTTAGTCAAGTATGAACTTGGATGAAATTTAAAAATTATTGTAGTTTGCTTGTCAAGATTTATACCTTAGTCCAGATTTAGGAAAATAGTGAATCTAAAAGCACGATTTTTTTTTAGCTTAATCCACCCTTCTCCGTTGATTGTCAAAGTATATGAGTAAAAACTGTTTTTATCTGGCTTATCAAGCCAGTTTATTCGCTTGGTTGCCCTGTTTCTCCTTTCATTTCTGTTGCTTTTACTTTTCTTTCTCTTGGTTTTGTTTCAGAGTTTTCTCATAATTTCAAGGAGAGTGAAATCTATTTAATAAAATAAGAAATGGCCTTAATCTTCATTTAAAAAGGAAAAAAAAAAGAAAAATCTTTGAACTGAATGTGAAACTGTAAGGTCCCAAAAGTTCCTCCCAGGAGAAAAAAAGTCCCTGTTTCAGAGAAGGCAACGTGACTAGTGGTTGGAGCAGGGGATTAGGAGTCAGGAGTCTGCACATCTGTAAAGTTGGGATAATATCTCTCTCTTGCAACACACTTTGAAAGCCTTGGATGACCGGAGCTCTATGAAATCCAATGATTCTGTAAACAGAAGAGAAATACCAGCATTCTGTGACCAATACTGTGCTTGCAGACACAACCAGAAAGTCCTGGAAATCTCATGAGAACCTGGTCTAGCCAAAAATTCCAGACTAATGCAATTAGACTAAGCATCTACATTTATAGACACTAAACTGAACTGAATTTACAAACTTCTTTAGATTTGTTCATCACTGCTAGTGCAAGAACTAGCTGGCTCCCGGTGCGGTCTTCTAGCAATCCAATGAGGTCGTCTGGGTCCAACAGACCGTCACTAAGTGACTGTTCCCTGATGGGATCTCTTGGCTCTTCTGTCCCTATTTAAGTCAGGCAGCAACAGCAACACAGTGGCTGCTCAATGCGTTCCACCCTTGCATTTGCGCCAAACTTGCTTCCTGTCCAGCCCTGGCTCCACTCCTTGCCTGCTGTGCTCCAGCCCTAGTCCCTGCCTACCTCTGAACTCCGCACTGTTAAATATTTTTAAATATTAAATGTTAAAAACTATATTAGGTCCTGTAACCTCTGCACCCATATGAAGAACCTGCAAGCCCAGTTTGTGGGCTTCCTTCAGCTTCTCCCCACCCATTCATGGCCTGGGTCCACCCTCTCAATAGACTTAAGGTGGAGTTACCGTGCTCTTAAGGGTACTCAGTTATCCTGACTGTAGTGGACCTCCTGACCATGATGGTCCATTTTATTCCCTGCCACACCGTGCCATCTGCCTGTGAAACCGTGCAAGCTTTCCTGGAGCACATTTTTTTAGTACTATGGCATACCGACACCCATCATTTCAGATCCAGGCCCTCAATTCTGATAGGAATGTCTTCACCTTGGCACCAAGCCTCTCATTTCTACAGCCTACCATCTGCAGACTGACAGTCAAACTGAAAGAGTCAACCAGAACCTGGTGCAGTGTGTAAACTGTTTTCTGAATTTCCATGAGGTTGATTGGTTCCCACTCGACCCACCCTTCAACCCACCAGACCCTATTCTTTGCAAATTTTGGTTTTCACTCCTGATTCCATCCAGACCTGCCTGTAAGCTCTGCCATCCCAGCAACCAGAGACGTGGTCCTTCACCTCCAGAAAGCACACCAGGAACCTAAGGAGCACTTACTTGCTACTAAAGAAGTAACATAAGCATTGCAGTAGGGGAAAAGGTTTGGCTCTCTACTTGGAACCAGAGAACAGATTGTCCTTCCACCAAGCTTGACCATCAAAACTTGGGTCCTTTTCAGATCATCGCGCAAACAAATCCAGTGGCCTTCAAGCTTCAACTCCCAGAATCTCTCAAGATTCACCTCGTCTTTCATGTTTCTTTCCTCAAGCCATTCATCTACAACCTTTTTCCTGACCGGGTAGTCCCTCCTCCACCCCCAGTAATTGTCCAGGGACATGAGGAATACAAAGTCCATCAGGTCCTCAATTCCCAGCGAGTCAGAGGGAAGCTCCAGTATTTGATAGACTAGAGCAGCAGTTATCAAAATGTGGGTCGGGACCCCAAAGTGGGTCACAACCCCATTTTAATGGGGTCGCCAAGGCTGACTTAGACTTGCTGGGACCTGGGGCTGAAGCCCGAGCCTCACCGCTCAGGGCCAAAGCTGAAACTTGAGGGCTTCAGCCCTGGGTGCCGGGGCTCAGGTTACAGGCCTCCTGCCTGGGGTTGAAACCTTTGTGCTTCAGCTTTGCCCCTGCGGGGCTCAGAATTTGCCCCCCTCCCCGCCCAACACGAGGCCATGGGGCTTGGGTGGACTCAGGCTTCGGTCCCCCATCCTGGGGTCATGTAGTAATTTTTGTTATCAGAAGGGGGTCGCAGTGCAATGAAGTTTGAGAACCCCTGGACTAGAAGGGCTATGGGCCAGAGGAGCAACCCTGGAACCCAGAAGAAAATGTTCATGCTCTTGATCTCCTGAAGGAATTTTACCAAAGATTTTCTGACGAGAGGAGGAGCCCTCAAGGGGGGTACTGTCAGGAACTCAGCTGCCCCTGGGTGCAGTTGCCTAGCAACCCAATGATCTCTTGGCCCATTAAACCCCCACTAAGTGACTGTGCTCCCTGACTGGACAGTAGCTGCTAAGTGTATTCCGTGCAAGCAGCTGCACCAGACCTGCTTCCTGTATTGGCCCCTTTCTCTACTCCTTGCTTGTTCCTCTGCAGCCCTAGTCTCTGCCTATTTCTGAACCCCTAATTCCTAGCCCCTGGCTCTGTCCACTGGTTTGACTCCTGACCACGACTCCAGCTCTGCTCTTTGGTTCTGTTCTGACTTCTGGCTCTGGCCATTGGGTAGTCTCTTGAGCATGACTCTGGCTCTGCCCTCTGATTATACTTCAATCACTTGGCCAGACCCCTGTTCTAACCACTAGGTTGTACTGCATATACCTCGGTGTGCGACAAGAAGTCCTAATACAATTAGGGTGACCAGACGTCCCGATAAAATCGTCCTGATTTTTCTTCTTTTGTGTCCCACGTCCCGACTGATGCATGGAGTTTTTTGTGGTTTTTTTGCTCAACAAGTCCGGCGGGAGGCCCCTCGCCCCGCTCAGACAAGTCCCGATTTTTAGGTTCCCGCATCTGGTCACCCTAAATACAATCATTAACAGCGATAGCCCCAAAACAGGCTCATTATAGAATGCATTAAGGAACACTACTGTTAAGGTACAATGAGCAATACTACTGTAGAGAAAACGGGCATGGACTGTGATGTACAATCTCTGTCAAGCTCGATTTGTAATGATTGACACTCTACATTTTAAATAAAATAAGTCACCACAGTCCTTTTTTCCCTATGTTTTTCTTACTGTTTTTTTAATAACCTAATGACACCATTCCAAAAGTACAGATCCTACATTTATTAATGAAAAATGCAATTTAGACTTCCATAGATTTAGTTATTCAGTTTCTAACATGTGCCGACTATCAGCTCCTTGATCTTATACTTAAAAGTATAGCTAATGTAGCTTACTAAATATTTTCATGGCACATCTTTTCTATTTAATAATGATAATCAAAGTTAACAATTTTAACTAATAACATTTTTGTCCATAAATATGTAATAATGTTTTGTAATTTTACCTATTTATATATAGTATATTTGTAAAGCCATTATCTTTAAGAAAGATGAAACAGAGATAACATTCCCTTGCTCATTTTACAATTAAATATTGGGGCCCTGATCTTGCACCGACATTCATGCAAGCGCAGGGCTCACAGGATCAGGGCTCAAGGTAGTAAAACGTTAACAAGTGATCAGGACATGCAGGCAAATGAATAACAGACACATGGGCTGGATTTTAAGTGCCTGGCTGCAACTTTACTTATTTAACCCTGGGAAGGGCATTATGCGCCCAGCTCTCTACTCTTACATACCAGGCATTTAACTGGGTCCAATGTGGTGTTCAGGACTCCCTGTTACAACCAATAACTTGGCCCACCACTAGGATTCAGAGCACTTCTGAATCCTCCCCAAAATAGTAAAACTTTAACAATTGCATTTCCTTTTCAATGTTGATGCTGTTTGTTGACATTTGACATTTTTTTATTTACTTTGTTTACTCTGCTTTGACAGTTAATTTAAGTTTTACTTTCTGGTTTTCGTTGCTTTTGCTCTCCAAGTAGTATCACCAATGTTATGATAGAGGTTTCAACACTTCAATGGAGAATGTTTAAATAAAAAAAACTATAAAAGATTAAAAAATCAAGAACATATTTCTATTAATAAAAAAGGTTAGCAACCTCCTTTTCTTTCCTTTCTCTTTTCTCCCCCTCCTTTTCTTTTTTCTTTCTTTTTCTTTTCCATGGAACCTAAATTTAGCCCCGAAATTTCCTAACAATGTTCCATTAAATATATATTTAGATCGTTTTGACTTTCAGATATTTCTATCTAGCTAAGATACTTGGTTCCTGTGCTGAAGTTTCTGAGCACCTCACAATCTTCAATATATTTATCCTCACAACACCTTATAAGATGGGGAAATGCTATTCTCCCCATTTTACAGATGGATAACTGAGTAAAAGAGAAGCTAAGTGACTTGGTGCTGAGACCCCCTTCCACCTGGTTGCAACACCACTCACTCAAATTTGGCCTGGATGCCCCTCCATCATGATTGGGGGGCAGTCCAGCCAAACCTGAGTGGTGCTGTGATCATGTGCATCAGGCTGCTGTTGCCTGAATGGGAAGCCAGGCCCAGCCCCAAGGGACAGGAGCTGCAGCTGCGAGGTGAGTGCTGGGTGGGCTGTCTCTCCAACCACCTTTGGGGTCTCAGTTTTGGGAATATGTGCTCAGTTTCAGGCTTTGGCCCAAAAAACCTCTGTGTGGCCCTGCTCTTGCACTGGTATAAATCAGGATTAACTCAACTGGCACTAGTGGAGTTATACCAGTCTGAAACTGGTTTAAAGGGGAAGGAGAATGGGGCTCAGCAACTACAAATTTAGAGTGGAACATGAGCTAGCATGTTAGAAATCACGACATTTTCGGGCTAAGGAATGAAAATGTGAGAGCATTAGTTCTGAGGTCAAGGACATGTTTACTGAACCCTGCATATATTGAGGATCCACATTGCAGCAGAGAACATAACCGAGTGGGTAAAAGTGAGATGTCTCAGATCATTCCTCTAATGGTGGAGGGATGGAAATTAAAGCACTGTACTAATAGCACCTGAAACAAGCATTTAAAATGGTTAGGTACGGGAGCCACGTAGCTCCTGAGGAAGCAGTAAGGTCGCAGTCCTGCAAAGGCTTATGAGAGTAATCTACTGTCTTCCATGGAATTTGCTGGGTTAGGAGCCTAAAAATGGGTTTAGGAGGCTAGTTTTAGGCAACCATATTTTAATATTGACATACAGGACCAAATATGGTGTGCAGTATTTGCTACTGTCTATTAGACTGCCAATCATGAGTTCGCCTGAATAAGGAGTAAGACTGAATTGGACTCCAGGGTTTAGTCCATTGTACCCACAAAATGAAGGGCTTAGATCGTTTTTGCTATCATTATGTCATTAACTCATGGGCAACAGAAGAGAATCAAAGTTTATAGTAAAATAAATTAAAAAATCGATAGATGTCTTTTCTCATGTTAAATGTCGTGGTTCTAATGCAAATAATGAACCAATCCAAAACTCCTGCAAGCTGTGACAGGGTGGCAGACAGTTACCTCACCTAGTGGGAGTGGTACACTTACACATAAAAAAAAAAAATGGGAGTTTGCCTGAGTAAAGTCTGAAAACTGAGAAGATATTACCCCATAATAAATAATAAGGAACAAATCTTGGTCCCATTGTGAAGTGAGTTCTATTTTGTTTGACTTAATTGGTTTTGCTGAGTAGGATCTTTACCCTGGACAGCACCCCTCAACTCCCATTGGCCTGATCCTGCACCCATTGAGATCAGCGAGAGCTAGTCAGGAATTTTTCAACAGAACTATTTTTTGTCAGAAAAGGCTGATTTGTCAAAACTGAGACTGCGAAAAAAGGTTGTTTTTAATGTCCTGTTTTGAAATGGTCAAAATGGGACATACTTTTCAGGTTGAACTGACTTTTCAGTTTGAAATGTAAAGTTATAAAAAGTAAAAAAATGTACAAGGTAAAAAATTTAACACTTCGAAATATTGACATGAAACATTTCAATAATTCAGACCCGAGCTGAATTTTTATCAGACTTTCACTTCATGAAAATTTTTGAGGTTTCAAATTTTTGTCCTGGTTAAGGTCAGATTTTTTTTTTTTTTAATCTCAAATTCTCACAGGATGGGAAAAGTGTTTCTCCTCCCCCACAACTCTAATGAGGACAGTGACAGGCCCATTGATTTGAATGGGAGTTGAAGGTGCTCAGTGGCTTGCAGGATCACACCATCATTCTATAAGCTGATTCTCCAACTCATTTTATAGCTGTAGTGTAGAACTATAACAATCAATTGAAAATGGCTAGCTGAAAACAAGTGTGAATGGTTAAAGATAATACAAACAGGAGCAACAGCAAAAGATGCTTTGGGTTTTAGCCCTGTGTGAATATTTAAAATGATCTCAAATTATACAGGAACCTTCAAGCACCGGTGGTTTATAAAAGGGAAAACTATCAGGTAAATAAAAAAGGCTAGTATCTGAACTCTGAATCAAAGCACATTTTACTGGAGAAAGACCATTGCTTTATCTAGTGCAAGGCCAAAGGGGATATGAATACTCAAAGTAAGTCTGGGTCATGACATGTAGCTATCATCCTTGAAATTAAAAACAAATGTTCTCCATCAGGAAAGCTTTCTCCAAGGGAAAGAAAACATTCTGTAAGCAAAGCAGGGTATGATGATGCTCCTGCAGAACGGGAATTCAGCAAACATTTTGCTTTTGAGGATTAGTAAAAACTTTAAGTGAAGCAGCAGCTAAAATAATAACCAGAAACATTTGAGTCTCCTAATATCTCTCTTGTTATCATGTGAATGTGTTTATTTATAGGACCTCGCAATGGATTTCCTGTCCCAAGAATCCAAATGAATGATTTGATACTGCCCTCTGGAGGTCACTCTAGTTCTTTTTTTAAACAAGCAAGGCACTTGAACAACAATGGGTAGAGAACAATAAATAAAGCGTGGTGCTTTTAACCACACCTTCGGGCCTGGTCTTACAAACACTCAGCACCGGGTGTGGTCTGTACTGCCATGAGTGGTTCTGTTTTTTTCTGATCAAAATTTTAAGCACATGTAACTGTCACTATGGTTAATGCCAGAAAGTTTGAGGGGAGGACACAGTGAACGAAGCCATTAAATACCTAAAGAGATCTTGCACTGCTACTTGGCGGGCCAGGCACAAAAGCTGTACATGGGCTAGCCTTCTCAAGCTAGTTTAAATCCATCTGGTGCCAGTAACAATAGCAGTGAAGACAAGTGCAGTGTAGGCTTCAGCATGAGTAGGACAAGCCCACGTGGACCTTGGATACATACTTGGTTCACTAGCCATCTCTGAAGCCAGCGCTGCTGCCTTCATTGCTATTGTCACCCGTACGAGCTGGATTAAAGCTAGCTCAGAGAGCAAGGGAGATGGGAGTGGTTTATTTCCTGCTTCCTCCTAGAATCTATGTGAGTGTAGTCTACCAGAAAGGGGTGTGGATGATTAGGAGGACAGGGTCAACTCAAGGCCCATCTTCCCTGCTCCACCTTCTACCCTGGCCAGCAAAATTGGCTGGGTGCGGAGTTGACTGAATGCCGTATCTTCTCCAAGTCTGATTCAATGGCCACGCTGGTGTGAACAATCCAGGAGCCTCAGGGTGGAATTCTGTCTAAGCCAGGCTGAATTCCTCCTGGGGAGGAATTGCAATGCACCTGAGGATGCAAAAGGAACAAACCAGCCCACCGTCTAAACTAATTACATTGTTTGCTTTATGAACAGCTCTTCCAGACCTCAGACTGTCAGGCCACGTCGCTCGCTAAGGCTATGTCTACACTACAGACTGGCAGCAGCAGGTAGGGTACATGTAGCTACACGCCCCAGTGAAAAGCACACTGTGGCCACACTGCAGTGTGCAGCTACACATGTCAGTGAAAGGCTCTGGCAGGCCGCAGAGGAAGGCTGAGCTTTCCCCACAGCCAGAGTCTTTCCCTGCTGTGGGGAAACGCTTCAGCAATGGGGAGCTGGCAGAGCATTTTCCCGCGGCCAGAGTCTTTCCCAGTGGTACTCCCTGCTGCCAGAGCCTTTCCCTACTGCAAGGCAGCAGAGAGGCAGTGGGGAAAGGCTCCGCAATGTGGAGCTGCCTGTGCGTTTCCCCACTGCCTCTCCCATGCCAGTGCCTTTCCCTGCTCTGGGAGTCTCTTCCTGCGGCAGGAAAAGGCTCCAGCAGCAGGGAGGCAGCAGGACGCCACGCTGCTGCAAATAGCAGTGCAAACGGTGAGGCACAGCTTGAATGAGCAGAGAGCCGCGTCGGGTCTGTACTTGAGTACGTACCCGCACCCACAGGATGCGTCTTTACTCTACTTGCCTCAGCTGCGGCTCACAGGCGACACTGCTATTTATCCCCCTCCCCGGGGGATGGAGGGGCTATGCAGGCATGTACTCCACATGCCATCAAAAGAAACGAGCAGTGTTTACGTGCCTTAAAGGGCCAGAACTTTGGCCAGTCTCAAGAGGTGTAGATTTACACCAGCTGAGAATCTGCACCACTAGATTTGAAATGTTTTCAAGTGGGAAGCTCATATTACCAATGTTTTATCTGCAATTTTTAAAAAAATGTATTTTGATCTTTAGGTCCTAACTTCTTGTTGGAAAATGTTTCCATGCAGTTTTGTAACGTGCTGATATCCGACTGCTATGATTTTGGGGCCCCTTAGTTAACAATACACTAACTCCTTCTGTGTTGAAAAGCTGATCTTACCTCCTTTTCTGAGACCAGTTTATTTAATTATGCTGTACAACTGCTGTACTTTCAGGCAGGTTGGTGCCAGAATTACAGTGCACTAGATGGCATCTGTTTTTCAAAGGATTGGTGTCCTATTCAGATGCACACGTGGATTTCATGGCCTACATCTGCTCATATTTTCACTTCCAAGGTTTTAACATTTTAAACCTGCGTATGAATGGAGGTTTTCATTTGAGAACTGTTTTAGTGGAAGTAAATCTCGAAGGCAGAGAAATTAATTGTTTTACAAAAGGGCAATGGAAATTATGTGTACAGTTGTAATGATCTCGCCATACTATAATTACCCATGTGTGTCTGAAGGAATGAACTTATAGCAGTATCTTTCAATGGAATTTCCGTTTTAATGTACGTTGTATCATTTGAAAACCAGCAACCTCTAAATGTACAATTTTTTTAGAAGTTAGCCAAAAATTCAGCTATAATGAAGAATCATTAATACCTGGTGAATTGGTGACCTTGAAGAGTCTTCGCGTGCTGAAGAACCATCATATGAACATAAACTGGTACAATTCCACTGACTTCAATGGGCGGTAGTGTGGTATAGTGGATAGAGCACCCAGCTGGGACTCAGGAGAGCTGGGTTTTATTCCCACTTCTGCTGATGGGCTGCTGGGAGACCTTGGACAAGTCATGTCCCCGCTCTGTGCCTCAGTTTCCCCATCTGTAAAATGGAGATAATGATACTGACCTCCTTTATATAATGCTCTGCCAGCAAGGGCCAAATACTGTGTGCCTTACACAAAACCAGAGGCTGTGCGCAGCATGTGTAAAGAGATCAGGAGGTGTTATCCCAATCATAGAATATCGGGGTTGGAAGGGACCTTAGGAGGTCATCTAGTCCAACCCCCTGCTCAAAGCAGGACCAATCCCCAATTTTTGCCCCAGATCCCTAAATGGCCCCCCTCAAGGATTGAACTCACAACCCTGGGTTTAGCAGGCCAATGCTCAAACCACTGAGCTATCCCTTCCCTCGATGTTTATCTAAATTGAATAATCATGACTGTGCAATGTGGATTTGTTTTTAATCCTGATGGATATTTAGGTGTTACTTGCTGTGTTATTTTTATGGTGACAGCAGACAAGAGAAAGCTGAGTAAAAATGAAATGCTCAGTTATTAGCTGGGATCAGAGTACATGCTTCAAGTTTTAAATTCAGTAAGAAGACTGCAGCGATTTAAAGTTTCTATATATATTTTATTTGCGAGATTGCTGAAAGGTAGTTAAAAGCAGGGATAAAATGTTTCCCTCCCTTCTGATTTTCAACAAGAAAAAAAAATGATCAAGAAAAAGAAAATTAATTTTAAAACATAAGGAATTACAGTCTTTGGGAAGCCAAGATTAAGTGGCACATAAAACAGAAGGAACTCAAGTTAAAATAAAGGATCTTGTTATATCCCTTATAGCCAGGCACTGTGCCTCCATGAGTATGAGCTTTATTGAGGGAGGAGGCTATGCTAAAATACAACTTGCTTTGTGGACACCAGAGCTTCAAAAGGGGTTAGTCAGGCTGTGGGAGCTGACACCTTTAAAAACAATTTTTTTAACCCTAATGAAAACAAACCTTGTGCTGCTCAGCAGCCCAATAGCTGCTGATTGACTTCAGGGAGGGAGAGGGCAGAGATTAAGCACTGCAGGATACACTGGGCACTCCTGTCCATCAGACGCCTTCTCCCCTCTTCCTCCTCCACAGAGCTTAAAGTTAGGGAGTTGAGGGAAGTACCGCATGAAAGTTGGGCTTGGTCGTAGAATGTCGTTCCTCTCCCTGATCTTGTATTGTGGCCTATAGGCTGGGAATTTTGATTTCTGCTTTTTGTGTTGCTGTCTGCAGTATGCCAGTCAGTATATAACCTGGCCTGAGATGCCTGCCTATGGGTTTGTGCCTTTAAAATTAAACTATACCAGTTCAGTTTTAGCTCTTTGGTACTAGGGTGACCAGGTAGCAAGTGTTGAAAAATCGGGACGGGGGGTGAAGGGTAATGGGCACCTGTATAAGACAAAGACACAAATATCGGGACAGTCCCTATAAAATTGGGACATCTAGTCACCCTATTTGGTGCATTGTTGTGCACTGAGAAATTTGTGATAAACTACGCTGGACTTCATTCGTGCTCAAGTCTTTCATGTGATAAAACAAACATTTTTAACAGAAGTATGGAAAAACTAAGCTCCTAGAAACAAATGCACTTAAAGCACCACTAATTATTACCTAATTACCTATACCAGCGTGGCATGGGCAGAGAAGTGCTCTGAGATGATGAAGTTGTCAATTATAGCTGATAATTAAGGGGCCAGGTGCATGTTCAATTTAACAAGATAAATATCTGCCCAGATGTTGTGTGTCTGGTGGTACATAATCAGGTAGGTAGGTTAGGAGGTTTCCAGGCGCTGCAAAACCTATTATATGTACAACTCTGGTGTGCCAAAAACACATCTACTCCTTTAGCAGGTATTCAGTTAAGAGGGCTCTATTTTTATGTAACACGTTTGGGGTTAGCATATGAAGAATGTATTTATTTAACAGATCTGTTTCTCAGGCAGCCCATCTATGTCCCTATGGCTGCAGAGCTGATTTGCCTTCATATACCCTGTACATTGAATTTTAACTGTTTTATTCTGTTAATGATCTAATTTGGCAGAGGTGCAGTATATTTCGGAGTGCTGGGGTACCGCACACAAAATGGATTCTTTCAACAGGTGCATAGGCCGTGTGACCATTTTTTAAACTAATGCATTGTTCAAGTGCAGTTCAAGGTGACTGAAGCTAATTTAAACTTTGAAAGGGATACTATTAATTACAGCTAGGCCTTTAAATGCAGGGGGGTGTGTGTGTGTGTGTGTGTGGCGGGAGGGGGGGGGAGGGGAGGGGAGGGGAGAGATAAGCTCCTACCTCTGCTCTGGCCCTTTTAAGCAAGATAAATGGGCCAGAGCATGTAAAGCAGCCCTAAAAAGCAGGAGAGAATTCTCACAGTGCAGGTGCTATGGAAGACAGTCTTATTAATCTCTCCTCATACGGCAGCCGTTCCATACCCCTAATCATATTTGTTGCCTTTTTCTGAACCTTTTCCAAGTCCTATATATTTTTTTTTAGCTGGGGCGATCACATCTGCATGCAGTATTCAAGATGTGGGAGTACCATGGATTTATATAGCGGCAATGTGATATTTTCTGTCTTATTATCTATCCCTTTCTTAATGATTCCCAACATTCTGTTTGTTTTTTTGGCTGCCGCTGCACATTGCATGGATGGATTTAAGTGGTTCCAAGTAGTAACAGACAGAACAAAGTAAATTACCAAACAAAATAAAATAAAACATGCGAGTCTATGCCTAATACAGTAAGAAAGTGATTACAGATGAAATCTCACCCTCAGAGATGTTCCAGTAAGCTTCTTTTATGGACTAGCCTCCTTCTAGTCTGGGTCCAGCAATCACTCCCACCACTGTGGTTACTGTCCTTTGTTCCAGTTTCTTTCAGGTATCCTTTGGGGGTGGAAAGGCTATCTCTTGAGCCAGCTGAAGACAAAATGGAGGGGTTTCCAGGGACTCAAATAGACTTTCTCTTGTGTGTGATCCCCCTCCTCTCTCCTATCCAGAATTCACTTTCAAGATGGAGTTTTGGAGTCACATGGGTAAGTCACATGTTCATGCATGACTCAGTTCCTTACCAGCCAGGCCACATTCCCAAGAAAGCTCAGATGTGGATTGGCGTCTCCAAGTTCATTGTTGGCTTAAGTGTTTCTTGATTGGGCACTTAGTGAGAATAGTCTTTTCTCAGGAAGCTGACCAACTGCTTCACTGAGGCTAATTAAAATTAAACAAGTACCTAGCCAATATTCATGGCATATGTAGCCTGAAACATATTCCAGTTATGTCATATATATATATATTCATAAGCATATTTCCATAAAGAATTATGGGGTGCAACGTCACACCCAGCATGGCTATTCTTATATTGGTCTTATGTTAAGAGTGGACCTCTCCAAATTGCTCTGTTCTGTACACTCCCCATAAAGCTCTGGTACTGGCCACTGTTGGAGTCAGGATATTGGGCTAGATAGACCATTGCTCTGACCCAGTCTGGCAGTTTTTATGTTCTAAAACAATTTTGAATTTTTTCATGAAAATAGAATTTCATATTTTCAACCAGCTGTGATTGGCCCTCTCAATTTGAAGCTTATAATCAAAGGCAATTTTATCCCTCTGTTTTATTTAACTTTATGGTATGGGTGTGATAATAGTAAAAATAAGGATTGAAGAGTCCAGCTTTAGGCCCCCATGTTTGACAAATTGGCCTTTGGGGTCTTTATTTTATTTTAATGGATACATTCTAATATTTTTAATGCTTCTCTTTCCAAAATTATTTTGGAATAAAATAAATACTATAAACTAAAAACTAGGATAGATCCCTACTTTTTCACGTGCCTTCTTAAAACTCTCCTTTTAAGGTATTTTTCCCTCTTAAAATATTCTCTGGTCATTTTAGTAGGAATGCTTTTCATGATTTAATGTTTTTTGCTCCTTTTGGCATAACTCTTAGTAATTTGTTTTACTGTCTAGTGTTCTCCCGTCATATAACAGACAGTGCACGTCATTCCCTCTCCCCTTATTGAACATATGTTACTCCAGCAGAACATTTCAGGTATTCCCAGAGGAAACTTGTCCTTCAGATGCCTATCAACAACATTAACAACAACAAAGAGATGCAATGTGCTTTGCTTAGCTCATCTTGAAAGCTAAGGAGCTTGTAAAGGCTAGTGAGCGACATGAGTGTTTGAAAGTTAAAGTTATCCTCCTAAGGGACATTAAAGAACTTTAATTTCAGAATGATCTGTGAAATAGCAGGGGATGACTGTTTCTCCCAGGTCTTTGTGTTTAACCATCCACTGTAATGCGAGGCTCGAATAAGTATTTATACCTTGTTTTTCCTTTCTAATGTTTACTGTTTCCAAAAATGATTTAGTTCTGGTGAAACTAAGATGCCAGGTGATGGCTCTGGAAAGCGAACTCCTCTATTTATACACAGAGCAGGTACAGCAAAGGCAACGGCAGTACAAGCTTCTCCCATATTGCCCCATGCCAAGCGCCTCAGTCGTGATGTGAAGCGAGGCCCCTCTGGGAATGGGAAGACCGATCAGTCTCCATCCCCGTTTAGGCTTTGATCCTGAAAACACTTACACATGTGCTTAATTTACTACTGTGAGAAGCTGCCTGGTCTCAATGGGACTACAAAGGTAAGAATGTACATACGGGTTTGCAGGATTGGGACCTGAATTTTTGGCTTCTTTAGTAAGTGTGCCCACAAGGAGACAGTTATAATGGTGACTTTTGAAATGTGACCATTGTCCACTAGGAACTGGACTGAGATCATTTCATATAGGTCACCAAAGAGTCATTACATGGAATTAACTTTTAGTAACTACAAATCTTGGCCAATTTAAATGGGTAATTTATAAATGAATGACTCCATATTCTAGTACTAATCTCCCCAGCCGCCGTTGTTGTTGCTGTTTATGTATATTAATAGCAACTGCACCTAAAGGTCTCTCAGAGGATTGTGTTAGAAAAAATGTCCCAAAAAGTTTGCAATCTAAAGCCCTGATCCTGCAGTTTTCAACATGGAGGGAGCCTGGTACATCTGCATGGAGTCCTGCTGATTTCATTGGTGTGTGTGTGTGCGCGTGTGCGTGTGCATACCAGTCTGCAAGTCATTGTAAACTTCAGGGTCAAGGCTTAACCACACAAAATGTGGGGGAAGGAATGTAACATACAAGGAGACTGAAAATCGTGATGACTGGCAAAAGTACGGTTAGTTCCATGATTTTAAAAAAATGGCTATTGTATTGTACGACATAAGTATTGACCGTGCCGCATCAATCTCAATCTACTTTAACTACATACATTAGATGACATATTAATATCAAGGTCTGACATCAGTTGACAGGAGATAAGGAGGTGTTAGTACCGTTATACAAGGCATTGGTGAGACCTCATTTGGAATACTGTGTGCAGTTCTGATCTCCCATGTTTAAGAAGGATGAATTCAAACTGGAACAGGTACAAAGAAGGGCCACTAGGATGATCCGAGGAATGGAAAACCTGTCATATGAAAGGAGACTCAAGGAGCTTGGTTTGTTTACCTTAACCAAAAGAAGGCTGAGGGGAGATATGATTGCTCTCTTTAAATATATCAGAGGGATAAATACCAGGGAGTGAGAGGAATTATTTCAGCTCAGTACCAATGTGGACACAAGAACAAATGGATATAAACTGGCCATCAGGAAGTTTAGACTTGAAATTAGATGAAGGTTTCTAACCATCAGAGGAGTGAAGTTCTGGAACAGCCTTCCAAGGGAAGCAGTGGGGGCAAAAGACCTATCTGGCTTCAAGATTAAGCTAGATACGTTTATGGAGGAGATGGTTTGATGGGATAACATGATCTTAGTCAAAGGTCAATTAATTGCCATCAGTGGTAAATAGGACCAATGGTCAATGATGGGATGTTAGAAGTTACTACAGAGAACTTTTTCCTGGGTGTCTGTCTGGTGAGCCTTGCCCACATGCTCGGGGTTCAGCTGATCGCCATATTTGGGGTTGGGAAGGAATTTTCCTCCAGGGTAGACTGGCAGAGGCCCTGGAGGTTTTTTGCCTTCCTCTGCAGCATGGGGCACGGGTCACTTACTGGAGGATTCGCTGCATCTTGAAGTCTTTAAACCATGATTTGAGGACTTCAATAGCTGAGACATAGGTGAGAGGATTATTCCAGGAGTGAGTGGGTGAGATTCTGTGGCCTGCATTGTGCAGGAGGTCAGACTAGATGATCATAATGGTCCCTTCTGACCTTAAAGTCTGAGTCTATGAGTCTATGAGCCATTCTTTAACTTTGAATTCAGATTTAAATAGACACAGCTGAAGTACGGAACAAGCTCCTTTAGCCTTGCAAATAAGAGTCTACTTGAAAGTCCTCACTTTCCCCATAGTGGTGCAATATAATCCCATTGAATGATAATCTGATTAACAGAAATGTGAGTTATGCCTTCCAATGTAAAATTTCCCCGTTCATCCCAAACCTCCTTCCTGGAAATGTTTTTGATGCATCCCTAAAACCTCTGATAGCCAGGTTTGTGCTGCAATAGAAACAGTAAGGTTGGTTGTAAATATGTATCCTGTTGTAATTCGGCTTCATGAACTCAAGGAGGAGCACTTCCATTTAGTCTGACCTTTATATTAATTCATCATATGATAGAGTCTACAAGGTGAAGAGCAAAGCACATATGTCATGCTTCACTTTAAGTGTGTGAGTAGTTCAACTGAAGTCCTTTGAGCACATGCTAGTGATGTGCTCCATTGGGAACAGGATATTCAGCACTTTATCGGATCAAGACCTCTGTAAGGTACTAGGTCTCATTCTTGAACTACTAGGGTTCCTAATGTTTGTGAATGATTTCAATACTGATAATCAGCCGTGTAAAGTGCTATGTGGTTAATTATTGCCCAGTTCACTGAAGTCCAAATGATGCCATATGCTGAAATAAGATATGAACACTTGTAAATTTCATGCAGGTAGATTAAAATGGACTATAGAAAACCAAGGACAGACTGTAAAGTAAAGAAAGGGTTAAGGAGAAAGAAATGGGGGGGGGGGGGAATAGATCTTCAGGTGTGTGCCTCAGCACATTAAAGAAGATGGATGAGGACAGGACAAAATCAGTGGAACAACTTGTGTGAGTAAAGATTACTCATGTTAGTAAATTTGCTGAGTTAGACATTTATTGAGAGAGCGAGCACTTAAATTACCATTGAAATGCGGTCACCTGTGGGATAAAACCCGGCATTTATTTGTTTGTTTATTTAGACGCACGTACAGCCATGCTCTGCATCAGCTTAGGATCAAAAGTGAAGAGTATGTATCCAATGTAACTTACAATTTAGGAATTTTCCAGAGGCAGAATATAATTAACAAAGCTGGAATCTGACCAAGACATTGGAGTTTGCATCTTTATTGTGGTGAAAGTATCATGGAATCTTTAATGGCTGCATCTTCTATTGTACAACAAATCATGGTAGAATGCTGCCTTTTATCCTTGGAGGAGCTCCCTGTAAATGTCTGCAGAGCCACTTCATTGTCCACCTTTCAAATCCCTCCTCAAAACTTTTCTGTGATGCTTACAAAAGACTTGACAATGGTGTGCTGCAAAAGTTGCTTATTCGGCTGCCCAGGATCTTCTGATTGTTTCCTTGCGCTCCCTTCTTCAACCTCATCTGTTCATGTTTGTTTTATTCACCTAGTGTTTATGACTATGGAGATTCAGGGCAGGGATTGCAATAAATATGATGCTGCAGATGCAATCATTGGCTCTCAGATCGTCTCCACACTGGATCATGGACAGAAAGGTGATGTTAGAAACTTGACATTTTCTCATTGACTTTGAAAGACATCATCTAATCTGTCACCTTTCTCTTTAAAGTAAGTGCAGTTACTTTCAACAGAGCCTTAAATGTGAGCAGAAGCTAGCCCACTAGCTATAAAATGCATGAATGTAATTGAGAGCAATATTAAGCCCACTACCTGTAAAGGTCATATAGCTCACAACCAATTCAATTCATTATCATCATAAGCAGAGGGACTGGAGCAGCCTGCCAAAGAAATCCTGCAGGATAGTGAAGGCAGGACAGCTGTCAATTAGTGATCAGACCAATTCATCCCTAATGGTTGTAAAGATTAGTTGCTCTGTGTTAGCCAATTGCACTTAGAGACCTTGGTGAAATTTTTAGACAAAATATATTACGAAATAAAGGTATTTAACTTACTTTAATTCCCAATAAAAAAAATATCAGGGGAAAGAAATAAGTTGGAAATGATTTTGGAAGTGGAAAGGAATGAGGATTGCCCACTGGCTTGCTGTAAACTTTCCTTGCCTAGTTTTTCGCAATATTCAGCACTGGAATCTCCGAGCGAACATTTTCTTCCCACAAAACTTTATTTGTCTACCTTACAGTCCAACGCTAGTGCTGTCAAGCACCACATGCCAAATGAAACACTGGAAGTAAAATCCAAACCATATAAACTCAGAAAAGCCAAATTTACATGGCTATAAAAACAACTCACTGCTATTGAGCAAATCTTCAGCAATAGACAGAATATTATAGTTACTGTTTTATTTCATGCTTCCTGTGCCAGTTTATCATTAAAAAGTAGAAATGTCCCGTTAGCAGTGTACAGAAATTATATAAGAGGCTAAGAGTCTATCCAATAAAGTTATTAGAGACAGAAGAGAAGATTCAAGAATATGGATTTAGTGATCCAATTTTATAGATTGACTACCATATAAAGAGGTTATTCTTTATTAACTCATGTTCCTGAGCAGAAAAGCACTCCAAAAACAAATACGTTCAATACTTTCCTCTCCCACCTCACTATTCTGATTTAGATCTTTCATGCTAGTTTGTCATACTATAACTTCAGGACTGGTATCTGATCTTTATTAGGTTTCTGGATGCTACTTTGCCATGTTAACTTGTAGTAATCTCTGTTATATAAATTGGTTTGGCCTTAACACTTGAGGCCACAGGCAAAAGCCTCAGAAGGACTTCTCAGCTGGCAACAACAGTGGTTTTGGATTGATTACACATTTCATACATTTATTGTCTTTGTGCAGACTTCAAAAAGAGTATTACAGAAACCTAAGGTTGTTGAAGTGCTGTACTTTTTCTGATGTTTTTAAGGAGTCTTCAGCAAGAAATGTCTTTTATTGCTGCCAAATTTTTCCATGCAGTTAAATACTACTAAGAAATATCTCTTGTCTTCCATCTAGGGTTCCAGCTAACGTGCTCCATAAAATTACAAAAAAACTCCCTGTGCTATTCTCTGTATCTTGCTTAGGGACACTTCCCAAGTCCACGTAAAATTAATCATTGTTGTTATTGAAAAACACCACTCAGAAATACTTTCTAATGTATCTGAATAAACAGCAGGGAAAAGTGGACGCCACCTGAATGTAGCAGAACTAAGACTGATGAACAAACCGAACTGCGCCCAGATCATCTTAGATGGTTGTTGCTGTTCTCGTTATTATGGTAGTGCCCACAGTTCCCCATCTAGGGTGTATTGTGTTAGGTGCTGTATAAAAATATATGATGACCTGGGGTGAAATCAATGGGGCCAAGATTTTACCAGGACCCTCAAGTCATTGGATCCAGAATTTCACTGACGATCCCTGTCCTGAAGAGTTTACAAGCCAGATTTTCTCCTTAATATTAAATGAATATTACGTGAAGAGTGGCTACCTTTTAAAAAACATGACATTCCTGACATTTCTTCCCTCTATGTTATGTTTCATTGAGAGACATTTTCTACTGCTTTCTGGGCTTTTATTGTCCCTTGCTTTGCTTTTATTGTTATCAGTGGATATTCTATTAAATCTTCATTTATCTTTAAAAAATTCTATTCCCAAAATACCTTGGAATAAAACTGGGCCTGCAAACTGAACAGAAGAAAGATGAATCTAATGGCATGGAGGGCTGAATTAGGGCTGGTCTGAATATACCTATATTTTTTTCCACATGAACATTTTTGATGAAAATGAAAATTATGCTGGTGGGATTATTTATAGAGTGTCAGGTCAGAAGGGATCATTAGAACTCCTAGTCTGACCTCCTGTATATCAGAGGCCATTAACTTTCATCCAGTTACCCCTGTATTGATGGAGGCCCCTCTCACAAAGAAGTATTAATTTAGGAAAGGGAGAGACTAGATCCACATAAAACCAATACTAATATGGGGCCCCAATTTCACCCCATCTTTTTAGTATAGCACGTGACATTGCAAGCCCACATAGGTGCCTATATAAGAAAAAGCCCCCCAAATCGGGACTGTCCCTATAAAATCGGGGCATCTGGTCACCCTACACTGGATCTATTACCCCCCACCCCCTGTCCCGATTTTTCACTCTTGCTGTCTGCTCACCCTAACCAGCGTGAAGCCAGAAGTACTGCAGAAACTTGTGCTCAAGAACAACAGGCCATTATTAGATTATACCACAGTAAATATGAGCCAGTAGCAGTTCCACCAGCTAGGACAAACGGATTTTGATTTTTCTTTGCAACTGATTTTCAAGCCCCTGTGAGCATATTAACAAATGTGAATTTTACAAACAAAACAATATTCAAAGAAAGTTTGTCATATATTGAATAGCCTCCCAACTTTTAGGAAAGACCTGAGTGCCAGATCCCCGGCGGGTGTCAAATTGCAGAGCTTCATTGACTAGAATAGAGCTACGCCAATAACTTGATCGCTCAAATGTTCATTGAAATCAAATGTAAAAGGAGCCAAACATGACTGAAGATAATTCATTTAAAAAGGCACCTCTGTATGGCCTGATTCAAAGCTAATTGAAGTCATGAAAAGCCTCTCACTGACAGGCTTTGGTATAAGGCCCTATTCTGGATTTATTTATTTTTGGTATTATTCATCCACTCCCCATTTTCTGTGATTTGTTAGGTGATTGAAATGCACTATTTGCAGTGTGGCTGGTTACCATAAGTAATCACAGTGAATGAAAAGGATCATGAAAAATGCTTCACTTTCCGCTTACACCGTTTAGTTCTACACTGGGGTAGCTTCACTGACTTTGATGAAGTTATTACTGATTTCTACCCGTGCCAGGGAAGAATAATATATTAAACTTTAAATGGATGAAAATAACAGGTACGAGTGTGAAATGTTAGGCACTAGGGGATAAAAGGCCAAATTCATGCTGGTGTAACTTCATTGCATCAGGGTAAATTTGCCCCAAGCAACTCTGTTACCCAGAAGGATTAGCAGGCGCTCTGAATGCTAGTAATCCTGTTCTAGGGTGACCTCTAGTGTTGTCTGGGAAAATTACTACCTGTATTATGGTTTCTTCTGTGCAGTTCCCATTGAGATTATGGAAATGCAACTGAATTGATTTGGATCCACTATCCTGGCTTTACTGTATGAAGCAATACCAGCAAGCGGAGTTATACTTTTCCTGTTGTCTGGTGTGTAGTCAAAGTACAGTATTTCACTGACTGTTTTCTGAAATCATTCCAGGAGCATTAGCAAGAGGATTTTTGCCACTCCTTTAAATTAATTTTCATGTATATTCATTTCTATTAAGAGTCTTCACCTTTCAGTAGAATGACCAGATGTCTCAGAATGCCTGGAGCAATACTGGCATCAGGATATGTTGCCTCCATCCTGAGTGGATAGAGACTGGGATGTCAATATGTTCTGGTTTGTAATGGATGACTGATTTGCAAGGCTGCTTTGCTCTGATTCTCTCCTGCTTAAAGAAGCAATGGTTCACTTCTATACAAAGAAGCATTTTCCTGTGTCTGGTCTGGTGACCAATAAATCTGGTTATATTACCTAGCTAACAGGTTGCTGGTTTTTTAATGATCACTTTCCTGCAAAGTGTTCATATTAGCTGAAATTTCAGTACCAGTGAAACAATTTGGGGACAAATCCCAATCTATGTGAGTAGCCCAAGTATCTTGACTGGGCACTGGGGCTCTCTTCATGTGGGACAAAGTACAACGAGCCTCCCCAACAAGGTCCTGGAGAGGCAGCAGCGATATTTTACCGAGTGCAACTGTCGAGAGTAGTCTCCTTGGATTTATGATGTTACCTCCGCAAGGGGAAGCATTGGAAGATCTGTGTAGTAGCATCAAAACCCCTAGCCTCATGGCCAAACCTCTCCATGCCTGGGGACCCCTTTATATATGCCCTGTGCACCACTATGCAGTGAGAACATGCAGAACTGGCCCCTCCAAATCCTGTCCCACATTGGCAGCTAAACTGCACTGGTGCTACTGCCAGAAAGCCCTCCACACCCCTTGAAGAGACAGGAGATCTGTTCTTTACTGCATACTTTCTGTTGTTTAGGTAGGATTAGACTCCCTGGGGTGAAATCCATAAGGAGGATGATTACTGAAATTCTTGTGCAGGCCAGACCTCTGTGGAGGAGCCTATTGAAAACTATAAGCCATATACTGGAACCTGCTGATAATTGGAGAGACTGGAGCTGGAGGATGTTATAAAATTCCATTTATTGTCCCCTGCCCATTCTTTAAGAATTTGGACGGAGTATGTTCCAACAATAACTCATTTACTTATTAACCTTTTCCAGCTCCCAGGAGATTATAGTACATGGTGCAAATTAACGACACAACTTTTACAAATAATAGCAACTGAACTTCTAATTCCTCATGCATTGCAGAGTGCACTAAAACTTAACCAATGTAAGTGTTTATATTTCACCTCTTTATGGCTCCTTTACATCACTCTGGCAATGTAAAGGGCCTTTAGAGTAAATGGGAATCAGGCTCTTACTATATTTTAAAGCCAAAAAAGGGGTCACGTTGATTCAGAACAATACTTGTGAATAATTTAATCTTAGGTACCAGAAGTCTTAATGCTGTGTTGCTGTTTTCCTTTTAAAAGACTTATTTTTTATTACAAGACTATTGCTAGATTTCCTTTTGGGAGTAATAGATTTAACTGCCCAGTGGCTGGCTCCTTCTTTCACTGAACTGAATTGGCATTTTGCCACTGAGTTCAATGGAAAGAAGATTGGCTCAAATTCTCTTAGTACTCTGTAATCATATGTTTTTATGTTCTTATGCTGTTTATTATATGAATCCGTTTTGCTGGGAAACAGCCTCTTCATGTCAAGTTCATATTTGGAAATACATATTCAGAGCTTGAGGTACCCGACGAAGGTAAATAGGGGAGATGAATAGTAAATCAAAATTAATGTCTTGGCATTTCCATGGCTGCATGTGAGAGCAGGATTTTTCGATGGGCCCAAATGGAATGCTCACGAGGTTTCGCTTGTGCAGAATAATGCTTTTCATCCAGAAAACGGAAAATCCTGCAGATGTTCAGGCTGCCCCTAGAGGTCACTATGATCCAGGGATTTTAATGACTCCTCCATGGCCCGCAATGAGGTTTATATATGGAACATTCATAAAAACAATGTGACTTCCTGCAGGCTTGATCTGGGTGTAAAATCTGCAGGTATTTCATAACTTCAATAAAATTCCTTTCTCTGCCTCTCACTCGTCAAGCTTACAAATGGGTACCAGCAGGTAGTTTAACCTTAGTTTCTAAAGGACTAAGGGCTTTGTTTTATGCAGTGATGTCATAGCCATGTTAGTCCCAGGGTATTAGAGACACAAGGTTGGTGAGGTAATATCTTTTATTGGACCAACTTCTGTAGGTGAGAGAGACAAGCTTTCGCGCCTACACAGAGCTCTTCTTCTGAGTTTCGTTTGTTGTTTTTCATTTCTTTTTACAATTCTAAAACTGAAGCAGACATGATATTTCCAAGTTATTTTAATAATAGTTAATTATTTTTCATTATGGGTCAAATTCGCCACTGTGCTGAGGACCTTGAGGCTCAAATGATGCCCAGCCCTGTACTGGCCCTCTGTTAGGTCTTGTCTACAAGGCACAGTAAAGTGTATTAGAGGGGTGTGACTTGTGAAGCACTCTAATTTTCTGCTCTCTGCCCCATATATACCTTGCTGGTGCGAACTAAAAGCTACTTGGGTTGCATTACCTTTTAGTTCATGCCAGCAGGTTCTACACAGAGCAGTTAGAACACAGCATGTTAGTGGACTCTAGAAATCACAGCCTTCTAATTCACTTGAGGTGTGAGTTTTATCCTATTTGATTAGCCTTGCACAGCTTAGATTGCATTTGGTCTAATCTTCTGACGCTACATGCTGTTAGCCTAACTTTAATGTAAAATAAACTCCTTGGATCCAGTGTACATTTTTGGTTTCCATGAAACTCAAAGTTCTTCCTTTGGATTGCATATTTTGTAAGCAGAGCTGCGTGAAAGCAGTGTGCAGCTTTGCAAGGGGGCGTGCAAACACATTTTTGCTTTGTGTGAAGTCACAGTTCCTGACTTCCTCTTTGACATTTGGCTTTCAAAATAGTTCACTGCTAACTTGAGCTGGGCCCTGATATCCTACTACAATCAGCTGATGGAATTATTCCTTTAGATCAAGTGGCAAGAGGACATGTTTTGGTTGAAGGACCTGAGTTCAATTCCTGTTGAAGAACCCTGATGTGTTCATTGTGCTTGTCTATACTGTACAAGTCTATATCTGGTGCAGTGTGATGCTGTCTCTGATAGCTAGTAACCCAGAGCCCCCCTGTTGTCTGGGTGGGAAGACAGTGTGAGCTAGTGCATAGAACACTGGCCTGCGAGTCAGGAGACCTGGGTTCTATTCCTAGCTTTGCTACTGACCAGTTGTGTGACCTTTGACAAGTTTACATCGTGTCTCCATTTCTCCTCCCTCCCTTTGTTTGTCTTGTCTATTACCAGTGTAAGGTCTTTGGTGCAGGGACTACCTCTTACTGTGTGTATGTACAGAGCCTAGCACAATGGGGGCCCAATTTGAATCGGGGTCGCTAGGTGCTACTGTAATATAAATAATAACAATAATATATAGTAATATGTCTCATTTGCAAGGACAAGCCACTTATCACGATATGGACATTATGAAAGTTGTAACAAGTGCAGGTCTTGGGCATAAAGCTCTCCAAGCTTGGGAGGTTAGATCAGGCAAGTTCCATATACCCTAGTGACCTAATTTTGAGCCACACATTCACCATACACCATACATCATGCCAGCATGATGGGGAGTGCACACTGCACCAGATATAGACTTGTTGCAGCGAATTCCTTTTCTGAAGCATCAGAGGTTTCAGGAGGAAGATTGTGACTCCTGGTTTCACATTCTCCCTTCCAGGCTATTCCAGAGGCAGCTGAACAATGGGCTGCTTCAGGCTTGGAGCTAGATCATAATGTCACGATTAAAGCGGGGCAGGAATTTTTCATGGGAATGATTTTTTGATGGAAAATGCAGTTTCTGCAAAAATCTAAATTTTCTGTAGTGACATTTTGATTTTGCTGAAAATTTTCAATTTTCCACCAGGAAAATCACCAGAATCTGAATATTTTGGTTTGTTGAAATTACCCCAAATGCTTTCTTTCAAGTCATTTCAACCTTTCCCTCTCATGTGCATGTTGCCTTATGAAAGCTGTAGTTCTGGCCCCCATTTTTCCCTATGGGTCAGCATCCCTTACATCTCCCATAATGCAATGTGGGAAATGAGCTGCATGGGGCATCATGAAAGTCATACGACGTTCACTGCATTATGGGAGATGTAGTCAGGGCAGGGACCCTGGTGAGAATAGGGTCCAAAACTACAACTCCCATAAGGCAATGTGCACATGATAGCGAAATGCAGTTTATTTTTTAAAACACTCAGGACAAAGTGTTGTGGGTCAATTCAACAAAACATTTCTATTTTGGGGATGATGAAATGTTTCATTTTGATTGAAAATATGGAAATGAAGCATTTCAACATTTCTAAAGTGATTTTTTTTTTTTATTTGTTTTTGGAAAATTTCAACTTTTTGTCCTGATTTGGGATGAAAACAAAATTCACAATGATGGAATTCCTTGTGGAACAGAAATTCCGTTTTCTGATTTGCTCTGATCATGCTCTAGCCCTTTATGAGTACTGAAAATTCAGCTATGTACTCATTGCAATTTGCCTGAGCAAATTCTGCTTTATGGTGCATTCTTATGTTTAGAATAAAGATGTTAGAAATTCCTTGTAATCTCATCCAGGAACAGCCCATTGCAATGGACACAGTTTAAACATGGAAGAATATCCTGCCACAGGGTCAGGTATAGAAGGGTATCTCGGTAGGCTACAGTCCTCTCTCTATGACATCAGTTTTCATTGAGGATAACAGTATCACATTTTAGCATCATAGTGCAAAATATGCAAATGTCAATGAATAATGGATTTAATCCTATTAGAAAAGAGATTAAAAGTAGTTAAACATGTGAACCTTCAATTCCACTCTGACTTGTTAACATAGTGAGAAGTGTATGTTTAGCCAGTTGTTGAACCTTTGTGGCACCAATAGCCACAAGCCTTTCTTGAGAAACCTATTATATTTCACCTTACTTGAACCGTAGCCTTTTAATCTGAAGTGAAATCTTTTTAATAGTCTTAAGGCTGGTCTACACTACCAGGGTAAATCGACCTAAGTTACACTACTTCTGTTACATTAATAACGTAACTGAAGTTGACGTAGCTTAGGTCGACTTACCGCAGTGTCTACACCGCACCAGGAGACGTTCTCATGCTGACTTCCCTTACTCTTCTTCAGGAGGTGGAGTACACAAATTGATGGGAGAGGGCTCACCATACCTGCAAAATTGACACCCACTGAATCGATTGCAGCAGTGCTGATCTACCGGTAAGTGTAGACATGGCCTTAGCTATTGATACTATTTATTCCAATTATAATCTTTCATTGATATGCCTTGCTTTGGAGCACGTCTCGTGGTTAGAGCAGAAACCTGACAGGACTCCTGAGGATTTATGCCTCGCTTTGCCACGGACTCATAGCATATACTCTGGCAAGTCACTTAACCTCTTTGTCACTTAATTTCCCTATTTGGACCAGGTTCAACAGAACTGTAGCAATTGTGACAGACCCAGACAAGTGGGGTACAGAAGTCTGATAGAAGGCAAATATACTGGCCATTGGATGAATAGTTTTCTGTTCCCTGAGTGACCAGAGCAGGGGCTGCACTAGAACAAGCAGGAACTTTCTGGAACCAATTTAAGGCAGGCAGGCTAATTAGGACACCTGGAGCCAATTAAGAAGAACCTGCTAGAATCAGTTAAGACGACAGGCAGGCTAATCAGGGCACCTGGGTTTAAAAAGGAGCTCCCTTCAGTTTGTGGTGTTGCGTGCGAGGAGCTGGGAGCAAGAGGCACACAAGGAGTTGAGAGTGAGAAGAGTTGAAGGACTGAGGAGTACAAGCATCAGCAGACCATCAGGAGGAAGGTGCTGCAGTAAGTATAAAGAAGGTGTTGGGCGGAGGCCGTGGGGAAGTAGCCCAGGGAGTTGTAGCTGTCACGCAGCTGTTACAGGAAACCCTATAGACAACTACAATCCACAGGGCCCTGGGCTGGAACCTGGAGTAGAGGGTGGGCCCGGGTTCCCCCCAAACCTCCCAACTCCTGATCAGACACAGGAGGAATTTGACTGTGGGTTCTACCAGAGGGGAAGATCTCTGAGGCGATCAAAATCTGCCAATAAGCGCAGGACTCACCAAGGTAGAGGAGGAACTTTGTCACACAATAAAGAAGCTTTGTTCATATGTTGTTGATGTGCCCAGTTATTTAAAGAAAATTGGATAATGTTATATTGCAAAATGCAGAAATTATAGGCATTCAATTGCCACAAGCCATATGACTAAATATCTGTGGTATAATATCACACTAATGTGAAGTAGATGTACTGTAATGTGTGTGGTTGTTGCATGGAAAGGAAGAAATGTTCACTATAAACAGTGCATTACTTTAAAATAAAGCTAGCATTTCTAGGTTCCCCCAGCTTAGTTGGGTGGTGGGGGGTATCACTAATATCAGCTTTGCCGGCCCCAAAGGCTGGCTGTGAATAGATATTTGCCATGAGAATGTGTGAGAGTTTGCTTCAGAAAAGAGAAATATATGGACTAATGGACAGCTGTGGATGCCTTTTGTTGCTTATTCTAAGAAGAAAGGAAATAATGTAAAAACTTGAGATTTTTTTTCTATTGACTGATGATTTAAGGCCTCCTTTAGCAAGGTACTTAAGCATCTTCCTAACTGTACACGTTTGACTAATCTTATTGAGGACAATGAAACTCTTGGCATGCTTAACGCTAGATATGCTTAAGTACCCTGCTCTATTACAGCCTTGAACTCCTGTTTGCAGTATGAGTCAGTAACCTTACCTAAATGTTAGATGGGTCATTATATCAATGTAATTGATTTTTTTTAAAAAGGCGAGTGTGCCATCCCAGTAAATGATTTATATATATATATATATATATATATATATATATATATATGTACATCATGAAAATGTAACTTGCTAACACACAAAAATAAAGTTGTGTTAATAACAGAATCTCTGACCAGATAGAACTATTTTTTCTTTTGTGTTTTTAATATCATGTATTTAATATTTTGTTGTTACATAAGCAAAAACAATTGCAGTCCTACAAATATAACAGTAGTCCTGTTCCAATGGGAAACTACTAGAGAGCCATGGGAAGACTACTCAGTAGCAAATGTCCCTCTGCTCTGTTAGGTATTGAAATCTATTTCCCCTGCTAGCCTGGGCTGCATTGTGTGACAGACTCTTCACTCTGACAAGTAGCGTGGTTTTTATTAATTGGGGGCATTACTTCTGGTTGACATTGTAGTGTCAGGGGAAGCTAAATGAAGGAGGCAAGACCACACAGTCTTAAAAATCCAGCAGTTCTTTAACACAGCCAGTGCCCTTTACATAGCAGTGTTTGTGTTTCCTCCAAACGACACCATTCCCAAGAGCACTATACTTCTTTCCATTGCCCAATCTCCCTCAACCCACACTGCCTGCGACCCAGCTAGTGGGAGAAGGGAAACCCAAAGCACTGTTGTTTCCTTGGACAGTGGTGTAACTTTTTGTAACCCTGACCCATGACATATGCTGGCTGGGAACTAAAGGGCAGTTTGGTACAGCTACATATGTGACTTTTCTTACCAGTGAGGTCACATGTGGAGAGATACAAAACTCCTCCCCTGTCCATATAGGTCAAACCATCCCCAGGCAGGCCTGTAGCATCCAAACAGAAGTGAGGAGCTATGGGAAATCAGCAAAACTTTGAATGGCAGGAGACCATTGGCTATCTCCAAGAACATTCCAAGAGCCTCTCCAAGACCCACTCCCAGAACAGTTAACTGCACTTAACTCCTTCCACCCAGAAACAATAAGTGCTTCCCCCACCTCATTTGGTGCCTTCCTGCTTCTTCCATGTTCCTGCTGTCCCCTGTGTGTGGAGAGACCCTCAGTTGGGGAGGGGCACTACAGCAGAGGGCACAGGTTCTTCACTTACCAGGAGGAACAGCAGTAGCTGTGGGAGACAGGGAGCCCTGAGGAGGCGCAAAGTCGCAGAGGATTGGAAGAGGTGGTGGTGTCAGAGACTGTAGGAGGCAGGTTGACTGCTTTGAGCAGCTGCCAAATCAGCCAGCTGACAGCAGAGCAATGGACAGCTAATTGATAAGGCAGAACCCTAAATGCCCCTGAGGCTGGGCTCACCCATGTAGGTCAGGGGGAGAGGTCAGGAGAAGGGATCAGCTCATCCGCCCGCCCCCCCAGACAGCAAACACAGTTGTGAAGGGGAGGAACGTCTCCCCAGAGGATCTATGTGCAGGGTGCAGGGGGACCTGAAGGCTAGTCTGGAGAGGCTACTCTATCCAGTGGCAGGAGTTTGCCATGCCCACACACCACTAGCATTTTGGAAGACAGGACCTAGCGCTCAGTGGGCTCAGCTCAATAAAGGGGCTGGTCTAGCAAGAAAGGCGGTGGCCTTGAAGATGAAGTTTCTCCTGTGGATTGTTGGAGGGCAGGGGGAGCAATGAAAGCCTGCAAAAATGTAAGATGGCCTTTGGGGGCAGGCTACTTGGTCATCCGCAAAAGACAGCACAGGGAAAGGGATTTAGGGTAGCAGCTCCTTACCATCTTCGTCCCTACTTATCCCCTAAAAGGATTAGTAAACATTTGTCTTTGATACCATACTCTCTTCCACAGCTTGGAGATCACAGCTATTGTGTGGGATAGACTGACAGTACCGAAGGGAAATGCATGTGTCACGCCATATGAGTGACACTTCCCAGAACTGCTTTCTTACTAGCACTCCTGCCTGTCATTGCACTCAGCCTATCAGAGAACAGGCATCCTGCCCCTGCCTCAAGAAAAATATGGCTTCCTTGCAACCACTGAGAGATGAATAGAAAAAAACCCAACAACGACAGCGTGGCAGCTCCTGGGACAGCTGCTGTTTTTGTTGCAAAAGAAGGGTGAGAGCCTATTTGGTGTGGCTTATCCATCTGGCTTGTAATTAGTGATAGGTAGATGGACAGAAACTGGCTGAGGAAACTAATAGTAGCATTTCCTTCCAAGACAGCTCCATTGTGTGCACCACCTGAACCCTCAAGAGTGTTATTTTTCCTTGTTGCATGGCGCAGACTTATCATATCCAGTTGGGGAGAGTCTGTGGGATTAGTGCTAAATGTATAGCCTTTGTTTTTGCCCACCATAACTTACTGTTCATTGTTACTGCAAATGGTTATCAACCTGCTTTTCCTTTTGTTTATGTACTGTATCCAGAGATGTTCCATCTCCAGTATTGATTCCAAACAAAATCTGACCCTGTGTCGATCCCATGTTGAGGTGGGAAACACCAGTTAGGCAAGCCAGGCTCTCTTATTTTCCTGGACGACAGTGCGGACAAGGAAATGGGCCTGAGTCTCCCCTCATTTACTGGTTTTACATTGACTTCAATGGAGTTATGTCAGTGTGAGATCAAAATCAGGCCTGAGGTTTCTAGGTTGTGGCTCTAACCAAATTATTAGTTAGTGACCTGTGACAGAGTTCAAGAGTGCTTTGTGTATGTTCAACATACAGGTGGCTGTCTGTCTGTCCTGGGGGTCTGTATGCACACACTGCTACAGATTTTTTCATTTGATCTGGAGAGCAGACTAGATCGAAAGGATTATGAGCGTAGTCTCCTCTCAGAGAAATGTATTAATGTCAGTGGGCCAAAATCAGCTCTCGGTTACCCCAGAGAAACCCCATCAACTTCATTTGGGTACTTTAAGTCCCACTGACTTCATGGGATGGCAGTAATGTAAATGAGAGTGACCTCAGGCCCGGGGGATATGTGTACTGTATGTGTTGAGAGAAGGACATATCCTTAGCCCAGAGTTTCCCAAACAATGGTCCAAGTTGTGCCTTAGCAAGGCTTCAGTGAAAGTCTCCCAAACACATACGTAGGCGCTGGCTCACAGTGTTTCACCATTAAGCTAAAAAATGTGTTCAGCCCCCTCCATTTTTAAAGGGGTGCAGTGACAGAAAAAGACAGTAGTGGCAAAAGGTTTCCCTGTTCACTGGGGTACAATTGTTTATAGTTAGCTGGATTTAACTGGATAAGTATATGGCAAGACATAATGGCAAACATAAATGAATCTTCTCATATACTTTGGTGGTCTGGGCACGTATAGGATCCCTTAAGAAAATTAAGACTTACAGTCCTTTGTACTGGAACTCAGTGTTATATTATGGAACTGACCCAGCGAGGACAGGAAATCCCACAATCCACTAACATATAGCATGTTAAGCAGAATTGTAGACGTCACTGTGGAAATCATAGCGATGGCTAACCAATGCACAGCTGTTACTGACAAATAAACAGTATGGCAATACTCTTGGTGGAATTATTTCCAAATTAAAGTGCAGTTAACATATTAATCATTTTATAAGTATCAATGAATAATCGAACTGGCTATTTACCCTTTTAAAAACTTTAAAAGTTTGCTTCGATGATTATTATCCTGCTGGCAATAAGTACCCAAATATACACATAAGACATACACAAGGTTACTGGCAGGCATGTTTATAGAAACAGTGAATCTGAAGAGATTATTCATAGAAAGTGAATTTAAAATATGTAAACAGGAACATTCATTGGAGTTAGTTCCATTTTTTGATTGATTCTGAGAGTCATTTTCATTCAATCAAGGTAAAGCAATATTACCAGGTGACCTTCGTGTTCAAGAAACGCTGTGCAACGTTGCTCAAATTTGGCATAGTGAATACTTGTGTCGAATGGCTTGTGACCAATGTACAGTCTGAGAATTATTTGTAGAAATTATTCAGCAAACTATTTTGAATATCAAATCCACTTGAGAAAATAACTGACATAAAGGAAAATTTCAAATAATTGGTGATTTTGACCAAAAATGGAAAAAAATCCACTAAAAATTTAATGAATTTTTTTCCCTAGAAAATATTAAACTGCTCATGGACAGTTCATAGACAAAAAAAGACACTAAATTTGTTAAGAGCTATGAATTACATTCTCAGCTTCATTCAATCCCCACCCTATAAGAACTAGATTAGGAGAATATACTCAGTGCCTTTGTTTGTTTACCTCTTTCTGCAGACAGTGAAAAATACCTTCTAATGGGGTAAAAAAATCTACACTAGGTACATTAGGTTTTCATCTGATTTGTGCCCAGTACATGGGAAAAACTTAGCTGATTGCATGTTGTGTTGACTAAAGAACATACACATGCATTTAAATCACTTACAGCTTCCTTTTTTTATGATGCAATTGTGAATTATGTTCTTTTTGCATTTGTAATTAGAGGGCAGAACAGATGCGAAAGCTTAGTTTAAAGTGATATGTCCATTAAAATAACCTATTCTGCCAAGTAATTGTTCACTATAACAGGGGAATATACCCCTTGTAATAGTGGTTTTGTTCCATTTAAATACACTGAAAGGACACAAGCCTTCAGGAAACGTTCCCCATATTGTAGAAGTCCCAAAAACAGGGTTGTGCTGGATTAGTTTGGATTTGTTTACAGAGGAAAAATGGTGCCAACAACACCATATCTGACCCTGGAATAGAGCAGAATGACTGTTCAAAATCATAAAGTCTTAAGCAGTTTAGTGCTTTTTCACAAAAGCTTTTGTTTTCATTAACTGAACTTTTACCCACTACAGAATTTATAATCCAAAAATATTTTAAAATATTAGCTATTGGGGTCTTCATTTTGAACCAAGACTAAACAAGGACTCATATTTTGATCAAAGACAGCTGCCTGGTAATCTGTAGTTATGCTTGATTGAGATAGGCTCTGACAGCCAACATAATAATAGACAGACCATTCTTTAACATATTAACCCTTGTGACCTAATTAGCCATCCAAAAAATGCAAATCAGATCCTGTGCAACCTTTTTAACCATTCGGTTCTCAATGACATTTGATTTTCCTTTTGCAATGTCAATGCACTTGTATTAAAATTTTAAAGACGTTTAGCCTTTTTGCAGAACAGATGCACACATTAAGCTCTTGCGCTGCTATAATTGGAAACCTCTGTCTTTAACCATCAGAGCTCACAGAAACATTCACAAGCTCAAGGTTGAAGATCTTTTGTCTAAACAGAATATTAACCATCCACACTACATGGTTTGCACATTTTCTGATAATCAGTAACACATCTGAAATTGTAAGCTGGGAATGTGGGGAAGGCAGTGGAAAGGCTCAAACCATTTGTTCTCTGTTTACTTTTACGAAGGATCTCATATTTCTCGAAGTCTACGCCATTTCAGGTTTAAATGGAAATAAGCATAGGATCATTCACGTGATATAAAATCTAATACATGAGAATATATCCTTCCAACAAATTGTTATTTTTAACTGGCATCATATCCCCAGTGCATGTCAAATGTGATACAGTCTCAGTGTCTCTCTCTAAGAACAAAGCCATGAAATCTACCATAAATATCCTTGGTTTTCTAGCCAAGGAGATTCAGATCTCTGCATGAAGGGTTTGAATTCAAGTCAGAGAAATCCCAACATGGTTATGCTTAATTTTTTCCATTGTATTTCTCTAATAATATGATCATTTACAAATGCTGCTGAGCCCCTTGCAATTGCATGCCATTAAAGTATATTTGCATGTGCTGTTTGTCTATCTCCTTTAGAGCTTCACCTCTCTGTGCCCTTCTGGTGTGCAACCCTCTGCTTCTGTAAGAGTACGGGCAGTTCTGGGAAGCCATGAATTAGGCTGGAAATCTTTCTGTATGTAGTATGCTTCAATATCTAATCCTTTATCATCTAAACCTGAATTTGCTGTGCAATAATTTACAGGCCCATAACAACCTGAAATTCACTCAACTTGCATTAAACTTGAGATGCTCAGCCACTGTAACAGACATCTAAAAAATAATCTAAATAGTTTTGGCCATCTTGCAATTCCTTTTAATACTCTTGAAGAAATATCTTTAAACATTCTAGTATATGTAAAAAATACATGAGAAAGCAACAGGGTAGAAAGAAATGCATAAAGGGATATTATTTATAGTATTTCCAAACCTAATTATTCAAAAATAATGAGTCAGGCCGCCCCAAATTAGCTGATTGGTCTAAAAATTATGAGATTGAAATAAAAAATACTAAAGTTTGCAGTTCTTTTCATTTGCCTTCTGTTTTATGAGATTTAGGGCACACTTAGAACCTGTTTTCCAGCTCTTGTCTGCTACCATGAGGGGTAAAAACTTACTTTTTTTGAAAATGAAAGCAGAGATACTCATATAATCTAATGACTCCTGGAGCTGGGGCTTTAAGAGAAACACCAAATATGACAAAACTAACAATAAAATCATGAGAGTTGGCAACACTGTCTCTTCACCTAACAGACCTGAGAGGCAAACTGAGAGTAGATGAGACCAGGCTTATGATGTTTACTTGCTATAAGGAAAACTGGTGGTGATTCCAGGGTTATGTGAGGTAAAAACCTTAGTTAAAAGGGTTTTTTTACCTCAGTCCCTGAAATGAAGAGAACTTTCTCTTACAGTCCTTGGAAATTTTGTGTCAGGTACTGATCAGTGATCACAAATCATATGGTGGGATACATTTTATGTTTAGTGTTAAGTAAATTTACACCATTTTAATAAAAGGTGGAGGGGACCAGCATTTGCCCACAGCTGCCACATAGTGCTATCTGAAATTAACAGCTTTTCCCTATGCTTAGGTGAGGTCTACACTAGGAGCATTTTGCTAGTATAGCTATATCTTATAGTGGCAAAGCACTCTTGGTGGGAACGCAACTTGTATCACAAAGCTGTGCTTTTACTGGTTGGCCGTATTCCACATACACATACACCCCTTCCCCCAAACAAAACAAGCTATACGGGTAGAAATGCAGTTTTGAGCAATATAACTGTGTGCACTGGGAGCTTTTGCCAGCACAGCTATGTCAGTCAGCTATCACATCCTGACCAATGTACCTATCCCAGCAAAAAATCTGTAGTGTAGACCTGGCCTTCGGGTCAGATGTGAGTGGAGTGACCATGTGGTATCCACTGGCAACTGTTGGCTTTTCAATGATGACTTTTGAATGGTGGATTCAGAGTTCCTCACTTCTTGTATAATTACAAATGTGAACCATTTAGAGTGACAGCGCATTAGCAAACTTCAGAGCCTATCTTGGTGGTGTACCTCAAAGGGGATCGGGCTGGGAGGTTCATTTTCCCATTGCTGCATTCTTAGTGCATTTCACATGATAACAGCATTCCGAACATACATGCTATAATTGGCGTAGTTTATGAGTGCAATGCAACATTCCCCATGGAGGGAGGCTCCCCTGCGTGCCCTATGGCATAGCAATGGAGAATGGGCAATGAGATAAATTTTAAAATGGTAATAGGATTAGATTTAGTTTTGTAGTGTTGTCAGTCCTACTAAAACCAAACTCTACCATGACTCACTCACCGATTAATGTTACCATTTCCTCCCCCTTTTATTTTTTTTTTACCATGTTGATTTGAGTAAAAAATATAAGAAGATACGATAGGTCAAATTCTGCTGTCAGTGATGCTGGTGAAAAATCAAAAGTAAGTCTATTGAAGTCAATGCAGTTATTTTTAAGCAATGTATTTACATAACTGGTGGCAAATATGCACATTATTGCAGGTGTAGTCACCATGCCAGTGTGGTGGCTCGAGAAACATGGATCCCAACAGCTCACATAGTCAGCAGTAGACGCTGGGGGAATTGAAACTACCTGCCTCGTTTGTGCTTGAGCCTTGATAGGCACAAACTGCTTGTGGAGGCCAGAGCAGGAGCTCAGCCGACAATCAGGGCAGGACCCAACATATAGCTTGGGACTGCCCAGGTATGTGAACTGAGCCTGGACAGACACCATGTTTGGGAAAAGTTGTTATTGGGCCACAGCCTGATTGACATGCCTGGTTGACCAAGTGCAAGCCCTGGAGACCTCGCATGTGGCCGGGACAACTCCCCCATGTGGGTAGTGTTTGTGGAGAGAGCTCTCTCCAAGGAGTTGGGTTAGAGCGGTTGGAAGGGAAGCAGCTTAGGTGTTGCTTCCTGCAGCAGGAGGACAGAGTTGCAATTTTATCTCTCTTGATCTGAGGGCTTGCGACTGACCCAGAGCTCCCAGCTCCACAACGGGGGTACTGATCCCCAACACTCTGCTCTACATGTGAAGACTGACTGCTAACTATGCACAGTAGGCCACCCCTACACTGGGAGCCAGGGGACGACAGGGGCTTGAGACAGCCTGGGGTCCCTCTCCAACTAGGAGGGAGAGAGAGTGGATTCCCAGTGCAGGACATCCTGCCTCTCATTGATCTCCAGCTCCATCAGCCAGCTGAAGCTTGGGGGAGAGTTTGGGGGCATTCTTCTTGTTCCATATTTGTGGTATCTTAAGTGTTAAATTGTTGCTAGGTGCTTGGTTAGTCACTCATTTATTTATTATCCCTGATTCCACTGCTTTTCCTTGTGTCCCTTGTTCCTGCCCTTTCCTCTTCTTTATTTTATCCCCGTCTCTGCTGCTCCTTGATTTCCTGTAATTATCTGTAATAGCCTAGTGTTCATAAGGGTTGTCTATTAGTTACTAGCCACAAGGTGGAGGCACTGAGCACACAGAACATAGGGGCCCAGAGTGAGTCTTGAGGAGGAATAAGGAACTTTGCCACCTTTGGGGTGACCCAGGAGGGGGCTACACACGTATAACATTATATTGTTGTCGTTCATCTTTTCTAATTTACCCGTGCTATGTTATTGGCTTTCCCCATGGGCCTCACTTACTGGACTGGGCTCAATAATGATCTGCCTGATCTAAGGTTGGTTCTTGGACTATTGGCAGGCAGAGGCCAGATCCTCAGCCATGTTGTGCCAGCGTCGCTGTGCTCCACTGGCACAAAGTGACCATAAAACTGGCAGATCTACCATTGGAGGATTCCACTGTAGCCGTTACTATGCCACCAGAGTAACTTTTGTAACAGCTCCTAGGCCAGCCTCCTCCCACATAGGGGGCATGGGTAGGGAAAAGGGAGCATGGGCCAGGCATTCACTTTATCCCAGTAATTCCTCGCTGCCAGAAAAGCTCTTGGATGCCATTGGCAACTGGAGTAAAATAGAGCAGGCTTGAGGCTGCTCTCTTTTATGCGGGGGACTAGTCTTGCACCTGAGCCGTCCTAAGATAAGGGAACACAAAGGTGGCTTAAAGTCACCTTTGCCTTCTCCTCCTCAGCTGCTCCAAGTGAAACTTGGCTAGATCTGGCCATCAGAGTTGAATAAGAAGAAGTTTTCTCTGAAGCATTTCAATAGCACAGATATTGAACTTGAAGCAGGAATTAATACAGGGAAGTCCTGTAGCCTTGGTTATACTGGAGGTCGGGTTAGATGATCACAGTGGTCTCTCCTAGATTTAATATCTATGAATCTATTAATTTATTTTTTAATCAGTTTTGTAGGTATTATACTATGTTTCCTTTTTACTTTTCTAATTTGCAAATGCTAAATGCATTAGAATGAAATAGTATTTAATACCTGCAAGGACAAGCACATCTGTAAGAACAACTGGCAATTGTAATACGAATTGAAGTCTCTCTGTGACCTGCATAGCTGTGAAGTTTAGTTCATTTTTATTAGACCAGATGGGTCAATTTGAGATTGCTGAAAGATTTGTATTAAATTATTCCAATATCAAATAAAAATACTACTTTTAGACTGGATACTGAACTGAGTACCCAAAAGGGTAATATGTGCCTATTCTTCATTAGTAAATCCTTTCCTGACATGAATATAAAAAGGGGGTAGATTTAATATTAGCAGGGGCTGCTGCCATATAAAGATACATTTATTTTAAAGAGTCCCACTGTTTGTTGAACACTTACATGTAATTATTGGGTCCCTTTAATTTATTTCTTCTCTTTGATCATTATCCTTTGACAATTTTTGTTGCTATGTTAGATATTTTTATCAACTTGACATTTCTCACTACAGCTAAAACAAAAGTAGTTTGTTCAAACTGTAGGGAATAGAGTGAATTGATACTAATTACTTTTACCATATTCCTGTTAACTAAAAGGACAAGGATTTTTAAAAAAAAATAATTAAACCTTGTTATGTTTCAAAAACCTAGGAGAAAAAGACAGGACAGAGCTGGACACCTACTGTGTCTCAATCATGGTGTGAGAGAGACATTATGATGAGAAAATCTCATACATCCTATATTCAATATGCTGCTGTCAGTCATTGGTGACTGAAGCTATCTGAGGTTCATAACAATGCCCAGCTGCTATGCAGAAGAAGTACCATAACTAAATGAACATGGTGCAGCACTAATGGTTTGATTTGTTTTTAACGTCTTAAAAAGCTGATGATAATTTCCTTAAATATTAGACAGAATTTCTCTTTCCAGTTTATTAAAGCAATTTCAGGGATTGTTTCTGCAAGTAGTCTGTATTCATGGGACCGGTCCCATTCACTCCCATGGTTCGCCTGCCAATAAGGATTGCAGGATTGGGCCTTAAGTGTTATGCACTTTGCTTGTTGCTAGCAAATTTGGAAATACACTGATAACATAATATTTTCGTATTTCTCATTATAAATTCTACTATAAACCCTTTTTTAAAAAAAAATCTCAGACCAGGGAAATATAGTTCCTAATCATCCAGCAAAATGAGAACTTAAGAAACATGTTTATGATTGTTATGCAATGTATTCATCAGTCCACTGGGCAAAGGTTACAGATACAGAACAGTACATGGGGAATTGCTTCAGGTCAGAGCCATGGAAATTTGATTGAAAACAACCAAAATAGGGACCACGTATAGCCATCAGTTTTAAAGCAGAACTCCCCATTAAAGTCAAGCTTTTGAAATCAACACATTAATATTGATGGCACCAGAGGGTCCCCGAATTAAATGACACAAAAAAGGCTCAATATTACCACCACTGAGGAGTTTGCCATTGATTTTGATAGGAGTGGGATTAGGTCCTGATAAATGAGAGGAGAAATATGTGTCTGCAAGAAAAACAACTGAATGTGGACTGACATTCAAATTCTTTTGGGATGAAATCCTGGCTCCGCTGAAGTCAATGGAAGTTTTTGCCATTGACTTCAATAAAGCCAGGATTTCACCGTTTGTATTCTTTAGACCATCTTCCATTTAAAAAAGCAATCCCTTTTTTTTAATACACTCATGCAATATGCACACATGCACATCAAGTGTTTTCAGTAACTCTTATTTCTTGCCTTTGGGCTTGCTTTCAAAATATTCAAATATATTTGGCTTTTGTAACTTTCACTAATTAAACCATCTAAAGCAGATGGAATTACAGAAATTACAGGGTTTAAAATATCATCCTAATTGGTTTACGATCTATGTGACACTACAGTGCCATTCAGACTGTGTAATGTTTAAGGACTGCACAAAAGAGAAATCTTGCCAATTAATTTTCTTAAACTCCATTATCCACAATTTTCTCGTCTTTATAATCCTTTTTCCCTCAGCTTTGCTCGGAATAGACCTTGTTGTATAGAGGCACAAGTAACTCCACATCCATACTGGGAGGTTCTCCCCGTTTGCTGAGGAGGAAATTGCTTATTTTTCATGTGCAACAGTATATAAAAATAAGTGAACTTAAGGAAGCCCAACATAGATAGACACTGTGGAGATATATAGAGAATTATATATATTAGAAATGTAAATGCTGCATTATGCGTTTCTAACACATCTTCAGATTATGGGAATTTGAAAACAGAGTAAAATGTTCCAATCTTGAGAGCTTAATTATGTGAAGTAGTACCAATATCATGATTTTCTTTTGCAGAGATAAAAAAATCCTTCTGTTTCTTTAAAGTATCTCATTTTGCCACTTAGACATGATTTTAACTCACTATTCCCTTTTGTTGCTATGGTAACAGGTTTTGGCCCTCATGGTGACAGAAAAGTATCTCAGTCCTTGTTCCTGTTTGAACGCATATGTTTCTGTATATCGCTGTACAGTGTAGGGAAGAAAAGTCTGAGAAGATCACACCTTTCAGAGCAAGGTAACTACTTGTTCCAAATAAAGCCTGCAACTGGAGAAATAGCCTCCAGCAGGCACAGATTTATCTCTTAGAGTCACTGCGTGGAGTAGTTCAGATTCCAGTTTTAATGATTCCAGAGAGGGTTGGGTTTTTTACCCCCTCTCCTATGTGACATTTCAGGGACATTTTATATATAGAAAGCAAATATTTAAATGAAGTGTGGTTTCGGAGATTTCTGTGGAGCTGGCTATATGCATCTTTCAGCATTGCAGGGGTCAGCTAAGAGAACCAATCATCTGGTATTCGAACTTAAAAAGGAAAGAAAGAGAGAAAGTGGACAAAAAGTAATGTTAAATAGCATGGAGCATGACTAATGGCACAAGCATGTTAAAATCATTGGGAAAATGTCCTTGGAAGACAAATGAATTTTCAGCAGAATAATTAACTTAATTAACAAATTTGCATGCATATTCATCAGGCTATTGAAGTCTTTCCAGCACAGCTTGATGAGCATTGGTGTAATAATTGTCTCATTTACATTCTGCAATCTACTACAATTTGGGGCATGCAAAAAAAGCCGACCTCTTCCCTTTGACTTTCTTTAGGACCCTGACCCTCCTAATAAACACATGCAAACAACATGTAATGTCCATTCAGTAGCCCTTAGATCAGCCCTTTTAGCAGAATCTTTCTCAGACTCTACCACGTTTTCCTCCTCTCTCAGTTCCTTTGCTTTATTTTTTTTCCTTTGGCCCAGGTTCTCTGTTTTGCCTCTGCTTGCTCTCCTGGGTAAATCTTGGCACCAGTTCTGACTTCAAATCTCCTGGGCCGCCAGACTGCATCATGTAAAAATTGCCATTTTCCTCTATCTCTGCAGGGCAATCTTTAAAGGCAGTAAGGTGTGACGCTCCAGACTGGCAGCTTGGCAAGAAAGAGCCCATGGATACCAGCACAGGAATCTGGAGGGCTCACTCTGACAGCCAGTCAGTACTAGGAACAAAAGGAATGTTTTTTTAAAAGGGGGAAGCAAATGTATTTTTACATATTGTAGGCATATGGCCACAAGACCAGCAGAACAACATTTAATTACTAATCTCGTGCATTACAGAAGAAAAACTATACAAACAGTAATAACGTGTCCGCATTTAATTTTTCCCTTTAGATAAAAAAGTAAATGAAAGGAGCCTTCCAGGGCAGAATTGGTCAGCTGTTTTAAATATAGGCCCTATCCGCACTGTGGCTTGACCCTTTTACACCAGGCTTGACAACCATTTGTGAATACAATCTGTTAGTGTTAGTCTAGACTAGCTTGATTGTAGCATGATTTCCATGTCAAGTGTGGACAGTATGTTTTTTAACGCAACTTTGCTATTTAACAATGAGATTCTTTCTATTGACTTCAGAGGGCTTTGGATCAGGTCCTTAAACCACGCTGCAAAGACTTTCACCACTAAGCAGTCCACACAATGTTGTCTTCATTCAGCTGGAACACAGTTGATAGCTAAATTTGGTGTGGATGCAAACCGTGTTATAACTGTGTTAGTCTGTAAGTCATTGTGTTTGAAGGAATTTTCAAATTTGATTACAACACAAGCCTTATTATGATACGTATGTTTCCCTTTTCCCCCATATAAGTCAGTTATATTAAAATTGTAGCCCATGGCTGCTGACTAAATTGTTAAAATAAAAATAGTAAAAAAACACAGAGAGAACAGTAGCTGTCATATGAAAAGCCAAAGTCAATACAAAGATATTGGCTCCAATTCAGCAAAACACTTAAGCACAGGCATACCTTTAAGCATGTCCTCAATTGGTCCTAGATAACTATTTGCTTAAGTGCTTTGCTGAACAGTGGTGGGTATAGAGAGGAAAGATGCTTTTGCAGTTAAGGAACTGCACTGATATTTAGAAGCTCTGGGTTCAGTTTGCAGCTTTGCCACAGATTTCTGTGTAACCTTGGGCAAATCACTTAATGTCCCTGTCAAAGAGGGATAATAATACATCCTTCCTCCCACCCTTTGTCTGCTTTATTGATTTAGGATATGCGTACACAGCAGCTTGGAGGTGCAATTCCCTGCTGGAGCTAGCACGTAAAAATAGCAGTGTGACTCATGCTAGCTGTCTGAGTACAATCCTGCTCAAACCCTGGGGACTCGGATGGCTAGCGCATGCTACCACAGCCACACTGCCATTTGTAGGTGCTAGCTTGAGCAGAGCTAGCGCATGTACATCTACCTGAGCTGGAAATTATACCTCCCAATTGCTGTGCAGATGTACTCAGAGATTGCAAACCCTCTGTGGAAGGGTCTGTCTCTTACTGTGTCTTTGTACAGCGGCTAGCACAAAGAGGCTTCTCTCTCAGCTGGGAAGCCTACGCACTGTTGTAATACAAATAACATAACTATAATAGAGCTAAAGTAAATAGCCCTATTTTGAGGGTGTAAGTAGGATGTAAGTGGTTAATAGGCCTTGTGCTGACCTGTTACACTAGGATGCACTCTCCCTTCAAGTTACAATTTTTTGGATATGCCTATAGTGAGATAGTGGGAAAATGTCCTCTTGATAGATGCATTCAGCTGTATTTGGTCTGACTTTCTAAAGTTTACATGATTCATTTTTCATACAACGTTCATATGAATATTGACTATGTTCGCTAAATAAAAATGTGTACAACAGGCTTGCAATATTATCATTAGAATCTGCCCGTTCAGTCACCAGATCTGCTTGCCCACCCATTCTCATGAGGGTCAGAATGAAAAATCACAAGACGTAAACTAACATTAATACTTAATATAATGGAAGCCACAGTCACAACTCCATAGTTAAGGCTTAGTGCTGTTTTGCACTTAAAAAGGGGATTCTACCTCTTTGTTTTGTATGAAAAATACAATTTAGAGCTCTTTTTCTTTGAGTACAGAATTAATTCCTGAAAATTACATGTACATTCATTAATTAGTGTGGTTAAAAACTGTGTCCTTTAAGAAATTTAGCATCTGTGTCAGTATTTTCCTTGTCCCAAATGACCTTAACAAAATAATAACACAGACACTTCAAACTTTCCATCTAAAGTTAATTGAAATCTTGTGTATAGGCTGTATTTGAAGAAACTATGTTTGTAATTAAGCTAAATTATTTTTATCTAATTGTTATTATTATATAGGCCATAGAGGGGCCTTGGTCAACAGCTTAGATAACTCTTAAGTGGGGCCTTTGTAACATCAGAGTTAACTCAATCAACCACTTCCCTTCCTCTACAGCAAATTTCCATGCAACAATTCTTTTGGTTGTAATGACTCTGTGGCATAAGGGAGATTGGGACACATCTCAAGAGAGATTACTGTCACTGCCCATTAAGATCAGTCCTTTAAAGGCTCCCCAGGGCCATTGCTACCTCTACTCCAGTACACATTGAGGTATCACTGCTTGGGGGGAACTGAAGAAAGAGTGGAGGGGAAGCCTTTAAAAGACAGATACATTGAGATTTAGGTACTACGTTCCCTCCGGCGCAGTTATGGCATCTAAACAGCCTTAACTCTGCCCTGTAGTGATGCATGAATGGAAAAAAGTTTAATGTGTCTTTAAAAATCAGTTTAATCTAATATGGACCACAAACACTACAATGCCTATGTCGTTAACATATGGTTATTGCCTGGTGTCACTATAGGGCAGAGTTAAGGTTGTTTGAGTACCTTAACTGTATTTCTCAGCTTGAAATGTTTGAATTTCTTGTAAGTGTAACCTTAACACTCAATTTCCTGAGTTTGTAATGCTTGGTTTTGGGGTAACTGTATTATCCATGTCATGATTGTTACCCTTAAGTTACTGATATGTACTCTCAACTTTAACTTCCTTTAACTGTTTTTTTTTGGGGGGGGGGAATGTATGTACTTATCATCAAAGTGTTTTACAAACATTAATTAATTAATTAACCATCACAAGAACATTGTAAGTATTGGATCCATTTTCAGATGGGGAAACTGAGGTGGATACATTTGCCTAATGACAGAGGGAAGGAAATGGGAATTTAGGATTTTCTGGCGTCTTGTCCCAGGCTCAGAGCCACTACACCAAGCCCCCCTCTTTCTCTGAACAGGCCTCGCCTCATTCTCACAGCAAAAAGCAGACCTATTCATTTGTTATGGATGAGTTTAAAGCATTGGCACATAGTTTTGCTCAAGTCTGCATAATATAATTGATAAGAAGCCTAAACTAGGCAATATTACCCATCTTTTTCTTTTAGGCAGGGGAAAAACAGCATTTGTCTTAGGGAAGAAGAATGGCCAAGAGGAAGAGACATGGAGAGACACTTACAGCAGGACAAAATTATTTTGTCAGATGAGCCAGAAAGATCATGTCTTTGTCTCCAATACTCTGCTCCCTCAACGTGTGTTGATATCAACATGAGAGTTCCATACAATTAGGGAGAAAATAATATTGGAGTCAAGATTCCCTGTGTGGATCTGAGGGGAAATTTTTGCCTTTAATCTCTTTCAATGTTAATTCATTTGTTGCCCTCTGTCTACCAAAGGATTTTCATTTTGTTTTCTAGCTAATTAAAAAAAATCCACTTCATCACCATTAATGGCCTCATCTTCCTATGTACTTAATGAAATTAAGTTTTTGGAGAGTTAGAGAGGGTTTCATTTGTCCAATACATCATGTTTTCTAAAGTAATGTTTTTTTAAAGTGTGCAACATAAATTAATTAGCAAGAAAGTGAGATTATTCAGGGCTCACCTCTTTGTTAATTTTCTGAGAGAGAAAATGGGACTTCTTTGCATGGTGTAAATGGTCTGAGTTGATGAATCAGTCTTCATGCATTTGAGTTCTTTATTTGAATTTGCCTTTCCTGTTAAAAAAAAAATCTGCATGAGCGCAAACACTTATTCAGTTGTTTTACAGTATGTTAGACAATTTTCATCTCCTTAAATGTGTGACTGGCCAATGGGAAATTAACCAAGGAGCGAATACAGGGTCTTTCCCCACAAGTCAATCATCCATTGCTCATCCTTACTTCTCAGGGATGTTGTAAGAATTAGTTAATGCTTGTAAAGCACTTTGAAGATGAAAAGTTCTGTGTACGTGCTCAGTATTACTGCAGTTGTCCCTGGTGAGTATGTTTTAAGATTACACGTCTTACAATGTGGATATAGATTCACTTATTAACAGCAGGCAATCTTGTTAGAGTTCTCATTATTGAATGGCCTTTTCCCAGAATGATCTTCTGAAGAACCCCTCATCTTTGCCACTCTCCACTAATTTGTAACCACAAGTTTGTTTTGTTAAATGGATTCTGACTCCTCCTTTTCTGATACAGCTCCTCTTACTTGCTGGACCTATGTAACATACTGCTCAGCTTTGTACATGCGATGTCTCAGGTCTTGAGCTCGGGCCGGGGCTGGGAACCCAGACAGCCACGATATCCAGGCCTCCACTCAATGTCTGCTGAAACCTGGTAGGTTGAGAAGCCAGAAGGACTACAGCCGCAGCCAAGGTACTACCCACGGGAGCCCTGATTGGAGGATTGCCCAGGCTTCACTAATTGTTTCATCCATGCTATTTAAGCCTGAAGGAGGCACCGGAAGTTGTCAGAGCAACAAGGTGGTTGCCTGTTGTGGCTGCACTGGACCCTGCTTGTCCCTCCCTCCTGCGCCAACCCTGTTCCCGACTCTAGCTCTGCTCCTGGCTCCTGCCTTACCTCTCTCTTCGTTCCTGTTCCCACTATGCTCCATGCTTGATCCTTGCCTCTCCTTCAGTTCCTGCCCTTACCTTGCTTCCACCATCAATTACCAGTCCTGTCTGTGACTATGCCCTCTGACCTCTGACTCTGGCTTGACCCTTGGCTCTAGTAATTGGCAGTTGACTCTGGTGCTGACCCTCAGCTTTGTTCCCCAACTTGGATGCCTGCTCTGCCCACTAGACCTGACTCCTGCTCTGCCTACTAGGCCAGACTGTCCACATTCTGATCCATAAGAGTACATCTTATTTCCTGGTTTTACACTCTTGTTTTGACACAGTGTTTGTGTTTTTAACTGTATTTTCTTTCCTGAATGCATTCTGCCTATTTAATACCTGCATGCCTGGAATTGTGTCTCTGGTGATACATATTTTAATATCATCAGAAAGAAGCATTTATTCTCTCCCTCCCCCTCCGGCACACATGCTCTGAAGCATCCCTGCATTTATTTAGCACCAGGCTCTCCTACGTAATCCAGGAAATGTTATCAACGATCCTTGGTATGCTTAAGGATTGATTCTTGGATCACGCATGAGATTCAGGGTATATCTTTGTCTGTACAAGGTGCAAGCTGATCTCCATATTGGAGGAGAAGATTCAAGGTCTGGAGAAACGAATATCAACCCTGCGTTCCATAAGAGAAAATGAGGAGTTCCTGGATAGACGTCAGGATAGGCTTCAGCGGGCACAGTGTTCTGAGGATTCAGAGCAGGCTACGCAGCGGGGACAGAAGGCCAGTGAGGATAATTGGCGGCATGTGACCTCCAGAAGAGGAAAGAGTACGAGACAAGTCCATGTACCAGAAACGCATATTCAGATGAGCAACCGTTTTCATGTTCTCTCCACAGGTACTAGTGCAGAGAGTGGAGTGAACGATACATCTGAGGGAACAGAGCAGAAGGAGACTCCACTGATTGGAAGGCATGAGATGCACAGTCCTAGGGATGGGGGTTCCACGACCACCACTCCCAAGAGGAGGAGGAGGGTGGTGGTGGTCGGGGACTCTCTCCTCAGGGGGACTGAGTCATCTATCTGCCGCCCTGACCGGGAAAACTGAGAGGTGTGCTGCTTGCCAGGGGCTAGGATTCGTGATGTGATGGAGAGACTGCAGAGACTCATCAAGCCCTCAGATCGCAACCCCTTCCTGCTTTTCCATGTGGGCACCAATGATACTGCCAAGAATGACCTTGAGCGTATCACTGCAGACTACGTGGCTCTGGGAAGAAGGATAAAGGAGTTTGAGGCGCAAGTGGTGTTCTCGTCCATCCTCCCTGTGGCAGGAAAAGGCCGGGGTAGAGACCGTCGAATCGTGGAAGTCAACGAATGGCTACGCAGATGGTGTCGGAGAGAAGGGTTTGGATTCTTTGACCATGGGATGGTGTTCCAAGAAGAAGGAGTGCTAGGCAGAGACGGGCTCCACCTGACGAAGAGAGGGAAGAGCATCTTTGGAAGCAGGCTGGCTAACCTAGTGAGGAGGGCTTTAAACTAGGTTCACCGGGGGAAGGAGACCAAAGCCCCGAGGTAAGTGGGGAAGTGGGATACTGGGAGGAAGCACAAGTAGGTGAGTGCAAGAGGGGAGGGCTCCTGCCCCATATTGGGACAGCAGGATGATTGGTGAGTTATCTTAAATGCCTATACACAAATGCAAGAAGCCTGGGGAACAAGCAGGGAGAACTGGAAGTCCTGGCACAGTCAAGGAATTATGATGTAATTGGAATAACAGAGACTTGGTGGGATAACTCACATGATTGGAGTACTGTCATGGATGGCTATAAACTGTTCAGGAAGGATAGGCAGGGCAGAAAAGGTGGGGGAGTTGCATTGTATGTAAGAGAGCAGTATGACTGCTCAGAGCTCCAGTATGAAACTGCGGAAAAACCTGAGAGTCTCTGGATTAAATTGAGAAGTGTGAGCAACAAGGGTAATGTCGTGGTGGGAGTCTGCTACAGACCACCAGACCAGGGGGATGAGGTGGACGAGGCTTTCTTCCAGCAACTAACAGAAGTTACTAGATCACAGGCCCTGGTTCTCATGGGTGACTTTAATCACCCCGATATCTGCTGGGAGAGCAATACAGCGATGCACAGACAATCCAGGAAGTTTTTGGAAAGTGTAGGGGACAATTTCCTGGTGCAAGTGCTGGAGGAACCAACTAAGGGTAAAGCTCTTCTTGACCTGCTGCTCACAAACAGGGAAGAAATAGTAGAGGAAGCAATAGTGGATGGGAACCTGGGAGGCAGTGACCATGAGATGGTAGAGTTCAGGATCCTGACACAAGGAAGAAAGGAGAGCAGTAGAACAGAGACCCTGGACTTCAGAAAAGCAGACTTTGACAAACTGATGGGCAAGGTCCCCTGGGAGAATAACATGAGTGGGGAAGGAGTCGAGGAAAGCTGGCTGTATTTTAAAGAATCCTTATGGAGGTTGCAGGAACAAACCATCCCGATGTGTAGGAAGAAAAGTAAATATGGCAGGCGACCAGCTTGGCTTAACAGTGAAATCCTTGCTCGTCTTAAACACAAAAAAGCAGCTTACAAGAAGAGGAAGATTGGACAAATGACCAGGGAGGAGTATAAAAATATTGTTCAGGCATGCAGGAGTGAAATTAGGAAGGCCAAATCACACTTGGAGTTGCAGCTAGCCAGAGATGTTAGGAGTAACAAGAAGGGTTTCTTCAGGTATGTGAGCAACAAGAAGAAAGTCAAGGAAAGTGTGGGCCCCTTGCTGAATGAGGGAGGGAACCTAGTGACAGAGGATGTGGAGAAAGCTAGTGTACTCAATGCTTTTTTGGCCTTTGTCTTCACAGACAAGATCAGCTCCCAGGCGGCTGCACTCCGCAGCACAGTATGGGGAGGAGGTGACCAGCCCTCTGTGGAGAAAGAAGTAGTTCGGGACTATTTAGAAAAGCTGGACAAGCACAAGTCCATGGGACCGGATGCACTGCACCCGAGGGTGCTAAAGGAGTTGGCCGATGTGATTGCAGAGCCATTGGCCATTATCTTTGACAAATCATGGCAATCGGGGGAGGTCCTGGATGACTGGAAAAAAGCTAATGTAGTGCCCACCTTTAAAAAAGGGAAGAAGGAAGATCCGGGGAACTACAGGCCAGTCAGTCTCACCTCAGTCCCTGGAAAAATCATGGAACAGGTCCTCAAGGAATCAATTCTGAACCACTTAAAGGAGGGGAAAGTGATCAGGAACAGTCAGCATGGATTCACCAAGGGCAAGTCATGCCTGACTAACCTAATTGCCTTCTATGACGAGATAACTGGCTCTGTGGATGAGGGGAAAGCAGTGGATGTGGTATTTCTTGACTTTAGCAAAGCTTTTGATACAGTCTCCCACAGTGTTCTTGCCAGCAAGTTAAAGAAGTATGGACTGGATGAATGGACGGTAAGGTGGATAGAAAACTGGCTGGATGGTCGCGCTCAACGGGTAGTGATCAATGGCTCCATGTCTAGTTGGCAGCCAGTATCAAGTGGAGTGCCCCAAAGGTCGGTGCTGGGGCCGGTTTTGTTCAATATCTTCATCAACGATCTGGAGGATGGTGTGGACTGCACCCTTAGCAAGTTTGCAGATGACACTAAACTGGGAGGAGTGGTAGATACGATGGAGGGTAGGGATAGGTTACAGAGGGACCTAGACAAATTAGAGGATTGGGCCAAAAGAAATCTGATGAGGTTCAACAAGGACAAGTGCAGAGTCCTGCACTTAGGACGGAAGAATCCCATGCACTGCTACAGACTAGGGACCGAATGGCTGGGCAGCAGTTCTGCAGAAAAGGACCTAGGGGTTACGGTGGACAAAAAGCTGAATATGAGTCAACAGTGTGCCCTTGTTGCCAAGAAGGCTAACGGCATTTTGGGCTGTATAAGTAGGGGCATTTCCAGCAGATCGAGGGACGTGATTATTCCCCTCTATTCGACACTGGTGAGGCCTCATTTGGAGTACTGTGTCCAGTTTTGGGCCCCACACTATAAGAAGGATGTGGATAAATTGGAAAGAGTCCAGCGGAGGGCAAAAAAAATGATTAGGGGCCTGGAGCACATGACTTCTGAGGAGAGGCTGAGGGAACTGGGATTGTTTAGCCTGCAGAAGAGAAGAATGAGGGGGGATTTGATAGCTGCTTTCAAGTACCTGAAAGGGGGTTCCAAAGAGGATGGATCTAGACTGTTCTCAGTGGTAGAAGATGATAGAACAAGGAGTAATGGTCTCAAGTTGCAGAGGGGGAGGTTTAGGTTGGATATTAGGAAACACTTTTTCACTAGTAGGGTGGTGAAGCACTGGAATGGGTTACTGAGGGAGGTGGTGGAATCTCCTTCCTTAGAGGTTTTTAAGGTCAGGCTTGACAAAGCCCTAGCTGGGATGATTTAGTTGGGGTTGGTCCTGCTTTGAGCAGGGGGTTGGACTAGATGACCTCCTGAGGTCCCTTCCAACCCTGAGATTCTATGATTCTATGATATCATTACCTAACAAATAACAGCCACTTTACCGTTATTAGAAAGCTATTTATTTTGAGTGATGGATCCAGACTTCCTTCAGTTTCTGTGCCTGTGTGTCCTTTCCCCTCACCCTTGCCACCCAGCACTCAATTGTTAATAAATAACATTGACTTAGGGCTTGTCTACACTAACCCCCCAATTCGAACTAAGATACGCAACTTCAGCTACGTGAATAACGTAGCTGAAGTCAAACTATCTTAGTTCGAATGAAAAAGCACTTACCCGGGGTCCACACGCGGCGCGCAGGCTCCCCCGTCGACTCCACCTACTCCGTTCGTCGAGCTGGATTACCAGCGTCGACAGCGGAGCACTTCTTGGTTCGATTTATCGCGTCTAGACAAGACGCGATAAATCGAACCCAGAAGATCGATCCAGCGCCTCCGACAGGACGCGTGAGTATAGACGTACCCTTAGACTTTTACTGAGCATTGTGTTCGGGAAGTGGCCCCATCCTACCTACTGGCTGGTTCTAAACATCTGTTGCAGCTGTGGTAGCCTATCTACATTACCTCTTAATTTATTCCAAGGATCAGTCCACACATGAGCAGCATGTGCACAACGTATTGAGAAGGCTCTGCCAATGTGTAAAGCTGGAAAAACGTATCTTCAAGCCACCTGCCATAGAGTTTCTCAGATATATGATATCTCCTGAAGATATATGATGTCTCCATAGATCCCGTAGTAAGGTAGAAGTGATCTGCCACTGGGCAATGCCCCAAAGTGGGATTCACTATCTAGGGGTTCCTTTCCATCGATACAACACATAACTGGCTCGAGCCCCCACCCAGTAACCTGGGAAAATTACACATCACCCCTGGGAGCCTCTGAGAGGCAATACTTCCCCACTCACAAGCACAGAGTCTGGGTGTAGAACAGAAACTTTTAATAAAAGGAGGAAGTAACTCAGCATTAATTTGGGAAAACACCACAAACAGGGTTCATAAACATAAACCATGAGCAAAAGACCCACCCCCAAGTAAGTTGCAGCATCCTTTTCCCCTCAGGTTCTTAACTCCAGCAACCCAAAAGTCCCTTTAGCATGCCCATCCCTTCTTTGCACCCCACTCACAGTTGCTGCCCTTGATCAGTGCAGACTCAGAGTTCAAAGGTGCATCTGCAGAGTGCACCTCCCACCCTGGGTGGAGGTAAGAAGGCACCTTACTCGCTCCACTGCTCGGGCACTCATCCGCTGTCCCTCTCTGCCAGCCACCCTGCTGGCCACTCACTGTGCTACTCCACCAGCCGCTCTGCTGGCCGCTTGCTCTGCCTACCAACTGTCAGGCATCTTCTGCTGCCACCTGCCTCTCTGCTGTGACTTTTGCACATCAGTCTCTTAGTGATTTTCAGCTCTTTGCAGGCTGAGCAGAGACACTGCCCCATCTCAAGTGATTTCAGCTCTCAGTAATTGAGTATTTAAAATAACAAAAGAGGCTCCTAATGAAGCCTATTTAGCTCTTTCTTTAAACAGTGGGGAGAAACAGGTCAAACTAATCTGGGGACTCCTAGGAAGCAGCCACACATCTACCGGCTGGGGTAGCTGTCCCCACCCCTCTTACTTTCACAGGGCTTTGGCATTCGAGCCCCTGGCTTAACAAGATCCTTTCAGATGAAGGTGACACCCCTCATTTGGGACAGGTTAAGCACAGTTCTGCTTCCCTTTATTCCTACAATAATTGCAACATTTTGGTAACAGCATTTCACTATCTCTGCATTCAGTACTAAAGTGATGTGTACCCAACACCAGCCAAAATTGATTAATTTGACACCATTTGCTGAATATCTAAGCAGAGCAGGAGCAAACTGTATTTACATAAACACATCCAAAGTCTCTCCCTGTCCCAGCTAGCTGTCAGGGGAACATTCATTCAGACGCTGCTTACACATCCAACAAACCCAAGAGTAGATAGGCACATCAAGATGTCACTTTAAGGCAGAGTACAAGCATTATAATGACTGCCACCAACAGGAAGTGCAGAGGGAAAAGGTGTGGTTATTGGACAAACACCCCAAGACAGTCTGACCTATCTGAAAACTAGACCACAATACATGGACCCTTACCAAATGTGCAGGCAAATCAACCCAGTGATGGCCAAGCTTCGGTTTCTCTAATCCCTCAAGGTGCATCCTGTATTTCATGCTTCCCTCCTGAAACCCTTCTCAGACAATCACTTTCCTAACCTATAACAACCCTCCTGCCCCTCCCACCCTGCCGATTCAGATTCAGGGACAAGAGGAGCATCTCATCCATGAGACCATAGATTCCCAGATATGACGAGGGAAGTTGTGGTACATCATTGACTGGGAAGGATAGGGGCCTGAGGAGTGGATCTGGGAACCAGCTCACCACATACAAAATCAATGCCTTCCACAGGACACATCCAGATCTCCTGTGCCCCAAGGTCACTCCAACAGGAGGCGGGGGCGGGGGAGAGTTGATGTCAGGCTCTGGTCTTGAACTCAGGTGCATTGGGTTCTTGGGAAGCAGCCTTTGTCATCACCCCATACCAACTCAATCAGTTCCAGGGTGCTCACAGACTTGGGCGGGTCAGCTTCCAGGGTTTTGTGACCCGTTTCCTGATTGGCTTGTGACCATATATAAACTTCCCACTTCTTTTCTGGCCTTCTCTGAGCAAGAAGCCATTGCTTGCCAGTTGATACTCAGACACTTTTTGACTCTGACCCAGCCTTGCTGCCCCATTTGACCAGCCGGTTACTTTGTTGTACATTTTCCTTGTAGTGGATCTCCTGGCTATGAGGCGGTTTGCATGAACTCTGATCACTAATCTGGACTGCCCTTCAACCTGCCTGACTCCTGGGCATTACAATGGCAAATGCATAATTAAAAATCCTTTTAACCTTTTATTAAAAATAGCCAAAAGAACGAAAAACAGCTAAACTTTTGAAATATGAAGAACTAGGTAAGATTTTCACTTAAACATCACTCCCTTTTCCCTTAGCAGTAAAGTGTGTTTAAAAGGAAACCGTTTATTTGGTAGTTTTTTATATGGTATTATAGATGGAAATAGCTGTTCTTTTCAGGGAAAAGAGAAGACGGTTGTTATGTTGCTGTTAAAGTCTGAACCCATTTCGTGGAAGCCAAAATAATACGGACACACACAAGATGGGGGAGAGAAGGACAGCAAAGCTAGAAATGCAGCTTCTGCCTCTGCTGTTGACTCCTACTTGCAGCCTTACTGCTGGAAAAACACAGGTATAGTACTTGCTCTTACTAGCCACTCCAAGACCTGGGAAACTTGTACCGGTGTTGGGCTGTTTAGGGCATTACTTTTATTTGCTTTGTTGGTCACAGGCTTACATCAGTGTTGCATAATACGCAGTCTTTGCTGGCTAAGCCGGACTCTTACTAGATGGAAGGAAGGAGGAGGGGAGTAGGAAAGAGAAGAAATAAGGTGGAGAAGGAAAAGAGCACATGGGGGCGGGCGGGGGAGGAACAAAATATCTTCATCTCTGGGATGTGATGTCATCTGGGTTTCTCTCTCTGGTCCAGTCCTTTCAGAACATCTCTTGGGATCAGGATAATGAAAGCCTGTAGCGAGGCGGGCTGGCTCCCCACCACCCCGCAGAGTGAAGCACCAGCCCAGTGGCCAGAGTGGGCGGGGCCAGGAGGCTCTGGGCCCGCCCCGCCAAAGGACAGGCCGCGACCTGGAAGTAGACCAGCGCGACCCGGAAGTATAAAGGCGGGCCTGCGGAGCTCACTAGAGGAGCAGCCACCGGGGAGACCAGACGCAGCCAGCTTAGCTCGTGACTGGGAAACCCCTGTGGCCCCAGGTACCCGCCTAGACTGGCCGGACCCGCCGAGCGGCCCCTGCCCGGAGGAGTGGCCGGGCCCGCCGAGCGGCCCCTGCCCGGAGGAGTGGCCGGGCCCGCCGAGCGGCCCCTCTCCAGAGGAGTGGCCAGACCCGCCGAGCGGCCCCTGCCCGGAGGAGTGGCCGGGCCCGCCGAGCGGCCCCTGCCCGGAGGAGTGGCCGGGCCCGCCGAGCGGCCCCTGCCCGGAGGAGTTGCCGGACCTGCCGAGTGACCGCGAGTCGGACGAGGAGCCCATGAGGCTGGAACCCGCCGAAGACAGCCCCTGGACTCAGGTACCGCCCGAGGGGGAGCTAGGAAGTGGCCCGGGGACAGCCGACCCCAGTCTGGCTGCACCGTGGCCAGAACCCATGTCAGTGTGTTGCGCCCAGGATCCTCACTGACACAGCGGCGGATCCTTTGCCGCTGTTAGGGCCCCGGGCCGGGACGCAGTGGAGTGGGTGGGCCTGCGTCCCCCCTGCCACCCAACGTGTGGGTGGCAGTCTCCCCCTCTCCCAGGTTCTCCAGAGATAGGACCTGGGCTTGCCCCCACCTACATTGAGGGCTCAGCCCCTGCTTGAGGGCCTGAGCCTTGAACTACTTGCTGCCCCACCCTGACCAAGGGCCAGGGCTTCCTGACTCAGTATTTGCTCAGCCCCTGCTTGAGGGCCTGAGCCCTGAACTATCTGTTACCCCGCCCTGACCAAGGGCCAGGGCTCCTTGACTCATTGATTGCTCAGCCCCTGCCTGAGGAGCTGAGCCTTTGACTATTTACCTGCTGCCCCGCCCTGACCCAGGGCCTGGGCCTATTGAACTCTGTGCTCAGCCCCTGCTTGAGGGCCTGAGCCCTGACTATTCACTTGCTTTCTGCCCGCCCTGACTCAGGGCCAGGGCTTAGCCTCTACCGCTTACAGGACCCGACCGGAGGTGTTCGGGCCCGAGACCAAGGATTCCCCAACTTAATCAAACGAGCACAGCGAGGCGGGCTGGCGCCCCACCACCCCGCCGTAGACTGAGACTCTTACACGGCCCAATGGTGTTATGGTGGTTCCCCGGTCCCATGAGATGGGGGAGGTGACAGTCATGATGCAGTGGTTGCTGGCAGACAGCTCCTTCTTCTTCTGCTAATTTCCCCCCAAAAGTAGTTTTTTAAAAGCCCCTAAAAGGAGTGATTGGTGGAATAGCCTATCCCCTCAATATTTTAATCACAAATTAGGCCTAATTTCTGACACACCAATTTTGGTCCATTGATTTCCAGTCCCATATTTTTCTTGTTTACCAGGCATGATCTTAACACAGCCCTTGAGTTATATCAGTAAACCTTCTTGTTTAGACTAATTCAGTCTTTCTGTCTCCCTTTTACACCTTTCCCCACCATCGTTTATTGTTGTAGGTTATTGTGATGTTTTATAAGCTTACATCCACTTTCCTGCAGTTGAACTCACAACTAGGGTAAATTTGTAGGCCCACTTATTATAACAGTGTCTTATGGCTAATGCCATCCATTTCCTTTGTGGGAGGCTGCCAGGTCATGCCTCCACTCCATAGTGCAACAGGTATCTTTTTAGGTGTGATAGCCAGCTTATGAGCCCTCTATTCTCCCAAAAGAGCAGTGGACAACAGTAGAATCTTTTTCCTGTTTCTAGCATTGATTTCTGAGCCTGCAAATCCCAGAAGCCCTTGTGAAGATGATTCTAATGGACTTTTGCCCTTTTCATAGTGCTACAAGATCTAAATTTGGATCTAACCTGTTGTCAAGATTTGGTTAAAATTTGGAATCTTGACTTCTAATTTTGGCGGCATCATGATCCAGACATTGTTGGGTCAGTCCATTTCTAGCCTTAATGCCAGTGCTGGGATGGTGAATGGTAAAAGAAGTTATTAACCTGAATGAGCCACTTAAACTTGATTTCTGTGCAATTACCCATCACAATTTAAAATAGTAAACAGCACTGTCAACGAATGTAAAAATTGTTTAGATGTGCAAATACAAACTAAGTTTATGTTTGCAAGTAGAACTTCTTGGAGAATGGGTTTATTTTTCCTCCTATGGAAAATTTTGACTTTTTATCAAAAAACAAAACATTTTCAGGCTTTTGTTTTTTGTCAAAAAGTCCAAATTTTTTATGTAAAGCTGACATTGTCAACAGAAAAATTATTGTAATTGAAAATCCAATTTTCTGTTGAAAAACAGCTTGAGTGGAAAACATTTGAGCAGCCCTACTTGTTAACCAATACCAGTATGCAGTTTCAATAATTCATGACAGAAATTAGTATGTTCAGTAATTGTTGTATCAAACAGGTAGGCTTTTAAGAATGTCAGTGGACTGTTCTTATCACAATGACTCACAGCCTTTTACAATGAGTATCTCGTATTTTATTGTTTATATGGTACAGAAGAATGAATTTCCCCTCAGATGTGCTATGTGAAATGTATGCAGGAGAGATCATAGGTCAACAGCTAGGCTCCTTTGGCACAATGGAACTTTCTACAATAATAGTGAAATTCATCTCTGCAGTAGACAGAATTTTTCTCAAGGGCCAACTAAAGACTGTGGAATGAACTCCCACAGGAACTAAGGACCATCACAAATCTCACTAGTTTCTGCTCTAAGTACTAGGTGCGTTTCTTTTACCTTGCCTTCTGTAACATAAATACATAAATATAGTGTGTGTGTTTATATATACAGAGAGAGCATAGGTGCCAGCTTTCTCTGGGCCTGGGGGGGTGCTCAACCCCTCTCTCTGCCTCAGGCCCCCCCTTCCTCCAAGCCCCTGCCCCACCTCTTCATGCTCAGTTCCACCCCCTCCCCCAGAGTGGCCATTTCCACTCCTTCCCCTCCCTTCCAGAGCCTCCTGCATGCCGCGAAACGCCACGGTGGGTGGGAGGGGCTGGGAGGGATGGGGAGGCGTTGGGGGCGGGGAGAGAGGAAGTGGCTGCCAGTGGGTAATTCTGGAGCACCCACGGAATCAGTGCCTATGAGAGAGAGAGAGAGATTTAAAATATCCAAAACAAACAACTCCATCGCACGCACTTCTCCCCCTGGGGAGAGGATGTGGGAACAAACATGGTACAGATGTGTAGTCACGTTGGTTAATGCACTACTGGAAGGTGCTCAGATACTATGGTGATGAGTGTGGTATAAAAACCTATGTAGAATATAAGTATTCTGGTATAAAATTTATCATTGCTCTCCTTCTGGGATTATCACAACCATGAGATATATGCATCCTGTGAGACTATCTCAATGAGCAAAATTAAATTAAGATTTTATCACTAAATTCATTCCACTAAACTTATCAATCTGTCACTAGAATCAAGTGTATTTCTTTTAATATAGGATACGTTTTTATAGGAAGTGCAATTATCAGCCAATATTCTTATTAATTTCCATATTATAGGCTGTGTATTTACACTATACCGCTGTGCCCTCCAGTGCTGGATGAAGTTGCACATGTTTGCTCCTCGGGGTTTCATTCCAAAGTTGTAGTGTTTATTTTCCAAAATGATAACTTTTAAGGAGTGTTTGTTCCCCATATACCCACCCCCTTCAAACATGGATGCCTACCTGACTATGGTCCTAATTCAGCAAAGTGCTAAATACAGGGCTGATCTGGGGCCTATAGACCCTGTGTCTTTGGTGGCATGGTGGCCTTAGATGGATATCTTGTGAAGTGCTGCTGAGCACCTCCAAGGAGGGGCAGAACACTCTCAAATCACTGGGAGTTGAGGGCACTCAACAGCTGGCAGGATATGCTCAACACCTCACAGGCTTGAGCCCCAAGTACCATGCCTTGGTCCTCTACAGTAGCGTGGTCCAAATCCCGCTTGCCTAACACAAGTGTGTGGTCACAATGGGCCAAATTAATCTAATCCCTCCTGTGACTGCATTGAAGTTACATTAGGGACGAACTGAGCGCATTGTCTTCAGCGGAACTACTTGTGTGAACAAGCCAAGCAGGATGTAGCCCAGAGGACCTGTGCTGTTGATGATCACATTTGGCCTCTGATGCTACAGACTGCCCACTGGCATTTCTCCATCGAAGATCGCTATAGTTTGTTGACAAGAGGAAGGAAGAGTTTGAGTTCCATTAAGCACTGTGAAATTTCCTAATGCATCACAATTACAGAAACTCTTGTGCTGGACAAAGTAACTTTTCTGCTGATTCTCTGGACTAGATTAATCAAGGAAGTGTGCTTCATTTATTTTTAAATACTTTTAACAAACAAATGCCATGCATAGTTGCAATCTACTTTCTTTGGAAGTTTAACTGATAATTGCAGAACTACTTGTATTATTTATATATTTATGGGAGATGGGCAATTCATAAATATTAAATGATGCTATTATCTGCCTATTTTCCATTTTAATAAAAATATAGAGCTAAATCTTAGAGATTTATTTAAGATATATTTAACATACACTGAGTTCTGCAGCTGTTAGTCAGGCAAAATTCCCATTGACTTTAATGGGAGTTATTGCTTGAGTAAGGATTGATGGAGTTTTTTCTTTAGGAAATTGATAGCTTTAGCTAATAAGTAACTGAATAAACCACATTCATAACATGAGAAAAAAATCTTGTGGCCCCTAGTGGCCTCTGAATAGTGAATTCACAATTAACACCACAGGCACCTGTATTCTTCAAACAGCTCTGCCTGTCTGGAAGAGAATTTTGGAGTTAAACTAGAGAAGAGCTAAGGGTAGTATATTCCCCAGCCATTCCCTTTGCAGAAAGAGAGCACACTGGACAACAGTGGTCATAGAGTGACTTTGTAACTTGGAGGAACAATTCCTTTCCCAGCCCTGGGTCTGCACTGAGAGCCTTGGCAGTTAGGAATGGCTTAAGGTCAAGTATTTGGGCCTCAGAACACTCATCCCCTTCTATAACTAAACGTTCAAAATATGTAACCTGAGGCCTTAATGTCTGAGTATAATTCACAGTTAAATGTTGAGGATTTTTTTGAGTATTTTGCCACTTTTTACTTGTATAGATGAAGTATTTCAGTGTGGGAAAGAAAGTTCCTGTCACTTTTTTCTCAAGAATCAAAGACAGTTTGCTGCCATATATCAGTGCACTTGTCAAAAGCTTTGACACAGATGTCTAGTTTTGGCAGTCACTGAATTTGAATATCGTGGCCTAGTACATATCTATTCATAGAGTCAAATTCAGAACCTGTGTAGGTGGGTGCAACTTCATTGACTTGAATTGAAAGGCAGCCGCCTGCACTTGATCTGATTTTAGGCTTATCAAGTTTGCCTGAAAGCAATCTGGGGACTGTTCAAAATGGTCCTCCGAGGCCAGCTCCATCTTTGCCTGAAAGTGAAATTATATCAAATGTATCTAGGCCTTGCGAAAACAGCAACAGTTTGAGAAGGAATACGATGCGGAAACGGATGGGTTCTTTACAGCTGGTCTCATACACAGCAGTGAGTCAGCTGTCTTTAACACCCAAATTTTTTAATTGAATCAGCAAAGTATGTAGGAGCCTAAAGTGTGTAACCATGTGCTCTTACTGCTTGTCCCTCCATGCTCTGTTGCCTTTTTACCGCCCCCTCCCCCACCACTCAGCATGTCACCTCTAAAGTTAGAGCGCCAGCAGGGTGGGACTATACCTTTCCAGTTGTTTTGTCAAGCTCATGGCGTATTTTTGGGTGCTATAAATATATTAAATAATTATAAGGGCCCTGATGTCAGCTATTCCTATAGAGAGGGCAAGGATCTCCAAGATTTTTCACTTTGCAGAGTTTCCTACTAAACTTCAATGGGAGAGGAAGGTAGGATTGGGCCTTCATCCTTACGGAAGGAACAGAGTGTATGGCCATTCCAAAACATAAGAGAAATAGAAGCTAGGGACAGTGATGCAGAAGCCCTATGTCTCCGTGTCATCAGGCCAGAAGTTCTCCCCACTTCCAAAGTATATGCTACCATGCCCAGTCTTTTCAAGGAAGTTTATTTCTTGCACAGAGCATAGTGCAGAAAACAGTCTTAACTCAATCCTTGGCCTTAGGCTTCAGGTCCACCCCTGCCCAGAGGACTCTGGCACTTCTGTTCCTGGCAGCTTTCCAGCCTCAGTCAGCTCTGCTCCCTGGTTGGAGCAGCAGCCGCAAGGCTGCTTCCCTGAGCCTCGACCCCTTGCTCCAAGGACCCAACACAGGAGCTAGCTCAGTCCAGTGTAACTTTCCTTCCCAAGGGCTCAGCCTATCTCAGTCCTTCCTCCTTAGCTGCCCACTAGCAGCCCTTTGTAGGCTCATGTGTAACCCAGCCCTTTCTAGTTGGATTGGGCTCACTGGTCCAAGGGAGCTGAGCTTAGTCTATCCACAGGGACCAGCTACCTTGTGACACTCTGCAAGTGGTCCAACTCACCTCTGACCACCCACTGTACTGCTAAGGAATATCCTGCTACCCACTGTCCCTGGAACCTCTTCCAAGAGAGTTTCACGTTGCAGAGAGGACAGACAGGAAAAGAATGCTGACAGGATGAGTCGCAGCATACCAACTACTGCCCCATGTTTGTTGTAGATGCTGCTGCCTCTGCAACTGTCACTTCCCTACTTATTGATCCTCCACACTGGAGCCTCCCTTGGGTTGCTGGCAATCCCCCTTACGTCCTGCCCAAACCAAGGTCCAGCAGGTTTTCCTCCTCTCCACCTGCAGAGGTAGAAAACACAATAGGGCCCCATGACTGAACATTTTAATCTGGAGCATGAAAGCCAATATAGAGAGTGTTAATATTCCCCAAGAGGATGTAATTTACTGCAAGAATCAAGATCTGTTAGCCTGACTCTTGACAATGATATAAGTGTAAGAGGAAAAACAACAACCCAGTTTGTTGTAGATATTTTTAGGATTGAAACACAGGTGTCACAGTACATCCAAATGTGTCCCTGTATGTCCTGTCCAAAGAGGAGTCGCTTGAGATTGTTATAAAGGACTGATACTCAGTGGGTTAACATACTGTCTTAGCATAAACATCTTGACTTTGAGCTGCATTGCTGGTATTACCAACACAATGTAAAATACAGGATTATATTGCAGATGTCCTATTTTACTTTGCTTGGGAGATGACAATGTTCTGCACACTAACACCCACACTTGCACCTTAACAAGCCCCCAAACATTGATTACAAAACGATCATAGTACATCTTTCACACACCACCCCCTTTTGTTCACTAGCTATAAAATTGAACAACTGGGACTGAGAGACTTTGGCCTGGGTCCAAGAAGCTAGCTAGATGCATCCACACTTGGCTCTATGCCCAAACATATAATATTCAAATGTGAGTTGTCCTTAATTTTTGTTTGAATCATCCTTTCTAACTTGTTTTTTTTTCTAGGGAGGGTGCAGTGCCTGAAACCTGCTTCCCCATGGCTGTGTCTGATTTTACTGCCATTTCTAGCTTCTTTTTCCCATGCGGAATTCAGAAGAGATGAAACCAGCTGGATTGTATAGAAATTAAATAGGGTCCTATCAAAATTACTCATTTAAAAACATATAATGTTATAAACAATTATTTCATTTCTATAATTTATTTTAAGCCATCCACAGAATATAGTAGAGATCATATCCCTGTGTAAAAATTTCTATAGAAAGGTTTCATTGTCTATTACTTTCCGTAGGATTTTTCCAGACAAGCAGATTTCTTTAGCTGACAGAGAAATAACTGACGTACTGCCAATTATTATAACAATGGATTTACACGAAGGGTCTCCACCCTCACAGAAGAAATAGTGTGTGGCCACCCCAAATCATCAGAGTGATGGAAGTCAGGGCCATTGGTAGAGAAGTCGTATGTTGTAAGGGCCTGATCCCAAGCCCATTGAAGTGAATGGAAAGAACCCACTGACTTCAGGGCCCACTAGATTTTTGTCTGCAATTGAGTTTGACTTGGATCATTCCTGTGCTACATGGCTTACATCGCTTGAGACTGAGGGAAGTACATAACATGTAACCTTTGAAAGTGTATCAGATACGAGGACAATTCTGTGCTGATTTTCACTCTTCTCACCATAGTAAGGTCAATGTGGGACAGGAGATAGGTCAACATTGAAGGTGATCCTTGGGCTTCAGCTGGGAAAAACATTTACCATATTCCCTGTGCTTTAGTGCAGTTATTAATGCTAATAATGCTCAGCAGCAGTACCAATTATATCAGTGTAAATAACAGATTATAATGCGGTTAGGGATAATACAATTGACAATACATGCATTTAGTAAACAAGACTGTCAGTATGTATAAAACATCAGCAACATGTTATAGCTTGATATTTCATAAGACAGAAGAGCATGGGGAGTGCTTTGAGACAGCAAGTTGAAAAAACATTTCATTTATAAATGAAACGTGTTTCAGTGTTATAAACCCCAGCAGGCAATTGGCTCATTGGGGCTAATCATTTAAGATCTGCTCTTCTATAGTAACCAGCTGAACACAAGAGAGAAAGAGAAGCATTTTCAGAGATGTCAGTGGCTTTTTTTCATATCCACAGGACTGAAATTTCTTTATTTTGATGATTTCCTATTGAAACATACTATGTTCTCTAGCTGCAGAATGGTGCTCAAAGTATTGACTTATTAATATTTTACACATCTACATGTATTTCATATGAAAATAATGAAAAAAAATATAAACTAAAAATACTCACTGGCAGCAAGCAATTTCCCTTTTTTTATTGTGAACACATTTAGTGGCATAGAAATATGTCTCCAATCTCGTTTCTCCCTTTACCACTTCCTCCTGCCTGTGCTCTTTCTATGTCTCTTATCTGGACACTCCTTTTGTTCCCCTTCTCTCAGCATCCTCTCTGCAACTTCTTCCATGCCATTCCCTATATTTTGAACTCTTTATAACTCATTTGCTTGTTCACAAATAAATTCTGTCCTCAAATTCAAGTCCCCTATTAAAAATGTGCTTCTCCCATGAAATCTTTCAGTAATTACCTATCTAATATTGTATATAGTTTTAATCGTGTGATAAAATGAAGTTTCAACCTTCATATAGGTATTGCATGTATCTTATGCATGTATAATATATTTGGACTGCAGTGCTGGTGGCTCGTTTTAGATTGCAAGATCTTTGGAGCACAGGTCATGTCTTCCATGTTTGGTACAGGTGTGATCACACCTTTGGTACTTAATGGTTATTAATAAGGAGATGCAATTTTTCAACATCTTAGGGTTGCGCATACTAATAGAACTGAACATTTTGGCTAACTGATTTGTTCTGGGCAGTTCAGGTCTATTCACAATGTAGACGCTTTGATTTCTTTAGAGACGAATCCAGCCCCTCACACTATGCCTGAGTAGCCAAGCTGGGGAAAAGGTTCTTCTTTGGACAAATAATTCCTCCTGCAGCACTAATTGACCAGCAGGTATTCCTGCAGCCCTGAGGCTGCAATGGCCCTTTTTCTCTTGTCCTTCCCCTGGAGATCACGTGAGGTACAGAGCTCAACAGATTGCTGGGAGTGTGGGTCCCTGTATGACGTCTGCAAATCCATTCTTAGCAGTACCAGCGCTCCTAGGGACATCCGAGGCTGTAGAGATACTCATGTTATTCCAATCAAGGACAAACGTAGAATGTCCATTGTATAATGTGGCTGCTTTGTTAGATCAGAGTCTGAATGCGACATTTTAAAAATCGGTTTTAAGATTTAAAGTTGTTATTAAGAAGAAACTGCATATTCATTCAGAGTTTTGAATCTACGGCAAGATCACCATTTTTGATAAGCGTAAATCTGTCTGTTTCTATAAACCTAAGGGTCTAATGTTATGAAATACCTGTATAACTGAGAGGGACACTGTGTCAGATATAAAGACTCATTATGTTTGGTTTCCTCCATCTATCTGTGGGTGGCTCGAGAGCTGTACGTTCTTTTGTCCGTGCCAGAGCCTGGGCGCCGTTCTCTGCTGCCCTTCCATAGGAAAGTTCATTCAGTCTCTCCCTTGTTTGAAGCACATGAGCAGCCTAAGCGTTTCTAGACAGCCATCAGTAATAAGTAATACCCCCAAACAGGGAGATCTCTCTGTACTGCTTCTTCAGCAACTCTAGGCACAAGGGGTATTCCTGAGCAGGCCAACAGCTGAGCCTGGGCACGAGGGGATTGGCGCTGGAGTAGTATTGCTGGGGCATTCTTACACTCTAACTCCTTGTCCCTGTAAAGCTCCATAGGGATCACTGAAGTAGGAGTTAGCCCATGCAGCAGCTGACTAAGGCTGATGTAAGCTGTATCCTCTTTGTACCTGCTTTGGTGCCAGCACAGGGATGGATCTGACTCTTCGGGTCCAGATGCTTGTACTTTTTATCCCTAACAATCTGTTTATATCCCTTTACTCTTTCAAGGCAGTATCTGCTAGGAAAAGGGCCATGAAATCACTTTGTAAATGAAACTGAGAGTCTCTTTACACATCTGGTTCTCCCAAATCAGGGGAATCATAGGCCAGCTCTGCCATAGCACTTAGTTTCTCTTGCATTTTCTGGGTGTACCCCCCTTCCCCATCTCGGTCACTAGGCTAGATTTCAAAAGTACTTTAAGGCTGCTTCATCACAGCTGACACTTAGCACTAAGGCTGATATACAAGCATCTGACCATCACTTCATTTCTCTATTTCCTCTTTGATATTGGGGTCCTACAGTCCATTTGGCTATTAAAGGTACCCTCAGACTGTAAAGGAGGTTTTTCCTCTGTAAATACAACCTCCCTTAATCTTTCCACAAAGTGTGGCCTCAGAGTAGATTGGCACTCCGAGAGGAAGGTGGGGTTTAGCTTGTATTCCTACCATTCCTCCAAAAGATTGCTTCTCACAATCCAAACGGAGTATTATGAATGTTTGGTAGGCGGTTGTTCACTTGACTTTGTTTCTTAATTTACTTTAACACCGTGAAGTAAATTTTTCCCTCCAAAGTGGTGAGTGAGAGGTAAGAGTGCAAAAACCTGATAATGAAGCATTCGCAAATCCATGGAAATCATTCACAAGTTTAGTGCCATGTAAGAATGAACTGTACCTATGGGTGTTAGTCAGCACAAGTATTCTGTGATGCTCTCAAATGAGTGTGGGACTAGATACATTTAAGGTACACTCTCAAGGTTTCTAGACCTAAAATGTCTGTGTTGTGTCTTGACAGGGGTCCCATCTAGAAGATGAGCATTCTTTCCTTGTATCTCTTTTTCAAAATGACCCATGCCAAGGGAATAAATGTCTGAGTGGGTTCATAATGGAACCTTTCACCTTTAGGTTGATTCAAAGGTAGCCTTCTTGTGTGGCGACTAAAGCCTATTATCATTTCACTGCCTTCTATCAGGTTTAATTCATCGGCTGGGTAGATGGTGTTTAGTAAACATTTCTGCTACTGGGGCTGCACACGAAAGACCTGAACCCAGCTCTTTCCTTAGTATGTTGGCTCTGCATATTAACGGGGGTGAAAAAAATTAAATGCTTAATTTTGTCAAAGTTTGCAGCTATAACTGAAACAAAGGGAGAAGAGCTGATGATCAAGTCGTACCATTATTATATAATTAGTTTTCAGGCTAGAATCACACTTTAACTGTGCTTTATTCCAGGAACTTCTAACCAGCAAAGATTGTATCACAAACAATCACAGTATTATAACACTACCTAAGTGTGTTCTCTCTACTGCTAACTGACATCTAAAATAGATAACATCACCACATATTCCCTCCTCTATGAAATACACACTTCCCACAGGATAAATAATAGGATTCCATAATAATGCTGTTAAATTGTTTGCAGGTGTCAGTCATAAATACAGAAATGAATAAACCAGAATAATGGCTCATAATATTAAAGCTTCATAAAACAGCAAATACAGCATGAATAAAGTAAAACAGCCAGGGAGTTCATATACAATCAGTCTTTTGTGGCGTGCAGTAACAATCTCTGGTCCATGCATGTACTTTTTATGTTTTAATGCTGCAGCAAGGTGGTACAACTTCATTTTGTTGGGGTGCAGCTGTAGGTGCTAAGCAAACACTAGAGTCCAGGCCAACGAGAGAATCAAGAGTGTGATTCCTATGTTCTTGATGTACTGCAAGATGTATGTCATGTGAAAGAGTGTATGGGGGGAAAAAGGGTACTACTCCTTTAAGGGATAGGCTGGAGTCTAAAGCCTGAGGATAATCAAGGACACTCTGGCCTGCCTGGTGGGGCTCAGCCATATGAACAGGAAGTGGAGCAAGGAGACAGGGAGGTGGGAAGAAGCTGAGCAGGCTGCAGTAGGTGGCAGTTGCTTTCTCAGGCACTAGGAGACCAGTCTAACCTGACCCAGGAACTTGGGTGTGGACTATAAGACTGGGTGCCCTGGGCCCTGATGACCAATTTGTTGTACAGATTCCTGGCCTGAAACGTTAAAAGGAGCTGGTGTTTTCTTAATGTGTTGGTTTCTTCTTGCCCCTAGAACAACTGAAATCTGTTGTTGCTGCACTTGAGGAAATTAAGGTGGGCCACCCCTACAGGGACTGCCCACACTTTTACAGTTATTATGTGTTTTCTCATCTGACGTCAAAGGCCTTTTGGTTCCATAATGTAAAGTCCATCATTGAAGTTTTTTCACACATCCAGATTTAGCCACTCTTGCCACAGACCACTCTGGAATTGTGGATGCTCAGCATGACAGCAAATGTCTGCGTTTAATTTTATTTTGCTTTTATAACTGCTCCCCTTACAGACAAAAGGCAAATATCCCACCTTCTTTTGTATGGCGGCATCCTCCTTTTTAGGGTTCAACAGTTGCATTGTCTGTTGTGTCAGATTTAAAGCAGTCTGTCACAGGGGAGATGGAGATTAAACAAATAAATTCATTCTGTGTAGAAGTGGGGAAAAGACACATCCCTTGATAACCTGTAGTTTTAAAGCCATAATAGGGTTATATTAATAGTAAGCCATAATAGCCAAAAATAAGGGCTGTCAGCTTTCATAATATAGAACTCTGCAGATTCACAGTAATAGTCATCCAGCGCTATTGGTTTCCTTATTTTGATTTATTTTAACATGCACCTGTTCAGAGCTCTGTGGACATGTACACTTAATAATAAAATATACAGTTTAGGACCAATGTCCAAATTATGAGAGAGTTCATGCATCGCCCAGGACAGATGTTGCTTGCTTTCAGTAAATCACCAAACAGAGTTTAGATTTTGTAAGCTGTGTACTTTGAATCAATATCACTTCCGTTCAGCAGACCAGCCAGACAATTACAGAATTACACCCATCACCATAGTACTTAATCACTTGGGTGAAAATGGTAATATAGCAAAGCTGTTCATGAACATGCGTGAGATGCACTGCAGCTATTTATGCTCAGGACAGGAACATCAGAGACTTACTTTATTTAAAGTGGATTTTGTAATGTGGTTCAGCTCTGGTGGCTACAGTTTCAAGCTCAACAGAGTGAAAGTCACCTCTGTTACTTGTTTCAGATTTAGTCTCCAGGAACAAATAAAGATCAAGGATAGTGACCACACATACACTTCACAAGTACGAGGTCTATTCTGTTTTACAAATTTTGTTAAAGTTAAGATTACCCAAGCATATAGAAATTCTATAAAGACCTAGGCACAAGTTACAAATATAGTTATACTCACATCCGTAAGGATATGCTTAAGGTCTGGTGGCTGCCTTGCCAATTGATCATCAGTAGAGGGATGGTTCCTGCTGGAGTTTCCCATAGGGAGCTCAATTTTTCTAATCCGGGGCCCCCCTTTTTGTAATGTGATTCTGACTATAGCCATTAGCATTTACACACATAGTGCACCCTGCAGTTAGGGCATGTGTTAGAAAAATGTGACTACTGGGTATCTTGTAAGCAAAAAATTACTTACTGCTAAAAATTAACAGCATCACCCATTGGCACATCCTTTCTCGTAATCTTGTGGCAAAGGGCCATTCTTTGGTCACTTCCTTATGTCAAGTATTTCTTAAGCCTATGGCCTAGTATGGCTAAGCTTAAATCTTACAGGCCTCAGCTGTGGGCCTTGTATTTCAGCCCTACTTACTTACATACCGAATACATAATTATCCCTTCTAACTACTAATCAATCTTATACTTCTATAATCCAACAATTTAACTCTATTTAGCATACAATGATTATATATGACATAACATGTTAGTTAATCATAACATCACACAATAAATTAACAGTAAACTGAAATCATTGACTACAGCAGAGAGCTAGATCCTCCAGCTCCCTGACATGGAGCCAGCCCTGGCCTCAGCACAGATTAAACTTTTTGCCAGGAAGCTTTAAATTCTCCCACTGATTTAAGGCCATTAATGGAACACATGACACTGAAGGGTTGCTGTGGAGGAGCTCTGCTGTGCCACACTTCTTCCCTACTCCTCACATCCCTACTACTCCTGAGACGGTGGGGGCAGAAGCACACAGCAAAAATGCACCAGCAGAGAGTTCCCCTCCAACAAGGAATCATTTGCTGGGCATTTACAACCAGATCACAGTCCCTTTCTGCCACCTCTGTGACACAAAGAGGCTGCAAAACAACGAGAAAATCTGGCCCAGAGATGTTATTTCAGGTATCTAATTTCAAGAGTGAGAACACCACTGAATGAAGTGTCCCTCTGTCCTCACTGATGAGACTGGGAAGCTCTTGCAGGGCATACTACCTAAATTCCTACATGCAGAATGGATCCACAGTGGAAGCATGACTTTGTTTTGATGTAATATAGAATGCTGAGATTCATGAAGCTTATTAGATGTGAGAATTGCTTACCATCCATCATATTGTCTGCCATTCCTATGCTGGTCTGGCATTTGCGCTGTTAATGGAGTGACTCCTGGTCTGTAGTCCTTGAGCAATTATTTTTGCCTCTGCCGGAGCAGACTCAGTTTGGCTAGCGATAAGGATGGATTTCTGTAAAGTTAGTTCTGGTTCAAGCTGTGACTGCTGGTATATACATAGCGTGGCTGTTGTTTTCTTCTCAACTGGATCTCAGATAATCAAACTAAATTCCCCTAAAGCACCACTAATGTATTGGTCAATAGCGTGAATTTCATCTAGTGCACGCTATCAAATTACAGTACTTGTTCTGCTGCTTAGATACTTGGTTGCTTCCTGTATGGAGAAGATACCTTTGCCTGGGGTGGAGGGCCAGAACTGATCTTCTCACAGGGGCCTAGATCAAAATAGTTTTTTGGGTTTTTTTTATTGCCAGGTGGTAGCCCTTAGGTCATGCGTGGCTTGGGCTATTTTGTAGCTTTCAGTTAGTGCAGTCTGTTTCAAGGAAGAGGATTCTTCCTTAGCGTTGCAATGACTTTTTAAATGTATGCGTTTCGACTAGTGCAGTGTTATTTCTAATAGTCCCTTTTGTGCGTGGCATTGTGTAAATAAGACTGTGGCCTGCACCTTCCCATAATGCCGTAGAGTGGAATTAATTTTTAAGGAGAGTCTGTGTAAGCATGCCACAGTTAAAGTTCTTGATGTAAAGAAAGTCACCAATTCACAAAGGAATTTGATTACCTCTATCCATTATACACACACAGTGAGTGATCGTGCTACTAACCATCTGTCATCTATTTCATTTGCATCATCAACACCTGCCCTGTTTATCTGCTACATTCTTTTCTTCACTGAATTCTTACATTGCTTTAATAAAATACAGAAATGTTATTGTTAAAAACCAATTAATTTACAATCCTCCATAGAGATAGTATTACTTATAATTCAATTTTGCTTCTAATGACCTGCTTTCTTGCAAAATGACTTAATTCTTGTGTCAAAGATTAGTTATTAGACATTACCCTGCTGTACCAGTCGTACTGCTGAGACAGGCAAAGCAGCTCTAGGTGTCCCTGCCCATGAATCAGAACTCGAAGACATTTTCCTTTTAACTCATTATAGAACCTGGTTTCGTATCCACCACTCTTAACTCTTCACTCCATAGGCTGTTTTGAATCTCTCTCTCTCTCTCTCTCTCTGTAGATGTTCTTACCTTCATTGTCTGGACTGTAAGAGCAGAGCCAAAAGCATAACAACGTCAAAGAAATTGCCCACGGAAGGACATAACCCTGGACTTCGTGCTGGCCCTCCACTGTGGAATTCATTTTACATCTCAACCATTATGTGCATGGGGCATGAAAAGCATTACTCCTTTTTCCCTACATCAGATTTCTGGAAATTAACACGATTGGATTCTCCACACAATTACAGCGCTGGGTGCACTTTCCCTTCTTATTACAAGAAACAGTATTATAAACATACATCACCGAAGCCAACCTGCTCACGCGTTACTAGTTTGGCAAAGCATACTACCTCTAGCCACCTCCTTCCTAGGCTTAACAAAAGGAATCGCTAAGCATATGGCCAAATCCGGCAAATTCTAGAAACATCAGCTTGGCCCACAGGCTTTCAGAAGAATATCTATTCTTATAGTTTTTGCTACATTTGCTCATTTTTATACAACACCTGTGTATTTTGCATGTAAAACTGCCCCCCTTTTTTGTTTTTCCAATAGTTTTGGCCAAATTCTTCCCTCACTTTACACCCCAGACAAGGTTTTGCCTCTCTCAAACGTCACTAATGGTACAGAGTCAGCCACTCTTGATCATGTGGGGTAGCACCTTACCTTGTGAGTAGTTCCATTTGATTTCTACAGGGTATTTGCAGAGTAAGGTGTTATTGCATGCACGTAAGGAGGCAGGATTTGGCCCTGTGAATTTAGGTTTTGGAAAATATTGCAAATTCTTTATTCTACCTGCTTGCATTTTTTGTTTCTGTGGTATGAGAGAGAAATATCTGCCACTAAATTAAATAAAGCCCCAAATCTTTACATTATTTCAGTGCCTCAGGAGCATAAAATTCCATAGACAACCAAGCTGATTTGTGTAGGAAAAAAACAACCTCTCAAACAATTTAGATTGATAAATAATTACACAGACAATTTTATATGCATAAAAAAACCTCAAACCCCCTAATCTTCCTTAAAACTTGAATGTATTCTAAAAACTGACTCTAAACACATGCAGTTAGAATCTACATTGGTGTATGGAGACAGTATAGATAGCCATATTCTGATGTGGAAAAAGTTTTTTTTTTTTTAATGTTTGCAATTAAGTCCATATACTCCAGAGCTGCTTCCATGAAATCTAATTTTTAACAAATTGAACATTTTGCAGCATGGGTCTGCCAGCAATTTTTATTTTCATAAAATGCACTCGCTGATGGATTTGAAGCCATTCTGTAGAATGTGTGAAGCTACGTGGTATTAAAAAAAGGTAGCTAAGGTCTGGTCTGACTTCTTGACAACTGCATGCCACACTGAAAGGATAAACGCTGCTCATTATTTTCCTAAAGCAAAAGAATTGTCTGTACGGTGTAGGTTGGTGAAACTTGAACAGCTGTCTTCTAAGAAGCATTTTTTTTTACAATAGATTATCAAGGGACATGTGAACAGTACACCAGACTAACTCTTAAACAACGGGCATTCGTACAAATGATCAAACTCAGCTACGAGTGCCTAAGAATAACCTCCTTTGGATTTCAGGGAGGGATGTTGATTTCGGTGCACTGCAAATACTGAATCAATATATAAAATATCTTGCTTGGTGAATTTTCTGCTTATATGATGTAGAATGTTTACAGGTGAAATCCATTAGAAACATTCACATATTAAGTGTGGTGAGTTCTAGTCCTTTGGACAATATGGTAAATCTCTTTGTACGAGCATCCTTAACAGTAATGCTTTCAGAATGATGTACACTTGGGCTTCAATCAGATTAATAAATAATTTACATTTCTAAATGACTGTTGTCTATGCCGGGTGACAGAGCGGAGTGTGGGGGTGGGGTGGGAAACATCCATATAGAGCCCAAAATGTTTTAAAATGTAATCCTAAAATAATCTTGTTTTCGAATGGTAAAAGTTCATGCCTCCAGCTCAGGCAGCGCATCATCAGCATCCAGATCAGGAGTTATGCCAAAATAGCTGCAATCTAATATGGAAATGAGATGTTGGCCTTGATATTGTGTCATTCTTCTGAATGGGATCACCTGCACCCATATATCCTAGGAGGAAATTTCAAACAGAGTTAGCTCCTTAAACCTTCTAATTAAAATGAGAAATCCCTAGGCTTCCATGACTCAGCCTCAGAAAAAGATTATTAGGAATTTAATAGGGAAAATATCGCATCTCAGACCATCTGTGACCCAGTGCTCTGTGAGAATTTAAAGAAAACTGGAGGGAGGAGGCAGCACACTCCAATGCACGCTCTAGGAGTACTTTGTTGGAGCTGCAATAAATCAACATAGTTAGAGTACAGCCTTTTTCAGATTTAATTACTGTTACATAATTATTAGCAAAGCAGTCTCCTCTGAAACTGTAAAACTCATTACATCAAAAATCCCCAAGCTCCTGATGGAATTTATGAACTAGTTACTTTCTTTCTAGCTCTGGGAAAATGCAATGGAATATATTCCAGTTGTCTCCAGCTTTTTGCATGCTGAGCTATTTTATTATTATTATTATGTTTCGGTGAATGTTTCCGATGTGCCTTTCTCTCATGATGAAAAGAGTTTCTCGTGTTCTTTTCCTGCTTCTGTCATGACAACTGGCTTATATAAAATGAACGCATTGGGCTGGGGCAAGGTATTTAAATCACATCTCTCTATGCCCGTGGTAGCCACTGAACTAGAGAAGGGATTCACTCCCAGGGATAGCAAGCAGCAGCTTTGTCACCACCCTTCCCCAGAGGTTCTGCTAGGGGTGGGCGGCTTTAAAAACCAGCCAAGGTTCTGTTCAAACCCTGCCAGGGGAGGCTTTCTGGGCAAAGTGCCAAACCAGCATATCTCCCAGCCAGCCTGACCCCCATCCCCTCCCTGGCTGGCCCTGCCTAGTTGGAGAGCTGTGACAGCTGGCTCCTGGTTCTCCTCTGGAGTGGGGGCGGTGGGCAGTTTGCCCTGCCCAGTTGCACTCCTTGTGGACTTCTGCTGCCGTGAGCTCTCAGCACAGATTTCACGGGCAGAAGCGAAATGAATGAGTCTAGCCCATAACATTTACAGGGAAACCCATGGCACAGCACAATGCTAGGCTCAAGTTTTCTGCCATTTAAATGAACATGAATAGTATTCTTGTCTTCAAGAGGAAGCAGGACTGGACCAATCACAACAAGACGGTGTAGACAGTCTCTCCACATCGCAAGCATAAATTCTCCAGCTGCCTTTCTCTCTGATGCAGAGAGCTTCACATTCGGACAGATTGGTTTGCTGCTGCATGCAAAATTGCACAGCAGATCAGGGCAACTTTGGAGAGGTTGCTAACTGCACAGATGAAACCAGTGCTGTTTATGTACACAAAAAATATAATTTGTTTAATTTCATTTGTTTAAGTGGAGTTCCATGGAAAAAACTTAGAAAATTTGGGCAAGAAACTGCCTTAGATCAAGCAGATAGGGAAATTCAAATGCTTTCACTCTGTCCTTAATTTCATCTAATCTTTCCTAGATATTGCAGAACAATGGGGAATCTATGCAATACAATAAAATACAACTTCATTTTGCACAGCAACTTTCAGGTGATCTGAATCCTAAAATGCTTATTAGAGTTAAACTATACTATTACTGCAATAAGTAATAACAGGAAAATGAAATTGAGAGAAAGTAGTACGAGAGAATAGGTGCTTTCTCTGCCAAGGGAGTGGAGGGGTCAGGAAGGATGTCTCAGATGGCACAGACTGGAGAGGAGAGGGCTCTTTCACTAATATTGCTGAAATTGGTACGCGATCGATGTGCAGATGGTGTTGGAGATCCAGGGTGGAAACCGATGAGGCAATTTTGAACTGGTTCATGAAATGAAAGAGGAGTTAGTTATATGAGGAGGAAGAGGAGATAAAGTTGAGCTTTTTGTATAGGAGAAATGGAGAGCTGGATCTTGGGGAGGTCATAGGAAGAAGAGATTTGAACTAATCAAGGCACATGGAAATAAGGGCATGAATAAAGAATCCCCCAGAATTGGATTGAAGGCAGTGACACACACAAGCAGAACTGAAGATGTGGGAGGAAGCTATAACCCCATCAAGGACAATGGTAATGTTGCAGGCACAGAGGTGGGGGATCTTGGTAAGGGACAGAGATGAAATTGTGTTTGAGGATCCACCTTTATATATACTGCTGTATTGTAAGTGCTGAGTTACCTAAGACACAACAGCAATAGCAGCCCTTTCTCTGAAATGTCTTCCTTTTGAAATTGTATTGGATCCATAGCTTCTGAATTGGAAATTTATATACATGAAACAATGATCTTTATCACATTGATATGTTGGAAGATATGTCTGGAATATTTAATTGGACCGGTATGCCATTTGGCCAAGGAACCATGGGGAAAGGCAGGCAATTTGGAAGGCAATGTGGTCAGATGGGTAGGATACCAGATTCTGAGTGAGGAGATTAAGGCTTGGACTCTGTTCAGTTGAAAGGTCACCACAAACTCAGTGTCTGACTTTGGGCAATCACTACATCTCACCATGCCTTAGTTTCCTCATGTGTAGAAGAGGAGTAATGATGTTAACTCACTTTTGCTTTGCTATCCAGGCTCATACACACTGTGCTGCCGCGGCTTCACCACTATTGTTCGAACTAGCTAGATCAAAGCTGGTTCAGGTCCATCTATATGTGCTGCAGTCACATCTCTGATTGCAGGGAAGTCATACACTTTGTGTTTATTACTATTGTCAAGTGCAAATGGGGAGTATTTCAAGGACACAAGTGAACTTTGCCCATTTTTAATGACAAATTTTGTTCTCATTCATACCTCCGTAATTCCACTGAGTTTAAAAGGCACTGTATCAGTGTAAATGATCTATCCTTCTGTTGATGAGTACACAGAACTTCCCCTTATATTTATGGCAATTCCTTGTGTGCACTGAGCAGAGCTTTCAGAAAAATACGTTCTCTCCAACTTTTCCTTGTCACTTAAATTTTCTTTGGATGTACTTGAAAGAACTGTGCATGTTCATAACCATCTGGTAAAGTTGCTAAACTGCCTATTTTTTATTACTGTATATTTTTATATAATTTAATATTGAGAGGGTTTTTTTTGTTTAAATTGAAGATGTCCCCCTGTGGAAGGTCTTTTTATTTCATCTTTGTGTGTTGATCATAACATGTGGGACTCTAGACAGTCATTCTGTTCAGAACTGAAAAACACAAAGTGTTTTCTTTAATGCTACCAATAAGTATTTTTTTTTGGCTTTTTTTCCTTGCAAAGTGCTACTCTGAGCCCCATCCAGTTTTTCAAGTGACAGAACCATTTGGAGGATAAAGAAAAAATGCCAGTCTTGTATTTCCAAACAATTTAAAAGGCACAAAGTCCTAAAATATTTACTAATGCACATCAGTTACAATACTCTGCAGCCATGTATTGTGAATCACATAATAAATGTATCTCAGTTACTATTGCCATGACAATTACTGACGGAATCACTCCATAATTAAAAAATCAACATTTATTGTATCTATCATATTAATGAAATATTTGCAGAATAAATTATACTATAGTAATGCAGGTGGTTCCTGTGTTTTAATCCAAACATTTAAACCAGGTAATTAAATGAATGCATTGCTGTAAAATGGTCAGCATGGTATTTCAGTGATATCTTAAGAAGATACAGGAGATGTGATCCCTGTCCATTCACAATTGATTTAATGTCTTTTCTGTCATATCACAGCTAGGTGCATCATGGCTTGTCCTGCCATTCACCATATTGTAATGAGAAATTTCAAGAGATACAAATGTAGCCATGTATTCTGCCAAAAATCTTGTAAATCTCTGTAAAATCATCTGATATCATTATCTATGTCTCTGGTAGATAACGATGTGCAGCAACAGAACAAGAGCCAAAGATCTTAGTTTAAGTGTCTTGCCCCCCAAAATATAGGCAGTCTCTAGTTATTCATCAGATTGAAGATTTTCAACAGAGCAGGGCTACCCCCATCGGCTACTGCTGCTGGGCTGGCAGTAGCAGCTGTCTCTTACCATTATGCCCTCAGGAAGCAATGGCATTTGCCAGCAAACTCCCTGTGTCTAACTCATTTCCTACATTCTCTTCTTTCATTTGCATAGTCAACTGGTCCTTATGCCTCAAGAAAATCAGGAGAGCGTCTGAGGAATAAGTTGTTAGAAATGAAGTTTTAAAACATCACACCAGGAGGTGCATGCACAAAGCCTCATTATATTCCCAACGGCCTGCCAACTCATGAGAACATAACAGAAAAGTGAGACTCTCTGTACCAACTGACAATGCTAGAACAGAAAGGGCAGCTTCTTCCCTCATATTTCAGGAAATCAGTATATAAAACTCAGTGAAATGTTTCTGCAAGCCCACTTTCCCTTACAGCATGCTCACAGTTGGGCAGGCACTTACTCACATCACAAGGGCTAGAAGGAACAGGATTTAAAAAATAAGAACTGCCTGACGCTATTGTTTTCTTTTCTCCATCTCCTTCCCATCCTCCCTCCCAGAGTGTGCGGGGAGCCTCCATTGGTCAAAATAACCAGACATCCTTAGGGCTGAGGACTTCTCTAGGGAGCCCTTTTTGGCATAAAGGCTTTTGTGTAATCGTTGCATTTGATCACTTCTCCGGGCTCAGGTTGGCATCCCCAGCTGGGAGAGCTGTGCAGCTCTCAAGGGCAGCATTGTACTTCAGCCTCTGTTGCTCTGCAAAGATCTGATGCAGCTCATTTTCTTTAAAGGCCTGATTGACACTAGCCACCACAGAGTCGTAGCAGCCATTAGCTGCTGGCACCCCTCAAATATGGCATCTTTGCACAGGCTAGTTCAGTGAAAGGGTGGTTGGAGAGGTTGGTTGCTTTTGATTTTTGTGAGTCTTGGCCTCCGACTTACAGCTGATGGTGTGCTTGTGGTTCTGCTGGTACTGCTGCTCTCCTTCGCCTAAAGTTGTACTTACTTGCCTGGGCACACTGTGGTTTGGTGATGAGAAAGTCTCCCTTTCATCTGACCCATGTTACGTCTTACCTTGGATTTTCTGAGTATATACAGCACTCGGATTGTGGCTGATGTCGTTTCCCAGCAATATGAGGAACCCATCCATCGATGATCAGTTCTGCACCTAGTCAGCTGCCAACTTGTCAGACAAGTAGCATAAGTTCAACCACTGGTGTAAATGGAAAAAAAATACTCTCACATCCATGATTTTGTCCTTATTTGTTGTTCCAGGTGTTGCACACTGTTCTACAGCTGATGTTGGCTGCCTGTTTGCAGCAATACGGAAAACACTCTGGGAATCTCCTACAATCTCTCTAGTCCCCGTAACCTTTCTTATCCTACTGATAGAACCAACTTCTTTTTCCCTTCCCAGAAGGTACGGGAACTCTCACAAACTGGCCCAGTCGCCCCCTCTGGATTGACACCAGCCTTTTGTGAGCAGACCCAACTGCTGGATCCCATGTGCTCCTAAGCCAACAGGGTCTAGGCAGGGTTGGGGCATTGTTTCTCACTCTGATTCTCTAAGGGTATGTCTACACTGCAGTCAGGAGATATGATTGCAGCATGTGTAGGCTAACTAGATCAAAGCTAGCTCAAGTGACAACAGCAGTGAAGCCACTGAAGCATGAGTGGTGGATGCTTAAGTATGTACTCAAGGTCCTGGCAGGGTGAGTCGTGATGCCTTGGCATCACTGCTGTTGTTGTTTGAGTTAATTTAGGCTAGCTAGGTCGAAGCTAGCTCTGTATGTCTACAGGGGCTGCAGTCACTCCTCCCAATTGCAGTGTAAATATGCTGTTTGGGTATGTCTAGAGTGCAAGTGAAGGTGTGATTGTGTAAGCCCAGGTAGGCATAGCCATGCTAGCCTTGTTCCAGTTAGCACAGGTAACAATAGTAGTGTAGATGTAGCAGCATGGGCTAGCAACCTGAATACATACCCAGGCTCCCCAACAGTCTTGTACTCGGGTTGCTAGTCCATGCCATCACGTCTACACTACTATTGTTACAAGAGCCAGCTAAATCAAAGATGGCGTGGGTATGCCTACGCATGCTACAATCACACTTTCACTTGCAGTGTAGACATACCCAGAGGCACACTCCCAGATGTAGTGCGTGTGTCTCTGCACCCCTTCCTTGGGATATCGGGCTCCAGAGTCCAGCCGCCTTTACCCCAACTGGGCAAAGGAATTTCTTAACCACAGATACTTCAATCTTAAGCTGCACCAAAGAGTTCCAGATCTTTGGAAAATAACAAACAGTCCTGAATACAATCTCCCAAGTCTGCTTTCATCCCTCCTGTGAGTCCAAAGGCTAAGCAGCCATTTCAGCCCTCTCTCTCCTACAGCCCTTTTCTTCTGGCATGTGGCAGTGGACTCCCTCTTGCTTAGAAAAGCAGCCAGCTTTTGAAACAGTCTCTGTCCGTCCCGTTACCCATGCGCTTTCGCTGGGGAAATAACAGGCTTCTCCCCTGGAAACAGAGTCATTCAAAATCAATGGTCCTACCAGTTGAAAACCCATTGTCTCCCCCCTCCCCCCTACCGCCCAGTCTGAAATAGCCTGATTCTGGTGACCTTTAGGTACACAGCAAAAGGGCAGAGGGCATGCATTCCACAACAAGGAAGGAATGGAAAGGAGATTTTGTAGATGGCTGGCTGAGTTCTTGGTTGAAATGACTATTGTATTGCTGCCGGGATTTTGTATTATTAGTTACTTGTGAGGCTGCCTAGAGCCTTGGATAGGCAGCTTTTTATTATTTCAATCTAAATACATGCACTGCCAATCCCTACCGTGGTATTTAGGTGTTCTACAAGGGTTCCGAAAGCTCGAGAGTCCTCCCTTCTCTTCTTGTACCATCTGCCACTCCACAGGAAATGTGATGGTATTAATTTATTTACTCCGTCTTTATGGTCATCATTATCTTCACCTTTGCCGTCTTCTCTCTCAGGAGAAGGAAAACCCTTCTGTGTGTCGCCTGCAGGTAACCCTCTTCTCCAGATTCACTGACCCCTGCATCTCTCTGAGGTTGCACAAGACCACTGCCCACATCAGCTTTCACTTCTACCATTTTATGCTGCCTTACATGCTTAGAGTGCTTTACATTAGCTAATGCAGTCTCACAACTCCCCCATAGTGCAACGTAATGCAGTGTGGGGCCAAGTACCTTCCTAGAATATATGTATATTAAAATTGTTGTTGCGAGGCAGTTAAGTTATTCAGTCCAATTCTCACAAGTGCTTTTTCAGCCTCAATTTGTATAAAGCATATTAGTTAGAACGTAGCCTTCTGCAGTGCTTTTAAAATAAAGCCAAGAGAGACATGGTTTCGATGACACACTACCATCAATTAAAAAGTAACAAAGCCCTGCACTTTGCCAATTAAGAATTAATGGGTTATATAAGATACTGCACATGCCAAGAAAATGTCTTCCAAATTACTGCTGAATTTTCAAAGTGTGACGTGTGTGTGTGTGTTTTGTGTAACATACCTACGTACGTACAACAGCCACGATTTTTAAATGATTGCCTACATTTAGGATCCGAAGTCCACAGTTAGGCACCTAAATAAATGGCCTGATTTTCAGAGGTGCTGAACAACCAGTCTCTCTCACTGAGTTCCAAAGGAGGTATGAGGTCCTCAGCAGTCTTGAATATCTGCTTGCTTAATTAGATGGCTCAATGTGGATTTAGGAGCTTAACGTTAGGTGCTTACTTTTTAAAATATCAGCTAGCTATATATATATATATATATATATATAGTGTGGTGTGTAGGTAGATCTAATGCCATATATATATATATATATATATATATATATATATATATGGCATTAGATCTACCTACACACCACACAATAGCTGAAAGATATTTTTATTTTACATTTTTATATTGTGGTGCATATCATAGAATAGAATCATAGAATCTGAGGGTTGGAAGGGACCTCAGGAGGTCATCTAGTCCAACCCCCTGCTCAAAGCAGGACCAACCCCAACTAAATCATCCCAGCCAGGGCTTTGTCAACCCTGACCTTAAAAACCTCTAAGGAAGGAGATTCCACCACCTCCCTAGGTAACCCATTCCAGTGCTTCACCACCCTACTAGTGAAAAAGTGTTTCCTAATATCCAACCTAAACCTCCCCCACTGCAGCTTGAGACCATTACTCCTTGTTCTGTCATCTTCTACCACTGAGAACAGTCTAGATCCATCCTCTTTGGAACCCCCTTTCAGGTAGTTGAAAGCAGCTATCAAATCCCCGCTTTCTTCTCTTCTGCAGGCTAAGAAAGATATACAGACATCTCTTTATTTTTATTCTTTGTCATTGGCTATGCAGTCCAACAGTCCATTCCAGATGTGGCACCAAGTCATCTGCAGTGTCAAAAACATTCTGTGAACTTTAAACAGGTGGCGCCTAATCCAAACCCCACTGAAGTCAATGAACGACAACCATTGACTTCAATGGGCTTTGGATCAGGCCTGTGGTGCTTGCAATTCTGGAAGAAAAAAAATAAATGGAGTCTTTCTTTTTATGGTTTTTAAATATTTATTTTAGACCTTCATTTCAATAAGCACTAGCTGACTTCACATGCCTATAGAGCATTCTGCAAGTGATTCTGTGGATTGACCAGGATCCTAAAATTGAAGCCATATGGAAACTTACTGTGCATATTAAATGGCATGCAGCCGTGTTAACAGCATTTTGATTTGTGGCTGCAAGTAATAAATGAATTATATTAATTTTGTAGCTGCAAGCTAATTTCTCCAGAATTACTTTTTAATAACCAGCACTATGTTCACTGGTAAGATTTAAATACATTTAGGAACAAATCCGTGGATTTTTTTTGCAAAAAAAAGTAATGCTAGATGATCATTTTGAGACTCTGAGTTTGTTTAATAATTCCCTCTTCTCCAAAACAGTTTTAGAGAAACTGCTGAACATCAACGAAGTGACTTGGGGCCAAATTACCTACATGTGTTGCAGGAACAGAAGTAACCCATGTGTGCAGTGGATAAACGAAGCAAAGAAGGTAAATTCAGATATACTCCACATTCTGTACCACTGCATTTACACCTTTCAGTCTTAGTGAAGCTATGGGGCTGGCTGAGGGGTCATGTGGGTTTATCCCCCACATGGATAGTAATCTTTGAACCAATGACCCATCCTTCCTAGTGTATTGGCAGCTTACCAGGCACATAGACCTGGGCTAAAAAGGAGGGCATTTAGTAATGCGCTTGCAGTTTGGAATTGCTACTGCCTGACATATAGACTCAAGTATCTTATCTTAGCATGCCTTAGTCACATGGGGACAGGATTAATGTTTTATCAGTGACTCTACTGGTCTTATAACTTGCACAGAACTAGGTTGAATGTGAGGGAGAACTTATGTTCTGCTTGTCTGGCACAAGAAGAAAATGCAGTGCATGACCCCTGTATAAGGCAGATACTGCATTTGGGCAGATCTCATTGTCAGGCTCTCATGGAGGCAGTAGGCAGTTAAACTGAACTACTGAAGAGCTTTTGCATAAGGCTATGCCTGTTGTAGAGGCCATTATTCATGGAGGATCCGCCATCTTATAGAACACGCTGACATCTGTGTGAGTACCTGAGGGTACAGGAACTCCATGATTGAGTAGGATGCAGATGTATTGTACAGCTACATGTCTCCTCTAGGGCATCTTTTGCAGGCCCAGCTGTGGTGAAATGCCGGCTACTCCAGCATGAAGGCTGAAGTAACTGTTATAGGCTGGATGACCTGTTGTGCAAAACAAGTGTTTGGTACTGTGACAGGGTGCTGTTAACAGCTTCAAATTGGGCTCTACAGAAGCCAGCACCATGGACATTTAGAACATGTAGGGCATTGGGTGTGGTTAAGGTAGAAGGGAGTACTTACACATGCTGGTAGCCTGCTGAGTTAATGAGGTAATTAGTTCACCAGCTGGAGAACCCAGGAAGGAAAAGGGGCTGTATAAAAGGCTAACCCAGGGAGCAGGAAGGGGCTGCTCATAAATGCTGTTAATATGGTTGTATTGTACCTGGGGTGTAAGAAGGAGACAAACAATAAACTTGTGTGGTGAAGGTACGTTGGTGGTCCTGTGCATGGCATAATTTCCCAAGAGGGCTTACCAGCCAGAGGTTTTCAGGAGAGGAAGGGGGAACCTGTATATACATACATAATAAGGAATGGGGGGAGGGACGGCCAGGACATGCCTGCTGTCCACTCAGGACCCACCGAATATTCAGCCTGTGTACCTTGCAGCATTTACTTCTGTGAATGCTGCAGAGATGGAGCTGTGTGCCCATGAAGCAGCTCTGACCGCACACACCCAAATTGCTTTGTTATTGGAAGTGATGAGCAGTGACTCTGCCTGGAGCTGTCACGGGGGCATTGGGTGCATTCCAGCACTGAACTCCACTGGCATCTAGTCGCCTCCCAGTTATAGAGTCATTTTTTGGATGGGCCCACAGTGACGGTTGCAACCCTTTCCATCTCAATCCCTGTTTTTAATCATTCTGAACAGCCACCAGAAATCACCTGTTGGCCTGAATTTATTTTCTGCCTCTTCACAGGGCAGACGTTATATTATATTCTTACAGTTCTGTTCTATTTCTAGAAATAAATGTTAGGAAGAGGAGCAGGCCTGAGAGGCTGCTGTGATCATGATGGTTGTGGTTGGTTATAATTTTCTTGCCGTCAGTCTTTGTAGCTGAACTCTGGGTGGCTGGTGGCTAGGCATGCTCAAGGGAGAGATTCTGCTTTATTAAAACGGCTCTAACTCCCCTTCTATCAGGCTCTCAGATTAGTGCCCTTCAGGCACCAAAACTGGGGTAAATTCATTTACTCAGTCAAACATTTTCCTGACTTTTGGTTGGGCTTTCATGCCTGTGTGGGATCTGCTTACTGGTGTTGGTAAGGGGCGAGTTGATTTGTATCTGTTGTGGGAAGCATTTCTCTGTGTGTTAATTTTTCTAAAATTGTGCCCAGATGCCAAGGCAAAGGGCATCTAATACATTTTAATTAAGGGTGAAAATTTGGGTTCCCGTTGCAAAAACAGAGAGAGAGCTTTGCATGGGTGATGGACACAGCATCCTCCCTCAAAATCTGGAGGCAGAATGTGGATCACCTATAGTACTTAGACAAACTGTACCACTGTTATATCAATCTGGGGGCAGTAGTAGCTTCTCTGTCTGCTGTATCTCCCTTTGCATGGGGTTGTAGTCCAATGTCTCCTACCATTCCCTGGCCCATTCACAAACACACTCCTGATCTGTTCCCTAAGGGAGACCCCAGAGTAGGCTCTCTGTTTTCCAGTCCTCTGCCCAGCACAAATGTCATTTCAGCTGGATTTGAACATTATGTAGCTGCTCATGTGTCTGAATAATTGACATCAAAGGTAAGGGAAAGTTTACCTTCCCGCCTGCTTTAGGACCTGGCTGTACTCACTGGCAAAACTCCCATTGACTTCAGCAGGACCGGGCCCTTAGTTTCCTTATCTTGTATGTCACAATTTACATTATAAAACCTGGTTTTCAAGGGCTTATAAATCGGTATTTTGGGCTTAGATTCCATTGGTTATTGCCTTTTGTTTTTCAAAAATACAATTTTGTTTTAATAAAGCACCCAAAAACTTAACATTTCAGGCTTTAAATTTAGACCAGTAAATTACTTCATGTGAAAAATACAATTTGGTAAGTTAATAAGCTCCAATTTAGGAAAAATATCTGCTTGGCATCTATTCTGCAAATAAATGATTTTTCAAGGCTTCTGCATGTTTGGTGATGGTGGGGGGGCTTTCATGTTCCCAAGAAAAAGATGGATTTTAAAAATTGGTCTCTTATTCCCAATATTAGATGCTTTTAAAACTTCCCCAAATACTGCCAAGTCTCAATGGACACTGAAACCAGAATATGATATAGGTTTTGTATGGTGTCTTCAATACTAATGGCATCCTAGAATTAAGTAGTGTGTGTGTGTGTGTGTGTAGTGCTGTCGTAAAGATAAATACAAATATAATAATATAGGGAAAGTTTAACTAAGAGGAACAGCTCTGGAGAAAAGCCTTTTTGGAGAAGCTCTATGCACTACTATGTAACAACTTTTGTGGATGAGGCTGAGACAATAGCCCATCTTAGGGCGTAGATCATATGGCCATCGTTTGCTTGCATGAGGTGTCCCCCGTATTCCTCATTCTTGGCATAAATAAATAATGAATTCTTCACAGGCTGTGTTGGCAACAAACTTGGCTTCCCCACTCCCTCCAGGTTATTCTTGCATATCCTTGAAAAAGGCTCTGGCCGAAGGGGCCAGCCTTTTACTGGCATGATGTGACAGAATTTTGAGAGCAGACCTGGCATGTCTGTCTTAGAACACAGAAGGTCAGGAACTGGGAACCTTGAATCCTAATTCCTCGTAATTTAGTCCAGCTTTGATTAAGTGAGACGTGGCGGGGCTGTCCTTGAGATTCAGTGGTATTGTGCCAACTGTCCTCTGGGCTGGCCTGTTTCCCTCCCGGGTAAAACTGAACCTGCCTCTATTGTTTAGTTCTGGGTCAGATCCAAATTCATGTTTTCTGACTCTGATGACATTTCATACAGAGTGATGGCCTCACAAATTTCAGGCCAAGATTTCTGTTGTGTTGTCCTGACATTTTGTGAGGCCATGTTGTAAGATTTTGATACTGTCAAATCAAAACTGATTTGACCTTGACCGTGGCCTGGACAATAAAACAAAGCCATAGGCTAAATGTAATTCAGACCATAATCTGGAACTTAAACCCACACAACTAGCCTCTAATTTAGGGAGAGATCGGGTATTTGCTTCTGTGTTGAAGGATTCTGCCATGTGTTTCAGTGGGATTTTCAATCTCATTTAATTTGCTGCCATTTGAGAGCCCTAAGGGTAAAGGGGATAAGAGGAGAGTAAAGCAAGTACAAGTGAGAAAGGGAATCACTGGTATGAAAAAACGTTTCCTTTATTTGTGTGTGTGTGTGTGTTCTCTCTACCTTTTAAAGACCTCCTTGCATATATCTATGAAGAGAAAAAGCACAGACAAGTCCAAAGAGAATAAAGCCAGGAGGTTTCCCAAAATGGGTGCATGACCATGGGAGTGTGAAGTGAGTCTAGACTCCATTCAGAGCTTGGCAAGGGAGGGATTAACCCTCTTTCTCTGACTAGAAGAGTGCAGGGTAGGCCAGCTGTGGGGTACTAATTAAATCTCACCCCAGCACACTGAGGGCTTGTCAACACGGTGGGGTAATGGGCCCTATGGGGGTCTGAGACCGAAAGCGACTAATGTGTTGTGCGTTAATCATTCCATGTACCCTGCCGGTGCACATTAAAAGTTCCCTGGTGTGCTTTCAAGAAGTGTTGTTTAAAACAGTACCATGTTAAAGTGCACTAGGGAACCTTTAGTGCACACCAGCAGGGTCTACACAGACCAATCAAAGTGCAACACATTAGTGCGCTTTAGAAATCAGGTCTCCATAGTGCGCATAACCCCACTGTATAGACATGCCCTATAAGAAGGATGTTAGAGGTAAAGGATTTTAGGAACACAGGAATTGCCATACAGAAACAGACCTGTGGTCCATCTAAGCCAGCATCCCATTTCTGACAGTGGCCATTACCAAGTGCTTCATAGCAAGGTGTCAGAAGAACCTTGCAGTAGGCAGATGTGCAGATAATCTGTCCCCTATATTAATGTCTATATGTGTAGGAAAGAATCAAATCAAGGGAATTCCTTCCTCCAATGTCTTTAGTCATTCAATAACTTACCAGCCAGGGAAAGTATTTTTCTGTTCCGCTTAGTATTTTTCTATGGCTTGCTTTATCATTTACTGAGCCTAGGTTTTACAGTTTGCAGTACCTCGAGAAAGAACGGTGCTGTCACGAAGCTCCCAGAATGAGTAATCTGGCTGTGAGTTGCCTCTCCTCTGGTCCTGCCATGGAGTTGAGTGAGAAGCACTGGACTGGCATTGATTTTCCTCCCTCCCTCCTGGTTCTGTGGTCAGAAGGAAAGATGAACTGTCCCCCGAGTTATTGAGTTAACATAGGGGCACAGAGCTGGAGGCCCCCAAATTGAAAAGTCTGAAGTGCTCCCTTTTGCTTAGCACTGGCCCCGCATTTGCTAAGTATATGGTGGCAGGCAGTTATTTCCCTCTGTACATAGCTTTGGGCATTTTTGTAACTTCACACTCACACACACACACGAAAGTGCACTGTGTACTGCTCCCCTCTGTCTCTTTGCTGGTGAAGAAAAACACTTGCAAATCTAAATGCATAAGGCTGCTGCTTCCACCCAGCAGGCGAACACTCCATAAAGGTCATGTGTTTCTGAGTACTTCTGCCACTGGCGCAGTGTGAATTGTGGGTGCTTTTTCCTAGCTCCTGCCCTGCTGTGCAGTGGAAGGAGGATACCTAGACATTGTGCCAGTAACCGCGTTTCTCCTCCTTGCATTCAGCTCGTTCTTCTCACCTGCTTGCATTTTGTTGTTGTTAAATATTATTTGGTGTTCTGCATGTAGACAGAAACAGCTACCAGACAAAGGGTAGCTTCTCCCTCCCCTATTTCCCAAACCTCTAGTATAGTCAATGCAAATTACCTCGATGTGATTTTTGAGGTGGTAAAAGAAACAAAATCTTTTTCGGCACTTGGTCCAATATAAAAAGCTGCTCTCTGCCATTTCCCCTGTTTCCTGTCACTGATAAAAGACAGAAATAGGCCCTAACCAAAACTGTGGAACCAACAACCCTGAACTGTGGGGAGATTTGGACTGAGATCTCTACATCTCTAATGATAGGACACCTATCTCTATTATGGATTCTGACAAAGCAGAACCCTGGATCCAAACCGTGCTCCAACTTCAGATTTTAGGGCACTTGGATCCAGATCCAAACTTTGTGGTTTGGGCCCATTTCGAATTAAAGAGAAGCATCTAGCATTTAGCAGAGATCGGCCTATACCAGTAATTGAGCATGTTAACAACTAGAGCTAGTTGTGAAATTAGGCATGAGGCAAACCGTGCAGAGAGCAGGAGAAATCAGCCTGCTCCCTCCTTTTGGGAGCAGCATAATAAAGTGAGGGTCCAAAGTTCATCAGCCATTACCAAACCATTATCTAGGGCTGTGGTTCAGTCTCTAGTTGTTCAAGTAATTTGCTTGTGGTGTTTGTATAATATATGTAGAGGATTTTTTATTTTCAATAACGATTCCTCACAGCTCCTCATGTACACTGTACCAACCAAAGTCATTCTGGTTCCTTAGAAGTGAATACTTGTCAGTAGAGTTTGTATTTACACCTCTAAAATCAGAGGCCTTGTCTACAGGCAGAAACTGCACTGATTTAATTTCAATCAGTTTTTAAACCTGGTTAGCTAACCCAGTGCAAACTGCTGTGCCGACACTTAGTTCAGTTTAAAAAGGTCTTATTTCAAGTAATCTGAAACCTGTTCTTAATTGACTTAGCTAAAGTGAAATAAACCTGGTTTAAACAGATCTAAGAGTATCCACACCACCTTTTGCACCAGTTTAACGAAATCAATGTAAAACTGCACTTTTAGTTAAACCAATGCAACTTTCTCATTAAACAAACCCTGAATATAGCAGCAAGCAGTGCCAGGGAATGTGTCAATCTATAGACTCTTCCCCGACCCCTATTCCCAACATTAATTCCAGATTCCAGAGTTGCTTAAAAGCAACTCTGTGCTATTTGTTCACTCAACATCCTTTGTATGTTTTAAAATCTGTCCCTGCATTGTACTAGGCTAGAAAGTGGTCTGGAAATACTACACTTTACTATCTTTAATGAACATATAGCTACTTCTGTTTAAGGATATCTAAGGTGTGCCTGTATGCTGGTAAGGTATGTGTTTGAATGTGGTATTTATTAAATCCTGATAATTGTCCATGGTTTCAAAACCCAAATGTAATCAGTAAGACTGTCCAGAAAATAATGCTGTGCAAGAAAAAACAAAAGGCACCTGTGTACTGTGCAATAATAAGTATCAGGCAAAATATAGTATCACAGCTAATAGATGTACTTTATGACTGGAAACATCTATGTTTAATCGCATTTAAAATATGTAGTGAAAAAAACACAGTAATACATTGTTATAACAAACCCTTACATCTGAAGTCAGAATAATACAAAAAAGTGCTGATACCATTGTATTATTATGTTAAAGTAACTGATGCAAAATTTTGACAACATCTTCTTCTAAAATGTTATGTAGCCCCTATCAGCAAACACTCCAAATTTTATGCGGAATAATTCTCAGAGGTGATCACCTATATTTTTCTTACCCACGAACAAAACAACCCCCCCCCCCCCCCAAATCAAAGAAAATAATTTTTTTGCATAGCTTTAAATATTGCTGCACTAACTCCCCTGCATCTTGCAAGACCATCTCAGTTTAGGGACAGTTCTTTTAAAATTCAGAATAATTTTTTAAAATCCAGTTCTTCTCAAATACATAATATATAATTTCTAATAATTATAAATACATCATTTTTACTCATCTGATTTTAATAACATGCATTTGTATAGTTACTGTACAATTGAAACAGACATTGACTTTAGACAGTGTGTATGCATTTATGTCAATTATATTGTTTAGACACACTGTTCAATGAATCAAGCGAATAGGGTGGGGAAAAAAAGAAGAAGCCTCTGGTAAGAAACAATCTCACAGTGTTTACAGACAAAAAAACAAAAGGAAAAATAAGTATAAGAAAAAGGATTTATTAGTACATAGAAAATTCCCACAATAGTTGAAACACACTTTAGAAACTAGTAAACACGTTAAATAGAGTTGTGCCCATTATGCAGTGCACGAGCATCTGCTTTATCTTAATTAGACGGGGAGGTGAATGACCACTGTTTATTTTCATTTTCCTCATTAATTATGAAAAACTGCATTTAATTCATCTTGCATGGTGAGAGACTGGCTGCGCAGATGTAAGTCGTAAGGGAAGTGGCTCTCGGTAGGCAGCCTGAACATGGAGCTCTGCCCAAGGGGACCCCTGGGTGGCACTGCACAGTAATGCATGCCATAATTGTAATTTTTGCCATAGTCCAAGGCATCTTCTTGCTTCAGGGAAAATATCCCATTATAGTTAATTGGGGGAGGACTTAAGGGACCTTCAAACTGTGGGCTGGCACACTCAGGGGAAGTGCTTTCATAGAAAGATTCGTAAGCACTGCAGTAATTGTAGGGTTTCATAGACTTGGAATTGTCAAGAGTTCCATGCCCCGGGGGAGTGCTGAGCTCAGGACTGTGATAGGGAGGATAGAAGCTGGAATATGGTGACCTTGTGTGATGGGCACCTTCCCCCGTCTGACCCATCAAGAAACTCCTGGCATTCAGCTGCAGGCACCCTGCCACCAAGTTTGTAGTTGGCTGGGATAGACCTTTGCACAAGTTTTGGACGAACGTGAGCAGATCAGGTCTCTTGCCAATACGCAGGATTTCAGAAAGAGCCCAAATATAGTTTTTGGCTAGTCTTAAAGTTTCTATTTTAGACAGTTTTTGTGTTTTTGAATAACAAGGGACCACTTTTCTTAAATTGTCCAGAGCATCATTAAGGCCATGCATCCTGTTCCTTTCTCTAGCATTGGCTTCTTGCCGCCTGAATTTCACCCTTTCCACTCTTATCTTGGTTGTCTTTTTTTTCCTAAGGCCCCTCCTTCTAGGCAAACCATTCTCATCATCCTCCTCCTCTCTGTCTTCTTCCTCCTCTTCTTTTTCTGTGTCTTCTCCAGTGGCCCTTTTGATATTCTTTCCTCGGAGTACAATCTGCTTTGAAAAGCTTTCTGGCTTCTTAATTTGCTTTTGGTCCTCACTTTCTCTGGAAAACTTTCTGCACATCTGGGATTCTGGCATTACAACAGACTCATCAAATGGTAGTGTTAACATGGTTCTATAATCTTAAGTTACCTGAAAGAATGCCAGCACAATGTTTAAATGTTTCCATTTGTAAAGCTTGTATACTTACACAAACAGCGTCACATACCTTTCACTTGTGTATATACACATGTACATGTATACAATACACAACACAATTTTCTAATAAAATATGTTTATAACTTGCAAATGTTTTTTCAATTTTGTTTTTAAAAAAAAATAGCTGCCAAAATTATAAAAACATCAAAACATGCATTATATCATCACTAATCTAAGCAAATGTAGTACAAGTAAATAAAGAGTAAAACTATGTTTAATAGTCATAATCAACTCCCTGCACATTTGTATTTTTTTAAACAACCTTTTAGAATCCCCAACACTCTGGAATTTAAGCAAATGCAAAACATGATAAAGCAATGCGGAAATTTCATTAATCCAAATTCCCCTGGGTAAAAAATGAGAAGGGAGAGACCAGTCTTAAAAATGAAAAGTCCTGTATCTCTATTAACCAACAGACAAATATTTTTTTAAAAATCACCTATTAACTTTTATTTTGAAGTTTGTTCACATGCATTCTTTCATGAATCAATACATTTAAGTCCAGTAAATTGGAATAGGTTAGAAAGAATTTAAATGAAAAAAAAAACTAAGACAAATGAATCATTCAGTGACTTAATTAAAATGAAGTGAGGTTTTCTAATGATCAATGTGAAAATATATGAAACAGAGTATTTATTTCCTATTAGGAAAAAAAAAAACAGGAATGATCTAATCCTAAACGTATTCACATAAAAAAGAGTTAGAAAATAAGATCTTTCTCTCTCATTTTTTAAAGGAAAGATTCTAAATAATAGTACAATTTTGTTGTTGGAGTTAACTTGTTTTCTTTTTTTTTCTTTTTCAATCAATCAGGGTTTAAAAAAAACCAACCACCAAAAACAAAAACAAAAAAACCCTCCACGCTTTAGCAGTGTTTATGTTCTGTAAGAATCAGACATCTCCCTCTAGCTAATATCTGACAGGAATGGGCTGTGGATTCTGACTGCAATTGTGCACGTGTGTTCAGAATCCAGAATGAAATTAAGAAATAATTTTCTTTTTGAATTGTTGTTTTTGTTTTCAGTCTTGAAGCAGCAAATACTTGGATCCACTGTCCTCAGAGACAAGCACAAATGAATGCTGAGACTTTTTAATAGAACAAAACTAAGCAAAACCCCCTAATAAAAGACTAACTCTCTTAGTATTGCCTATACACTTGCAGTATTGCATAATCCCAGTGAAAGTATGTAATTACATCATAAGAATGGAATGCTAGGAGAAGTTATAGGTAGCAAATAGCATACATAAAATACAAGACAATGATACTGTATCTTTAAACACTTGCATGCACACAGCCCCAACTGAAATATATCTTTATTTATATTACCTTAGCTTTTTATTTCATTCAATACTCAGTTTTCATTTTTTGCCTTCCAAATCTTTTCAGTCTGAATGTCGCATCGTCTCCTGGAGTCTAGATCTGTGTATCTCTGCACTATCTCATTGATCTCTAAAAAGTGACATTGATGCCAACTGCCAGAGCTGGTACCCATGCCATCTGCTAGTGACGTCACAGGGCAGAGAAAACCATGTGATCCTTTCTCCTGGGACCTTCATTCTGCACTGATCATCTGGCATCCCTGTAAGTGGGTACCAGCATTCATGTATCAACACAGAAGGTTAGACTGATAGGGGGAAAAAATCTGTACCAGCATTTTACATACAGTAGGTGCATTTCTACTAGATCTGCTTCTATTTAACAGGCAATCTATATAGATAGCCATGCCAACATTCAGTTTTATCTGTACCTACAGGTACAGCTACTCCATAGTTGTTAATATTGTATTACTTATTAAAAAAAGGGTTGTGTCATATTGATCAGAATCCCCTCTGTGCCCCTGGGTACCCATAAAAAAGCAATTAAGGGGCAGTTGAAATCAGAAAGAAATGTTTGTACTATGACACACCTAAGCAGGTTTAGCTCAAGTGTAAGAAGTCACAAAAATAGTTCTTGTTAATATTACTGTGAGCAATCTATGTGTGTGGTTCAAATTGCTGTGTGCTGCTCGAGAACATAAAATAACGGAAGAGTGTGTCCATCTGCGGTCTGTGTGAAAAATCCTCCGGTTTTTTTTCTTCAGGGACTTTTCGCAATAATCCTGGAAAAAAAAGGAAATTTGAAATCAGAAATATATTCTGAATGTTTCAAAAATATAATATTCCAATGCAATGCATGCTCCCCGCAACATCAGAAATTAGTGCGTTGCCAAACACACACACACACACACTCACTTTTCCCACCTCTGATAAAATGCACTAACTGCTTTCATTGTGATCCTTTTGTAGTTTTTCAGGGTAATCAGAAGATTTTTCCCCTTTGCTTACTTTCTGTGTGTCTTGCCTTCTACTAAATATTTCCTTTGAAAATTCTGAAGTCTTTTCTGTCTTAAAATTTTAATTACAATTTTGTTCTTCCTTCCTGATTCTCTTACCTGTTTTTCCAACTGCCTCTTTTTCTACTTTTATACATTATCTTTTCCTATTCTTATGTTCTCTCTCTCTCTTTCTCTCCTCCTGTCAGCTGTCTCTCCTGCTATCTGCTCTTTCTCCCTTAACCCTTTTGTCTCTCTCACCAACAACAGACAAGAAACTATTAAATAAAGCTGACAAAGCCTCTCAGCTAAGCCTTGCTATAGCGCTTGTGACAAACTCTACCTTGTATTTAGGAGAGAGATGTCACCCACAAGCAAAATGTTATCAAGACTTAAAATAAGAATGGACTGTCTTATGTAGAAACATATTTAGTCTTTACTATTATCACATTTTGTTGCTTTTTAGTGACTAAGTAAGCTAAAAAGTGAGAGACTGAGTATGCTTTTAGTATTAAAGTAATCTCTGGCAGGCTGCTATTGTTACGGGTCTGTGTCAGCATTTCCATTATAAATCCTGTATTTGAAGGGTTTATAACTCATCTGCTTTAATTCACATTGGGCCCAAACTTGGCATTAATGTTCTCAGCCCTGATCCAATTATTTTTGTTTTCACAAAGTTTCATTTAAATCTGTTTGGGACTTTTTTTTAAAGAAGGCAGAAACATTGTGTGTGTCAGTCAATTTCAGGAACGCTTTTATTTTCCGTCCAATTACAAAAAAACAAAACAAGACAAAACAAATAAAAAAACCACAAGCAAACTTTTCTTTTTTATTGCAGTGAGAAATTGCAGGCCATTAGTTCTTAATCTTGAGTGGGCCTATTTTAAAAAATAAATATATCTGAAGTGGCCAAGGTCACAAAACTTAAGTAGCTAATGCAGAAGCGCAGCAAGTAATGTACTATTCACACACTCATTTCATTGTATATTGATTATTACAATCTGTATAATAGAACAGAGTGTAGCATCCCTTTATTCTCAACTGGAATTTATGTATTAAGATTTATATTGTGAAAGGTCTAGGTATTATCAACCTTTTCATATATTTTGCATACTGAGAGTATTACAAAATGCACAATATTCTAAATATGCAAAGTCCTGAAGCACAGTTTCAATGCATACTAAAATACTATATAAAATCTAAGAAAAGGTTGGCATTGTAACAGCTGTGTGTTAGTAGAAGAACTGTAAAATTTCCGGTCACATCATCAGTCTCCAAAACACACATTGTATAAGATATTTTGCACCTCTTTTCTCTGTTACACTATTTAATAACAGAAAAAGCCCCTTAAAATGTAAAATCTATTTTTGGATGTGATGTATTTTATGCTACCAAAAAATTAAAATAAATGAATTAGGGTATGGGAAAGGATTCAGTTTTGCAGATGCTTTATCCATCATTTGACCTCTTTAATATTTTCAAATAAATTGTTAAGAAACAAAATAGCTGTGATAACCAGGTTTAAAAAGCATCCACGGTGTGTGCATAATAACTTTTCCTAAGGATTTTTACTGTGCATTTTGTATAATGGTTCTATGATATGCAAATGTGTACTGGTGTTAATATGCATTCACAGCATACACCATAACTGCTGCGTTGCTGTCTACTGTGAATGCCTGTTAAGAATAATAGACTGGTACGTGATGCTAAGGCTAGCATATGTACTTCTGAGCAATATAGACTTTTTTGTCATTTTGCTGGTTTAAGTTATCCCTTTTCCTCTGGGATTACAAAGAACCAAGCAGTGTTTCTCTAAGAAACAGTCATGTGGTTATGCCATTTTTAGAAACTGTAGTGGTGTGATGGGGATGTACAAACCCTACACTGGGCCCAAAAGGGTTAAAGGTCAATACTGCCCCTTCAGGCCTGTAGAGCATGCTCCAACTGGACAGGAAGCTTAAAAGGGAACCACTTACCTCACAAGGGTGAAGGCTGGAAAGAATGACAGACCTATCCTGAGGGCTTCTGGAAGGCTACCTGCTCAGCCCGGTTGGGGCTGATGGTTTAGTTGTCTTTTCTTTTGCTTTCTTACATTGGACTTGGAGACTTGGCGGGAGAAGGATGATAGGAAGTGACCCAGGGAGACAGCTCCTCAGGGTGCTCCAGAGTGCCCAATGTTGCTGTCTCTCATAGGGACCTGGGTTGGAGCCCGGTGGAGTGGGAGGGCCTGGGCTTCCCTACAAACTGTCCTTGTTGCAGAGGGACATAAACATCATTTCCACCCCACCCCTCTAGCAGGGAGAGGGTAAGGATGTTGAAAACCCTCAGATGAGGATAAGCCACATAGGCCTGGTCTACACTAGGAGTTTATGTCGAATTTAGCAGCATTAACTCGAATTAACCCTGAACCCATCCACACAACTAAGCTATTTATTTCGATATAAAGGGCTCTTTAAATCGATTTCTGTACTCCTCCCTGACGAGGGGAGTAGCACTAAATTCGACATGGCCATGTCGAATTAGGGTTAGTGTGGACTGAATTCGACGCTAATAGCTCCGGGAGCTATCCCAGAGTGCACCACTCCGTGGACGCTCTGGACAGCAGTCCGAGCTCGGATGCTCTGACCAGCCAGACAGGAAAAGCCCTGGGAAAATTTGAATTCCTTTTCCTGTCTGGGCAGTTTGAATCTCATGTCCTGTTTGGACATCGTGGCGAGCTCAGCAGCACTGGCAACGATTCAGAGCTCTCCAGCAGAGGTGACCATGCAATCGCAGAATAGAAAGAGGGCCCCAGCATGAACTGATCAGGAAGTCTTGGATCTGATTGCTGTGTGGGGCGATGAGTCCATGCTTTCGGAGCTGCGATCGAAAAGACGGAATCCGAAGATCTACGAGAAGATCTCAAAAGCCATGATGGAGAGAGGATACAGCCGGGATGCAACGCAGTGCCGCGTGAAAATCAAGGAGCTGCGACAAGCGTACCAGAAAACCAAGGAGTCTAACGGACGCTCCGGATCCCAGCCCCAAACATGCCGTTTCTACGAGGCACTGCATGCAATTCTAGGAGGGGCCGCCACCACTACCCCACCAGTGTCCGTGGACTCCGACGATGGGGTCTTATCTACGGCCACTTCGTTGGAGGTTTCGCGGATGGGGAAGATGAGGAAGGAGATGAGGAGGACGAGGCAGTCGACAGCGCTTTCAACGCTGTTTTCCCCGACATCCAGGATCTTTTCATCACCCTGACAGAGATCCCCTACCAACCATCCCAAGGCGGTAACCCGGGCCGTGAATCAGGGGAAGGATCAGTAGGTAAGTGTTTTAAACATTTATTTTGAATAGAATAGGCATGGTGTGTTAACAATGGGTTTTTCATGATTAGTTTGCCCTAGGCGCTTTAGTTTTTAGTCGTTGCCAGTGCAGCTACTCGAAAAGTCTGTCAACATGTCTGGGGATAGAGGAGAAATCCTCCTGGGACATCTCCATGAAGCTCTCCTGGAGGTAACGTGCAAGCCTTTGCATCAGGTTCCTGGGGAGAGCGGCCTTATGGCCTCCTCCATGGTAGGAAACTTTTTCGCGCCAGGCTAGTAGCAGGTATTCCGGTATCATTGCCTGGCAAAGCATGGCGGCATACGGCCTCGGTGTTTGCTGGTATTCACGCAGCATACGGTCTTTCTCTGTCTCCGCAGTCCTCATCAGAGTGATATCAGTCATGGTGACCTGGTTTGAATTAGGGGAATTTTAGTATGGGGACTGGTTGCCTGTTCCTTTAAATAACTCTACCCGGCGGTTTCCAGCCATGGGGTGGGGGCGGGGAGGCGAACTGTTCATGCTGAGCGGTTCGCCGGCAGCATGCAGGGATCTTTCCCAAGCCCAGCCATGCGGTGGGGTCGGGGAGGCGAACCGTTCATGCTGAGCGGTTCGCCGGCAGCATGCAGGGACCGTTCACGGGTACAGCTGTGCCATGGGTGTGACAGGGGGAGAGTTCATGCTTGCCGGATCGCCGGCAGCAGGAAATGGCCAACAATAGGAGCAGTGCTTGGAACGTGAAAGGAGGGCGCTGCTGTAAATTAAGCTTTCAGCAGCCAAAAGTCTATGGCTTACCATGGCCTCCTGCTAGCCGAATTCCGTTGTCCGGCCCCTCTTGTGTGATCTGTACACCAAGACCCCGGGCACTCAATATAAAGACAGAAAATTCGACCTTGTACTGACTGCACATGTGATAGGTAGTGTGCATGGTCTTGTTCACAGGGTAAGACTATATTCATTGTTCGCGAAAATTTATCTTTGTGAGGAATTCACTCCCTTTTTTCCATCCCACAGCTGCGAGTGTCTCCCGGGCTACCCTGGCATCCCCCTCCCAGAGGCTGGCGCTGATCAGGCGGCACAAAAAAAACACGGGACGAGATGTTCTCGGAACTTATGGTCTGTTCCCAAACTGAGGGGGCACAGCGGAGAGAGGACATCTCTCAGTACCGGCGAGCATCCAGCGAACGGGAGGAGAGGACTGAAGCTCGTGAGGACAGGTGGCGGCAGGAAGACCAGCAGGCTACTCAGACACTGCTTGGGCTAATGCGGGAGCAAACGGACATGCTCCGGCGCCTTGTAGATGTTCTGCAGGACCGGAGGCAGGAGGACAGAGCCCCGCTTCATTCTATCTCTAACCGCCCTCCCCCGCCACAAAGTCCCATTCCCCCCCCTCACCCAAAGTCCCAAGACGGAGGGGCGGCAGGGGCCATGGAAACAATCACTCCACCCCTGCGGACTGCTCAAGCAGCAGAAGGCTCTCATTCCCCAAGATTTCATGGGTCCTTTCCTTCCCTCCAACCGCACCCCGCCCTAGCCACCCTCCCAGTTTCATCCCATAACTGTGAAGTCCTTAATAAAAATTACTTTTCTGTTAGGTATTGTTTCCTTGATTTTCTTGTAAAGGAGGGTGTATTTGAAGGGGAGGTGCAGGGGGTTGGTAATTGGAGACGATAGGCACCTTTACCAGGGCACAGACAGGGGTGCAGGTTCACCAGAAGGTCACACTCACATTGCACCCGTTAGGCACCCTGGTCAGTCTGGGAGGTGGTTTTCATGTTCTGTGTGGGGGGGCTCTGTGGGTTTGTGGTGGGGGGAGGGCAGTTACAGATCTTATGCAGTGGTCCGTAGCCTGGATGACAGAGCCGCGCAGCATGGGGATCTGTAACCGCCCTCCCCCACCACAAAGTCACATAGCCAGCCCCCCCACACAGAGTCCCAAAAAGGAGGGGTGTCAGGCTCCGTTGAAACAACCGGTCCACCACTGCAGACTGCTCTAGGAGCAGGAGCCTGTCATTCCCCAAGTTTAGAAGCGTCCTTTCCATCACTCCACCCGCTCCCCAACCGCAGTATGCATCCCAGTTTCAACCCTTTACCGAGAAATCCTTAATAAAGAAGACTGTTTTAATGAACAATGTTTCATTTATTTTATTTTTAAGGGTGTGTGGGAAGGGGGGGAAGGGGTTTGGTAATTGGAAAGGATAGGCAACATTAACTTGGTAAAGAAACAGAGGCAGGTTCAGCTTCTGCTTAAACAAACGTAATAGTCACAGGTTACCCTGGTCACTCTGGAAGCTAGCTTTCAAAGCTTCCCGGATGTGCAGCGCGTCCCGCTGGGCTCTTCTAATCACCCGGGTGTCTGGCTGCGCGTAATCAGCAGCCAGGCGATTTGCCTCAACCTCCCACCCCACCATAAACGTCTCCCCTTTGCTCTCACAGAGATTGTGGAGCACACAGCAAGCTGCAATCACAATGGGGATATTGGTTTCGCTGAGATCAGAGCGAATCAGTAAGCTTCTCCATCTCCCCTTCAGACGTCCAAAAGCACACTCCACCACCATTCTGCACTTGCTCAGACGGTAGCTGAAGAGCTCCTTTTCACTGTCCAGGGCGCTTGTGTATGGCTTCATGAGCCAGGGCATTAGTGGGTAGGCTGGGTCCCCGAGGATCACTATAGGCATCTCCACATCCCCAACAGTTATTTTTGTGCTCCGGAAAGTAAATACCTTCCTGTAGCCGTCTAAACAGACCAGAGTTCCTGAAAACGCGAGCCTCATGAACCTTGCCCGGCCATCCGACGTTGATGTTGGTAAAACGTCCCTTATGGTCCACCAGTGCTTGCAGCACCATTGAAAAGTAGCCCTTTCGGTTAATGTACTGGCTGCCCTGGTGGCCCGGTCCCAGGATAGGGATGTGAGTCCCATCAATAGCCCCACCGCAGTTTGGGAATCCCATCGCAGCGAAGCGATCTATGATCACCTGCACGTTTCCCAGGGTCACTACCTTTGAGAGCAGCAGCTCAACGATTGCGTTGGCTACTTGCATCACAGCAACCCCCATGGTAGATTTTCTCACTCCGAATTGATTCGCGACTGACTGGTAGCTGTCAGGCATTGCAAGCTTCCAGAGGGCTATGGCCACTCGCTTCTGGATAGTCAGGGCAGCTCACATCCGGGTGTCCTGGCGCTTCAGGGCAGGGGACAGCAACTCACAAAGTTCCAGGAAAGTGCCCTTACGCATCCGAAAGTTTCGCAGCCACTGGGATTCATCCCAAATCTGCAGCACTATGCGGTCCCACCAGTCCGTGCTTGTTTCCCTTGCCCAGAATCGCCGTTCCACAGCATCAGTATAACCCATTGCCACCATGATGTTCAGGGTGCGGGGTCCCGTGCTTTGTGAGAGGTCTGTGCCCATCTCAGAGTCAATGTCCTCACCGTGCTGCCTTAGCCTCCTCGCCCAATTTCTCTGCATCTGCCTCTGAAAAAGGTGGACGATAAGGCGCAAGGTGTTGACAATGGCCATAACTGCAGTGATGATCGCAGTGGGCTCCATGCTCGCAGTGCTGTGGTGTCCGCACTGTCAATCAGTAGAAAAGGGTGCGAACTGATTGCCCGCCGGCGCTTTCACTGAGGGAGGGCGGGAGTGAGGGTTGACTGACGACAGTTACCCAAAACCACCCGCGACACATTTTTTGCCCCATCAGGCATTGGAGGCTTGACCCAGAATTCAAATGGGCAGCGGGGACTGCGGGAACTGTGGGATAGCTACCCACAGTGCACCGCTTGCAATGTCGATGCTTACCCCGTTAGTGTGGACTCACAAAGTCGAATTACTGTCCTTAGTGTGGATATACACATTCAACTTTGTAATATCGGTTTCACAAATTCAGTTTAAGTAAAATCGAACTACTCTCGTAGTGTAGACATACCCATACAAAAGTTAGGAACTGAACTAAAGGCCCTTCCTGCTGAGAGGCGAGAGACTGGAAACCAGGTGTGCTCACCACTAGGTCACCTGGCTCTCTGAAACTCTCCTACAAGGGGATTAATATCATTACTCATAGTTTTTCATGGTACATTTGGAATTTATTTTTTCTTTCATACTCACGAACTGCGGTTGTCATATTTTTGTTACTGTAACTTACTGATACACTTAGAGCAGTGAGTGCCCATAAAAAGTAAGCAGTTTTCAGAGGTATGGTGCAAACACTTTGCTACGACAGACATTGTAAATATATAGGTGACACTCTGATCAAATTAACATTACAGGACAGTCAATGTTCACTTTGTAATGGCAATCACTGTTGAAGAATTTCAATAATTGGAAACCTTAGTTGTATTTTTCACATTATTTTCACCTTAATTCATACAGCATTTCCAGTCTCACTGACTTGTTTACTCTCTGTACCCATTTGGCTATTTCTCTCCTTACTTTAGGGTCCCAGTTTTAGGATTAGACAGAGTCTTTGCTCAATGCCCATTATGAGAAGAGCTGTGCAGCTGCAAACCCAAGGAGGAGCCCTGGGATGGAATGACGACCACCTTTCCCAGCAGAAGTAGTAATTTGTGCAGCCCTGTAATGGTACAGGTTAATTTCTCCCTCATTGTTGGTATGGAGCCAAGATACTGCCCACCTCTTGCTCAAGGTGAAGGAGAAGAGTTCAAGACATGCAGCTCTATCTCATCCACCATGCTTCAGCCACAATGTGGAGAGCAGTAATGTGGCCTCACAAAGGTGTGTGTGAATAGATCTTATTCCCCTTTACTCTGTGGCATTGCTGCATTAGGACCACACAATTTGCCCCTAAGTTTTTTGAAGATTGAGAGTATTGGTGGTGTAATAAACATAAAGAGAGAATCTTCTAAGGCACTGATTGGCTAGGCCCAATTATCCCCACTGTTTGTTCAAGCAGAGGGAACCATGGAGGGGGCAGCCTTCTGAGGAGATGCCTCTTCCTCCATAAAACTGGAGCACTCATTCCCTGAGGATTTCCAAGAGCTGTGGGGCTGGCAAGCCACCCTCCCTGCTTTTGGAAACATCTCCCACCTGATAGGACAATTACTTGGAAACTCAGCAAGGTCCATCTGTTGGTTTTCCTGACCCTTCCTGTTGTCTTCTCTGTGGGAGAGGATCATCCATTCCCTAATGACTGTCCACACACTGAGGACCAAATCCAGAGTCTGCACTTAGCCAAAGCGCCCCATTGGAATCAATGGGAGATTTGACTGAGTAAGGACTGCAGGATTTGCCTAGAAGAGCACAACAGCACATGCTGAGATGAACAGTTTATTTAGAACTGCACAGCATGCTCTAAATTAAATGCAAGACACAAGGTTATAGAGCAGTTAAATTAACATTGAATTGATAGAACCACAGAATAAAACCTAATGAAAACATGACTGATGTCAGCTTCTGTTGGACAGGCCCATTTTAGGAGATTGTAGTGTTCATCGTAGCGGGAGCTGGTAGAAACCCTATGTTTAGATTTTCATTTTACACTTTCCATTATAAAAGATTCTTGCAAAATCTTTTGAGAAGTTCTGACACTTCCATTATTTGCATCTGACCTTTGAAATTCAGTAGGGAGAAAGTATCAGAGGGGTAGCCGTGTTAGTCTGGATCTGTAGAAGCTACAAAGGGTCCTGTGGCACCTTATAGACTAGCAGGTATTGAAGCATAAGCTTTCGTGGGTGAATACCCACTTCTTCGGATGCAAGCAGTGGAATTTCCACTGCTTGCATCCGAAGAAGTGGGTATTCACCCACGAAAGCTTATGCTTCAATACCTCTGTTAGTCTATGAGGTGCCACAGGACCCTTTGTAGCTTCTAGTAGGAAGAAAGTTCTCAGGCTAGAGAAGTGACTTTTCTTTGTGCTCTGTAATTCCATTCTGGTTTAGCTGAGCTGTAAACTGTTAAACTGCCATTTCCTTTCTCTTACTTATATTCCTCAGGCAGCATGCCGAATACTAACTGAACACCTAATAAATTAAATTTTTTAAAACTCTCTATTAAAAGAATGCTATGTAAGTTACTAAGGAAAGCACTAGAAAGTTAGGAAAAGTCAGATTTACGACCCGTGCAACCTTAATTCTGCCCCTTGTGTGTGTATGCAATATGATACTCCCTCAACAAGTGAGATCAGCTGAGGTGCTTCTGTTTATAGACCCACAATTTTAAGTCTAGGATTCTGGGCTTCAGGGCATAAAGAATCCCCACACATTGGTTGTCTTCCAAACTCTGAAATTTGTGACATTTTGGGCAAAATCATGTGTTTACTGAATTTTCAGCACACTGGTTTGATGAAGATGGGTTCGGTTTCCTTATAAAGAACAGGAAAGTTATGGGACCAGGCAACCTGTCCCAATAGAAATACTATTACCCCCATTGTACAGAGGATCCAGAGGATATGGGGAACAGACACACATGGAGATTAAGTGACTTGCCCAGAATTACACAGAAAGCCTATGCCAGAGCAGGGATTTTAACCCAAATCTTCTAAATCCCAATCTAGTGTCTTTCCACCAGATCATCCTTCCTCCTCCCTCCAGAGCTGTGAGCTAATGGTAGAATTCAACCATAACTAGAACAGGTTTCTAAAAGCCTTAGTCAAAAAGCCTCCCAGAAAGTAAAAGACAAGATCAAGTTCAGCTCTGGTGTAGAATGATGTTGAATTCAATAGCAGTTGGGCCACTTTTGCCAATGGTGAGATTGATCTAAAGAGACTTGGCCATGGCATGAAATTTGAAACCCAAGTAGTACTTTTCCAATGATGAGTTGATGATGCTATTCTTAGGCAATTATGTGATCCATTGTATCCTTCCAGTTATCTGCCAGTGGCCGATGTTTCTTACCTTAAAAGGGAATTTATGTAATGTGTTTTTCATTAGATTTCTTGAAAGTCCACAAACTCATTCACCAGGATTGTAAATTTCACATGTCCCCATTCAAAGAGTCATAATTTCCCTAGAAATGCCTGAGGGACAGTGGCATTCCATGACATTCTCAGTAAGGCATGCAATTCTACATTTGCAGGCAAGACATGACCTCTCACATACGGTGCATATGAGGTCATGCTGTGCTGAGGATGGCAGTGCGTTCAGGAGCTGTACAGAATTGTCCTGAGGGAACAGCTGGTCCTAGGGCATGCAGTGCATGTATTTCATACATACACGGCCCACTACTACTGAGAGGAAAAGACTGAACTGGGGGAGAATACTATAAAGTATCTTCTTCAAATGTATGGGATTTTTTGTTGTTTGTGTTCAAAATATCTGCAAGAGACAGAGTCCTTTTTATTTTTACTCTATAGGATCTAGACAAAGCTCCCAAAAGAGAGTGTTGATAACAATTCAGTGATATTAGCTAAAATCAGCAGTAGATCCTATTGCTGTCTAAAAGAGAGAAACAGTTATGAAATATTTAGGATGCAAGCTAATGCCAACCCTACCTGCAGTAATTTGTGACCTTTAGCATCCGTGTTCGAATAATCCCTATGGGAATTGTCTAGACACCAAGGTTTGTAAACCTCCTCATACATGGGTTTTAGTCTTGACTAGAGATGACTGTCTCTGGCTATCTCACTCAGTGAAGTTGAATTGATAACAGTTCTCTACAAAAGGGCATCGCATTGCATTACATTATGGGCTGGATTCTCATCTGTGCTAGACTAACACTTGGAAGGCAGTCATGACTGTATGCTGCCCTTATTTCCCACTTGAATACTGGGGATGGCCAGGGGCCAGTCTGATTCCCATCACAGTTTAGAGCAGCATTAGGTCAGCGCAATGACTAATTTAATGATCAACAGGAATAGACAACACTGAAGGTACTAGATTTACTCGCCTTTGCAAATTAGGAAAAATGTTTTGCAGTGTTTTAATGGCAAGTTTGCTTAAGTAATTTTCTCAATTTCAACCAGCTAGAGTCTGGGGTTTGGTTTTTTTTCTTTTACTTTGTGTCTTTGTAATCATCTTTGATTAAATTTTCATTCCAAGCAAGCTGTCTCCTTGATCTCATCTGCAGAAAAAGTCCACAGCAAATTCTCAGCATATCGCCACACAAACCTAATAAGGAAAAAAGTAGCCTTGCCTTCCAGAATCCCATTTTCCTATCAGATGTAGATGAAAGTGTAATTTAGAGCTAACTTCCAGGAAGCTCTCACATGAAAAGTTCTCTTGAAGTTGCTAGAGTTGACTGTGTCTTTGCAGTGAGTAGTAGAAGAAATGTTTCCCAGGGACAAGGTTGTGTGACAGTGAAAGATCTTCAGCACAAAGAACCTGGATATATACAGTGTTTGTGTTTTGTCCTTTGCTTCTTTCTGTCCTGTCAATCATCCTCAAACCCTGGGAAATTGCAAAGCAGAAGGAATTATCAATTGGGCAGAACCACTTCTAGGAATGCCATCCCATGTGGAGTTGGGAGGGACAATGATTCAAACATGTGTTTTTTTTCTAAATGGTAATAGGGTGGAGGGGTGAGAGCATACATTACATTATCAACCTCTGTGCTACTTGGGTCTTATCCTGAGAGGAGCTGAATGCATTCAACCCACACTGAAGTCAATAAATGTTAAGAGTCTGCAATACCTAGCAGATTAAGGCTCTTTAAGATCTTGGAATGCCTGGGCAATACTATCCATTGGTTTTTAATTAGTGTGGGAAATTAATTATTTTCTTGTACCACCTATGGAACTCTTGTAGTATCAATAAGAGTTTTGTTCAAAGATTTTTGCACAGGGTCTGCTTAAATGCACGGGCTTCAGTAAAGGCAGAAATCTTTGATAATATGATGTGGGGTTTGACCTTGAAACTAGAGCTGCTTGAAGATGTTCCAGTGGAATGTTTCTGTTGGCAAATGCCACTTCATTGAAATTTAAACTTTTTGCAGGATTGTGATGATTTAGACAAAATTTAGTCCAGAAAAAAAAGGAGAAAAAAAGTATTTAGAAACAAACCATTTTGATTTTTCATTTCGAAACAACTTTTTGTTTTGAAAATGTGCTTTATGTAACATTTTAAAAAGCTGCATTCAGAACAAAATGTGTAGATTTTATCAAAATGAAATGTTTTCACTGAGCCAAAATGTAATAAAATAGAAATTTTTTTCCACGGGAAATTTCAAAAATGTTTGTTTTTGTTTCAGATCAGAATGAAAACAAATTTCAAAATGTTGAAATAGAAATTATGATTTTTCAACCAGCTCTATAAGAAACCTTGTGCCGCTTGTGCTGAATCAAGGTTCTACAAAGGATAATTATCAAACTTTCAGCCATTCATTTCTGGATTTGTCGTGGTCATTTATTAATCTGTTCTGTATCACTTCATGTATCACAAAATTACTCCAGGGTACTACTATTTAGCTACAAATATAAAAGCTACTATATTCCCCCAAGCCTCCCCCTTTTTAATTTAATCATCGGTATTTCTCAGTAATACAAGTTCAGCCTCCCCCAGCCCCAAATCCATTATACACCACACAGCACAAAAAAATAGCCTTTGTTAAAAAGTTTAATGTTCTTAATTAGTAGAATTGTCAGACTAATTAGAATACCAATTAGAATTGGCAGGGCTATCGTTAATTTAGAAGTGCTGTGGTCTACTGTTAATCGCTATTAAACCTTATAGTTTGTGAAAGAAAGAGAGCACGGAGATGAATACACACACACAGCCCTTCCCTCCCCTCCCACGTTAAATGTTAAGGGTCCATAACTATAATGATCTGTGCTGTCAATGTGTACTTAGGGAGTGTTTAATCCATAAAGACATTGATGAAAAGTTAATAACTACTTACGCACAATCGCACCACTTTCAAATAAAAACCTTGAACTTTTTGCCTATATCAAGAGAACAAAATAAGACTAATAGTTGCAAGATTCAGTTTCATATGATACTAACATAAAGCATTTTGAGATCTTTGTCTGAAAAATCCCAAGAGAAATGCAAAGGCATATTATTGCTTATAGTATTGTTAATAATACTTTGCAGTTCTATACACCCTTTCAGACAAAGATCTCAGTCATAGGTGCTGGAACTAGGGGTGCTGGAGGTGCTGCCACATCTCCTGGCTTGAAGTGGTTTCCATCATATATAGGGTTTACAGATTGGTTCAATGGCTCTCGGCACCCCCACTATACAAATAGTTCCAGCACCTCTGCTCAAAGTGCTATGTAAACACAAATTGTCCTTCACATCACTCTTGTAAGATGGATACGTATGATTATACTCATCTTACCAATGGGGAAGCTGCCCAAGTTCACATTGGTGAGTCAGTGGCACAGTTGAAAATAGATCCGAGAACTCTGGTTCTAACCACTAGAACACATTCCCTTCCAATCAAACCACTTTTAACTTATAAGCGACAAAAATAATTTTGAATGAGACTTTTCTTTCCCCATGCAAAATACAGACTTGTTCAGAATGTGTAGTAAGAACATCTATTCTTGACTGAAATCTTCTAGAACAGGTTTCCAGGGGTGGGCACAAGGAATGCACCAGTGAAGCGTATGTGCGCCCATTTCACACACAAGAACACATTTTCATCCCCCCAAACCCAGAAAACGAGTGCACAGGTGACTACTTAGACATGCAGTGGCATAATCTGTGTACATTTCAGGCCCAAATGTGTTAAATAGGCACAGCTATGTTCTCATCTTTGAACTGGACGAAATTCTGTTATGAATCTATAAATGCAGTGCTGTTGGTGATAAGGGGGACTGTGATGACAATGCAATGCTTTTCACTACATGGTTATGTTACCTAGCCTGATTTTGAAAATACATATATCTTAGTTTTGTGCACCTGAGGTCTTTCTTACATTTGTGCGCCTTGCAAATTGCACTACAGCCAAGGAGCCCTTGTCTCATTCATTGTAAATCTTGTATATTAAGGACTTATGTAGTCTCTGTTTGCAGTAGCCAGTAGCAAAATATGCAACATGTGTGTCCAAGATTATGGGGAGTGGGGGGATAAAAAAACGTGATTATATGAGAAGAGGGCAGAGTTAAGGTTGCAGATATAACCTTAAGCTTGGTATTTCTTGCCCTTTTAATGCTTAAAGCCCAATTTGATCTGAAGAGAGTAAAAATCTTAAAAATAAAAATTAGTGAAGAAGTGAAAAAATCAATATACTGAAATCAAAATGAATCATCCAAATATTTTAATTAAATTCTTCAGAAGTAAATTTGAGGTCATTAATTGTGCACACTCATCCCTTTGTACTATCTTTGCTATTTAAGTTATAGATTCAGTTCAAATGTGAAGATATCCAGGAGAGCTAAAAATCAGGAATGGGCAAACAAAATTAAGCCTTCATCCTAAACCAAACACTTTTGCAGATTTGAAAAAGTTTAGTTAAGTTCATAGGAGGGTTTTAATAGGTCTATTTGTTTTGTTTGTTTTAATCCTAATATACTTGCATTTCTAGGTTTTGGTTGGGAAGTGTCTGTATACCATATGAAATACTGTCAACAACCCAGTATTTTCAGCAAGCTGAAACCATTATGGCACTTGAAATCTAATAAGAAAACTGATTCTCAAATTTTCAAGCCCCCTTTTCAGCTACGTGAGCTCTGCAGATTCCATTTCTGATTAAGGAAAGGTGAGGGATGCTATTAGCCTGGAAAATCTGCGGGTGCTGTTATTTTCCAGTCACATTTCTGGTGCTGTTTGTGCTACTTTAAGAACTAAAGCACGGATTCTACAAACTCTTAAGTAATCTCATAACTTTTTAATTCTGTGTTGTTAGTTCCTTTTCACTGCACTGGTAAATTGATACTTATATTTATATAGAAACTTGTAAGGTACATAGCGGATGATAGGAGTACACACATGTATTAAGTTATGCATGTGCTTAAGTGTTCACATGTTCGGGATGGCAGTCAGTTGGGGATTTCTGCAAAATCAAAATTTTCAGTTTTGTCCCCCAAAATTAGGAAATCTAAACCAAAGTTATTGGACACAAATTGGAATATTTCAGTTTTCTGAACTGAACTGAAATGTTGTTTAGAGTCAGTACAACATTAAACTGCATTTCCCTATTGTGGCACATTGCCTCATGGGAGTTGTAGTTTGGGCTCCTATTTATCCCTATGGACTGGGGGCCATGGCTTGACTACATCTCCCATAATTGAATGTAGTTTCCTCTGATTGATATGGCATTTACAGAATCTCATGGCTGCAGGTGCATCATGGGAGATGTAGTCCAACCAGGGAGCCTGGCCCAGGTGAGAGAATGAATGGGTGCACTAGGCTCCTGAACTACAACTCCTATGAGGCAATGTGACATCATAGGGGAATGCAGTTTAATGTTGAACTGATTTGAAATGCTTTGCTTCTGATCAGTTCAAGAATCTGAAATGAACATTTAGATTCAGGAATATAAAAATATTTAATTTTATTTGAAAATGTGGAAAAGAAATACTTCAACATTTCCAAATCAAAAAATGTTGGAACTATTCATTCCATGAAAAATTTGGGTATTTTAATGTTTTGTCATGATTTCAGATGAAAACAAATGTCAAATTATCAGAATTTTCTCCAGGAGCGATATTCTTATTTTTCCTCTCAGCTCTCTTCAGGACCTAATAGTCCGAACCTAAGAGGCGCCAGCAAATTTAACATACCACCTCACCTGTTGAGATCAAACCCTTCGCCTCGATAGGTCACATGGTACCAGCAACAGGGATGTGAAGAATTAAAAAAAATTAAGTTGAAAAAAACAGAAGCCTGCTCTATCTCTGGGCTTTTTTTTGCACAGATGTAGCTACACTGATGTGACCTGCACTGGTACAAGCCCCTAGCATAGCTAGTGGACCAGTGTAAAAAGTTATTTGCACTAGTTCTGTGTACTCCATTTTGAAACTAAAATATCACTGGCATTGGTTACTTTTTACACTGGTGCCGTGTATCTATAGTAGTGTTCTGCAGGGTTTCAACTACGCTGGTGTAGCTACAGGGGTGCAAAACAAAGCAAAACAAAACAAACCCCTTGCAAGTGTAAATAAGGCCAGAGAGAGTGAAAGAAACACCCTTTCTGGGAAAGATGAACTACAGAGATGAACAGAAGCCACAATTTATTTCTCCAGATATCTTACTACTTGTCGGAGTGCCTGAAGGCTAAGAGCTGTGGTCATGAAGCTGCTCTATAGACAAATTATTTTTTCATTTTACTGCAATTTCCCCAATCATTATTTTTATTTTTTGCTTAGGTGGTTTGCAGTTACCATACTTATTCATTCTATTGTTTGCCTTTAGGGGTTTTTGTGTGTTGTCTCCACCATTAGTCTGTTCTCTTTTTATTTTCTCCCCCCAGTGATTTTATGTAGTCTATTTTTTTAATCTAGCTTTTTAAAATCTGTCCTCTTGTCCATTGTACATGCAATCGTTTCTAAAGGGATGAACATTATTAATTAATCTCATTTTTGTACAAAATGCCTCATGTATTGCACCACCTCTTCCTCAGATGATCAAAGAGGTTTTTGTTTGTTTTATCTCTCAAAAGATTAGTTGGGAGAGAACAAACCAAATTTCAAAACCCACCTACTTCCATGAGAAAGAGGAGAGTTTAAGGATAGGATCCATAGTTGGGAGCATAGGAATTGCCATAGTGGGTAAAACCTGAGGTCCATCTAGTCGAGTATCTTGTCTCTAACAGTATTAAGTACTAGATGAAAGGTGTAATATCTCCACAGTAGGCAGATGTGGGGTATCTGCCCCTCCATACTAGGTTTTATTCTGATCTCTAATTCTTAGAGATTTTGTAAACCCTGAAGCATGAGGTTTAATATCCCTTCCAAACATTTTGTTGTAATTAATTGATTACTGTGAATATTCTTGATATCCGTATACATATCCAATCCCTTTTTGAATCTTGTTAAGTTCTTGGCCGCAACAACTTCATGTGGCAATGAGTTCCACAGTTTAATTGCATGTTGGGTGTATTTCAGCTAGGGTGTTTTATTTTTGTTGCAGTGTGCCTCTATGCCTCCATATATCTGAGTCCATCAAGCCCATTCCACCGTGGGGTCTATCAAGTCCATCCATTCTTTTGCCTCCTTCTCCAACACCATGGAGCCCTTTATTTCACTGATCTCTGGACAAAGATGAATGAATAGGGCTCTCGTCAGAGCTCATAATTATCGTTGAAGAATTGGATAACCAGAGTCAATTTACAGCACATTTCCAATCCCTGACTCTATTCCCAGATCTTACTGGTCTAATGGGCATTTGAGGACAAGTCTGCAATTCCAGTACATTGTGTTATACTGTGTGCTGCATCTTTGCCATTGGATCAGTGCAAAGGAACCAGGGTTGGCTCAGGATATTATTTTGGGCTGACCAATTCTTTGAAAATAGGAGACTAACAAATGCTGAATAGTAAATAACAATTAGCAAAATACTGCTAATAATAAATAGCAAATACTTTTGCTCATTCATAAAAAAAATGACACGTGAATATGGCTATTTGTATGAAGAACAACCATTCTCCAAATGCATTCTCCAAACCCATTTAAGTAAATAGCTAATTATAGGGGGTACAAACATGGTCAATCCAAATAGTAGTCTGACATTAATGGTCAAATGCCAAATGGATCTTGCAGTGTTAAAACTGAAGAAAAATCTTGATTTCACAGCATTTGTAGACAGAGCAAATGTCATTTGAAAGAAATTGCAGGAGCATAAATATGGAAAACAATTATTTAATTTTTCAGTCACTTTTCCGACCACAAATACTTTTTTAAGACCTGCGAACATCCTTTGGAAACAAATGGCAACAAGCCCTCTCTCTCCCCCCCCGCCCGGAAACTTTATAAGCAGGATCAAAACATTTAAGTTACTTTTATTTGCAGTCTCTGCTGCAGTAAAACCTATTGTAATTTGCTGCTAATAAAAATGCTCTCATAGGTTGTTTTTTTTTAAATCAAAATCAAAAGATCAAACATTGCCAAATTGGTCTTAAGGTACATCTCATGTTCAGATGCAGGTGCATGGATTGGCATTCACGTCACACTCCCCATCAGTACATGGCGCAGGCCAACCAGAGGACCAAATTCGGTGCTGAATCCTGACCACGTGCCTCCTGAGGCACGTTGCGCATATGCTAAGAAGATCTGAAATTAATATTTTGAAGAACACTTCCAACAGCCAGTATGGAGCCCTATTACCATCTAGTATCTATTAATTATGAAATAGTTACCTGTGGAGATTTGTCAAAAGCTTTACATATTAGTTGATGCAAACTTGTAGTATTGCAAAGAAAGCCATTTGCTAATAGCAGGCAAATATCACTGCAGGTGGGGGTGACTGTAATGTAGAACAAACAGTTCTGGGTCCCCTGTGACTCTGAGAGCTTTCAAACTTGGAAAGAGCACAAAGCCTTGTTGCCTTTTAAATAAATATTTTAATTTGCATAATTTCTAAACAGTTAAATCATGCTTGTGCAGTAGACATTTAAGCAAAAAAGGAAAAGTTCATACAACTTTAATCCAATTCTTCCCTAAATTGTCCACAGGACTGGATTGCTATTTAGGCCCCTTACCCAGGAGCTAAAAATCTGCACAAGATCTAAGGTTCTACAGCACCTTAGATCAATGTGTAGATAAGGTTGGAGGCAGAAAACCCGCTCCCAGGGCTGGAAATTATATGAAAAATATACAGATCAAGTTTTGGTTAAACCTAGCATGATAAAGGCTTTTGGAATTTAATTACCTGTAAACCTCATTTGTTGTTTCAGTTTAAAGCACATAATTTAAAACATAAAGCAAAATGTTTGCTAATGGCTTCTTTCTTTTTTATTACAGATTAATTTTAAATGTTGGATGTCTGATGCTCCAGATATTAAACCACAACATTGTTGACTCTTTGAATCTGTATCTCTGTCTATTTTGCAGCCTACATCCACGATGTGGATTATCAAGGCTGACAATGTACAAGATCTCAAGAAGAAGCTCAGAATGTGTTATCTAAATTTATCCAAATGATGGTATGTAACAGTGAAAGGGAAGTAAGAATAGGGGGAAAATATTCCTCTGGTTGCAGTAGAGGAGGGCATGAATGAATGACACCATTCCCAATTAGTTACTTTTAATCTCAGACAAATATAATATGGTGAATCTTCTCCCATAGCTTTCCAAACCCTTTATGAAAGAATCCAGGTACTATGTGCTTAGGACGAACTGTGCACCTTAGTATTGCATAATGAGGAGCCATATCTTCAGGTGATGTAAATTGGTGTAGCTCCATTGACTTCAACTGAGCTATGCTGATTTACACCAGCTGGTGATCTGGCTCATTGATTCTACTGTTGTAGTCCTGTGCTGCTGAATAGTTTGCAATACTGTGGTGAATAGAAGCTCATTCTAGGTGTATAGTACATGGATTTTTTTCACAAAGGGTTTGGAACAGTGCTTAATTTGTGCCAGATCTTGCCAGGGCTGAGCCCCCAGCACCTCTAGGCTTGGCCTCATAGCCCCCAGCACCTCTGGGCTTGCTGCATCAGTTATGAATGTAAAAAAAAAATTGCTTGAGCCCAGGTACCTCTTTCATTGAAAATTAAGCACTGGTTTGGAAAGATATGAAAGAAGCTTCACTATCCTCTTCATCAACTTCAGTGGAGTTATGCTGACTTGCAGCACTTGAGGATTTCGCTCAGTGTGTGGAGAAACGTAATGCTAGCGAACTCAGACAGTATTAATGTGGGATGAGAACAGCACTGAAAACTATACTACTATACATTTCAAACGTCAACAGCTGAATAATCAGTGGGTGGAAGGGATAGGAGAATGAAGAGTCTGGAAACCAAGCGTGGCCTCACAGTGGGACTGGGAGAACAGGATTCAGTAGCATATTGGTCATGATGGTGGCTACATGCAGGAAAGGAGGAAAAAGAGGAGTAAGAAGTGATATCAAAATGAAGAGCAAAGTCAGAATTTCCCCATGTACGTCAGCTCTGAAGTGTAGGCCAGGGCTGGGGAGAAGGGCTGTCCAATCAGCATGCTTTGAACTCCCTTCACTGCCTCTCTTCCCCTCTCCTGACAGTTCACTGAAATGGATATCTCCTAGAATTTAGTGAGACTCCAAGATAAAAGGGCATAGATCTGTAATGTAAAGGCATAAATGGCCTCTTGAGATCCGGTTCTGATCCCACGGGGTCCACTGAGGTAAAGTGAACTGAATGTTTTCCTCCAGATAGCTATCTTTATTTTTATTATATATATAAAGAAGCATTTGCTGCAAAATGTGTGAACTACTGAGCTCGGAGTCACAGCCTGCAGCACAGCAAACTGGCTTTTTCTGAAGCTCATAATGTGATAATTAAATTGCTAACAGGCACCTTAGTGATGGCATTTGCTGAAGATGTGAAAGCCTTCTCACAGTTGTACCTTTCTGTAGGGGACTCATCAGTAGAAGCAAAGTGATCAGAATAGATTTTATATTATATATATATATATTATATTTTTTTTCCTTCAATGAGTACATTAAATTTTTATGTGGAGTGAAATGGAACAGGACTTGTTTCCCTTCCACTGCACAATGATTTATTACCCAAAAAAGACCGCAGAACTAATTAGCAGAGTAATTAATTAATATAAATTTGCATATTTGCATTTGCAATTAGTGCAGCCGACTGATTAGTCTGAAAATGGGAAGTTTGACTCATTAGATGTTAGTGTCTGCTGGACTGGAAAACGGCTGCCAGATGAGGCGAAAAAGGGTGGAATAAGCGTGTGTGTGTGTGTGTGTGAGAGAGAGAGAGAGAGAGAGCGTGTGCACTCGTGTCTTTTGTTAGAAGAATGGAGGATGTACGAATATCTGGCCTTCGACATCAGAGCTTGCTAAAAAAAATTTCTTTTTAATCACTTTTTTGCATCTATTTGTCCCACTCTCATGTTCCCTAGCTCTTTCCTGCAATGAGATACCCCAGCTCTGAAATCCAATAATGCTTCTTAAACAATAATGTTTAAAGAATGAGAGCACCCATAGAATGGCTGTCTGGTTTTGGTGTGGATAGGGGAACTGAGGGGATCCCTTTGTCTTGTGAAAGACAGAAACAGAATATTTCCCCTCGCCTTAGTGATAATGTCAAATCAATTGCTAATGCTAAAAAATCAGGCTCAATGTTTCTCAGGAAAAACAGTGTCTGTGGGTTGCTTTCCAGGTTGTTCTGTGGTTTTTCTCATCAGATTTTACCCTAATAATAGGAGACCTTAGTCCCTAACATTTATTTTCATGTATGTCTCTTCTAAATGTTCTTTCTGATTTGCACAGTAGTACAGTACTTACTGGGAGCTACAAATATGTGCACATCAAGAGGGGAATGTAATTTTCCTTAACTTTAAGGAGACTTTTGAGAACAGATTGAGATGATCTATATATCTATCTAATTTCTGGAGTACCTAGTTGCTGCCATAATATTTAGATGATGACTACCTTTAGGTGAATTGTCCAGGGGCAACAAGAGGTAGTACTTTCGGAAAATAGAAACAAGGAAGACTAGTTTGAATTTAACACAGAAAAATAGGCCAAATCCTGAGCATCTGCAATTCATATTGGAGGTGACTATGAGTTTCTGAGCACCCGCAAAACCCGCAGGAATCAGGAGTTTTGGAATCTACTCCCAGCTCTGCTACTAATTTACTGTGGGACCTTGGGCAGATCACTTAGCTTGCCTTTGTCTTGGACTTGTTCTACAATTAAAGATTTTGCCAGCATCGCTATGTTGGGTAGGAGTGTGAAAAAAAATCTCACCTATAACCAGCATAGCTATGCTGGTGAATACCCTAATGTAGATGCAGTTATAATGGCAACAAAGTCCTTCACTGCCATTTAGGGAACTGGTTTAAGCCATATTGGCAAAATAATTTTTGTCTGTTGGTATAAGCTGTGTCTCCACAAGCGGGGGTTGCCAGAATAGCTACACCAATATATCTATGCTGGCCAGCCCTTTTAAGTGTAGACAAGGCCCCAGTCAATGGGAAGTGAGAATGCTCAGTGCCTCAGAGGAATGGAGCCATTGATTTCAATGGGAGTTGCAGGTCTGAGCACCACTTCTCATAACTGGACTCTTAGGAATGTTTCATCTCAAAATTACACAAGCAAATTCCCCCTTTATGAATATATATTAGGGCTGTCAATTATTTGCAGTTAACTCACCCGATTAACTCTAAAAAATTAATCATGATTAAAAAAATTAATCGTGATCAATCACAGTTTTAATCGCACTGTTAAACAATAGAATACCAATTGAAATGTATGAAATATTTTGGATGTTTTTTCTACATTTTCATGTATTTTGTATGCTGTGTTTTAACTGAAATCAAAGTGTATATTATTTTTATTACAAATATTTGCACTGCAAAAATGATAAACAAAAGAAATAGTATTTTTCAATTCACCTCAGACAAGCACTGTAGTGCAATCTCTTTGTCGTGAAAGTGAAACTTACAAATGTAGATTTTTTTTTACATAACTTCACTCAAAAACAAAACAATATAAAACTTCAGAGCCTACAAGTCCACTCAGTCCTACTTCTTGTTCAACCAATCGTTAAGACAAACAAGTTCGTTTACATTACAGGAGATAATGCTTCCCGCTTCTTATTTACAATGTCACCTGAAAGTGAGAACAGACGTTCACATGGCACTTTTGTAAACGGCATTGCAAGATATTCACATGCCAGATATGCTAAACATTCATGTGCCCCTTCATGCTTTGGCCACCATTCCAGAGAACATGCTTCCATGCTGATGATGCTTGTTTAAAAAATAATGCATTAATTAAATTTGTGACTGAACTTCTTGGGATAGAACTGTAGGTCCCCTGCTCTGTTTTACCCGCATTCTGCCAT